>RQOL01000824.1:871622-2230914 GCA_013076295.1 Sanderia malayensis | reverse complement strand
GGCGTGTTAGTTGATAATGAAAAAAATTAAAGAATATAAAAACAGGTGTGTTTTCATTCATTAGTGTGAAATTAATTAATTTCATCATATGACTTACCGTGTGCTTTAAGTATCAACTTTATTCTTTCCAATAGATTGTTGTAGACTTGAAAGAAGTAAAGGCATTAAATGCTGAGGTGAGACTTTTAACGTTTAGTCATTACTCTGCCACATACTCTTGAATTAGGGCCGAAGCTAGTGGTTTGTGAGCTATTTGCGTGGACTGGACACGTGATTGTAGTTAAGATGCAATCATATGTAGTTGTAATTCAACTGGAAGTTTGAGCACAGCATAATCATAGTGGTTTATAGAGCTGTTACATTAAGTGTATTCTTCTGCAACTAAAACGATACTTTGTTCTTTAGATTAATTCTCTGATTAAAGATAAAGAATCTCTTGAATCGAAAACACAGGATTATGAACACATAGAGATTTTATTTGAAGAACAAACTGCAAAGTACATTACTATTACTTTTATTATATTATCTTTATAATATGAATTCCTTTCTTCTGACATGATAACATCATAAACTTATATTCTTATTGTGACAATCACCCAACAGACAAACAGATAATATGTATTATTATCTTATAATATTATTTTATGATTGGAAGATATAGATGACAATGATAAAAGTTGTAGTTTTATTTAATCATTATTTTCTGTTTTAGATTAAGAGAAGTAGAACATAATTATTTGTCAATAGAAGAGCAGAAAGCAAACTTACCAGAAATAAATATTTCGCTGAAAAAGTATAACGAACACTTGAAGGCACAATATGATTGGTTGGTTTTCATTTCCTATTTTATTATGCATGCTATAAACTTTCAATTAATATCCCAATTCACAGTTAAGTAATTATAATAGTTTACCATCTGTCTTTATCCAGTTCTGCACAGAAGTTGAACGAGATGGAAGATAAAATCCAACATATAACAGCAGAGCTCCGAGAGGAAGTCCAAAAAAATCAAGGTAAATGGTGGCTTTTATTTTAGCTGGAGAAAGTAGCACAGTAAAAGTTAGCAGTTGCTTTAATTTACTGTCTCCAGATGCCTTTGATTCTGTGTTTTGTTTTTGTGAAGAATTGATGAAGGAATCTCAAAAGGTAAGGCAAGAGAAAGTGGAAATGGAATTGAAGTTGAAGGAACATTTTGAAGCTTCGTC
Source organism: Sanderia malayensis (assembly GCA_013076295.1). Taxonomy (NCBI): domain Eukaryota; kingdom Metazoa; phylum Cnidaria; class Scyphozoa; order Semaeostomeae; family Pelagiidae; genus Sanderia; species Sanderia malayensis. The sequence continues at coordinate 2,229,709 of RQOL01000824.1, read as the reverse complement.
AAAAGAAAGAGAAGAAATCAGTGAAAAAGTAAATGAACAATGGAAAGATTATGTCATGATGTTGATGACGAATGAGTAAAACTCTTCTTGGGTAGTTGACTATAATTTATTTATTTATTGTTTATTAATTTTTAGCTGAATGCGCTTAAGAATGAGGTAGAGCGCTTAACAAAGATTGCCAAGGAACATGAAGAACTGAAATTATTATATGCAGATGAAGAAGATAGGTATTAAAATAATTAGTTATCATAATACTTTGTTCATTCAATTAAAGTGGCAAGCTATAAAGTGATGATTGATGAGGATGATGATTGATGATGATTGATGAGGATGACGATAAAAATGTTTATTGGTTGCAGGTTGGAAAGAATGCAGCGAAATTTTGAACTTGTTACAACTGAAAACAAGACCCTTGTTGAAATGGAAAACATGTGTCGTAAGCAAAATGAAGATCTAAAAAATAAATACGATGAGTGAGTAATTTTTTGCCTTCTTTTTCGTTGTGTTATGGGGAAAATTATTTAGATCGTTTTACAATAAAGAAAACACTATTACTAACATAGAACAGGTCAGGATGATTGGAAGCTTGTTAGATGAAGATTTAAATTATTTTTTATTTCAGAGTCTTGCAACAATATGACAAGTCAGAGAAAGAAAAAAAGAACATTATAATGAAAGTAAAGAGCATGAAAACTATGGAAGGTATTAGAAATATGTTGGCTTATCATTTAATTTATTAGTTTACGAGTTTCCTACTTTTAATTTAATGTTATCTATTTGTTTATTTATTCGTTCATTAATGCATGCCGTCATTAATTTAGCATCAACAAAATTGATCTCTGAATTACAAGAAGAAATAAAATTGCAAGAAAAGAAGAAGTCTGAGTTAGAGTTGAAGGTGAAAAAGTCGGAGAAAACATTAACAGCTGCAGAGAATGCAAAGTCAGAAATGAGCCACACGGTAATTATCTTCAATTATATTGAAAATAATGAACAAATATATATTTTAATTATGTCTTTGACATTGTTGATAACCACAATGAACATTATTATTAAAATTATTAATTAATCTTGCAGTTATCTTCATTGAAACTATTAAATACAAAATATGAGAAGGACTTGAAAGTTCTCATTAATATGAACATTTATTTATTTTCAAAGGCTCGTAGAGCTGATATTCTGTTGGTTGCCTGCAGACAAAAAGAACTTGTTCAGGTGAGGAATCACTTGCATATTTGAAATGCTTAATATTAATTGGTTTTGTATGTTGTTTTGTTTTATAATTATGTCACAATTCTTTTTTGTAATTATCAGGGTGATTGGATCAAGGAAGGAGCTATCGTCATTGACTGTGGTATCAATGTCGTTTTAGGTAAGCCATGAAGTTTTTTCCTTATCTTCGCATTTAAACTCTGCCAATTAAGTGAGTACCATACGTTCTCCTACTTGATCAGATGAGACAAGAAAGTCAGGACGAAGATCAATGGGTGATGTCAATTATAAAGAGCTAAAGAAAAGCATCCTGGGTCACCCTGTGCCTGGAGGTAAGTTATTGAATTCTTTAAAAAAGAAAATAGCTTAGTAGCATACTGCTTTGGCAAGCCCTGGCAAAAACCATAACATATTTCATGACACAGTGGAATCCCGCTATAACGAACTCTGTAGGTACCGAGAAAATAGTTCGCAATAGCGGGAGTTCGTTATACAGAAGGGACATTTTCTTATGAAGAACTACTTCCAGAATCCAAGGGACCGGAGTTTTAGTTCGTAATAGCGGGAAGTTCGTTATAAACGGGGTTTGTTATAGCGGGATTCCACTGTAATTGGAATTGCTGAAGCGAAGAGTAAATCACGCAATGTAATAATCATGCTGTGGGCTTGTTTCTTCTCCGGAAGCCCTAACCCAAAGCCAAGCCTATGGTCAATGCCTCCGCAAGGTCACAATTACGTCATACATACTGCTGCGCACTCGGGCACTTGTAAATTAACGTCCACGTAACAAAAAAAGCAACCTGCTGATATTATTTGTGGACTTGGTTGGTCTCGAACCCACATCCTTCGTCCTTTCCCACTGACGCTCTACCACTAGGCTATCCACTCATATATAGTTTTGTAAGTTTGAGTCTCTACAATTTGTGAACATGTGACGTGTCTATCCTATAGCATTATCTGCCCTGGTCATTAACGTTTCAGCTTTCTGGGACACTTGTTCAACTTTACTATCCATCAGTGACGGCTACAAGTGAATTACTTTATGTATCCACCATGAACGGGTCAGATTAAAATTCCGCATTTTAAAATTCAATGAAATGTGGCTCACATATAGTCTAAATCTACTAATTAGTACCTTCTGATCACTTTAAAACAAGTTTCAGTTTTTTGGGACTGTTGGTTCAATAGTTACTATCCATCAGTGACTGCTACAAGTGAATACTTTATGTATCTACCATTAACAGGTCGGATTGAAATTCTGCATTTTGAAATTCAATGAAATATGGCTCGAAATTAGTCTAAATCTATTAATTAGCACCTTTTGTCATTTCAAAACAAGCTTCAGCCTTCTGGGACAGAAATACCTTGAATCTAGCGACTTTAACACTACATCAGGAAAAAATCTACTGTCATTTGAGGACGAAGCGTCTAATTCTCGGACTCTGGGTCACTATTTGGAAAAATGTTCAAAGTTTTTTCAAAATTCCTGTTCACCATAGTTTCTCAAACAAGGAATGATTTAGTCGGCCGTCTAGTTCTCATACTGGGGGCCCCATTTTCGAAAAATGTTCTAATTTTTTCATTATTTTTTTCACCATAGGTTTCTAAACAAAATAGATTTGTTCGGCTCCGCCATGATGCCTGAGCGTTATACTTCATCTTATATGTACTCGCAAGAGCTCATGGTAGTGCAACACCTCCAGGTCTAGGGTGTTGCTAAGGGCGGGAATTCAGCGCTCCGAGGTGTGTGAGTACAAATTTTTATCTTTTGTAATTTAATACAAATTTATTTTATTTTAATAAAGTACCTGTAACAAAAATGCGAAAGTACATAGCGCAAAAATGAGATAAAAAGATATAAAATTTCTTTGAAAATCGGAAACATAATAAATACTAAAGCTTTTCGTCTGACACTCATCAGAGTAGTACGTCAGAAAGAGAACGAAAATGAAAACCTAACGAGATGAGAATACCCAGAAGAGGATCGAAATTGGCCAATCAGAAATCTCTTTCTGACGTACTATTCTGATGAGTGTCAGACGAAAAGCTTTAGTATTTATTATGTTTCGCTATGTTTCCGATTTTCAAAGCAATTCTGAAGCTCTGTACCGATCAAAGACTGTTCTACTATAAAAAGATATGCACGCATTTACCAATAGTTTGTTAGTTCAAATTTGTTTAATGCTTCATGCTCTGAATGTTTCAGGCTCAAACCTTTCACAGAATGTGAAGTCTCTGGCTGCAAAATATTAATGGTTTGTTGATAAATTTTACAATGCTTGTTCCATGTTTTGTTCCATGTCTTATTAGCTGTATAGCCGGTGTTAATGTCCCATAAAGCCAATTATCTCTCGATCCAATGGTCCTAATAAATAGCAAATTGTCTTAAAATGTGCTGAGATCCCAAAGAAATTCATTTCTTGACGATTTTCATGAAATGGTATCCATTGGTAACAGTATGGCTCAAAAGCAGCCACCCTGTCACTATGTTCCATGCTTTTTTTAGCTGTATACCTGGTGTTAATGTCACATAAAGCCAATTATCTCTGGATCCAATGGTCCTAAGAAATTGCAAATTGTCTTAAAATGTGCTGAGACTTCAAAGGAGCTCATTTCTTGATAAATTTCTTAAATTCACATGAATATCATAATTCGATCCTTTACAATTTTCATAGGTCATCTTTTGTATGATCATGTGATGCGGGTTTAATTTAACTGATCATACAAATGGACCAATGGATTTAACTTAGCTATGGTTACCCCCCCCCCCACCCTTTCAACTTAATTGGCAAGTGGGAAGTAATTCGACCCATTGGTCCAATCGGAATACTCGCTCAGTGTGAAATCTCGAATATGGTATTGTTGAATTCATTGGAGCATTTATCTTTTTTTCCAGATTCCTGAATTGTTGGTAGAGTTCACTAAAAATACTTCATCAAAACAAATGAGCGTAAGTGCCTTGACGCATGCGTACATGAATGGCTCCCGCGTGTGGTTTATAATCAATGTTGTATAGAGCCTCAATGCGCAATATTAAACTTCGGTGGCCATTTCCTCTGCCAAATGTCACTGGGATTTTATACACTTTTCGGCAAAGACTGCTGATCTCGAAAGATTTCATCTTTGTTTAGAGTTCAGTCTTTCTATTTGGCAAAACTATGAAACATTTTGAGCATAGTGGCTGCTCAGCATGTGGCAATGGCCCCCCGGGGAAGATAGGATTTCGCCCTTTTTTGGCGAAATTTTATTGGAACCGGTGATTTTTACCAATTGTTTATTAACAATTTTCCACATCTATTACATTTTATTTACATTTAATTCTTTGAAGAACTGTAAGGCTTCAAGTGCCCATTGTAACAATTGGCACTTGAAGCCCCACAGTTACAACTTCATTCCAAGAAGTTTTTGATGCTTTATGGGCGTTAGGAATGCATCATTGTTGTCAGGAAACCTGCATTTTCATGCTTCCTAAATAATCCTGTGGATGACCTAGGAGGCATTAAATCATATCGCTTACGGGAATGTTTTATGGACGCATGCGCTTGTAAAGAAATGTTCAACCATTGTGTCGTGAACCTTGTCAAATCATTTCATTGTTCTCATGGTGATTTCCATGTGATTCATTTTGGCATTGTAAATTTTAGCTTAGGTGAGAATTATTGCCAAATATGGTGCTATATCAGTAACTTCCGGCCATTTTGTTTTTTCCTGCAACAAAACCCCTTGCACGTTGTTATTCTGACCTTTTAGTCATCGTTTGGCGAGTGAAGACCAAGCAACGAGTGTAGGCCAAGGATAAAGACAAGACTGCGAAGAAGCAACAAATTTCTGTGATGTGAATGACTTGCTATTAACCAAAGACTTTCATTTTGTCACCCAGGTATGAAGTTTATTCTCGTTCTTATTATCTATGTATTCCTTATGGTTCGGTTAATATTGTTGACATATTAATTTATATTAATTGGTTTTAGTTGGACTGTAATGACGGTTGCTGGTGGCGTAAAGCTTCTTGAACTTATTTTGTAAGTCCTATATTTGTCAAGGTTCACTTGTTATTGGGAATGTTATTTCTAACCTAGCTATTCCTGTGACAGCAGTCTGATTATTCGCTGCTATTTTTTATTGAAAGTGACTTGTAGAATGAATTTTTTTAATTTTTTAGATGGTAGATCTTTGAAGAGAAATGGCCGATGATTGAAAGTTAGTTGGTTTGTCGAGAAGTTATCGACTTTTTCCTAGCCTATTTTTTACTGTGAATGTTCATTGCTTTTCTATGTGTTGCATTAATCTTCTCAATTTTTATTGGGTACGTTTTCTTACTTCCGTGTGGAATCTGATCGATTTTCTTTAAATTTTTAGACCCAAAGATCGCTGAAGTTGTAGCTATGGCCGAAGCCCTATCGAAAGTGAGTCTTCTTTAATTGTTTGAACCTATTGCCACAGAAACTTATCTGCATTAAAAATTGTACATATTCAATTTTACCTTAATTCTGATAAATTTACTTCATTTTCAGGGAGAAGATCGAAAGATGATATGGAAGAAACGAAGATTATAGCCGAGACGACCTGTAAAATGAAAAAGAACTTGCTGGGAAGTGAAATAACCATCGCTGATCAAAATATGATTCATTGTACAATTTTAACTGAATAGTACATTACAATATGATTACAATAGTTATAGCTATTCGCCCACAATTATGTTGATTTTTGCATAAAAATATATTTTAGAAACTTTGTGTGTGAATAGTTGTCGCCGTCTGGCACTTCCTCCCACCTTCTTAAACTTATATATTTTATATATAACAACCTACACATTCTGGCAGCTATACAACTGCTATGAGCCTACGATTTTTGCCCTGTGTGCTCATTTGCCGACATCGCAAGGTTGGCTGACGGACGGCTTGTCGTTCGTCATTCCAACCATCCGTCGACTCGAACCCTTCAAGAATGCGAAATCCAGCGCCTTAGCCACTAGACTATACCAACGCGCTTATTTAAAACTACAATACATCGCATTTTATTGCACATTAATTACTTTACATACTCACAACCGTGCCGTACTAATAATATAATTTATAAAATATATCTACTCCAATAGCGAGCATAAACATCCGTATGTAATGTCCCTACATATAATAGTTCACTGTTCAGCACAAACATCTATATATATATATTATCAATAGCGTGGCAATTCCAGCAAGATTTTTCATGGCTTTGAGCTCCTGAACATTATGTCTCATATGTATCGACAATATTTTGCCATCATCCCGGTGATTTCTTCCAGTAGCTCTTGGATACCTGAAAATTAATGTAAATACAGTTTGAATTTATAGAAACTCTGCCGCTTAATTTTGAAGAGAATTCTTACTGAAATAAAAATACAATTGTCCACAAAGTACCCACGTATCCGTATGACTTTTATGTGTGCTGTTTTTGTGTTCAATCCGACGAGCGTGGGTAACTAATGCGAATTTTGCGCTTTCTATTTGCTTCCAGAGAAATAAATCATATGCAAGCACTTAATTTTAAGAATGCACCAATAACAATTTACATGTTTGAAAATCCTAATTGAACTTACCTTACCAAATGACGCCCAGTGTGCAAGTGTTGTGCATGGTTGCAGAAGTAAATTCCTGTCTTCATTTTCTTAAAAGAGAAAAAGCACATGTCAGCGTAGAATCCTCAAGAATGTCCGATAGTTTGTTACTCTGTTGTCACTTGTCTGGTAATCTAAAACGCTGTATAATTTATTATATCATACCTCATAGTAAACCAATTACATTGTAAGTTTCTAGCTGGCCATTACAGACAAGGTAGAGATGATAAACGACCGATATAACATCAATAAATTGGCAGCAACACGATATCCACAACCGCTTCTGATGAAGTCCAAATCAAAAAGTATTAAATTGGAGTGGCACAGCCTAATCTGCATAAACATCACGCATGAATTCCTTTACTTCACCATAGCAGCCACGCTTGCATTTGGTGGAGGTTACCCTCCTGTGAATATGTTAAACCAATCAGTTGAAGACAAATAACAGAACTGCCTTCTTTGTGTTCTCCGTACTATTCTTGAACACTGGCCATTGTTGTATGGGGAGAAATGGAACATCCATGATTTAATACATGAAGTACTGAAAAAATCAAATTTTGAAATAGACTGAAAAATGACTCACAAGGAGTCGAATTATACTAAATAGATACTAAATTCTAACTGCTCTTTCGTTATTATATATCTTGGTCTTCCTTTGTGCCACATTTCTTGTTTGGGAGCTTTGTAACCAGAATGATGCACATTACGCGCTATATCTGAATCCAAATTAGCCAATTCAATGCATTCCTGGATTTTATTTAAAAAATCAGAATCTATCTCGTAAATGGCGTTGCATCTTGAGGCCATATTGCCAAAGTTCTCAAATCGAAATCTGATATAGTCAGCATCATTTTCAGAGGTTACAGGATGATCTACACTTGTTATTACTTGACGCAAAACATTCTTCAAATGACTGTGTAATAAATCAGGTAGAGGTATCTTTTGCACTGAAAAAATAAATGCTTGCAACAACGCTTTCTGGAATGCGTGGTTGGGTTATTTCCAATGACGATATCTGGAAAGCGGCGTTGCAAGCTGTGCCGAGGAATCATTGCGACGAAACATTTTTGACCCCTATGCCGCGCCATACACGACACATCCTCCTGAGGAGGGAGGGTTGCCAGATTGTCTCGGAACGAGCAGCTTGAGGCCAAATGGTATGGTGTAAATAGGCCACTGGCCAAATTAAATGACGTCATAAAATATCGCCCACCGTGCGCATGGGCAGATGTATATTTAGGAAAGCATGTGAACCCGGAGAGCCGAAAATAACTGACCTATTATAAACGATAAAAAATCAACAAGGAAAATTCGAAAGTTAAGAATTTCAAGATATTCGAGAAAACAAGCCAAAAAGGCCAAATTTTATTGTCAGGCCAAATGCTATTTTTTCAGGCAAATTAACATGAAAAAGGCCAAAATCGAAGCAATTTGGCCTTAAAAGGCCCATATGACAACCCTGATCCTCCTAATTTGCAAAATTACGTGTTACAACCCACGCATGAACTTACCACATTAGAATTTTATAGAGCCCAGCTTTCCATGAACTTATTGTCCAATCAAACGACGACAAGACCATTCTTTTAACTTTTTAAATCAAAATGCAGAAAATACATGCAGTAACTTTTCAAATGTTGAGTAGCTTGATAGCAATAATGCTATCAAGTTACTTTTTTCAACATAGTTGGTACATTCTTTCTCATGCAGGCATATTAGAATGAAATTAATAATATTCGTAGCTACCATCATTCCTCTTGCGTCATTTTTAACTTTTATTTCCTTTGGGAGAAATATGCATGCCATCTCAAACTATCAACAAGTTATAAGAAACATTTCAAAATTACATGTCAAATTGTTAAATGTTTATGTTCAGCATAAAATATTATGTGCAAATAATTATTAAATGCCATGGAAGTAATATCGTGACACTCCATTCCATGGATTAAGACATTGTTAGCACTTCGCCAGCATCTTTTAAGTAACAAACAACAACCAACAATAGTAATAGTAATAACAAAATTTATGTAGAGTGGGGGGGGGGCCTTGCAAGGAGATATTTAAATCCCGACGTTCACTATTTCCAATTACGGTATGTATTCTAATAAAAGCATCCATGTTGTCTATATCTACCGGTTTCTACGTTTTGCATCAGCAGTATATTTCTAATAATCAAATATATCAAACTTCGTGTGTTATTGTAGCTGTTGCTTTTCTTCAACATAACCAATGATATTACTCTAGAATATTAAAGAGTGAATTAAGTTTCGTATCTAAATTGTAATGCTAAATGGCAGCTGAACTTGTTTAGCTAAACAACCATTGTCTTAACCCCATCACATACTAGCATTGAGTAGTATAAAGTACTTACCATGCAATTAAAGCATTTTTTAAAATATTTCGTACAATCTTTGCATGCAATTAAATGTCCACAAGGTTGAAAAGTAGCATTTGGTTCGTTCACATTGCATAAGCAACATTTTATGTAGATTCGGTAACAGGCGGAAAATTCTCTAAACAAAAAATCGTGTAAACTTTGTTATTATTTACTATAATTTGGATTCAATTTGTCTTCAGGTATTAGAGGATAAATGCACCAACATGCGAACTTACTTTTCCTTTTCATAAAAACAATTTGGCTCAGATGAAAACTGCACTTTTTTGCCTTCTTTTTGAGCGATTCTATCTTTGTCTTCAGTTACAATCTCTTGTTTTTCTTCTTTCAAATATATCTATGGATTTTAAATAAAATGAATCGTAAGATAGTTCTAGCAAACATATTAAATAATTACAACAAATCCAAGTTAGAAATTGATGTGAATTTTTTTCTAAAATGCTGTTCTTCAAACGCATCTGCATCACTGTTTATTTCTTGGATTTATTAAGCAATATCTGACTAAATGATGCTTATAGCTAGTTGTTTATCTGGATAAAGATGCATTTACATTTTCACTGATGCTCCCACATTCATACAGCGACGGCATTGATTCTTTATCACTCTGTAACGATAGATATGATTTTCAAATGAAAAGATGAATAAATCAAGTGAAGGACTATGTAAAAAGAGTCCTAATAATTTTTACCTTTTTGGCAAAATGATTCTTTAAATGACAACTATCATTGTCTTTATTATCATCAAATTTTTTAAGGTTGTCTTTGCATTGCTCAAGCTTTTCTAGGGATTGAGATTTTCGTGATGAAGGCTGTACAATTCCATTGCACACTGATGTCGTACTTTGCAGCGATAGAAAATGCTGCTCCATGGTATTCGAATGTACTGCTAGAGATTTTCCTGCAGGTCTTCTTGGTAACGTTGATGCACGCTTTTTTAAAATACTCGCATCTGAGATGGTAGATGGTAGATGGTCCAAATAACATACTGGTCCTTTACCTAAACGTGTGCATTTGATCCCAACCTATAAAATACAGGGTAATGTGTAATGTGTGAAGTTCTCATCCTGTAAAACATGATTACCAATATATACTTGATCTTGCCTTTCCATTTTGGCCGAGGTAGAACATTGTTTCTGCTTGCTGTTTCTTCCACTTTACCTTTACTGCACAAAATTGAAAAGTTCGATTATCCAGATATCGAACAACTTTTCCAGAAATCGTGCTTGCTTCACTTGGTTGTGATAGAGTAACAGTAGCACCTTCAAAAAGGCCTTTGAGTAGAGTCCTCTTGGAAACATTTCTTGCAGGCAAAACAGCACTAAAATACAATATAAATTGCAAGAAAGTGACTAGTGTTTCATTCAAATGCACGCTATCTGACACGAATCTGTATGAAAATGATAATTTTAACAAATTCTTATAAATAAAATTTTAATTTTACCCTGCATCTGAAGTGAGGGTAGAACGCCTAAACTGGTGATTGACATTATGCATGTCTGCCATATAACATTTGGTGCACAAAGTAATATCTTTACATGATATGCAACTCCATCTGATTTCTTTTACATTGGCAAGGCAGCTAACGCAGCCAAATTCAACAAGGAAATCTAGAATTACCAATTGTTGATCATTAGAAATGCTTTACCATAAGAGTTGCAGATGAAAGAGGAATCTTACATATACCTTTGAAGTCTACTTCAATTGTAACTAATTCAGGTTTTCCAGACTTTCCTAGTTCGCAATACTCCTGTAATCCATCATCCCAAATGACCAAGACCTTTTTGAAATTTGTATCCGAAGTAACATCATCTACAATTGTACCAACGGTACTTTCTCCTTGAAGCCCAACTTGATGTTTTGTAACCCGCGTTCCAACTGCACAAGTTATCATCATAAGATTTCTGGAAGAAAAGTTTATTTCATGGAAAATTTTAGGCAATTAGTTTCATGGATCCTTTCTGCAGCTCTTCTTAAATTACGGACATGGAAATAAGCATGAATTGGGACTGTTATATTTTATTGAATTCGTGTGGGAAACGTTTTTGTATTTTAATATTCGGCAATATGCTATTCCCTTTGAGGTCGGTTTGTCAAGATGAACGATGAACTTCAAAACATCATTAGCATATCACCTGCATCTCTTCAAGCACATATTCCATACTTCATCTTTATTTTATGAACATTATTATGCCACGCTTTTCTTTGAAAGTGTCGGCTCTCAAACTCAATCAAAGCAAAGCGTAAAATAAAGCACTACATTCGTTGCTTTGCTTTTATCTTTGTAATGAAATATAATCACTACTTTGTCTAAATTTTCTTCATCCTAGCACCATTCATTTTAGCCTCATCTTACATTTTTTCTTCAATCACACTTGCGACCTTTATCGCACCGCCTTTCGTTTTGCAACTGAAACGCCATTGCCCATATTCTCATGGGAGATGTGCAAATTAATTCTAATTTTCACACGATTAGTGTATTTATGTCCCATGTGGCTATTCGCTCTCAGTCCGTCAGTTGATGATCTGACAAAATCAGAGCGGAAAAACATAAACATGAAATTAATATTACAACAATTTCTAATAAGAATAGGAACATAATTTACTGCAGCGCAGCGCAAATTGTCTAAAATTCAAAATTCTTTTCAACCACAACAGACAGATAAATGCGGTACACAAAGGGATGTTAAACCGGCTATAACTTAAGAATGATTTCAACCTCAAAGTCGAATAATTGATTTGCGCCCTGCAATGCAGATATTTGAATTAATTAGTTCGATTGGATGGTAAAGTTAACTACAATTTGGACATTAGAATAACACGCAAAGCCATGGCCAAACAGCATGCCGCCCCTTGACATGCATGGCAATTTTGCTTTCAAGAAATATCGACACAAGGGTTGACGAAAAACCCCAGAAAATGCCCGCGCAAAAACTTGCATAGTGCATATAGTTTGCTTGACTCGAAGGAATTTCGATGGAAGCCTCTGATTACTTTGCACCCCTGTGCTTCACTCAAAAACTGTTTTGCCTCAATTTTATCAATTATTTTTAAACGTTTCTTGACACGAGCCCCTTACAAAATATTTAGGATCATGGATCTGTGGGGATACAAGTCTGCTGTGCAGGCCTAATTTTCCAAATATTTGATATGAAAATATCTACTACGTTCGATCTGAGGGACACCTGTTGCATTGTAAACCGAAAACAAGCCATGCGCATAAGTTGATTTTGATTAGAATACACTTTTGTGAAGCAATGAAAATAAACGTATAGTAATATAATTATCAAGTTTATTGCGTGAATTGTTGAGCTGCATACACGCCAAGGAACACTTTTTGCAGAGTTCTCTAGTTTCAGATGCAGGTATTCAAATGGTTGAAAAAGTAAGGATTTTAGAAACATTACTTGTGCAAGTCCTGTTATCAAAAATAAATTCCTATATCAATACAAAAGAATAAACTTCGTAAACTTGCAGCCCACGAAGCCGTTTTCAAACGATAGAAATGGCGTGGCCTCAAATGTTTCCCGCTTGGCACGCCTCGGGACCCCCCATATTTGACCGCAGCACCATACATATATCAAAATCGCTCCGACCAAGGATTAATTTAAGGTGCAGTGATGACCAATTTGTGCAGTGATGAATCAAAAATGTGCACTGATGAAACAAGTTTTGTGCAGTGATGAAATGTTTCACTTTTTGATTTTTGCAGCCATAAAATACTTAAATTACTGTGTCAATTCCATCTAGGTCTTCGTATTTAAAATAATCATCACTGCCGTTTTCAAAATACAATTGAAACTGCCCCATTTGCCTGTTGTAGCTACCAGGTGACACGGTTTCTTAACTTTGACGGAAAGTACTACTATAGTTTCCAGAGCCTAATTTAGTGTGGTTTTCCCACATTTTGTGGTCTTGGAATTCCAAAATGTGGTCTTGGAAATTAAAAGTGTGGATGGGGTTTTGGGGGATCGCCAGGATCGTGGCAGCAATGCCAGATTCCGCAGACGTTGAGCGCTTGATCAGTACTTGCAACAAATTTTTATCTGATACCATTCCCATTTCTACTCTATATTACTGTGCAGATAGAGAATTTTCAGGATTCTAAGCCATTTTAAGACCTTAAGAATGGCGAAATCTCATGAGCTGCCGGGGGCTCCGCCCCCTGGATCCCCTTATTTTACTGGTCTCTTGGTCTCTTATAAACCTCTTATTTTCTTTCCACAAGAAATCCAGTCAAACGTATTGCCACACCTTTTTACCACACCCTTTTGATAAGGAAAACTGTGATTTACGCTGTTTTGTGCAGTGATGAAAATTCCTTAAATTAATGCCTGGCTCCGACAGCCCCGATTTCGCAAAAAGAACAGCAGATCACAAAACAAAATGAAGCTCACATTACTCAACATGGATGAACAAACATTGCTATCTTAAAACTAAAATAGGACTATAAGATCTAATTTACAATGAACTTTGACAGTACTTTATTGTTAATCTACTATACTTTATAGAGTAGTAAATTAGCAATAAAGTTGGATATCCATGATCATAAAATAAAACAATCATTGTGCAATATTTGATTACTTTGATTCAAAATTACGAGGTTCCCTTGTTTCGATATCTACGTCGTATTTTTGACTGTCTCCTATTGAAAAGATGAAATTCATATTTCGTGTGTATATATCTTTCTCTGATATCTTCCAAAGCCGCTTCAATAATCCTTATTCGCTCAGAGATGGTGAATTGCGAGCTTTTGAAGTTAAGAAAATATTTCTGATCACTTTTATCAACAGAAATTTCCCAGTCTTTCTCCAAATGATCTTGTAAATTCTTCTTCAAATTCCTGGCAGAAGTTGCCAACATATTATCATAATAATCATCATAGCCTTCTTGGAGTTTCTTTCTTCCATCATCTTTATCTTTATCTAAAGTCCTTTCATACGTGGGTATTTTCAGTTGCACAATCCTCGAAGGATTCTTTTCAGTAAAAGTCACAACTGCTTTATTTTCATCAACCTCCTTCATCCACATCATAACGATTTCGAGCAATTATTGTTTCTTTGATTTTCTTAAAAGTCTAAATCCTCAATTCATTTATATGCCAAAGCACAGATTAAATCTTATAGTGAATTTCGTTTTCAAATGACCTTGCTCATGAGAAATCAGTCATCCGTCTAAAATGTTGATGCGTCTATGATTCTGGTCAATTGTTTGTTTCTATTCAACCATTTACTACTTCAACTCAGGTCTAATTAATATTCAATGTCCCATATTTTCTTTGCTGTCTTCAAGTCTTTCTTTGGTCAAGGCTTTTCTACATCGAATCTTAATAACTTAACATTCACGCATATACTATCATATAACACAGACACACGCAAGCAAATTTCTACTTTCAAGAGATTTCATCATCTTCTAGGATGGCTAAAACTAAACCAACGATATCTCGAGAAAAATTACAATCGTTGGTTGTGAATTTGGTGTTCATTGATTCTCGAGCTTTTGAAATTGAGCGATCAATTGGAGTCGCTCTGATCTATAGCTGACCAAAGTGAATATAAAACATACCACCATCGCAATTAGTCCCACAAAACAAGAACACCAACCAAGAATGAAGGAATAACCAAATGATGAGGATAATAGTGCCTTCGATTTCAAATTCTTTCCTGTTTCATCAACAGTTTTGCTTGTAAACATAGCTAGGGCAATCAATCCAAAACAAACTACAATAAAGAGAACCAAATAATTAAAAAATTAGCCATGTGAAAGAGTATTCATCTATTATAGACGTTGTAATGCAAATAACTGATATACTAACATGGCAAGACTTGGAAAAATGAAAGAAGGAACAAATGTGAAACAGCTCTACTTTTCAAAACAAATGCAAGTAGAAGTGAAGCTATGATGAAAATCAAAGAGCCAACAATATTCATGAACAACAATGCTTGAACCGCAATCCAATATTCTAGAAAATAAAAGAGAAGTTTTATATAATTTCATTCAAGTGGCTTTTCATGAAGCTTTTCACATAAGACAAACACGCTCACAAAAGAAAATGAAATGTAACTATACTTGTTCAATTTAAAACCGTTAACATAGCAATCGAACTACTGTATAATAAAGTTTAACAGAGATCAGGTCAAGGTGACATTTTGTCAGCTTCATAAATTACGGTTTTACTCCATAAAACAATTCTATACGCGTTTTTTAATAAGAAACTAGAGCAAGCATGGTAAAAAAATTAAACTTTAATACTGGGCTCAAGAATAACTAAAAATTGTAAAATTTCCATTCTTAAAGGAATATATTGACTTTAGTTTGCGCACGAAATACCGTCAGTGAAGAACAACAACTTCGCTAACTTTGTTTGGAAAAGATTGTAATTTTCTATTTTAATTTGTACGAGTTTATTTTCATGACGACCTGGGTTTATATCAATTCACAAACGCTCAGCTTCGGAACATAATGTAACTTTAAGCCCGCAAGGCAAGAAACCGATTATGAAACTTACGATACCTCAAGTGTCATATTGGCACATCAAATAGAGGAAGTTTTACTGTTAAGGATGATCCAATTTTCTTTAAAATGAAAAACGTAAACAGTTAATACGTTAAATGTCAAAAAAGGTTTAATAAATATTTACCAGGTAGTGTAACTGAAAGATCTTTGTAATTACTGCATTTTGTTTTCACATTGCCACGTAAAAGCATTTCTTGGCAAATCTTAAATAACCCTCGGTATCCTTTATAAATATAAATTGTACTTGTCTTGAAGTTCATTTTTGTATTTACCCAATGTGGTGTAGCAGCGCTAATACTCATCAATATAACAGAAAATAAAACTATTCCTGATGATATTATCAGAAAGTTTTTAATTGGGGCCATTTTCAATCAGATCTAAAACAAGAAGACAATAACAACATAACAGAAATGTCATACAAAATGTATTATATACAAATATCATTTCTAACTTTCATGTGCACATTGCATTCCATGTCATAGTGATGTAAATATTTCTCCTTTTAACTTAATAACCTTAAAAATAATTTTCAAATACTTACAATTATCCAGAGAGCAGTAATGAACGAAGTTAGTACAGCCTGTTGATTCATCGTCATGCGGAATAGGTGAGCTTTTATTGGACGAGTATCGGAAGACGATTAAATTACAAATGTTGATCTCCAACTGCATTTAACAATGTGCCGTCTTTACACGTTTGCTTTAGGTTAAAGGTTTGAAATGTCATCTTACTTCAATGACATATTCTCATTTTGCAAGCATTTTACGTTTTATTTGTTACTGAATAAAAGGCTTCTTATCGTTTGTGATGCTAATGGAAAGTTTAGTAACTTCCGAGAGAAGGAAATGAAAGTAAATCGCTATCACTAAAATACTGAGCGAGCAGGAACGAAAAGAAATAACAGGAGTAGGGGAATGAAGGAATAATCATTTCAACATAGAGAGGAGGGGGGGGGGAGATAATTTGTAGATTATTCTTGTTCCTTGTTATTGTTTACAGCCATATTTATTTCTAAAATCCATAATATGGAATCCGAAATCTGGGACCAGGAACATGGAATCCGAAATCGAGTGTCTAGAATCTCACGTTAAGCATTATACCAAATGAAAAATTATACCAAAAGAGTCAAAAACAGAACTTATTTACATTTCGCACGAGCCAAACAAACTTGTTATTAATAAAAGGCATATGTGATCAAAGGCAAAACACTTCGTATCAAAATTGGCCTCAATTTCTCTATCCACTACATAATTCAGTAAAGAACAGATTTTCAGATGATTTGCCAAATCTATCGCCTATTTATTTGAAGTATGTAACTGCAAACGTTTCTTGTTAAATGCTATAAGCTACACCGTAAAAGTAGCATTCTTCAAATGTTCACCATCAGCTCCGCAAGCAAGCGGCTAATCCAATGCAGATTTTTAATTTACAAATTAATGAGCAACATTTGTGTAGACCTTGGAATAATGTGTGGGGAAGTTTAATAATAGCCTGCATTGCATACTCACTTTCTCTTTCATAACAGCTTCATTCATTCTACAAATTTGCACGACTTTCATCTCACCGATTAACGTCATATTGGTTATCAAATTTCTCTCTTCTATCCAAATATCATGTTACCCTACTTCGCCCTTCTTTCTCTTTGTTATTATACTCGTCAATCTCTTATATTGTTAATCCTAAAACTGCAGTGGGTCAAGTAAAAATCTGAGCGAAGCAAAAATAGCTTCTCTCTCTGACTTTGCTTAGCTCCGTTCCGTGTTCTCTGGCCGTCCTTGGCATCTCAAAACGATTGTTGTTTCATTCCTGCTCATTCCTTTTCGCTTAACATTTTAGTGACAGCCCAGGAAGAAGGGCTCTGAACCCATTTCAAGTGTTGCATTTTTGTGACACCTGCATCTGTGACTTTTGCAATGCACAACCATACATAAAGCGCATGCGCATTTCCTTTCCTCCCCTGGCACAAGCACGTTGGCAACTTGACTCTTCCGGAGGGTCAGTTGGAGCTGAGCGCCCCTAATATGACCATGTTTTACTTATTTCAGTTTAACAAATACAAGGTAAACTCTGGGAATATTTATTAAATTTTTGTCTCGAACTGTTAGTTTTTCATCGCCTGCGGAAGTTCTTATATTTCACGAGATATAGTGTTGAGATAAGCCCCACGGCCTAATCAAAAGTTCGTATGCCAAGCAGTCAATTGGCAAAGTGCTGTTATATATTGGCTGAATATTCATGCGTAAACAAACTTAAAAAGTATGGGTGAACTTTTATTTTCAGGTTTCTGCCTGTGCGTGCCATTGGTATGATTGCTATCATTCTATATCAAGCATTAAGAAAGGTATATGATTTATAAAATGGATATATGTTCACAATTCAACCATTCTTTTACTGTTTGCATCTTTTTTTGACAATTTTGTTCTATTTATCAGATTTAATGCGAGTGCCCAAAGTATCTGTAAAGCATGTTTGTTACGATGCCAAAGATAATGCAAATGGGGATAAAAAAGAAGAAATTATCAAAAAAAAGAGAAGTCAACTATTGATAAGTAATAATGTTACAAGAAAGCGCAAGGCAAGTGTACATCCGAAAGAAAAGATATCAAAGAAACTAAGGAAAGGTAAAAAGTGCAAAGAAAGTTACTTCCATGGACGTGTTCGAAGTCAGAAGCACTCTGATAAATTAGAAAATGAGCCAGCCTTTTTTGAATTACCAACTTTTATTGTAACAGAAACCAGAATCGAGGAAGCGAAATCTACAGAAAAGAAGCTTCAGGAAAGAACAACTCAAAATCAAGCCACTGGGGTTTGTAATGTTTCAAATAGTCCTGACGGTCTTAGGTTTATTGGTCAATCTATTACGCTTTCACCATGTAAAGTTGAGCTCTCCCGATATTGCAATGGTTTAATGAAAAATCCGGAAATAAATAACAGAACAAGGTATTTTGAAAATGAAAAATTCTGCAAAGATGTTGCGGCAAATGAGAGTTCAACTTCTTTGAAAAGAAAGTGGCAAGATGAAGGCAATTATGAAGATGGTGTAAAAGAATTGAACCATGTTTACAATCCACCAAACAAGCAAAGTAACATATCATCAACATCATCATTATTATCAGCATTTGATAATGTAGAATTTATCAACCGATGGAATGGTGATGTATCTGATAAAGAAATGTTATCAGGTATAAAGCCATGGAATATATCACTAAATACTTGCAACAGTTTGCCATTTTCATTATCATTATCATTATCACCATCTTCATCTTTGTCATCATTAGACTTATTAAAAGATGATAGTGTTGATTCTTGCGAGGTGAAATCAGATTTTCACCCAGAAACTGTTGATAGACTTGCACCAAAAAATAAAGATGTTTCATGCAATGAAGAATTGCAGTTAAGCAATGTAAATGCATTTCACATAAATTCAACTTATACAGAGCTAGGAGAAGATAATGAAATATCCATGAAAAGTAAAGATATGAATATTGAAAAATATGGTTTATCACCTTGTAAAGTTGCTGTTCAAAGAATGGATTCAAATTCATATTTAAAATTGTATGAAGCTTTGAATAGAAAAAGACAACGGAAAAGACAGCGAATGATGATTAAAGAAATGGAACGTTGTAGAGCACCAGAATACAAAGGAAAATTAAGACGAAATCCAAAACAAATGGATTATTATCAACATTCAGCACATAGTGTAAAGAGAAGAAGGTGGAAAAGGAATAAAATCAAGGGAAAGACCTGGAATTTTGAACCAAATGAACGTTCCAATTTGTTTAAAAATGCATTAGATTTTATTAATCGAAGACTTGTAAATCAAAATGCCCTTAAAACATTATTGAAGTTAGAAACAATGGGTTCTTTACCAAAGTAAATTTCTGAATAATTTCTTTATTTTGACATTATGTTTTCTTATAATTATTTCGTTTCTAAGCATGTAAAATAGTCGTGATTTAATAAATCTCAAATGACAAATCTCAACTTGTTTCATTGCTTGCCTTGCCGCTCCCTTGCGCGTGTGTCATGATCTACTTGCCCCCACCTTCACATCTACACGTGCTGACTTGACTTGTGTAATCTGACACGTGATGACAATTTTTGTCAACTCACAACAGTCACAGTTAAATGCAAATTTGACCTTTCATCAAAGGGTTTCCACCGCGCTATGTATTTTTGTGTACCCTCTTATTTACATTATTCATATCGAATTCGGCCTGGTAGCAGTGTTGTGTTTCTTTTTGAAGAAGAGTCGATCGCTTCATGAATTGATTCCAAAGCAGACAGACAACCCATTTTGATGAAACCGTAACTGAAAATATGGTTGCTCACACTGTATCAAAAGAGGAGCTCGTGTTTAGTGAAAATGATGTAACAACATTTAGTAAGCAGTCAAATAAATGGAAATTATTTGTTGCAGCGTTTGCTATTTTGCTGATTTTGCTTGTTTTATTTGTTGCACTTTTTGCCGTGGAAAAGAAACGGGCCAACGAGTTAACTGAGAATGGCTCGATGAGCGGAAAACAAAAACATGCAAGCACAAAAAGGCCAATAATTGCAACTACAAAAAAACAAGCACCCAAAAGCACGTTAAAACCAAGCAGTAAGATCACAGCTGACAAAGTGAAAGTTTCAGCGGGTATGTATGATCATAAATAAATCATTTTATTTATTAAAGAAATTTTAGTAAAATAACTCGTGCAAACACATTTGTGAACAGATGCTGGGCGGTGCATGGTGTGTTGTATTTCACCCTTCGCAGTCAGACAGATTCAGCATGTTTGCGTTGCACAATTAAGGAAGTCAAATGACAAACCCAGATTATGAAAACACTCCTAAATGGCCTTTTGCTGTACCAATATCACTGTTGTTCCACGATTATATTTTCGACCAACTGGTACAGGCAAGCCATTCTAGTATTAGACAAGCATGGAAGGTTTAACTGTCATTTATTAAACATATGTTGTGTTGAGAATTCATTCTCAAGGCCATCTTTCCGATGTGTTCCACAAATGCATTGTCTCCATGGCATTGTTTTGGTGTCACGTGATTGTAAACACATGACGCTTGCGTGGGAGCTGTCGTCTCCAATTCCAATATCGCAAAATCAACGCAACAGCGAACACGACACAATGCACCAATTTTTGTGGGATATTTATTTTTCTTTCGATGTAAATTCTTTTCTTACTTCAAGTTTGATGAATGACTCTTTTTAAATGATCCAAGCTCAAAGCAGAGCGTGAAGCGATCTTCAAATATTAACACCTATGTACAAAATATTTTGTATTTACACCAAGGACAATTTCATTGTTGTGCATGCTCCGTTCTACAAATTAACGCAAACCGATGCCACAACATTTCAATGATTGAGCAACTCCAGTTTTAAGCTTAAATAAACAAGAAATTTCAATTCGATGAATACAGAGCCTGCAAAAATGATATCAAATATAAACATAAACTTTACAAGAAAATAGAAAACTGAACAGCTTTTCAAGATTGCATCTTTGATATATACATAAATGAGAACGAAAATTTCATATTTTCACGCCACTTTTTAAGTCCTGAGGAAATTTGCTCCACCTGGAATATTTTAGGGTGGTTTGGTCCCCTGGGCCCCTGGCTCGAGGTCCATGTTTGTGAGCCCATCCAAACTGCGGCTGACCGGGAGACTGAAAAGTGAAGCATTGTGGGATACGATTTCTATAATTGCATTACCATGGTAGATTATGATTGGTTAGTTTGGAGTTGTAATCTGTTCTTGTTGTGTGTGCATACAGCATGGATAATTAAATGCAAATGTAGAGGAGCAGATTGTGTGTAAGATTATATCATGCAAGTGCCAATGAAGATGGCAGAGATGATTGTGTGCAATATGATATCTTAAAGTTGAAGCATATTATCTTTGATAAACAATACAGGTTTTAAAAGACATCCTGTTGGCTTAAACGAGTGATTGGATTATATTTATATGAGAATAAAAAGATTGATAAAACAAAGTTGGTTGAACGAGCTCAAGCCATAGTATTGATAACCAACTGCGCTGTGCAGCCTTTTTTACTGAAACAGTCACAAAGATAAGCGCCTAGTTGTTTTTAATCTGCTGTGAGTGAAGAAAAGAATTTCCATTGCTGTCTTTCGAAGATCGTCTATTTCGTATATCTATTGTTTAATTGCTCCAAGTCTGTATAGCTTTGTTCTTTATGGATTTTAAACAGACTGTCATCGAAGACCTGCTATACTATAGCTTTGTATTTATGCTACAGTCGACGTTTCAGTGAGGGTGGCCGGTGACACAACGAATGTTTTCAGTTGCAATTGAAAAACTGCCAACTTGTGCCATTGATTTCAAGCACTGCGAAGGATCCACACGAATGTTAGGTGTAAACGGGAAAACAAAATTCACTTGAAAACATGGTGAATGTAGTGACCAAACCAAACTCAACACAGTATTCTGCATTGAAGGTCAATCGAAAGGTTGTATTCCAAAAAAGATTGATAATATTTCTTGCTTTTGCATTGGTGGTTGTGTCAATAGTTGCAGTTGTGTTCTGCATTTTGTACTCTCAACAACAATCTACTGTTTCTACTGTTTCTAAGTCCTTCAAAACAAAAACATCGTCGGAATGCAAAGATGCGAGTTGCGTCCATGTTGCCTCAGGTAAGGCCATCAAACATTTCATTTCATTGTTCGCATTCATAACATTAGAGCTGTCGACATGATTTCATTCTACATTAAATATTTCACGTATCGGCTTCGTCCTTGCACGCCAAGGCTGAATAAATATTGGAGTAGTAAATGCAGAATAACAGCTTTCTCATGTACTGATGTCATCAATCTAATCATAAGATTTGTATATGTTTCGTTTGCTTCAGTAGTGCTGTATTGTGTGAGAAATGTTGTTACACACTCACTTGCAAAGTATCCTAGTTGAGAGCTATGCAAACAGGTTCATATTTATTTTTGAAAGAGAAGCCGAACAGTACGAATATTCTCGTTTAATATAAAAATAGAGAGCATAATGTTGGAAACAAAACTAATCACCGCTTAACTATAGTTAAAATAGCTGTAAAATATATTAAAATGGTGCTTTATTTGTCGATTAAATTTTATTGCAGCCTAATATTCTCGAGCTAGGCACTGCGCAACTTAACATATTGTTTCTGCGGCTTTTGGGTCGTAAAGCACGGTATCTTGAACAATCCAGATATTTTTATTTTGCTTTGTTCATTTCTTCTTGTTCGTAAAAACAGTGCCCAAAATAAATTCATGGAAAATAGTGACATATCATTTCGAAGGGCACTCATTCAACGCAAAACGTATGGTATTGCAGTTTTACACCTGTAATTTTACTTAACAAACGATTTCTAATAGCAACAAAAAGCAGCGAGAAGCCTCTTAATGAAAATTCGATATTTGAATTGGTTGGAGCGGTGTGAAAGTGATCTTAACAATTTCGTCTCAAAGTACCGCAGCGAATCGGGTTGAATACTGCAAATTCATGAGGTCAAATGAATAGAAGTTATCAGTAGGCTCAATACTTGATAACGTCGCCATCCGATTAGATCGGTGGTGAATAATTTCGATTCGCCCTTTTTTCCTTGAATACAGATTATCTCTCTCTATCCTGTACCAACGAAAACTGAGTTCAAATGACACGCCGTTTGCCCGTTTTCTATTAATTTGCGTCCATTTTGAGATGAAAATCAATTCACTTCGAAATACAACCATTGCACAACAACTGATAACATTCAACCCGCATCTTCTCTCAAGCTGGGCTCAGGCGTCATCATAATCATCATCATCATTAAAACCGACCCATTTGGCTAACACCCCCAAGCGGGGCTTTGAAATAAAACCAACATTAATACAAGCGAAAGAACCTCTTTATTAGTTTGTTATGTTCAGTATGATGAACATTTCCAGAAATCACGTGGGCTCGCGCCATTTGAGTTATTTACTGCTGCGGTGCTATTTCGTTGATTCAGAATTGTGTACTTATAGTTTAGCAGCTATAGTTGAGTTGAATTGAAACTGTTTTTAATACACGATGTGAATATTATCGTCATCATATCATTTATCAACACGAACTGTTGATAAATACCACAGTTTCAACATTAACTGTTTCATGCTTGCACTGCAATTCTCGCTTGAAATTTGGAGTATCTAAATGTTTCAACTTTCTTAGGTTTCAAAAATCCAGTTCTGAACTTTCTTAACCTTTTGAAGAGCTGAGCCATTGAGCTGAGTACCACTTTCTTTCAAAGAACTTCCTTATTTAAAAAGGGAAGGGCATAATACTGAAACGAACTATCTATACCTCAGTGCTGGATTTCAAACCAATACAGTTAACCTAACTGAATTCATCTTTAAAAAACTTCTTCAAAGCAAAGAACCCAGTATCATCCAAGGTATCTGCACCTTTCTACAACAAACTAGATCTAGGGAACAAGGCAATTGAAATTCCACACACCTAGGTCTCATTCGTATCTTTACCTTAAAACTCAGTTTAATCTATATGCCGTTGTTATGTTAACTTTTCATAGTTCTTTATTGTTCTTTTTGCCGCCAAACTTGTGAAAGTAGCGCGTTATGGCATTATATTATTATTATTATTATTATTATTATTATTATATCTCTATTTTGACCTCGTAGGAATGTTGAATCGAATGGATCTGAAAGCAAATCCCTGCAATGATTTCTATCAATATTCTTGTGGAAATTGGGTGGATAAAACTCCAATTCCTGACTCGAAAACAAAGTATAGCACATTTTCACAACTGAGCACCCGAAACAGAGAAATCATCAAATTGGAAATGAATAAAATTGCCCTGAAAACCAAAAATATTTCAGTAAGTATGAGATGGTGCTTGCATCCGTTTTTTTTGATACAATATATATTCACCCGCACGAGTAAAATATTTTTGGCTCATTTGTTTTTCTTGGTTTATGTTTCAGTCACTTGCTATTCAAAATGCTGTCAAGTTCTACCAGGCTTGCATGAATAAGAAAGTCATTGAAAAACGCTATGATCAACCATTGAAAGATTTGATAAAGAAGTACAACTCTTGGCCTGTCACCAACTCGAGTTTTGACGCCACCAGTTGGAATTGGACAGATACATTTACTCGCTTTCATAAATATTTGTCATTGGCGCCTATTTTCAATATGTACGTCGGCGATGATATAAAAAACTCGACTCAAAATGCCATCATTGTGAGTACTTTCTATCGATGGTTAATAAACCCTTAATAAGTTAAAATAACCACAACTATTTGCGGTGCAAAACTGACATTAACTCAATCAATTTCGGCCTCATTTTCAGTTTAGCCAATCAGGACTTGGTATTCAAAGAGAGGCTTATCTAGTCAACAGCACATTTCACACAAAGGTAATATGAGACATGACGTCATTTCATCAGTTTTTTCAAACAGCTCTTCACTCGCGATTCGTGGTGACGTAATTGCCGTATTTACTCGATTAAGCGCCGCATCTAAAGCTCCGAACATTAAAAGGACGCCGCGGCGTTTAATCGATTAATTACTGTATGGTCAGAGGTTTGAAGGGCGGTAATTAGATCTCACTTACCTTTTATTGATGAAATGAAACATAAATGCTTCAATTATAGTACAGCCAAGCTTATCGTAAATTGATGAAGACAATTGTCACACTTCTTGGCGCAAATGAAACTGGCACAAACATCATGGACCAAGTCTACGAATTTGAAAAGAAATTGGCCAACGTAAGATCAAATTTTAATCATTACCAGATATAAACTATGGCATACAGTGTAATTTGAATTTCCTTAAAAGATCTCCAATTGATTGCAGATAACATTGCCGGTTGCAGTTGCTCGTCAATATAACACATTATACACGAAACTTTCCCTGAAAGATTTCGCAAATCAAACAGAAATACCTGTAAGCTAATTTTATTTTCATTTTTTAAAAATGGATATGTAAAACCAAATTGAATGTTTTGATGATGATTACATGCTATTTTGTTATAGCTGGCGTGGTTGAAGGGTTGGTTAAATTCAGCATTTAGAGAATCAAATTTTGTAGCGAAAGATAGTGACATGGTTATTACATATGCAAAAGATTACATAAAGAATGCATACAAGTTATTTCACCAAGAAAGCAAAAGGTTTGATGAATGGATATGCTCTTGCTTTCTCATTGTTGCATGTAGCTATAATGGATGCATTAATGACTGACTTTTTTCATGTTAAATAGTGTACAATCAGCGTACATAATGTGGAAAGGGGTTCATTCCATGGCTGGAACATTACTTGGCAAATATAAAGCAGCCTATAATGATTTTGTATCAACTGTCTTTGGAACATCAGATGAAGATCCTCGTTGGGAGAAGTGTATGTCATCGACATCAAGTAGTTTTGGTTTCGCTCTCGGAAGACTATTTGTCGATACGACTTTTCAAACATCTGCTAAAACTATGGTATATTTCTTATTTTATTCCATACTTCCTTTCAGATATTTTTATTGTGAGTATTACCAGCTTAATTAATGTTAGCGAATTAAATTTTTAGGCTGACGAAATGATAACAGCAATTAGAAATGTTTTCATTGAAAATATTGATACTCTTGATTGGATGGACGGTGTGACAAAAGTTGCAGCCAAAGAAAAGGTACCTATTCAAGTTGATTATACTACCATATGTTGGTACCGAAATAATACCATCTCTGTTATATTTACAAGATTTGTTTCCTGATTGAGTGTTTAATTGCTTTAGGCCAGGGCAATTATCGAAAACATTGGCTACCCTTCTTTCATTAAAAATGACACTCAATTGGATAAGTATTATGCTGGGGTGAGTTGTTATTTTTCAATCAATTCCCTCAATTTGATTGACGAGATATTGTCTCGTAACTGCATTTTTGTTTAAACCATTGTGAAGTCTACAGATAGGCATATCGATATTTATTTGCAGCTCATTGTGCAGAGTAACAAATATTTCGAGAACATTTTGAGCAGAAGATCTTTCTATAATTTAAGAAATTATGCCAAAGTTGGCAAACCTGTCGATAAAACAGAGTAAGTTCAGATTCCGAAGTTACTGATCAACTGTCCTTTGAACTATATTTCATCTCAATCTTTGCAATAATCAGTTTCAATTCGTTATATTATTGGTTTACTTAGCCTTTTGTCTTTCATATAGATGGGGAATGGTACCAGCTCAAGTCAATGCATATTATTCTCCAACTGAAAATAAAATTGGTAAATTAATAATACCATATCTATTCGCATATGTATATCGCATTATCGCCTTTCCATCTATTGTGGTCCTTAGTTGTCCAAAGTTGCTCTTACTGCATCCACATCTTCATTCAGGGGACAGTGGGGCCATAAGCCTATGGATTTTTACTAGTTAAATGTCTTATCTTTCGAAAGGTGGTATTTTCTATTGAATAAATAACGTTTTTGGATTTTGTAAAATCTTAATCCGCCTTCTTTTTCAGTTTTCCCAGCTGGTATTTTGCAGTCGCCATTTTACGATTTCAGAGCCCCAAGGTTAGCATTATAAACCCTGACCTGACCTTAGCCAATCATGTATTCTCAAAAGGGAGTTTTCACCCTGATGTTAGCATTTATTTGATAAGATCGTGAATAATAATTTCTTTGTTAAACAGAGCTGTCAATTATGGTGCAATTGGAGTTGTTGTTGGACATGAAATCACACATGGATTTGATGATCAAGGTACAAAAATAGCTATTATTCTTTCTAAGCTTGTAATATTTGTAAACACTCGAAGGAAATGGCATTTCATTTCCATTGCAATTTAAGGTTTTAAAACAGAACGAGGTTATTAATTAGTACCGTTATATTTGTTGAGGCAAAAACTTCAATAAAGATGGAAATTCGTTCAATTGGTGGACAAAGAAGTCCGAACAAGGTTTCAAGAAAAATTCAGAATGCTTAATCAACCAATATTCAAAATACACCATGTATGGAAAAAACGTAAGTATTTTCATATTATCGATATTCGAAATCATGATTTTTTCAAGTAATATTATGGTAAACAATCAAATGTTAATGCATACTTTTTTAGAAAACTTTCTTGCCGAAGCTCAATATTCTTCGATTTTTAGCCTGAAATTTTTCTATGTTATTCTAAACCGACTCTTGTTTTACTTTCGAGTAAGCTCAGATAAACAAAACGTCTTAGTCCTGGCTTTATTCTCACATTATATTCTTAAATATTAGGGAATGTGAGCCTTCATAATCTTATAAACCATATTAAAAATCAGAATAACAATAACACATAAAATGATGCAGCGAATTATTTCCAAATTAGTTGAATGGTAATCAAACTCTGGGTGAAAACATTGCAGATAATGGAGGCTTAAAAGCTGCTTTTAAGGTATTTTGCCTTTTTATCATTTTGTTTTACATATTGGTGATTTTTGACAATACGGTTTGAGACATACCTATCTTTTATTTCTCCATATTTTCTGCACAGGCCTATCGAAAATGGGTGCAAAAGTTCAGCGAAGAGACGACATTACCTGGATTGGATCTAACACCAGAACAACTTTTCTTCGTTGGCTTTGCTCAGGTTAGATTAAGGAGAATTACAACATTGTGTTATTGTTAGTCACCCTCCTAAGATTCCATGTAACTCATATTTATGTTATGTATGGCTTGGCTAATGGTGATTTGAAAATGTTTTTATTTAGGTTTGGTGCTCGAAATACAGAGAGTCTGGTGCTATTCAACAAATCGAAACCGGTGTACACACGGTTTCAAAGTACAGGTACAATGTTGCTAATAGATTACATTTATTTTTTTCACACAAAAACTATGCAAAATCGTCGTACCAGAGTACAAGTTTCTTAACACCCAAACCTAATTTTCCTTAATTCATCGTCCTTCTCTTTATCTTTTGTCACTGCCAAACATAAATTGGATAGCGAAGCAAAAAGAAATGCAAATTCCATCGCAAACAACTAAAATATCTTTTAAAATGTAACTGGGAACAAAAAACAAAACTAAAAACGCTAGACAACATGGAAAGTTTTTTAACCTTTTTAGTCACACGAAATATCCTACCAAAGTTTCTTAAGTTTTGAAAATATAGCGCTACGGTTTGTGGCATGACTATTTTGGCGTTTTTGTACCGAAAAGTTTTCTTAAATGGTTTCTTATTTTTGGGATCTAAAATTACCTTATTGTTTTAATGTTGGCCATTTTTGGGCGAATAAAATACTTGGACATTAACTGTGTGAACTTTCTTTGCAGGGTCATTGGAACTTTGCATAATAGTAAAGAGTTTGCTGAAGTTTTCAAATGCCCCCAACAGAGCTATATGAATGCACCTACGAAATGCAGCGTTTGGTAATATTGAACATTACAAGAAAGAGATATATGCTGCCAGTTTAGCACCCTATATATTTACTGATGTTGAACCGCCGTATCACGTGATCCATAATAGCCACAGCCGTTATATATTCTTCGAGATTTTAACTTCACTTCATTTTATCAGAATATCAATAGAAATATATATGCGTTCCAACATTTATTGATTATAATTGGCATATTCATTTATGTAAATGTCACTTAATTTGGAGTTAATTAGGAATTTGGACATTTGATGGAAAATCTCAATCGAACAATTGATGGGCGGCGGTTTACAAGATAAATACTGATTAGAATATCGTCTATAATAACTATATTTACATATTCAGATTCGTTATAATATCGTTTGTTAACTTTTGTTTTCTTTCCTATAATAAATATTCCGTTATGATTGATATTATGCCATGATATTAAAGTTATCCAACAAAGTCCTGCTCGATTTCTGACGAATTTGTATGCCATGTGCAACTATGTACCACCTTCAGTTTTACCACATGGTCCAGATCACAGCATTTGCGTTTCAAACCGCTTGTTTCATCCAACTTCGAACCACAGAATAGAGATATTCTGTGTTCGAACCATTTTAGTCGCACGCACACCACTTCCAAGACGGGAGTTTGAAGGTCACACCTTTTATTCGAGTGGACGAGTAGTGTGACTCATCCTCTTTCTTGTGTTGTTAACTGGCTAGACCGACACATCCGGTGGTGTTGATTAATTCATTGTGTATCCATGACAGATTTGAAGAGAATATTCCCAGGAATCAATCGAGAAGACGTCAGGGGTGATGCTCAAACCTTGTTTGAATACTGTTTCAGCGCTGTTGGCACTTCGAGAAGAAAATACAAATCACCAAAATCATGTGTGTATGCACACGTTAAAATAACCAGCTTCGTAGTTTTCAAGTGAGTTCAAATATTGACGTGATTTCTGGACGAAGACACATTTCATACAAGTCGCCATCAAATGACTGACGATATCGAGATTGAAACATTTACTGAGCTGTATTTGGATTTCACATTTCTTTGGACTTACATAAATTCAAAATTAAACACACGGTTCCTGTCGTTTTTTTCATCCGGATGTAACGATATATTATAATTAATTCAAAATGAATCAATCTATGATGGCGAACAATTCAAATTTTTCGCAAGGAGGAGTGAAGGATAACATATTGGGTGGAACACTTTTTGCAATTAATATTTGCATTGTTTTTTTGAATGCTTTGGCCTTGATGGTAATTATGAGATTTCGAAGTAAAAATTGCATTGATGTACTTGTGCTTGGCTTGGCATTAACTGATCTGACCAAAGGTTTAATTCCTGTGCCAATGTCTGTCTGCATTTATCTCAGTTCTTGGCATTTACGTGAAAATTCAGCTGCATGTGAATTCTTTGGATGGATTGCATTCACAACAAATAGCGCCTCCATGCTAATTCTCACTATGATGGCAATTGAAAGATTCGTTGCCATTGCCAAGCCCTTCTCGTATCGTAGTGTGATAACAAAAAAGCGTATGAAATTGACAGTACTTGTCGCAGTTTTATTTTCGGCATTTCTCTCCGCTTTACCAGTGTTTGGATTTGGTGAGATGAGGCCATACAACGACGGTGCTTATTGCCATTTTGATTACAACAGTAAGAAGCTTACGTCTCGCATTTACTCGATATTCATCCTTGTTTATGGCTTCACATTGACTATAATTGTTATGATAGCCTATTCGATTGTATTTTATAAAATTCGTGATTTAATAAAACGACACAGACGATTTTCGCACATGTTGGCATTAGCCAAAGTATCAGTAACCGATGGAAAACGCAAGAAAGATATCAATTTGAAAGTCGAGAAAATGTTCTCCTATCTCACAGTCGGTTTGATGTTTTTATTTTGGTTCAGTTGGCTGCCGTTTTTGGTGAGTAAATGATCTTTAATGAGTACAATATCCCCTTTAATATTATTTTCCATGGCCTTATACGTGAAGATAATTATTTTATTTACGGATTGGATTTGTGAATTCCATTGAGCGACCCTTGCTATGTTGTTTTGACAGATAAACCGACTATATTATTGTCAATATTATTCAGCCCATATTGTCCTGCTATGCTAATATTCCATGAAAGAGTCTACTGAAATTCAACAACAGCTGCCCTGCCATGCATGCCGTTGATGTATATCTCACGTAAACGAGACTGGTCTCTTTTGTGTGCAGATTAAATCCAATCAGAAGGAAGTGAATACACTAATCTTTTCTTTTCTTTTTTCTTTTCTCTACTAAGATTGTCATATTTGCAAGTCAAACTGGAATGAAAACACCACATCAAAAAGTTGATTTATTTGCCATACGTGTTGCAGTTGTGAATGCAATGCTCAACCCATTGGCTTGTGCATCATTTTGCAAACCATACAGAAGAGGTTTCTTTTATTATTACAAGAAATTGTTGTCCTACGCAGGATTTGCGAGGCCAAGCAGCGATGTGTTTGGTAAGTATTTTGCATAGAAGCAAACTGTCCATGTCAACTACTTAATTCAATTCAATTGCTAAGCAGACCACTGTCTTTCTGGCCCTTATACAGTACTATTAGGATTTATTGACGTTGTTATGCAGATCCATGGAGACAGAGATCGCAGATGGTAACCTGCGATCAAGCCGCCGGAGATTCAAATGCAGCACCGCAGAATGATTCGAGGTGCACCAGAACGAGACAATTTCAAGATGACGTGGATTCTGAATTAGCAAGCGAGTCATTACCTGGTTCGGGTTGCCTCGAGCCGACACACAATGTCGAAGATGCCAATGAGGAAGCTGAATTACGTCATTTGCAACATTTCATCCCACCTATGGAAGATAGCAAAGAAGGTTAAATGTTTGTATAAAATTGATAAAATTATGCTATAAACTGTTATTATGAAAATAAGTCTTGGTTTATATTCAAGTATTGGAGAGATGTGATTTATTTATTTTAGCAAATATGGAAGAAGAAAATGCTGAAATGAATTTTAAAGATGCTTTGCATGAATATGAAGCGATGTTTATGAGAAGAATATCGGAAGATATGATGCGAAGATCGGCTAAAGAAAATGCTAAATTTAAAAGATATTCAATTCCAAATTTTTATCACTGTAAAAATGTACAAAACGGCGAGAATGGAGCTAAACCACGAAGACCATCACTTTCGATTGACGAGAAAGTCAAGCTGAAACCTCGCAGATGGTCGTTTGGCTTGAAAACTGATCTTCATCAAGCAATTTATAAAAACGACCAAAGAGAAGGATCACAAATTAAACTGCTTGCTTATAAAAGAAAAATGTCTATTGAAGGAGATGATAAACCAAATGAAACATATTCAAAGGATTCCTCGTGTGACAATGAAAATTTGTCAAATGAAACAAACGATGGAAGCAAGAAAGTGAATAAAAGTAACAATGATCATAAAGACGTAAATCAGCCATTACTTCAAGCCGAAACATTCAATAAATACGATGAAAAAGACATTGAAAGTGAAAGAGAATTCAGTTTAGGTAAATGAACATCCATAACATTGTTTTTATTTCAGATTAGGCCCAACCAATGCGGCAGTTCAGCGAAATTCACCGCATGGAGATTTCAAAAACATCGTTCTTTATACCGAAGCTAACAAAATATGACGAAAATAACATTTTAACTGCTTTTGAAAGCTAGCTTTATAATGCATTCCTAATTCTAACCGCTAATTCTAGATTCTAACCTTTTTCATTGTAGCTGCGAGATATAAGCAACAAATTTTTGGAAGGAAAAGAAGTCACTCATCTCCGACAGACTACAACCCAAACATTCACAGTAATTTAACATATTTAAGTGTACAAGAAGATGTTTACGACAGTTTAAAACAAATCGATATACTAGCCAAGAACTTACTTCTCTTTTCTGATCCAACCGAATCCAACGATGGTGACTCAATTTCGAACTGAGATAAACACTTCTTGTTTTCTTTATAATATTTATCCCTTGAGTATCTTAAATCTTATTCTATTTAAAGCAAGAGCACGATATTTAGAACAAAAGTCTTCTTTGTTTTCAATCTGATATTTCAAGTCGATTTGCATCTCTGTCTCGAGAGGCAGTTGAATTAGCTTGGCGCATGGGCATGACGCATTTCAGCAACTTTTCGAATGTCAAGAACATCCAGAAACTCGTGGGAATTTAAATTTACATGGCAGATATTTTAAAAAATGACGGATGATTTGAGTTTATCTTTGTGGTATTCTAAAAAAATGAGTTTCGTGTGCTAATATGCTAATATTAAGCCAGGTCAGATGAACTGGAAATTGCCTTCATTCCGTCGCTCTAGTTCTGTATTTTACAGACTGTCATGCGAAGCCATGAATTACTAATTTCATGTCATATTAAGCCAGGCTTCATACCCCTTTACTGGGCATGATGAAAACAGCTGGTCGATCTAGCTGCAGTAACTTTTAAAACAGTGCGATAAAAGTCTCCCGATATTTAAAATATATAAAGTTAATTGGATGTCATTTGCAGCAGTCCATCCAATGTCAAATTATTTTGAAAAAGAATTGACTTTCCAAGTTATGACGTCTGGGATATAAGCTAGTGCCCAGGTCTTTATGACGTGTCACAGTCGCGTTATTCGCTTGCGGCATCAAGTCTTTATGAAAGGCTGAAATTCCAAAATGGCAGAAAACCATATGCTATGATCTTTAGGAACTTCAACTTTATTGCAGCTTTCCAGGTATGTTTGGAACTTTTATCAACATTTATCTTAAAATTAAGTAAAATGATGTTCCAGAAAAGTATAGCAACCTAACATTACATGTTTTTTTTTTATCACCATATGAAGTAGAAAGAGTAGTTCAACTGGCGCACATCGCCGTATCGCTTAGGCCTTAATGTACGAAATTGATTTGTCGCTATTATCAGTATAGAAAAAGCACTGGAAGGTTTGCGTCGTTTTGCAATAACCAATTTATTCCACATCAATTGGTAGGTTTTGTGGTTTTGGTTAGTTCAAATTGCCGATGTATACTTAGCTATTGTTGTAACAAGCAATAACAAACAACATTATTTGTAGGACAGCAGATTTATTTGGGAGCAAAACAAATTGGCGACATTATTTCTGAAGCGAACGTAGAAAAGTAGCAATGTCAAGTTTAGAACCAGATGAAACAACAGCTAACCTTAGCTCACCGTCATTCTTGCAAAAGATTCTTGGAAGTCTTCGTATGGTAAATGTTTTGAATTCCTGTCAGCCTTGTTCAAAACATCTTGTATTTTATCCACACTCAATTCTTTTGATTTGACTTTTTTTATTATTCATTGAAATTTTAGAGATATCAAAAATTACTGGATGATTCAGTGCCATTTGGAATGCAAAGATGGTTGCTTCTTGTTGTCCTTCTATTTGCTTATGTCATCAGAGTGTATTTCTTACAGGTATACCAATGCTCTAATCTGAACTGCGACAATTAACAAAATCAAACTCAAACTCATGATGTAAGCAGCTCAATTGATTTTCTATTTTAGGGCTGGTATATTGTCACATATGCACTGGGTATTTATTTGTTAAATTTATTCATTGGTTTCCTGTCTCCAAGAATAGACCCTGCTATGAATGACGACCAAGGTACAGAACAACTCACCTTCATAGATCTTCTAATTAACGAGGGTCAATTTTTTGCCCTCCCTCGTCACTGCTTCCTGCTTCATTTTTCCCTTGTTAATGCTGGCCATCTTCCTTTATATGACCTTTATATTAACGAAGACCACATTGTCTTTCATATTTTTGGTAGATTTCTATGATGATGCTAGTGATGATGGACCAAGTCTTCCTCAAAAGGCTGACGAAGAATTTAAGCCATTCATTAGAAAATTACCAGAATTCAAATTTTGGTAAGTAAATCTCTAAATGACAGCTGCATTATTGTTGATCTCGATTGCATTGAAGATACTCAAAAAGAGTTACATTATAACGTAACGTAATTAATTTTCTTACATTTTCAGGCATTCTTCAATGAAGGCCATTCTCATTGCATTATTCTGCACATTTTTTGAGGCTTTTAATGTTCCTGTCTTTTGGCCTATACTTGTCATGTATTTCATTATTTTGTTTGTCATTACAATGAAAAGGCAAATTAAGGTAGGTCTTCAAACTTTCTTCATTTTATTATCTATCATGAACAACAGCTCAGAACAGAACAGAAAGAGAACAGAGAGAGAACAGACGAGACGAGATGTAATAAAATTTCGTTACCACCCACCACGTGCCCTCGCGCATCTTTTACGCGCATACAGTGACGCGCAAGGCATGCATGTGCTAACACGTGACGCAACCATAGAAGCAACAGTTTCCAGGCTGCGAACTTGTGAAACCAGTCAACGACTCTGATAACCATGAATTAAGAATTTATTTTTATTTTCCTTTTAGCACATGATCAAGTATAGATATTTGCCATTCACCCACGGGAAACGAAGATACAAGGGTAAAGATGAAGGGACCACGTTTGCGCAGTAGAAGACTTTGATAAGACAATATTCGCGGCAACATGTATTTAGAAAGAAAAAATAATAGAAATTTGGACAAATTTAGAAAGCTAAGGAAAGGAAAGCAAGAATAAGAACAATTGACACTGAAAAATCGTTTCTATATCATATTTGTTTATTATCTAATGATGTTTTAATTGCTGTCTTGTTTGAAATGTGTTAATGTAACTAATGGTAAAATATCAAGAAATAACACGCGTTGGTTACTTGTCTTTTCTTCATTTTCTATTGTCCCATAGTCGTTGTATATGCCAGGGTTCAGGTTCACTACCTCATATGATACGATACCAACACTTAAACACCGTAACAACACAAACTTTGACAAACATAATCAAAAGTGCACGAATAAATCGAAATAGATGTTGTTGAGATGACATGACCATTGCCAACTAATGCCCCCATTTGTGCATCAAAATAAAGGAAAAAAATTTAAGTTTTCAGCGAAAAATATACTAAAAAGATTAACGAAAATAATGGCAACCATGAGTTTATGATTTTGGCTTGACAAATCCCTTTCCAAGGAACCTCTGAACAGCAAGATAGTAGGAATTGATGTAACTTACTTTTCTATCACGTCGCATTGCTGTGGCCAGACAATTGAGCAAGCGACCTATCAATCCAATGGTCTGAAATGCACCAAGAACCTTCAAAAGAAAACGGCGCTTTTAATTAGAATCGAATTTCATGATATTCCAGAGACAGTTTCATCACGTGCAATAGACGGCAGTACAGGTGTTAATGACAGGGCTTCCATTCAATTCAATAAATAGAAACAAAGATACAATTGTTGTATGCCAATGGCCGCGTTACAGAGTCACGACGTGTGTCGTAATTCGTTGAAATTCGATGAAAATATCGGCGGCGGGGGGGGTATAAGGGCGTGGTACATAGCATACTTTAGGTAATAATTTTAGTTTAAAAGCAATGAACAGACACTATTTCAGACTAAGATGAAGCATAGGAAATCTGAGACAAAAAATAATGATAGCCAAGCAATAAGAAAACTATATGAAACCTTGATTGATCCAAGAAGGCCACCATACATAGCACCAGCAACAGCAGGTGTCCATGCATCTTGTCCTGCCATAAATAATCCTTTGATTTCAGTATCACCTCTCATCAACCATCGCATCGATTCTGTGCTGAAATAATCCACATTACATCGAGTACCATACGATCCACCTCTGTATGATGACAAAAATGTCGAATCAGAAATTGGCGTGCCCAATTCGTACCATAACACCTTGCCTTTCACTTGAGGCACCTAAAAGCAAAAGATATTCGATTTTTATATCTGTCTGAATCCGTCTTTCTTTTTCCGTGCTACTCATCATTATATCATTATACAGACGTGACCTGATTCTCTATTGCCATATTCTAGGGACTTTCAAATAACAATGAAGGTTAAAGCAACAAATTCAAATTCAAATCTTGACTTTGGTCGACCATGCTCAAGCATCTCCACAAGCTTTGCATTGCGCAATTAGTAAACAAGAAATTGCAAATGAAATGGCAAACCTTGGAATAAAGAACTTCGAGTAATTTCTGAGAGAACTCTTCCTTCAATTCATCGTATTGATCGCCTCGTTTGTGCGTGCGCAGTGCCTCCCATTTTTCAAACCATTCGTACTTGCCGTCGGAGATGAGAATGCAGTTTGAAACTCCCGGATGACGTTCCTTCCATGTTGGATCCTAAAACAGATTCACGAATCGAGTATAAACAACTAAAACGAGTTTACTAATCTGACTCAATCCGGATTAAACATGCTCCTTCACAGCTACCTTTGTGCAGGGAAATCCGAGGTAAACGGTAGGTGGAATGTGTTTGGTTGGTTCTGCAAAATACTTATCAAAGCAATCATCAGTGTCGTAGCCATTGAAATACCACGTGTTTGTCTTTGGAATTCCAACTTCCTCGGCATCGCCTAAAACATTAAACACATGTGATACAAGCTTCTCATAGCAAAGCTATTCTAGGGGAGGGAGGGAGAAGTGGGGCAAATTCAAGAAGAAAGGTAGCCAATCAGGGGTCAAGTGATAGGGATAGGCATAAAAGACATACCTCGAATAGCAACAAAGAGATACATGTGACCAAAGGACGGGATGGTTTTATTCGTAGCTTTAAACTCTTTGACCAAATTATGCTGCTTTGGCAACAGTTTATTGTAAAGGTTGTGAACACCAGTTGCGCAGACAATGGTTGGCGCACGCACTTCCATCATTTCCGGCTTTTGCTCGGACCCAGGCTCCAGTGACGTAGCTTTGCAAATGCGGACACCAACGGCTTGGTCGTTTTCAATCAGGATTTCATCGACATGCGCATTAACAAGACATTCGCCACCATACTCGTAAACAACCTGTGAAAATAAAAACAAACTAATTTATCACCTATTCATCTTCAACAAACTAATTTATTTATCCATCAGCATGATTACAAATATAGTTGAAGATTTCTCAAATCACAGAGATTTGTGTTTAGCAAAAAATATCTAATATCTTTCGCATTGGCAGTAGAGGCAGTGGATGTCAAAGCAAGCTTTTATATCTCCCCCCTTTAAGCCTGAGATCGACTGAGATAAAACCGTAGTGTCTTACCCTGGCAGCGCTTTCAGAAATAGACTGTGTTGCTCCATCAGTGTACGATGCTCCGTTCATATAATACCATGACGTCAATGAATGCGCAACAATTGACGAATCTCTTGGCTGGCACGCATAATCACCAAGTGGATGGACCATTACACCTGAAACATGAAGACGGACCAACTGAGTATCGCAGGCTGGTTGAAAATGAAACCTGAAGAATGCCACCTGCTTGTTGTCATTTGTGGGGTTTTGTGGAAACTCGCAGGCTTGCGGGTGCGACCCCCTGTACGCAGGAATTTTGGCGTGTGTGAGGAGATGCTCAAACTACGGAATTCAAAGATAGAGCCTGCAAGCCCATCGAATCGCGTAGATACTTGTTTGTAAATAAAGTTATTGTTTGTGATATTGAGCTTACGAGTCCAAAACGTCATGAGCCTGACCAAATTAGTTTATTTTGTTGTGTAGTTCTAGGATTGGGTAGAACCTTTGAGTCAACCCAAAACATCTTACACTGGCAATCGATTTCGGGAATAAGAATATACCGTAAATGACGAAATTAGCGCCCGGGGCGCTTATTTAAAAAATAAATTTTTAGAGGGGGCGCTAATTCAGCGGGGGCGGTTAATTCAGCAGGGGCGCTTATTAATTTTTGCTCAACAATGTAAGGGAGAAAATTTATTTCCAGTTGTCTTTTATTTCATTTTTGATGCACTTAGCCATAACTATATTGCCCACAAAAAAAGACATTCAGGTCATTGCTGCTGCGTAGCGGAACGAAGTGAAGCGGCTGCGCAGCAGAATATAATCGAGTCCTTCTCGAGAAAAAATCTGTATGTGAATATGTGTGTTTGTTTGTCGGATTTCAGCCCGCGCGTGGCCTCAAATCCTCCTTCGCATGCTGGTTTTATTATCAATTCATCAATGGCGGTCATCTTTTTGCTGCAGTGCAGCGAGTCGTTTTAGAAACATTGGGAAAACGATATTTGGTTGGCTTATTTGCTGGCTATTAACTTTTATTCGTAGCCAGAATCGAGAAGGCCCAAAAGAGGACAATTTTATTTCGACAATAACACAGGAGTTGCTTTCTTGTCGTGGGGATAAGTTGACAAATGAATGCCTGCAAGTGGAAGAGAGAAGCTGTGCGGAAGTATAGATAGTAGGCTCCCAAAACTATTGTGTCATCATTTTCACCATCATTATGTATCTTATTGTTTTTAGCAGGGGATATTGAAAATAATCCCGGTCCAGAAAATCCTGACTTCAGATTTCAAATTGTTGATGTGCATTTAATTTAGTTTTCTTTTTAATCTGGGGTTTTCTACATTTATTCCCCTGTTTTTGGTATTGTTTTGTTTACATGGTAAAGTCATATCAACAAAGATTTGAATTTTATCTTTGATCTTCAAACTGAGCGCACACCTTCTCTTGATAGAATAATTTCCTAAAATCTATTATTGCTGAAATTCCAAAATCCAGCTACGAAACGTAAATGTCAATAACAAATGTCAATACACATGACAGCGCTTCCAAGCACGCTAAACACCCCCTGTCCATATTTTTGCAGGCACTTATTTCAAAACAAAACATATCTCTTAATCAAATGCTAGATGCTTTAGTCCTGATTATTCATTTCACATCACAGCAGCACTCATTTTAACAATGTTAACAGCTAGTATAGAAGTTTCTATTCTTTTGGAAACTGTGCGTGCATACGTGGATAAAAAAGTCTTAGTGAAATCGACCAGACCATTGTGTTGAAAAAAAAATGAACAGCGAATGAGGTCAATGAGACAACTCACCACAAAGTCTTCGCCATGTGTTCTCTAGCCCAGCTTCTGGTTTGTCGGGCAACTTTTTGCCACTCAAGATATCTTGACTTGAAAAGCCATGTCCAAGCATACCTTTCATTACATAATCAGTGGTTATACGACCGTATTGATGAAATGACTTCAAAGCCCACACAAAGAACCTCTCGAGACATCTGGGGAGGATCCTAACTAAATACAATGGTATAATCGTGTTATGAGCTACCCTACAGAACTCGAGAAAGGCTCTCAGTCTTGGCTTCAACGTCGGTTCATTTGGGTTGATTCTCTCGGAAATATGATCGACCAGTGGACCAGCACCACACAGGAAGTCGTAGCTATCATTATTGGGGCAATTGGCATCAGTTCTTGGATCATGAGGAAGAACAAGACGGTCATACGGATCTCCAAGATCATTCCACTTCACATGGCCATCAGTAACATACTTCATAACTGTACCAGAGCGCGCTGTATCGTAGGCCATGTCAACAGCACAGTAATGACATCCTGTATCGAATTCACACGTGCTGTACCCATCGCCTTCTGTGTTCTTACGTGACCATGTGAACGTATGTGTACATCCACCCAGTTTATCATGTCTTTCCAGCACTAATACCTTCTTTCCATGCTTGCTTAATATCGAAGCAGCAGACATGCCACCAATTCCAGATCCTATAACAATCACATCAATTCCACTTGGGATTTTCGACGGTGTAAAACGATTTCTTATCAGCTCGAGCTTCTCGTCAGCAACTCTCTTCTTGTGCACATTTGGTGGAGATATGAGCGACCAAACAACTGATAACATACCCACAATAACAGTGAAAAAAGCAACGTACATTAACATAACTTCTTCCGTAGCCATTTCGACAGCCTTAGAGACCTACCAATTAGGCCTACTTTCCTCATGCAAAGCTTGGGTGCTGCCAGCAGAAAGACAAGCGACTGTAATTTCACGCTTCTTGTACACGCCTTCTTGTTATCGGCTCACTGGGCAAAGGGCATCCTCTAAAATTAACCAATATCAAGTCTCCACACGCGTGAAAAGTCATCACCACGCCTGCCAGGTCTCAAATGAGCCATTCTCATTGGTCCGCGGGAATATCTTTTTGTCTAATGGGAATCACCTTTAAAGAATCACCAATGATATTACTTCCTGGTATTCAATGGGACAAACTAATATTACACAACAGTTCGAAGTTCATTAGATGATAGATTTCGAAAGAGAAAATTCAAATGCATTGCTCAATGCAATTATCATGATAATCATCATAACCAGCCTCAACAAGATATTGCTTCTATTTTGGAATCAACAACCTCTATGTAATATTATTGAAATGCGTCTAAAAAGCGACTTATTCTACAACTAATAACGAGTTCAAGAGTGTCCAAGAAATTGCCAAAAACTATTTACAAAAAATATTAAATACGCTTACAGATTAAATAGCAAATAAACAACAGCAAGATAAAGAGGGCATACTATCACCATATTTTACATTTCTTAACTGGATTGTACGTGCTACCCAAGGGACACTTGAATGCTTTTGCAAATTCAAAGGAATTCGAAACACTGCCAAGAACTCTGCAAGAAAAACGAACACAGTTACCCCCTGAACGCAACCAATGCTGCAGTCAATATGTAAATAAAATAATCACAAACGCGGGGGTTGGTATTAATCAATTTGAAAGCAACCTGTCTTTGGGAGGGGAATGTGTGTCAGTATCAAGTTGCGCCAGCGCAGCAGCCATTCTTGAACTTGTACACCATGACTAGACAAAAGAAATCAATGATCACGAATCATAAATCATAAAATGATGACGTCATGCCTAGTATAGTATATGAACTGAACTACATAGTGCACAATGGTTTTGGTAAGTAAAACAAGACAGAAGAGGGAAACCTGTGCAAAAGAAATGAAGAAAACTTGTTCGTTTGATCTTGAAATTGCAGGCAAAAGTTTTTCTGTATTCTTGCTTTGCCATATCTTGTATGCCTGAAAACATATGACGAAATATAAGTCCATAGTCCAAAGTCACTTTCAAAGGAAAACCGCTTAGCATATGAAGTTTTGCATGATACTTCACAGCTGTCTCAAATGCTTTGTCGATTTCAATGCGTGTAAGAATTTCCAAAAGGCTATTCCACTTCACTCCGATCCAAGCAACCGGATAAATTCAATATCTGCTTGTGAAAAATGCAATATAATTTATTCAAATTGAGGAAAAAACTAACCCGATAAGCTGCATCAAGGCCACCATTGTCTGCAATATTCTCACCAAGAGTCACTTTGCCATTTATCTAAACATAAAAACATAGTAAAATAAAAGTGAACAAAAAATCAACGGTAGCGTAGAAATTATGAGTGAAACTATTTACTAAGGTGAATCCACCTCGAATAGGACGCCCCAAAGTAATTAATTAAAAATTAAAATAAATAATACAAATTCAGCTAAAGGAAAAGGTCGTCTTTCAAACTTTGTACATCATACTTGAGAAACTATAAGAAATATTAAATGATAAAATAATTGATTTATTTCCTCACATGTTTACTTTTTATCATAAATTTTCCATATTCATCGATGAAGCACTTCGTTTTCTTTCTAAACTCTTTCACAGCATAATCTGTCCACCAAAGTTTTCCAGAATTTCCATTCTTATCATAAAGACGGCCGTCGTTATCGAATCCATGCAAAAGTTCGTGTCCAATCACTGCCCCAAT
Source organism: Sanderia malayensis (assembly GCA_013076295.1). Taxonomy (NCBI): domain Eukaryota; kingdom Metazoa; phylum Cnidaria; class Scyphozoa; order Semaeostomeae; family Pelagiidae; genus Sanderia; species Sanderia malayensis. The sequence continues at coordinate 2,186,974 of RQOL01000824.1, read as the reverse complement.
TCCACCGAAATTTACAGCCCTTTATCAAACAAAGAAATCCGCATCAGCTTCAATCATTCAAACGGATAAGATTCTATAAACTTCGCAGTACAAACTCATCTCAATTATAGCAAAAGATTTCTTTCTTACCCAGGGTATCTTACATCGTAATATGGTGGTTGAAGGATCCCGGCAGGAAACACTAAAAAACCAAAATAAATATTAGATACATGATAGACGTATAAGAAAAATGAAAACTTATGGATAAAACCGAACGAGGGTTCTTGAAGATACGAATACCAATTTGATTTCTTGTTGGGTCATAATATGCGTTGACAGTAGATGGAGTCATATACCAGCTGAAAAAAAGTAAAAAGTAGCTAAATAAGATGATAGATGTAGAGTAAAAAGTAGCTAACAGATGATGAATGAGGTGTGAAGAGAAGTAGGCACCTATTTTTGTTGACTTTTTGTGGAAGAAGCTTGATACTTTTACGAACTTTGAAGCTCAATGAATTTAAAATATTTCCAAAATAATCGTCATTAGAGAAGGTAACCTGGAGAAAGATGAAAAATTGATAAAATCTTGACACTTTAGAAGCATGTAAAATAGAAGTCTTTGTATAATAAGCAAATTAATATGCTCAGGAAAAAGAGAGTAAGGTGATGAAAAAGAGACAAAGATATGACTTACCTCAGAGTACATTTTATTGAGTTTCTTTGGGTCAATGATATCCTTTGGGAAACCAATCTTAGGAACAATAGCCCTGGCCTTAACAAATAAAATTTAAAAACAATTTTAAGAGACAACATAAAAACTGATTAGTGAACCATTAAAGGGGTTGAAAATAAAGCATTTGTGGTGTGCCAAAAATCACTTACTAGTCTTAAAAATAGCTGAAAAAACAATATGGTGTGGAAGCACACTAATATTTAATCTAACAAATTGTACAGCATGTCCATTCATAAGGGAATTCAACTCTGACATACCAACCTTCTCTTCAGCTGCTTTCCTTGTCTTATCATCCATCCATGCTACATTTGGTAAATTCTTGATGAAGGCACTTCTAAGTTCCTCTACCATTTGTCTAGCCTTATAAGTAAAAAATATGGTCCAGTGATGGTTACAATAGAAATAGAAGTTGATCATATCATGATGTGGTGCCCCTATAAACTTGTGTTCATATTATGACATACCTGCTTCTTACTACCAGCTGAAAATGCTTCTTTAATAAACATGGCACCCAAAGCAAAGCCAATTGAATTATCAGTTTGGTGTACACATGTTTTCCATCTTTCCTGATCTATTGAGGTTCCAAATAAAGCTATTTGCAGCCCCTTTTGTGCATTACGAAAATCATCAGACAAATATTCAACAAAAGAAGAGAAGAGTTTCCAATGAAGATAAAGAAATAAATCCCTGAAAAAACAAAAAAAGAATTTGGTGATAATTGAATTCAAACAACGAAGTTAATGAAATATGTATCATAATCATAAACATTTTATTTGAATTTGAAGGAAACTGCTTAAAATATGAAGTATGTATATGCAGTAAATATGAAAAATGCAATAATAGCTTACATTGTTGGAGTTTTATCAATAAGAGCTGATAATTTTTTAATAAATGGCAGGGCCAATACAACAACTTGTTGACTTGATGGAATATCTTTGACTCCATTGAATATATTTTTGTAGAACTTCTGCCAGTCCATCTTGAAAATTATAACAAGTTGGGTCAAGATATGAGGATAAAGAAAGAAGGAAACAGCTACAAATAGAGCAATTTGAAATTAAGATTCACCAACTTACAATTGGACAAATTTTTTGCAATTCTGATATTGTAAGATTGTGGTAGTTTTTATTAATTTCAGTCATGCTTTCTCTGGGTACAAATATCTAAAAGAAGAGAAGATATAGTGGAATGTATAAGATAAAGAAGATGGATGCTAGCCGGGTATTTATGGCCACAAAGAGCTTTATGCTTGGACTCAAAACAGACGCATATACTTGGACTAAAATGGTCAAATACTTTGTGCCAATGGATTAAAGTAGCAAGTTGCATAAGCTTAAAATAACTCAAAAGGTGCATAATCTGGTTGAGCTAAAAATAGCTGCACAAATTAGCCCCAAATAGAAATAATTGTTGGCTTGAACAAGCTACATAAGTTAACTGTAAACAGAAGCTTAAATAGAAATCTCAATTAATAGCATTTTACCTTTGCGAGACTTGTTTCAAAATTGATAATAGCCTGCATTTGCTTCTTTGTTTGATTGGTATTTTTTGCACCAAGCAAAACATGGATATCTGTCAAATATTTGTGGTAAGCTATCAGTACCTATAAAAAGACAAAATATTCATTAAACGTTTTTATAATACCAAGCTTGTGTTTAAGTTAGACATCAGTTGAAAGGAAATTAATTAAAATAAATAAATTATTTACCGGATCACTCATATTGCCAGTATAACGTGTTTGAGAAAGTGTCAAGCCTCCTTGACTAACCTGCAATACAATAAATCATCAATGTTAAGAGATGTAAATACTAAAAATAAAAGTTTATCATGTGATGAACAGGAGTGTTTATGAGTGTGATGTTTCAAAAGATGTTATTCTCATCATCAATTGGATTAAGTATTAGAATTCGCATCACTGAACAGAGGCACAATAAATACAATACAGTTGCAATACAGTTTGGTAATTAGAGAACACTTCAAAAGATAATGTGCTCAATAATAGGGTAATTATGAAAATTGAATAAATTGTAATCAACATTAACATGAGAACAGCTACCTGTATAGCATATTTTGAAGAATTCCTTGCATCAACCTCCACATAAGTTGAAAAAAGTGCACTGATTGAGAAATTCTTGTTAAATATTTCCAAATACTTTCCAATTTGAGAACTTTTGGATTGATTTGCTTTCAAAACAGCTTCATCAAACTGCTTAAGCAAACTCAGTAGTGGTTTACCAGCTAATCTCTGCCTTTTCTTATCATCCATGCAAGCTTTGTAAAAATTGACAGCTTTTGAGTCAGCACTGACAACCTGTGGGTTTTGGGATTGTTTTTCAAGTAGTTGTCTCAATGTGTAGATATTTCTTTTACCAAGAGCACTATCGACTCCCCAGCGTGTCTTCTTGTCAGGAATCGGATGTTTCTTCATCCACCCTCCGCAAGAGAATTGATAGAAATCTTTGCATGGGTCAACAGTATGATCCATGGCATTTTGCATGAAGCTTGCTGCATCAATGCATCCAGGTGTAACACAATATTCACCCTCTATAGTGGCCCGATTATTTCTCCCTCGTGCAACATATAGTCCAATAAACACGGCAGCAATTATAGCTAACAGCAAACAAAAAAACAACAGCAATCGATCCTTTCTTTTCTTCTCTTTTGTTGGACTATTTGAGAATACGACAGAATACGGAGAAGGTTGGCCTAGGTCCATTTCCTCGCCTCCAAGTTGAAGATGGGCATAACCAAATGAATTATCTACTGGATTTTGTGGAATGAGATCATCATTGCTCCCGTCAACGTCTTCAGTTGTCGTTGAATACATAATTTGCTCTAAAAAGTAAAAATATCCGAAACAGAATAAAGTATCCTTTCTTTCCCACAAACTGCACCTGCACCACGATAATTGTTTGAATCTTGACCTGAATGTTGTTAAACTTGATTAACTTATGATTCGCTCGTTTGTTCGGTTATTTACAGTCCCTCCCACTCCCAGCTTGATTGTTTTCTTTGCGCATTGCAGACAAATCACTGATCACAAATCACTGATCACAAATCACTGATCTAAAACAAAAGACTCCAAGTTATCACTGGCTATCTGCTTTTCAGGCCTGAGCAAAAAACATCAAAATTCAGCTTGAGCGGACAAAATTAAAACCACGAATAAAAAAACAGCAAATTAAAACTGGAAAACTGAGAAAAAATTAAATAAATAAAATATAAATACAAATATAGGGTTAAATTTAAATTTTTATTTTTTTATTCCAATGCACATTTCAAATACTTCTCACAAGTAATAAAAATAAATAAAATAAATAAAATAAAAAAATAAAAAAAATGAAAAAATATTAAAATAATAAAAATTTGTTGCGCTCACACACCCCTTGTGTATACGCATGGATAACTACCCTTAGCATCACCCTAGACTCTTGGGTGTTGCACTACCATGAGCTCTTGCGAGTACATATTAGATGAAGTCTAACTCTCGAGCATCATGGCGGAGCCGCTGAAATCCATTGAGGTTTTTTTTGCCCAAAGGCTGGTCTCTCAACCAGCCCGTCCAACATGCTGTAGTGCCAATACAACATGTTGACGGGGCGGTAACTGGCTGGGAGTCGAACCCACGACCTTCAGCTTGGCACGCTGACGACCTATCCGCTAGGCTATCCAGTCACACTTATATATAGTGTCGTAAGTTCTAGTCAATGAGGGCTAACCCTAACCCTAACCATAAGGCCAATGCCTCAGCCATTAAGACACCATTACATCATATACGCCCCTGCGCAGTACCAATATTTATGCTACTACGCATCCTGACCACCTTTCTCCTCCGCATAGGCTAACCCTAACCCTAATCCTAAGGCCAATGCCTCAGCCATTAAGACACCATTACATCATATACGCCCCTGCGCAGTACCAATATTTGTACTACAGCGCATCCTCACCACCTTTCTCCTCCGCATAGGCTAACCCTAACCCTAACCATAAGGCCAATGCCTCACCCATTAAGACACCACTACATCATATACGCCCCTGCGCAGTACCAATATTTATGCTACTACGCATCCTGACCACCTTTCTCCTCCGCATAGGCTAACCCTAACCCTAATCCTAAGGCCAATGCCTCAGCCATTAAGACACCATTACATCATATACGCCCCTGCGCAGTACCAATATTTATGCTACTACGCATCCTCACCACCTTTCTCCTCCGCATAGGCTAACCCTAACCCTAACCCTAACCCTAAGGCCAATGCCTCAGCCAGACACCATTACATCATATACGCCCCTGCGCAGTACCAATATTTATGCTACTACGCATCCTGACCACCTTTCTCCTCCGCATAGGCTAACCCCAACCCCAACCCTAACCCAAAGTACCAACTCGTGTCATCAAAGGATATGCGCAGAAATTAAAATCCATAAAGGTAGCCTACACAGCGCAGTAGCACGTCACTCCTTGCTGCGCAGGAGCACACTTGACGTCCTGTTCTGTTTGCAATAAAATAGGGGTAGCAATTTCAGCCCATAAATTACCTGGCTTAAAATGGAAACAAAATAAAGCTTACCATTACAGTTGCTTTTATAATTGGAATTAATTCCTTGTACAATTTTTCCCAACTTGCCTTCTACCTTGTCATGTCTTTCCTTCCAGTCAATATGGCGCGAATGATGAAGTGTGGTGAGGTGTGCGTGTGAGAAGAACACGCATGATTCACTGTAGCCAACACCCATGCCTCTAAGAATAATCCAATCACATTTCTGCATTGCTATCCATGTGACCACATCTTGAGAAAAGAATAAAAATTTTCGGAAAATCGAGTCTTTAAATGCATCGTTTTTAATTTTGTCGGAAATTTTTTTGGCCCCCCCTAAAACTTAGGCCCCACGACGCCCTTGCTGCTCAGTTGACCACCTTTATGGACTGCAACTTCTCCGCCAATCCAGACCAGGCCAAACAATCAAGTATGGCAAGATCTGTGACGCCCGCCCACCTTTTAAATTCAATTCTTCCCCCCACCTTCTCGTTCTTTTCTGTACCAACAGTTATTGGCGGCCTTCTGTCGAGAAAATTCTGATAGAATTTTTTTTATAACATTCATAAATCAGTAATTATTTCATTGACAATGGTCAAATTCAATCAGTTACAATTTAGGAAAATGTCCTTCAAAGCTTTGCTGACCGTGTTCTTTGAGCTAGAAAGGAAATGCAATAATTACTATAGAATATCACTCTTCGAGATGAGTCAAGCAACCATATAGATTAGGTTTAGGTGGACTACTGTGACGTAAAGAAAAGAGAAAATAAAACATCAGATTTACCATGATTTGATGGCGTCTTTGCAAAGTTGTTGGTACTGTTTAAAAATGGCAGTTGGTTCCTTTTCACCAAAGCAATACTTTGCAGGAAGACAGAGATATTTTGACAATCCACTGATACATTGTTTTGACAAATCAAATAATGACTTTTGGATATTAATAAGGCCTTCGATCTCAATTGCTGAATGAAAATTCCATGCTGACACTTTATCATTCGTTGTCACAACACAATGTTTCATCTCGCCAACAACCAATGGCGTAATACCTAAATTGTGTCAATAAGATAAGTCATTCTTTATAAATTCTAAGTTGTATAAACTTGCAAAGAAACTTTATCATTTAAAACTCGTTTGCTTACATTTATTGATGTCTTTTTTTCCATTATTCAACTTTTTGCAGAACTCAAATTGCATCATCTTATCTCTAACATCCTCGGGACATTTCTCCAAAACTTTGCTGCATTTTGCTGACCCACTGTCCCAATCCAACTGAGCATGCGCACATCTTGGAAATCTATCTTGGCAAAACAATTTTTTCAGATCATTTTTGCAGGATAAAGCAGATCCTTTGGTTTCTATAACCAATGTGTCCATAGCGGTTTCAACAAGGCCTTCATAATACGAACGAAATATTGACTGGGCCTACGAGTAAAAAGCTGACATATACACATAATTCATGTAGGTATTGAAAAACATCGAGGTAAGACTACGAAGAACAATAATTTCTTCTAATTTCTTTCAATTAGCTAAGCTTGTAATATGCGTGTGTACCTTTGCGATTGGATAAGTGACGTAATCTTTGCAATAACCAAGTCGAGGCTGTACACATTGTTCTCCTTTGGCCTCTTTCTCGTTGTTCATGTTAAGCTCCTGAAACATCAAGGAGAGTAAATCTTTAAATTGTGTTTGAAGACAACAACTCCATCTTTTATAAGTCATATCATAGATGGAAGCAAAACAGATATTTCAGCTCATTAATGTTAAAATTTACCTTCACCATAATCTTATCCATTGCATCAAGCTCTTCCTCAACGCTGGAACATGTTGACTGAAAAACTAAACAGTTAATCAAGCAGAAGAAGAGAAACAATTTTTCAAACATTTTCAATACCTTTTCTCTTTCTACCTTAGACTTTTGAAGAATGAACTTGATATTTTAATAACGCGTCATATTTTGGTTTTAATTTTCTTGGGGCAGCTGAACAAACTTCATGGTGCGAGCAAATTGCTTGTCTCATAAAAGAAATTAACAATATGTTAACAGCTGGCTGGCCTACACGGGTGCGGGCAAATAAACGCTTATACTATTAAGGTAACTATTCTAACAATAAAAATATGAATTATAATCCCTTTTTGTTTGAAGCCTTGTTATTAAATGATTTTCGGAATTCTAAAGTATTCAAACATTCACTCCTATATTAGTTTAAAAAATTAAAGGTCTAAAATTGATTATATATAGCAGTAACATTAATTTATCTCATTTTTCTTTAATAAAATGTTTATTTATCATATAGATTTATCATAGCATCATATGATATGAATGGTGTATTAATTAATCCTCTGTTATAAAACCTTTAAATAGCTTAAGAACATAATTGGTTAAATAAAATATCCCAAGAAAGTACATGATTATTTGCCTTCATTTGATGAGGATTTCTCGGCAGGAAGTGGAGGAGTAAGTGGCAACCCATAGCCGTTAGTGGTTACCTTGCCAATGGCCTCGACTTGAAATCCAATGTCGTTAAGATGCTTGTGATCGAGGATGAGCCTACCATCGAATGCAAAGGCAGGCTTCAACATACTACTATAAACACGTGTGTAATCCAAATGCTAAAACAAATGAAAAGAATCAATAAATGGTTAAATATATACTAGTTGTTAACATTGTTAAATCACTGCTGCTGTAATGTAGCCCAAGCCCCAAGGCCAATGCCACAGCCATTAGGGACACTGCACGTCATTTTGTATCGGAAAAACTCGGTTATATTCTACTGCGAAGACGCTTCGCTACGCATCAGCAATTACTAAGCTATGTATTGGCAATAGATCACCACTTACTTTGAATTCGTCCCATTCAGTGCACACAACAAGTGCATGGCTACGTTCTAATGCTTCATACGGATCTCCGGCAACAGTAACTAGTCTACGAACTAAGAGGAAATATAAATTATTGAATTAATGTCACGTAAAAAAAGGGGACCCAAGTCTAGTCTTGCTTAAAAGTAGAAACAAATCTTGAGTCTGCCGTTAACTTGCGCTCAGCAATGCTTGATATGGACCCCTGGAGAGATTGTCTGGCTGCCGTTCGAGTTAACACTCATCCTGACTGATTGGCTTACCTCTATCTGGATCTAAGTTCAGCAGGGGATCTGTGAGCTCCCTAGGAAAACAAAGACAAAAATCAGAGAGAAATAATAACACTGCTTTGTGGCAAAAGACTTCAAAAGAAAAGACAGAGAAGAAATAAAGAAAAACAGAAATAAATAAAGTGGATACTTACAAGAAAATTTGCGACTTGCTGACTTTGGGATCATAGATCGACACTTTAGCACCTTCTTCAATCAAATATTTGCATATATAAATGCTTGGAGATTCTCTGAAAATTATACAAAATAAAAGGTGAGTAAATATTGTGCTTATCAGAGATGGTGAGCAAAAAAGTAAGCAGAAAGGTGAGCAGAAAATACCTGGAGTCACCAGTGTCCTTCTTAAAAGCGAACCCAAGCAGGCCGATTTTCTTATCCGTGACAGTATTAAAAAGACAATTGATGATGCGATTTGCAAATCTTCGTCTTTGGTGCTCGTTCATTGCTATTACTTGGTACCAATACGAGGCTACAGTCGACAGATTCAAAGCCTCGCACAGGTAAACCAAATTCAGAACATCTTTCTGAAAACAGCTTCCTCCAAAACCTTGAAGGAATTCATCCTCAATAAACAACATGCATATTTGACGGAAGTGTTTACCCCTTGAATACCAGGCTGTTCAAGATATAATTGAAACGAAGCATAAGATAATTATGGGGGGGTTAAATAATAGGGAATGCATATTACCAATGCTTGCTTGAAGAAATTTGTTTCCAATTCTGGAATCCATGCCGATAGCATGAGCAACCTCGGTTACATCCGCACCTGTAGCCTCGCACACGGCACTCATTGCGTTGATGCTTGATATTCTCTGTGCAAGGAATGCATTTGCAGCCTACAACGGTTGAGTTAAAACAAGTCAAAAGAGACGTCAATTGTGTATCCCTTTCGCCACAAAACGTTCGGCTACGAATGACTTATGAGGTCATGCACTCCGCGTTAACCTATTAATGCGTGAATTCAACTTTTCAGCAATAAAACAGAGTGCAACAGATAGTAGACTTAAGAGTGTAATGTAACAAATTTCCCAAAAGACAAGGAAGAATGCTCGCTACTTAAAAGCAAGAGAAAAAAAACAATGATAAATATAGTTACAAGTTTCGACAGCTCCGATGACCATGTGTTCATCTTGATGATTCTCTCCGATGGAACCCAATGTTGGTATATCCATGCCAACGATTCTATAGCTAAAAGGCCTTCTTTCGTTTGTTCTCCACCTTGAAACCAAATCAATGAATACAATGCTAAACATGTCACAGAACGCACACATGTTTAAGGATGCAATACGTAAAAGTGGGTGGTACACAACCTACCAATCAGAACTCTGTCTGGCTGTAATAGATCTTTGACTGCCGTTCCTTCAGCAAGAAATTCAGGATTTGAAAGAACCTAAAATGTTAATTTTTTTATCATTGACAAATCAACTATATAATCATTCAATCACAATTGATGAACCACTTAATCATAACAGCTAAATCAGGTGAATCAAAAACTTACTTGAATGGAGACACCCTCTCTGTGGTTTGCACTTAGAATTTTGCTGATACTGTCGAACAAAAGAAAAGATGATTAGTGAAAATTTTGGTCATCTGTTCTAGTAATGAGATGGTTGAAACAGTGAGCTTCACTAGTGATATTGACTTAAATATTGAAAGAGTTCAGCATTAAAAAAGTTCAACCTTTCTGCTGCCTTTACTGGCACTGTACTCTTTTCAACAACAATTTTATTTCCTTCTGCAACTTTTGCGATATTTCTAGAAGCTGCTTCTATGAATCTCAGGTCAGGGGCTTGTCCCTTTCAAAATAAAAAATAATAATAACTTAACTCTATATAATTTTCATATCAAGATAATGGTGAAAGTACTATGGGTACTATGGGTACTGCGCCAGAGTGTTTATGACATGCAGTGTCCCTAATGACTGTGGCATTGGCATTAGGGTTAGGATGATGATAATGATGATAACAATGTAAAATGGGTCCATATATGAATACCTTCCCAAGTCCATAAGTTTTGGTTGGTGTGTTCACCTGGTGAAAAAAACAATAGAAAGCTTAGCAAACAATAAGGTTTAAAATAGCTGAAATTCACGTTAATTTATTTAAATTCTCGGTAGTAACCATTGTTTTCGTAAAACAAAGTGAAAGCCTGACCAAATAAATTACTAACAGAAATGAAGATAAGCTCAGCCTCTCTGATGGCATTGTCAATATCAGTCGAGAAGAAAAGATTCTTTCCACGAGTTTCTTTCACCATCTCAAATAAACCTGGCTAAAACCAAAATAAAAAATTCAACATAAGATAGAAACATCCAGATCCATGCATTGTTTTCATAAAACTCTACTTAACTTTTATTCTTTAGGTTAATGATTAAATGGTTTTGGAAATAAAATAGATTTTTTACCTCATAAATAGGCAGTTCATCGGAGTTCCATGCGTCAATTCTTTGTTGGCTGAGGTCAACTACTTTGACTTCAATATCAGGACATTTCTTGGCAATAACACAACACGTAGGCCCTCCCACATAACCAGCTCCAATACAACTTATTTTCTTTATTGAAATCATATTCGTAAATGAAATCCAACCTCTTACAAAAGTAAAAGCACAAAAAAGCTACGGCGATAAAATGAAGTGTTTATTGCAAGTCATTTTCATCTAAGAAATTTTTAACAAAGGAACAACCTGCTGGAACATTTGACCACGAGTCAAATTGTCAGCCATTATTGATTCATTCATCCAATGTTGCTGTTGTTATTCTACTTCCGCTACACGACAGTCAATGATGAAAAAAATATGGAACAGGAAAATCTGGAATGAGGACCCCGGGAACAAGACGCTTAGAAATATCGATAGACCTGGAACTTAGAGGATCTTCTCTCACAAACATCAAAAATATTTATTATAATTAAAACAATAACTCTAAAGCCACGGGGATCTATAATTGGTCAATTTTATTGAATAATACATAAATAATTTAACATATTTTCACATTCGTCAAAACGAACTGAGGAAATAAAGGAGAAGCAAAGACTTGAATAAAAAACGTGGTGTATAAAAGTATTAATTTGGGGGATTTGACAATTTATAATGAATCATCTACAAGTAAGTATTATTAAGACATTCTTTCAAGTAATATTTGATCTATTAATTACCTGAATCGTGTCATTATGTGATTTAAAGATTATCTTCTTAGCAAACTAGCAAAATTTAAGCCATTAGATATTCGGAAGTTTTTGGTAAAAACACCAGCACGTGAGACTACATTTAAATTAGTATTATTTTATGACAAGATTGTAATCTATAAATTTATTAAAAACATATTCTTGTATACAGCATGGGGAGGTTAAAGTAAAAAAATCCGTTTTTATCCAAATCCAATGTTTTTGTAAGAAGATGAATTTTTAATTACTTCGCTCTCACTTCAAAAAATTGCAAAACAACAGGTGGATTTAAAAACAAATTGAGGTTTTATTTTGAAAATTTCTCATCTTTTAAAATCGTGTTATATGGTTTAGCCTAATAGCATGTCAATGGTATTATTCAAAAGCAAGCAAATATTCGGTTTCTCATTCGATTAATAATTAAGCAAATAAAATCAACAAAATAAATCTTTCTAGTTTTTACATGATAGATTTTGAATTTTCAAACATAAAAGGTAAAAAATACTGCAGTTTCCGTCAATATCAGTGCTCAACCTCGAAACTATCAACTCAGAATTCAGATGCAAGTATGTATCCAAGCCTTGACTGAACATAAGTCCGAGTGTGTGCACCATGCTGGTAAGGAGAGTGTTATAGGAACGCAAGAGATGCGAGTTGAACATTCAACTAATTGATATTATCTTTGCCCAATCAGAAGCAGGATCCTCTCAATCCAACTACAGCCTCGATTTACAGAAATTCCGACCCTCGCTTTCATGTCACTAAGGTTGAAAAGCAAACCGGACAACCAATACCACAATGGAAAGAACAGCTGTTGGTGACCAAGGCAAAGAAACAAATCGAAAAGGAGGCTAGCAATACAAAGGTATACACGTCAATCATCATGTACGTCACTGTTATCATCATCATAATCATAATGAGATGGTGTGTTATTCAATCGCAGGACAGTGAGATAGCAAATGATGTGCCAGTATGGAAGAGAGAAGTTTTAATGAAGAAAGAGAAACGATTGTAAGTGAAGCAAATGTGAATATCAAGAATTGATATAAGTCAGCCTCAGGGGGCCACCCTCACATGATCTTCCAATTGGACAAGCCCGTAGCAAGCCACAAATCTGATCACTTTTGTCATTGACGTGATTCAATATTGGTTTAATGATTTCTGATAATTAGGATGGCTTCTGATGACCCGCTGGAAATTCGAAAGCGTCGAATGAGAAGCCTGAAACAACAATGCAATTCGGGCGAGTTGCCAGATTGGAAGAAAGAATTACTGAACAAAAAGGTACAACAAATCGAAAATGAAATTTGTGAATTGGAGATGAAGGATGCAAAAAGACAATGAATAAACCTGTTCTTGCTTTCTCACCAACACTGATAAATTAATAGCTAACACTTTTCTATGAACGTATTTGACAGTAATTGCGAAGATTGACACACGCATGCGAACTACGTTTTTCCCGTATCTGATATAATGATGCACACGTTTCTGCATAAGTAATCTTACGTTCATATATTATTGGGGCACACCCAGGAAAATTTGCAAAGAGAATAGTGGTGTGTGTCCCCCGGCGTACGCAAACTCAGTACTTGAGTACGATCGGTTGATGGTTTTTCGGCGTTTCTGCCGAAAAACTATCCTGAACGGAAAGACGAAAAGTCCCGGTACGCCGGGGATCTAGTTTCTCTTGTAGATCCTCGGTGTACCAGCCCTCATCTAATTTCAACTCAACTCAACTCGATCACAGTGACCCGGGTGGGATTCGAACCCATGATCTTTCGCATGGCACCCGGGTATCCTACCACACGGCTAATCGAGTCGAACTAACTGAACAGTGATGAACTGCAAGAGGTGTCTGTCTGTTCAACAATAATCATAATCATAAGCAACATACGATTCTCTTCTCTAAGTCTCGCGCGTGTTAACTTAATCCAACTTACAACAATGAAAGTCTTGCATCAATTTCAAGTTGGCTCCAGCAGTGATACAATGACCGAATGACGTCACTCACTGATGATGCCAAAACCATTTCTTCACATTGATGCAAAAAAATCAAAAGCCTCCACTGTCAATTGGTGCTTCTTGCCAAGAAGACTTTTGTAAGCTGCAATAAGAATAAATATTGATAAAGCCAATACCAATAACATAAGTCTACCAAACGTTTACGTAAAATGTACTAATCCAAATGAATGAATGTCAAAGCGCATTGCATTACCAGAATAGTGAGCCATGAATTATCATGAATTATCATAAATTATCATATGTTACATACCATGCGCTGTGCTCTGAACAATTGCATATGCTTCTTCTTTAATGTCAGCTTGCATTGCCAATGGCAACTAGAAATGATCAACACAGGGTCACAATGTCATCAAATTTGCAAACTTCGTGTAATCAAATAGACGAGTTTTCTTATTATTTTCAAACCAAATTCGGCTCTCTCAGACATACATATATCAGCTGCAATTACAATCAAACAACATTTGATAATTTGACTTCATTGCGAAATATTTATTCACCTGTGTTTTCATTCTCTCAGTGGCTGCAAGCATTGCCTTAGCATGATTAGGATTCTAGAATTAAATAAGAAGTACCTCTGATCACTAATCAATGATCGCAGGTGATTGATAAATCTCAATCAGCGATTGCTACATGATTGATTATACCATTGCAATTGTATCATGTTTATTTTCAACTTTCTTGTCGCCTCGAAACTTATTGTATGATGAAACAATATCTATGTTTTGTTGCATGCTTCCCTCTTGAACAGCGAGCTTTCTTCTTTGGCCTCTGGCTTTTGGAGACAACTAAAATATAAAACACAGTACGATGAGCCGTAGATAAAATACCTGATATTTTAGCATCCGTAGAGCTCGAAACAATTACCCCCTGAATGAAAGACTCCTTGTGAATGAATACCAATGGGCTTGTGATACTTTCACGGGGGGAAATCATGGTCAAAATATACAATCAATATGAAATGTGCTAAACACACCGTTCTTCTGTCTAATTTAACAGATCCTATCCTTCTGACAGTTTCTAGAAATTTCTCATGGATTGAATCTTCTTGATCTTCAAAATCATTATCATAATTATTGTAGTCGGCATTATCAACAAAATTATCATTAACAAATTTGCTTTCGTTCTTTTCTTGAACATTTTGCCCACTTCCACTGGCTCCTTCAACTCGCATAGCCCTTATTCCAAAAGAAAAAAAAGAAATTAGCAGAAATCATAAAAAATCAAACTTCGAACTTGTGTATATTATAATGCATAAAAATTACACTTACGTATCTAAATAAATAAATTAGAAATAAAAACTTACTCAACATCTGACCATAATATTTCATTTATATTACCATTTTCCATTCTGTAAGTTAAAAACTGAAAGTATACATTAAATTATTTGTTTACTGCAAAAGAGCTAGATGTTTTGCGAGTTAAATATACAAATGATGTGCAACGGAATTTGAATCTAAATCGAATCTGGATTTCGAATCGTCGAAAATAAACAAATCGTTCGCTTTCTAAATAAAGTTGCTAGATATTAACATTTGATAATATCATTATCGCATCATTTAAATACTAAAATGAATGACAATTAAATTAGTGGTATTGAATTACAAATTTGATATAGCAGAAAGGGGCATTTTGTCTTTATTTGTTAACTTAATATCAAAGCTACGATATACAGCAGTCCAAAAACCAGGTTTAATTTCGCCGTGCCTTGAGGAATAGTTTCCAATTTATTGAACCTGAACTTATTCTCCAGTTCCACGCCCATAGGAATGGAAAGAATTGGAAGAATAAAGAACACAGATAATCTCACAGCCATGAAGAGAAGGATGAAATAGGGCACAAATAACAAAATGATATACAATAAATAGCTCAATTTGAAGCCAAGAAGGATGGCCAATGTTGTGACACCTGATGCCCTGTCTGACGTCATATCGCGCGAATTATTACCGTGCAGAATTGCTTCAGTGTTCATGACGAGAGGAATAGCATATACCAATGGGTGAAATGAAAAAATGGGACATTGAACCATGTAGGAGAACAACACGGATATTGGACCAAATGCCAGAATTATAACTATGTCTCCAAGTGCATGGTATTTCAAACCAATGCTACCTAGGGCAAGAATGAGTCATGTTGACTAAAAGTACACTAAAAAATACCCATATAAAAACCTACTAATATAAGAACTTTTATGCTAAAATTGATCCCCAAAATAACAAAAGAAACAACGGCCTATTGTCTTTGAACAATAGGCTGGATGCAGAACTGCAAGTTTTTACTTTAATCACTCAAAAAATCTGGCTCCATATAATTCAAAAGATCACTACAACTTTAATAAGCTTATGATACCTTTGTTTCAGGACGTTCATTGGAATATGCATAATCTTTAATTTGTAAAGTGAAAAAAGATAGAAATGAAATAATATGACTTACCTGTGTAGAAAAATGATCCTGATAATCCGGCAAAGAAGAGGATAGCAAGATGATCAAGCCTTGAAGGAGATAGGACAAGGATGAGGAGAAAGCTAAAACAACCGACCATGTAAAGAGCCACACCAAAACGAACAACACCATCCTGACTGATATACTTTTTCACCAATGTCTGATCGTCCGAGTGTTCATTATCGATTCCCAAAAGATAATCATAATAAGTATTGACTAAGTTACCAGCACCATGAACTGATAAGATAGCAAGGGCTGCCAGTGAAGCCAAGATTATGTTCACACTTCCAGATTCCTTCCAACTCAGAACAGTTCCCAATACGGTTGGCGTCAAACTGGCAGAAAATGACCATGGACGCAATGCTGTGAAATAGTGTTGATAACTCAACATCTCTGATTTTGATGGGAGATCATTTGAACTTGATTTGTCTCCATTTGACGAAGAGGTTGCTGCTTTACCTTCACCGGCCATCAGGTTTTCAGTAATCACTCAGCCAATCTGTCTATCAAAGAAATTAAATAAAACAATGTGAAATGAATGATACACATTTGAATATACCTCTCCACCTCCAAATCGTACACCCAATAGGTCTATGTGAGCTTAATGACGTCACAAGCTGCTCCTGTCTAATGGTCCCTTTCTTCAAAGATAAACACAATTTCAGATCGAAAGCGATTTTAAATTGCACGTCGATTGAAAAACACCAACTAAGAGAGCTTTAATTTGAATGGCTTACCAGGAACTTGATGATGTATAGAAGCACTAATTCGTAAATTAATCAATTGGATAACATGACAAGGTATCTATAAAACGCAAACTTACCTAATTAAACAATTAATCGGCCAAAGTTTCTTTCTTGGCAAAATTTTTATTGGCTTACTTTTCTCTAGAGAATATTCACAGCTGATCCATTCAACCTCGATTTCATTTTGCATATCATAGAAATCAGTTGAAAGCGAGGCCCATCAATGAGGGCAGAATAAAAGAATCCAGGAGAAAGTCAATTTCTGAGAAAACATGATTGTTGAGAAAATATGATCAGTTGATAAGCAATTATAATAAATTGAAAAATGCAGGAAAGGATGTTATATACGCAACTGGTAGAAGACGAAGAGGAGGGAAGTGGACGGTATTATGTCGAGCATTCTTTAGCAGAAGAAAACAACAACTGGAGGTGTTGTTGTCAACTGACTTTCTGCAAAACTTCAGCAATAATTTGCATTCTTGTCATTATTGTTGGCGGTAAGAAAGATCTCTACATAGTATTAATGTAATTTAATGGTTTAGTTGTGTTTTATATGTGAATCATGACCTCTACTATTGCTTCAGAGAATGTAAGGTACAAGCAAAAAGAAGCTGTTTGATGCATATTCAGCAGGGGAGGCGTTATTTATGGTGGTGTGGAGGTGCGGTACCTCCAAAGAGACAAGAGTCTGCATTTTACTAGGCAAAATTTGCATTTTGTATTGTTCAATCGGCAAACGAAAACACTGCTCTGCATAAATTAGGAAATCAACTCAGCAGCCAGGCACCATATCCCTTCTATCCCTCCCCCTTTTCCAGCGCAGTCCCTTTGTATAATTGTATCATTGTATCTATTTAACCACTGAAACAGAAACAGTGAGAGTGCCTGTGGAGAGAGGGAGGGAAGGGGGGGAGAAAAGCCTTGTGGCGACCTTTATCATCAATGAGCAAGTGTTTATTTTTCAGCTTATTCCATGAGTATGATGTCATCATCATCTGCAAGTGGAGATGAAGAAAAAGAGCAACAACAGCAACAAGATAAATCCATAATGAGACCATATGAAGAGCATTTTGGTTCTTCATGTAAGAACCCAGTTCATGACAGTTTAAGTGACGTCTTATTAGCAATCAATTTCAACTATCCGTATTATTCCAACATTCCCCTATTACTTCATTTATATCGTCACGTATTTCGCCATTATGTATTTTGCGGACCGATAAAAGACCCAACGAACAAATACAAAATAATAGAAGTAGCGCAGCCAGAAGCACAGTGGGGCTATTATGGCTACCAATGCTTAGCATACGCAATAAAACAAAATCCGGACTATGTTGGGTATCTTTACATCAATGACGATATGATAATCAACTGGTGGACCATGCTTAGTTTGGACAAGACTAAAATATGGACCGGCAGAAAGGCGAACCCTGAGCAAAGCGCGCAACTTGGAATTGCTGCAAAAACAAAATGGTGGCAGAGAGCAAACACGGCACGGCGCTGCACCGAAGCTTTCAATGAAATCGAAAGTGACAACCATGATTATAAACTAATGAGACAATATTTCAAAAATACAAAAAATGAAAGAATTTGCGTCAATGGTTGGTCCGACATATTCTACATTCCCTATGAACACAGCAAGGGATTCGCAGAATTATCAACGATTTTCTACGACCACATGGTGTTTCTCGAGGCAGCCGTTCAGACTGTGTTGTATTTCTTGGATGATGTCGATAATGTTATCCTGTTAAATGGTGTATATCTACCAGATAAATTTGGCTACCGTGAGCATTACGCGGATGCAGGCTTGGCCTGGCAAGTTTATAACAGACAGCTAACTTTTATCCATCCTTATAAATTCAATTTTGATAATTCTACGACCAACAGGGATTTGTTCAAAGAAATTGTCGTTGATATTAGTGACGAAGTTGTCAAGACTTCATGCCTCGATATCGTGGCAGAGGATAACGAGAAGGAGGCTAAGAAAAGGAATACATTTCGTTGGTCGAAACTTGTTGACTGGAGTAAAGAATAGTTAAAATGTCCTTGAATGTATTGATATATTTGAGATGTTTTTAAAAGACTTCTCGAATAGAATAAAGCTGTTTGCTTTCCCATTATATTTTAAACTTGAAGTCTTAGTGTAAATTGTAGTTTTTTGTTTTCGTGGATTTAAATTCAATGCATTATTGTATTTTGATATACCGGCATGCAAAGAGTCATTTGAGAATGAGATTTTGTGGTGTTTGTTAACCTTATCGTCACTTCCTTTTATCTTTAATCTTTCACATAACACGTGACCTGTTATGTTTCTGCCGTAACGTTCCTGATATGAAATATTTCATGTTAAAATCAAAGAAGTTCTTCGAATTGTCCCTCCTATAAGCCCGGAGAGCCAAGTTTTATTCAGGAGTTTAAAATGGCTGCATTTGCCAACTGACAAGAAAGAAGAATACACATCATTTTGAGCAACAAAATATTTCACAAGGTAAGTTACAAAGGCTGTCATTTGAGCAGTGCAAAATTGGCTTAGTGATAGATGACGAATCTGAGTAGTGTGAGAAACTTGGTAATCCTGATGACTCTGATTATCGAAGTCATTTGCTCATTAAAACGTCGGTAAATTATACTTTGAAGCTGATATTTTTTGAAGCTCAAGGAATATCAACAAATTTATCGAGATTGTTCATTCTACAACTGCAAGAAATATTACGTTTACAGATTATCTCAGTAACTGTGGTGGTACTTTTCAAATTGATAGCCTTTAGCCCCTGAGTTATGCGCCGTCGTGTTAGTGCAATATGGCGGCAACCATCAACAAACAGCCCCCGGCCACAAGACTTCCTTCAACAAATCTCGGTTTCATCTGAAGAGGGGGAGGAACTAGAACTGGACGAGGAGGAAGGGAATTTTGCAATGGCGTTCGATGAAGTTTCTTCTCCCGTTCTTGCCTTTACTTTCTCAAAGTTGGAATTCGATCCAGATAAATGTAAGCTATTGAAAACTTTCCTTATTTATCATTTTATACTTTGAAGCTGGCTTTATTTTGCGACAGTTGCGATTTTTATGGGAAATAGTATAACTCCTTACAACAACAAAACAAAACAGGAAGGTATCTTTGGTCCCTCCCAGGCCAGCAGATTTTGTTTACAACTGTTTGTCTTGACATTTTAATTTTTAATTTTAATCAAACGCTGCTCAAGTTCATTTTGCCATCTTTAGGCTTCCTACCCAACTTAATCTTGCTTCATTTGTTGCAAGATCACACATACCATTATGTTTATCGACTGTTTTTGGCTTTTTAGATGTGAAGGAACTTGTTGCAAAATGTGACATAAAAAAGTTGCTGCTAGAAGAACGCCACAAAATCCAAAAATTAAGCGATGAGACAGCAGTTTCGATGAAAAAGAATGTTTACAGAAATTATAAGCAATTTATTGACACCTCCAAAGAAATCTCTTGTATCCTTCCCATTTTACCTCTCTAAAATGTTAAAAAGTTTTTCAATATACTTGCTTGTAATTAGCAGTGAAAAGAATTTTATATTTCACCCCTAATGTGAATAATTGTTGAAACCTTAGCCTGCACTAAAAGATCTTGAAGCTGAGATGTACCAACTCAGTCACATGCTGACAGAAAAGAAAGCTTTAATCAATGCTCAAGTTGAGATGAATATCTTTGGCAACGAGGACGGTAAACATGAACAACTGACTGATGCAGAATATAACCATCTAACGTATAGCCAATGCCATAGTATAGCCACAGTATATGTAGTAAAGTATAACCATCGGTACATACAGCATAACCACCAAATAACCGTTTAGCTCCAATATCTAAGCCAGTCTCTTTGTTTATTTCTACAGAAAAAGAAGGAACTATAGAGGATGCAGTTGAGAGGGGTGAAAATCGCAGAGGAAAAAAGCTGATAGAAATCATTGATGGATGCAAAGTTAGTTACTCCCCCCTTTACACACTTGTTTTTCTCTACGTAAAATGCAAAAAATGATATATTTCCAGGGGGTTGTATATCTGTATTGCATGTGTTTATTTCAGGATGTGATTGCAGGGCGAAGAGAGGGTGATATTTGTCACCAGGGCGAATTGACAGAGATTGATCCCGATTCTTATAAAACTATTCGAACAATCGAGTTGTTGTCATTGAAAGATTTTCTCGTTATTGCCACCAATGATTTGACCAGGTATAAAAAAATTGTTAAAATTGTATCGTGCATACGATGTGAATATGTCTGTGTGGTTCTGCGTTTACCTATTGGCTCCAAAGCTCTATCACTCAAAAGACGATGAAATCCAGGGAATCGAGGTCAACCTCGTAATCGGATTCTTCCGATGATTTGTCCAATGGTGGGAAACGTATCTCTCAAACAGTCGCACTCATGAATACTTCTGTTCACGACAAAATAAACTTCTGTTCTGATCATGCTCGCATACGGTTAAATGCTTTGCTTTCCGTCGTAGTGACAGTACAGCAAAGTTTAAATTCAAAGCAATGTTTGATCTGAATGATGTTGGGATTGTCAATGTTCGAGATGGTGGAGGTATGCGTATGTTACATACTCATTTGTTAACCTTGTTAGCCACCGTTTGTTGTTATAGTGTCACAAAATGCTCTCTACATTATTCTATAGGCGTTAGGAATTCTTTCAAACTTCTCAATGGTCTTGATACCTGGATGTTTGGCGCAAAAGACAAGGAAATGAAGGTTTTACGCCAAATCTTTCTCACTTTAACCACTCACAGATCAAAGATCAATCTCTGATAATCTCTTTGCCCACAAGCTCCGGTGATGTCATCAGATATTGCTACATCTTAAATTACAGTTGAAATGGTTGGAAATTCTTCAAGATGCAAAAAAGAATTATGAAAAAGTTGAATATATTCCACTCACACCAAGGCCACAGAAAAGACAAGCACCATTGCCCCCAGCTGTAAACAAACCCACAGGTAAACAAAACAAAACAACACAAACAAACAAAGAGAAACAGATAAATAAATAAGTTATTTAATCTATGTGTTTTCAACTTTCGTTTCTAGAGGAGAAAGCACCGATGGAAATAACGGTAGGAACATTGCGAGTCATTTTTACACTTCAACCATCTCATCCTATGTTCTTATGCATTTAATGAGAAACTAACAAACAACAACGTTAATGCGAAATTCTGTACTCACAGAAACCATTTCCAGACCTCCTCAATGTTCATTGGTTGGTTGAGTTACCACATGACCTCGATATGTGTATCGCAGAGAGGAGCTTTGAAACGGCTGTCAAACTAGTGGAAAAAGGTATTTATATAGTGATTGTGCATCTCTGCTGCTAGAACCCTATCCCTAAGCGTCCCTCTTTTGTTTTAAACGCCGCTAGTTATGCTGTGGGATTAAATTGAAGCCCGGAGCGTTAACCAGAGAGTTTTGATGATCACTAGAGGTTTTAGTACGAGGCATGGAGGGTTGTTGAAATTGAATGTTTATGATGTTGAAATGATTTCTTTCAGCAAATGAATACTTGAAGGATTTCAATGAGACGCCTGCCTTGAAGGAATATAAGTAAGCCAGATTTATAACATTGTTTAGATCTGCGGAGGCTTGAAGCTGCGCAGCTTTATCAGAATATACCACAAAGATCAACTGAATTGGATGAATATTTGCTCTGTTTGCAGAGAGAAATTGAACGTGCGAGTGAGGCTACTGATTGAGAGGTTGGAGCAATCTTTGGATAATTCGACAAGCGTACGCCATGTCAGTCTTCGATCGATCAGACAATTCGTTTCTTTGCTAATTAGATTGGGACGAGGAAAACTTGTGAGATGTTTCTTCAATTATTTACATACCCAATGTAGACCCTATATAACCAACAGAACTCTTATATCCTATACACTTGAACTTTATGTTCTATACCCTTAAACCCATGTATCCTATCCAATTAAACACTTCTATTGAAAACCACAGGGTGTCCATTTCGATTTAGACCACAGGGTGTCCATTTGGATTTAGACCACAGGGTACTCATTCAGATTAGCGAACTATCAAGGGAACTGTGCCAAAGATGGTGTATGATCCCCCTCTGTCTTTCCAGGCATGTGAGCTGTTCCTGCGTAACAGAGGCTTTGCTCTCAAGCATAGCTTCAGACAGCTTAAGATCGAAGGCTCAACGTCACTGTACATAACAAAGCTCGCTAATGTTTTCTTTGCAAGCGTCGTTGAAACTGGCAAGGAATTCCGAAAAATATTCTCAAAAGGATCCAGCGCTTCAGGCAATTATCCATTTTAACCTTCATCAAGCCCCCTGAATGTAAAACATTTTGTATCGTTTAGCAATAGACCAATTGGTTTATTACGGAGGTTAATGGTTGGAATTTTTCTATGTATCGCAGCATTTGTTGTTTGGGCACACAAGGAGTTGCAACATTTTGTTGTCCTTTTCGTTCGTCAAGTCTTTTCAAGAAAAAGCAGCCTGGTGGCCATTTCTGTTTGCATCGATATTGCAAATCAACATTGCAAAAAGGTATTGCCTCTTTATCAACCCACACATTAGAATGAGACCGAGGCTAATTAAAAAGACCGGATACTGCTCGTTACTGAGTGTTGCTTTCCTCAAATTGTTCTTCTCATGTCTCCACCTCGATTGTAGCTGTGTGAAATTGGGTTGGATCTGGCCTTCGACATGCAGCACATGTTTTTGGAGCATCTGATGGAAGCATTGTTCGACAATCGCGATCAGCTGATTGGACGAGCAAAACATCTCGGAACGGTGAGACTTTACTTGAGCTCTAAATTACGGACCATATAATCGACATGGAATGGACCATTGAATGTTTTCAACGGACCGTGGAATCGTGGAATGAAATTACCCATTCGATATATTTATTTTTGTTTCTCGAAGGAAGAAGAATGGAAGCCGACAGATTATTCGTCAGATCCTGATGAAATTTACACAGTTATTGGCGAACTGGAGTCGCTCGGAGTTACGAACGCGTATGACTTTGCAACAGGTGATGTTTCATGGGTGTGCTCCCCCTGAACACCCATCACTTATCATTGATAACAATGCTAAATCGAACTATTTCAGGGGGTTACGATGTGACATTTTTGTCTTAGGAAATCACGAATTTCTGCTCAGCAAATCGACAGTTGCGTTTACCAAGGGAGCTTTGACATTTTTTGAAGATGGAATGAAATTATACACAACGCAGGTAAACATGAAATGCATCTTCAAATAAATGTCAAGCATTTTGAAAGAAGAAACACTTTTTCAATCATTATTTGCTTTTACTTAGTTACACCCAGTTTTTATTCAATGTTTGACGGACATATTCAAGACCCAAGCACTTCAACTGGAGTTCACAATCAAATCAGAAAAATTCACAAACCAGGTGAATACTTTTGCACCCCCTGATTTACTCTGATTCTGCGAATGAAACATATTGGTTGAGCATAATAATACGGGGGTTGTCATTGTCTTTTAGCTTGATTTCATACTCAAAAGCACATCGTTCATTTTTGACTGCGTCCTTGCAATCATAGAAAAAAGATTAAAGGTAACTACACTTGTTTCAAAGGCAACTAAGATATTATCCCCCCGAATACCATGCCAATACAACACAATTCCAGGGGGTAAAGTAAGTGAGATTGCTTTTGCGTTCCAGGCACGAATTGGACACGAAGTCGAGGTTCTCAGGGAGTTACACGAAGAACTTCCAAGGCTGGAAAAGATTGCTTCGGTAAAAAGAAAGCGAACGCAAGTAATGGTCTAAGTAATGATCGAAATTACATTTCATACCAATTAAATTTTCTTAAATTATATGTTTACAAAAGTCTGATATGAAAATGTCTTGATCGTTTACAAATAAAAACATATTATTTACAGTTATTTACATTGTAAACAAAATTAAAATTATAAAAACTAACAGCGAAAAATTAGATGCAAATTGCAATTGATCCATTTACTTGTTCCTCTTCTTGAATTGTAACTGACATTGACAATTGCTGGCGATTAAGACGGGACCTGGGTCGAGGTGGTTCCATGACAACGAGGTCAAAAAGCTGTATGATTACCAACTTGAAAAGTGTGAGAATGGCAAGTTAATTGCAGAGTGCACCCCCGTCGTTGTTTACGAATATCATTGGCAAGTGGCGTGATTGATACCTTTCCAGGGGGCACACATCTTTAAAAAGTGATTGACTTTTGGCCAGGCTCATTGAACAGATACACACGATGATTTCTCAATTGCCAAACAAATTTGCTGGTGCTGCTTTTACCTATTGGCTCCAAAGCTCTGTCGCTCAAAAGACTTCAGGGAATCGAGGTCAACCTCGTAATCAGATTCTTCAGTTTCTTTATAGATTCTCGGCCCAGTACCCCCGCGTTCCATATCCTTGGCGACCACAACTTCTTGCTTTGCATTGGTTCCTTTCTGAGTTTGATTGATGTTGAGGTAGTAGTAGAGGGCGACAAATATTAGAGAGAATAAGAAGGCCCCGGCGATAGCAACGCCAACGATCAATACGTACATATGTGGAAGCAATGATGCTTTGGAATGCCTCACGTGGTTGCTTATGAAACTACCTGGAAAGCGCTTTTCTGGAAAAGGAACCTCGGATTTCTGATTCATCAGTTTCTTTGAACTAAAAAAAAACAAAATTCATCACCATAGTAACTGATTCGCGGCGTAATAAGGCGTTAGAAAATGAATAATTCGTCACACCACTGAGTTTGTTACACGAGGTACTTCTTAATAATGGAGATATTGAAGTCTTAAATGTAAATAATCTTGAATCATACCTGTTTGAAATTTCGGGCTTCGCTTCGAGTTTCCCGTGGAGCTCAATCTGTAATTTATTTAGTTTTTCATTGGCTGATGGTGCCTGCTTCAAAATGTTATACTTTGTCAAGGAAGCATTCACAATGGGAGCCTTTCTGCTACCATTTTGTTTCAAATTTGGAACTATAAACAAAACAAAAATAACAGTTGAAACCAAAAAACTGTGAAAAAAGAGGCAGAGAAGATGGACCAGGAGACACGATGCATCAGAAAAGCAGAAAACGTAGACCAGATGAATATCGTTATACCTGATAACGTTCTCTTTTTGGCATCTTCTAATTTTGTTTGGGCGCAATTGCTTGATAAATAATGTCTATGTGAATACAGTCTCCTTAGATCACCGTCAAGATGTGCTTTGCGCACGCAACGTCCTACTCCAAAACACAGTCCTTTGCTGCACTTCTCTACCTTCAAAAATAAACAGACACAAAATCACAAACAAGCTCACATACGTATGCGTATATAGCTACTAATATATGCCAATATATACTAACATATACTAATGTCTACTAATATATACTAATTCATACTAATTCATACCAATATATACTAATGACACTATTATATTCTAATCTCTATCAACATATCTAGCCTCGTGAAGGTTTCTATGAGCAAACTTTCATTTACTTGAATAACCTAAATATCATCTATACGCGTGAACTAAAATGTAAACTTTTGAAATGACTATTCTAGTTAGCTTGGTGAGGGTGAAATTGCCTGACCTTGTTCCTGACATCATTGATTGTTGGTCCCAGAGTATTCTGGATGTAATTATTAATTCGGTGACAAATATCAGGCGATGTATTCTCGTCATTTCGATTGCCCCAAATTACGACACCAGATGCACCCATCTCAGAAGCAACTCCAATTGTATTATACAAGTCATTCTGGAATTCAGAAATGCAAGGAAACATTAATAAAATAAGAATCTGAACAGACCAACACATATACATAAAAAATGAATTAATAAATTAATAATGTGTCGATTAGGATTGTCTCGTTGAGTTTCTTCACCAAGACGAGGGCAAAGATTAGAAGACAGTCGTTTGAGCTATGGGACAAGTTGTCCAAAACAGTGAAAACCAAGGCCACAGGACGGGAATTCGATACATAAATGAAGCTCATCAATAATTATCAGATTCAATAAATATAATACTCCTATTTATTGCTGAAGGGGGGAGGGACAGCTTACCCGATCAAGGAAATTGAATTGAAGAGGATCATCCATGTAAATACTTCTGAAGTATGGAAAAACTGGCAGCAGCTGTTTGCCAAACCTTTGCGAAAGACGAAGGCCGACTCGAAATGCTTCACGTAATCTTCCTTTCACGTAATCAGGGTTCTCGAGATGGTTTTTCAATAAATATATCGAAGGAAACAATGCTGTACTCTCAGTAAATATCCAATCTATTTTATCGTTACTCCTTTTCACCTGAAAGAAGATAAAATTAAACATTAAACCACGATCAGTACGAAGTGATAATGAACAAAGAAAATCTCAACAAAATAACAATGCTCAACCAATATGTTTTATTAGTAGATACAGAGAAGCTCAAGGCTTGCAAAAAGGATCTACGTACCTCATTGGTGCATTGGAAATCATATTTCTCTTGTCCAAAGCAATCTGGAAAACCATAGAAGCCCCATAATGCATTTGGTCTGAGCCTCTTTCCCAAGCGGATCGTCTCAACCATCATTGCACGTGCTGCAGCCTCGAACTCATCCTTCGCCTCCAGCACAAGGTCAGTCATTGACCAATCAGGATGTTTCTCTCTGACTAAATCAACTGATTTAATTTTGTAGATTTTCTTTGAGTTCCAATTTCGCTCCCAAAGCGGTCTCCATGGTTCCCAATCGATCACAGCCAATCCATTGTAATCCGGATCAGGAATCCGTGATGCGATGTCCATTTTGGATTTCTCAAGATGTTGACGTAGATTCACAAGCTGAAATCAGACATTCATATCGTCAATAAACGAAATACAGAAGAAACCATATCAATCAATTAACCAATAATGAGCTGCTCTTGGTGCATACTAAATTCAATGAGTCCTCATGTGTCTGGGTTAATTGCATAAGAAACATAGCCAAGTCAAATTGAAGACAAAGCTAACAATCAACAGACCATGAAATTCCGTGAGCAAAGCAGAAAATTAATCAGTATCTTTATAGACTAGCTTACATTTCAAGGGGGAAAGTATTGAACTATACAAACAAATACTCGTGAAATCAAAGGCTACTAACCTGAGGCAATCCACCATTGAAGTTGCTATCTCCGTCTTCTGATAGATAGTAAGGATACAAGCCAAGCTGAGCACCATAGAACACAGTCACGAATCGACTATTCCAGTATTGATTTGAGTCTGAGAGTATTTGCCAGGGCTGAAGATTGATTGGCACGCTAAAGTTGACTTTGCAGCCTCCAGTAGGTGAATTCCAAATGGCCGTGAAGGGTTTATTCGGATAAGCAAATCTACTACAACTGCAGAACTGATCAGAAATATCAGCTGCACTTAAACAAGCAATTGTGAGCTGCAAGAATACAAAATACCATGTGTATTTTTGCATCTGCTTGTAAAATGTGATGTTCTTGTGCCTGCTGGTAAAAGCCATCTTGTCTTGTACGTATTTCTCCTTATCCAATTCAGTATTACCAAAGAGGCCATATTCACATCAGGTCATATCCGTATTTTGAAGAGCAAAGTCGGTTTATATTAGCTGCACGAGCTTAACTACAAGACTGAACCCGCGTGACCTAATGACCAAGAATTCTGTGCGGGTTAAACGCGAAACGCTTCGATAATTCGATTCATTCATGTTCACTGAAAACAAGCGTCTGTCTTATTCGCATATTGAACACACGAACCCAGGAACACAGACGCATTCCCCATACATTTAATAGGGAATTGCGGAGCCAACGGAACGCGCTCGCAGTGGCTAGAAAATCGAGGAACGTGTTGTGATCGAACTTGGCCCATGTGAGAAGGTTTTTGGCAAGGGATGGAATCGAACTGAATCTACTTGTGCCCCGCAAGGAGCTCAGATTCGCGGAGGAGATAAAAATAACGCTGCGCAATCAAACTCGGTTAAATATAAAAAGAAAATTCGTCATCGGTTATCTCTAACCATCGCCCTTTGCAACGAAAATTTGAGCAGCACCCTAACTCTGATGCTACGCATACACGCCACGTAGCATTGAAATTGTTGATTTATCAAATCAAAGGCACGATGCAAAACTGATAAATAATAATCGCAAATTATCATAGTAATGATAAAAATATGAATCAAAGAAACTCACAGTTTCCAATGTCAAACTGGCAGTGTCTTTGAAACGGTCTTTGTACAAAATGATGCACATAACTTTGAGAAGAATTTCAACCCAGTTGTTCCACCTGGAACATAACTAACAACATACCTGAAAACAAATGACGCAACTCACTACTATAGTATTATCTGTGGAAATTATTAACGATTGATGATCAATGTTTGATTATTAATGATCGATGATTGAAAAATGTCAAAATTAATGATTAATGATTAATGATTAATGATTAATGATTAATGATTAATGATTAATGATCTAATGATCAATGATTAATGATTAACGATTAATGATTAATGATTAATGATTAATACTACTTACCAGACAAGAGCTGTGATTTGAAGAATAGCAAATAATAATGTAAGGATTGTCTTCTTCAACTGAATAGAAAGGAAAACATCTTGATATAAAAATAAGATTTCTCAAAGAAATGTAGAACATGCGGAGATTAATAGCCTCAGTGGTGAGTGTCCATTAGATCATAGTCAAGGTGGGCATGATGAGTTGAGTACGTCAGCAATTCAATTCAACAACGATACTTACAACGAGGGCTGAATATAGGGTGGCAAACATAGCCCCAAAATAAGCTGAAGTGAATGGCAACCGCTGATACGAACAAAGGTGTTTTATGTGTGCCATTGGACCCCAAAGCACGGAAAAGCTGAAAGAGACAGAAGACATATTAAAGATAAAATATCAATGAATGAATGAATCAATCAATAAATGAAATAAGGAAATAATGAAGTAAGGAATCAATTACCTTCCAACAGTAAATACACTACCCATTGTATAAAGAAGAACAAACTTTCTTATTCTCAATACAAGAACTGGTAAAAGCATTCCAGCCTATAAATAATAAAAGTAAGCACAAAAATGAGTAATACAATATAGAATTTTAGAAATTGTGGCCGTCAGTCGTCAGTTGACTGTGGATTTTTGCATCAGGTAAGGTTAAGGTCGCTAGATTCTAGGTTTGTACTACGCGTACGCCAGGTCCATCGTAATACAATTTAGGCCAGGTCCATCGTTCCGCAATAAATAAATAAAATACTGATAATGGTACATTTTTGCCATTTTAGCAATTTCAGTAGGATCATCATATTGTATGCTCCGCAAAAATATGTTTATATCGACTTATTTCACCATGATTATCCCCAAAACAACTATTGAACTGTTGTGTTTCTGTATTAACTTCCTGAGAAACACCCCAGCAACCAGCTTCACGTCACATATGCTCCTGCGCAGTACCCATATATTTGCCACTGCGCATGCTGACCACCTTTCTCCTCCGCATGACGTAGCCCTAACCTAACCCTAACCCTCATCCTAACCCTAAACCTAAGGCCAATGCATCAACCAGCGTCACGTCACATATGCTCCTGCGCAGTACCTATATATTTGCCACTGCGCATGCTGACCACCTTTTTCCTCCGCATGTCGTAACCCTAACCCTAACCCTAACCCTGAGGCCAATGCATCAACCAGCGTCATGTCACATATGCTCCTGCGCAGTACGCATATATATGCTACTGCGCATACTGACCCCCTTTCTCCTCCGCATGACGTAGCCCTAACCCTAACCCTCATCCTAACCCTAAACCTAAGGCCAATGCATCAACCAGCATCACGTCACATATGCTCCTGCGCAGCACCTATATATATCTACTGCGTATCCTGACCACTTTTCTCCTCCGCGTGACCCTAAGCTACGCCGCTGTGAATATCAGTACGTCACGAACACTCCTGCACAGTGGCTTATATATGGCACTGTGCATGTACGCCTATAAACATTTATTAATGTTTTATCAAAACACAAACTAGATGCTCTCAGCAGGTTTCGAACCAGTAGCCTCCAACTTTGTTTGCGGCAAAGGTACCAATACACTACAGAAGCAGATATTCACCTGGGCTTTCTCAACTTATCCTATCCTACAGAGAAAGGATATGGCGGGCAAAAACTTCCAGCCAACCACTGGAACATTTTTAGACAATTTGACCCAGAGTCCGAGAACTGAAATCATTTTCGTTATCTGACAGTAGACTTTGGCTAAGGTAATGTAAAGGTCGTTAGATTTGAGGTTTGCGCTTCATGTTTTTATCATAGAGAGACCAAATAAATTTTGTTCCGTGCAGGAACCTATGGTGAACAGGAATATCGAAAAACATTTGAAAATTTTTAGAAAATGTGACCCACAGCCCAAAAACTAGACGCTTGGTCGTCATCTGACTGTAGATTTTTGACTAAGGAAATGTAAAGGTCGCTAGATTCGAAGTTTGTGCTTCAAGTTTTTATGATAGAGAGACCAGAAAAATTTTGTTCTGCGCAGGAACCTATGGTGAACAGTAATATCGAAAAAAATGTAACACTTTTGGAAAACGTGACCCACAGCCCAAAAACTAGAGGCTTGGTCATCATCTGACTGCAGGACTAAGGAAATGTAAAGGTCGCTGGATTTGAGGTTTGCGCTTCATGTTTTTATGATAGAGAGACCAAATAAATTTTGTTCCGTGCAGGAACCTATGGTGAACAGGAATATCGAAAAACATTTGAAAATTTTTAGAAAATGTGACCCGCAAACTAGAGGCTTGGCCACCAGTGGACTGTGGATTTTTGCATAAGGTAAGGTTAAGGCTGCTAGATTCTAGGTTTGAATTCCAGGTAATAATGTCAGAACAAGTGAATAATTTTTATTCTTTGTAGCCACCTGTGAGGAACACGAACATGAGGAAATTCCAATTGTCTTCCAATTCTGGGCCGTCAGTCCCAGAATTGGAAGACAGGGTTACAAGATCCAAGTGTCGAATGGTAATAATTTGGCTACTCTGAACATTTTTAAACAATTCTAGCATCAGTATTTCAAATGTTTGGGTCGCAGAAGTCCTGCAACCAATAAATAATTTTTTGTATCATCCACAAAACCATGGATGCAAATTTCAATTTTTAATATTCAATGAAATATGGCTTGTAATAACTATACTTGAAATTCAATGAAATATGATTTTAATTGCAATGAACATTTGCTATCTCATCCATATCAAACAATTCAATGTTGAACTATTTCTAATACACAAAGTAGATACGTATGCATTACAAATTGGTCCAGTATTGTCCTGTGCACAACTTACTGGACAACTAAGAATCTCCACCAAAGTTTCTTAAGCTTTGAAAATATGGCCCTATGTTTTCTTTTAAATGGTTTCCTACAAAATATGGGTGTAGCTGACAGGGCCGGTTCCAGAAAATTTTTTTCGGGGGGTGTAAGCTCTTATATACCGAGTAATTTAAAAAATAAACCTTACAACAAAACCATATAAACTTTCGTAACATAATTTTACCGACCAAAAATCGAACTTTACCGAGTAAATCCCTAAAACCCAATTCTTGGGGGGTGTCACACCCCGTTCACACCCCCCATGGGATCGGCCCTGGTAGCTGATCAAATATTTGAGCTGGCTTTTTGGAAACTTTTTCAACTTATCTTACAGCTAACACGACATGAGTTACCAAAAAAATTTATTCAATTGAAATTGGAAACAAATGGGTCTACCAGGGTAATCGGAAGGGGGTTTGATCCCCCAGTCTATTGTTTCTCCTTTGGGTGATTCTGAAATTGACATATTTCATAATATTTCTGCAAATTTAAACTAAAGATTACACTATGTTGCAACAAAAAACATACCAAAGTAAAACAGAAGATACCAGTAGCCAATAATGTGAAGAAGCCAATTATTCTTTGCTTTTTGGTCTAGAAATAGCAATAAAAAAAATTCACTGCACGTGTCATCATTTTTCGCAAAGTCAGACCCGCCCCCTTTTCACATTCATCGATCTTTTCCTTTCGCAAAAATATTCACAAAAATTTGGCTTCCCACTACAATATGGTTTTAAAGATTAAACATAACATAACTCGTATATAGTGAAGGTCAGAAGAAATAAAAAAACTAACCAAACCTGGAAGCCAAGATTCTTCTTGTTGTTGTGCTTGTTCGGGATTAGGCCCAGATGAAAAGAAAAATGTTTTCATTTCTACTTCTTCGTTGCTTTCCTCTTTCACAATTGAACTTGCCTCTTCTTTCACAGGCTCATAGAGAGGAGTTTTTGCTAATCTTCCTTTAATAAAACTTTGTAGAGCCCCAAGTTTACCATCGTTGGTCATTCAGAGTAGCCGAGAACGTCAGAAAAGTTAGTATACCATGAGTCCTCGATCAGCCCGTCCGGGGGGCTTATTTCCCAAAAATATTTTAGGGTAGGGGCTTATTCGAGGGGGGCTTATTCTGTACAGGCAAAAATTGTTAGCGAGATATGCTTTTTTCGTTGCGATATCTTTGTCCCAGTATGTTGGAAAAAAAGAAGAAAGCTCGTGGAAAATAGAATTAATGTATTTACTGTAATAACAAACAATCTCCAAAGTTTTCAAATATGAAGTTATATCAAGTTTTATCAAAAGCTTTCCATATGAATTTAAACGTTATATTACTGGCCATTTTAAAGCTTTAAACCTCAAATTAACACCAACTCAGTCCACAAATCATAAAAGGCGCGATTTGTTTTTACTATTGGGCCCATGGGCGCTTAGGACTGGCCTGGCCGAAGCAAATTTTAAAGTACTTCCGATTGAAAAAAGAATAAAGCTATCACTTGTTGATATTTTTCTTCTGTCATCGTCGAAAGGTTTTTAAAATTATCTTTAAGGTCTTTCTAGTGAAACATAGATGGAACATATTCATTTTTGAGAACGGAAAGTGAATTTTTCTTGAAAATCCCGGGGTCACTAACTTATGCAAATTTTTATTGTTATTTGATTAGCCAATCAGAATCGATTATTCCAAGGTAAGTACAAGGGCCCTGGTTCAGGTTGCAAGAAAACAACATGCGCAGGTTTGCGGAATTTGATGATCGATGGAAAATTTTCAAGAATTTCGCAAATTTTAATTAAAAATTGTTTCCTATATTTCATAAAATGGCAACGATGGCCTCTTCGCTATACTTAGAGCACTACCTTGACAGTAAGTTGATTATTTTTATCCCAATCGACCTGGTTGATATGCGAATTGGGAAAGTGATTGCGTTGCGCAAATTGAGGAGGAAGGCCATCATCTCTCAAATCGACGGCTTCAATTATTTTATTACACACCTTCCTTTGACCCGAATTCATGATATGGCGATGTTTAAGTAAGCAAAGTTCGCGCCATGCCGATCTGATTAATTTTATTTGTGCAATAGACTGTTTTGGGGGCTATTTTCGAAGCCCCCTCTGCAGACCCCTGGAAATGGCGGCAACCTGTTCCTTCTTTGGTTTGGTTGAATTTTGGCGCCGTTTTCCTAAAGGGGCAAACATCGCTAGCATAACCCCAGCATGACCTTGTTATTAAATTAAAAATATACATCATTTAAATTTAAATTTCACTCCGCTTCTTCTTTAATCTTTCCCTGTTAAGGTATAGAGAATTTGCCATATGAACTGCAGAGGAACTTCACATTATTGCGAGACCTCGATCAAAGAGCACACGGTATTGATCATAATCCGATAATTATTTATCAGTGACTAATGATACATGTTATATCTGGTGATTTGTTTATAATTTGGTATAGGTTAATCGGATAGAGTTTATGTGTTATTGCATACTTCTCTTAGATTTACTGACAGAAATAGATAAGATTTGCGATGATTACGTAACAAATATACGAGGGCTCACACCTCCAGAAAAGCGAGATTATTTGGAAAAAATAGACACTGCTTTCAAGAAAAGCAGAGAATACGGAGATGACAAAGTCCAGCTGGCCATACAGACATATGAAATGGTAGGATTAGGCTATATATATATACAGGAATCTTGTAGGGATATTGTGTTTTATGGTTCTTGAGTTTCCAATTATTTATTCTTAAATTTCATCTTATCAAAGGTTGATAGACACATAAGAAAACTTGATTCAGATTTGACAAGGTTTGAAAACGAGTTAAAGCAACAAAGGCAATTGCAAGTTGAAGAACCAGAAGGTGGGAGGAATGCTAGCTGCAGTTAACCTGGATTTAAGACCATTTTAATCCTTTCTATCCTTGACTAATTTGTTTTGTATTTCTTTTCTAGTTCCAGCAAAGAAAGAAAGTAAGTATAATGATACAGGTTTTTTCTTACTTTGTGATGTGAGTTAATTGTCATAAAATCCTTATTTCTTCTGTGTTCTGCATCTTTAGAAGGGAAGAAGAGAAAATCAGAAAAAGTAGAATCTGGTAAAAAGAAAAGGAAGTCAAAGAATGTGTAAGTAGAATCATTCAGGGCAGTCGTGCTTGGCTCATAAGAGCTATTCTCATTGGTGCTAATTAACGGGATCTATTTTTCTCATCAGGTTGGAGGAAGCTCCATTACCAGTTTCAGCAACACCTCTAATAACCATGGCAACTGATATGAATGTGTTGGACATGCCAGTAGATCCAAATGAACCAACATATTGCTTATGTCATCAGGTTTCATTTTTGCTTCATAATTCATTATTTATCCTGTCTTTTTTTATGTAACTCCACAGTGGAATCTCCATATAACAGATATCTACTGGATTGATGATTTCACCAATTGTAGATAGGTGTCTGTTGTATAGAGATTGCTTTATCAAAAAGATGGTCAATTTCGAAACGTTTTGAGACAAAAATAGTTGCGTATTCTTTAGAGGTATCTGTTGTATAGAGCTCTTTGTTAATAGAGGTTCCACTGTAATGTTAAAGGCCTTATAGGTAACAGGTATGGCTCTAGTTCTGAGATATTTTTCCATATTTTAGGTATCTTATGGTGAAATGATTGGATGTGATAACCTAGATGTAAGTCTTCCATATTTTTTTCTAAGTTTTTACCTTTGTTTATCTATTCCTATGCTGTTAACAATGTTTCATCTTTTAGTGTCCCATAGAGTGGTTTCATTTTGGTTGTGTTGGTCTTTCATCAAAACCAAAGGGAAAATGGTCAGTCTATTCTCATTTTAGCTTTGTCAATATGTTACGTATCACCTTATTTTGAAAGATACCTCTTGCAAAAGATATTAGCCCCAAGTAGGGACATTTTAGCAACCTCAACTATGAATATAAGCAAAAAATGGTAAACTTACATGTGCTTTCTTCATAAAATGTGAAGCGAAGTGAAATCTCTTAAATCTTTTGAAATGGGTTGACTTTGATTTACCGAAAACCTAAAGTGAGAATACATTTATATTTACCACAGGTTTTGTCCGAAATGTTCACAAGACAAGAAAAAGAAGTAATTACAAAGAAATTGAACATGAAATAAAGTCAATGACCTATCAAAGATGTAATGCACTTGGGATGGATATTGAATTCTGCGTCAGTAATTGCAGCAAAGCAAATTATTAATTTATAAATTTCATTACATAGGAATATATTTATGTTTATAGACAGTTAAATCACTTGTATTATACGCACTCGAAATACTCGCCTTACATTGTCAAAGATGATTGAATTACAAACTCAATCGCTCATTGCAATGATTACAGGTGGGCTCATTATTAGATATATCAATGTTTTAAAGCCTGTCTGTTGATTTTCTTTAATTTTATTTCGAAATGTGTAAATATAGTTATTTTAATTTCTTAATAATAAGTATATTGGTGAAAGAGGAGAACATTCATTCTTCTTTTCTATGCTGTGTTATTTTCTGTTCTAAAATGGCCAAATAACTACTAAATTATAATAGATATAAAACAAAAAAAATGTTAAAAAAGGCTAATAATTTAAGGAAACTGCTAGGGATAATTGACAAATAAAAGTTAAAGCAGCAATGAAATAAATGGTGCATAAACTTGTTTGTAAAACAACCAATACATTGTGAAAAAAATGAAAATTCATTCAAGACTCAAATAAATTTCACTGAAATATAATCACCCTAATATAAAGAGAATTATTCAAATTATTTAGAAGTGGTTTCTGTTATAAACAGACATTTCTTTTTTGCTATCTTCCAAATAAATATCCTAAATTAAACAAAGTTTATTTTCTACAAGTATTCGTATTTTTGCTCTAATAAATCCAATTTATACTTGGATACAACCAAGCGTTAGATCATAACAGGGTTTTGTAGGTCTCCTCCATCACCTACTACTCCCTTGACTCAATATATTATTATTATAATTAATTGTAAAATATTCTAGAACCACTCAATGGTCTTTTCTTCATTTTTCTTCCTAAACTGCAATCTAATGCACTTCACACATCGCCTGTCCTGTTTACATTTTTTGTGATACAACGATAGACAACGATGACACTAACAAAGAAAGAAGTTGATTCAGTAAATTCGTTAAAGAGGATAGTAGTAAAAGGAGATTCCCAGAGAAATGGCCTCGTTGTGGAACAAAGAAGCGTGAAAGTTATTAGAAACGAAAAGGGACAAAGAAGCAAAGGTTGTCAAAGAGGTAGGGACACGGTTGTCAGAAGACACAAAAGGCGAAGCTTGTTTAGGTACATAAAAGGAATAAACATCATTGCAGAATAACGTATTTAAGAAAAAATCTTACGGGGGAGTGAAGCTGTGAAAACAACAAGAGGGTTGATGTATAAGGAGGGCTGGTTTGGGGTTGAGAGGCTTGAAAAGATTTACCTGAAAAGTCTTGCCAATATCGAATGGATATATGATCTTCTGATCGTTACAGATTTCACAAATGAATCCTTTTTGACTGCAAAGCTAAACGAAAAAACGCAAGCAATAATAAAAATAATAAAGACAGATATACAAAATGAAAGATATACGAAAGCAGTTAATAATGAAAGCAAATATAGCTGGAATAATATACCGACAACTTACTGAGCATTTGTAAACATGTTTTGAGAACTGAGAGAGGATTTTCTTCAAATGATTAAACAACTGTCCAGTATGAACTTGAACCAAATCCTAAAAAACAAAATCATGTAACTTCTTAATTAGTTGAACGAAAATATCATCAAAAGAATATACAGAACAGGATGTAGCGAAGATTCATAAGATATGCGACAATTGTAAGGAATTATTGATATAAAAGATTAATGATAAAAATGCTGATAAAAAAGTTCTTACTAATGCAGAGTACTGATGTATGTCATCACACATATATTCACGCGGCCACAATCTTAAAATAAATAAACAAAACAAAAATACAAATGCGCATAGTGATTCATATAGTATCATATAAGATCACATATTATCGTATATTACCATATATTATCGTATATTACCATATGTTATCGTATATTATCATATATTATCGTATAATACATATCGTACATTTCTGCATACCTTCTCCGGAAATCTTCAGCCACATCGTTCTTGCATGTCAGTATGAATCCTTTGAGGTGTTGCAATTGTATTCTCAACATCTGTAACACAATTGATAGTTACATCAAATAACATCTTACACAATACAAGGATAAAAGGAACCACAGTTCTTCTGCGTTATACAAATCTGTCAACCCTACTTTGATGTGGTTCAGCTCTGGCACTGCATTGTATAATGTTGGGTTGATTTCATCGACATGAAAAAGAGGCTCTTCTTCAATCTTCATCAGAAACATCTTCGTCAACTTAGAAACTAACAAACAAATCGATGAAAACAACTTGAGGTACGCGTGAGTAATCAATTGAAACACTGGGCTCCAACATTGGGCTCTTTGCCCTAAGATGCTCCAACATAGAAAAGGAGGATATTATTAAGTAAATTGAGATGAAAATCTCAAACCTTTATATGGCTTGAAATCCCAGTTGTGTACAACTTTAGCAGGTATCACGTGTTCATCATCTTCATGACATTCTAAGCAATAGTATCTTTGGCGGGAAATTAGAAAATATCAACAACAACAACAACATATTATGTTGAAACGCTGTACAGGGCTCGTGTTTGGGCAGTCGAAAGAATTTCAAAGGGACTCTAGTAACTGCGGATATGAGAGTTGTATAGACTGCGCAGAAGCGCACATGACGTAATGGTTGTATGGCTGAGCTATCCGTCATTTAGAATGAGAAATTCTAACATACCCTCCATCGTAGTAGCAAACTCGATATGCGCCATAAACTAAAAGAGAAATTAAAAAATGTTTGCAGGAGAAATAAAATTTGTAAAGAAGCACCTAAGCCCCGATCTTAGCCTCGATCGTAGAGTTGCAATATTGTAAATTTGCTATAAATCTTGTTCGGAGTTCTCCAACGAACGTAAACCACAGGGACGCAATGCAGTGAGTCTACCTCGATCTACTGTTCAAAAGGGTCTGGTAACCACCCGGAAAATGATGTTGTTGTTGTTGCAGCTAGATGGATGCGATGACGTCAGAATAGTGGTGTCGTGGATCACAAGTAGCTACTTACTAAGTCCAATCGGCCTGCCGCAACCATTGCATTGAAAACTCTGTTTATCCAACCCCCTTTCCAAACCGATCACCGTGATGTGATCAAGAAGAAATTGCGTTCTCTACAAAATGAAACTGTCGAAATTTACACCCTGAGCATCCACTACACGCCACTGCGATTCAATAGAAAACATCACATTTCACGGGGGTAGTGTTTGACATAGATAGATGTGACGTAACATTGCGCTTACCTCATCTGTGTGCTGAGTGTTTAAAGAAGAGCTCGATGGAACGACCTGGGGAGAGATAAAGTGTCAACAAAGCTCCTTCACAGCCACCGGATATGCTTGCGATATGCTGCAAAGCATCAACAGGGATGATAATAACCGATACATTAGTAGAAGCTTAGCATTAGAAGCTTAGCATAAGAAAGATTCAAGTGACTACATAGCCACGCACCTCGTAATTCATTTCGTGGACATTTTCGTCTGCAGAAAGACACAGAGATAAGTATATTTTATTAATTCAAGTAGAGTACCTTAGCTACCATTCTTCTCAAACGCAGCATAAACATACATGATGGGTGATAATGTTGCAAGAAAATATACGAGTAGATCTGCACAAACCTTCGGATGGAGATATGGGTCCCTCCTGCAAAACAGATACACAAATTAAAGCAAAGATCCTTCGTTTTAACTTCTTACAAATGTTTATTGCACCGACAAAAAGGGTTAATAACCCCAATGATATTTCCACAGCAGCAAGGAATATAATAACATGGAATGTTGAAATTACAAACCTCATTTTGTGGATGAAAATCTGCATCATTCGTAGTCGTACAAGCTTCTAGCTCGCGTAATTTGAGTGGGCCTGGTGTTCCGTAGTTCTGTAGTAACGTATCGAAACTCAATTCTTCAATAGGATTCGCTGCTTCTGCTTCAATCGATTCTGATTGGCCAGATTGAGCTTCTTCGGGGGTTTTCCCTGTTTCGAACGCAGAGGACCATCCACCCCATGCGCCATCAGCCAATGAAATTCGATTACTAACAGGTTGACTTAGACTGGCGGGTTTTTCACTGACCAACGGAGAAACTGTTTGTTGTTGTGGTTGTTGGATTTCTTTGGGTGGCGAATCCGATTTTGCGGTCACTGGAGAATTTCGCGCCAAAGCCTCGCTATCAGCGGTTGTCGTTGATATTGGAGTGTCGTTGAATTGGATGACGTCGGAGTCTGTGTCAGATACTTGGGAACTGGCGAATGATGAAGCTTTGAGACGAGTTTCAGTTGTGGGAAAACCTGGAGAAAAGAAAGAATAAATCAAACGCTACTGCCTCCGGGAAAAAATGATAACATTAATTCAAGATGTGCCTTCACTTAAAAGACCCATTTCAGGGTGTAATTTAGGAGATAATGCATATGACATCATAGGTACCTGATGTGTGGGGCTGCATGTGAAGTCTATGGTTTGAAACGACGCTACTTCTCGGCGTCGCGCTGCGTTTTCCCGCGGCGATTCCCGCAAAAAATAGCGAATCCATGGACCATTCGTCCAATTTGGAAGAATTGTAATTCAAATGAAATTGAAATTCCATCAATCCTGTAAACGAAAGAGAGGCTGTTGGAAACGAGGCTGGTATATCATATGCTGCACCATAAGATAGAACAACAACCATTTGGTTCACAAGAGGATTTTTCAGATTGTAAACAAACCTTGAAGAAGGTCAA
The DNA here is from genome assembly GCA_013076295.1 of Sanderia malayensis. Taxonomy (NCBI): domain Eukaryota; kingdom Metazoa; phylum Cnidaria; class Scyphozoa; order Semaeostomeae; family Pelagiidae; genus Sanderia; species Sanderia malayensis. Next base: position 2,146,010 of record RQOL01000824.1, on the reverse strand, counting down.
TAGCAATTGGTAATGCTTCTTCATCAATCAGAAAAGCGTTTTGACTATAATACATTCTATAGTATGCAAAAACAACATATATCAAATTAACAAATCATATATTAAGTTAGGAGGGAAAAGACGACAACAAAATAACGGAAGAAGCAATAAACAAAATGGCAAGATATATTTAATTTGAAGTGTACCGTATATTATCTTTATTTCGTCTAACTGCATCCATATAACTTTCAATAAGACAATCATTTAATGCTATTCTCACCCATGCCTGAAAATCAAAATAGATTCAATGCTATTCTCACCCATGCCTGAAAATCAAAATAGATTTACTCCAGTTGAAAACTGTTAGTTGATATATTCAATCTCTGAAGATTACAAGACAGAAGCCTTGTTGAAAGCATAGAATGTGCATTGTTATATCCAAAGATCCTGTAAATTGTGATTGAATAGCCAATGAGACATACTCTACACATTCCAATTCGGCTTGTAACTGATAAATTGCTGATTTGCGAAATAACATCTTTATGAGTTATTTCTTGAAGAACATCCCAGAATGACTGCAAAACAAGCAAACACAAAATAAGTCCAACAAGTAATCTTAACAAACTAAATCCAAGAAAAACATATTTTACTCTTCTTACCACATGTTGAATTTCTTCGATTGATGCATTCTGAAAACTGCTTCTTATTATCTGCAAACAAACAAATACAATTACAAATACAATTTCTTGCACATATTTGCTTGTTGTACCAGCCAAATCACTAACACTAACACATACTTACAGATTTTCGATCTTGGTATCCGTGCATAAAAATTGCTTCTATAAGTGTGCAAATATACAATGCATCTTCGTCATTTCTTTAAGCAAGAAAAAAATAAAATGTCAACCTTCCTGAATTACGATAGAGTTGTTCTCAAATTATAGATCCATTGTAACTCAGATCTTACCTGTCAATTTCGTGTTCTGAAGAAATATGATCCCTTTGTAGCTAAAGAACATGTAAATATGATTGGTATTCATCAAAATTTGACAATAAATTTGATTGCTGCTCTAAAAATATATATAAACATACCTTTTTTATTGCACTTGCTAGCTCCTCTTTCAGTTGCTTCTTTAAGAATTCATCTTTTACTAAATTGTTTCGGTCAACTAGAGGAGTGACAGACAGTGATGATGGGTAAATACAAAATGGCCTAGAAATGGCTTATCTCAACTATAATTTAGAAACACTTCTTACATTCAACAGAGGCATTTCGTCCAGTTATAGATTTCTTTAAAAATGTTAGCATCCTTAATAATTGTACTTCTGATCCTCACAGCATCAACATAAACAAAACAACTCAACTCCAGCATTCAGCAATAACACTTGATGCTGCTAACAAAAAAGAGATACGCTACTGCGCATACCGCCCACCTTTCGAAACTGCAGTTCAACTAAAGGTCATTTGTGAACAAAACAAACCCTTCCTTGGCGCCCTTGGCAGGAATGATTATCCGAGTATCCGAAATATTCTATGAACTACATTCGAGATTCAAGCAAGTTGCTATTATGTCAAGTTCTTCCTGGCAAAGTCTTTAGATGCAAGTATATAATCCAAGGAGACTCACTGCGTCAGGGTCATGCAGTGGCGGCGCCAGGGGGGGGGAATGGGGGGGACTAGTCCCCCCACTTTCTCAGAAAGATGGTATCTGGGATTCATGCAAATCCGATGAGAAAATTGAGGGGGGGTAAGCCTACGTTCTGTGAATTGTGTCGCAAGATTGTTTCAATGTAAAACACAATATTTCAATGTATGCAGAAAGAGACGTCAAGCAATCCTAAGCCATTTTGAGACGTCAGAAATGACAAAATCCCGGGAGCTTCCGGGGGCTTCGCCCCCTGGAGCCTTACCAGGGCACTGCCCTGGACCCGCTAGGGGGCTTACAGCGCCCCAGACACCCAGCTGTTTTAAGTGCGTGCGTGCCTTCGGCACGCCATGTACCCCTAGAACAGCAAGACACCATTTTTAAAAACTTTTTGCCCGCCCCTGAAAAAATCCCCCCCACTTTTTTGGAGCTGGCGCCGCCACTGGGGTCATGATTCACACATGTCTCCAGATGGTAAAGAAGTTGTCATCTTCAACTCTCATCACATCCTTCCTTCGTATATCGTCCATTACAGCATTGCTTACGGAGATTTTCAATATGAACAATTCGAATAACTGTAAATTGCCAAATATGTCTTGAAAACGAACAATTTTAAAGACCAATAATACAAATTTTCATATTTCATTCATTATATCGTTTGTTTAAATTTCAGCACTATCCAATCGTATATAAGTATCTGGTCACGTGATAAGATCTCTGTATCATGATTGGATAAATTTCCAAGATAACTTAAAAGGTAAACTGTCATATTCTCCTTTCTTGCAGCATCATATCCAAGCTTTGTTACTCCCACCCTCTAAAACATGGTTGCTCTTTCATTCGGACCTCTGTGATCATCGTGCAAAAGAAATTTTGTCGATATTGTCCAAGACTGTTTAAGGATACCCGCGAAGCTTGTAAAAGTGTCTCCGGAATTTTGTCAACTATTGTTGGCATGTTCGCATTATAATATATTTTTGTGATATGTTTCTAAGAGTTTATAAGATCTTTTATATAATATTTTATTAAATATGTACGAAGAAAGAGATTTTTAAGCATTAAATGATTTTTGCATTGAGCAACCTGGTACTTTCTTCATTTAACCTTGATTTGTTGCAGCAAATGTTTGATTGGGTAATGAACGAAGTATCCATGCAACATCGGCAACATTTTGCGATGACGTCACTCTCAGGAGATCATGTTTTCGCGTGCGAGGTCGGTTTGCAAACGAGGTAGACATGAATTATTTGATTGGTTATAACAATCGGTCTTTGTTAATTTCGATCAGCCCGTTGCATTATTGGGACGCTGGGGCGCTGGGACGGAAAGTGTTAAAGCTCTGGCTACACAGGCCAATCAAATTCAAATCCTCACATCCGAAAGTGAATTCACTGGTTGTTTTGCAGAACTTTTAAAATGTTCTTGTTTTAAATCTTCAAAATATTTTGATCAATAATGCAAGGTAGTTTTACCTCAATCCGCTTGGAATGCAGGTGATCTTGTGAAGACTGGAAGATAACGTTTTTGCTTCATGGTTCAGAATTCAGGCCTTGTCCAATAGATTTCTAGATTGATAAGAACGAAGCCATAAACATTTAATACAATATGGAATTTTGTTTTGGTAGTTGACTGGTAGTCGACAATCAATGCCAGACTTTTTTCTATTATATCCGATAATCGTATTTTATCTTACGACATGGAATTTGCATAATTGCAAATGAGTGTGAATATATATATCAATACTTTTTAATTTCCAGCAGTTGTTGGTGGAGGTAGCACTGCGATGTTCCACACGGCGAAAATGATTCTAGCGCTACTTTCTTGTCTCTTAGTTGGGACATGTTTTGGTTTAAGCAGCCACACAGAAGACACATTCCATATCCGTCATTATCATGGTAAGTGTCTGGAATGGAACGGCACAGCCCTTGTATTCAAACCGACATGCCGTGACCATTTGAAATGGAAGAATGGCGCAAGATTGTTTCATGTTCCAACAGGCAAATGCTTGACATTCGATCAAGCGACGTATTTTTTGTCTTTAACAAGCAATTGCAACGGCACCGACACACTGTTCCAACACATGGCATCAACACATGCCATTATGCATCTCATATCTGGCCATTGCATTAAACCAGCAGGCGATGGGCGAAAACCTGGTACAAGAATTACATTCTCCTCAAACTGTTCAACCAACTCGGCTAAATTTTGGCTCGTTCCTCAAGTCCTTTTCGTCATTCGTCACTTCAATGGATTCTGTTGGAAATACAACGCTGCTTCTAATCTTTTTCAGCTTCGTAACACGCACGTATGTGATCGCTTCTTCTACCGAAACAGTAAACATTTGCGGCACTTTGCAACAGGCAAATGCGTGATTCCAAGCGGAGGTTTTTTGACACTTTCGTCGAATTGCCCGACTGATAAAAGTCTTCTTGAATTGGACACTGAACATCGTCTCAGCCATCCCGTCACCCCAACACGGACTCATTGCGTGCATCCTCTAGGGGGATCGGTCAATCCCCTGCCTGGTACAAAGCTTGAGTTTTATCCAGCTTGTAATGCAGACAATCAAATCAGGTTTTATTTCTACGACGACAGAGGTGAGTTATGATCTTGAAAGCTATCAAAGTCGTGTATTATCTTGGTCACTAGATGCCAAGGGGCTAAAGAGGTTCAAGATGGGGGGGGGGTGCTAATTTCGCCCATACAGCACAATAAATCACATTTGATTAGTTTTACATTTAATTAATGCTAATATTTTTTCTTTGGAGATATTCTCCAAGTGACCATAGTGTCTGAATCCGGCGACGACAGTGCTTCTCCTAGAGGAAACATTTTTATTAACGGTTATCAGCATAGTAAGCAAGTAGACGGAATGAATATTGTGGTTCTTGATTACCGAAGTGGCATAGTCGAGCATATTTCCAGCTATGTGAGGTATGGCCTTAGCAGCGAACGTTGGGAACTCACAAAACTTCTTAATAGTTTACCGCCTGGAAAGATTGTTTGTATGGCTGTACAACATAAAGTCGTACTGGATGGTTCCTTAGCGCAGGATTTGCAAAGTCATGGAATTTCTGCTACATTTGCAACACCGACGCCAAGTAAAGCCAAGTGCTCGATGGCGTCAGTCAGTTTCACTGGTCCAAATCGCAAACCATGGGAAATGTCATTCAGCCCTGCAAATTGCGTTGGAAAGTCGAAGATTGAAGTCAAGATAAATGTCTTCCAAGATCTCAAAGGCATCAATGATTGCTCCAATGAAATGGGTATCAGGACAAACAAGTTACCGGATTCCAGATTAACAGGATCTTCGTTTTACTCTGTTTCTGGAAAAGACTTTGCAACCAAGAATGCACGACTCCACAAAAGCACGGGCGTTTGGTGCTCTGCCAGCCATGCCCCTCTATGGCATTTTATTCAAGTCGACCTTGGAGCCAAGAAATTGATTTCTGGATTGGCAATTCAGGCACGTCCCGTGGACGGGATGTACGGATTGTCAAAGTACAATATTTCCTACAGCTTAGATGCCACTAATTGGAAGGTCTATGTTGATGAATCGAACAAGGAAAAGGTCTTCGAGGGCTTAAAAAGATCAAAAAGTGGGGATACAAGCGTGAATTGGTTTTCAATAAGAGTACTAGCAAGGCATGTTAGACTATCTCCTTTGGCCAGATTACCAGGTAGTAAGGCAATGCATTGTGTGAGGATGGAGTTATTCGGCTGCTCTCCCAACGGACCAATCTTCCAGCATTCAAGACTCGATTTGATGACCGGTGTTGAATACACATCTGCATCGAATACAGACAGCTTTTCATTTGCTGGCATCCCTCCATTGACACCAGAGAAGGTTACAATTGGAATTTCTACAGCTGCAAGCAATGCCAGTCTGGCAAATGATACCAATCAGCATCATATCTACAATTTGCACGAGACGGCAATAAATAGCGTTGGAGCTATTCTAAAGCAAGCATCAAAAGTAAACAACATAAAGGACAACGCAATGAAAACAAACAAATCGTTATTCGTTGAATACGACCATCAACATGCTGGCTATTACAATTGGGATATATCAGTTAAGAAAAAGGTAAATTATTAAATGCATGCATTGATCGTTGATATAAGAATCATTGTAGAGCTTTTCAAGGTCTTCAAATCCTCGAACAAGGCCTCCCCCTCGAATAAGCCCCCCTTGTGGAAGCCCTTCCCTCTTGAATAAGCCCCATTTCGATAATCATTTGTTATAATGTTGAGCCCAATTATAATAACATCGAGGTTGTGCAGGAAATATATAATTAAGTCAGGAAATATAAGTTTAAACCGGCAGCATTATTGATTGACAGTGTACTATAGATTTCATAAAGCTTGATATCAAATAAATGTATTTTCCCCCAGATCTTGGACGTACAAAGAAAATCCGGAATGAAATCGTGGAACATCTACACGTACGAAACAAAAGATGACACTTTTATTGTTTGTCATCCTGTTACAGTGAAGAGAAATGCAAGTGATTCGAGTGTTTTGGCTTACGAGATTCAAAATTCCACCAAACAAGTATACAATCATGGTGACACGTTGAGTTTCAATATTTCAATCAGCCACTGGAAAGATTTAAGCCATTCGAATGCTTACAAACTCCACCTGTTCATTTACTATGACACAATGTCACTCCTTCTGGTTTCATTTAAAACTGCCTTTAACGATCCTTTTACAATCAATCCAACAAGGAATACAACAATGCCCGGATTTATCCACTTGGAAACAGATGTTCTTTGGCTCCTTAATAATCATTTTATTCAGTTTAATTTCACAGTTAATTCGCCCAATCAACTTGAGAAGGGAGTCAAGTTCGAAGGAGCTATTTTGACTGACTTTTCCTATCAAAACAACTTGGAGAAATTCAATGGAACTTTCACCACAGAACTCAACAAAGCTCTCGAGTACAAGTGGACCACTTCTAATAGAGTAAGAAATACCACTTCTCAAAGAATAAAAGTGCCAGAATTCAGTATTCTTTTTGATGATGTTAACAATGTCATGTATTTTTGCAAAGTAAATACCAAGTCCCTGAATAGGAATCGCCCAATATGTTTCTTTCAAAAGAAAGATGACATCTCTTGGTATGGCATGCCATTTATTGCGTCAGTTGTAGGCATTGATACGGTTAAGAATACACTATTTGGATTGGATGGCAATGGCAATGGCTACATCCAATCAGAGAATCTCCATACCTTTGCTTTTGTCGCGGATGACGTCTGGACCTCGATTGCAAACCGGCCTCATGTTCGCCAAGCGAAGACATCTTATGCAGGGGTGACGTCATTGCCAAAAAACCTCGATGTCCGTTGGGCACTTCCATCGTCGTCCAATCAAATTTGGGCTGCAACAAAACAAGGTGTAATGAAAAAGGTTTCTGGGAACTGGCAGTATAAGATATGGTGGTAGAAAACCAAAGACCAAGAGGAATGTAATCACACTTTCTTCATCTGAAGATTACAGAGTTTTAAAGTGTCACGAATTTGACTCATCAAAGCACTTCTTAATTATTTTACTTGCCTGGCATTGTATGTATTATTTTATACTTTACATGCCGATGCCCTGCACTGTATGCTTATTTATTGCATGCACTGACTTGAAATACATTCTTTATCGTATGTTAATTTTGGTTTGATAATGCCATTTCTTTGAGCTTATATGCGAGCACTGGTATAAAAACAATGCAATGAAAAATAACTGTATGCATTTATTTTGAAATTTAGTCCCTGCGAAGGAGCATTTATTAATGATATGCAAAACGGATCTCATTAGGCATGCAAGCGATAGACTCACTACATTGCGTCCCTGTGCCTCGCTCGTTTTTACTCGCTCGTTTGAGGGACTTATGGACTTTCAGGTCAAAAAGTGGAAAAAATCTTCTCTGGCGACAAATTTTTGTCGCCCCAATCAGATTGCAGTATTTAGGTTTTAAACAATAGCCATTGTTTACTTTGACCAATCGCGTTCAACCACAATTTAGGCCAAGAAAAATGAGGTTTAACTCGATATTTAACGGACCAATCTGGACTATAAGAAGTGGCGTGGCGTCAATTTTTAATTCAACATCAAATGGCGGGAAAATGCCGAAGCTGTGAGAAAAGTTAAAAAGAATGAAAACACAATACCTAAGTTTTCGTGCTTTTCCGAGAAATGTTGACAACAAAGTCTTCATCAATTGTATGTTTTTGTATATGGGTCGCGTATAAGTAAATGTAAAAGCTGCTTTTCGTTTGATAATCGCATTTCATTAGGACTTGTATTCATGATTATGAAAAACAACACATAATTTGATAACCTGCGTGGATTCAGCACTAAAGAAAGCATGTCGTGTATTATTACATATCATATTTTATCCTAATAATCTGATTAATAAAAACAATTGTTCTTTAGTTACATGTACGTCAAAATTCAAAACAATTTCTCTCATTAGTTCAAAGCAAATATTGAATATACCTAACAAAGTTTCTTCTTTCAATTCAGTAACCAAAGGTAAAGTTAGAAATTAAGGTTCATTAAAGTTTGTTAATTTAATGTTGAATACTATTCTTCGTCCTTCAGCTGACCATGAATCTGGGATTTAATCTGTGAATGTAACAATGAAAATAATTACTTTTCATTGTTCATAAAATAACCCAAAAATTAATTGGTCGGCTCGTGAAAGGCCTAAACATGTTTATCAAAGTTGAAATTAAATCAAACAACCGCAAGCGCCGGTGATTTGCAAAATCCAACAAGAAATAAATTGGAAACGAAAAATGAAACTTACCTGTTTCTATACTTCCAAATAAAAAACCTTCGACATGCAACCATTTACATATTTCTTTTCAAAGAAAATGAAAACTTATTCAGAAGCGGCAAACAAAGCAAAATATTGACATTTTCGCGTCCCCAGCAATTTTCCAAATTCCAAGTTTTAATCTTGTAGCATTTCATCAGAGCGAGGCGGCACATTTTTTTCCAGTTTTTGACCTGTAAGTCCATAAGTCCCTTGTGTTGAGCGAGTTGCGAGCGAAGCACAGGGACGTAATGTAATGAGTCTAATGGAAGCATAGAGATAGGATATAAGATAATCTCATAGAGATAGGATATAAGATACACTACGTGTATCTTATATCCTATCTCTATGGATAATCTAGAGTGCTAACGGCCGATACTCCCTCTGTATAGCGGGTGAAGCAAAAATTTCTAGCCAGCCACCCTCCAGCAAAATGGCGGACAAAACTCCACAGCTAGAACTTCACATTTTGAAGTCAAAGTACATTGATACTTTCAATTAAAAACCTCAAAGAAACATTCTAATCTTTAAAACATTATGTTATATTCATTATACTGAAAGTTCATGGTTGTTTTTACAATATTATTACAATTTACAAACTTTAATGCAATTTGTAATGGCACGAATTGTTAGGCCTAGATATCTCTTGGAGGGTGAATTCTTGTATCCCTGTGCTCAAACACTTTGAAAATCTTGCGTCCCTGTGCGCAGTCACAGGGTTTCGAAGTATCAAGTGGTAAAAAAATGGCCGCCATTGGAGGATTTTTGGCGTCTGGAGGATGAGCCTCGTTCGCACTCTAGATTATCTTATATCCTATCTCTATGGATGGAAGATTGTCTCACTACATAATCCCCTTGCTTCCCTGCGCTCTACTTCATATCACTACGGAAAATTATATTCCTATATTCCTTTTAATTATATTCCTTTTATTTTTATAATTATATTGCTATATTCCTTTTCCGAAGCGATATTAAATAGAGCGCAGGGAAGCAAGGGGATTATGTAGTGAGACTGGCCTATACCTAGACTCACTACATTGCGTCCCTGTGCCTTGCTCGTTCTTGCTCGCTCGTAGACTCATTACATTGCGTCCCTGTACCTCGCTCGTAACTCGCTCAACACAAGGAAAAACAAACAAGCACCTCAAACAAGCGAGTGAAAACGAGCGAGGCACAGGGACGCAATGTAATGAGTCTAGCTCGCTCGCTTGTGTTGAGCGAGTTGCGAGCGAAGCACAGGGACGCAATGTAATGATTCTGGCCTATACCCTCACACTAGACTCATTACATTGTACATTGCACATTACATTGTATATTCACACCAGACACGATATCAATACGTCATTGATCCTCCTGCGCAATGGCCTAAATATGATACTGCGTAGGTACGTCCACCTTTAGGCCACTCTAACCCTAACCCTAAGCCCTAACCTTAGCCGTAACCCCAGCCTATATCCTCACACCAGACACTGTGGATGTCAATACGTCATAGATCCTCCTGCGCAATAGCCTGAATATGCTACTGCGCAGGTACGCCCACCTTTAGGCCACTCTAACCCTGACCCTAAGCCCTAACCTTAACCGTAACCCCAGCCTATATCCTCACACCAGACACTGTGGATGTCAATACGTCATAGATCCTCCTGCGCAATAGCCTGAATATGCTACTGCGCAGGTACGCCCACCTTTAGGCCACTCTAATCCTAACCCTAAGCCCTAACCTTAGCCGTAACCCCAGCCTATATCCTCACACCAGACTCTGTGGATGTCAATACGTCATAGATCCTCCTGCGCAATAGCCTGAATATGCTACTGCGCAGGTACGCCCACCTTTAGGCCACTCTAACCCTAACCCTGAGCCTTAGCCCTAGCCGTAACCCCAGCCTATACCCTCACACCAGACACTGTGGATATCAATACGTCATAGATTTTCCTGCGCAGTGGTCTGAATAGGCTACTGCGCTGGTACGCCCACCTTTAGGCCACTCTAACCCCAACCCTAAGCCCTAACCCTAGGTCTAACCCCCCCAGACACTTTGCGTTGTTTCATGCAACTCTTCCCAAGTGGCACCCACAATGCATTGCGATGATTATGAAAGAGAAATGTGCTTTGGATTTCTTGGATTGTCGAGAAGAAGAGAAGAGAACAGAGGAGAGTTGTCATCCTAGAGTGAGTGAGTAAAAAGGAGAGTTAAGACCTTGAAAAAGGTGTAGCTAGGTAACATCTTATGAAGAACTGCTAAGAAGGAAAGCTACAACGCGGCTTATTCCATCAACATGCCATCTGCCGCTGAAGTAAACGAAGAACAAGATCAAACGATTGCCAAAGAGAAGCCTGTTGAAGTTATCGGTACGTGAAAGAAAATGACAGGCCCGTTTTTATCTTGAAATTTGCACGCTTTGATATCTTGCTCTTTACAAAATTTTCAGGCTCGTGAACCATTACTGCTGGCAATTTTTTGTTAGGGTAGACTGCATGTAAATTTTTTCAGTTTGCGACTTTCTGTAGGTGTTGTTTCTTGGGGAGAAATCAGTTTGCGAAGTTAGACCTCGTGCGTCCATTTCTCTTCGCTGATTTGTCCGCCCGCACGTGTGAAACTTCTTGCTTTCATGTTTGCAAGAAGCGCCTCTAAGCCCTGCTCAATCCTGCATTTCGTTATTGCAGCTATTACAACTTACTAAAATATCCTAATATGTTAAGCCTGGAGTTTTTCAGGCAATAAAGAAGATGAATTTGGACTTTTAGGTTTTTTCAACAGGGTAGTGAAATTTTCACTTTCTCCACGTTGGCTTGCCTTCGCGATTTGGGTTTTAAATTTAATTTTTAATTGATTTTGATTTCAGCCACCCAAGTAACGGGAACTGTAAAATGGTTCAATGTGAAGAATGGATATGGCTTTATCAACAGGTGATAAATTAGTTGGGTTATTAATTATTTTTTATTTATTACAAATAATTTATAAGCTTTTACTAATTCCTAATAATTTCTTCCATGATATATAGAAGTGATACAAAAGAAGACATATTTATTCACCAGGTAATTTTGACAGCTCTATCTCTTTTGTCAATAAACTTCCTTTTACAAATGCTATCATACGTACTGGGTTTAAAGTATCATCCTTTCTACTCTGTTCTTGATAGCAAAATTAAAAACTATTTCCTTTCTTTGAAATGAAATGCACATGAAGTTCTTTCATGCCTCTCGCATTTCATTCTTTAAGGAAATCTGATATATTTAGTAATTTTTGAGAAAAAGAACTAAATATTGCACTATCTTAATTGCAAATACATTGTAATATGTTGCATATATACAAATATATTTTAGTGAATATGATTTTTGTAAGCCATTTTCAATTTTGCAGACTGCAATAAAGAAAAATAACCCCAAGAAATATCTCCGTAGTGTTGGAGATGGAGAGACTGTTGAATTTGATGTTGTTCAAGGAATGAAGGTGAAAATATTTTTATAATGTTTGAAATTCTCGAGTTTTATTCTTCCTAATGTTGACGGTGATGATTGTTTTAAATTTAGATGAAACTTATTTGGTTTATGAATCAGATATATATATACGCTAATCTGAGTCAACATACTTTGTAATGCAGATATGGATGTTTTGGCAATTTGTTTTCGTTGATTGAATCAATATTGTTATCTTATCTCAGGGGTTTGAAGCCATTAATGTAACGGGACCAAATGGTGAGCCTGTACAAGGCAGCAAATATGCTCGTGAGTTAAAGATAATTTCAATTTCTAATAATTACTAATTTTACTATTTTTTCTTGAACTTATTTACACTGTTATGCAATATCAATGATATGTTGTAGCCAACCGCCGTCCCCGCTATAATTATGGTGGTGGCTATTATCGCGGTGGAAGAGGTTATTATGGAAGAGGATATTACGGTGGTAGAGGACGTGGAAGAGGTTACGGTGGCCGTGGAAGAGGAGGACGCTACAGACGTAGACAAGATCAGGATCATGAGGAAAGATCAGAAAGTGATCAAGAACATGATGAAGAACAGAAAGAATCAATTGATCATGAAGACAAAGAACATAGGCCAAGGTATTTTAGTTGATTTGTACAACAATCTTGCAACAATCAAATAATCTAACAGTAAGAAGTCATTCAGCATTTTATTGATGTTTGTTTTGGGATTCTAGAGACTTTGTATCAAACTTAGAATGTTTTTCATTGCAGAAACAGACGTCGTCCACCAGCAAGAAGTGATGATTCAGCTGGCGAAGAATATCCAGATGAGAATGATCGAGAGGAGAGACCATGGAGAGGACGTGGTCGTGGAAGAGGTAGAGGGCGTGGTCGTGGACGTGGTCGTGGAAGAGGATTTGGTCAAAGGACATTCCGAAGACAGCCAAGGTAAGTGAATTGGTCAATATTTAGATTAAAGCCTTGTTTCTATAATATGTGCTGTTTATAAGGGTATTAGACATAGATTATGAGATAACTGATGATCCCTGGTTATGGTTGAGACACTGGGATAAGACTGTGGTGTATTAAAATTGTATGGTAACATTTGAATATATCTTTGTGGTTATTGTTCTATTAGAGATAGGAGAGGGGGTCAGTGTGGTTTTTGATTGTTGTATTTTTATTGCAGAGGCCCCCCACACACATCTGAGAATGAAGATCAGGAAGAACACGAAGAACATGAACCACATGAAGAGCATGAAGAAAGACGTGATGAGAATGCTCCAAACAAAAGAAGAAGACCAAGAAATCGTAACCCAAGAAGAAAGCCAAGACAAGATGGTGAAGCTAATCATGATGATGCTGATGAAATCAAACAAGAGAAAAATGTCAATGGCGAAGTTAAAAATGAAGCTTAAACATCGTTGCTGTTGTTCATTTGGTTTTCATCATTGATATTTGAAGAAAACAAGCAAGCCTATATCAATTGTAGTTGTTTTTAGTTCATATTGTTTAGCCAGATTTGATGAAGAACTTTATTACATGATCATCATAACTCATAAAACGTTTTTATTATTAAAGGCTGCTGTTATTGTGTCATCTTGAAAGAAAATTATCAAAAATTTGTTATCTCTGCTTTTTGTCTGCAAAATACTCGCGCAATGTTGCTTCAGTGTCAATTCTGGTTGCATGTGTTGGGCTGATCTGATTCAAGTATATAAAGACTACACACCAATGAAATAAACTTGAATTAAACATAAGATCGTCCAATATACGTAATACACGTTTTACTCCTGGAAATATATGGTTGCAATAACTTTTTTTCAGAGCTGTATCTCTAATATAACCTCCACGCCAGTTGGATTTCAATAGTAGATGAAATGATAAACAGTTATATCGAAGCATGAAAACTTGAATCGTGTACGCATACACCTAACTTATCCAATTAATATAACATTAATGATATAACAATGTAATTCATTGATATTGAATATGACCACAACATTTAATAAGTCCTTAAATTTGTTCATCCTTGCGATTGCTTTTGTCGCCTTTTCTGCACGCATGTTTCAAATACTTGTTGGTTCTTCTTCTGCAAATTCAATTTTCTTTCTTCTAAAGTCATTTCTCTGTTTAATCTTGCTTTCATTTCCTTTTCTTCACTTTCCTTTCGCTTCTTCTTTCCCAACTCTTCTTTTTCTCTTTCCAACTTTTCTTTGTCTTCTTTGATTTTCTGATTTTTCTCCTGCAAACGTTCCTTTATCTTTTTCAAATTCTCTTCTTTCTTCTGCTCTTTAATCTACAATCAAATTCATAATTAACAACCCTTAATTATATCACTATACAATTTCAAATATATGAAGATATAAATATTTTCATTGCATATTTTCCATACATCGTTTAGAGCACATTTCTGTTCTGCCTCTTTGATTTTAGCTGCAATATTTTCATCATGAATTTTTTTGGCAATTTCCAATTTTCTTGCCAGTTCATTTGCTTTTCTTTCTTGCTCCTGCATTTGAATTGCAAGCAATTCTTCACTTGTCTTAATCTTCTTCTCAAATTTTTCTCCATGTTGATGCTTGAATTCTTCTTCCATGATTTCTTTATTCTTCTTTACAATCTTCACTTTTTCTTGCACTACTTTGCATTTCAGCTTCAAATCTTGTTCATACAGTGTCTAAAAGCAAGAAAAATAAATATTTTCAACTTCCATGTATCAACAAGAGACCTTGAAACCTTGTTAGGAATAATGTGTATCCAGGGACGCAAGATATGAAAACTCAACAAAAAAATCACAAAGTTAACGTCCTCTTGAGGGCTGAACTTTATCAACTACAGTTGACATCTGAAATCTTGACTGGGTTCACCTAATCAAACGATGTTCTACTTCAGATCGTTTTGGTATAATATCTAGAGCATCCGTTATTTCAAGCAAATTTAAATTCCCCTACAGCATACCAGACAAGCAGATGTAAGCTGTATGATAAATTGTATTAAATGCGAAATAATTGCCTTTCTTTCATGCGCCAGTTTACATCTGATATCCAGTGGCAAGGGTTTCACTGGCGAAGCAGTTATGCTGGGTGGAGCTCGCGTTTTAGCAGGCTCAATTATTATTTCATACTTTACTGCTGTCGGAGAACCTAAAATAGTAATTAATAGTAATAATACTTTTAATACAACTCCAGATAAATAATCTCAGAGAGATTTTGTATCGTGCTTAATTAACAATGAATTTGTTTTGATTTTAGAGATTCGACTAAAACATGCTGCCATGAAATATAAAATCAAATGATGAAAATTACTTGTACCATCTTTTGGTAAAAGGTCTTCTGTAATTAATTTATCAGAGCTCATATCATTTGATGTGATGGTAATTTTCGGCATTTCGCTGCTCGTAGCCATGCTTTCCAGCCTACAATAAAACCAAACTCAAAATTCAAACCTATTTGGACTACGCCCTTCTTTTAAAGCGAATTTTATCGCCAGGGACTTCATGTTAATTTTGAGCGTCATTCGTCGTCAACTTGGGATGATGTTTTGCATCAAAAACAATTCTTGGTCCCTCGGTGAATTCTCTCTCTTTGGCAGAGCTGCTGGATTGCAAAATGCAAAATTCCAAGCTCCAACGCTTGAGAAAAACAGACAAAACTGGACAAGGGAGTAAACATTCATGGCTTTAATGTTAACCACGATCAACGGATAGGGAAGTATTTAACTCTCTAGTAGTTCAATGTTCAAAACTCAAGCCACGATTTGCATGTTGGAAAGTGAAATGACAAATTAAAAAGTATAACGAACTTCAATCAAGAATTCAAGCAAAACATGGCATGCTCCACAATAAACAATTACAGCATGCAGTCTGAGAGTTCTTCGCCCAAACAAAGTGAATCTACATAGTTGTGCGATGTATTTCCAAGCTATGTTAAAGTAAATTCTACAAAAACAGTCATGTTATAGGTTTAATCAATTCAAATTACTTACAAATATGATAAAATGGTCTTCAAAACTCTTTAGCAAAACAAAACGAGAACCAACTGATGCTGACGCAAGTTATGTTTTCGAAATTCGAACTGGTTCTTCTATTTCTATCGTTTTCCTGCAGCCACGTGTTACATATTCTCCATATAAGGATACAATATTCTGCCCCTTTGGTCTTCATCAGAAGGGGAAAAGTGCATGCCCCCATTATAGCATACGATACGTTGGTTGACCAGACGGAAAAATCAAAGAGCTTTATTTATTTCTGTTTCGTGATTGACATATTTTTATGAGTAAGCATATTTGTCTCAGCAGGGTTCTTCGAGCAAGTGGGATGCATACCGCTAATGAGTTGTCAAGTAATATAATAACTTATCAAAATAAGCAACAAAGCGATTTCTGTTTATTTAGGAAAATAAACAAACGACGAAAGTGCTAATTAATAAAAATTGTAAAATAAATACTTATTTTGAGGTGTCTTTTGAAATTAAAATAGGATTTGTCACGTGACCCTAACAAGGTCAAAAAGTATTACGTTCGCGAAGAGCAAATATGACCAAAATAAAGTAATAGATTTTATCGTAAAGTAGAGTTGATATCCATGTAATTTGCTTGATATTATAATCAATATGTTTGGATGATTTGTTGAAACTATGGCGCACTTGAAAGGCAATCAAGTTTTCGGTGAGTGAAATTATTCCACAACTTTTTATTGAAGCGTGAAGCGATTATTCTACTTATTTAGGCCCTCCATAAAACGTTTTCTTTATAATTTTGAGTGAAGTAGGCTGCTGATTATTTGCTTATGGAGTTTTGAAGTTTAGTTGAAAGTTTATTAATATTCCACGCTTCCCTCGCCGAAAATGCTCTGAGTATACCCTTGTAAATTCCTGAATTTTATGACTTATTTTGTACCACGTTAGGCCGCTAGTACACCGGAAATTATTTGTTCATAAAACAAGAACTGAAAATGAAATTGCTGGGCAACTCCTCCTCTATAATCTGTCTAGGAAAAATAAATTGCTTTATGAAGTTTAGACGGTTAGATATTATTTCAGGAGCTAACGGAAAATCATGTCCTGTTTGTTATTATTTTTATAGTGTTTTGGGAAAATATATTATAGGTTCTATTTCAAGTGAGCTATTTTGTGGCTTTTTTGTTTGACACATCAATATAATTATATTTTTAAACCTATCAATATATAAATTTTGTCAGCATTTTAAAATAAAGCTGAATTTTGTGGTCACAAAATTTACTCATGCATACATTTCTGGCTGCATGAGGAAATTTTACAAGACAAATTATATTTATCGATATTAAACCTGCAACCTTTGATGAGGAATTTTCAAAATCGAGAGAATGGTAATTTTAGTTTTTCTTACATCATTCTAGAATATTCTGTTTCCCCAGTGTTTAGAATTCCCAAGAAATTAATAATTGATATTTTTGGATTTATTTTCTCAAACAATATGTGGAGTACATATTGTTTAATTTAACAATGAAATGTGATCAGCTTATGTAAGAGGAATGAAATATGTATGTCGTGCAAAACATCTGTCATTTAAAAAATTTGGAAATCAATGTAAAATTTTGTATTCAACTACTTAGATTATCAGAGTGTTCATCATGATTGCAATCATAGTCTTGGTCATTATAATGTTAAAAACGTTTGATCATGATTTTATCTATATATGCGTGTTATCCATATTGATATCACAGTGCTCAATGTACAGAAGTACAGAGTGTTAATAGAGCAGAAGCCAGTCTGTCTAATGATTGCAAAAGCATGAAACCCCCAAGTAACAGAGAAATAGTCTACTTTGTTGCTTGATAATAATTTGTTTATATTTTGTTGTTTCAGTATTTAAGCAATTTCTCCCTGAGTTGGAGATATTCCTTCGTGACACATTGGCGAACGAACCACTCAGTGAAAATGCCAACCAGCAGAGAGAGCAGTTATTATCAAAAGTGGAAAGTCTCATAAAGCCCCCCGATCTCCCCCCACCTCGATCAGGGAAGAAAATGTCCACATCACTGATTGGTGGAATTGATGACAGAAAAATGCCACCTAATGCGCCAGCGGTTGCAAATTTAGAGCCACCACTTGATCCGATTTCTGTGCAACGAGAGATAGCAAGATTACAGGGTGAAATTGTCAAGAGGCAGAATGTATTGGGGGACCAACCACCCCTTCCAGCCCCTGTTATGCCTGCTCCATATGCCAGCAAAAAGAAGCAAATTGTTCCTGAATTAAATCAGGTTAGAAATGACATGCTTATTCCTGTCTAATCCGAGCCCTCCCCCCTGGGCAAGCTTTAATCAATTTGTAGTTTTTGAGATTTTATTTCATCTCATGAAGAACTCATCAGCATGCCTTAGACATGTTTCATGTGGTTGAGCCCAAGTACTTAACATAACATGTCAAGTTTCAGCTGTGTTCTTCATTTGAGTTTCCTTCTTTTTTTTTGGATTTCCTTATGGCCAGGAATTCTACTTTACATAAATCTAGTATTTCCAATTTCCAATTCCCGTCTAATCTTACTCTTAGACTCTTAGTCAATTGTACTAATGGCGATATCGTATTTTGTATTTCAGCCAGTTAACAATAAGACCTCGGTATCGAGTACTTCTGATGACGTTGACATTTACGAGAAGATCCCAAGCGAGGCTGGCAGCGCGAAATACGTCGATCTATTGAGCATGGGTGAAAGCCAGAACACGCCACCCCCTCCGGTTCCAGAAAGAACTCGCAAAGAACCCGCTATATTGAGACAACCAACTATAGATAGCCAAGATATTGCCACTTCAAGGTTTGTAGCTAAAAGTTTGATAGGCTTTATACACTACACACTGTTTTATAGGGATGTGTAGAATATCATAATACTTTCCTCGCCTCGATATTTCCTATTGTTATTCTTGAATTTTGTTTTTTTTGCCAATTTCGAGTCTCGTTACTCTTATAAACATCATTTTTATGAAGAATAATACATAATACATGTATATACAATAGAGAAAAGTCTCGATATTACCAACCTTTTATTATTTAATAACCAGTGTTAGAATCTTATTTTTCAACCTTCTTTTTGACGTTAGAATCTGGCTTTTATTTGCAGTCTAAATGTTACGGTTAATCTAAACGATCTGAAGCAGTCCACACATTCGGGTCCGTTGAAAGAACTGCGAAACAACGCGAGGATATGGTGTGTGTTGAACAAGAAGAAACTCTATCTGTTCAAGCAATTTGATTATCCAGCCACACAGATCATCGACATGGTTGAATACGATGTTCATACTGAGAACATGAGTAACTTCAACTTTCGATTGAGTAGGCCCGGCTTTCCCTCCGTCCTGTTGGCTGCTTGTGACGAAGATGACTATCGAATATGGCTGAGTGAATTTCGAAAATGCAAATATGAAGATTTGGATGACATCATGCCAGATGAGTTCAAGAACAATCAACAACTGACTCTAGATGATGATGGCTATGAAAAGCAGTATATCAAAGACCACAATTACGAAAGGCCCATTGACTTGTTACCGCAAATCGAAGAGCTAAGCAAGGTATTTTTCGTCAGATGTTCCCCCGTTGTTCTCGGGTTCGACACGACTCTTCACGTCAGACAGATGTCGCGTCATACAGAGGTTGCGTCTGACAGATGTTGCGTCGTCTTTGTATTGTTTATCAATGAAGCAATTGGCCTAATCATGGGGTAACTTTGTTTGCTATTTGTAGGATTTATCACCGACTGATGTAACGTACGTGGATATGCAGGGTGGAGAAGATTACGTCAGACCTTCTGAAACACAGTCAACGATGGATGGCTCAGTTAAAAATAAAGATAGTCAATTAGATATATCGTACGATGCTGATCTTCCACCTGTACCTTCTTCATCAGATGAAGATCACACGGATTCTCATCAAGGTGATTACATTGCTAAATAATGTAAAATATCTAGTGTTCATTATGTTGGTAGATGGAGGATTGTTAATATGGATTACTTTGAAGAGTTGTTCTGGATGGTTAATATATGTACATTCAACCCTGTCTAATGCGAGCCCCCTGGGGAAGCATGAAAGTGCTCGAATTGCAAAAAGTTAGAATTTTTGAGATTTGTTTTATGAGAATTGGTTCTTTAATGATCTTTAAAGGGACGGCAATTTGTTTTCGAATTACATAGAGTTCGTATAGCACGGGCTCAATCTATGCAGATTTTAATGTAATTATTTTTATTTCAATGTGCAGATCTTAAAAACCGTCTTCTTCCCGCTTTGCCATCGGAAGATCAAGTAAGTGGATCATTTGAATCACTGTTTTCTTCATCTGATGAAGATGAGTTGAGAGTAACTGAGCAAAAGCCACGAAGTAGCAGTGGGCCTCCAGCTTACAACGTGAAAAGCAGTGAAAGACTCATCCCTGATAGAAGAGTTACTGGTTCGCTTACACGTCAACAAGAGAAGAGCAAATTCTTCAGTGATCCCGATGCTGTTCATTGTGGTATTCTTCATCAAAGAAGGATTCTTGCTGTTTGGCAAAAAAGATATTGCAAAGTCAAAGATGATCATCTTATTTGCTTCAGGTAGGCTCTCTTTATTTGTTTGGCTTGAACAGGGAGAGATTTCCAAAGGAACCATTGCTTCAATCAATGATTGATTGGTTGGGGTTAGGATCGCGTAAGAGTTTGATCTGGCAGCTACATGAACAGTGGAGTTTCAGTTTAACGAACCATTGTTAGATGGAATTCCTCAGTATAACAAAATGAACATTTGGCCACTTTTTTAGCCATTTCTTAAATACATTTTCTGAATTTATCATTACTTGTCTACGTTATGTTTTATTTATTTGTTGGCATGTTTTTTATCTTTGTGTGACATGTTTTTTTTGTATATTATGTTAGGAGTGCAGATAGCGACGAGAAGCCATCATTAGAAATTCATTTACCTGGCTATAAAATCGAGTTATGCGAGAAAGAAACATGGAGAAGTAATTCTTTCAAATTATCTCATGCTAATGCGGAAACGTTGTACTTTGCAGCTGAAACTCGCGAACAACTTATGTTTTGGTTGAATATCCTGGTCAAGGAAATGGATAAGGAAAAATTCAAGGTATTTTGCTATCGAATATCTGTTTTCTCCAATCTTCGACTTTAGTGCTGCCTCCATTATCACTCCGTTGTTAGGCTATTGTCATTAAATGCAAGTATATTGTATTACACTTGTTGTATATTCAGGATTCAATACCTAAAGGCAGCAAAGGAATGATGTCAGCGCAGCCTTCGGGCGATACGACAAGCATGAGTTCATTGGATAAAAAATTCGAAGAAGGATCAACATGTGGTACGAATCTAGACTCACTACATTGCGTCCCTGTGCCTCACTCGTTTTGCTCGCTCGGCTCCTTGTGTTGAGCGAGTTGCGAGTGAGGCATAGTTATAGATATAGTTAGTTAGAGTCCGGGTGAATATTTTATTAACCTGCTTGTTAATTTATTGTTAAATAATTGTTATTTTATTTATTAATTCAAAAGATGCTGACTCTGAGTCGACAGAAACTTCGAATGAAGAAGCTGACGAGGACAAAGGAAATGAACCTCAGAAGAAAAAGATTTATCGTAAGCACTCCACGACCAGACAGAAACAACAAGCAAAGGCTTACGAAGATGCCAAGCTTCAGGGTAAATATAGACTCATTACATTGCGTCCCTGTGTTTTTGCTGTGGGTGAGCGAGATTCGAGTAAAGTACAGGGACGCAATGTAATCAGTCTAGGGTAAATACAATTTGCATCAAATCTGCTGATGAAGTGCGCATGCGTTGTTACAAAACGCTGCTAGCCGCAGAATGAATTAGTTGTATTATACCAGATAAAGCGATCTTTGATTGGTACAGAACTTCAAAATAGCTTTGAAAATAACATAGCGAAACATAATAACTACTAAAGCTTTTCGTCTGACACTCATCGGAGTAGTACGTCAGAAAACCAGATAACGAGAACGATAATTAACATGATTGATGAGCTAAGAAAATGCCACGATGAGGAGGAAGGTTGCTTATAATGCACAAGGTTGTTGTATGTCATTTTTCATTGGACGTATCATTATTTTTTAGGATACTTGTACCGATTATCATCCGGGCATTGGCAGCGTTTATGGTGCATGGTGACAGAAGAGAGTTTCCTGGCATCAAAGACTGCATCACTTGATCAAATGGAGGTCGAAATTGCTTGGAAATCAGCGAGGTTACTTCTTCCAAACGAGGCTGAAGCTGATAAGTCTGGTTTCTTTGTCATGAAACTTGTTTCATTTGTGCACGAGCATGACGTATTGTTGCTGGCTCCGAGCGAACAAGAATGGAAAGATTGGTCTGGTATAATTAAGGTATTCTTATAATTATTTCATTTATTTAATGCTAATTTTTCCAATAAAGCCCAATGTAAATCCATACTTTTCCTTACGGCATTATCTGCTTATACTTCTACTGATTGCCCTACTCACCACACTTCTTTTCTGCCTGATTAGTTGTGATATTGTGACGATTTCTCAATTTTCAGCATCTTGTTTCCAATACCTCTGAAGACGGCGATATCTTTCGCAACCTTCCAAAGCTGCCGAAAATCTTGAAGAAACAACGCAAAGGTAATCCTCTTCAAGTCGCATCTTTCGCAGGAAATATCCCAGAGATTATTCTGATGTTTCTCATCGCTCATTTGCTTCCACTTATCTTACATCGATTACGTCATTTTTTACAGATAAACAGAAGGATAGACCCAGAAGCAAGGTGAGCGAAAAGATTTTCTTGCCATTGATATTACCCCCGTCTATGAATTTCAATGTCATTATTGAGTTAGAACGAAGGACAGTATTGAATCGAGGGGGTGTAGTAGTTGAGTTCAAATGCGTCCAATTTGAGACAGAAAATGTGTTGACCATGCCATGTCTACTGTAATTGAATTTCTTCTTCTTCTTGTGGCTTTAACCGAGTCATCTTCTTGATGACAACCGGCGATCGTATCCAGATGGATTATCATGCCCTTTCCGTTTTAGTGCATCTTTGTAAAATTTATCTTTCGTGCATTGAGCATATTTCATCACTCTTTATCTTCAAGAGTGATACAATTGAATGTACGTCATTTTAAATGCTGCTTGATTGGGTTTTTAGAAGCCTGCTAAAAATGGAGCAGCAGTGACAGTGAAGAATGGTGACGTCATGGTGGCCCAACAACAACAACAACGACAATTTGCTGAGTTCAACTGCAGAATGCAATTATTGTTATCAAAGGACAATGTCAAAGGAAGAGATGTTTTTTGTCATTTGAAACATGGCGATTTCATTTTATCAAACGATAGGCATTGTTTGGATGTGATTGCTAAAATGCCAGCTAAAGAACTCAGTTTGTATGATGATGGAAAATACAAGAGTGCCAGTTATGTATTTACTGTTCAGAAACAGTCTGAGAAGGGTCATGTATTATCACTGGATTCGAAGATGACCTACCAATCACTCCTTGCATCCCTGTGGACGAGCGGAGCTCGTATCAACGGTGGCGAAGGTTCTGTTGCAAAGGAGGCTCTTGATGATATCAAAGCGAGGTTGAAAAGAAGGTCTGTAACGTTCGGTGATGAGCCCAGATTGACTGAAAGCGACGAAAACTCGTTACCAAAAGTGAAAACATATTTCATACCCGACTTGAGTGATCCGACCGTACGAGCGTTATCGGATGGCGAGAATTCATTCGTGCGACCGAGAAAGTTGACGAGAGCAAGCGAGAAAAGCCTTTCGAAATCTCGCAGTTCGACTGTGACAAAGTCGGCAGGCTCTCGGATGTCGGTGTTCTTCCGAAGTCTGCCGAGAAGAAATCGCAAGAAACACGAACTTCCTGCCGAGTCAGTTGACGGATTACCGAAAGCACAGTTCAGCGGGGTCGTCAAACAAATTGAGACGAATGAAATGGGACGAGAATTGTTGACAAATCGTGTTTGCAAAATATCAGGCAAAATATTCTACGCATATGGTATTGACAATGAAGTGAAACCGATATTCAAAGTTCCGCTGCGTAATGCAGCGATAGAAGACATGTTGGATGGAGAAAAGGACTTATTCGTATTCATGCTGAGTTCAATGGAAGATCACGCTACATTCAAGTTTCAAGTTGAAACGAAGGAGAGTTTCGATAAGTGGTCGAATGCATTGTACATGCTTGATACGAAATCAAATGCAACTGGTTTGTCGAGCAGGGAGAGTTTACTCGACGATACAAAAGGCGAAGCGGTTGATATTGAAATACGAATCGGAGATGAGAAAATGCCACCACGCAGCGGATCAAACAGTAACACGTCACTTTCTTCGCTTCTGTCGAAACAAGCCAAGGCCTTGGCTGGTAGTGAAGATGACGTAAAATTATCCACGACTCCTTCTTCATTTACGACTATTGTCGAGAGGAAGATATCGGAAGATGTGTTTCACAGTAATGTGGAATCTATCACTCTCAGCGGTTTTCTATTTGAAGTGAATAAAACGGTGAGAAATAATATTACCAGCCGGACTAAAATTCGAAGATGGTGCGTGCTTAGAAAATCATGGCTCGAGATTTACGAAAACGAGGCCGACAGGACACCAATACGAGGCATCGCTATGGCCAATCAGAAACTGGAGGTAACTGGGCATGATGACGTCATTGATAAATATGCAATGTGTTTGCGTTCGGAAGATGAAGAGTTTATACTGTGTGCGAACACTGAGGAAGATTACGGCAGATGGGTGGCGGAATTGAAGAGAATTTTGAAGAAAGTCAACAGAAGGACGAGCAGTGACACTGCGATGCAAGCGTTGAAATCGGCCAGCGGTAGCATCAGGCAATTTCTGTCCTCGTCTTCACTTTCTGGGTCAGGGAAACGAGACTCGAAGCGAGCCACGATCGTGTTAAATGAAGTAGACGAGAAGGTCGTGGAGAAATTCACTGACGATGTGGAATCGGGGAACAAGATATCGGGAATTCTGTCCATTGTCATGAGAGATGGTAAATTGATGAAGCCAAAGAAGCGAGTATGTACAATTCGCGATGGAATGTTCTGCATCGCAAAGAGATCAAAACCAAGCAAGATAATCGATCGAATTGATTTATCAAACGTCGCTATATTGGATGAATGTGATGTTGATAAAGGAGTGTATAGGTTCAGACTTGATTATGATAAAGACCGATCATTATCATTTCAAGCAGTTGATCACAAAACAGCTGACAATTGGATGGTCGGCATTTCAATGGCCATTCTACTTGAGCGACTCACGTCCGGTGAAAAATTCCCGCATCAGCCTGATGTTGTTGCGGAGGAGAAGCAAGACCCTCTGAATTTCGATTATTTTGATTATGATGGTGATGATGATAAAATCCAGCCCGAGATAGATCCACTGGGATTGGTCACTTTGTCGCCACCTGCATCACGTGATAGTCGCAGTTCGAATAGCTCAAATTTATCGAATGATATAAAGCGGGAAATCGACAGAAAGATCAGTTTTGGCAGCAATTATCTTCATCCGTTGAGCAATCTTCTTGAGTCTGCTTTCAACGGGACACCGACGGCCGTGTCCGAGTCTTCAGCCCCGTCTTCAAGAGAAGGCACGTTGGAGAGAGAATATCCAAAAGGAGGCTATCAAAGGAAAAGCTCTGGGCAAGCGATCATCGAGGAACGACGAGAGGACAGTGAAGGAGAAAAATTAGAAGGACAAGAAACGAAAACAGTTGTTTTGGTAGAAGAAACGAGCGAGCAAGCAATTGATTCTGTTCATGCAGATAATGTAACGAAAAATGGCGTATCAAAGTCGGATACGCCGAATCAGGTTGATAATGCTGACCAATCAGAACAGACATTGACTTCCGATTGTTCAGAGTCGGCTTTAAATTCTATACGACCGAAAATAGTGGTTTCGAATGATCCCCCAAGCTCTATCCAATCAGCGGGCAGCGTTTCAAATGCGATCGCAATGTTCGAGAATATAGCCTCTTCTCGCAAAGGATCATTGGAAGACAGTGTATTCCGGGAGTCGAGCACAGACCCCGACAAGTCGCAGCTGGAGGTTCAATTGTCCGAACTGTTGAAAGAGAGGGAAGCTCTTGAGAAGGAGCGAAATGTCATGATGGATCGTTTGCCCGTCTTGGAACAGGTCGTTCGCGACGCAAAGGATAGGAAGAACAGCGAAAATGACAGTCCAGAGAAAGTCTTGTTGAAACAGGAATACCGAACGACGAACAACGATATGGTTGAAATGAAAGCGAGACTGGAGGTCGTCAATAAGAGGTTAAAGATTATTGATGCAGTAATTCATAAAAAACTGCCAAAACTTTCTGAATCGTTCAGATCAAGAACGACTGTTATAAGTCCACACGTCATCGTCTAGATAGGCCAGTAATGGTGCAATTGGTTTTACGATCGTGTAAATGGTCCCATTATCGTGTAAATGGTTTTATGATCGTGTAAATGGTTCCATCAATCGTGTAAATGGCTTTACGATCGTGTAAATGGTTCCATTATCGTGTAAGTGGTTTTATGATCTTGTAAATGATTCCATCAATCGTGTAAATAATTCGATAGTAAATCTTCCATCTACATTTTAAATCTGATCACATCTACTTGTTATGGAATTGTTCACTTCATTTTACTGACTTGAATGTCATATTTCATTGAGTTGTATAGCAAGAAAGGATAATACTTCATGTTAATTAATGATATCACATGGAAATACCTCTCGTATAGCCAACATTAGACACGTCATAACAACTATTATTATGTTTCTAAGCGAATTGATTTAATCCTTTACTAATTAGATACCTTAAGTGGATTAATTCTGGCCAGTCGGCCATTCCAACGTTTTTCGCCGGGGCATAGTTTGCGTTTCTCTCAAAAATTTTGCTGATATTTTGCGAGTATTTTTTCGCGAATCAGCAGATTTCCATTGTTTGCGAGTATTGATTTTCGCGAGTTGACTTTCGTTAAAATCAATCCTCGCGAAATTTCACTCAAAAGCAAGCTCACACCTATTGAATATTTCGAATCCATTAAGTAAATAATAAACCCTCCATTAAGTAAATAATAAACGCTCTTGCTTTTGATGTACGTATATGATATGGTAAAACAATACATTGTTCACTTAAGTTGAAAAAATTATTTATAACTATTTTTATTTAGTATTTTGTATTAAAAGTTGCAATTATTATCCTGACGTAAAAAATCTGTTTATCTTGGTTTCTTCATCTCTGAACAGCAATTATCATTATGATGATCACCATTAATGGCCACCTGTTTTCTTTTCCCATCAGAGTTGGTGATCCCTTGATTTTTCTGCTTTGATGAAACTTTATTTTCCTCATCGACTGCATATTTCTGGGTCCAACTTTTGGCAGTTTTGTTAAACTGACATTTGTTTTCTTTAAACTCAGCAGCCTGGAAGATAAAAACAATTTAATTGATAAATATGGAAATATTTCATCAAACATTGGACCATTTGATCATCTGATCATATTAATTAAACAGTATGTAAATCACTCATATAATCACTTAATCATCTAATCAGTTAATCACATAATCAAGCTATCAATAACAATTAAAGATAAAAGAATAAATATTTTACAATTTCAGCCATAAGCGGGTCATCTGGGTTTGGTTCAGCCATCAAAATCTGAATTGATTTTAAAACTGTTGACACATTGTGAACTGGTTTCCATGATCCCTAAATATCAAAGTCATTAGTTAGATTTTATCAATGTCTGCAATCAATTAAAATGTAAGCGAATATGATGTAATACTTGCCTTTGGGGGCATTTTCAAAATATCCAAACAGATCCTTCCACCACTGTCAATATTTGGATGATAAATTGGTGTGCAAAATCGAACTTGCGGTGGCTCAAATGGGTACCTTAGGAGCAATTAGCATTGAAATTTAAGCTTTTGTTTTATGCTGAAAGTCGTAGAAAGAAAAGATTGCTCAAGGAAAGGACTTGCGATTCGTCAAAATTCTAGTTTTATTACCTCACAGGAATATGTATATCTAATTTGAATATGCCCCCATCATATGGTGTATCTTCTTGGCCAATTAAACCTGTAAAACAGCAAGATTTAATCAACTTCCATCGCCTTCAATTGGGCCTTCTAATTGCAATTCCAACTCAAATCCTTGCTCTTACAAGCTTTCAGCTGATCAATATTTTCTCCAATAGGCCAGCAAGATACTCCCTTGAATGGTCTGTCCTGCAATTGTTTGATTTCATTTGTCATTCGCATATTTCTTCTCATATTCATGCTTGAAATCAAAATACAAACATAAATATATAAATTACACAGAATTTTGTTTACAAATTTTGGGTATGCCTCCTTCTCTCGCGCCAAATTTATTAACACGAGGCTGCCCTCGTGGAATAGAGGTTCAGATAACATGCTGCTTCAAAGGGGCGTGCGGCGTAAAACAATCATCAAATTTTCCTGCAACAAGACCAAGACACACCAAAAGCATGTAAGAAAGTGTTTTTATTTCTTTTAATTTCAAGCCATTGTTGTAGCAATATAAACTTTTATTCTGTTTGGTTACTTTATTGTGCGATTATTAACATCACAGTTTTCTATCAATGTTTTTGAACAATTTCTTTAGGTGTTGACATAAATACAATGAGCTTCCTGGTGGCAAAAAGGCCTGGAATATTGTCGTCCCCAATGGGAATTATCGGTAACGAAATGTTACAAGAGAACTGTGTATCAAAGCCACAACTATTTGAAAGGTTAGGGCGATTTTGATGTTATTATTTTTTGTTGAACTGTCTCGTGTCGATTCACTCACCGAGCAAAACAAGAAATCTTCCTGCAGACCAAACAGGAAACGATGAAACGGGGAGGGAATGGTTTGAGTGAGAATGGGAGGGGGGAGAAGACTCGGGGTTTTACTAATAAGGGGACGTGAATGAAGTACACCTTGAAAACCTTTACTCTCTTTGACACACAAAGAGAATGTAAACAGCGAAAAATTAAACAATTGTCACTGCTTTGAGATTTAACAACACGGATGTGTTTTTATTCAATGAGAATATCAGTCTTATTTCAACTTTCAAAGGATTCAAATTAATATTTTATAGACATCTCCATGATGAAAATTTAATCAATAACTTTTCTTCGAGTTTCCCCAACTCCTTGAACACTAATTAAATTGGATTATTAATTATTAATATTAATTGTAATAAAATCAAATTATAATTATTAAATCTGAGAAAGGCAATCAAGCTCTGAGGGATGTGAGAAGTCAAATAATTTGGATTATTAATTATTAAATGATATTAAATCAAGTTATAATTATATATTCCTTACAATCTTGCAAACTGGATTATACATGGGTTTGAGTGGGAGTTTAGACAAATCTATCGATAATGTCGAAAATAAAAAAATAACAAAGATATTTGTGTTTTTTCGAGTTCACTTCAACAAGGCTATGTCTCCTTGTGACTGGGATGGCCGAGGGGTTAGATCGCTTAACCCTTGTTCAAAGGGTTGTGGGTTCGAGCCCACCTTCAGACCTGTCATATAAAGTGTGAGGAGAGAATTTGCCAGCTCTCTGTAATTCTAGGCAAAAAGGCAAAAGGAATCACGAGGTGTGGTCACATCGAGAGGAAGGACCAGGGTCGCACTGCTTCGATTAGTCTAGCTATTCAGTGGGCCCTTTGTGCTTAGCACATAAACCAATACCTTACGAAGATAGTAAGCGTATTTGCCTATCAATCAATCTATCAATCAATCAATCCTTCAAACCCACCACAAACGTTAGATTAGCGCGCAATGCTACCTGGGACCCATGCACGGTTAATAATTTCACATGCTACAAACATGTTGAGAGTTCTGTTGTTATGGTGATTGGGTTGTTGTCGTTAATTCTATGTTCCCAATCCACCTGCAATGATAGATCCACCCGCTCGTGTTTTTTACACAATCCTCTGTTTTCAACCTTCAGTTAGGTTTTCTATCGACCATTATTCATCTGTCAGAATTCGGAAATTGTCAATCTTCAATCACTGCTTTTCGCCGAAATCAAATATTGATAATACAAAATAAAGTTGTTCTTCCTTATTGGTCAGTCTTGTTTTGCCAAAGTCAACTCTTTTGTTGAACTTGTTCCAGATGAATGATGTATAACCAGACGATATAACAAAACAACCTGTTGTTATTATGACACTTAATTTATGCCAGATGGAATGAATTGCGAACAAGTCTGTCAAATGTGTCGTTTACTATATCTTTACTCTGGAGTATCCTACTTCCAACGGCTTTTAATATCAACAAATGTCTGAGTAAAGCAAAGGTAGGTTCTAGGAAATGTTTTCATCCAGTTAAACATTCTGATTAACCAATCAACCAGAATATCACGACGTTATTTTTTGCCAATCGATAATTCAGGTGCCGCTTTTTCTGAAAATTGTTTAGATCTGTTCTTAACTTGTTACTTGTTATCGAAAGAACGGATTTGTTTATCATTCTTGAAACTATTATTAAAAATTTATTATCATTTCAAGTGGCTTAACCCATTTATGATGCTTTGATTTCAATTTGAAATTATTTTTCTTTGTTTAATTTTAGAGCGCTCTCCATCCTATCCTCTAGGCTGAGTAAGCAGAAAAGGCAATTTAACAATATTTTTATTTCTCTTGCAATTTCACATGAACAACTTTTGTCTCATTTGCTGTGCATGAAAACCTGTTCATAATAGAATTATTCATTGTGGATGAAGTCCTAGGAAACGAAGCGATTATTTTCGAGAATAATCTGGCATAGTCACAGCTACTAACTGTCTCAACACCTCTGATAAGAAGTGTTTTTAGCCACCTTTCTGCTGAAAACGCGTTTTTACGAGAACTTCAAATCCTTATAACAGCGCTTTTGTTATCGGGGCGTAAAGCTGAACGAGATAACACACAATTTCTCCAAATATTACTTCAAGATTAGTGGCGGTTTGCCTTTTCAACACTTCGGCAACGAGAAAGCAAACGGTAATATCTCAAAGAGGCACTTTTTTCATGCAGGTGTCACATATTCGTGTGTCTTAGTTTATGTGGATTGCATTAGCGATTGCAAGCAAGTGAGAACACACGTGTTTCGCAGAAACAGTTGCTATCGCTTAATTCGTGTCCCTTTATACTGAGTAATTACGTATCAGGTTAATGATCAGTTAACGACTTCTCTGTGTATTAGCTACATCATATTCAGTCATGGAGAGTTTTCGCTTTTAACCCTTATTCACGTTTGCCATCTAAGGTTGATTCAGAACGGAATCACCAATCAATGATTGTATATTCTCAACAATATACAACCCGTAGGATATTCTGTTTTTAGCGCATGCTCAACGAACACTAAGTCAAAACCACCTGCAATCATTGGGTGAATTACATGCCGCTTCACTTAAAATAACGGCCATTGAATTCGAGTTACCTCAGCCGTACAAGTGTCAGCACAACAGACGACCATACACAAAGGAAGGATGCTTAAATTATTTGTTATTTTTAGTTATGGATACCAATATAGCTGATTTGGATTGAACGATTCGCGGGTTGAGGTGCCCTACGTCCCATCAACATGGGCATATGTTTCTCAAAGCACACATCCAACTCACGAGGGACCTTGTGTAAGAATAATCGTGTTCACAACCAAAGCACCAGTCGTCATGATCAACTAACATCGTCCACTGAAAGGCATGTATATTCACTGGTTTCTCTTTCATTTACTGGGCAGCTTAGCTCACTGCACGTTCCGTAGAACTGAGCTCTTTGTACAGTGAACGAAATATTAGCACCTCGTGACCTTCTGAATTGCTTTATCGATTTGCTTCAGTTTTAACGCGCTTTTTAATAGAGTGAAGTAATTTTTGTTTTTTCTATTGTTTGGAGCATTATTTTGAAATTTCATTTTACTAACTGAGTGAGAAATGCGAGTGTATGAAACAATCCTTTCTTTTATCACTGATTATAATGCATATTAGTTCAATAAAGTTATTTTCTGAACTATTTATAGTAGCCAGATTAGATTTGCGAAGCTTCCTGTGGAGATTAATTTTGTGACTATCATATATGTGATTTTCTCTGCAGCAAAGACCAAGTGTTTCAGTATGCAAAGGAGGATGCCGAGAGGATGTTGCAAGACGCTGAGCGCGGAGCTTACCTGCTTAGTCGTGATATTACCTCAGAATTATTCATTTCTGTCAGGTAAATAAAAATCCTTCATCGTCTTTATCTAATGATACATTAGTTTGACTAAGTAATACCCAAGTGATCGACTGAGTGAGGTTTCATTTGATAGCTGTCTGACCAATTTCATTAATTATTATCGCGATTTAGTTAATGCTGATTAGCTGATTGTTCAGATTTTTTATTTGACTCGATAACTGAGTTTTTCAAATTAATTGGGAACTCATTAAACGGAGGTTAATTATACCATGAAGTGCGTTGTCAATGAATCTGCTCTTTGGCACTTCGCAATACAGAAAGGCCTGATACTTTTCTGGATTACTTTTACGGTGCTGCATACCATATTGATTATTTGTTTCCATAGCAATGGCAAGTACGTGTCCCATCATTCAATTTCAAAATCAACAGATGGTGCTGTTACCATTGGTTGCGAACAATTCAAGTCAACTTATGAAATGTTGAACTTCTACAAATCGCACAGCATTGGAGAGACGACTTTATCCTTCGAAGTACGTCACAGCATTAGAATATATCCACTTGAATGTGTTAGATCACTGTAAACAGAAGGGTTATCCCTTCTACCTAGCTATTGTGGCTACGTTATGACGATAGACATAACTTGTATGTGCTCTGATGCATCCTCATAACGCAGCAACACTAGAGATAGCTAAGCTGAAAGGCTGCTCAACCCGATTCGTAAAATTATTAGCAAACTGAGTCGAAATCAAATTGCACCAGGAGACATTTCGTGGAATATTTATAGTTCCCTGTGTGGAGACCAAACCCTGACATACACACATATGTTAGGGTTTGGTTATTTATAAATTCAAATCTGAATAAATTGAGTTTAGACAGGGTGAAGGAGCCATTAATTAACAATACAAAGTCATATAATTTCTGGAGTTGGTCGTGAATTGTCCACAACAGAAAAACCTGAAAGTTCAATAGGATTGTCTCGTTTGTTTCAGCTCACTACGTTGGATAATTCCATGAAGAAGGATCCAAATAAAAGCTTGAGTCGAAAATCAGAGCTGTCTTGGCATTTGAATCCGACGTCATCGTTCGAACAGACAAGTGAACATGTTAGTGAATTAAAAAGTAGTGGCTATCACCAAAACTCGTTTGATCATTATCAGAAACGTGAAATTAAAACAGTTAAAGAAGAGAAAATCACAGGAAGCAATTCAGTTGCATCGCACAGCGACCAAACTGTTTCATCTGCTGGTAATCAATATTCTTTTTCGTTATTTCCTTCTGTTTCTTCCACTCTGTCGTTTATCATTGAATCACACGTAACGTCCCACCACGTGAACACCTGAACCTCTGATGAACTCTTTTATGGAACAATTTTTGGTGCTTCGATTTAGCACGCCCTGAATAAACAAACTATCTTTTGTTCTCATCAAGATCTTTCAATCATGTAGCATTTTTCTACCTCAACGTGAATGCAAAATGTAGAATTTTCTGGCTTACGCACCCCGTTTGTTTTTGTTTAATTTAATGGAAATATTTGTTGATTCAATTTGCAGGTGAAATGGATTTACCTATTGATGAGCCATTGCCAATTCTACCTGAGCCACTAGGGAGGAGACCCCCACCTCTGGCTTCTTTCTCTCAAATGAATTTTGGAAGTATTTTCAATTCGAGCGAAGTCAATCAAATCATCAAATTTTCCCTTCCCAAAGATTGTACATGGACAACTTATGTGTCAACCAAGATGATCAAAGTTCTAATTCTTGGCACTCATGGTAACTATTTATGTTGTTAGTTTTTCCACGTAGTGGTTCGTGTTTTGTTATATGACAGAACTTGTAAATTGCTCCAGAGCAAAGCGTATATATTGTAATGTTTCCTTGTTTATTTAGATACCCTAAAGGAAAGAAAACATTTCATGAACGAATTTGTCCCGAATTTAATCAACCTCTCTTACAACTATGGCTTCCATTGTGACGTCTCCAACGTCGATTTGTCTTCATGTAAAACATGGAACGACGAATGGGACATGGAATCAGAGACATCGGTCATCAGTAGCATGGAATCTAGTTATCTCAAGCAGTTTGGTATTCCTATTGTCGCAGTCATCTTCACATCAACAGTACGTTCAATAAAAATCATCCTTTCGTGATATTTTTCCATCCACTTAGTGTTCACAGAACTATTCGTTACGGTGTTATCACCTTTCTACTAGACGTTTTTTGCAAGAATGTTTTTCTCCTCGAAATTTGATTATCTACTAAACTGAACTGGACACTGAACGTTCTCAACTCTCTGAAAAGCTGATAACGGCTTTCTTGCAAAACAATTTCTCATAAAGATACGTTTGTAGTAAAGGTCCAAATATTGATGCTAATTTGACATGTTTTTATCTCTCAGGCATCAGTTGGCAGCAAGCTGGGCCCCCCGAAAATCCCTCGAAAATTAACAAAAGAAGAATTTAATAAAGCAAACGAAGTTCTTGGAAATGAACGCATTGATCCACTTGCTGATTTCTATCTTGCTGATCCGAATGATTTAAATTTATCATACAATTTGGATCATCGTGTTATTGGAGATGAAGAAAAGATGCAACGTTTGCATGATATCTGTTTCAAGTTGTTGGCAAAGTGTTTTGAGGGTGAAGATGATCTCTGGGAGTGTTTTTCACCAGGTACGATTAAAATCCATAAATTTTGTTAAATTGTAATAACAACTGGTACCTGAACAAAAAAAGAGACTTTTTTTAACATATTCCCAGCTTAAAAGGTGTGAATTTTGTACTTTGATTCTCAAAGCCAAAATTATCCACTGTTAATTCATATTCCAACTGAGGAAAACACAGATTAGACACAAATAACAACAATGTATCCTTTATAATAGGTTATTGAACAGTTGCAATACTTTAGCTGCCAAAAACAGAGTGATAGTTTTGCTTTAATGATATATTTTACTCTTTTAGAAATTGAAAGACAGCTTGAATTGATTTATAAAAAGTTTGAGAATTTCGAAGCAATTTTGATTGAAAATGGATCCAGCGTTGAACGAGAAGACCAGAATTCTTTGCGAGCGTTAAATGGACTTGGTAATGAAAATAACCACGATGGAAACCTTGTTTATCGCTTGAAACAAAAAGAAAAGAAATATCTGCTGGAATTAATGAATAAAGTAGGCATTCACAAAAATGACATTATCTCCATGAATTCTTCGCAAGATAATCGCGCTGACATTTTCAAGGAGATTCAAGCATCGTTGGAAAGGAAATTATTCAAGATTATGAAGAAATTCCCATTTGAAATGAAGTACCACCATTTTCTGGACTCGGAGGTGTTCAGCCATTTAATCGATTGTAATTTAAACCTGAAGATGAACTTTCAACATTTTGATGTTCTGGGCACCATAAAGGCCTATATCGAAGGACCATTTAAAAAGCCACTGATTTTATATGGTGGAGAAGATTGTGTCCAATCCTTTTTAGTAGCAAAAACATGTCACCTTGCTTTGGATTGGTTTGGACAAAATGCCTGTATCATTACGAGGCTGGTCGGTTCGACTGAAGATTCTGCCTCGCTTCGACTTCTACTGCGAAGTATATGTTTGCAGATCAGCCTCGCATTCAATACAGATCCTGCATCAGTACCACAGGTTATTATCTCAACTTTTAGTTGTGCTACATTCAATCTTCTTCTTTATTATGATTGCTTTAGTGTATTCTTTTTATCTTAGGATCTTTCTGAGTTGATTCAATTTCTGCCATCATTATTTCGATTTGCAACTGATAGTCAACCGCTGGTCATATGCATCGCACAATTGACTGACGTACAAGTGTATAACAAAGAATTCGAATGTTTCAATCTAATTCCGAATGCATTGTGTGACAATGTGAAGGTTATTCTAACCATTCACAAGCAGCATTTAGCCAAGGCAAAGGTAATTATTTATAATTATTTCTTACCCTCTTATGCCTTGTGCAATAGCATTATTATTTTATCAGTCATGTATAGCTGTTACATTGTGCATCATCACTGGACGTAAGACCTGGAAAATTCAACATTTGAAATCATGTGGACTCACTCACAAATGGTTGAAAACCTT
The DNA here is from genome assembly GCA_013076295.1 of Sanderia malayensis. Taxonomy (NCBI): domain Eukaryota; kingdom Metazoa; phylum Cnidaria; class Scyphozoa; order Semaeostomeae; family Pelagiidae; genus Sanderia; species Sanderia malayensis. The sequence goes on along the minus strand of RQOL01000824.1, from coordinate 2,109,897 downwards.
TACTCTCTATGACACACAAAGAGAATGTAAACAGCGAAAAATAAAATAATTGTCACTGCTTTAAGATTTAACAACACGGATGTGTTTTTATCGAATGAGAATATCAGTCTTGTTCTAACTTTCAAAGGATTCAAATTAATATTTTATAGACATCTCATCTTCATGATGAAAATTTAATCAATAACTTTTCTTCCAGTTTCCCCAACTCCTTGAACATTAAATAAATTGGATTATTAATTATTAGTAGTGGTTTCTAGTAATTTTGATAAACTGTTTGTCTCGTAGCAGAGTGTTTTAAAGAGTTTGCGGTATAGCATCGCAATGTATTTTTTATTGTTTTTTTTTCAGGAAATATATAAGGACAAGAATAGTTTTAAGCAAGTTAATGGTGACACTCCTGAGACTGCATTGGAGATGATAGACAATTTTTTGATCGCTGAAAGTCGGACAATTTCTAATGAACAAAAGAAAACAGTTAACGACTATGTGTTGAACTGCCACTCGCCTATTTATGTGAAGATATTTTCAGAGCATATAACGCAGCTACGATCTTATGATGACGTAAGCATGATCTCATCAAAGGTATGGTATCTTATCTATTTTGGATACATTCTAAGTACAATTGCGTTTAGTACGCTAGAATTACTTAGACCCAGTATTGGGGCGTTCGCTTACACTTGAAGATAATAAACCCATACAGATAGCATCGCTTATTGTTTCTAGTTTTTATTCTTTTTCATATAGCAGGGGAATGTGGTTGGAAATTTGGGAGATTTTTTTCTCGATGGAGAAAAGAAATTCGGCAAAGACTTTGCGTCAATTTTTTTCTCTTTGCTAACAATTTCAAAGTTTGGTATTTCAAAAAGATGTTTGTTTTATGTCATGTCACACGAAACCATGATGGCGGACGAGGCGCTGGTCTCAAAGGTCGACGAAATATTCAGGTATTTTTCAAGCTTTATTAAGTTCAAATGGAGGAACGGGTTGGTTGTGTTTTTATGGTTTGATTCAAAAATAAACGAAGTTGTACATAAAATGTACTTTCAAGATTCAAAATATTACAGTCGAATTCTTCAACGAATTATCGAATATTTCACGAGAGAGCCAAATAAATATGAAATAAAGGATTTGAAAATAGATGCAACCAATTCATCTAATCATCATTTTAACATATCAAAGTCATCCTCGGTTGCATATAATTGGGAAAAGCTTGCCTCGTTTCCACATTTTTTAATCATTTCAAGAAACGTGGACAGCTTGAAAGCGCATGCGCTGTGTAATTTCGAATTCCTTTTCGACAAGTTGGAAGCATTCTCACTTACTCATCTGTTGAATGACTTCTACATGGCTATGACGTCATATCCTGAAGATGTAGACTTGAAGATTGTCGTGGAGTTACTGGAATTGTCCACAGCTGCGCTAACATTTGATACGTCGCAATTTCCAGCGCAAATTATGGCTAGAATGCACCCTTTTGAGAACTGCTTTTGTGACAATATGCAATTGGGGGCTGTTGAAAGAACGAGGATAGGATCTAAAGAGGTGGCGGGAATGCGAAGTGAGATTGCGTTAGGTGGTGGTGATCTAGTGTTGGGCGGAAATAAAAATCTTGGAGTTTCAGAGGCGCGTGAGAAAGAAATAAAACCTGGAAAGTTAGGAGAGACAGGACGTAGTGCAACCGGCGATAGCTTGATTTCGTCACAAAGCAGACATCTGATTAAATTGAAAGTAGCGGCCTTAGAACATGGACACGATTTGATGCCGACTAGTGCTTGCTTTGTTCGTCCACAAAGTGACTGTGGAGTATTTGCTGAGAATCAGATGACGTCATTCTGGCTGAAGACTGATACTAGGATTGTGTTTATTGCAAAGCAACCAGATAAATTCATAACATGGAGTTGCAAAGGGGAATCTATCAAGTTATACGATTGGAAATGTCGCCAGATTAAATGCCATCGCGGTGTGAAGCTAAAGCGCGCTTTATTCACCCAAGATACGAACTTGGTCGTCGAAATGCGCGATGGAACGTACCGCATATATGACGTTGTTAATGGAGAGTTCATCGCAACTATGGATTCTGACTTGTTGTATTTCGCAGTATGTGATCTAGTGCATGTTGCAGCTCTCAACAAGGAGTTTACAAATCTTGTTGTTTACAATGTACGCCAATGTGAAGTCGTTTGGCAATTTGAGGCACCAAAAGGCCGATGCTTTTACAACGTTTTCATCTCAAGGAACGGAGCTATTGCGGCATGCTTACTTGAAGCATCTTGTAACAGCAACAACAACATCAGTGATGACGTCAGCCATAATCACGGCGATGGTGATAATTGTGACGAAGTTGAAGAGCATAACAAATTGATGATAGTCAATTTGAAGAGCAGACAGTTTTTGCATCGCATTGAATTAAAAAGAGATCAACTACTTCATGAGTTGTGCGCGATATCCGAAGATGGACACTGCTTTGCTTACTTGACTGAAACAGGCAGTCGAATCCTCGTTTGGGATTTAATCAAAGGCAATTTGATACACGAAATCGAGACTGAGTTACACAGGGTGCTAAAGATACTCATTTCATCGCAAGGTAATTGTATTTTAACGGTCAGTGCTGACTCCATATTGAGGCTGTGGAATTTGAGCAATGGACAGTTACGATTCACGTTGTCAGAGCCGATTAGTTCAATACGAGGCGGATATATGGATGACACGCACTGTTTGAATATGTCAGAAGATGGTAGCAGAGCTGTGCATTCGTTGAATTCGCGATTTCATTTTTCCTACGTTGTTTTATGGGATCTGGTAGAAGGAAGGCGATTGGCTACTTTGACAACTGATTTTTACGGCTTGTCCTATGAAATAAGCCCGGATGGAAGGTATGTTACTTCATGTATGCCGTCTGGATTGGTCACGCTCTGCAGTGGAGATATGGAGCATTAAAATAGAAGGAGTTCCATGGTTTTTCAATATACTTAAAGAGATGAGCAAGATCTTATTATCGTTACGCGGATCTCGAATGTTTTCATGGGACAGTAGCTTCATTACCACAATAGTAGCCCCCATTCTAAATCGGGGCTTAATAAAGCTTTCACTTTGTATATTGGTCCGATCTTTGTGCAAGGAAAATTTTCAAAAATTACAATTCCTTCTACATGCTTTCTGTGACAATAAATTAAACTTGTTAAGTTAAAAACATACAATTGCAGTAAGCAATAGCAACACAAAAACTACTACATGATAATTTCATTAATTCACTTGATTACTCCATAGCAAACAGCTTTAAATCCACACATACAATAGAAACACAATAGATTCTGATCATTAAAAACAGAATTCAATGCCTTGGTCCCCTGTGATATGGTATACTTGGTTGATCTATGAAAAAGGACAATAAACATTATTATTATTATTATTATTATTATTATGCGAACGAAGTTCTCTTTGATATACATTAGCCTGGTAAAAGATGGAGAAAGGGAACAGGGGAATGGGACAATGGAGCAGGAATAGAGGAGAAGAACCAGGCTTCTGTTTTCTTTATCAATCTGCTACTTGGTTCTCTAGTTACTGGGCTCTTTAACGGGTGTTTTACAATAGTAACATGCAAATATAGCTGTATTTATAATGTAAGTATATTATAACATGTCTACAATGTATATTTATAAATATATATCTGGGATTGTGTTGTATATTCTGCTTTATCAATGCCCAACGCAACAGAAGTGCAAAGCAATTATAATAAGTGTTTCATTCTCTTTCAAACAGACTATAATCTATGTATATCATTTAACAAGTACTGTCTACACTGGTGTAAAATGTTTGATGTACAAAGTGCAGGGTATCAATAGTGAAAGCACAGGGTGTCAATAGTGAAAGCACAGGGTGTCAATAGTGAAAGCACAGAAGAAGAACAGATGGGTGCTATGTGACTCTGAGCTCCATGCTACAGCACTTATTAGACAGACATATATATACATATGTATATTGAAAAGGAAAGGCAACTGCATAATATTATTTTTTACCATTATTCCTGTGTCTTCTTCTTCTGTGTCTATCATCATAGCCAAGAGCTCTGTGTGATTGTGTATGTCTTTGCCAATCTCTGTCAAATGTGGTTGCATCTTCTACAAAATTATGCATTTCAAAATCAAACATGAGCTTATTAAATTGTTTCAATTAGAAGATGATAAAAAGTAGTGAAGAATGATGAATGAATCAAACCTTCATCCATGTTGAAGAACTCTCTGTGTTCCTCGGTTTCACCGTCTCTTACATTTCTTTTTCTTTCATATCTATGGCCTCTCTCACCTATTTCAAACACATAACTTTCAATTTTTAACTTTCACATAACGACAAATGCATACAACCAATCATTTTGTTTGGTTGCAAATTTCATATTAAACATTTCCCTTCTGGTTTATCTGATGCTATAATTATTTGTTTTTCATACCTAATTTTTGCTCTATAGCTATCTTGTCAACACCTGAATCTGAATCTCGCACGGATCTTTTAGTTTCTTCAACCTAAAAACATAAAAATTCATTCCTTATTGTTCTCATTTTAGACATGACTGTGAAAACACTTTGTAGATTTCGATTACGGCTGCTGGCAGAGCTTGATCTACACGATGGATGAAAATTCAGACAAGGAAGAATTTAGCAGGTAAAAATATGATACATGTTTGTGGCAACTATGCGGTTGACAACAGGACATCTTAGGTTTTAAATTCACAATTAGACTCACCCCACCAGGAGCCCTTCTTGTTGACTTATTCGCTTGATAAATTTGTGGGGGATCATTTCCGTTGCTGCTGTATGACATGAAACTTGATGATGAATACGAATGAGAATTTGGATCATTTGCCATTGAGTTCTAGAAAAAACAAAAACACATTAAATTGAAATAAAGTACATAGATCCTTCGTGGTTAACGAGGTGTTACTTAAGTAAGGTGAAATTTTACTACTCATCATTGTGGTACATCGTGAACCCAAAAGATAGACATTTAGTTAGATGCCATGATTTGGAATGATTTTCTGTAAGAAGTGAAAAAAGTCTTACAAATTGCTGATGCATATTGCCAAACATTGAGTTGGTGTTGGCAAACATGGAATTCATGTGTGAGAACATATCCTCCATTGGGTTAGCAAGAGCAAGAGCTTGATGGTTTTGATTTTGTTGTTGTTGACGGCGGTGTCTATCATGATGATGATGATCTCTTGGTCTCTCCTGGGGACCTCTCAAGGCAAGTTGATTTTGGTGGCGAGTTGCAAAAGGATCAGCCCCGAAGAAATTCTCTCTCATCATTCTCATTGATTCATTGTGTTGACTAAAAACAAATCAGATAAAACGTCATGATTTAGCTAGGCCTAAACCAAAAAACTACTAGCATTTAATTTGCACCAACAATAAATACCAAGATAATTTTGGGTTTAAAACTTACCGAAAGAACGGATCATCATTAAATACTGAAAAAGGATCTCTGCCAAACATTTCTAAAATTTAATCGCGCTTTCTCGTTCAATATCACTTTATTTTTCGCCAAAACTATCTGCTTTGATTGTTATCATGCGAAATGAAATCTAGAAATTTCTTGATCCTTTTCACCCATTACGCATGTGCAACGGAGTAATTCAACTCAATTTCAACATTGCAATACTACAGTCAAATCTGCATAACTCGAACTCGTGTAGTTCGAGCTCTACCTAATTCGAACGAAATTCTCTGTCCCTTCAAGGATCACTAACGAACCAATTCCTATAGATCAAACCTTGAGGATAAGATGTTTTTGCTCGCCAAATTGAGCCACGAAAAAAGGTTTTGTTAAACTCACAAGAAAACTGTCTGGAACTTGAGAACACCCAAACCTAATTTTCCTTAATTCATCGTCCTTCTCTTTATCTTTTGTCACTGCCAAACATGAATTGGATGGAGAAGCAAAAAGAAAGCAAATTTCATCGCAAACAACTAAAATATCTTTTAAAATGTAACTAGGAACAAAAAACAAAACTAAAAAACGCTAGACAACATCGTTTGGGAAAAGAATGTGAAATTGTAAAAATATACGTAAAATATGCAAAGTTATAGAAAAATCGGAAATTGATTTGATGATTACAAATAAGAGAAATGTTTTGCACCGAATTAATTATACGTGGCCTTGGAAAGCTTCGAACCAGCGACCTTCCCCTCCACAATTCACCCCTGAATCCACTCAGCTATACTTGGAAACAAAAGTTTCGATCTTATTTCATTTCATTCGCAGAAAAGCGAGCTATTAAATAGAATCAATCTGCGCAGTAGGAAAAAATAAAACATAAGGCGTGGACAGAAAGATTCTGCCATACTTTCATTTTCTCAAAAACGCGAAGCGAAGCAACCTCGGACATTTTACCTCTGTCTCTCGAATGCATCATGTTTGGTAAGTTAAATTATCGTTCATCAAGAACTTGTTGTGATATATTACAACATAATGTTAGCATTTTATTGTGATGTACCATATTTATGTTTATAGATTGCTCAAGCGTCAATATTAGGGATTTTTGAATGAAAATAGATGAAAAATGACGAGGACATTTTACGCAGCGAAGGAACAAACATGGCGACGAGAAAGACGGGAAAAGTGGGCGTTGCTGTATCCTTAATTTGATCTCATTCTCATATCTCCTCAAGAAAATTTTAAATGCACAAAGATAACAACGGCAACAAATAATGGCATGAACAAATGTAAGTTGTGGAATAATGGATGAATTTTCAGATATCATTCAGGCAAGGCAAGGCAAACCGTAACGCCATAGCATGGCCAGGGCGAGGGCTATGGTATGACATGTCATTAACCAATCAAATCACATGATTATCACTACGTCATCAGAAATATTGAAATATGATTGGAAGACTCCAAAATGCAAGCAGTTAGACTCAATTTGCTATTGCAACACGCAATTTTTAACGCAATATTCGCAATATAATAAAGCTTAGCTTACAATTTCATGACAAATGAAAAAGATTACTGCAAAAATCTAAAAAACAACACTTCTCATTAATGTTTTTTTTATTATGATGAGCTCATATCACACAGCTACAATCCAAGTTCCTAAAAGAAAAGAATAGAAACAGTTTCAAATTTTTAAGAAGTTTCAAAAAGTAAGATACTGGGGTTTATTTGCAAAAACACAATTTTAGCTGAATTGTTATTCAATATTAGACTTAGTACTAAAAGCTATAGCAAACAGTCAATTGATGAAATTGTTGGTTTAAACTCGCTGCCATTTGCAATTCATTTACTACCTAACTACTTCAATGTCTTGAATCTATGATATTGTCACCCAATGAATATTATAACAATACCTTTTTTACAAATGTTGGAAATACAAAAGATGAACTGTGAATTTCTTCATTATAATATTGCAAATTCATTTCCGACATTTGCTCTGGTGTGAAAGTGCGAACTGGTTTTCCGAATTTCATATCCTTCAACAATAAAAATGTGCAATGTTCAATTATAAAACTGGGTATATGGCAGCTATTTAGCCATAAACAAATCTCATATTTCATCAATTATACCTTGTTTAAACTGCACAGGATGTAGCCAATTTCTCCACATGTGTATGTTGGCACAAGTGAATGTGCATATGACACAACAGGGTAATGTTTCTTGCTAAAGGTTAAAATTTCTTTTATGACTGGAAGATCTAGCCAAATGCTTTCACCTTGAAGAAGAATGATATTGATGTTGATAATAAATTTATTGATAATAGAAATGATCATTGATATTGATTTGAGATTTATTTGTTTACTTTCTGCATTTGTTTACCCTGTACACAAACTATGCCATCTGGTTTCAAAGCCTTTTTCATTAATTCATAAAATTCTTCACCAAATAACCGATTTGCTGGTCCTACAGGGCAAAAATGAATCTGTTAGTGTAGATGCATTATCTCTCATATTCATCATCTTGTATTCATCTTTTTAGATGAGCATTGGACCACTTGATCCTCAATTGAACACCTGACCGATGAAATTAATAATATGGTATTCAAACAGAAGAAAAATCAAGGTTAGTGAAATATTAGACAATTAATAATGAACCTTCTGGATCTGTGATATCAGCAATAATAACATCATAATGGTTTTCATGATTTTTCAAAAAACTAAATCCATCTTCAACAAAAAGAGTTACTTTTGGATCTTCAAATCCTTTTGCCATTTCTGGGATAAATTTCTTGCTCACTTCGATAACCATCTAGAACAAAGTAGGTTGAACCTTTGCAAAATTGCAAATTATGAATTTCTGCATGTAAATAACTAAATCAATCTCTTGACATGAAGGAATGAAATTGAATTAAACAAAAAATACCTCATCTATTTCACAAAGATCAATAGACTCAACGCAGGGATGTTTGCCAGCTTCTCTTGCGACCCCTCCATCTCCTCCACCGATTATAAGAACTTTCTTTGGGTCAGGGTGTGAATTAAGTGGAACATTGGTAATCATTTCTTGGTACGAGAATTCATCTCTTGAGCTACACTGAACAATGCCATCAAGAGCTAGAACTATGCCATAGCTTTTGCTACAAAAAAACAAGAATATCAAATTAAGTTGATCCGAAGTTTGCCTACTTGACTACCCCCAAACACTTCACAACACTACGTCTACAACAACAAAAACAACTTCAAAAATATTCAGCACAGACCCTAGCGTATTTCTCAACAACACATAAATTACCAATTTTATATCGTAGGAGTTTGCTACAGGCTGTAAGCCTATGCAAAAAACGTATAAATTTAAGGACAAGTATATTAATTGAGGTATTGAAAATGATTTTGTTAACCTTTTGAAAACGAGGACTTCTTGATACTTGGACTTTCCAGAAAATAAAATCTCTTCGATCTCTAAGCCAAATGCCTGACCAGGAAAGTAGCTACTCTTTTCGTAAAACCATCCATCCACCACACCTGTCATTTTAAAATGCTTTGCAAATCTCAGTGAGATAAACTTTTAATAAAGAGGTGTTTTTCTCGTCCTATTTATTTAGGCCCTCGTCACAGTTTCTTCCAAACAAACCAACCACGTGGGTATCAACACGCGATGTCCCTCCCTATTATAATTTAACAAATTCATTTCAATTACCAAAGTACAATACTTTAATCGGAGAAACTTTCGCGGGAAGAAACTTTCGCGAGGCGAAATAATCGCGAAATTTCTGGAATTAACTTTCGCGTTTTTGGCAAAATCGGATATTTTGCGAGAATAAACTTTCGCGAATTTCAAGTCTGAACAGAAACTTTAAACAGAAACCTTGAAGTAGTTTTTATTCAAAGTGAAACTTTTTCATCAATTTTTCTCATTTTTACAACGTTAACAGAAGAAGAACAAGTGAATTTCCAATTTTGAAATTTTTATCAAGAATAAACTTTCGCGAATTTCATATTTTAGAAAATTTCGCGCAATAAACTTTCGCGAATTTTGGCCAAAAACGCGAAAGTTTCTTCCCGCGAAAGTTTCTCCGATTAAAGTAGTACGGGGAAATTACAAAACACTAACAATATAATGTGAATTTATTTACTTTTAAGTCTAATTTCTCGGATTTCAGCCCAATAATTTTAAAAATGTTCAAATATGTTTTCATATTCCTGTACCTGGTAGGTTGCTGCGCAGAATAAAATGTATTATTCAGTCTCTAGGCATTAATAGCTGGAAAGCAAACCTTGAATCTAGCGACCTTTACCTTAGGCAACGATCTACAGTCAGATGACGACCAAGCGTCTAGTTCCTGGACTATGGGTCACGTTTTATAAAAATTTTCAAATTTTTGGGCTATTCCTCTTCACCATAGGTTCCTGCACAGAACAAAATTTATTTGGTCTCTCTATCATAAAAACTTGGCGCGCAAACCTTGAATCTAGGGATCTTTACATTTCCTTAGTCAAAAATCTGGAGTCAGATAACGACCAAGCGTCTAGTTTCTACTAATTAGCTCCTTCTGATCATTTTGAGACAAGTTTCAGCTTTCTAGGACAATTGGTTCAAAAGTTGGTCCCGATGGCTGGCTGCAACAAGTGAATTACTTTATCTATCCTCCATGAACGCTAAAATTGGCAAATCGACATTTTGAAATAGACCGAAATTTCGCTAACAAATAATGGAAACTTACTAATTAGGTCCTTCTGATCATTTTGAGACAAGTTTCAGCTCTCTAGGACAATTGGTTCAAAAGTTGGTCCCGATGGCTGGCTGCAACAAGTGAATTACTTTATCTATCCTCCATGAACGCTAAAATTGGCAAATCGACATTTTGAAATAGACCGAAATTTCGCTAACAAATAATGGAAACTTACTAATTAGGTCCTTCTGATCATTTTGAGACAAGTTTCAGCTTTCTAGGACAATTGGTTCAAAAGTTGGTCCCGATGGCTGGCTGCAACAAGTCAATTACTTTATGTATACTCTGAAATAAAAACTTTATGTATACTCTGTATACTCAATTACTTTATGTATGAACGCTAAAATTGGCAAATCGACATTTTGAAATAGACCGAAATTTCGCTAACAAATAATGGAAACTTACTAATTAGGTCCTTCTGATCATTTTGAGACAAGTTTCAGCTCTCTAGGACAATTGGTTCAAAAGTTGGTCCCGAGGGCTGGCTGCAACAAGTCAATTACTTTATGTATACTCCATGAACGCTAAAATTGGCAAATCGACATTTTGAAATAGACCGAAATTTCGCTAGCAAATAATGGAAACTTACTAATTAGGACCTTCTGATCATTTTGAGACAAGTTTCAGCTTTCTAAGACAATTGGTTCAAAAGCTGGTCCCAAGGTCTGGCCGCAACAAGTCAATTACTTTATGTATACTCCATGAACGCTAAAATTGGCAAATCGACATTTTAAAATAGACCGAAATTTCGCTAACAAATAATGGAAACTTACTAATTAGGACCTTCTGATCATTTTGAGACAAGTTTCAGCTTTCTAAGACAATTGGTTCAAAAGCTGGTCCCAAGGTCTGGCCGCAACAAGTCAATTACTTTATGTATACTCCATGAACGCTAAAATTGGCAAATCGACATTTTAAAATAGACCGAAATTTCGCTAACAAATAATGGAAACTTACTAATTAGGACCTTCTGATCATTTTGAGACAAGTTTCAGCTTTCTAAGACAATTGGTTCAAAAGCTGGTCCCAAGGTCTGGCCGCAACAAGTCAATTACTTTATGTATACTCCATGAACGCTAAAATTGGCAAATCGACATTTTAAAATAGACCGAAATTTCGCTAGCAAATAATGGAAACTTACTAATTAGGACCTTCTGATCATTTTGAGACAAGTTTCAGCTTTCTAAGACAATTGGTTCAAAAGCTGGTCCCAAGGTCTGGCCGCAACAAGTCAATTACTTTATGTATACTCCATGAACGCTAAAATTGGCAAATCGACATTTTGAAATAGACCGAAATTTCGCTAACAAATAATGGAAACTTACTAATTAGGTCCTTCTGATCATTTTGAGACAAGTTTCAGCGTTCTAGGACAATTGGTTCAAAAGTTGGTCCCGAGGGCTGGCTGCAACAAGTCAATTACTTTATGTATACTCCATGAACGCTAAAATTGGCAAATCGACATTTTGAAATAGACCGAAATTTCGCTAGCAAATAATGGAAACTTACTAATTAGGACCTTCTGATCATTTTGAGACAAGTTTCAGCTTTCTAAGACAATTGGTTCAAAAGCTGGTCCCAAGGTCTGGCCGCAACAAGTCAATTACTTTATGTATACTCCATGAACGCTAAAATTGGCAAATCGACATTTTAAAATAGACCGAAATTTGGCTAACATATAGTGGAAACCTACTAATTAGGTCCTTCTGATCATTTTGAGACAAGTTTCAGCTTTCTAAGACAATTGGTTCAAAAGCTGGTCCCAAGGTCTGGCCGCAACAAGTCAATTACTTTATGTATACTCCATGAACGCTAAAATTGGCAAATCGACATTTTAAAATAGACCGAAATTTGGCTAACATATAGTGGAAACCTACTAATTAGGTCCTTCTGATCATTTTGAGACAAGTTTCAGCTTTCTAAGACAATTGGTTCAAAAGCTGGTCCCAAGGTCTGGCCGCAACAAGTCAATTTCTTTATGTATACTCCATGAACGCTAAAATTGGCAAATGGACATTTTAAAATAGACCGAAATTTGGCTAACATATAGTGGAAACCTACTAATTAGGTCCTTCTGATCATTTTGAGACAAGTTTCAGTTTTCTAGGACAATTGGTTCAAAAGCTGGTCCCGAGGGCTGGCTGCAACAAGTCAATTACTTTATGTATACTCCATGAACGCTAAAATTGGCAAATCGACATTTTGAAATAGACCGAAATTTCGCTAGCAAATAATGGAAACTTACTAATTAGGACCTTCTGATCATTTTGAGACAAGTTTCAGCTTTCTAAGACAATTGGTTCAAAAGCTGGTCCCAAGGTCTGGCCGCAACAAGTCAATTACTTTATGTATACTCCATGAACGCTAAAATTGGCAAATCGACATTTTAAAATAGACCGAAATTTGGCTAACAAATAGTGGAAACCTACTAAGTAGGTCCTTCTGATCATTTTGAGACAAGTTTCAGCGTTCTAGGACAATTTGTTCAAAAGTTGGTCCCGAGGGCTGGCCGCAACAAGTCAATTACTTTATGTATACTCCATGAACGCTAAAATTGGCAAATCGACATTTTAAAATAGACCGAAATCTGGCTAACAAATAGTGGAAACCTACTAATTAGATCCTTCTGATCATTTTGAGACAAGTTTCAGCTTTCTAGGACAATTGGTTCAAAAGTTGGCCCCGGGGGCTGGCCGCAACAAGTCAATTACTTTATGTATACTCCATGAACGCTAAAATTGGCAAATGGACATTTTAAAATAGACCGAAATTTGGCTAGCAAATAATGGAAACTTACTAATTAGGACCTTCTGATCATTTTGAGACAAGTTTCAGCTTTCTAAGACAATTGGTTCAAAAGCTGGTCCCAAGGTCTGGCCGCAACAAGTCAATTACTTTATGTATACTCCATGAACGCTAAAATTGGCAAATCGACATTTTAAAATAGACCGAAATTTGGCTAACAAATAGTGGAAACCTACTAAGTAGGTCCTTCTGATCATTTTGAGACAAGTTTCAGCGTTCTAGGACAATTGGTTCAAAAGTTGGTCCCGAGGGCTGGCCGCAACAAGTCAATTACTTTATGTATACTCCATGAACGCTAAAATTGGCAAATCGACATTTTAAAATAGACCGAAATCTGGCTAACAAATAGTGGAAACCTACTAATTAGATCCTTCTGATCATTTTGAGACAAGTTTCAGCTTTCTAGGACAATTGGTTCAAAAGTTGGCCCCGGGGGCTGGCCGCAACAAGTCAATTACTTTATGTATACTCCATGAACGCTAAAATTGGCAAATCGACATTTTAAAATAGACCGAAATCTGGCTAACAAATAGTGGAAACCTACTAATTAGATCCTTCTGATCATTTTGAGACAAGTTTCAGCTTTCTAGGACAATTGGTTCAAAAGTTGGCCCCGGGGGCTGGCCGCAACAAGTCAATTACTTTATGTATACTCCATGAACGCTAAAATTGGCAAATGGACATTTTAAAATAGACCGAAATTTGGCTAACAAATAGTGAAAATCTACTAATTAGATCCTTCTGATCATTTTGAGACAAGTTTCAGCTTTCTAGGACAATTGGTTCAAAAGTTGGCCCCGGGGGCTGGCCGCAACAAGTCAATTACTTTATGTATACTCCATGAACGCTAAAATTGGCAAATGGACATTTTAAAATAGACCGAAATTTGGCTAACAAATAGTGGAAACCTACTAATTAGGTCCTTCTGATCATTTTGAGACAAGTTTCAGCGTTCTAGGACAATTGGTTCAAAAGTTGGTCCCGAGGGCTGGCCGCAACAAGTCGATTACTTTATGTATACTCCATGAACGCTAAAATTGGCAAATCGACATTTTGAAATAGACTGAAATTCCGCTAACAAATAATGGAAACTTAACATTTCCTTAGGCAAAAATCTACAGTCACCCGACGACTAACCCTCTAGTTCTTGGACTGACGGCCACAATTTCTGAAAGTGTTTAGATTTTTGTTAATATTCCTGTTGCTTACATGTCTCTGATTAATGCCAGAGAGGGCGAATTATTTCTATGGCTCTTTTAATGGGTCTACCGCTTCACCAATCCTTCTCATCTAACTACGTATATATGTTAAAAGTCCAATATATTTTGATCCAAATGTCCCACAAATCTAAAAGTAGTCACAAGCTGTTCAGTGACCACGAAGGAAGAGTTTAGAATCCGTTATTTTTCTATAAAATATTTTGAAATTTGTTGTGTCACTGGCTGTCAAAAAGGATGCCTTTGAATGGGAATATGCTTAAAAATTAGGCCTTGCCTTGGAGATGAATGGCCATAACTCTCAATGCAATGGTGCCACAAAATTAAATATTTAATATATATTGCTGAGGTTCTTTTCGTAAACATTTTGAGTAGTAGCAGCCTGCTCGATTTATAGCAATAATGTGAGCAAACCAGATTTAAAAACAGTAAACTCTCTTTGTTCAGCTAGATTGTTCCCTGGCGGTATTGGAAGTACAACCCATTCTGCATAAAATTTTGTTTAACTTATATTTTTCACCTTTTTAGATGTTGTTTTAGCCATTCTTATCTCTTTTTCTTATAGGAATAACAAGAACGGAGGCCATTGATCGATTTGTAAAATATTTATCAACAGACAAGAACAATAACGGTATTTGCCAGCTTAAAAATTTTCCCATGCTACTAATTCTAACTTTGTCACAAATTTTAAAACTTTAAGTTTTGAGTAACACCCTAAGTACAATGACAAGGCTCGAACCCGTTCCTTGTGCACGCAAACTTCCTTGAAGATGCCGCTTTAAATTTATTGCCAATTGAACCCACCCTCCCTCCATTGGATTTTACACATTTTGTGCTTATCTATTATAAATTACAATTATTGCCAAAGTCACGAGTTCCAATCATCTTGATGACTGAAAGTTTCTCTTCTTTCATTTCCATTCCAACTCTCTCATAAGTTATTGCTTTTTTTAACTTTTTTTACTGGCATTTAGAAAGATGAAACAGAAAAATACAATGGGGCAGCTTTGACCTCTGAAGAATATGAATATAATGGTGAGCGTGAGAGAATTCAAACTTTTGAATATAATTTATCACTTGCGCATAAATTGATGAATAAGTTGTAAGCATTTATTGATGATTATTGCAAGCAAGAATTTTCATGCAAGGGTTTGGACTTGAACCCTTGGCCTGTCCATACAAGTTGTTTTGGATCAACCGCTTTACCAATCCTTCCAATTAAGCCCACCCTCCCTCCTATGATCATACACATTTTATAGAAACAAATGCATATTTATGGTAATAAGCTTGAACTCAAATCCTCCTGATGCTGTCCACGTGTCATATTGCCTGAGAACGACAATCATTGGTTGAATGAAAATGAGGCTGCCAAACAAAGAAGTCAATTGACTTTCATTCTCAAATGCATTCCCATCTTTCACGTGCAATTTCTATTTTAATATGATTATCAAGTGTTTATTACTCCTTTGAATTCTTCCTCTGTGTATTTTCAGTAGAAGAATTCCTTGTGACTCTTTGTAATTATGGTGCCCTGTTCTTGCAGGTACGAGTATAAAAGGAAGAGTCATTTGACTCAAGTCATTCAGTCATCTAGTTGAAGAAGAAGTGCTTGGTTGCTGTGCAAAGAAGAGAACAGTTCTGGCTCAAGATTAAACCAAGTCTTTGGTTGCACTTTGGCTGCAAGTGAGAGTTAAGTTTCGCTAGTTTTTATGCTTGCTTATATTTATTCTTTGTTTGTTCATCCAGCGTTATACATTACACATCATGATTAACATTGTTCTTCTATTTTATTTCTAGATTCGTTAAGATAGAGGAAAAGAAGAACGACCAGAGGAAGAGGAGATGAGAGAAGAAGGGGGGAGAAGAGAGGAGGTGAGGGAAAGAGAGGGGAGGTGAAAGGAGATGAGGGAAAGAGAGGGGAGAGGAGACGAGGGAAAGAGGGAGGAGACGAGAGGAGACGAGGGAAAGAGAGGGGAGATGAGAGAAAGAGGGAGGAGAAGGGAGAAAGAGGCGGGAGAAGAGAGGAGATGAGGGAAAGAGGCGGGAGAAGAGAGGAGATGAGGGATAGAGAGGAATATAGTGATAATATAAATAAAACACCTAGACAACAAATGCATCTCTTCTTCGTCATAGCTCCTCTCTCTCTCTCCTCTCCTCTCCTCTCCTACTCCCCCTCCCTCTCTCTCTCCTCTCCGATTCTCCCCATCTCTCTCTCTCTCTCTCTCTCTCCTCTCCTCTCCTCTCCGTCCCCCCTCCCTCTCTCTCTCTCCTCTCCTCTCCTCTCTCCTCTCTCCTCTCCTCTCCTCTCCGATTCCCCCTCTCTCTAGTTCCCTCCACTTCCCCACTTTTCTTCTCCTCGCTAATCTCACTTGCCCCACCTTTCTCCCTCCCTATCTTTCTCCTATCCATGAACCTGAAAAATAAAATAACACAAGAAAGCATTTCAAAAAATGACAACAGGTGGAGAAATTTTATTGAAATCAAATAAATATCAACGTAAAATATCAACAACAAGAACAAAAGCCAGAACTCGTGCCAACTTTGTCTTGCGTCAACTTAGTCTTCAACCATCTTTGTTTTAGCCATCTTTGTCTTGAACCACAGGCGACAAACAGGTATCGAAAAGACCAAAACTTTCCAAGTTCCCGTCTTTTTTCTTGAGCCTCGAAGAACAAAAAAAGCTGGTACACGAACAAAAAATGTTAATAAAACAAAGTTAATGTTTAATTAATGAACGACAAGAAATTAAGGATAAAAAAATTGGCTAACTCACAAATGCTAGGCCAATGAGCTTGGCAGGTGATCCTCCAACTTCTTGAAGTATCTTTGTCGCCTGTAGTACCTCATTCTTGGCCTTGTTCTTTGCTGCTTGTGTCTTCTCCAACTTTCCCGACCGAATGAAATGACACACGATGGTGAGCGTATTTATACTTTCCAGCAAAGCCATGATTGGTCAACTAAATCAGACCATATTTGTTCAAATCGTGGCACGTAAATTCCGCAGTGACATAGTTCCATCCACGCGTCCCAACAGATCAAATGATAATAAGCATTTAACATTACAAGCATTTAAGCAATCAAATGAGTCCCCAGGCAATAGTCTTTCAAGAAATTCACTATGGTATTTCTCAAATTGCATAAATGTTTTCATGGATAGCAACAATAGCAGCAAGAGTGTAGGAATCCAATGGTGGAATGCTTCGCTATTTCAATGCATGCCTTCGTCAACAATACGAATTTCGAAGAGAATTTAGTCAACAATCGAAGAGAATTCAGAACATGAGAAATTGCCATAGAGATGTGATATAAGATAATCTAGAGTGCGAACGAGGCTCACCCTCCAGACACCATCTCACCCTCCAATCTTATACGATATCTCTATGGAAATTGCATGCCCCTAGACGCAGTTATTTGGTGTATAAAACATGGGTAATTCGAAAAAGACAGGGTGGGTTCGAATAACAAAAAGGTAAAGCGTTCAGCTCAATACAACTACATGAAATGAGTTCTTTAAGTTCCAGTTGGTCTTAACAAATAGTTATAAGAGCAAAATGAAAACCAAGTTGGAACCCCTTGGCGTATTCATAACATACTTTATTGCGTCTTGTCAGTCCAAACTCGCTTCTTTATACAGTCTCTCTTCTCATTTTGTGTTTGCAACAACTTCTCCGTGGTGACCACCATGATCTGTTATTGATATGGCTCCAGTGTGAGTAACTGGGTTATGAACTTCGACAGTCGGCTGACCATGAGGTTCGTGGGCTGCTTTGACGTCAATAGTAGTCGTTTGCAGAACAGCCGAGTGCGCATGATCGTGTTCATCCCCTTCAACATGCGCAGATTCACCATGCGTGGGTCCACCAATTACAGACACCCTCTCCATCTTGTCTCCAGTGCTCTTCGTGGCGTAAAGAGGAATATCATCCATGACAAGATGTTTTTCGTCTGGTCTGATCAAGGCAGTTGGCACGTGGCAAATATCAAACATCCTTGCATTAGGAAAGAAATACCACGCCATGTAACCATCTGTACAAATGAACTTCCCACACACGTCCTGGTAAGCTATCGTGCCGTGCGATAATGATTGGTCGTTATATTTGCATCCCTTTTTGTCTTGTCCAACCATGTTAAAATCCTTTGCAAAAGCCTTCTTGCTCCCGCTCACAGTCTTTGGCCTCGCTTTGGATTTCAGTGGACTCGAGGCTGCGGTGAGAAACGCCCCAACCAGGCAGATTATGCAAAGAAATGATCCAGCTTTGTTTGCCATTGCAAATCCTGTGAACATAACAAGTATATGAATAAATAGCAGAACAACATACAACCTCAATGATGTTATGAACTTACAAAGAAATAATTTTTTTATAAGAGTCTTAAAGTAGTGCTCTGTATAGAAAACATTGAAGGAACGTCGCTATTACTGATGATCAAATAATAAAGCAAAGAACATAACTAAATTCTTTTAATAAAAATAGCATTCTATTTAAAGTAATAATCTATAAATGTACGTATATAAAACAATGTGAATCTCACCAATATTTGTGTTTATTTGTCTAATTCCAATAGATGTTTGTTGATATTGTTATCCACCGCGGATATGTTTGTGTTTTGCTTGTTTGCTTGTATCAATAATCAAGAAGAGAACCAGTAAAGCAATGTGATTGCATGATCCTTATTTGTAAATAATAATACGCCACCTGTTGCAATGGCCTCTGATTCATGTTGGCTGGTCAACTTGTCTGTTCGTACTATCCCTTGGCAATACATGCAAAATAACAACAAATTGCAAATAGTATCAATCCATCACTTAATGATCTATGAATTATATTCTAAAGAACTCTATAATCTATTAAGAATTATAGGTAATATCAGTACATTTCATCAACGAACCATTGAAATATCTTCAAATGCGGAGGTTCGCGTCAGTCCTTCTTCACGTTCCTTTGGTAGAATAAAAACAATACCTATAAATAAAGAAAAAATAATAAAAAGTACAGCTAATGCAAACGCGTAAATTTTCAGAAAGTCTTAATATTTTGTGGCTCGAAAATCTTTTGAGAACAATAGCAATGACGCTGATTGGGCCAAATTTATGCAAGGGACTATTAAGGTACGTTCCACATAGTTTCAGCTTAAACAGGAGTTTTTCTAGCCATAAATATGATCTCTGGTTGAATCGTTTCCACTTAGTCCCAGAATTCAAATAGCAATTGCAAATAAAAAGCATTCTATCAGAAAAATCACATTTATTCCTCCATGCAAGAATAAACTTGCCTGCTATCAAGTTGTGTTCATTATTTCCAAATGCTGCAACAATTAATTACAAGTTGATCTGGAAATGAATAAAAATACATGTCAATTATGATGCCTATAGAAACATACATACAATGAGGTTATCTCCACCTACTAAGGACGTTGACAAAGAGCTTCGAGCTCAGAGCAGAGTTGACCATCTGAAATCAAATCACAATTGAGTACGATTTCAACGCCATTTTCTATTTTACCACAACTGTACAAATATAATAATGATTAAATCCTCTACTCTTTGAGTTATCATAACTATCTATGAATGAAAAATAACAAATAATTATCACTTAAAACAAACTCAGTCAGCAATGCTGTGAAATAAGATTAAACAAGATTTAGAATGGGGTTTAACTTAATTTAAATTGGGGAAGGGGTCTAGGGAATGGTTAAATAAAATGGTTGTTACTTTACTGAAAAGATCTTACCAAAATACAGCTATAGAATTATGGAATAAGCCTTGTGAGATTAAAATCTCTTGCTGCCATATTCTTTGCATTAAGAACCAGTCAACTGAGTTTATTCCATGGCTAGCAAGTGAAAAGAATGTCTTCTGGTTTACTGCTACACATCTACTTCCTCCTTACCGTTCTAAGAAATCGATTGCTATTCCAAGAACGTTTAGAGTAGCAACATTACTGTACAGTTGAATACACAAGGTCAAAAGATGCTATTCAGCAAAAGCAGGATGCGAAGAGGTCTGGTTCCAAATGCTTACGTCATCAGCCAGGAAACACAGGAGCCCTACGTCATTGTGGTGTATTATGATGTATTCATATGTACGCATGCGTTAAGCTCCGACAAGATGACCGCTGAATGTGGACCCACTGTGAACTTGGATTGTGTTGCCAGAATAGTTGATAAGCATTATTGAAGTGTATTGGCCGGCCTGGTGGAAAAACAGATACACATCTAGTTCTAGAAGTAGCATAAAGGTGGGAAGCAGTAGAGTAAGATAGGTGACAGTAATGCGTAATAAGGCGGGGAAGATGATAATCTTGAGGGTTTGAGGCTAGTGGGCAAGTTAAAGTTTAGGCAAGTTCAGCTAGAGACTTGGAGACAAAGGGCAGGCTTAAAGTCGCTGCTCAAGCGATTACTAGCAAACACATTAAAACATACCGCTAAATGTAATACATAAACATACCATTAGATACAGCAATCCATCCACATGTATGGTGAAGACTCTTGCATTGCTCGATAGTCCAGATCTGTACTTCAAGGATCTGCAAAAATAAGAACGATAGAGCTTGAAATACTTGCCTATATACTTTATACATCTGACTTTAATTCAATTTCCTACATGCACAATACAGCGGTGTAGCATGGGACAGAAAGAGGAAACTTGAATTCGCTTGAGTTTGAATCTGCAACTTACACGTTCTTATCGCAATCACTGTTGATGCAAATATTGGCCGAGATGGCATCACGTGGTTTTAGGCTGACGTCTTTCGCGCGTCCAATTTGCAGAGAGGCCTGGAAACGATATATCGCCGTGTACGGTGCAATGAATCTCCCTGAACGAAGTTGCACCCCGGTTCCTCGTATGAAAGTACCTGATCCTTTAACCTTGAATAGAAAAAGACGAGGGTTTGCAGTGAACTTCACATAAAAATAACCATTATCTGTACAATGGAATATTGATAAATAAAGCTCTCCCTGTCAAAGGTCTGCAGGGGTATTGAACTAAACACCTGGTTGCAAACTGATTATATAATCCAACATTGACTTGACAACTTCTTAATATAGTGAAGTTGTTGTTGTTAGCTTCCTTTAGAGCTCGTCAAATCGAGGCTCCATTATATAGTTATCTTTTAATTGGGTCTTTCTAGCCTCTATTCCATGGAAAACAAACCTCGTAGTAATCTAGTTCTTTTCTTTGTTTTTTGTGTATGACTATGTTGCTTCTCAGCACGACAAAGAAAGCTGAAATTACATCAGGTACTCCAGCAGCCATCAAACCAAGAGGCTGCAACAGAACAGAGGACTAATTAGAATTTATCATAAAAATAGGATAACCCTTTTAAAAGGAATGAGAAAGAGGCTCGTCCTCATTCAATGAGAGGCCAGAGAAGCAAACAACCGTCATAAAACCTACGAACATCCACCCTGGACCCTGGAATACTGGTTGGCGTCATTATATAAATTACTAGATTTCAGTGTGGTCATGTGGGGAGATTGGTAACGAAATCGAAGCATACCTGGCCAGCAAATCTGGCAGCTCTACGCTCTGCAGTATCTGAAATATTACAAGCAATAGAACATGTTATAGATAATACAAAAGAATGGAAACTTTACAGTCTCTGCTTGAGCTAGAGCATATTCTACCTGAATTCATTTACATTTCATGAACAATAAATAACATTAAAATTTAAAATGCTTCAAAACTCTTTATATATTTCAGGGTAGACACGCTTTAACAATCATTCGCGAACCACGAAGTTTAAAAACAAGTTTTCAAAATTGAAATACGTGGTAATGTCATTTCTTAATCTGCCATTCGAGTATATGGTGTTACGAACGACATCGGCCTGCCCATTGATTCGGATTAAAATTCAAAAGAACATGATTTATCCAACGGACATTTGAAATTATGCGTCCTGCTTGGAGATTTATCGAAAGGATGATGTTGAACAGCGAAATTTGACAAGACAACCTTGTATAACAGTGAACAGATTTTACAAAGCTATTTTCTGATTTGACATCACTTCGTTGTATGAATCACAGATGAAGCTGAACAAAACCAAAACACAAAAGCAGGGTAATTAAGATCCCAAGGAGCGTGAACTGGATATCTGACATGGCATTCTTGCGTATGCTCCGTAAGTTAGCTTACTTGAAGCTTATACAGAACGTAAGAACCAGGAATATAACCCAATATAACATTGGGAAATGTTGCTTCGACAATCTCAACCTGGGGGTAAAGTCGTGGACAAAGAATTGAAAGTAAATGAGATAAAATACCTTTGACGAGATTTCTAAACTCAGCCACCATAGCTGCTTCACTGATGATCGCCCCAGCAGGCCCGGGGGGGCCTTGAGGACCAGGGGGACCGGGAGGGCCACGCACAATCTTGGTCTAAGATGTAAAGAGAATGACATTGGTCATGCAAGAAGAAATATTTCAGCAAATGTAAACGAAAGTTAAAGTTTATCACATTGAAAAGGGTTTCGATTGGTGGAAATTTTTTCTGAAGGTCGAAAAGAATCTTTGACCAGACTCCAGAGCTCGACGAGTGACCTAGCAAATATCAGTAACCAACCGATTTTTTCTCAGATTAGATTCATGCATATATTCATATTGAACATGCAGAGATGAATATGAATGAATCTTATCCAGTAAACAATATGAAAACTGTTGAGCAGTGAACATGCTGACCCAGCCGTGCACTCAAATGGGCATCTGAATATTCAACAAGGTGGCAATCTCGAAAATAATGAATACGCGCATGAAATGAATTCGAATATTAGACTGGATATTAAACTTGGGTCACTTTATCGGGCGGTGGCGGTTCTTCTTTCAATTACAAAGAATTATAATCTTCTAAAATTCGAAGAAAGATAGATAGAATGTTTTTCTGTGATTATAAACATTATTCTCTTTTATGATGAGAGAAGTATCCCCCGAAACGTCGCACTCATAAACAC
Source organism: Sanderia malayensis (assembly GCA_013076295.1). NCBI lineage: Eukaryota > Metazoa > Cnidaria > Scyphozoa > Semaeostomeae > Pelagiidae > Sanderia > Sanderia malayensis. The sequence goes on along the minus strand of RQOL01000824.1, from coordinate 2,086,773 downwards.
TGTTGTTCTCGACATGATAAACTTCTGTTCTTATTCTGACAATTACTGAACAGACAACAGAAAATCATTCTGATTACACTCCAAAAACTGCCCAAGCAAACAACTTATTGCTATTGACTTTAATATTTGTATCATAACTACAAACCATTAGTACAATATAAATTCTTTCCATTCAGGCACCCAAATATCTACACAATATGTAGACATGTAGATATTGGGGTACCTTCACGAAAATGCGAGTTTCAGAATGCATTGCGATGGAAATCGCAAAGATAAAAATAAGAAAGAGAACTCACATATGGTTTTCTTCCCTTTCGGGCCGTTCTCTTTTTGTTTTCAATCAAGTTCTGACCTCGACGTAGAGAAGATTGTTGTAAAAAGTTCACCCAACTCTTCGTAGGGTCTACAATCCTTCGACCATCCTTTAGTCTCTACAAAACAAATAAAATATAATCAAAATTATTATCATTACAATGTCCTGCTACAAGGTTTCTTGCCTGGCAAAAAAACACGTCCAAGAAGATTGAGCTTTAATGTGATCAGGATATTTTAATTTCACGAAATGCTCTTTGAATTTGAAGAAAATTAGATCGATAGTGTAGTGTAAACCCAGTTGTAGAAAAAATCAGGTCCCTGAAAATATAAGATACCACTTGACATTCGATTCTGGGATTCACATTGGCGTTAAAAAATATTATGGGGTAAATCGTCAGTAGGGCCAACAAATATTAAAAAGGGCATTTGGTTTTTAACGGGGCCCACACTTTCACCTAATACACTTATGAGGGGTTTCGGAAAGGGCGGGACAACCATGAAAAATATGACTGTAAAAATAAAAGGGAAATATGTTGATGTTAATGTAATGTGGAAAAACACCCCAGACTCTTCACGCAACACTCTGCCCCAGTACCCTGCTTTAAACAATTATCAAAACAAACTGATACATTCTTGGATGATAAGAAACATAACAACACAACATAACATTGGTATTGTTACGTGTTAGCATTGCTGCGTTAGCATAGTGCTAGCTACTGCACTGCGCTGCTATGCTAGGTATGTGAAAATGCTCAAAGTTGGGAATTCCCGCTCCATGCAAATCTCATTACGTCTTGAAATGCATGGCCTAATCCAATCAGGGGAGATGCAGCGAATCAAATTTTCTCATTCAAATACAGCAACCACGCTAACGCTAATGCTAAGTCCCGGATATTAGTTTCTAATTTCCAAATCCCCGGATATGAAATTATGGAATTCTGATCAAATTGAATTAAACTTGGGAACGTGATACGCATTGTTGTTATGACAACAGCATGAAGAGTGTGTAACGGGTCATTTGGTTGATGTTAAAATCAAGGAAAATTAAATAACCAGCAAAAATTAAAAACGGATTTCCAGGTGAAGTATTCGAACGCGAAACCTTTGGGGACACCCTGTTAGGTATATAATGTCTCTTGAAACTTGGGGTGGAGGTGGGCAAATAGGACAGTCGGTAAGTCACTGGAAATGCTTGAGCAAAAGGTAACTCTGATGACAGGAGTTCGAGCCCTGATCCCGTTAGAATCATCGCCATCATCAATCACACCAAACAACAGTATCAATTAATTTCAAAAATGTAGATTTATTTGAAAGAGCATTTTTAGCAAATCGAGACGATCTTGCATGGGACAGGAGGTCCTCCCGCCACCCTCAATCATAGCTTCGTGCGTCAAAACATCTGCGCAATCAGACCCAGTCCCCAATGTGACTGAAAGCGATAAGGAGCATGCTAATCATTAATTGACGATACATCAAACACCAGGCAATTGATAATTGATCGTATTAATTCGCGAATTGAATCATATTGCCAGTCACATTTCTCATCTGTCAATAAGAGTTTCCTAGCCACCCGTAACATCCACACCGAACTCATAAGCCGCTGATAATTATTCTCAGAGGGGGGCTAATGATAATTATCATGATTATGATGACACGATAATCTTGCGCCAATTACACATCCGTTAAAAGAACCCTGCAGTGAATTGTTCCATCAATGACTCACATAAGAGTTAACGACGGATGAAAGATGCAATAGGAAAAATAAACTCACGAGTTGATCCTTGTTTCTCCTACTCTTCCGATCCTTCTTTGACCTCGTTTCCACACAGCTCGCCGCCAGAACGAGAACAACTGCCAGGACAGCCAATAATGACTTAGCCAACATCTTCAGAATATTCGCTAAACTTCGAGCCTGAAAATGAAATTGAAAGTCTGCGGTGAGCCTGACATTGATCATCATAGCTGGATTAATATTATATCCAGTGATTATATTCGGTGGGATTCCGAAATGAGGAACTTTTAAGAGAGCCACTCATTGCCACTTCGTTACACCAAGGGTTTGTGAGATTAAGAGAGCCTCGGTTACGATTGCTATACAAGAGAGCCTCGCTTAGATTACACCGAAAGATTCACCTGTCAAATAGCATGACAAAGTTTGAGAAACTCTAAAGGGTGGCACAGTAAAGATGCTATGTATTAGCACAAGATTGACAAAGAATCCACTGAACAAAGAAGGTAATATGAATATTTACGAATAGCTATTTGCATTGGCATCAATGTGAAATCAACTTAATACTTGTTTAACTTATTGAGCTGCACTGGTTTTACAGCATGCAATATCGTGCAACATCCAAGTCATTCATCTGGGAAGAAAATACAGAAGAACCAAAGACGATTAAAAGATCAGGGTACAGAGAGCCCTTTGCGTTGATTTAGATTTGCGTTGCTTAGAATATAAAGTGCCACTATATTTGTTTTTTATTTCCTATTTTTCAGAAAACGTGGCACGCTGATTTGAAATCTGAAAATATTTTTTCATCTTTTCTTCAAATGTCAAAAATATATCAGTTTTCGTACATCGATAGAGTGATAAATAGATTGAAGGAAATACATTATTCTGTACTGTTATTCTGTACTTTTTAGTGTTTAAAATGCCTAATATACTGTTTAATAAATAGTGTCAAACTCTGAGTAACAACAAATGTAGAATTCTTTATGCGTTATTTCTATCATTACATCTCCAATATCATACAAGAATAGATTATTATTTATCAAATTTTGATATATTATTCACTTGATATATTATTCACCGATCAGAGGCAGACTTTTATAGACTATTTTCAGTTTGATTTATAATATGTATGTTATAACTGATTGCTTCCAAACGTGTTTAAGATTTATACCAATTAATCATATTAAAGTTGGCGGTTTATTATTGCAATTTTACCGCAACAACAAACAGACATTGAACTGTATGAGAAAAATCCAAATTCTCTTTTTGATAATGATACGTGCGAGAATTGATATCATTTAAATTTACAAAATATTCTGATAAATAAATATCAAAGAAAGCGCTTAAATGCGTTGGAAAAATATCGGTTATAGTTCGTTTCATTGCTGTAAAATACAGTTGTAAGTGACAAAAGTCTTAGCATTTACGGAATGCGATGAGCAATTGTGTAGAACGATTAGCAACACAGTTGAAAAGACGCTTAATGCTAAAAATGCCGAAAATTGTAAGGAAAATGCTTTGATTTGTTAGTCAAGACATCAAATGGGAAATCTAGAATTAGCAATATCTGCTGTACTACAAGGCTGGCTATGATAATTTACACAGTGTTGCATCGGTGTGCCTGTATGCAATTACATAATGATGATGAGGTATAGTGGAATTAATTGCGTGGGTATTTTAGCAGCATAGTACACACGTATTGTATTAATCAGCAACGCCGTATGCATACATTTACTGCCAATATACAGATCAATGTTGCCGCCAATTTCCTGGCATTGGCTGATTGGTCTTGCGTCAACAAAGCGAGCGTACATGCCGTATTGGTAATTGAAAATTAACGAGCAATATTTATCAAGCAAATATAATGCAATGAAATGATTGAATTGACATCTGTGCTGTGCAACAATGAATGAAGCGGCATTTTAACGAGAAATCGACTTATCCCGAACAGCAATCATTGCCACGCAGGCATCGTGATTTGATGAAGAAAAATTTAAAAATTTAACAAAACACGACTAAACTGTCATACGGGGAATTCGTAAATATACAAATGACATCGCAAGCCGTGCCATTATATATACAATTATTGTTTGTCAGTCAAATAAATGTATTTATTTATATATTTCATACACGTGTGTGTCCATCTCATCCTGCTCTCATAGGAAGAATATTTGAACAAGAAATTCCAAATGAATCAATACCATGCATTAATAGCAGAGGCATGCTATAAATTTATGTAGCCACAAGCAAAGCTGTGATATGGTCCCTGTATTTCGATGTATACATAAATAAACATGTTTCGTTTGATATTGTGTTAAATTGTCGATTTTGACTGGGTTGGTATTGAACGGTAGCCAAATAAAGACGTTTTCTCGTGGGGTGCATTCGTGATAAAATAGGTGAACAAGAATTTTGTAACTGGTTTAGTGATGAGGCAAGGGACAGTTTAGCTCGAGTGGTGTTAAAACCGTGAAAGAAAAGCTATAAGAACTAAATTACAGATAAAAAAGATTGAATCTGACAACAATTAAAGCACTTACCTTGTCAATAAATCAATTTGCAGCTCTGTTAGTTAAAGTTCTCAGCACGTTATTCAACGTCGTATCGTAATCAGGTTCTCGAACACACTGTTCAATTTCAAAAGTCTTCAATTTCTACAAATGAAAACAAGCAACTTGTAATCACGGAAAGCCTTGTGACGCACCCTTGCTTCTTGTCGTATTAATAATTGAAGGAAAATACACTCAACTGTGAAAAGATTGGCAATTTAATATCACACCAAAGTCACAGTGCAATGTCGTGCACCGAGGTCAGCGGTAATAAGCCTTGTTTCCTTGCCGATATCAATCAAGACATGGTCACGTGTCTATTGCTGATTCCAAACAAGGTAATTGTCGGATAGTTTGATGGTTAAGCTGTTTCTGACTGGCCCGTGCTGGGTAATGATTGAGTGTTTGCAAACTGACGGTTAGGCTTAATTGGTCAAGCTGCTAATCAAAAGATTTGGAATATCAAAATATCAAAACGGATATCAATGAAAAATGCCCCGATAGAAGAAGTATTCAAACGCACAACCAACCGAGCACCTCTTATGTAGGTAGTAACATTCATGCTCGATGAGTAGACCTCCTGATGTAACGTAGCGACATTGCGTCCAAAAACACTCGCTGCATCAAGACTTGCTATTTGGTACCTTAATGTGGGTAAAGGCGGTGCTATCAGAAGACAAAGAAAATAAGACCGTCTTAACATGAAGTACCAGCAGCATGCTGGCAGGTTCCACACAGAAAAACAAACTAGAGATGTTGCTAGATGTAGTGTAGAGAAGTTATCTACACATTTCTAGTTATCTTCTCGCCATTGGTATTCAGCACAACATTCCCTCTGCGATGAAATTGCTTCTTATTAAACCCCATCTTATAACTGTAATTCTTTTTTTGATTCAAACTAGTGAACGACTTGTTACAACCAATAGACGAACAACATTGAAATACCTCAAGTAGAAGTATCATTAATTTCCTTGATTCCGACTATGATTAAGAACACTCCCATACTGCTAACTAGCAAACCGTGCTGCTCCGCAATGGCAGTGCAAAATGCCGCTTGTCCACACGTAAAAGCATAGCCTGAAGCAGTACCTGTGACTACATGTATATTGGGTATCTCAGATTACAGAATTCACTGTTGAGACGCAAAGCAAAGCAAAGTAACAGAAGAGAGTTTGCAATGACATGGTTAGCGAGAGATTAGCAGAGCAGAAAAGCCGCTTCGTAATCACAGCGTTGTTAATACAATATTTGCAGGAATTTCCTGCCCTACGCAATGCATGATTAATCCAAAGCTTACACGCGAGGATGATGTTCAACGCAATAACATTTACAATCGCATGACCGCACTTCCTCCCATCCTGCCACCATCCAATGTGCTGTGTATAAACGCAGAAACATCACATGCCACTTGCATTTCCTAAACACTTTAACAAGCTTTACAGAGACACAGCACAGCTTCAACGAACAACTGATCGTGCTAATGATGCTATTACGCGCGCTATGCCACCAAATCTGTGCCATGCACACATGTTATGAGTGATAAATTGATATGGTAGACTCCAGTGTATTTTCTGCCGCAAATCTTCCAAGCTTGTTCGGTTGATATTGTTAAAACTTTGAGTGTGGATACAATGCGTGCCAAGCATTCGTTATGGCATTTCAAAGGTTGGACAATCAGATAAATTCATTAGACAAGCATTTTTCATCATTATTCATCATGCACGCTCATCCAAACGCCCTTTTATTTGCTATTAAACGCTCCCGGCCAGTAAAAGTACTCAGCAATGCGAGGCAGATTCAAGATGATAAATCCATTTTCACTGTTCTCGCAATGAACTTATAAACTCGCTCTAATATAATTTATTCAGCTGGACTCAACTTTGCTAAAGTAATTTCTCAAACGAAGAAGTTGAGTAAACTATAGTTTGAAGCCAGTTTAATGCGCTGGAGTTTGAAGCGATTCAATTAAAATTCTAGACAACCTTGGAATTATAACTCTGTATGCATACACCATCTATTTTCATTAAGCATGCATCAAGCATACTAAACACCGCACTGCACACATTGTATTGCATCTGCTCTTGGTGCATTCTTGCATCACTCTCCTGTTTACCCCCTGGAGATACGTGCAGACACAGTGCAAAACAAGCCAATAACCAGGGGGGCGTGCGCATGAATTTCGTTGAGTTTGATCAGACTAAACACGTCATGGGAGGCAAGGGAAGCAGGGATTACGCTTTCAGCTTGATGATGCAATTTTTTGATCCACATTAAACTGAAGACAAACTCATCATTATCGGAGGATCAAAAACACCGGGACTCCCTCCTCAAACAAATGGTTTTCGAAGGCCTATGGAAATCCTAAACAGACACAACGTAAAGGAAAAACCATCAACTATATATATAATGATTGTGTTTACAGTTTCATCCTTTTGATGTTGTGATAAGAGGAAACGCTGATATTTGGGTTTACGGTGGCACTCTTGATTCTAAAGAAAACGCCACTCCCTAGAACCCAGTTAGCGAATTTCGTGATATAAGAAACTTGATCATCTTGAATCTACGCCAGCTAAGCAATCTTCGTTGCTGCAACAAAGTTAATAAAGCAAGCATATCCTTAAAGATGACAGCACTTTATCAGTCCTAAATAGATTTTGGATGGAATTGTTTTTTGAAACCGACCCCATCGCAAAGGCAAAGGCAAACATAAGACTCAGGTCTAAAAGGTTGATAGCATCATCTGAATAATGCCAATCTTGCCCAAATTAAGCTAACGAGACAGGTAGGAGAGAAGGTAAGAGAAGGTAAGAGAGTAGGTAAGAGAAGGTAAGAGAGTTGGTAAGAGAAGGTGAGAGAGTAGATAAGTGAAGGTAAGAGAGTAGATAAGTGAAGGTAAGAGAGTAGATACGCGAAGGTAAGAGAGTAGATACGAGAGGGTAAGGGAGTAGACAAGAGAAGGTAAGAGAGTAGACAAGAAAAGTGACGTGTACGTGGGGCATTATATAGTGACATCAAGTAAGAGAAAGGCTGCATTGTAATTTTGCTACAAAAAAGCTGCACCATTTCAAATTCTCGAATCTCCTGATGATAAACACCCAGGTAGAAACCAACTGAAACTAAATCAGGAGAAATCCTCTACAATTCATGAATAGATGTGGCCCACTGAGACTGATACTCAAACCGGGAAATCTCAGATCCCACCGAGACTCATACTCAAACCGGGAAACGTAAAGAGGTCAACACATTAACTGTGTTATCAATGCAGTCTGATTGACCTGCTTGCAAATTTCATTTGACACCGATTCACCAACCATTACTAAATACACTGTGTTTTATGCTTTTCTTTAGACGACGAAAATTTGTGTCAAAGTTTAAGTTGAACTGTACAGGGCTGCCAGTTCAAGAAGCACGGCAACCAGAGAGTATTATGCAATATGTATACAAACCTCTTATGGAAAATCGTGATGCGGTCACATTAAAAACACACCGCTATGATGTATTCATTTGATGGCTTGCAATTGCCTGAAAAAGAGTAATACACAACCAACGTGCATCATCAACACCTAAAACGTTATTACTGAATAAAAATTATGTCTATATACGAGGGGCAAGCAATGTTTTAGAGAGCACATTGTTATATGCGCAGCGGCTTACATGCGCAGAAAGTAGTTGACCTATAACAAGACTCCAAATTAAAAGGTAGCTCATTTGAGAGAGAGACTTGACTCTGACGTCGCTATCACTGCGTAGGAGGTTGCCTGTGGAGGAGATCAAGTAAGTGAAATTCTAAAGAATGACCCGAGGTTCCAGCATAGCCGTTGTGGAAAAAACAGTTCAGCATAGAGCAAAGCATCCTATACTCCATCAACAACAGATTTCGTTTAGTTCGGCTTCCGATATCGAAAAATCCTACTTATGATTCCCAGGCTAAAATGCGGACCAAGAAAGGTTCGTAGCCTCGCCTAATGCCTTCGACTCTCTTACGCGTGTATGCGGTAAAATTTGCCATATTCAGGTTAAAAAAATCTGATTTCAGTCGGTGCTTTCGACATCAACCTAACAACGGACCGATGAAGTTAGTCGAGAAAAAGTTTGAAATAAAGCGAACAAAGTTATCAAATGGCAATGCCATGCAAAGAAACGGGGAATAGAGTTGGAGACAGGGATAATTGTGGACTAAAAATTGGTCGAGATAGAGAAAACCCACTGTAAGAATAATCTTAATTTCAGTTAAAAACAATTCTCCGGTAGATAAGGAAGACATGAATTTGGCTCGCTTCTATAAAGTGACAATAACCATAGAACACCTTCGCAAAGACGCTGCCGACTGATCTTATTAGCACCAGGATCCTTTTGTTCCCTAGATCCCCGTTTCCCCAGTCCATTATTTACCACAGCCAGGTGCATTCACTGTTGCAATAAGCATGCATATCCGCTGATTCCACGTATTCATTGGCAACCGGATTCCCGAGCACTGGGAACTCAACGATTCGTCATCCTATGCTACACCGCACCTTACTATCTCCCAGTGGAGTCATGGTGCGACAACTGCTATCGCATTAGAAAGACTCAACTGACTTCTTCAGAGCATAGCAGATAGGTAAATATATTAGTCTAACTCATCATCGCTTCTATCGCAGTCTGCTGAGTAATACTGCATACACCAAATTTAATATCTATCAGTTGTGTATAATTGTAAACGGACACTCGTTACCACTATAAAGAGGATTTCACTAATACTGAAGAGTTGTCTTAATATACAGAACAGAGGATTGCGTTACGCACGAAAAGGGGTAGGTGTGAATTTATTGCGTATCCTATTTATGTGTTTGTGATAATTAGAGGGTTTTTCAAAATTGCCATTACCCATCCATAAGCGTATATTGAGTAGCAAGAAACCTTGAATATACCCCCGTATGCTAAGCTTTTCGCTAGTCAAAAGCACTGTAGCTAACCTGCGATCACCGTTCAACATTGACAGGGGCATTGCTTGCTGATAAAATACAAGGGATTTTTAAGGGGGCAGAGCTATCAAAGATCGTTGCAGGGATTTTCGCTTCACTGAAAGGATCTGAAGATCCCTCGCAACGCATTTGTTCTCGTGGCTTGTGTATTGCTCCATAAAATCGTGTTCAAATACTGCACGGAAGAGTCGAACCCTCGACACCACAACAAGAATCCCTAGCGAATTCCTTTATTTTCAAAAGACTGACTTGCTGAAATAGTTCTTATATCCGTTATAAATGCTTTAAGAGCATAGAAAGCAAATAGTTACAAAACTGGCAATTAAAACAGTTAAATTTTATCCTCGATTATCTTTGTATTGATTAGAGAAAATTTCAAAACAGTAAACCACTGTAAACTAAAACTGCCTATATTTTAAATTGAAAGCTAAATATGGATTATGGGAAAGGAATTAATATCTACTTAAACATACAAATAATTAAGCAATTAATTATATAGTAATATTTACTACCAATTAAACATAATCTGAAAATACTGCTTGCTTTTGGCACCTCTCGCATAGAAAAAACACTCGTAAAAATTCCTGAAAAATCAATGACCATGGTAAAACTCGTTAAAAATAATAATCATGGTTGGCATAAGAATTTTCTTCACGGACTTTTAAATATATCACACCCACATATTGGCAGCAAAGTGTATTGTTTAACCATGTATTTGCAGCTGAGATTTTTAGATTAAGATTAACATGCAGATTACAATTAATTAAGAGCAATTCTTGGGCCAATACAAAGGATTTGCTTTCTTAACAAACGTCAAATGTCAGAATGATTACTATCTGAAAGTGTCCACAATATCTGAAAGTGTCCACAAGATGTTTGTGTAATTTCCGTCTTCCATTATCAGACATGCAATGTAATTTGAACTACTTAGAGATGTGTAGAATAAACCAATACAACGATGCTACTTCTAAAGCAGTGACTAATAGCAGGACATCTCGCTAACGATTCTCAATTAAACTCCAATGCACTGAGCGGAAAATTTCTCAACGAGAACTCTAGCAAGCACGAATCTCAAACAGAGGACTGCAAGAATGGCCTATATCAACTCAACCTGACAATTAATCACCATTAATGTACCCACAGTGTGTTTCCTGTTTAGCCTATATATGGAAATAACCCCATATTTTAATCAGTCGATGGGTGGTATAATAGCGCCCCCCAGAGGGCATAATTCAGAATATATTTGGACAATTGATCTTGCTTTCGAGATGAATCAGAACTCGAAGCACTCTCTAATATGTAAGGAGTGGTGATCCACTTCATAGCGGTGTCTTTGTTACTATATTGTCTTAAGTAACTTTGAATGATCACATGGTGTCTATGGGTCTTGCTTCATCGGTGAGATATTGACGAGATGAAAATTGAAATAACTACGAAAATTGGGCTTTTGTTTGTTATATGAGAAAGTGGAATCCTTGGTGAGATATTTAATAAGATTCTGCTTAAGAAAATGTAACAAAGTTTCTGTTTACTTTATAGAACTTTCAGTAATTTAAACATTGTCCTAACTTTAGAAGGGATTTGCTGAATGAAGTCCATACAACTTGGTATAATATAAACACTTAGGTGTTCGTAGTTGCCAAATTATAGTCCCCCCAAAATGACTGAAAACAACTTTATCCCCCCCCCCGCATTCAACTATTCAAGACACATAAACATATGTGCTTTGGAGAATCTAAAAAATCCTTTTCAAAATCAATGTAAATCGAATTAGCAGTTACACAAAGTATTTCAGCTTTCTATCCACAGCCAAACTGTAATGACTTACTCAAGATGCTTATCGTGTGGTACTTCTGTGCGCAATTGACAAATTTGTTAATGCATGCAATTGGACAGTCGCCCAGCCGTGTGTGTAGCCAGTTTGTTGCTCTGATAACACTGCATAGAGCAAACAACTACAGTACAGTTGGTTGATATGATATACAGTACATGTACTGTATATCAATCAATGTTAACCCGAGTCACTTATCCTGACAGTTAATAAGTTGTGACAGGATATATTAGGCTGATAATCTCGATTTAAGGTCTTACAAACTTCGCTCGTCCACGAGAACTATAGGGAACGGCTTTACTTGTGTTTTAAAGTGCGCCTTCAAAAAAGGATCCAGTAAGCAAGCCACGGTGCAACTAGCAATATACTTAGGAAAGCAAGGTGAGGATTCATAAGGTATATACTCGTATAGATGTGTTTTTGCACGTTGTAGCTAAGAGCAGTAGAAAATCGAGGACTTGTAGAGCGTCAATGTTAAGAACCACATTTCAGTTTTGCCATATCACTTTTGTTATTATTGTCAGTTAGCAAAGTTGCTCAGAATTAGAGTTACAGAAGATTCAGAGTTGGATAAGAGATCTGTATATACTTGACTTCGACAAAATCTAACTTTGGAGTCTGGTTAACTCATAAATAACTGAGGAAAAAGTGCTCGGTATACCAACATATTTGCAATTCGAAAATTTTTAATAAGGCGAAAATGCTTGTTCAGATATTTTCCAAGTATAATAAAAACTCATCAACTCGGGTCTTATTTTCATTGGCATTAAAAGCCATTTTATAAAGAGCTGTGTGTAGAGTCTTTGCAGGAAATGTTACAACTTTTGTGGATGAAAGTCTAGGCCCATGCATGGGCACTTTGCAAGAGAAACAGAAGGACTGATGATTAAATGATTTAAGAGGCATATATTTCCACTAAAATTAGACTTTGATAAATCATCAAAAACCTGGTCTTTTGCATCGAAAATCGCTGGATATCTCTTAAATTCCCTTTACATATTGCTGACAATTTTTAGACTAACTGCAATCTCAGAATACAAACTTTTTTCTATTCAAACAAACTTTGTGGCAAAAGAGAAGGCCAATTCATACCTACATTTGCGAAAGTATATAATAAAGCTAATTTCCTTATCAATCTCCCCAGCTGTCTAATTTTCTAATTTCCTTCCAAACAGACATCATTTAATCACAATATGAAATACCAACTAAATAGATAAAGAGCATCAGACGTAATAAATCTTCATTTGAACTTTACAGAAATCCTGCGACAAATAAAAGCATCAGACATAAAATTGATGATAAATCATATTTTTGATTTTCAAATAATTGAGGGAAGCCTGCCAACAACGTACTACAAAAACAGATAATTTTAACTGCTCGAAGAATAATAAAGATCCGCGAAATAGCTGTATTTATGACTTATTAGTTCTTGTCCATTGGTGAATCTGTTTTCCGTATCACACTGAACAAAAGCTTAGTGTACTAACATCCATTTCTCTCTATCCAACTAGTAAACAACAATTCATGTATACACATGGCTCCATGCTAGAGAGTTACAACAAACACAAGACTTTAGTAATTACATACAGTAATTTAGGACTTAACAATGAGTGTCTTCAATTATTAGCTTGAGTTTGCTGCAATGTATCAACGCTATAACTGCAAAACAGTGATCAGTGTTGTCTGGTAACTATGTGTTGCAGTAATTGAAGCAATATTAAAATAATAACAAACACCTCTAATCACCTTATTGCACACAGCCAAGGAATTCCCATATTAAATTTAAAAAATAGCAATAAATAGTAATTAACTGACCGGTTTTGGGTGTCTTGTTTGGAATCAAATCAAAGCAAAAAATATCTTATGCCAATAATGCCAAAACATGCCTGCACTTAATACTTATGACAAAAAATAAAAACTTCACTCGTTTTGGAATAATAATCTGCTGTCGCAAACCGTTTTACTTAACACTGAGAAAATCAACTGAATATCGAACAGAACAGCTACCTAACGATCGCTGTATGTATTACCGGAATTGGGCATTGACAACAGTGTGTATCCCCTTATTTAGCCTAATTGGCAAGAACAACAAAAGAGGTCTGGGGCTGATTGATACGTCACCTACGTGCTTGTTGATTGGTCGGATTAGCTAGCTCGATCATAATCACAAATACATGAGGTGTGTAGCGTAATATAAAGACATGGTTAATTGATTAAAAGGAGAACACAGGATAAAACAGGGCAAGGCTTCTTATGTCAATGCATTGTACACTCATTCTGCGTGACGTAGAACTATATTGCTGAAGACTCCCAGGGTACAATATATCTGGTGATTGCATTGGGTATTTGATAACATAGCAGAGCAGAGGAATCAACTTTAGTTCGACGTTTAAACGCAGAACAGTTCAACCACAGCAAGCTCGAGTTGCATACAGAAAACCAGGTTGCATTAACGGTAAGACATTTTACTCACTTAATTGAATTCTGATATAGCCAGCAATGATATAGCCGGGAATAACAATTCGTAGTTATTATACCAGGAGTTTATTAGGGGTAAATTGAAGTATAGTAAAGCACATAAAGGGACAAATGCTTAGTTTATTGTATTATATATGACGGGTTATTAATTCGTAATTTCGTGATTCCATAGCAGTCTCTGTCTGTCTCGATATGTTTGTGAAGATTTTAATTATCGGAATCGAATTGTGTTGCACAAATGATTAATTGGCGTTGGTTAATAAATTCAAATAATCATGCAATGAATTCTTTTCCTGTCCTCAGCAAATATTCAGGAAGGTCGAGGCTAAACTTCCAAGTTGAATCACGGAAAAACATTCAGAAATTTTCAAAATACGAAAAGATATTGCCTTTTCCGATCCTTGAAATTCTGGGCGTTAAAATGCAGTTCCATAAATTTTCCAAAAGAAACTCTTAAAATTGCACTAATGCAATATTTTCTGAAGAAAAATTGAAACTGATGAAAAAGTTTTGCATAACATACCATGTTCCGTTGTTAGATCATTAATAACTAAAGTTTAACCAATGTATTGGCTTTATTGCAACTATTTATATATCCTACAGCTATAGTAAAAATTTTACCCTATTCGAAACTCTTTGGCCCCTCTCTTACTCGCTATCTCTTTCCAAAACTCCTTCAACCTCTGAACAAACTATATCACATCATGAAATATATGAATGAAAACTCTGCCAGGATTGGTCTATGGGCTTTAGAACATTTTTCATAACTCTCACAACTTTGCGTAACTATCTGACTCCCTTTAATGACCTTTCTCCCTAATTTAATGCTCTCCACTTCAGTCCATAGCCTTCTGAACCATATTTACGGCTTTTTAATCTACATGGGTTACTTCTACAACAATTTCCAGACATCTTTAGACTTTGAAATGGCTCTCAGTCCATCCCCAGAGCCCACATACTTGTCTAACGATGTCTGAGTCACTCATGACCAATATAAAAGGTCCAAGCCACGAAGATGAAAACAAAAATCTCGTGTAGGGCAGCGCAAGCGACCAATGTTTATCCATACGACAACATCTTAAATGTCCAGCTAAATGTCAACCACAGGAGCTAGGAAAAACAACAGCTATCCCGATGTAACATGTCTCACGCGGTCGTAGTTTCATGCTATGTTTCACAGTACACGACTTATAAATATTGTTATTAGAAGGAAATAACTAATCACTTGTAGATATCAATTAGTTTCTGCAATTAAAGCACTGGGAAGACGGCATATTGGGAATTATTACTTTTTCAGATATGCGTATAATATGAAATGCATTGAAAGGGAATTTCCTAATTGTTTTCAAAGATTCGTAAACGGAATATATGTATTGCGTGGATAATGGTACAGATATTTTTACGATTTGGGCCGGGCGTTTTAGAAGGCACGGAACGGGTGCTTTGAAGCCCCGATGACATTAGGAACCTTTGTAAAATAAAGGGATCGTAAATGGCAAAGTGCACATTACTTAGCAAGCATATACTTTGCTTTAAAACAGCGACTCTTGGTTGAGTTATTGGAGAGAAAATAGCCAGTTCTCCTTTTCTGTCACAAACACACACAATATACTAACATGACACACATCCGAAGACGAGCAATAAATATTGCGTTCATAAAAAGACTTCATGAACATAACTATACAACCGGGTGCTTTATCAATTCCCAAACCTATAAACTTAAAGTGACTGGAGTTTTGGATATACGTGGTGCATCTTGGGACGCATCAGGAAAATTAATAACATGGTTATTAAAACCTGTGCTATACAGTCATAGTGCATACATGCACTGTCTGTACTAAACTCTTAAGAAGTTTACACGGAGCTTGCAGTGTTGGAAGAAATGCAGTACTTACTGTGCTGATACCAGACGCATATTCATTCTGCCCATTGAAACGTGCTTCTAACTTCGTCTATTTCTCAATGTCAATACTGGACCAGTAAAGTTGGCCCATATTTGATAGCCCACACCAAGTCCCACGCTTAATAATATTCACTATAAACTATGATCTTTTATATTGATAGTGAAATGAGAGATGATGGTGGAAATAAATGATAATATTCCGTTGGTTGCACGCAACAAAGCGCCTACGCGTGTTTTCATTTAATATCTTTTTTGCAGTATACCATTCACTGCTGTTGCATTGTCTCAAGCCAAATGAGTCGTAGGAAATATTTCCCCACGAGTTTCTTCTCATTCAATCAGAAGAAATAATACGGAAAGATTAGGATTTCTCGATTTCTATGGTAAATTAACGAACCAGCACTGGAATTTGCTTCATGACAGATTGTAGAAGAGTAATGATAGTACTGAGTTCATGCAGTACCATTGTGCAGTGTGTACTATCAGAGATATCAACTGAGAAATCATGCTCTCTGAGTGCTCATACCCAAGCAATCTTAACAACGTCACGACCAATTGTAAAGTTGTGTTGTTACGCCCCCCCCCCCCCAGTTATTCAAGCACAAATATAGCTAGCTTCTACTTGAATCACTTCAAAACAAGAGGTAGCAAATTATGAAAATCCCTTTGTATGAACAAATCAATTTCAAAGCTCCAAAGACTTGTTCGATTACGTCAGAGTAGTTCAAACATTCTATGCAAAGAGGTGCCTGTGAAAGGAGAGCGGGACCTTGCTCTAAGCGAACATCTTAATAAATCGGGTTTTTATTCACTCGGTTTGCTAGATTTCTTATCTTCTTGGTTAGCTAATTTCCACGACACAAAAGCGGACATTTAATTAGCTGCGTACGTAACGCGGATACCTCGCTAAAGCTGACATTTTCAATATAACATCATCCGCAAAGAACACAGTGAATGCAGTATTTTCTTTGTTGGAGGCAGCTTAGATTTAACATTCTCTACAGAACATGTTAATTCAATCCTTCTTTGATTTCACACGACGCTCCAACCAATATAAAATTTTCTTTGAGGAAACTTAGATTTCCTTCTCTCTATAGAGGCTCCAAGCAATACAAATCATTCTTCGAGTAACCAGAATTACAACGCTCAGCTTAATTTTGCATTTTCTTATGTCTACAGCGGGCTTCTTATTCATTACCTCTATGTGGAAATCACATAAAATGTTACCCTTTCTATCAGGACAGCATAAAAATGTTCGTTAAAACGGTCGGAATATACTTGGAACTATAACTATGTGCTTTAAAAGAGAAGGGTGAAATAATAAACTAAAAACTAGAGTGCTTCATGGTGTTTTATGTAGGACCATACACTTCTAAACTTGAACCATAGCTGTTTGTTTAAGAGACAGGATGGTAAAAGTTACTAAAAAACTCCTGATGACCATCACCTGAAACATTGAATAAATTCTCGATATAAAGAATCGTGCACATAATGAACTAAACCTGTAATCCTTTTAACTGTTTTCAACGCTATACAATGCACCCTAAGTTCAACAACAAAGAATTATTCTTTGCTTCCCGTCAAGATTCGTTATAACAGGACTCGATTTAATGGCTAATAAAAAAAGCTGTTCTTTTGAACGTGCCGATGCGAGTAATTAATTGCCATGTGGACATTACATTATACATTGATCACAATAATTGATTGGTCAGATTGATTAGGCCCTTATCCGTTAGAGACGAGATTTGCCATGTATTGTACAGACTAAAACACTTAGGGCAGGCGACCCGCCAGGCCAAATTGAATTGTCCTTCATATAGAAAGGTAATGATGCGAGGGCTAATTCTCGAGATTAGCCCACAAAAACTAGTGAATGCAATCCAGAAGCGCTTATCTTTCTCAGCTCAAGAGAATCAAGTTGAAATCGTCTCAGTAATACTACAGATAATGCCCGAAAACACTCAGCTTTTCCTGCCGTTTGTTTAGTTGATTGATAACCCTTCCTCTGCTGACGCGCTCCTTATCGATATCTAGTATACTTGTGTTTATTTTTCATACCAGATTGCGTTGACTTAGCTGTAATTAAAGCTGGCATTAGCAGATAGGCCATCTTGTTCATTCAAATTTACCTGTCATCTTAGACAGTTTGTATGATTGATTAAACATTCGAACATTCGACAATTCGAACACCATCGATATCGTCAAATGGAACAATCACTGTATTTTGGTTCAGCGCAGTTCAAAGCAAAGAGGCTTGTGTTGAATGTACAGATAATGTTATTAAGCATTCCGTTACGTTAAAATGTATACTACATCTAATTCTATTTACCAAAGACATCTTGGGGACTAAATGGGAACATTGGGGTGGAACGTGGGCTTGACACCTTTAATACAATCGTAAAAAAACTACTGTAAATTTTATCTCCAAACTTCAATTAAAATGTTTTGACTTTGACGAGCTTCTGGATTTTAAACATCTCGAGAACCAAGTTTAGATGTCTTCGCCTTCCTATGCTACTTTACTTCTACAAGCTGTATTTTCAGGTGAAACTGAAAGACATATCGTTTCGCTTTCAGGTCAAAGAAATAGAGGCGACCAAACAAATATGGAGCTGAAAACAATTCTGCTTTTACTGGCCGCTTTGGCTTTGGTGATTACAAGCACAGACGCAGGCAGAGGAAGGAAGAAGCGAAAGCGCAACAAGAACCAAAGGGTAAGTGGGGCTACAGTACTCCACAACACTTACTTACTCATAAGTGAGTAATACTAGACTGAGACTCGAACTCAGGAACTGATTACTTTTACTGATACTCGAACGTAAATCTTTAAAAAGCGAAGTTCAAAAGATTACTTCATGGTACAGATGTTTAAAATGGTACTCGAACTCTAAAACTATAATCTTTGGCTTGAGTTCGAACGCGAGACTAGATACTACCCAATATGGCAGTTGCATATACCATCCTTGTCATGCGCTCGAACCAAGCATCCCTGACACTAACATTCAAAGACCAATGGCATCAAATCTGATCTTCTGAGGCAGCTCGTGGAATATAAAGGGCTAAATTTATTTTCCATTTCACAAGAAAACTAGGTCACAAACTGATCCGCTTTTGCAAGCTCCAAAAAAGCTGATGACCAAAGATTACTTGAAGGACACCTTCCACTGGGTCATGTCAAACAATTCCATGTCATTTGCAAACATAAAATTGAATGCACCAGGACGTAGCCTCGATTTAAACGTAACCTAGTATCCATAGTCTCGCTGATATGCAGCCTCGATTTCGTGTTTTTAGCTAAATTCCTCACTTCAAATTCATACCGTAAATCTTGGAATAAGCCCCCACCTCCGATCCGAATAAGCCCCCACCTCGAATAAGCCCCCATCCTGATAATCATTTGAAAGAACATCGAGCCCAAGTTTCCAGACATTGAAGTTGTTTAGTGAATGTATTGAAAATAGCAGCAACTGTTTAAACCAAAAATTTTATTGATTGGCTGCATCGTATAGCTTTTATTTTGCTTAATATTGAACAATAATCAGACTCAAATTTCGTTTTTTGCGGTATCCGCAACGTCAAGCTCTTCAGTCCAATGCCGGGTTTTACACGTCCCTGAAAGATCCGGGTAACCAACCGAGCAGCCTTGGTATTTGGAAATTCTTCTCCGGGTGGATGCATGGTAGTGACTGAGATCATTACCAAGATCATAAAAGACAGATCATTACTAGAGTCGCATGTGGAAGACCATTTGAAGGGCCTTCTGAAGTCAGCTATCAACAGCGTAATCAATGACAATTGACTGCGGTCCAAGTGTTCCGGTCAGGATTTTCCTACTTGGACTTCGAGCTTGAGTGGCAATTGTTATGTAGAGGCCAGCCATTGTCTCTCCACCACCATGCAATCACTTAGTGACTGAGAAAACCCTGCAAAGCAGTTTGACAACAATGTCTGCAGGCCATCTGAAACAGAGAGGCTTAAAAACAACGCATGCGCATTGTAAATATCATGTTACGTCACTCCAGCGCACTAAGACAATTAAACACTCTACTCTCTCTGTCCCTCTCTCTCTCTAGATATATCTATACAGAGTTTACAGCATTTGTTTTGGGCTACGAGTTAACTATTTGGTCTTAATAATTGTTATTCTCACGTGAGCAACTGACGTATCAAAAGTGAATGTGGAAAAGATGGAAAGATTGTATCTGTTAATAGTCCTATTGCTGATTCTGTTAGTACAACTCAACGAAATCGTGTTTGGGTTCGAGAAAACGTCTTCGTCGGAACGTCGTGAAGATGCTCGTACTAAGCCGGGACCTTCAAAGGTGCGTTTATATGCAGTAAGTGTTAACCTGAAGTTATCATAGTAGCAAAAATAATCCTTGTTAAACAAAAAGATTTCGAAATACTGCGATTATTCGAATGTAAGCCTCGGCGATTTCAAATTCTTTGGTTAATTGTTTAAAGTATAAGAGACGGAGAGTCTTAAATCGATACTGACTGTCATGAAAGATTTCCTCCATAAAATAACCTTATTTCGAGAGAGGAATTTTTGCCAAGTCTCTCTTGATAAGGGATTTCACAATGCAAAAATTACATAGAAAATGAAGCAGCTAACAAACAGTGTTGCTGAAAAATGAAACAGCATTTGTATAAATTTAGTCATGACTCGACCAAATAATATCAGCCCCTTCTCTCCCAGCAGTCAACTAGCCTTGTCCTTCAATCATGCCACGCTTTTAAACAAAAATATTGCTCTATCCTATCCTATCCTATCCTATCTTATCCTCTATACTCGAAACGGATACGAAATATTAAAACATTTCAATGATGAATGGGACCTGGTTTTGGGAGGGCAATTAGATATAAGGAATTTTAAACAATTCTAAAACACTATCAAATGCCTTGAAAAATCATCCACTCTACTTGGCAATTCTCAACAATGGCAGAAAGTTCATATAACAAGTTTTCTAATCATAACAAATCACATGACCTCTTAATTTGCTTCATGTTGCAAGTTACTCTTAGTTTAAACGAGCTCTTGATGAAATTCAGTCTTTTTCGAAGCTCCATATATTATTAGGGTGGATACATTCTCTTTCAATTCAAATGGGGAAATACGTCCACTACCCTAACCACAACATCCTTTGAAACTGAACAACGTCAATGAAACGTCACAGTTGATTTTATCTTACAGACCCATGAAACTGTGGATATTCCAATCAACATATATACGGTTGGAAATATCGGTCAATTTTCTTTGCCTGTCATTAATAATATATCTTATCATCTTCATATTTGCATGGTAAATTTCAACTTTAAAACATGGGGATTAAAAGAGAAATAGTTTTCCACTCATGTCGCCCTTGGGCTGAGCAAATCATATAATGAGCGATATATCTTGTTGGTTTTCGATCATCAATCTTAAACGCGGCGAAACCCAACCTTGGTCGATTAACAAGTAAGATATCCGCAGAATCTTGCTTTGCTCTAGTTTATACAAATGAAATGCAAATGAAACAAGATACTTCGATGTAAAGCAACGGACTCAGAACACGCTACAGGCCTTAAACATCAGTTTCATCAAGTTACTCAGGAATTATAGATCGAGCAAGTATAATATGTGTCAGTTATCACAGTACTAATTGCTATTTCTGAACCCCACAACAGTCCAAATTGGCATGTTATACTTCTGTTTCTTCATTCAAAATGACAAAAAACATTGCGTGGAATTTCAGAAATCTTTTTTATTTGAACCTGTTAGAGTGTTTTGTGATTCTACCAGGTTTTTGTTAGATGTGGTTGGATAAATCCAATCATTTAGCACATAAGACAAGAGTTAATCACCCTAAATTATCATCATTAAAGGGTTGATCCTATTAACCGCCCAATTAACCGCTTCACCACAATTTCAACTATCTGCTACTTTAAATCACGTGGCGATCTTGCTCCGAGCTATCTTCTAGCAACATCAACCCTTTCTGAATCTCCAGCCAAACTATAAACCTGGCAGCGTAGGCTCTAACAATAAAGCACCACAGAACTCCGCAAAGCATCATGGAACGCCGCAAAGCACCATGGAACGCCGCAAAGCACCATGGAACTCCATAAAGCACAATTGAAAGCCGCAAAGCATTATGGAGCATCAAAAAGTATAGCACAGCCAACTATAAACTATAAAGTACCTCTTTGTTGACAACATTCTTGGTTCAGTCAACGAGACTTGTGAGACAACGAGACTTGAGGCCGCGATGTTACAAAGTACACTAGATCAATGCCAAAATGTGATATTCGTGGTACCCAAGTGGTATTGAAGAAATGACGTATGTATGTGAAGCAAAAAGTAAAAGAAATGATTGAGGCTAAGGGCCCATATACACGAGCACCTTAAATCTGCCTAAAACAGTGGGGTGCAGCGTAAGGAGGTGTGAATTCCAGACTGTCTGTCCTTATTTTGCTCATCAAAATAAATAACACATGTCAGTTTTCCTAATCCACGATGACTGGTGATATCATAACTCTTTGATAAACTCTCTGGGCAGTTTATTTGAATTGAACGATACTTTGAATATTGTCTGATAGTGAATACCTGAACACTTGCAAAAGCTCTACTAATGCTTTCCATAAATTGTCTTATATTAAAATGGAAAGCTACAGACGAATGGTTCATCAAGCATTGTCTGCCTATGAACAAACAACAATGCCTGAAGATTCGGAATATAGGCTGCAGCAAAATGCAGTACTCTTTGCAGTGTATACGCTGGAGATTTTGCTCCAGCAGATGTACAGACATTAATAGCAGCAAAAAAATTGTTCCTCCGACATTATTATATTTTCATAAACAGATTAACAGAGAAACTTCCAGATGACCTTCGTTATTAGTCAAGAAAAAGTTTGAATAAACCGCGCGTTGTTGTGAAATTGGGACGATGCTAATCTCCGATGACAGGGATCAACGAGAAAACAATGCTGCCTTAAAATAAAGGAACCTCGAGAGCACCCCTTATTTTATTGGCCGGTCTTTTTCATCCTTACGTGTGAAACGAATAAGGAAGACCTTGCAAAGGAGACCATATACACGGGCAACCGGAGTGCTAATTACCTTAATCCCTAAAAGAATGTCCTTATTTTGCTCGTGTATATGGGCCCTAAGAAACAAGAAACATGTCACTCACTGACCTTGGCTTCTCGTCACCAGTAATGAGCCAATCTGACTGTAATGGCAAAGGATCGATGAGCCACCTCGCGATTTAGTCATCATGCAGAATACATTGCAACAGGCTCAATCTTTGATGTTATTCTAAAAAATAAATCAATAACAGTAGGGTTTCAAGCCCACTTAAAGCCCTAATGTCGATTGCCACACACGTTCTTAACCTTTTATTTTGAATACTTTCAATAAAATTCCATATGAATTAAACAAAAGGGAAAAGAACAGACTCAACCCTACTAAATCACACGCACAAACTCTCAATAGAAGGCAAAACAGAGTCCGGGGATATCACAAGAAATTCATCAAATAAAAAACAAAAACAAAATTTCAACTCGATTCTTATTTCCAATATTAAGCTTCATAAGAACTATAGCATGCAGGTAATTAGTGACGCTACTATTGGCTTAAACTTCCTGCTATTTGGAATGTATTCACTATGCAATTTCAATGTCATGATACTTGGTCTCAATATCCTTGTAAATGGATTATCAGATAAGCACAGATTTGCAGTAAAGTTTGCCGAGTGGCCACTTGAATATAGCTCCTTCTCTGCGGTCATGGTAGGGAACACACGCGCAGCGGCTCTTGTGACATACGTTGGAATTTGCTTTGTAACATAAGACTCACGAGTGTACGCTATATAGATTTGTTAAATTCTTTTTAAGCTTTGTTGATTTCAATTGATCAAGGAGATATTGAAAAATCAACAAATTTACTGTATGAAATGCTTCAGTCGTAATGTTCATTCGTGGGTGTCTGTGTATTTGACTGTTGCAAGAAGTTTATCTCATAAGTAACTGGTTCATAAGAAAAGAGAACTGGGATGGCTAAAGATTAAAAAAACTTTAGTAGTAGGCTTAAGAATAATTAAAAATTGTAAAATTTCATTTTTGAAAAAGTGTGCACGGCGTGGCCTCAGAGCAAGAATCAAGAAATTTGTTAATTTTGTTTGGGAAAAATTTCAATTTTTGATTTGATCTGCATGGGGTTTTTTGTCACAATTTGGAATTATGTCAATCTAAAAATGCTCAACTTGAAAACAATAACTTAAATTTAGATCCCAAAACTCAGAAACCAATTAAGAGACTTTTAGTGCTAAGTGCTGATTCAAGTTTCATGCAAAAATTGGTGTAGCTATTTAAATTTCGTAAAAGGACGTAAATGGTTAATATTGTTGAGTAAAACAGATTCAAAATAAAGCTCTTGGTTGAAGGCATATACAAACAACATTGTTTAGGTCACTCATATTGCAATTGCATCAAAGTGGTGGCTTACATGGAGAGGACATCTCTTGGTATCGCAGTGCGAGTTTACAGTCACATATCAATTCACCAAGTATTATCCTATCGGAATCCATTGCGGACTTCAGAGCAAAGTGAAGGAGCCTTGAAGTTGGACTTCAGACACAGACATTAAAATATTGGCCGATAAAACTTTACAGACAGAAAAATATTAGACAATCATGATGATTATGTTTATGATGATTATCATCACAATAATGAGGACAATGACGTAATGATAGAAAATACTTCCAAACAATACGGTGGATACATCATATAACATAACATATAACACAACATAACATAACATAACATATCATATATCATATAACATATATCATCCATATAACAATCAATGTGATCAATGCAAGCATTGCAGTTTTGCAACTAAGTGCCAGCTAATATAGATATGTCCGTTAATAGAGATTCTATCATATATCAACAACTATAGTCAAATGCTATAAGCAATTGACTATAGTGATTAATATATAATGGAGTAAGTGACTATAATTGCATTTCATTATGTCTTACGCCGTGTTTCCTTGTCTCTTTTTAAGGGTCCACGTGGTCCACAGCCAACAGTAAGTCCCTTTCACACTTGGCTTGAGTTCATTCGCAATCAGGAAAACAAACAGTCCGCCCAGCCAAAGGTCAACAAGAAAAGGTCAAAGGCTAAAGCACAACGATTTGTAAGTACCATAAACGCTATCGGCGCTAATTAAATCATTCAGGTTTCATATAGTACGCTGGTTGATTCTTTCAATGACGCCGGGTCATTAATTTTAGGCCGGGGGCGTGTGTATGGAAGCTCTTGTTAAAGCAAAGATTTTAAATTGGTTGGGTAAAGTTACACATATAGTGAATTTCGACGTAAATAACTCTAATCACCTTGTGTTTTATTTTTCAGTCGACAGTCGTTGGTTTGCCCGGCCCCCCAGGTCCACCTGGACCACCTGGACCACCAGGGGCACAAATCACAGAAGCATCCATGATGGCCAGATTCAGAAACCTCGTGAGAGGTAATTCACACAAAAACTAACTAAATAGATACAAAAGGTTAAAATTGTTGTTAAAGATGAAATTAAAACCAAGAACATATATGTAAACCTACCAATGCTTCTTCAAGCCATTTTAACCAGGAAGAGTTTCTGAGAAAAACATCTGAGGGGGCGTGAACCAGTCAACACGTGCAATGGCCTAGCCAAAGGCCTAATTTTTCCTTCGCCAAAGCTTTCTTCTAAATACATGTTGACAATACTTCGTATGTCGCTTTAGCTTCAAAATATCCGAACATTAGCTCAAACTGTCTGTACATAAACCAAAGTTGAGTATGATTCCACGATAGGGCTTCAGCATATGCAATGGGTTTCGTGACTTACAAAAATCTTCATCTGTTTCTCATTCATTCAGAAACAGCAAACAGAAGAACACAGAGATACGCTGGCCAATCATATGGCCTCCTGGCTGCAGGAGTCCCGGATGTTCTGTCTGGCTTCCACGTGGAGTTGACCAGGAAGACAGAAATTCCAAGAAAGACAACACTGGAACTTAGAAGCTTTGAGGTAGAAAACTAACTGATAATATCTGAATTCTTCAAAATATTATCACTTTTCTGCTACTTGGATACTTAGTTGAAGAGTGAGTTTTGGTTAAATGTTCTGCCCTTTTTCTCGAAGGCCAAAAAGCATGGCACATTTGTCCGTGGTAACCGAATGAACCTCGCAAGTGGACGGTACACTGTCCCACACACAGCAGTTTACCAGTTTCAACTGTCAGTCCATTTTGCACGCTCAACTCGAGAAACGAACCTTGTACGAAAAGATTTCGTTACAGCAATGATATGCATCAATGGAAAATGCGACGAAAATGCGTAAGTCCACCCCTGGGGCACAGGTTTTCTGCTTTGATTTTAATGTATTTTCGCACTCTGAGACGGGGGTTAATTAACACAAAAATATACTCACGTCTTTTTCTTTATTTACAGAAATCTAGCAAGCACAGCTGGGTTGTCAAGCAACAGTCGAATATTTTCCGTGCATGCGCAGGGTCTCCTTCTACTCATGGTGAGCTATTCATCTATGCCATGCAAGAATAATCATTTTAAAACTAAATTAATACAGATTAATTGATTCTTTTAAAGACTCAAACTTAAGCTTGGATCAGTGGCTCGAGTTCTAATCGAAGTACAGTCGAATCTCGCTGTCTCGAACTCGCTATCTCGAACAGTTTCCCATTTCCCCTCGTTCTCTCGTTGAGTGAATTTAGTTTGTATATCTCGAGCTCCTACTATGTCATACAAATTTTCATTTCCCCTGCGAGTTCAAGATAGCAAGAGTCGACTGTATATGTAAAGTTACTAGATTTCCATTAAATTCTAAATAATCGTCGACCCTTGTTAATTTGAGTTGTGTTTTGGTTTTCTAGGCCGGGCAGTACGTCTCAGTTCATATAGAAAACAAGTCAAATTACCCAGTTACGGTTCTGAATGGATCAGATTTCAGCGGTATTCTTCTGGGCACATGAGCAGTAGAGCAAAAGCAGGAAAAAACTCCCCAATATCAAAAGACAAACCCTACACAACAACAACAACAACAACAACAACAACAGACTAGTAATGTGTCAGCCTCGACATAGTGTCGAGATTCTTGATCCTTTACATGTGTTTATGACGCAATAACGAATCCTCTTATGTCCCACGCGCAGGCGCAACAGAGCTGAACACGAGCCTGTTAACCCCTGACGTTTTCCTGCTGCAATACTAAATACCGTAACAGTTAGTTTTTAGACGGGGGTAACTGTTGGTTCCAAGTTAACTGCTATCTATCAGTGCCCCATAAAAGCGACTTAGTGTCCTATAATATAAGTGATATCGTACTTTACCTTACATTTCATTCCCCATTGAGAACATCCTGCCATGGCATTGTATCTTTAATCTAACTGCCTTCTTTGCCAACCCTGTCATTGTCTTTTATGTTGCAAAACACGAAAGAATACTAACTTAGTTCATTCATATTACTTAGTCTATTGAGGATGCCTTATTATTGTAATGTGTAGAAATATATCATGCTTGAAAAGTAGTTTTGTAATTTTTAATGTTTATTATTATTATTAACATTATTATTTAATTGGTTAATATTTAGAGCCGAGTATAAACTTTATTAATTGTACTTAACAATGTATCATTAGATTTTTTATACACTTGTTACTGTATCAAAGTGTAGCATGATCTACACGTAAGCTTGCCACCTGAGTTTCTTTATTGATTCTTCTTCTCTGGACTCATTTTCATGCAGAGGCCAAACTCTTCGACTTGGCAAACATGCATAAGAACCAAAGCACACGCCATCATAATAACAGCAAATAATTAAACAACCGGTTGATGGTACGACTACGACATGTGTAAAGCAGTTTTATGGACTTTTTATACAGGTAGGAGTACCAAATTAAGCTCGCAGATCAGAGGGGGTGTTGAACCCGGTGATATAGAACTAGGGGGAACTTAGCTCCTCCAAACTCTACCCCTCTTTCCATATCGAAATCGTTTTCAATTGTTTTAATGGAACAACCCCCTTAATTATTCCGTAATCCCCACCACTGATCAGACTCAACAAAGATTCCACAACTACAATGAACAAATTGATTTTTTTATTTTACGACTCAAGACCACGGTTTCTGTAGAAAGTCTTCCTACTTGCTTATTAAATCCTGTGCAGCCATTGCACACGTTTCCATTCTATAACTTGTTCACAAGAAGATTTACTTATACTCATTTGTTAGTGATATTTACTATTCATTTGTAAGTGATGTTTACTATTCATTTGTGAGTGATAAATATTATTCATATGTGAGTGATATTTATTATTCATATGTGAGTGATATTTATTATTCATATGTGAGTGATATTATTACGCCCACAGTTTGTCACAGGAGAAATATTTCGGCGACTTAAGCACGAGGGAAATTGCGCAGTGGTGAACACGAAAGCTCAGCGAGATGTCATGGTGACCTGTGCGAGAGGTAATCTCTCTCAAATCTCTTCCAAAGCCACCTCAGAGCATCCACTGTGCTTTAGGCCGTGCGAAATCCAGCGGAAAAGCTGCAATGATATTTCCTGGGAAAATAACACGCCTGTACTATGCCTATGTTTCCATCGCTCAATCCTTCAGGTTTGTCGTCATTGACGACTTGAGGGGCTGGGTACCATTTAATTAAGTGTCTTTAACGTCCAAGCTTACAATATTACGACAAGATAAAACAACAGGTGATTAATACTCAATGAAGGAAACTGTTAAATTTCGCTTAGTTTGTGAAGAAATGTTACAGAGAGTCGACGGATGTTCAGTTGATTAAAAGTAGCTGCGGGTAATTTGAGCATATTGCTGTGAAGAAATTTGAAAGAGGGTTGTTTTCAAGAAACCGTCATCTGAAAAATTGACAATAACCTCAAACAGATGGAAGGTAGATGATACAGAGAGGAGACAAATTCGTCAAAGATTAATGCTTAACATCATTCATTGCACATTATGTATAAAATATCCACCAAGATTATAAAATTACAAAGCGAATATTAATCGAAGAAGCGAAAGAAAATTTTGTGATGCATATTCATCATGTCTTTTAATTCTAGCATCAACCAATCAGCTATTAGAATATTTATGACGTAGGGAAAACTCCGCAATATGATTGGTCAATATTAAAGGTGAATGAATCAGGTTAGAGGTAACATAATTATTTCACTTCGCTTATGTGATAAAGGCATAATGATATGATAGAATCGACCTTACAGTTTTATCTATTTAAAAGATGCTATTTGAAAATTACGATTTGTATAATATGGTTCTAGTAAATAATTAAAGCATACAGCTAAACTGAAATTAACGTTATGAAACAAAATATTAATACCAAATATATTATATATTCTAGAAAAAGCTATGAAATTAAAAACGATACAATAGAACATATGAGCTTAATAACTGAATCTAATATTAGCAGCAAAAAGTATTACAAATTTAAGTTATTAAGACTGACGTGAAGTCCAAGCTACAAAAAACCCGAAGGAAAGAAAACGTTCTGGGAGCAAGAAACTTGGGGGCTTAATGTTCCAATAATTCATAGTCACATGGAAAGAGTTTGAAATGTCAAATTATCACTGAATATTCTACACTCAATCAAGATATAATTTTCCAAATGAGAAGTTTGGGTTCAGGTTCACTTGCAGTGAGATTCTTGAAGAAGTCTATGCCAGACCCAAGTTTTTGCTTCTTCCTCAAATCCAAATACCCCGCTCCGACACTCAACACGTACATTGGTTTCATCAGCAACTCCATTCTGCTCTCCACGTCTCGATTTGATACCGAGACTAGCGACTTATAGTAACCATGGCTACTGTTCTCTCTTGCCAGTGATGACGACAGCGCCATTTCTGATTCGAAATCGCGCGTACCAACCGCTGACATTGTGCTCGTGTAGGATTCCCCAGTCTTATTCAACAGTGGAGTGTATATGGATTCCTCCTCCGCAAGTCCTGCTCCAGATAAATCCAGATTCTTTGGTGTCTCCACAATTGCTTGTCTCTGCTCTCCATCACCTTGTCGTGGAAGAGTATTAGAAGAAGCCACTGGTGTTTTAGGGTGGGAGGCATAGGGAAGACTTGCTGCTTCCCGCTTTGTCTGATCATTCTCATCTGAATCGTCTTTAACCTGGTCAGTTTCGTTTCTTAATAAAATATTTTCTTTTGTTTCAATCGTGACCTCCCCGTCTACATCAATCGAACCTTCAACAACTGACTGTGTTTCATTATCAGTTACTTTGATAGACAAGGGGGTATTGCCACACTCGTAGTTCTTGTCCTCCGCAGCGTCTGACGAACAAGGCTCACTGATTAATATCTGAGGAGAAACAGGGCCTGGTTCAACGCAACTTTCTGTTACATCATCGATCTTACCGCTCTCGCGCTTATCATTGACGTCATCATCAGTCGCATTCTCTGTGTTTTTATCTTCTGATTTCTCAGCACCATCCTTCGAATCATTACTTGAACCTTTCTCCTTAACCAATGCAACGACATCATCATTCGCTTCAGACTTAGATTCAGCAGGAGATTCACTCGTTTCGTCGAGATTCACTTCGTTAGTGCGCGGTTCAGATTCCCCTTCTACGACGTCAGATTCCAAATGCTCCGAGTCGCTGGTCCATTCTTTAGCCTTCTGGTACAATGTCTCGACGGGCAACTCGGGTAACGGTTCATTCCTATACTTCTCGACATCACTTTGATCCGGTTCCTTATTCTCTGCTTTCACCACAGTACCATCAATAGAAAAGCTATGCAGAAGTTCAGGACCGCCTTCGGAATCATTCACTTTGTCTTTGTTTACTTTGGCATACGGGTCTTTCACGATTCGTTCCGGGGCTGGAATAGGTTCTTCGTAACCGGAATTCGTTTTTTCCACCATGACAAACTCGGACGATATTGATTTGTTTAGCTCCGGTTTCTCTCCTTGCGTATCTTCGTTGAACCCTTCAAAATTCGACATCATATCCGCAAAATTCACCTCCGCAATACTCGGTAAAGTTCCGCTACCTTCTTTTTTCGAGCTGACAGTTCCGACCGCACCATCGTTAGCATCCGGTTTGATCTCCACGGAAAAGACCGGAGCACTTTTCTTAGTTCTCGCTGGAATCCTCCTTCCCTTGTCCTCAATAAACGAAAATTCCGTATCGGAATCCATAGACTCGTCACTATCATAGCCCTCGTTATGCCCTCGGCGTCTATTTTTATCGCCCTCAGACAGCAGCGGATCAACTTCCTTTATGTTGCGGCCGAAACTTTTCAGCCAATCCTCATAGCTAGCTGCCGCGGTCGATTTCTGTGTGGCGTCCGGGATGACGGTGAAATAAAAGGGCTCGTTCGAACTGGGGGTCGCGGTGCTCGGGGCCGTCTCAGGCAGTGAATCTTTAATAATCGCTGGGATGTTGAGCCCTGAAGCCGCTTCGTCAAAAGGGTCCACGTAAAAGAGGGAGCGAGCATCAAAATCTGCCAAAAAAAGTGCGCGGCTATTCAGACGAAGCTTTTGTTAATATTATTAAAGCTAAATGCAGTAAAATTGTGAATGCAACATGCAACAGCAAAATGCAAGAAGAGCTTTGACGTTTGAAGAGTTCTCCACTGATAAAAGCCGTAAAGTTTGTGTTATTTATAAGCACGGTGAAAGATAGAAAGCTTGTGGCTTTGTAGGAGTCGGTTTTGTGTGCAAATCGTTTCTTAATACAGTGAAAACCCGCATATAAAAACCTGCGAATTTCCCTATGGTTTCTATGGTTTCTATGCTATGGTTTCTTCTATTTTTCAGCAAAATATCATGCTGGAAGTTCTTGGTCAATTGGTTCTTATATGCGGGTTTTCACTACATAAAGTTGAGCAGCACGTGTCAGGTCCGACTAAAGGGCCCAGGTTCGAACCCAAGTCATGGTATATAAAGCCCCAGAGGCTTCAGCCAACAATGGCTTCAGTTGACATTGTATATTGGGGTATTCCACACCAATACACGGTGAAACTAGTGGAGGTTAATAGTAAATAGAGCTACCTTCATTTGTTTCCCCTTTGTATTTAATATTCCTTTCAACTCTAAATGCATGCAGACATCGAACAGATCCCACGTGACCATGAAAAGACACACATGGCCTGCCAGAAACCTGAGGCACTCCACCAAGACGAGGCAGTGGGTATGTCATAATAATACCAACATCAGTGCCCACCCAAAGGAGGCCACCGCGAGCTTGTAAACACGTGACATGGGCCTTTTCAATGTTGATGCCTTGAATACGACTGTCAACATCTGAAAACAAAAAAATGAGATATAACTCTTGGAAAGAACGAACGACCTGTTAACAAACACTGTTTCAAATGGGTTTGCATTCAACCAAACAATTACGTCACAAAAGAAGGCATGTGAATGAGGCTGGTCAAAAACAAAGTTGATCCAGCAAACGAGACTTATTCATAAAGTTGACATCCACTATACGAAAACGAAAGAAAATTGTGTGGCAATACATGGAAAGAAGCAATTTAGTCAACTCACCACTTTTCATTCGGAGAAGTGGAGTCGTCACACTGATGCTCTGCAGACATTCATATGTTTCACTGTGATACAAATGCAGTTTAGATGTCTTCCAAACTGATGCCCAGACTCCCGTTCCGTAACTCACCAAATGCTTCACGGGGGTTCGATCTCCAGTCGTAATTCGATGCTGCAAAATATTGAATTGAATTGACGAACACATTCATGAACATTGGTCTAACATTGATGAATCATCGTCCAATATTGATGAATATCAATCTAAAAAACATCTAATCCCTTGAGCTGCCTAATATTATAAGCAACTATTCGTCGTGAAACGAACCCCAAAAAGGCCAAATTACTTTACAGTACTTTTTAGGCCCATTAAATCGGCTTTCCAGTGTGCTTGTCTAATGAACAAAACAAGGGCCTTAAGTCTAGGGCAATAGTGGAGCATATGGCATTATAATGAATTCCAAAGCATTGTATACAGTATACATTGTATACAATGTAACACTGTAACGTTGTAACATTGTAAACATTGTATACAACATTGAATTAGCAATTGCACAACAATTTGCGTTTGCGTAGATACCAACACCAAAAGATGATCTCTAACCTCAATTCCAAGGGTGGTTATATCCATGATGAAAATGTAATTCTCGCATGCGCACCACAGTCTGCCAGCAGCCTCGGTTACAGTCAAGACGGCACTCTTTCCCAAGCAAACTACAGTTGGGTTGTCAAAATCCCAAGATGCATCTGGGAATGGAAAAGGAAAAGTTGAGTTAAAAATTATAATGATGTAACATAAAGTCAAGATGTAGAGTGTGAGCCAAGACTAAGATAAAGAAGAGTAGAGTGGAGCAAAGCAAAGAAGAGTGGAGCAAAGCAAAGAAGAGTAATGTGAAAAATCTTGTCGTTGAACCAATTTGAAAGTAAAACAGGTAAAATAAAGAAAACAATAGGTGAAAACGCAAAACACATCAGAGAAAAAAATAAATTTGCTTACCAGTTTTTCTTCTGAAACATGCCACTGTTCCATCCGCTAATCCACAGAAAACCTTACTTTGAACATGTCTGCAAGATCAAAGTAGTGCGGTTATGATGATAGGTTGCATGTACATTAAACTACACCATCACCTTGTCTATCACTCGATAACATCACTCGAGAAGGTTGATTTGTGTTTGCAAAAGGTTCACAATATTTCTTGCATTGGTTTATAAATCTCGGATACTTTTGAACAGCGGTAATAAAACAACAAATATACGCGAACAGTGGACAAAAAACACGAAACGCAAGTGCGCGCGCAATAATATTGATTGGGATGGTTACAAATAAAAGCGATGTAGTTTTGCACATACTTAAAGCAGAGAACAGCATCTCTGAGTCTTGCGACTGCAATTTCTTCATGATCATCATCAGATGTGTTGTAAACATGTATACTGAAAGCAACAAAAAGAAAATAAAACTATATTTACCTCAACCTCTCATTACTAACATACTAGCCATTGTAATGACATCGATGTATGGTTTATTGTACATTATCCTCAGATAAGTTGAATAGTGGACAAATATCCTGGGACATTTGTCCACTATACTTCCCTCCCTCCTACCCCAAGTGTACTTCACTCCCTCCTACCCCAAACAATATTGTTTCTAGTAACAGTCTTCAACAATATGGACAGTGGCGTAGATAGATGGGGGTCAGGGGGGGGGGCAAAAAACCCGCCTGTGGAGCTAAACTGCCGCTTTGTCGGAAAATTTCTGATCTTGTCGAAAAATAAATATCTAATAAATATAAAGGGCAAATCGCCTTTGCATATCAATGAGTCCAAAATTAAATGCTCGCTTTGGAGGAATGGTAAACAAGGTTCACATATGCATACTGTTGCAGAGCATATAATATGAGGATACTAGTGAAATTTTCATAACGACAAAAACGTTTCAAATGTGGGTATTTTGTTTATTTTTACGCAACGATGCAACAGGCCTAAATTAATCGAATAACCAAAACAGTTGCTGAATTAAAAATCTTGGATGTACTAGATATAATATGTGAACTCTAATTAAAGGTAAGTGACAGGGTTTTGATATCCCAAAAGCTTACTGAAATAATAGCAAATTCACCACTTCTCCAATTCGAAAGGAAATGCAGTTGTGGCAGATCACTGTTATTATATCTATACCTATCCCTTATACAAGTGAATCAATTCAAAGAATTGTAGCGGCCATATATTCCGTTACATATATAAAGTCACTTAGGCTGAAAATAATTGATTTTCTTCGTTGTGGAAAGCAAAACCGTGTGGTTTTACACAAGTTGAAAATGCAGATTTTGGTAAAGTTCTGGAATACTTCAGTGAAATCCAGTAAAAATCCAGAAATCCAGTAAAAATCCCATGTCGCATCAGCTAATATTTCAGTAAGCTTGTGGGATGTCAAAACCATGTCACTTACCTTTAATTTGAGCATAGATATTATCCAGTATATCCAAAAGTATTAATTTTCACAACGTCTTTTGTAATTCAATAAATTTAGGCCGGGTCCTTCGTTCCACAATAAATCATCAACAAGCGTCACGTCATATATGCTCCTGCGCAGTACCTATATATATGCTACTGCGCATACTGACCACCTTTCTCCTCCGCATTACGTAGCCCTAACCCTAAACCTAAACCTAAGGCCAATGCATCAACCAGCGCCACGTCATATATGCTCCTGCGCAGTACATATATATATGCTACTGCGCATACTGACCACCTTTCTCCTACGCATTACGTAACCCTAACCCTAAACCTAAACCTAAGGCCACTGCATCAACCAGCGCCACGTCATATATGCTCCTGCGCAGTACATATTTATATGCTACTGCGCATACTGACCACCTTTCTCCTCCGCATTACGTAACCATAACCCTAAACCTAAACCTAAAGCCAATGCATCAACCAGCGCCACGTCATATATGCTCCTGCGCAGTACATATATATATGCTACTGCGCATACTGACCACCTTTCTCCTCCGCATTACGTAACCCTAACCCTAAACCTAAACCTAAGGCCAATGCATCCATCAGCGTCACGTCATATATGCTCCTGCGCAGTACATATTTATATGCTACTGCGCATACTGACCACCTTTCTCCTCCGCATTACGTAACCCTAACCCTAACCCTAAACCTAAACCTAAGGCCAATGCATCCATCAGCGTCACGTCATATATGCTCCTGCGCAGTACCTATATATATGCTACTGCGCATACTGACAAAGAGAAAAAGTGGTTTACCTTCCTGACATAGTTCCACACCAGATTAATGCTTTTTGTTCGGTTGCATCATTGAATCGATTTGGCTCATCTTTGACAACTTCAGCTGAAAGGATTCTTGAATTACACGCAATGAAATTTTCCACAACATGTGGAACAGCGCTCATGTTCATTTCCATTAGGGTGATTTGACCTGCGTGGTCATTGCCACTGAATATCCACAAGATCGGCTTGACGCAGCCAGGAGGGGTCACTTCCAGGATGCATTCGATCTAGATAACGAGGATGCAGGAGTCAAAGTACATATGTCGAAAAAGGTCATGGTTCAGGTCAAAGTTCAAAGATTTATAGGTCATAATGCAGGGTACAAAGGTAAGACAAATGGCACATGGTACTATGGTACAACATGAGCCACATAAATACCCAATAATAACTACAGCATAAGAATATAACTTTTAGTTTTTTGTCTTCATCGGTACTTACCGTGAACTTTGCTTCCACCATAAACAATGGTAATTTATTTCCAAGAAGAGGCAGATTCCTGCGCAGTATACCCATGCTACCAGTATTTCCAGTTTCGTCTTCCTGTATATACCAGCCCGGATTATTATCAATGCCTGAAAGAAACAAAATATTCCATAAAAATCATCATCATCATATACTCGTATCGAGACCAAGCCTCTTCATGGAGAATAAAGTATATGGAAAGTATTAGTTACCAAGTCGAAGTTTGGCGTTGTCAAGCTCAGTAGTCCATTCCATCTTTTGTCGTGGGTGGCTGAGCTTGAATAGATATGTCGCCGTCTTCTTGTCTCTGTAAGGGCAAAAATATACAGATGACAAAGAGTGAAAAACACTGACTAAGAAACAGATGCGATCTGACGGGACTGCATGGAAGCACGTAAGTTGGGTACAAACATTGATCAGGTCTCAAGCCCCGGCCAAAATCTCGGTTGGAGCTCAAACCTCCGAGATGTATCAATAAACCTTCACACGAAGTAGAATCAAGCCCAAGCCACCCATGGGACTCGAACCCAAGATGTCAGGGCTCGGGCTCAAAAATGTTTCACATGACATGTTGAAGCTCCCCCCCTGGTTGAAGATGCAAGAAGCAATGCGTATTAACGGAGAAGCTAATCGTTTTACGGGGTGAAGATACGTATGACTTACTTTGTTGGTAAAGCAAGCTCAAGCCACCGCATATTGGCAACCTCTGTCTCATTTTCAATAGTCTCCTTCACATTACGATACCAATCGCTGACTTTCTGCTCGTCAATGATCTTGAAAAGAGAAATGATCACAATGACCAACCCCCGTGCTCATCAATTAAAACCATACAAAATTAGCGTGCGATAGTGTATTACAAGGGGGTATGAAATACGCAGACCAGAATAAAAGACATTTGCACACTAGTGCCTCGTTTTGGTGGCATGCGCGCATTGAAATGAGGCTAGTTCTTAGCATTTTTGCTAAGCGTCAATAAGTGATTGAGGAGCGCTGAAAAGAAACTGAAATTCAACCTGACGTCATTTGTCAGATGAGGAATAAAAACAAATAGATTATCAGTTGACACAGCGCATGAGTCAAGAAATTGTTGCTTCAAGGCAACTTGAAACCCACACACAAAGACGAAACTACGAGAAAGAAACAGCGCTTAATTCTTTCAGTTTCATCAAAACAACTTTGCAAAAAGAATAGAAGACTGTTTGATTCCGGAATAAAAGCAAGAGACGGCCCAAGGGTGGAGAGATATACCTCACACCCACAGACCAAGATGAGTCAAGGACCCATTGTGAATCAAAGAATATATTACAGTGTCTTCATAGTGATCGGGGTAAAGAAAGATACGGCATCCACACCCCCGGACTATAGAGGAATTCGCATTGAAATTGGGTGAGTTGTTAGGTAGGAGACGGGGGTTATGATCAGCAAGCAATAACATCGTGTGTTATCCAGTTGTTATTCACAATTCTGCAAAGCGAGATTGACTAATGTTGTACGCTAATCTTTCGCAATTGCTATCGAGTGTGCCTTTGTTTGCCAACGAAGCTTCTGGCCACGAAAACTGTTTACAGAATGGATGGACGAAAATCCAAGCAAGAATAATAAACATAGCAAAGTTGTTAAGAAAACACGAGATCGCGGCAGAATAAACATCGCAGCAACAGTAGAATGTTTACCAAAGCACTCGCGCTAACATCCATCGCCATATTTAGTTAATCCTAGACTAGGGTGAGTGGAAATCTTAGTCAATCAAAGGCAGGGTACATTGTCGGGCTGTCGGTATAGAAATCGAAGCACAATTCACAGAGGAAATCTGGTAAACGTCAACAACCCCCCAGGGCGGCTGCACGGTGTTACTGTTTGTTATATGTGTGCAAGAGCTCTGTTTAACAACGATGTCTACGTCTTTGAATAGCACACAAATGACAGTGTCTAAATGATAATGCACAGTGGGTTTGGCTGTGGCTTCCCATTGGTTGTTCGCTTGATATAAGATAGACGTGCGGCATCAGTGTGTTATCAGTGTCAGTGTGTTTCGATTGCAAGAAAGGTGGAGGAAAGAATAGTCTCTAAAGCACGAGCTATCAAGGATCGAGATTTTTTGAGAAACCAGGCAGAGAACAAGAACATTTCTCAATCATCTAGAAGAAATATAAAAAATATATCCAAAGAATAACTTGGTTATCTTCTCGGTTGGCTGGGGAGCGAAAGGCAAAGTTAAACCTGTCTGGACGAGAAACGATAGTTTCTAGAGTTTCTAGAAGCAAGAAGGCAGTCAGGTAGTGACATAAACAGAGCACAACCATCAGCTTCAAGGGCAAATAAAGAACGGGATTGCAAAGAAAGATTCTTCGAAACCAGTTTGCTCATAGTATACGGTGCTGGTGCAAAGACGGTGCACAAAAACTGAAGAAATCTGGCCTGAAAGTCCGCTGGAATCTTTGATTGAAAATAAAATAGAAAAGAACAGAATGCCACGAGCATTCCTTGCGCTTAAAGGTCGATATGAACCCCACAACGACCACGTTCACGCAGTGAAATACCAAAACATGAAAGGTAAGATGGCGTAAACATATATCTTTATATCATGCAAGAAGTGCTGTCGACATCAGCATGAAGTGCTCGATGTACAGAGGTTAATACAGAGCACAGAGCATTAACCTGTCTTATGCTGTAGCACAAAACTTAGAACCACAAACAATCGGTCTTCCCCCTTCTGTGCTTCTACGGCATCTCTTCAAAACAAAAATAGCTTCGAAATAGCTTCGTATTTCATATATAAACATTGCAATTGCATATTTTAATAGACAAGACTTTATGTTTTATCGATTAGGTAGCATTCAAACTATGGATGGTACAGCTTCGGGTTCGACCTCAGTCGAACCGCTCATCCCTGCAAAAGCACATCGAATATGGAGACCGATTCAAATCATCGAATCAGATGACGAAGCAAGATCGAATCTGCCAATCAAGGTACCATATACGGTAGCAGAAGAGTCGAATGTGTCAATCAAAAGACCTTATATGGCAAGTGAATGGTCGGATGCGTCAATCAACGGAGCAGGTATGCTGACGGAGGAAAATACACTTGCTGATACGAATAGAAAATTGAACACGATTGCAAAACAAGAAAGCGAGTTATCAGTCAAAAGAAATGGTTTATTAACAGGTTATAACTGGCCGATATGCATGCCAAACGTAAGAGTACATGATGACGATGTGGCAAAAGAACCAATTGGTCAGGCATTCTTGGAAAGCCAACCATACTGGTGTTATTGTAAGCATTACTATGATTATCACGCACCGTGGAAGCACGTTAATCCTACATCATTGTTGCGACATGAAATAGCAAGAGGAGAGCACGTGGTTCGGTATCAACAACAATATTGGTATGAGAATCATCAGAGATTGGTAGAAAGTTGCGAGTTGTCGTGCCGTACGCGGCATCCCGCGGGCCACGCGAATGCCACAGCAAGAGATGGACAAGGGCAATGGAGAGAATCGTTCGTGGTTGATCATCAACGAAATGTTAATGAAGCGGATGGAAGTCGTAGCAAAACGAGGCCGACACATGATAACGAGGTTGTCGAGAAGAAATTCAAGGATAGAGCAACGGATAACGAAAAAAGTGGAAACGAGATCAATTATGATGGTCATAATGACGATGATAATAATGGTGATGATAATAATGATGATGATAAAGTTGAGGATGATAGACGAGAAGCATTGGTTTGCTTGAGCAATGGTTTCCAACCCGAAGAGAAAAAACAGGTCTCCAGCGATAGACCGTATGCATGCCATATATGCAGTAAGAGCTTTAAGCGCCGGTCTAGCTTGGCTACGCATAAATTCATCCACACAGATCTGAAACCACATCTTTGTGCTATATGCAACAAGAAATTTCTGAGAAAGTCCGATTTGAAGAAACACGGTTTGATGCACAGCGGAAGGAAGCCATACAAGTGCGAAAAGTGCGGACGACATTTCAGCCAATCGTCAAACATGCTCACGCACATGCGCAGACACATGGGTATTCGCCCATTCAAGTGTGTCAAATGTGACAGA
The DNA here is from genome assembly GCA_013076295.1 of Sanderia malayensis. Lineage (NCBI taxonomy): Eukaryota > Metazoa > Cnidaria > Scyphozoa > Semaeostomeae > Pelagiidae > Sanderia > Sanderia malayensis. Next base: position 2,046,619 of record RQOL01000824.1, on the reverse strand, counting down.
GCATTTTTCAGAAAAGTCGATCTCAGAAGACACGAGGGAAGACATGTTGGTAAAAAAATGAAAAGAAAATCAAGTAACAGGACCCCCGTCGAAAACTAAAACACTCGTTAAAATTAACAGAAATTTTGTAAGAATACAGTGGGTAATGTACTTATTTAAATATTATGATGAGAAATGTATGAATATTTGACTTACTTCGTATTTCTTGCGCAATGTTCCAACAAGGCCTGCAATCTGACCAATTACAGCCAGGTCGTGTTGCAATGTTTCAAGTTCTTCCTGAAGATCTTTTCCACCGGGACGAGGACTTGAGACTGGATACAAAAAACAATTTGGCTTTGATTTATGGAATCGATGAAGATAGTAGAGAAAAAGAAAATGAGCAAAAATTGTGAGAAGAAGCAGTTAAAGGAAGAACTACAAGAAGATTATGATGAGAGAAGTATCTTTGGAGCATTGCACTCATAAACACTCCGGTGATGATAGATTATATAGGTTATGATAGACTTCTAATCTTATTATGACAATCACTGAACAGACAAACACAAACATATTCACGATAATAAGAGAAGTATCTCTCTCGAAACATTGCACTCATAAACACTCCTGCTATGATAACTTCTATTCTTATTATGACAATCACTCAACACACAAACACAAATATGTTCAAGTTGAAAAGAAAAATGTTACTCCTCATCTTCTTAAATAAAGAAGATGAAGAGTAACAGCAGGAAATAAAGAAAAGAAGTAATTGATAGAAGAAGCAAAAATAATTGAAGAAGTTTAAGAATAACAGTAACAATGACGAAAAGGAACAATTGATAGAGGAAAAAGGAAAATAATTAATATAGAAAGATGTAAAAGAATAAGCAGTTGAAGAAATAGGAAGAAGTATAATTAAATAAATAATAATAATAATAATAATTAGAGGATAAAAGATTTCGAGAACATGCACCTGGATGTGTGTATCTAATGGTTGTTGTTGTTTTGTTGTCGATGTTCACAAGAATTCCAGATCCGACATCCACAATATCGACTTCAGCAACTGGAACACACCATTTGACACGATATCGTTTCTTTGATAATTTATTAACGGCTTTTGATCTACAAGAAAAGGAAGATGATAAGGTGGAGATGAAGGGGGATGGGAAGAAATGCACTGTACTGTTTTAAATGATGATGGTAGAAGAAGGAGATGAGGAAATAAGAGAAAATGAAGAAAAAGTAGAAGGCAAGAGGAGACGAAGGAAATAAAAAAGAAAAACATGGAGATGATGAAAAATAAAAGAAAACAAGAAAATGAAGACGAAGAAGATGGGAGAAAATGAAAAAGAAGATGAAAAAGATCAAAAGCAAAAAAAGACGAAGATGATGAAAAATAAAAGAAAACAAAAAACAGAATACAAAGAAGATAAAAGAACATGAAAAAGAATTAGATGAAGAAGATAAAAAAGCAAACCAAAAGATGAAGATGATGAAAGTAAAAGAAAATTAAAAAGAAGAAAATAAAAAACTTACCTGTTCACCATGCTGGCGCAAACAAGAAGATCTGATAATAAAAACAGTCTGCGGAGTTTAGTTTTCACAACTTGACCATCAACAACTTTCTGTAAGAAATAATTAGTTTCAAGGATTAGAAATACAGAATATAGCAACAATTACAAGTGGGTTTCTTTGTATGTAGCACAGTGAAACCCGTAATAAGAGCAACAAATGAACCACATAAAAATAATCATATCCATGAGGTGGCCTGGCATTATGTGTCGATAATGCTCAAGGTATACTCACACATAACAACATGTTGTCATGGCGAACAAGGTAGCGTTTCGTTGAAAACAAAGGCTAAAAGAAATCCAAAAGAAACATTTAGTAAATTGATAATTCACGGGAATTAATTGTTAGTTCTCATTAGTGTCCCAGAACTTTTGCCTACTATTGTTGTAAGTAATAGGATGAGGCATGATCACGCATGATACCCCCGTGTTAAACGAATAATCCATATCGATATTCCATGACAAGTATAAAAAGAGACGGGGGTATGAGATGGATGAAGAATCATACCTTTGATAAACCTGAAAAGTATCTATCGAGTTGTGACACTCTGTATCTCATTTCGATGTCTCTTCTTTTCTCGCAAATCAATTCAGACAAACACTCCAGTTGTGTCAAGGCCATTTGAAGGGACATTCTATCACAATGATCAATTGATGTCACTCTCAATAGCTCCTAAAATACAATCAAATAAAACAACATTGCAAACTATTTTTATTAGGATACAATTCAAAGTATATATTGAGGGTCAAATTCTTTAAAATTCAAGAACAATGCCAGAATAAAGCCAGACTCAACCTTCATCAGGACTAAGAAGTTTTGCTTATCTGAGCCCTCTTACAAAGCAAAACAAGGTCGGGTTAAACATAACTTCAGGTTCAAAATCAAAAAATTTAAGAATATTCAGCCTCGACAAAAATTAGAATATTTATAAAAAATGTTCAGTTAATTATGAGTTCATTATGATAATTATGTAAAACCTATATGATGAGCATAAATTTAAAAAGTATTCCTCAATTGTATTTACCTGAAGAAGGACAACTAATTGAGGAAACCTGACCAGCGGTTTCTTCAGCAAATCATAGAACGTCTGACGACTAGGAGACTTGCTAAGGCGAGCCTGCGTGAATAATAAAAATAAAAGTTGATCATGCCATGAACAGGAGTGTTTATGAATGCGACGTTACGAGGGAGATACTTTTCTTATCATGGGGCAAACAAGAAAGATCAGGGGCTGGTTTATAAATGTAGAGTTGAGCTTGGCGTAGAAGCAGAAACAATTAGAAAGACCAAATTAGAAGATTGAAGATGCTCACCTTGAGAAATTTCAGGAACGATGGAACCAACCGGCATGTGTGTTTGACAACTTCCATTGCTTTGGTGAAGTTTTTCACGTAGTTGCTGTATGCTTTCAGCACCATGGAATTTGAGAACTGCAAAGAACAATTTGTGAATAATCAAAAAGGGTATACTTTCCTTTGAAATAGAATCTTGAAATAACGAAATAGAATTCCTTTTCGTAGGGGTCGAGGCATGACTCGTGAAACTTCGGGCTCGATAGCCTAACTAACTAGCATGCGAGCTTTGAATCTGGGCAAAAATGTAAGATATCCTTCGAGTGTTGATAGCTCCATATAACGCTAGCAGCCCATTGAAGGAAGTTGAAGCATTTCAGCAACTATGAGCACTACAGTTTCAGCATTTCATGCATGATATCTCTTCTTGCTTTTATTCAAACCTCCTTAGTCTCCTTAGATATCGCTTCCTTTGCCTTGAGTACAGATGTCTCTGTCTCTCACGAGAAAGGTTTCATTGGTAATAGGATAATCGATACTTACTGAGGCATAGATGATGTCACCAATTTTGGGAGTAATGTCCCAATCATCCATACGTGCACAGAGAGCCATGTTAAACAGTTGATGGCATTGCTCGATTTCTTGCAGATGTTGGAAGATGACACGCACACTCTCCTGACTGATGATTTTCTTGTCTCTTAATGGACGCTCGTAGTCCTACGTGAAGTGATATGTTCGAAATTTATAGACTGAGATGAAAGGGAAGGGAGAAAAAAGAACAACGAAGAGGGGGAAGAAAGGAAGGAGAAGGAAAGAAGAGGAAGGAGAGAGGAAGGAAAGGAAGAGGAAGAACGGAATAAAAAAAAGAAAACAAGCAAAATCGAATCAAAGCAAACCTGGATAAGACTATGCAATGTAACCATATAAGCTTTCTCATTTTCTAATATATACTTGATAATCTGATATCTTTTCACCTATACGCGTGAAAAAGTAAATCGATCAATCCCGGCTCCATAAAACTGTCTTATCACCTTAACTTACTCGACTGAGGCCCGGCAGAACAGGTAATTATACTTGATTTACAAGTGAAAATAAAGTTGAAGCAGGGGGGCTAGTGCTATCAGTGAGAAGCTGCATAATAAACATATATACCTGGTCTTCAGTGGCATCGGAATTCAGAATTGGCATCGAAGGGTGTTGCAAGGTTTGGCCATCAAATCCAATGTCAACATAATGAAGTGAATCTGTAACAAAAATCAAATTTGACATCATTTATAGCATTCGTGCTAACAACACATTTGCAGGTTTGCTATTACCGTTCAATTGTCTAAAATTCCATTTACTCAGAAAACACAAATAGACAAAATATGTTCACAAAGAGTTGTTGCTTACCATCATCTTGTTCGGTCAACGAGTTGCTATCAAACGGTATTGGTGGTAAAGGAGGCAACGGTGGTGGGGGCGGTTGGGTTGGAATAGGGGGAAGTGGCTTCCCTCTGAAATGTGGCTTCGTCTTCAAAGCTTCTTCTGCTTGCTCTCGAACTGTCGTCAGCGCATTGACAACCGAATCACGCTACGAAAAAACAAAACTCGATCAAACATCGTCCTTGAAAATAAATTTTAAATCCCGCAATTTTAAAAAATCTCAAAAAAGGACTTACATTGCTTGACATCTTCTGCGACATATCACCAACGACTTCGTATAGATCATCATCATTATTATCATTAAAATCACCACTGACGTCATCGAAGTCTGAGCCCCAGTCTGAGTCTGAACCCGAGGCTTCTTCAACAGGGGAGACTGGAAATACAACCGTGCTCAGCGGCCTATCCTTCGTAACTATGGAAACAAAACCATGTATAAATAATGATACAGCCATTCATTGCCTTGTCCCTATTTTAGGCGTTTATTCAAACATGTTTGCTTAATCAGTCAATTAGGGTCATTGTTTCAGTCCCCTCTCTATAAAAGATTAATGTATTACCATCATCATTATTAAAAGTGTCCCCTCATAATAGCAAGCAAAACATCTTGTCCCTTGATGAACTGCTTCATAGCATACAATTTCCCCTTAGTACACCATTATCAGTATTTTCACTGGACTCAGTTTTAGCTTCCAGCTTTGTATAGATGATATTAGTATGTATATAGACTTACCAGGAGTCAAGAGATTATCTTTTCTATCATCAGACAATTTATCAATATCCTTGATTGGTCTGCTGCTAAAAATAATTCCATCTTCGATTTTACCACCGTCCCCTTCACCAGCAGCCTCCCCAAGCAAGGAATAAACATGCTCATCATCATCATCATCATAATTTGTATTACATTTGGTCTTGTTGACAGCCCATAGTTTATCATAATCTTTACTGCTCTTCTGGGTTGAAGGATCGCTCTTCAATCTTGGTCTCCGTGGAGGGCGGACAGGATTCGAATCACTTGAAGATTCACTACCTTGAGACATAAAAGTAGCAAGAATCAGATCACAGTCATGACACCCTGCGTCTCTTAAAGAGTCCAATACAAATCAGGCCATTTCAGGGGGTACTGTACGGGTAATTACAAGTTTTGTGGCACAGCTCATAACAAAACAAAAACGTAATTGTATTATAGAGATACCCCTTGTAGCCCACATAGCTATGATGGAACTCAGTACATGAATAAGTAAAGTCAGGGGGATACTGCATTCAACTTCCACTAGATTCTCTGTATTGATGTGTGTGGTAGATAAACCTTGAATCGACTGATGAAATCAAGGTAATAATTAAACAATGGTGTGGCCTACTGGTGGCTAAAGCACTAGGTTCAATCCTTGGGGCTATGCCTTCACTTGTTTAAACCACATACTGCCAGAGCCAGAACCACAAGCTAAAAGCTGTCAACCAATACATCCAGAATTTCTGGGAGCAAGGGTTTATATCAACCAGGCCGATATTGATAAAAGTTGTTTAACAACTGAAACAGCAATCCAGTGTCAATGAATATTCATATTTTATGGACAGAGAACTGTGGAGGAATGCTGTGCCATTGAATCTAACAAAAGTTCAACCGGGATGGAGATGGTTTGAGCATTCAGATACACAAAGGTAGACATACTAGTTCGTTCCAACTTGCTGTAAGGTCTTTCTTTTCTCTCGTAGCCACTGTAAATACCGGGAACTCCTTCCTTCATCCCCACCATGCTCCCTCGAAGTTCTGGATCTCGAGTGAAAAGCTGTTTTTTGGCACTTCGGACCAAAGTATGTGTATCTACTTCAATTGGTTCTCCTCCGACAAACTCGTGATATTCATTATCATCATCATGAGGGCTCACTGAATCATATGTTTGCTCGGTTTTTCCTTCGGAGTAAACGGAATCGTAAGTTTGTTCAGAGATGTTTTGCTTATCATCTGCTGAAGTGGTTGATGTTTCAGTTTCTTTGGGCTTCACATAGAAATCCGGTAAATCATTTGTGATATCACCTTGAACAAATTTCAACAAATTAAACAAATTTACAGAGCAACTGACCCAACCAATACAAATTACTTCCTGATTTAGCAAACCCAACACCGAGTAAATTTTGAATTTTGATCATACTCACTTATTTTGGGACCTTGAGATTGCTTTTCAAGTTTCTCAAAATTATCATCAGCATAATTACTGTTCATCCTGCAAAACACTCAACTTAATTAGCTCAAGCTGCAACGATTTTACATTTTACGTGTGGAATGAAAATAATAGAGCGTGGCCTACGTACGAATGGCGTAGAGAAAATTTACTCTCAAAGTACATATGACTGAATTAAATTCAACCTCATATGTAAATAGGCATTATTCTAAGTGTGTTAAATATAATAAAGTGCTCACCTGACGGGATAAATTGCGAAATAAATGTCGAAACAGTAAAAATGCGAAGATTACTCAATTGCCAACAAAACACTTCCAAGGAATTTCAACTTTCGTATCACATGATTACCTCTTGGCATTCATCGATTCCTCTTGGCACTAGTTCATAGAGCTCCTTAACGCATGTATGGAATTAATATTGATATGTTTATGTGGTCCATGATCTAAATTCTTGAACAATGTGTTGTTGAGTTGACATGAATTTGTATCCGCTGTCGAGGAGGTTGTACTTCTGGGAACATTTGGGATGGAAAATTTTACACCAAAAACATGCTGTATAAAAACAGATCCACCGACATTAGTTCTATTTTATATAAACGATAAAGGTAAGCTTCAATATTTAGGCTCCCAAGCGCCCAATAAAAGTCGGAGTTCATAGGCCTAAGAATTTGAATTTCCAGGAGAGGAGTAGATATGTTTATAAGTTTTATTATCTTTATATTCAAATAAAGTCTCCGCAGGCAACTTTTTTCTCGGGACGTTATATCTAAGATGAATTTTTATTTTATTTACAGGAAAGCTTCACCGAAGGTCGATTCCTGTACGAGATATCAAAGAAAATACAAGGTAACAATTATAACCCCCGGAGTACCTGCCATAGCAGAATGGCTTGTTAGTGAACCTCTCGATGAATCAGGGGGCTACACTGGTTGAACATTTATCTTTTGTTTTTGTTGCGTGGCATAATGGTTTTGGCTTTATTTTTTAAGTATTGACGAAATAAAACAAGATTTAATGCAAACTCATCATGGAAAATACTTGAAAAGAATAAAAGAGAACCAGGTATAAAATTATTGAAATTTATTTCCAAATAAAACCCAAAATAGCAAGAAAGTTTAGTACTTGGTTTTTGATAGCTAAGTACATAATTTCAAAATTTTATATAAGAGAAATTACCAAGCATTATATATATTATCTATCAACGCATAATGCTAAAAATGCTGTTCATACAGCATTGCACCTTCGGCGATGCAAATTTTTGGCGCTGCAGAATTTTTCAACATGTAATCTGTTTTATAATTATGATTATGATACAATAACTGTCAATTCAACTCAATTACGATCCTGTCAATTCAACTCAATTTATAACCGCACAAGACAATTGGCAGTTTCGTTGTTCCCAGAGAATATTTTCCGGCTAAAGTGAATCTTTAGATTAACCTGTGTGTGGCCTTGAATCGGCTCTGCTAATTTCTTCACCTGAAATCTGTGCTCATTATTACCATCACAACTGTTTCACGGCCTCATTGCCCACAGTTAGCCCCGACTGTGCAGTGCCGAGCCGAGCCGAACACAATACAACATCCCACGGTCCTTTGCGCTCTGCTTGCCGGTCAATTTCAATTGTTTCTTGGTTTGAAAAACAGAATTAATTGACCAATTGATGTCATATGTTGTGTAGCAAGACTTTTGAACAGATGTCCACAATTCTCGTGATACCTGTATCCACATTATTTTTTTAATGAAAATCCTGTTATCAAAATTAAAGTACACCAATATTGTTCAGGTTAAATGTAAATGTATAAATAATTTTTAAATAGCTGAAACATTGTTCTGACTATTTTTCACAGTAATCCATATCTGGATCAAAAAGAGCGCGATCTTATATTCTGTCTTGGGAATTTTGAAACTATTTTTAATTAAACATTTTCGTCATTTTAGCCACTGTTTTGTTCACACGGTGCTTTCGTTATTGATGCCTTATGCTATTTTTGTCGTTTTCCTTATCGTTTGGTTCACGTAATATTTTTGAGAAAAGATAAAACCATCTTAAGAAAGTCTTGAAAAACTTTCTGAAATTGGCTGATGCTTTAAGAAACTGGACTCCTTACTGTCAGTGTTAATTTCTTATTTTGAAAATGTGTGTTGTTTAGTGGCAATGTTTTGATGGACTAATTTTAAATAATCTTCTTTTCTCTCTTTACGAATGCAGTTGAACAGACTGCTCAAGAAACTACAAGATGGTGTCTGCAATATTGGCATAGCCTCGGAATCAAAAACAAATTATGAAAGCGAGAACTTGAATAAACTGAACGACGAAGAATTGAACGCAGTGAAAGAGAAAATGTCAGAAGGGTTTGAAAAACATCGGATAAAGCCAGGAGATGAGAATTGGAAATATGAAGTAGAAGTTGACTTTGAATTGAACAACGGGAATAAAATCGAATCAGGGTGGGACTCTGATGGATCCGACTTAGAATTTTGATAACCTTGCATAATTCAACCATTTCTGCTCTTCTAGTTTTTGTTATTGTAAATATGTTTCCAGGCATTTCTTTATTGTACATTGAAATAGCTTCCTATAAATGCAAAGAGCGAAGTACTTCATGAATCAGATACTTTTGAACGAATACTACTGGCACACATAAAAGGCCAGAACATTGTTTACATTGTCATTGAAATTTGCCCCCTGAGCCCCAGTCTGGCCCCCCGTAGTAGCTAAGGAGGATTGTTGTGCGCGTTTTCGCCGACATCCCCCGGTGAAAAATCCTGGTGAAATACCGTGTAAAAGGTTCTCCTGTGCATACTGTTTTATGCATCAAGAACTCCTAAACTTTGAAGCTCTGCTTATGAGTCGAAAGCCTCTGTTGCCCGAGGCTTGCCTCGTTTTGAAAACTTTCTTTAAAATCTCTTTAACATCAGAATTATTTCGTTGCTTTGTGAGAATTCATGCTGCATGTAGTGCAATACCGGTCACCGCAGAGAATTTTATGCTCGTTTCTCAACTTCATAATATCACCCCATCCAGCTCGTCAAAATGGGTGTAAACTTTCCAACATGATTAGATATAATGTTAAATAGCTTAGAACCGCAGGATCTATATTTCTCCGGTTTTTATCCAGTAAAGCTGGGCATATATGAAGCTTTTCGTGAATTCAACACCCAAAGATTGGCCTTGTAGGCGGAGCTAAGCAGGATTTCAGCCAATTTTCAAATCAGATAAGAATAATCTGGCAACGTTGAATGAAGTGTTTTCACTATCTTCAAAAGAAAAGCAATAATTGATAAAATATTTCGTATCTCCTCTCTTATCGTTTCCGCGTGGAATATTTGCTTCGTGTACTTTTTGCTACTGCATAGAATCCAGCTGGGATTTTGATATTATCATCGCTATTAATTGGGCGCTTGATTTGAGCTCACAATGAATTCTGGGTATTTTAGATTTCGTCATTCAGAACAGTGTGCTGGTTGGCTAGTTCCTTCGAATGCAATTAGGTATATGCAGCTTACTAAATCGGGGATTTCGATTGCAAGTTCGATATTTCTTTTTCATTCCAAGAAAATGGGAGAAGGTACATTCTCTTAAAGATACACGAAAGAGTTAAGTCCACCCGCCTTTAGACTTGCTCCAAGTCTATTTCGTGTTTCAGAACTGCGGAGGAGAAAAATGGCAGTTCAGAATGCAGATTGATAATGGAATTGTTGAATCACTTGAGATCACCAATTATTCATGAACAGCCAAGTCTATTTCGCTATAGTTTTTCTTTTTCCCTCCTCCGCAGTTCCCTTTCTGTGCCTGAAACACGAAATGGACTTGAAGCAAGTCTAACCCGTGCTAAAAATAAAACGAAGTTCAACTAAATGCAAAAACGTGGTGCATTAAATAATAAATTTTCTCTGATCACACGCAAAGGCGGAATGTGTGTTACTCATCCATCCCAGAAAGTGATCAGACATAAACAACACTCAACTTCAAGACAACAAGGTAATTTTAGATCCCAAAGATAAGAAGCCAATTAAGAAACCTTTTAAACTAGAGTGCCGAAATTGTCATGGAAATTAAGAACCTCTTAGTGCTAAGTGCTGTTTTATAAAAGAGTTTGTGGGTGAGCCACTGCAAATCGGTAAGAAACAAGCGTGCCCAGCAACTGCATCTCTTCCTCGCGGGACAACCCCCCCTGGTTGCGAAGTGATTAGCATTGAGCTTGTTTATGACTAAGACACGAGTCGGGGGTGATAGATAAGATTGTTCTAATGAATTATAGGCTTATTGTACTTTGCAGACATAAGAAATAATTTGAAATTGGATTTATCCGAAAGACAGCTTACTGACAATAAGACGATAAAAGGGGACATATATTCATTCTATTAAATCATACTTGAGTAGCCACAACAGAATGGCGATAAAAATCTCTTTGTTTCTCCTTCAATAATACTGTCTCAAAATACTCGACTTATGTCGATGCTTTTCAATTCTGGTCTATGCTTCGGCTGACCAAAATTCTGGAATTGGTTACAATTATTCAAAAGTAATCCGTGACACAGTCTCAGCTTTCACCGCAGCGGTCGGTTTACGAACCGCAAAACCGCTCCGCCGGTGGACAAAAAGACTGGCCGTCAATTGCACGCGGGGGCTGTCATGGCTGACTCTGTTCGCCAGTCTAGCACGATCGGCTCGCACCCCAGACAAATTACAAACAAAAATGCCAGTCAATATTGCATTTTAATAATGATAGCAAGACTTGATGCAGTGGCAAATGTGTTAATGGTGCATTTCGATAGCGAATACGTAGCAGACAACTAATACTGATTGTGCTTATTATCTTAGCGTAACCGTAACCTCAACATGGCATGGCAGCCAGACACTGGGAACTGATAGATAGACTCAGTCGCAGACGTTGGATAAAGTAACGATCAGGTTGTAAACGTTGAGCTCCGCACACGACAGGCTGGATTACACGCGTCAGACAGACATACGTCATGCGACAGACATACTTTAGACAAGCCACGAGAGACCTCTTCAGAATGCGAACTTCAATGCAGTAACATAACCTAATGTTCCAATTTGGACAAATATGGCAATCCGGTCATGCCGAGAATGCATTTAAGAGCAAGGCGGTAAGGTCGATTTAAGTTATAAATCAATTAATTAAGGAAGCAATTAGAAAGTATTGTCACCAAGAGAGGAAGGCGATGCACGTGGTTGGCTTAATTAGGCAAACGGGCGTGAAGTATTATGTGAAAATGTACGACTATATACTCGTTTATATGGTGGAATGGTGGTGCATTGCAACAGTCTTGTCAGACTCTTCAAATCCTGTCGAAACTAAAAATAGCCATCTTTTATTCTTAAAAATGCATTGGCTCCTGCGCTGCGCTCTCTCGTACTGCTCCGCAGCGACATAGGCTGGTGATGAAATAGAATGCATGACATTCCAGTGGTGTATTGGAGGAGACTTGGCGCGAGCAGTTCCTGAGGTCTGAGATTGCTTGCCTCGAAAGAATTCGTGTCACGTGGGTAGTGCTATTGTAATCAATTATTGATAACACCTGCGGAATGTCATGATAGGGACCTGGGCTTCAGTATTAATGTTTCTTTTTACCCCCATTTACGAACATTCTAAACAGACACCAAAATATCAACCTTTGTTTATCAATGAAACTGTTGATCAAAGTGGAGGTCTGAGGTGTTATCAGGTCGCAGTCTCAAATGCCCCCACCCTTGGGGGCCCCAACAAGACCCCCATGTACGCTGGGTGTCGCCCATGATTCTATGGTGTCGCCTGCCTCCCCAATAGCATCAAAGTCGCCCCGAAGGCCTTGATATTAACAAAAGAGTAGAAGAGGAAAGATGAATAAATACTTCATTTGAGTGACGATCTGAGTACACGATGATGCAAAGCTGATTAAATTCGTCCTACACTACATTTCTAAATAATTTCTACTAATGTTTACCTACAACAGAGCTCCACATTAACTTTTACATGACGTTTTTAAAGCAAATAATATACAAAAAACCAATCAGTCCCCCTTTCACATCCGGCAAGCTTATAATTTCAGCCATTCAAAGTCAACAGATGAAGTTTATCAACACGGGTGATAATGTTATATAGAATCAAAACATCAAAACTATGAATGACACATCAAGTAGCCGCCGGCTGGAAAGGGATCTTGAAGATTCGCGTCTTAGTTAGGTTCAAGTCTTAATAAAAACTTACTTCATAAAAGCAAAATATTTCTAAGATAGAGGGGCATAACCCCCAATAACAACCCGAGCCTAAATTTCAACTTCAGCTATAATCAAATGTGTGAAATGGGTATATACTGCCGTAACAAGCCCCTAGGATGGGTTACAGTGGGCCCAAGGTGCTTTGTCGAGCAAATGTGTTGGATGACGTAACGATAGAAATGAATTCGTCTAACAAAATTCAAATATTCTCGTAAAAACTTAAATTTCTATTTACAATTTCCCAAGAAATAAAAAGTTAATTTTCAAAGCAATGGTTGGTATTAATTAGCTGTGTTGCCAAGGGACTGCTAATACAATTTGATTGGCTGGAAGATATAGTGAGCGTTTTGATTGGGTGATACAATACCCTGTGTGAAAATCAGGATTTGACTTTTACAGTTGATGTTCAATCTCAACTTGTGCATTCATCAAGCCTGGTGAGTTCGCCTTGTTGTAAAAATGGCAGGACTTATTTCCTCACAAATTCAAAAACAAAACGATATTTGTTTGCGGAACGAGTTCGAAACCGGTTGATAAATCATTGAAATTCGAACAAACGACCATTCGAAATTCGAACAAACGACCCACGTATTAAATCATCCAATTCAATGCATATAGCGGGCAATAAGTCATGTTAATACAAACAAAGATACATGGACGGATACCTAGTGATTAATTTCCCACCCTTCATAAGGCCTCCTTTCGCAAGCAACCATTTGCGAGCGCGCTAAGCTTGAATTACCCATGAAAAACAAAACAATATACCCTGTATAAGCCTAATTAACGATAAAATTCAATGATGTACATACATAATATATATATACCTGAAGTTTCATGCCTCAAGTTTCAATCTCAATATCACTCTCTTCAGAACTTTCCAGAATATCAACAATTCCCTTCTTCGAGTCTTCAGTAAACTTGATAACATTTGGCTTCTCGTTCGTCACCACAGCTGACGATGAGCTACTGCGATGCTGCTCAATTGGGGCAAGTGTGGAGGAGCTTTGAGCTTTACTGCCACCACAGTTCTCCATCGGTTCTTCCGACTCTCTCTTCAAGTGCAGCGGGAAATGTCGCACGATACTATGAGCAGGTGGATAATCAACATCCATACTCGAATTCATCGACCTTTGCTGTTGTTGTTGTTGTTGTTGTTGTTGATAATGATGATGATGGTGACTGCTGCTTGGCCTACTGGCACCACTGCCAAATGAGCTGCCACCATGCCATAAACTTTGCAGTTGTTTGCGTAAATTCTCCTTTTCAATTTGGCTTTGTTCCAGCTGTGCATTCAATATGATTCCTTCTTTCTTCAATGCTTCTATTGTTTCCTTCGTGTCAGCATTCTCGTTTCCCATCTTATGTCTGTTTACCTCCTGTTGAAACTCCCATGTGATTCTATTGAACCTGGCAATGTCCTTCTGGTGTTCGCGTTGTACAACTTCCAACTCTTGTTCAACCCTCCTCTTCGTTTCCATCGATTCCGAGTATTTTTTATCACAATTAATCTTCATCAAATGCAACTCCGTTTGAAGACGCTGGTTCTGCAGGGACAGTTCTCGGATTTTCTCCTCTTCGGTCAAATGCAATCTCTTCAGCTCGCTCGCCAACAAATGACTCACATCACTGATATTCGGTTGCTTCACTTCGGACGACATGTATTTCCTCAGTATGTTTTCTACCATACTTTCCAAGCCGTCTGTCGTGTTGTGTGATCTTTGATTCTGACACAATTCACAGCCAGATTGGCAGCTACCCTGCCCGCCCGCTTCCAGCCCGGCGTTATCAATTTCCCCCGGTCTTTCCGATGCTTTTTGTGCCAATAGCTGAAGCCCTGTACACGAGGCCGATGCAGCGGCATTCTTGCATTGTTGACATGATAAATACATCGGGGATGCCCCAAGGGGGCCAGGGGCTGGACAGCCGCACTGTGCATGGACAACAGCCAGGTTAGATGTGGGCTGATAGCTAACTCGACTCGGAAATGAATGGCTAGCGGGCTTTGGAGTGGCACTCATGTGGCTATCTTTGCTTGCGGATGACGGGAAAATAAAACGGCTTTGGCTGGAGTTTTCAATGTCAACACGCTGTTGGGTTGATAAGCTTTTGTTGTTTGTGGGAGACCAGGGGTGAAACGCGGACTGTCTGCTGACATCTTTGAATTCGTTGGCTGAGGGAGGCCTACCGCCGTCTGAAGAATCTGTGTCAGATGAAGAAAGACGGGCCTCCCTGTCAATTCTCAGCGTTTCAATGGGCGAAAAAGTCGTCTTCTTTCTTTCTGGTGATTTGATAAACGCGACAAAATCAGGATCTTCTGCCCCATCTACAGGTGTTGTTTTCTTAGAACGATTGCTATTGAATTTACTCTTTATACTGTCCCAAAGAAAAATCAATTCTCTCGTCGGCTTTTGTTCAACCAACATCAGATAGGCCCTCCAACGTGAACTCTCGAAGCCCCAATGACATGTGTGAACTTCATCAAACGATGTATGATTGTGTGAGACAAATTTTTTCGTTGAAAATAGGCCATTACATTCTGTACAGCGAATGCACTGCGATGTAGGTTCTGTATAAAGTTCTGGCTCAAACAGGCCCACACAGCCACCAAAACACTCGTGATAAACCTCGAAATTCAACGTGTTTCGCATACGAATTTTCGGATCAACTTTTGGGGCACGGGATCCATACAAACTTCCCCAGAGTCTGTAAGCATCACTTTTGCTGATCAAATTACTAGATGTTGACGTCCATGGCAAAATCCCAGCCAATTTCAACGAGTCGAGTTGTTGCGGAGTACATTTTGAGCAAAATATTAATAGCTCGTCCCTTCGACTGAAAATCTCATGAACGTTGTAGTCCTTTAAGACATTTTGAACTAGCTCAGTGAAACATAGACGTTTTTCACCGCCATAGCTGAAACATCCAACAGTATTGCCATCCAAAATCGTATCTCGAAGTTTATTTGAATCCGGCTCTTTCTTGTAACGATAATCTTTTTGCTCTTTCCTCGAGTTAGCAGCCCCGATCCTGAAGGCCTTCAGATCCGATTTTGTTGCTACAGGTCCGCGAATTGAATCTCTCGAAGCTTGGTTATATTTCTTTAAAATTAAATCCAGTAAAGTATCTCGAGCTGATTCACGTTGTATACGGACATCCACCATCGAGTGAGAGGCAGACATTTTCTTTCTTTCAAGTTTCGATAAACAATGCGAAATTTAGGACACCAAGCCAAACCACGCACGACGGCCGACCACACGTTTCTGACCTCGCAGAAAGAGATGTCCCCGCTTCGGCTATAAACTTGTTCTTCTCAAACAATTAAACCGTGTCTTTAATATTAAAAATGCGCTATATCTTGAAATGATAAGGTTTCCAAAAGCGTATCAATCGATATTCAACGAATTGTCATCTGTTTTCAAAATACATGTTACACACAACTCATGTCTGTCTGCTACTTGCACAACAATCAATTTAGCCCCAGACAGTATCCGTCAGCCAAAATAGTTAGTTAGTGTCTGAGACGAAGGCGTCATAAAAATCCTCAGACATGAATCGCCTATTCTTGTTAAGTCTTTGCGCTCACAATGATCTCTGCTCTGTTTCACGATATCTAAACACGCTTCTTATCCAATCCAGTGAACAATATCTATCTCTCCCTCACGAAAACGTAAACTCAAGCTCGATAAAATTGACAACGAATATTTTGCGATCAACATAATTTCAAGGCCTCTAAATAATGTTGTTCTGCTGTAGTAATTCGCGTTTGAAAATAGCTTGCTATGCGATCACAGCAGGACCTTTGTCCATATAGGCCGACACCTGACGATTGGCTGAATGAGACAAAAAGGAAATTAGCAGGACATAGCTCAAAGACACCAATCAAACAACTGACCAAAACAAGGGTTCTCACTCCAAAGCCCCTCTCACCAATAACCGCCCAAGTATCTTTCTGCATTCATTTGGGTTCTTGTCGAGAAAACTTGTTCAATAATGCAAGCTGTTTTTTATCGAAAGTTCGACCCAACAAGGTCAAATAAGGTTTTTTAAACAGGAAATTTTGAATACTATATACATACAGACACAGACAGAACAGGGTTATACTCGAAAAATTCTTTAATCAATTTCTAGAAACTGGACTGGCACTTTTCCAAAGGTTTAAGATGAATAATCAGTTTTATTTACATTTTTTATTATTAACAGCGCGACCCGAGGCATTGTTATTCAACAATGTGAAGTGATATTTAACAATTTTGGCACCAATATTTATCAATGAGCCGATAAAACTCAGATAAAACTATATGTATAGTATACAAAATATACAGTGTAAAGTTTACGAGGAAGCAGGAGTGAAAATAAATGCGTCACGGTACAAGATGATAGAGATTAAGCAAAAATGCGTTAAAATTCCATTCATTGACTGAAATTTTTTCTATTGTCTACCGAGGCGAAAAGTGATTAATTATGGTGTGAAAATTTGCACGTTCTGTTCGTAAGCGGCCTTAGGACTTGCGAATGAAGGCTTGCGGCTTATGGGGCTGACTTCTCAAGCACACGACATGGGTGATTCTAACGTCAAAGAAAACTTGTTTGGCAAAAGAATGTTTGTTCGCTTCACATATGACACCACGGGTGTATTCAACAGAAACGTTTTCAAACCCAATGATAACAGTAGGCCATGTTTTGGGCAGTAGCCAATTGAACGTGTCTAGACTCAGTACAAAAGCGACCCGTCTCGACAAACTATGATGCTTCTTTAGTCTCTCTGCGGATAAAATTGTGGCGACGATCTTCAATCTGCTTATTCACGATTCTTGTTCTCCAATTTTGTTTGAAAAATTGTTTATGTCTGACGTGATAGTTTGAATGTGCAGACTTGGTGTTTTGGTGTACATACGTCTATTTCATCACCCAGTCCACACATTTATAACTGCTGTTTACCCATTAATACCAAAACATCTGAATTTCCTTTCCTTTGCAAGGATCTTTTCTGCACTAAGTTGGAGAAAAATTTGATATTTTCAATAATAGAAGAGGAATCTGTCTCAAACATCTGATTGAGAATTTTTCCCAATACATGCATTTCACTTTATAAAAGATAGAAGGTTTTGCTGAATTTAGGAAATTAGATAGAAGGCTGTCTTTGGTCGCGGTGCTGGGCCTAATAAAAATAGAATTTTCAAGGAAACTTTGCTCGAGAAGCAATCAGATGTTGTGGCGATCGCGAGAGAGCAACTGCTGCTCTCCTTTTAAAATAAATGTTGACTTGAAATTGCCCGTGTCACAGCTTACACGAAATCAACTTGTACTTTTTGTTGCTCTGTTGTAAACTATACATTGTTTGCATAACATCACAAAATTTACAATCAACGTGGTGTTTCAACCCGAAAGTGACAAAAGCAAATTATCAAAAGTCAAACCACCAGAACAAAAAAACGTTTTCTTGCTACCATCAACCCGGACCGCAACCTTATCAATATGCCAGTCAAGGCAAAACAGAACAATTCTACTCTTTTCCTTATTTTAACCGATTTAATTCATTTGCTACTATACATTCTTCTAAACGCTGCATTATCAAACAATGTCATAACAGAACAGGCACCCGAGCAGAACACATTTAAAATATTTACATCTAGTTAATCTTGCGAAATGCCCCAGCCCCTCATTAACTTTATTCAGAGATAAATTTGACAGACGGTCTTTTCTAAAAATAATTCTGCTCATGCATAGTCAAACTCGAAGAATTCCAAAGTTAACAAGGGGTAATTTATTGACAAGGTTCTTATTTGATTTATTGATTAATCTTGACGGATATGGGTTAGAGACACCGCAAGATATAATGTTATGTTGTCAATTAGACAAGGTGTTTTATAACGTGCTTTCACCTTGCCAATACTGACGATTTGAATCATTGTTATTTGTAATCATGATTGTGATTACGATAACCTTGACACAATCATGATGATTATGCATAAATTTCAACCCGCGTGGCCTGGTGGAAAACAGTTGAACCTCGATAGTCGAACTCCCAAGGGCAAGAAGTTGTTCGATTTATCGAGGTTCACATAATAAAGCATACAGAACCAAGGGAAATACAAAAATAGGCAGTCAAGGACTGCATGTGGCTACTGCACAAGCTCAAAACTAACACCAGCTGAAAATTGTTGAGCATAATCGGGGGGACATGGGGGCATCATTGAAAAAGAAATGGGGTATCAAGGCTCTAACTATTTGACAAAAAGAAATGACAAATGAGATGAAAAGTGAATTTGATTAAAACGTTTTAAAAAAATTTCTGATCAAAGCATACAACTTAACAACTGGGTAATTGCTAATTCTGATAAAAGGCAAAAGGGTCAAATTTTTCAAAATTTCCAGCAAAACTGCCCAAAATGCTGTTAAAATCAACGAAATCAGCAAATTCTAAGGGGGGATCTGACTGCCCAAAACGCAAGGAAACTTGAAAAGAATGATGGAAGTCCCCATTGTTCGGAGATATTATATTCTACACTTGTTTGCTTTTGCAGAAGCCACGAGGGGAATGCCCCTTTCGTGATGATATTTCAACGATTTTCTTTTAACTACGAAAAACCACATATTTTCATGAAAATATAAATTTGTTACCAGTCACAGGATTAATAGTGCCTAATAAATAGTGATTCTGAATTTCTGATAAAATTTAAGCATCCTGAAACGAATTTTCGAATTTTTCGCTCGATGCGAAAATTTTCGCATATTACGATAAGCTGATAACAACTTAGGCCACTTCGATGAAATCTTTTGAAAAAAGTCTTGACAAAATCAAGAGAAACAAAATTCGAAGACTGCTGCGGCTTTGACCTTGGTTATTTTCTGGTACCAAATAGAAAATTAATTGAGATTTCACGGCTTCGAAAAGGAATTCTTCCACCGTAAGCGTTTGGAAATTTGACTTGACGTTGACGATTCGGCCAGTCGGCCTTTTGTCGGCCTTTTGTCGAGAGACACGATTTTCCTTGGCAATGTCGATGAAAACGAGCAATCACCTAAATAAAGACTATTAACCATCAAATCATCATGTCTTTTTGCTTTATATTCTTTAAAGCAAACAATAAGCGCGCCAGCCTTCCTAGTAGAACTAGAATACACGATGACCTACCATGAACAAACACTGTCAATAGTTACCGAGAATCGTTAACGATGAAAAAACCGAGAATCTTCGTGATTAACGAATTTCTTTCACTCACTCACTCACTCACTCAAGACGATAGCATAGTGGCTCTGCCTCTTCATCGAGGCAGTAGCCACAAAAATGATCGAGATCGTGGGAGTTCGACTTAAGCGGTATAGTCGACTTATCGAGGTTCAATTGCATATCTAAGCCGGCTGTTGTTGAATTGCTAACTTGATTTTCCATGGGAAAAAAGCAAGTCACTGCCATCATAATCATAATCATAATTAATATCTCCACAATTTTGCCACCAACACTATCATATTATGATAACACTCATTTCACTTCATACTGCTGGTCAATAGCTGAACACCCACCCAGTCGGTCTCATAAATAATTCACAAACATAAATTGTCTCGTGGTGTCATATAGTCTTTTACCTGCTCATTCGTCTGCTAGAAACCCGCATCTGAATAACGCAGTGGAAGACAATAGGCGCCACGGTGTAATTATACAAGGAAACAATCCAGGTAGCTGACGAATGAACATGAAATTCTTTTTAATCTGGCGACTGCCCCACTTCAGATTTCGTCTCTCTTTTAAAAGGTTAGTCATCGCCTGTTGTTTTCAGCATTCCTTCTTTTACGAGTTGCATTAGAGTTGTTGATTATTTGCCTTGAAAAGAAAGTCTGGTCTTTTTGAGGCGGATAAAATATTCTTTTGAAAGTAACAATTGAATCGAGAAATGATTTCAGACATTATACATTTTTTATGAGAATGCTAGAGTTTTTACCCAGCCTCAAGGCTTTCCATTGCTTTTCTTAAATTCCTATTGCTTTTTGGCAATTTCGAGCATCGCTATTCTGATGAACATTTTTCTTTATTAAAAGCAAAAAGCAATCAAAAGTCAGAACGGAGAAAAAAGAAAAATTGGGAATTTCAAGAATAACTATGCTTCCTGAGAAATAACTTCATGATGTTACAGATGAACCAATCAGCTTACAATATCATTACTACGTCACAGAAATACTCTACTCTTCAATCAGGGATCAGGTGGAGAGAGGATGAAAACGAGGCTGGCTGGAGCTTTACAAGACTCACACTCCATTTACAACTATTCTCGTACAAAGATTCTAGACACCATCCTGTATTGTTCTGTGCGAAAAAAAGAGAAATTTCATTCACGTATTTCTATCAGGGACTATACAATTTCTATACGTTTTTAAGGCTTTGTACTTTCTGTAACATCAGTAAAGCCGCTAAGTTATAAACGCAAATAGTGCAATATCACATAACCACTTTAATTACAACGTTTGAAAATCCATATATTGCAATTTGTATAAAATATATTTCACATTCGGCAACTCTAAATGTTGCTATGGTAATATTAACGAGACGAAAATGATTCTTTATTCTACAAAACATTGATAGATCAATAAAAATTCCTCCGTATGCTGAGAACGATAACTTGTTCCGTTTGAGTGAGCAACCATTCCCTTGCTCTCTATTCCAAGATCCAGACACAGCCTTTTCCTTTTGAATAATCTTGATGATTGATGGCTTTATTGCGCGACAAAATGATGACCCCAAAATATGAGAAATTTGCGATCTTTTGTTACCAACGGACGTGTAACGAGTTTAATGAGTCCTTGTTCTGAAAATAAAACCATTCCAGGGACCCCTATTTTAGGAGATATGTGGCCTACGTTTCTCTCATACAAATTGACGATATTGGCAATCTATTCCCAATGAACAAAGGTCCGCGAGCTCGTAAATATATTGGGACACTTTCTTGTTGATGAACACTTGTTCTTCTCAAATTGATTAAAATTTGATCCTTTTTCCCCAAAGTAAGCCATTCGCTCGCTCTTATTATAACTGTCCCTTCGATGTCTGAAAACAGTTGCTGACTGGAATTTCTGGGAATCCTTGTTCTCGTTCCTTGGTACTCTTCTTGGGGTCTCTATTGTTCTCTGGTACTGTTCTTCTTGTCTCTATTGTTGCCATATCAACGCTCTTAAAGTGCCCCTACGGCTTTTTTTTTTATTAGCTAAAAGTATAGAATCGAATGCGCTGATTCTGATACCGTTTATATTTTTTTGATCTGACGAGTAGTTGTTGAGTTACGAGAGATTGCGTTCACACTTTCGTGTCTCACTTTTAGGACTGGGTCGAGTCCGACTATGACATCATAGTCGGACCCCGTTTTTTTCCCGTACTGAAGCAACAAATTTGACATGAGCTTTTCTCGCAAACGATGAGCTTGATATTTGATTTTTTGACTTTGATGATGAGAAACAGGTCGGCGCATAATGGGATTGGAATTTGAAAAGTTTTTGACGAGTTTGCAGCTGTGGGGAGGAAATACAAAATTCCCATGTAGTGGCTGCTCAGTGTGCTCAGTGGCGGCGGGCGTAGGCCTACATTCAGTATAATAGATAGTGTTTGCATTTTGTCTTGTCTCGTTATGTGTATTCGTGGGTATTTGTGCAATTTTGGTGATCAGAATTGAATAAAAAGTTTCCATAAATTAAAAGTTCTTAGTCGGATAGTAGTTCATGACAGTAGGGATTGCAGTGCCGAGGAATGCGAAGATGGCGAGGGGATAGCATTGATCGTATCGTAGAGTAAAGCAGACCGATGAAGGAGAACCTGATGCATTTGATCCTATTTGGCTGAGAACTCTTTCACTGAAAGCTATGAAAGAGATGTGAGCGAGAAAAGAAATGTCGAAAGAGAACTTTCTGGGCGATTAACTGGATCTGAACTATTATCTTTCTGTTGTGTATCTGATGAAGTAAAAGTGTATCAAAATTCTATACGTAATATGATTAGGCCATATGCATCCGTCGTGTAGGTCAACCTTCGTGGTTGAAGAAACTTGAAACAATTCGATTTTCATTAGATACCGCAAGTGTAGAAAATGTGCAACACAATTCTTTATTACTACACATGAATTTCGTTATTGCACCGAAATTGATGGTTGCATGCTAGCATTTCTAACTGCGAAGTTTAGAATTTCGTCCGTCGTTGAGAATTGATGAAATCTCCATTTCCTTCTCGTTACAGCTTCAGGGCGAGCTTAAAGCTGAATCCTGTGAAGCTCTACAAATCTTGATTTATCGGGTGCATTTGCACGGGCTACCAAAACACATCGATATGGCATATTTTCCCAGTTTTTCATATAAATCTAACAATTTCCAGGTCTTGTCAAATATCTGTGATGATGTTTTCGATCCTATTAAAATCCCGTGCTGTTTTAACATTGCACGGCCTACGCCCGCCGCCCCTGAGCACAACAAGCAGTCACTGTCTGACTGTGATGTCATAGTCGGACTTGACCCAGTCCTAAAAGTGAGACAAGGAAAATGGCGAAAATGACGAAACATCGACACTTCCACACGTTATAACTCGTGAACTACGCGTCTGATTTAAAAATAATTTTCAGATCTGAAGTCAGCGTACCGAGTTTTATTGAATTCACAAATAAAAAAAAAAGCCGTAGGGGCACTTTAAGGAGTTGTGGGAAGTCCTTATCTTTCTGTGTTTTCTGTCTGATGGACTCTTGGTACTTGGGGTTTCTGGGTCCCCGGGGGCCGTAGGCGTTGAGTCATACCATGCTCTAGACACAATCAGCAAATACGAGAAGATGGAATTTCCATGTGTCTGCAGTTGAGAATTGTGATGATAATACTGACTAGACGTCGTGTCTCGTTTTAAGACGACTTTTTGGCTTATAATTGTTATTGAACATCGTCACATTATTCAAGTTGGGTGGAAAGGAAGCTGATTCAATCGCAGTTGGTTGTGAGATCTTCATCGCCTGATTAATTTTATTTTATGCAGAAAATAGGCTTTTCAAATCATTTTTCGTGACGGCGGGTTTCGGGTTTCGCTGGGTTTTATCAAGAACGGAAATATTAAATTGTCTGGATCATGACGTGCAGGGAATCTCCTAGTTCAAATACACTAATGGATTTTGAATGAGAAATATAAATATCTTTTTGCAAAACACAAGACAAGACGTCATGAGACAAACAATTTCAAATGCATATTCTAATGAAACCGCAAAGATCAAGGAAACACATGTCATCTGAGCACTTTGTAATGTGATAGAAAGGTGGGAGTTAGTTATATCAAGATTCCAAATATCCACGAAAAATCACTTGTGAAAATATAGTAGTTACAGTCAACTCTGTCTAATTCGAGCACACTGGGGAAGTGTGAAAATGTTCGAATTACAAAAAGTTCGAATTATAGGGGTTTGTTTTATAAGAGCTGGTTCTTCATTAGTGTTCCTTGAAGGGACAGAGAATTTCGTTCGAATCAGATAGAGTTCGAATTACACGAGTTCGAACTATGCAGATTTGATTGTAGTCCCAAAAAGCCTTGTTTTGAGTATCATTGCATGCAATAAATAGAGACATTTCAGACACAATTAATCGAAGCGGTGTTTTTAATTTCAAAGTTCAAGCAGTACTGCATGTAATATTGGGCTTTCCAATATTGGTCGGCGCCGAGTGACGATGGTTGGTTGTTGGAAAGCCCAGGCCTGTTATAGAGTTTCACTGCAGGTCACTAACTTCTTTTATCTTTTTTTATAAGAATGCTTAATTTTTTGCTGAGCCTCAATATTCTTAAACATTTCCAAGTTTACACCCATTTTTTTTATAAGAAACCATTTATAAGAAACCATAGGGCTATATTTTCAAAACTTTGGTGGAGATATCCTGTGATTAAAAGAAGTAAAGAATTTTGAGCCTTGTTGGTAAGGCGTCGGCGTTGCAGGCCGCAGGTAGCGGGTTCGAGTCCCGCGCCAGTCACATAGCCTGGTCAATATGTTGGGGTGAGAGATCAGCTTGTTGTCGTAGGAAGTGAGAGCCCACCTTTTGGGAAAACAAAATCTTTAGATGTCAGTGGCTCCACCATGATGCTCGAGAGTTAGACTTCTTCTAAGATTGTGCTCGCAAGAGCTCATGGTAGTACAATACCCCAGAGTCAAGGATGGGAATCCAGCGCTGATTACGGATGCGCGCAATGTATACTTCACCTACCTATTTGTCCAGTAAACTGTACATGGACCCTGTACACCGCCAATTTCTACGCATCGTATTGGAAATAGTTCAAAATTGAATTGTTTTATGTGGATGAGACAGTAAGTGTTCATTGCAATTACAAATCATACTTCATTGAATTTGAAAATACAATTACAAGCCATATTTCATTGAATTTGAAAAGTTGAAATTTGCATCCATGGTTTTGTAGATGATACAAAAAGTTATTTATTGATTACAAGACTTCCGAGACCAGACAAAATCAAGAGGGAAGAAGAGATGATCACACTATAAAAATACCACTTAAAAATCCCATGATATTTTTTAAATAATTTTAAATGTTTGCATACATTGATAATGAACAAGATAAAATTATTTCTGAAAATGACAGAATACAATTTCAATGTTAACAGAACTTTCGTCCTCAAGATACAGTACAAATATTTCTTATTCTTTCAAAATAATTCAAACCATTAAACTCATTTGACGTGACAAATTTAACGAATTCACTCAAAGGACAAAGTTCACCTCCTTCAACTGTTTTTCCGATACAAAATTTCACTTTTCCAGTCAACGGTTTACCATTGTAAATCACACGGAGGTAATAACCTTGAAATTTCTGATATAAATCAGATCCAGCAATCCCAGGATTGTGATTTGTCTTACTTTCCCACAGCTCAAACACAATACGTGATGCATACGGTGGCCACTTGCCATCGTGTACACCTAATACAGCTAACAAAGGTACCAGAACTGTATCATGTCCTGAAAACATCACAATTTTATGCATGTTTGTTTCACCATCAATCAACTTACCAGCTTGCTGCACTATTGATGATACAATAGCCAGTGTTTGCAATTCAGCAAGAGGTGTATGTCTCCGTGTTATAAACTCATGTGACAAATCAAATGATTTAGCAGCCAAACTGTACGATACAGCACCGTTAGGCCCTTCTGGAAGAGTCTGATCATGACAAAGTCTTGTGTATAGGATGTCCACGAGTCGATTAAATGCCGCAATTTTGGATACATCCTCCTTGAATAATCTTGCAAATTCTCCTCTGATCGGGGCAATCTCATTGCTGAGCTTAACCAAATCATCTGTCTTCATAACATCTCTTAACTTTCGCCTCAGTACAGGGCAGTCAATTGCTTCACCGTGTTCATCTGCTAGAAAATGTGTCTCCGGGTATTTATCTTTGTGTACATTGATATCAAATACCTCCGGCTTGAGACTCTCTCCAAACATCCCGTACAACAAGGCAGCAGCACTTTGCACCGTCCGACTATAATCCGTTGTCTTAATCAAAATCTCTGAAGTCCTCTTCACCCCATCAAGAAACTCAGAATATGCATCTCTCAGATATCTGCCATTCCCAATATGCTGTGTAAAACCAGTTGCTGTGAGCTGGCCCCCAATGCATTCACTTCTCTCCTGCATTACTTGTCGACTTGGGTTGCCATGAATTTTAAACATAGATGAAGTTCGTCGGAATCTAAACAGGGCTTCGTAATCTCCTCTAAATGTCTTGATAGTGCATGGAATATGAACAGGCTCAGTATTTGGTAGAGTATCTAAATCAATAGGCGCTCTATCCCCGTGTCGTATGACCATCTGAAATTGCACAAGCTTGTACTTCTGGGATGAAATTGATCCAAAATTTCCGTCTTTACCAGTGACAGGCTTGGGCTTGTTGCAATAAACGCTTGCTTTACTTTTCATTTGGAATTTCATGAAATAATTTTTGTGTTCTGAAAATTTCAATGCTGAAAACCATATTGCAACCATGACGCAAATGGAAAATAAAATGATCTTGAACCGCCTTCCAAATATCCCCCATCGGTGCATCAAAACTTTGAGTTGTGTAATATCTCTTAATACTGACATTATTGCTCTAAACGTGATATATACGATAAATAATGGTATACATACAATGACTACTAATATGAAGCGTTTTGAAAAATCATCCAAAGAAGATCAAAATTAACATCACTGAATTTCAGGTCGAAGAAAATATACTGGGCTTTAGACTCATTCCATTGCGTCCCTGTGTCTTCGCTCGTTCCTTAACTCCACCAACAGGGACTTGTCCCATTTGAGCATCAAAAATTGGCATGGCACAAAAGTTTGCTCCTCCATGGATGCTCTGCACACTAATACGTCATCCATTCTCTTGCCCATTAACCAATAAAGAATGCTGCACACACCCAAGCACCTATACAATGTTTCGAACCTAACCCCAATGCCCAATCCTAACCCTAACATCAGATGCGCTGGACCTCGTTACGTTATGGATTCTCCTGCGCAGTAGCCCATATATGTTACTGCGCATTCCCACCTACCTTTACCATCCTTCAACCCTAACCCTAACCCTAACCCTAACCCTAACCCTAACCCTAACCCTAATCCAGATCCTAACCCTAACATCAGATGCGCTGGACCTCATTGCGTCATGGATCTTCCTGCGCAGTAACCCATATATGTTACTGCGCATTCCCACCTACCTTTTACATGGTTCAACTCTAACCCTAACCCTAATCCAGATCCTAACCCTAACATCAGATGAACTGAACCTCATTACGTCATGAATCCTCCTGCGCAGAAGCCCATATATGTTACTGCGCATACCCGCCTACCTTTACTATGCTTCAACCCTAACCCTAACCCTAACCCTAACCCTAACCCTAATCTAGATCCTTAACCCTAATATCAGATGCGCTGGACCCCATTATGTCATGGATTCTCCTGCGCAGTAGCCCATATATGGTACTGCGCGTTGTTAATATTCAAATTATTGATTTATCAAAACACAAAACAGATGCTCTGATGAGGTTTCGAACCGGTTGTTTCTAGATTACGTTGCAGCTACGTTACCAGTGGGCTACAACCTCGATGGCTTACTGTAGCTCAAACTACAATGCCCACTATCAATTTGGACCTCAGCTGCACTCCTTCTAGTTAGGGTGTGTACAGCCTTTAAAAAATGGACAAATCAGACATATTGTTGAACTCGGGAACAAATTTTTGTTCCTCTATTCAAACAGGATTTAAAAATGCGCCGTTCTGATTGATCAACTTGGCATGGTATGAAACTATAAACTTTATAAATGAATTACAAATGAATTTCTCCAGAGCGAAGGCAAATGTATGACTTTTTCTACCCTGGGTACCAGAGCCTAAAAAAATTAGCTTGAAAAAATTAAAAATTCCTTTTTTATTTTTTATTTTTTGTAGACTTTTTCAAAAGTCCCTGCCGGTGGGTAAGATTGTAGTTCAGCACAGGGATACCATGTGATCAGTCTAACTGCGCTGCGCGGCTGCGCGTCGCGTTTCATTCTTCCGCCCACCCAATTCGAATTTCTTTCTTACAGATCTCCTTCTCCAACTTTTAAAAAATTTGAAATTTCACCATGGATGATGATGATATGGAAGAAATGCGTTCATTAAGGGGTAATGTTATTCTCTTTCGCTTTTACAATATCAAGTTATAATCCCATAACGATGTGAGCCGTATTGCACTGGCCTTTCTGTTGCCTGCCCCTCCGCTCCGCCTCCCCCTTCTCCTTCTTCACAAATTGGCCCCTAAGCCTAATGCAATAGAATTCAGTAACGATAAGGGTGAATGTCCGATGTAATATGAACTGCTGATGTCACCTGGTTGAAATTTTAGGTGCTGCAAGATACAAATCAACGCAAGCATTTCAGAGATCATTTGCTCAGCCGAAAGAAGATGACAAACCCAAGACAGGTTTCTATACAGCCAACTGTATATTTATTTTTTAAATGCTTTGTCTTGAGTATCACTCAAAATTTGTCTGCAAAGTATAATGGCATTTGTAAATGTGAAACTTGGGGTAGTCTGGAGATATAGGACTCTATACTACCCCATAGAGATAGTTGTAAGTCTCTGAGAGAGAGTGCTTTGACTTTGGAATTTTGTTTTCAAGAGTTGCAAAGGTCAGATGAGAAAGTTGAAGCAATGGATAGTAATGACGAACAGTTAATGATGCAACGAATGATGGGTTTTGCTGGATTTGGTATGCATACTGTTATATCAGATCATTTTCAAGCCAAAGGGGACAGTCATGCAGAGCAACTAACTATTAATGTGTGTCTTGTAATAACAATACTATATTGAATCTGAATGATTTGCAGGTAAAGCAGAAACAAAGGATGAAGAGTATAAAAAAGGTTTGCAACAGGCCAAGAGATCCATACCATCTGCACAAAAGAAACAAGAAAGTAAGTCTTGAAACTCAAACATTTTATTATAGTTTCAGATACAGAGTCCATAACAGCATGTTGTGTGTTGAAGAGTTCACCCTTTGTAAACATGGTTTGGGTTTTGAGTTGCTTTAAAGTGGGTCAATTAAAATTGATTCAATTGTTTTCATAGGTATTTCAAGTGACATTGAAAGTGATGATGATGTTATTGGTCCCATGCCAACTACAAGTATTACAAATGATTTACTACCTGATGACAAGGTGTTGTAAACAATTTAATTTTTGCCATTTGTCATTTTTGAGTTGCCCTGTCGTAAAACAGTATTTTATCATCTCTGAACAATAAACTGCAAAATCTGACACAGCCTCTTTTCTAATAACAATTCTTCTTTCATAAAACAATGGTACTTTTTTGTATTTTAATTTAGCAGTTGGCATATATGATGCTTATACTAGCATTTTACTTTAGCTTCACTCAATGTTTTGTTTCAATCTTATGTATAATTGTAAGTTATGAATTATGTTTTACACAGGATAACAAAGATAAAGAGAAAGCCAGCAATTATCAACAGACTGACTCAGAAGGTAGCGATGAAGAAAGTGGTGATGACGATGATGAAGTATGTTGTCAATACTCTTAAATTTCTCCTTTTATTGCGGAGAGGAGATGTAATCTTAAAGGTTTTAAGATAACAAAGGAAATTTTTTGTGAACTGGCTGAAGATTAACACTTACAGAAATCTGTCTTTCTCTGTGATTCTGTGTTTTGCACTCTGGTAATTCCAGTTTCATTTGTTTAAGGGTCCACTATCCAAGATTCCCCAAAGCCACGAAGTCACACTAGAGCATGGAAAAAAGACGGTATGTCATTCACATATATATATGAGAATATAATTAGATACAATTATTGCTGAAAAACAAATTTCTATCATTAGAATGATTATATTTGTCTATATATGTTTATATTTGTCTATTCGGTGATTTTGTTTGATGATGAGAGAGGTGTCTCTCTTAACGTCAAACTCATAAACACTGCTGTTCATTACATGATAAACTAATTTTATTGCAGAAGAAATTCGTTTTTCAACAATAATTATACTATTACTTATTTACCTATTACTATTCGAGAACTAACATATATGTGTACATACAGTTGAACCTCGATAAGTCGAGCTCCCAAGGGCAAGAAAAAACTGTTTCGACTTATCAAGGTTTACATATAAAGCATACAGAACCAAGGGAAATACAAAAATGATCGAGATCCGGCGAGTTCCATTTAAGCAGTAGTCGACTTATCGAGGTTCAACTGTAAATATGTATGTATAAAATTGCTTATTATTTGTTATAATGTTTTTATATTTCCAAAACGCATGTGTGAATGAATGCTTATTGCTTTGCATTTTATTTATTTTATTTCACGCATTTCTTGCTGGGAATCATGTGATCACCGTTTAAAATGTTGCGTTTTTCTCTCAATGCCATGTTAATACAGTCGACTGTTGCTATCTCGAACTCGCAAGGGAAATGAAAATTTGTTCGACTCCGGACTAAATTCACCGAACTAGAAAACGAAGGGAAAAGGAAATAGCGAGTTGTTCGAGATAACCGAGTTCGAGATAGCGAGATTTGACTGTACGAGCAGAAATAGCGAGAATTTTTGCAATGTTTGTTTTGATAATGCTTTATCTTCTTTGATGATTGTTAAATATTTGTTAGATTTGTGTTTCTTGTTAAAATATCAATCACGAATGTTTGCCTCCTTTTAGATTTCTGCGATGACCTTGGATCCATCAGGAGCGAGGCTAGTAACTGCTGGATACGATTACGAGGTTATATTTTTCATTGTTCGCCCTATGTATAGTTAATTAAAGTGGCACTCAAGACTCAAGGAACCACTTTATAAGGAAGCTACATGTAGATGGCCAAACATTTAAAGAACTATTGCTTCTAATGAGAATATAAGGAGCTTTTCAATTTTGAATATTTCATCACTGCAAATAACTGAACATTGGGAAACCTGTTTAGTTTATTTGCAATCCAATTTCACATCAAAATGTGTTCTACATGCATTATCCTGCTTTGTTTACACCCAGATGTGTCCTAACTTAGAACTTCTTCAATACAATTCTTCTTCAATCTAACTTAGAACTTCTTCAATACATATATGCAGACTTTATTGCTATTTCTAGACATTAATTGCTCAAAGTAGTGGGCTCTCTTGTTTTAGATGAAATTCTGGGACTTTAACACGATGGATCTTCACCTTCGACCGTTTCGTTCGCTTACCCCCATGGAGAGCCACGGAATTAGGACAATACGTTACAGCAATAAAGGAGATATGCTCCTTATTGCAGCCGGAAATGCTCAGGTATTTGTGAAATTCATTCCACTTGATTAACGGCCCCTTCAAAAGCCAGTTCTACCTCGTTTATGCATAATACTGTGAAGTGATGGATTTCCACAATGGGTCTAGTACTTAACAGAAATCAAAGATTGCACGTGTAGATGATGCTTTGTAATAAAAGATGAACAAATTTTAAATGTAAATTGCTTAAAATAACGACTCGTTATCAAGTAATGAAATAGGAAAAACCGTTACCAAATCAAGTAGTTTTTGTAACGTTCCACCTAGTAGCTACAACGTCACCCAGCAGTTACAGATTTTTATAGGAATATTGACACTCGAGATCTTAGAAGTTCGAGAATAGGGTTAGGGTTAGGGTTAGATTAGGGTTAGAATAAGGCCAGGTTCCAGCATCATAAGGACAAAACAAAGCAAAAAATGGCTCAGTTAAGAAATTGTAAAAGTTGTGTACTCTGTATGCAATAGGTATTGATAGTTTAACCCCCCTGGAAATGTTTATGTGGCTTATTAAAACTCGTTCCGGAATGGTGTGTAATAAGGGGGCTAGCAATGAATATTTCTCGTTGTTTTCCAGGCGAAAGTTTTCGACCGTGATGGACATGAGGTTTATGAATGCAAGAAGGGTGATCAGTATATTGTTGACATGAAAAATACCAAGGTGAGGCGGTTGTTGACTTGTATGCACTTTGATGAGTCAGTAACGCTAGATTCACATAAACACGTACTTTTTACAAGAAAGTGCTTTATAAGAAAGCAGCTCTTCAAATCGTTAGAAAATGAAGCTTATGATAATTGAAAAGTTTAGATATTTAAAATTTCAAGGAGAAATTGCAGTGCAAACATGAAATACCAAATGTTTTCAGTGACTATAATATATTATTTATCAACATATAATATTAAAAATTTGGTTCATGTCATAGCATTGCACCTTCATTAATGCAAATGTTGGGTAAAGTGAATTTCATTTTTTGCTAAGAAAGCCCTTGGAATGTTTTAGTGCTGAAATTAGAAAATTGCCAAGAAACTAATAACTTTCTTAGAATTAAAAACGTGTATTCTTTCACGCATTTGTCGATTTTCCTGAACCACATCAGACAGACAGAGCTACTTTCTCGTAAGAATAAGGAAAACTAAGAGCTTATCTCTCTCAAACAAGCAAGTTGCTTGCCCACTAGTCTCCTGTTTCACAGTTATTTTCAAGCACCATTGCAATTAGAATAGGCGCTAGATCATAGTACAAACATCGCATTCTCTTTATGCACAGTTGTGGTGAATGGCAGATAATCAAGCTGGGTGTATTTTAGTGCATGTTGAACTGTGCAGTAGGCGCCATTCTGGTCGGATTATTATGTTTTTAATTACATTTTAAGCCATTTCATCTGTCTTGCTTCCACCATTCACATCCCAAAACCACGGCAGTTTTAGTCAAATATCTTGAAAAACGCGTTCTCTATCCGCATGAGATATTTTCTATCCCGCTCTTAAAGTATGCATTTGCATTTTATTTTCCACGCGTCTGTTTGCCTTCTTATACTACCATTCAAACTTTATGTTTTGTGAATACAACAATATATTCCGACAACTTACTATTGATATATATTTCGATGGTTCAAAAGTAGGAGCAAAATTTTCGAGTGGAAGACCAATTGGTTCGAGTTATCCAAGGTTCTAGTTGTCATGGGTTTAAATTATCGGGATTTTACTGTGTTACCATTAAAATGCTTCTCGTTTGATACTAGCGAGTTCAAATAAGTCCCCGATTCCCCAAGATAACCGACATATATCGAATATCGAAACGTCAGTAGTAAAACTCAAATATCGAATTTTACCCTCTTTATGACATTCCTTTTATTTTTACCTAATAGGGTCACGTGTCGATGTTGAATGGTGCATGCTGGGATCCTAAAGATGCAAATTATTTTATGACATGCGCAGACGATGGGTTAGTTGACATTGAGTTTGCTATCAATTACATAATACTTGTTGATACATATTATAAGATTCCTTTCCCAATATCAATATGCCTACACATCTTATCCCTTCTACTATTTAGCTTTGGTTGACGTGACATCAATAATCCTTGCTATTTAAACGCCATACAGCAAAATACAGATAACTCGAACCTTCAAGTTCACGAATATTTCAGTTATCCATAATTACAAAGTACTATCAAGTTTTCAAGAGGAAAATAAACTTATTGGGGGTTCAAGTTATCGGGATTTTACTCTGTATAACCTTTATTCTTTCTTTATTCTTTCTATAGGACGGTTAGGCTATGGGATATCAATGACGTAAGAAGAAACAAAACTGTAATAAAAACTAAAACTCAGCAAGGTAATATATCTTCCTAAAATCTTAAGCATTATTCTGTTTATACCGTTCTTTATAATTTTTAGTATATACCATTGCTTTTATCCTGCCTCTATGCATAATTCCATGAATCTGTGGACTTTACACAAGACGCCTTCATCTCCCTTGCTACTTTATTTATAATTCTTTATAAGCCCCAGAGGTAATATTGTTTCACTTTTTAATTAATTACTAATTTGTTTTCAATGTCACGATTTATTTCAGGAAAGAAGACTCCAGCAACGACCTGTACCTTCAACAACGATGGCAAAATTATTGTTGCAGCTGGTCAGGTTTATAAAATTCATATTTATCCATCATTTAAATAAATTTCTAATTTTTATGCTCGTACCGTCTTCTACAATCTACCCTAAGATCCTATCAAAAGTTTTTAACTTCTAATCTCATTTCTTTCTTCTATTTCCAGCTCTTTTCGTCTTTACTTCTCTACCTTAATAATTGGCTATGTATAGAATATTCTAATTATATTTCTAGGACGGTTCGATACAGGCTTGGGATACGAGGAAACCATTTGTAAGTTTAAACCCCAATTTTAAGCCCCAGCTAATTTGGAAAAACCTGATTAATATTCATGTTCATATTCATGAGTAACTGCTTGTAACACGGATCCTAAATATAGTATAATTGCTTTAAATAAATTATTTTTCATCTCTAGGTGCATACTGCATTTTGCAATAGACAAGCACATGGTAATGGAACCAGTACTTCATGCCTGACATTTGCATATGATGGCTTAGAGTTTGCATCACGTGGAGGTTTGTATTATTCATTAAACCGAGTGGAAAAAGCGATAGTTTATGTTCTGGAAAACCTTTGCTGTCGTGTTTGCATATTACATTCTAAATAGAGTAATTTTTTAAGTATTTTTTTAAGTAAAAGCCATTTTTAAATGTCTTGCCGTGAGCTCGAATTTTTGTGCAAAATAATCGAATTTCATCTTCGAGCCACACGAAGTCTTGCTTTAATTTCTAAGCAGCAAATTTCAAACAACAACACAATGTTATTTAACTTAATTATTTAATTTAATTATTTAACAAATTAATGTTCAAAACAATGCAAAGTCTCTTTACCTTTTGCAAATAAGACTGGCCATAATATAAACATCTTCAGGGCCTGTAAAATCACTTCCAGTTGCTGTGAAATTAATTCCATGAACAAAATTTGATTCATAAATGGATGGCGTGGACACAGTTAGCGGTCTTCGCGCCAAGCACCTTGCGACACTCGTACCCAGGCTCATGGCTCATGGTCATAAAATTACCAATTTCAATTTCACTTTCCAGGTGACGATACAGTGAAGCTTTGGGATTTCAGAAACTTTAAAAAACCAGTTAATGTGGCGACAAATTTACTTACATATTATGATGTGTAAGTATATTATTAAAAAACACTTATTATTTCTTTTACACTACTTCAATTTATCTTGATTTTTAATTGAAATTTGAGCATATTTTATTCAATTTCCATAATTAATTCGGTTTCCTATTTCTCTCCAGAACAAAATGTGTTTTCAGTCCAAACGATGCAATGGTTCTCACTGGTACATCTGCACATAAAGGACAGGTACACGATATCAATAATACAGTAATAAATCCAGTCTCCTAATAGCTACGTTTTCCAATATTACCCAATCATCTTTTGACTTGGGAGGACAATACATTTAATGAAAATTCGCATGTGAAATTGAAGACTTACAGCTCAATTTTTTCTTCATTCTATCATTGTTGTATTATTCCTCATAATTTATATAATATTATGATTTTTGTGTCCACCTCTTAGGGCAATGGCTCACTTGTATTCCTAGAGCGAACAACCTTCAAGAAATTGCACGAAATTCCATTTGAAAACACGGTATTAATCATAATCAAATAATCTTAATCATTGCAACATAAGTTAATTGATCATATAATAACCTTATGTTTTCATCGATCTCTCTAGAATGTAGTCAGTTGTTTATGGCACCCGAGACTCAACCAAATTGTCACAGGATGCTCGAATGGTGAAATCAAAATATTATTCGACCCAAACAAAAGCAAAAGGTAAGACCCCCGTTTTTTTCTGTTAGGCTCAATCAAATATTTGATAACCTACTTTATTTCACGGGGGTAACATGAATGATGGTTATCTCCTTCTTGATAGTGGAGCAACGTTATGCATTGGGAAACAAAAAAAGAAACGAATCGATCCAGGAGAAAAGTTGATCCAACAGCAGATTATAACACGTAAGGATCATGAATCATTGATTCTAAATCATTAATCATTGATCACTAATCATCAATCATTGATCACTAATCATCAATCATTGATCGATAATCATCATCCACTAATAATTAATCATCAATCATTGATCATTACTCATCATTCACTAATAATTGATCACTGGTTCTCAATCATTGATCGATAATCATTATCCACTAATAATTAATCATTAATCATTGATCACTAATCATCAATCATTGATCACTAATCATCAATCATTGATCGATAATCATTATCCACTAATAATTAATCATAAATCGTTGATCGTTACTCATCATTCACTAATAATTAATAATCGATCACTGGTTCTCAATCATTGATCGATAATCATCATCCACTAATAATTAATCATAAATCGTTGATCGATAATCATCATCCACTAATAATTAATAATCAATCGTTGATCGTTACTCATCATTCACTAATAATTAATAATCGATCACTGGTTCTCAATCATTGATCGATAATCATCATCCACTAATAATTAATCATCAATCATTGATCGATAATCATTATCCACTAATAATTAATCATCAATCATTGATCGATAATCATCATCCACTAATAATTAATCATCAATCATTGATCGATAATCATTTACTAATAATTAATAATTGATCACTGATTCTCAATTAATAACCACCAATGATTGATCTTCAATCGATTTTTAATATCCATGGTTATTTCTCTTATTCTGTAGCTCATGCTCTGAAGATGTACAAGGAGCCACGAGCCAAGAGCATGAAAAGAGTGAAGCAGGACTTGAGAAAAGATCCTGTTTTATCGAAAAAACCAGATCCACCTGTTACTGGCCCTGGTAAGATTCATATTTTCTTCTCTGCTGTCAACTTCTGTGATTTTCCAAGCTCCTGTCCTCTTTACCAAAGTCTTATCTTTGATATTTGTTATCCTCCTTGCCAAGCTCGTACCTTCTTCGCTAAGCTTCTATCTTCTTTGCCAATCTTCTATCTATTCTCTAAGTTTGCGTCTTCTTTGCTAAGTTTGCATCGTCTTTACTAAGCTCCTATCTTCTTTGTTAATCTTCTATCTATTTGCTAATTTTACTTCTTCTTCGCTAGTCTTGTATCTTCCTTGCTAATCTCCTATTGTGTCTTTATTGAGCTCGTATCTCCTATGAGCTCGTCTTTGCTAATCTCCTATCTATTTGCTAAGTTTACATCTTCTTTGCCAATCTTGCATCTTCTTTGCTAATCTCCTATTGTGTCTTTATCGAGCTCGTATCTTCTTTGCTAATCTCCTATCTATTTGCTAAGTTTACATCTTCTTTGCCAATCTTGTATCTTCTTTGCTAATCTCCTATTGTGTCTTTATTGAGCTCGTATCTTCTTTGCTAATCTCCTATCTATTTGCTAAGTTTACATCTTCTTTGCTAATCTTGCATCTTCTTTGTTAATCTCCTATCTATTTGCTAACTTGACTTCTTCTTCGTTAAGCTCCTTTGGTAATCTCGTATCTTCTTTGCTAATCTCCTATTATATCTTTATCGATCTTCTTCGTGTAGCTATTCGTGTATCTTCTTGATTACTATCTTCCTTCGTTATCTCCACACTGCTTTGATATTGTTCTTGTTCCAATGTTTCTATATGGGCAAACACCTGCAATTCTCAATTTCACGTTTCCCTCTAGGTTCCGGTGGTAGAATACGACAAGGCACAAGTTTATCAGGATTCATCATCAAACAGATTGCCCTGCAAAAATATGACGACTCAAACCCCAGAGAAGCCATTCTCAAACACGCCAAGGTAATAACAAATTCATCTTACACTGTAACCCCCTGACATGCCCAATTGTCAATCACAATAGAATACATTACCAGGGGGTCGAGCCTTGTTTTATGTTTTATCTCTTTTCAAAAACAGGCAGCAGAAGAAAGGCCTCATTATGTCACCCCGGCGTATAAAAAGTAAGTACAACACACGCCACCCTGATTTCCTCTGCTTTGTCGGTTACATGATGTACGAAAGAGTATTTTTACGGGGGATAACACACTGAACTCGCATATCTTGTTCACCAGGACTCAACCAAAAGCTGTGTTTCAAGAAACCGAAGAAGAAAGCGATAGTGACGATGAAACAGCCAATAAAAAACCGCGAATCCTATGAACTAATGGAGTCCAGGCCTCTTTATCGTGACGTCATTTCGATGCTGTCACAAGGATACATTAAAAACCCTCATATAAGAACCTGGACATTTTGCATCCAGCCTATTGTTCAAAGACAATAGGCTAATGTTCCTTGTATTGTTCGAAGACAATAGGATATTGTTTGTTCTATTGTTTAAAGCAGAAATATTATCCTGGAGGTTCTTAACTCATCGGCGCTCTTATATGCTGGTTTTTGCATTCGGCGATTTAATGAATAAGAATGGAAGGGTTTTCAACTACACCGATTTGCAGACAAGTATATTACAACCTTTATGAATGACTATACATGAATATGTCGTGAAATTTAGTTGCTCCATTCATTCCATAATTTTGCTTCTCCTAATTAATCTCACACCTTTACGTCACCTGGATAATAACACCCTTGCATTCTATCCCAACCTAGCCCTTCCTGTTATTTATTTTAATGTACGTAAAGCCTGCATATTGTCAACTTCAACTAATGTATATAAATTAATGTAATTCTAAATAGTCAGTCAGTCAGTCTACATCAAATACAGAGCAAACACAACATCGTTTCTCTCTCTGGCTCCGTGTTCTCTGCACGTTAAAGCAAGATCAAATGGCAAGGAAAGTTCGGAGAGGTGGTTCACGTAGCTTGGTGGGAATACGGACCAAATTCGGACCAAATTCCTACATTTGGTGTCAGGTGTGGGGTTAATTAGGAGAAGCAAAATTATGGAATGAATGGAGCAACTAAATTTCACGACAAATATACATGACTTTTATAAAATTTGTGAAAAATTTTTATCTATTCAAAACAGTCAATGTTGAGCTTGCATGAGGAGAAAGTGCAATTTGTTACTGCGAGTTATTATTTTTAAAGCTAATGAGGTACACTACCCCCTGGAAACATGTTTTTCTCTTATTCATCGCCTCCTCCTAATGATACTCAGACGGGGTGAACCAGTAATTTAACTCTGTTTTTTCTCTAGTTGTACGAATAAATCAAATTTCACGATACAGTATTATTTTACATGGGTTTTTAAACTTTGTAGTGTGTATAATATTTTTAATATAAAGTTACGTAATGTCT
This sequence comes from Sanderia malayensis, assembly GCA_013076295.1. Classification (NCBI taxonomy): domain Eukaryota; kingdom Metazoa; phylum Cnidaria; class Scyphozoa; order Semaeostomeae; family Pelagiidae; genus Sanderia; species Sanderia malayensis. The sequence goes on along the minus strand of RQOL01000824.1, from coordinate 2,007,299 downwards.
GTCTGCATATCAATTGAAAAGCTAAACTCAAAATAATATAATTCATTAATACTAATAGCATTATTACTATCATTATTATTACTTTTAATTTAGTGTCACCACTTTAAGCAGTGATGACGTCAAATCTATATCCACAATTCAATGAAGAAAAAAATAAGAAAAATAAAAATGTATTAATTTTTTGTGGTCTATTAATGCCACATGGCCAATAATGGTGCCGATCCATCGCCTAATTTGGTTCTTTGTCTGAATGGTCCTTTAATTTTTGGATCTGCTTCATGGCCGTTTACTGGGTACGCAATGCAGGTTTTTGTCTAATTTACCTAGTTCAAGTTATCCGTTCCTTGATTAAATAAATGTTTTATCCTCTAATTGATAAAGCCCGCTTAAATTATATTTCCTGATAAAAATAAAGGCCGAGACAGACAGACTGATAAATAGACTGCACCCTCAACATCTTCAGCAGTCTCATTGTTTGGTCAGTTCAACATGAAGTACATAAGAACCTGCATATTTTCCATCCAGCCTATTTTTCAAAGACAATAGGCTATTGTTTTATCTATTTTGTTATAAAATATCATCCTGGAGATTCTTGACCCATTGGTGTCCTTATATCCGGAGCTTTTACTGTATAATAGCTTTCTCCTCTCTGTCTGCAACAAAGTCCTCGATGACTTTCGCGTTAGAGAAACCAACTTCCATTGCTTTACCCCAATTGTTCTATTGTTCCATTCTATTGTTCCATTCTATTGTTCTATTCTATTGTTATATTGTTATTCATTGTATTCTAAATTAAATGGCTTACCTTTATTCCTGCGATAATTCTCTCATGATGCCTTCACTGCTACAGAATCTTTTATAGTCTGGATCAGTGATAACTTCTGATGCTGGACCATCCACTTGGTCACCATGGTTATTTTTGTTATCACCATCTTGCGCGTCATACATGGGGTTCTCGTTGGACAGCCTCAGTTTCACTGGAAGTTCGTCTTGGAACGAGGCATAATAAGCCACCAACATTGGTAATGATGGGAATGATCGATTTAAACCCTTGAAGGAAATTAATTGAGTTAAGAAATACACAACACATTGATGAATGTATAAATAAATACTTTATAAGCAGGGTTTTTAGCATATACACTTCTTGTCAACAGTGTGTATACAAGAAGTGCATGGACTTCTTGCATACACACTCATGATGACCATTAGATTAAGGTCTATAGTTGATAAAAACATGAAGCTTCTTATTTTTCTCTTTCTTATGAAGTTATTTTCCCGAACCAACATAAATAAATACTTTGTAAGCAGGGTTCTTATAAGCATTGGAGATCAGAATAAAGCATATAAGAAGAGAACAAAGCAACAAAACAATAGTAAATGGTATTGACAACATTGCGACTTACGAAAATCCTGAAATCTCCAGACGATATTCGTTCAATCAACATGTTACCAATCTCTGAATCTTTCACAAACTTCGGTAGCTTGATCGTGATTGCATACGAACCGGGATTACTTGTACTCTCCCGGATGAAGAAGCTTCCTACTTTTTCATTTGCAAGGATTTCCTCGGAAATCTCTCTGCAACAAGTGAAACAAAACATATCAAAGAAGGCAAAGAAATATAAAGTCTCATATAAAGTCTGTCTCTAGTTAACAAAACAAGCAATAAAAAATTATGATGTTTCCCTTGGGTAATATTTTGTGAGTGCATTTTTAAGAGAGCCCAACACAGACGTTCAGTCTTGAATACGAGGCTATGAAAGATAAGGGTCTTGAAAGAGAGGCTGTAACATATGATTACCTTGATAATCCCGGTTGATACCAATATGAATCTCTCATGAGTTGGTCATCAGTCACTGTTAAAGGCCTCTTTTTTTCTACCATTGCATTACCATGCTCAGGCTCAGGTATTGCTGCAAACATGTACGGTGTAGTAGACCTATTGTCAACACCATTTACAGCTAGTGAATCATCACAAGGCTTCTTCTGCTCATTCTCAGATTTTTCCAAACGTGATTCTGTTGCTTCATCGCATGAATCAGACTCAGATTCAGTTTTCTCAAATGTCACCGACGGGTTCCCTTCAACTTGAATGCTTTGTATAGGTGAATCTCTTTTTTCCTCATTCTTCGTCTCATCTGAAACATCACCATTTTCTTTTCCAGCACTGCTCTCATCTTGAGCAGACGCTATTTCCCTCTCGACGTAAATTTCCTTCTGTGATTCAATCCCAGTCTTGTGCATATTTTCATAAACCACGTCGTTGCCATCATCCCCATTCTGAGTCTGATTGAGCATAAGTATTCGAGCCTGTTGTCCATCTTCTGATCTTCCAGAATCTTCTGAAGATGACCCGTTGGAGGTCGTGTTCACGCGAGGTATCAAATGCTGCGTAGCCACTCTTCCTTCAATGAATTCCTGCATTGCGTCGTTAGTAGATTCGGCCTGCAACGAATACGACGAGATAAACGCCCAGGGCTATTATAAATTTTCGGGATTTTAAAAAGAAACGCTAATCAGAGAAAATACAGTATATAAACATTCGCAACAGTGAAAATACTTAGCGAATCACAAATTTAACAACTCACCAATGACTTCTGTCCAGAAGGCAATTCCTCTGGCACTGCCTCATTTCCACGATCCAATTGATTATCAACCCGAGGTTCGGCAATAACTTGCGCCTTTGTAGCAGTTGTTGAAGCTGCGTGGTGCATATTCTCACATGCTTCTCCATTGTAATCCTTGTCCTTGATGTCTTCATAAATGACATCACTTCCTGCTTCACCTCTTCCAGGGCTTGTGGTAAACGACTGGGCAATGATTTGGTTGTCGAATTCCGATTGGGATACTTTGCGGGATGGAAACATTTGGAGGTCACTGGGATCTGGTTGGCCTGGTATCATCGAAAGTGGGTTGTTCTTCTTGGCTCGCTCTGCATGTTCGGAGAGATCGTGACCACGTGCTATTTCCTTCTTCGCCTGAAACAAAATCACTCAAATACAACAACCTATTGTTTATTCTATTGTTAAAACACAATAACCGATTGTTTCCTCCTTTGTTCAAACACAAGAACCTATTGTTTATTCTATTGTTCAAATACAATAGCCTATTGTTTCCTCCTTTGTTTTAAGATAGCATATCAGCTTGGATGGTTCTTAACACAGTGATTCTTTCAGAAGTGTGTGGCTTTGTTAGCAACAAAAAAAGCAGCTCTACTATGGCATCCTCAATTGACTAAAACATTTACCCATCGCCTTCTTTGTCCCATTGGAGATGTATCCTGCTTGTTTCTGCCAACTTCACTCTCAAACTCTTCAATTTTTGAATTTCTGTCCAGCGTTGCCATTGCAAAGACAATTCTAAATGCCTTGGATATTATAGCAGCCATTTGCTGAGACTAAGACAAAAACAACATAAGATTAAAATGTTTCTTTTTTCTCTGATACTGCATTAAACACAGATGAATATTGCTTTCTTGCAAGGTCAAATTTACACAGCAGCCCAACGAAAAAATTATGGAGCAAAAGGTTTGTGATATATGGCATTTATCTGTTAATACTGTGATAATACAAAGAACTGTTGTCCTACATGCGAGCCTTTCTTTGTTTTGAATACATGAGCTTGCAAGATTGATGGACCAAGAGTTGATGCACTTCTCGCAACATAAGCGAATAACTTTGAATCTGGAGTGCATGTGGAGAACGCTATTCTTGTTATTGCATGAGCCATTTTCACATTCTTTATAAGAAAAAAGAAAAGAGGTTTAAGCAAATCGTATAACAAGGTATTTTGATACAAAAACATTGACAAAGATTAAGTTGATGAAAACTGTACAAGTGTACAAATTCTCTGCAGAAAATAAAAGCTTTACAGTTCATACCCTTTCCTTTTCATCATAGATCTTGATGCCTTCTGATGTGATCAGCATTAAGACATGTATGCCTTTCTTGACATTCTGAAAATGAATGGTTGGAAATTAGTAAATATTGTCAATAAAATCAAGCTTAAAATTCTTTGATTAAGTTATCAGTCACCTTCAACTCCTCAAGCCTTTCGTTCATCAGATTCTGCCTTTCTTCAGCTTTCATCATGTTTATGGCAAATGAACCAATATACTGAAAATTCAATAAAAATTATGGAAAGATAAATAAAATGTAAAAAACTGAATAAACACAGTTTATCCTGAAAACAAGCCCAAGAAAAATAAATTGAGGAGGTGCAAATTCTTGGTTTCACTCGCATAGTAGTCTGTCTAGACAGTAGTAGGAATATTTGCTCGAGCTTTGCACCAAGATTAATTCTAATTGCTTCTAATATTACATCATATCTTATGTTTAATCTTACTTGCGACTAAACTTCAGAAATTACCCAGACATAAACTGTCATGGCGTAGTAAGTCTGGGGCAAACTTCGAAGTAAAATTGCTCTTGAAGAGAGTATTTTTTGAACCGTTACATGCCTAATAGCTAAAACACCATATTTACTCGTATGACAGTTACGGATATGACTTAATGTAATTTTAAAGCGATGGAAATTAAGTCGATTAAGTCTTATTGCTGGTAATTCGACTCGACGACACAAGCAGGTGTAAAACTTATAATTATTTTGTCTTACCTTGCAGAGTCTGCGAAGTTCAACTTCGTCTTCATTGTCAACAACCTTCTTCTTTGTTTTCCCCATTTTAATATAAACTTTAGCTGAGACTTTAATGTCTAAACCAATCTCAACTGTTCAAGAGTAATCTGAGCTTCTCAGCTTCGATTAATAAATAAAGACAAAGTTGACTGGTCAAGAAGCATAGCATTGTAACATGAAACTTTTTTTCCCATTTGGAAATTAAGCTGAATTGTTGAACTCCAGCTGCTGCGATTGGTTTAAAAGGCCAGTCACGTGATATTAACCACGCAAGTGTCTGTCATGTAAGTTCCATGCGGGGGATGGTGAAAAAAGCAAAAGAAAGCAGTTTTGAATCCCACTGAAGTATGATGTCATAGTTGACTCGACATGTTCCTAAAATTGAGTCTGGACCTCATTACGTAATGAGTTATCATGCGCAGTAGCCCATATATGTTACTGCGCATTCCCGCCTACCTTTACTATGCTTCAACCTTAACCCTAACCCGAACCCTAATCCAGATCCCAAACCCTAACATCAGATGCGCTGGACCTCATTACGGTATGGATCCTCCTGCGCAGTAGCCAATATATGCTACTGCGCATTCCCGCCTACCTTTACTATGCTTCAACCCTAACCCTAATCTAGATCCTTAACCCTAACATCAGATGCGCTGGACCTCATTACATCATGAATCTTCCTGCGCAGTAGCCCATATATGTTACTGCGCATACCCGCCTACCTTTACTATGCTTCAACCTTAATCCTAACCCTAACCCGAACCCTAATCCAGATCCTTAACCCTAACATCAGATGCGCTGGACCTCATTACATCATGAATCCTCCTGCGCAGTAGCCCATATATGTTACTGCGCATACCCGCCTACCTTTACTATGCTTCAACCCTAACCCTAACCCTAACCCGAACCCTAATCCAGATCCTTAACCCTAACATCAGATGCGCTGGACCTCATTACATCATGAATCCTCCTGCGCAGTAGCCCATATATGTTACTGCGCATACCCGCCTACCTTTACTATGCTTCAACCTTAATCCTAACCCTAACCCGAACCCTAATCTAGATCCTTAACCCTAACATCAGATGCGCTGGACCTCATTACATCATGAATCCTCCTGCGCAGTAGCCCATATATGTTACTGCGCATACCCGCCTACCTTTACTATGCTTCAACCTTAATCCTAACCCTAACCCTAACCCTAATCCAGATCCTTAACCCTAACATCAGATGCGCTGGACCTTATTACGTCATGAATCCTTCTGCGCAGTATCCCATTTATGTTACTGCGCGTACTTAATATTCAAATTATTGAATTATCAAAAGACAAAACGGATGCTCTGATCAGGTTTCGAACCAGTTGTTGTTTCTAGATTACGTTGCAGCTACGTTACCAGTGGGCTACAACCTCGATGGCTTACCGTAGCTCAAAGTACAATGCCACTATCAGCTCTACTCCTTCTAGTTAGGGCGTGTACAAAAAAATCTACAAATCAGACGTATTGTTGAACTTCGTTTACTCTAACGCGGCTATCTCAAGCTCCCCGGTCTTGAATAAATTTTTTTATGTGAATTCATCTATTTTATTATCTCTCAAAAAATATCCACTGAGAACTTAGATTCATTATATTGTTTAATGAATAAAATGCATGGTTGCAAACCATAAATGGTCATACTTTTAATTAAACTGTGCTTAAAGGTGGGAGAAAGTGGTGCTTCTGGCATCTGGATTCTGATTGGCTGGAAATGACATTGATTGAGAAATCATAATGGGCGGCAGCCATTTTGAGGCTGTGTGCAGCTTTTTCTCAGACTTTCACTTGTCAAGGAAGGGGGAAATAGAATTGCAAAGCTATTATTATTACAAACTGCAGGCCAAATTATAATCCCCGAGCGTTATTCAATAACTCTGTGAACATGGTAATTATGCTTTGCTTATATTTCGTTAGTTTTTGCAGAAAGCTGGGAAAGATCCTTGTTTTATTTTGTTTGTTTTTGTTGATTGACTTGATTAGGCCATCCGAATATTCTATCGATTCCTGCTATGACATGTTATATTTCGCTTATTTTGAAAAGATTTTGGGCATGATAGAGCGTAGTAGATATCCTCAACTTTGGTATAGATTCAAATTATACCATTTAGCTCGATCAGTAAGAAGGAACATTTATATCTCAACATGTTGATGCTAGTTTATTTGTTTATATTATCAATTTTCAATTTTTTTTTCAATTTCAATTTCATTATCGTAATTTTCAACACCAATCTAAGTCTGCATAGACGCCAGGCTACATATATTTAGTTGTAATGATAAACCATTTTATATTTGTGGAATCGTAGGATAGACAATTGGACTCAGCCCTTGACTTGATGAGAAGATTGCCACCTCAACAAATAGAGAAGAACCTTAGCGATCTGATAGATTTGGTGCCATCACTTTGCGAAGATCTGCTTTCTTCTGTTGATCAGCCATTGAAGATTGCAAGAGACAAGACTGCTGGAAAAGACTATCTCCTTTGTGATTACAACAGAGATGGTGATTCGTACAGATCTCCTTGGAGCAACACGTATGACCCACCTCTTGATGATGGAGCCATGCCATCTGATAGATTAAGGAAGCTTGAAATTGAGGCCAATCAAGCTTTTGACCAGTACAGAAGCATGTAAGTGTGCCCAGGATGCATTCCATGCACTTAGGCCCAAAGATCTTCAGTGTGTAGTCAAGGCTCACGTCGGCGTGCCAGTGTACATACTAATTAAAATTTTGCTCGGCGTACCCAAAATAATAATAATAACATCTAGTATTTATATTTCTGGCATACATATATGAAAGTACAGCGTAACTTTGGCGTACGTTCTGCATGGAATGCACCCTGGAAGTGTGCCAAATCATTGTTTCTTGTACCAGAGTTCCCCAAAATTACCTCAAGTATATGTCCTTTAGATTTATAGCTCTCCTCAGCATATAGTATTACTAATAACTTGGCAAACGTTCTTCTTTGTCTCAGGTATTTTGAAGGTGGTGTATCATCTGTTTATTTGTGGGATTTGGATCACGGTTTTGCTGGTGTGATTCTCATTAAGAAAGGTAAACAAAGAAGTGTTCTTTTCACTGTAAGCAAAGGGCTTGTACTAACTTTAAATGCATTTATATCATCAAATTTCAGTAAGTAAAGTTTTGGTAAATAACAAAGAATAGACATATTGAAGCATAGATTGAATAAAACCCAAAGTTGGATAAAAGTCTTTGAGGAACTTTTAAATTGCTAAAGAAAGGCTATCAACTTGTCAATTTATTTTTCATGGGTTTTATTCAACCCCCACTTCCTCCAAAACAATGTTGTTCCACTGTGTTATAAAATAGTATGCATTTTTTTATTGTCTTCTGTTCTTTGATGTGTTTTTTTGATGCTTTGTATAGCTGGTGATGGCTCAAAGAAAATCAGAGGTTGCTGGGATTCGATTCATGTTATTGAAGTTCAGGAGAGGAGTGGTGGACGAAATGCTCATTACAAAATCACCTCCACTGCTATGTTGTGGCTTCAGGTCAGAGCATGACACATACACACACAGTTTACGACTAGCTTATGCTCAAAGACTTTCATTGTGCATTTTATACATTGCATTTTGTTGCACACACTGTATTGTATCTATAATGATATCCAATCATGTAAATTTATGCCAGTCTTATCAATTGTAGACTTCAAAAGAAGCCTCTGGTGTAATGAATCTTGGTGGAAGTCTAACCAGACAGGTATTTCACATGTTATTAATGAAAAATCATGTTTGTTAAACAATCATGCCATGCTAATTTCCCCCCTGGGACTTAGCATGGCATGATTGATTAATAGCCAGGCCTTTTGAGTGTTCAGGGTGTTATGGTATGCTTTGAATTTCATTGATTTGTTTCAAAGGTTGAGGCCGACCACCCAGTGAACGATGCCAATTCTCACATTGTAAACATGGGTCGTATGGTTGAGGTAAGCAATTTCACTTCCTTGCATGTACCAAATAGAGTTTTGTCACAATATAAGAAATGTGGTTTATATAGCAGCTCCTTGGTATAACAAATTACATATCTGTTTTTATTATATTTATGCTGAATTAATTTTCTAGGAGTTGGAAAACAAAATTCGAAGCACCTTGAATGATATCTATTTTGGCAAAACACAAAATATTGTATCCTCGTTGAGGTAAGCACAGATTTGAAATGTCTACCACTGTTATCTCTGTGTGTTTAACAACTTTGGAGGCTGTACCATTGAGTTCCAAAACTCGTTCTGAGCTTAAACTCTTTGAAGAGTCAAGTACTACCATCTTATCAAGCCCTTTCTTGTGAAATAGTTGAGAATGAAATCTCAGTCACACATTTTCTTCATGCAAAACCACTTTATAAGAAACTTACTAGTAGTATTTGTGCTAAATTACAATAGATTCCTTTGTTCTATTGTTTTCTGTAACAATAGAAGCTTTAAGAAACATTTACTAGTAGGGTTTCTTATAAAATAAAAGACGTGTAATTATTTGTTTTTTACCTGATTTTAGGAGCGTGAATAGCTTGGAGATAGCTAGAAGCCAAGACAAAATGCATGCTGAATTATTCAAAAACTTGAAGGCCAAGCAACAACAGCAACAATGAAAAAATTTACTGTTCATAATTATGATGATGATGATGATGATACTAAATACAATAACAAATAGTATTCATTAGATTAAAGGACTCTGAACAACTCGTCAACCATTTCAAATATTAGCTCTCTGTTATTCTCTCTCGTTTATTTTGTAATATCAGGGTGAGGTATTTTTATAACATTTAATTGATTCGCATGTTGTTATTGAAAAGAAAATCATGTTTCTCTTCTATGCTCCCACCAATCTCTTTTTCATTCAACATTCTCGCCCCAGGCTTTTCTTATTCGGCTCTCTCTGAACGTAGCCGCGCTTTGCTTTACCCCAGTCAATGCATTCGAAGGAATGTTGAAATTGTTTTGAACAAAAATATCAACCTGGAAAGCTTCAAATCCACTGGTTCTTTGATGTCAGCGTTTACAGTAAGTGTACGGTATATAGCATTGGACAAATTTCATTTCAAATGTGCTTCACATGTGAAAAAATAATAACCCCTTGCACCAAGATAACGTAAGAGAACCATGGCTTTATCTTGAACCCTGAGAACCATGGCTCCATCCTTGCCTTCTTATGCGTCCTGGTTTCGTCATTCCTAAGGGCCAGTGCGCGTGCTCCTATTTCTCTCCCTCCCCCCTATTGGCCCTGCTGCTCTCTAATTGACGTCATAGAACGCATGGAAACTGATCACGCGCAGAATAGAAACGTGCACAATCTTGTGTTCATGACTTTTTTTGCTTCGTCGTACAAAATAAAAGACAAAGAACGCTAGATCCTGTCCAATTCGAGTCTCTACGTCACACAGATGTGTATTACCACCAGAACAAGCCACAAAGTGATAACTCTAATTGTTGATTCGTAATTACCACCAGCGCAAGCAAAAACTCTAATTACTGATCACAATCAGTAACGAGAAAATTGTTCACATTTCTCCATGACTTTTCACAGCAAGTTTTTCAAATGGAGACAAAAGCACCCCAATTAGAGGTCACTAAAATTGAACAGAGATAAAAACTTTTTGATTTTACATTCAAATTTATTGTGTTTGAAATATGTAAACGATCCTTGGGGCTTTAACAGACGTGCTGTTAATTGATGCACGCTCTCTATGACTCCTTCTATATCTCATTACCTTCAGAAATATCGCTGGAGATTTGAGGCGGATTAGGGCAAGGACAGTAAAAACCATAAGCTCTCAACATAACTTCTTATGCTGTTGTCTTGGTCAATCGCTTTCAATGAGTCATGGAACAACATGCTGAAGAGCACAGTGTTCTGGAAATTGTTCATTGCTTCACGGACTTAAAGCGTCATGGTTGACTTCTGTGGTATACAATATCAATGACCTTGCTTTGTTATCAGTCTGAGGAGAGAACACTGTGGAGCTGCCTTCTAATTTCGTACCCATTGTATTTGGGCTGTGGTATGCACTTTACGTGACGTGTTTTGTCTTTCAATGTCATTGCAAAGGCATGTTGCTCTGAATTTCAATCGAAGCCCATAGCAGCGCAGTACAAGCGATGAGATGTCCAAGAAAGTGTTTGATATTTAAAGATTAATCAGGTTTGAATCGGATCAGACTTGTAAACGAGACAGTGCTGACTTTAGTGAACTATAACTGGCTGATAATATAGCAAGCAATTGATTACTGGCAGCAGCAGATATCTCTTTAAGAAACAGCAAGAAAGAAGGAAAGCTATCAAGGTTAGTATACTCTAAAACACGATTTATTTGTCGAATTTAATAATGGAAGAGTGCATGACGTCAATCTCGTACATCAAACCTTGTCACTTAGTCCAGTCAAGTGGTTTGACAACCTGGCAGCATTTTGTTTGTATTTATCAGGAAAATATTGACAGGAAATATATTGAAGTGGAAATCCGCGTCAACACATTTTTGGAAAGGTAAACGTGGCGCAGCAGAGATTCGAGTGATTTATGTCTTTGCATCGATGACAAGTGAAATTATGGTCAGATGTAGCCCGTGTTTTCAACACCCTGGTTGAATATTTATTTTGTTTGGGGCTAGAGTTCTCAAAGGAGGTCTCTAAAAAATCATTGGACACATAAATTCGTTATTTTTAAGAACTTTGAGGAGCACATTTTCGAGCAAAGGGTTGTTGAACTTTTCACTACGCACAATGCCATGGAGGGGATTTGGAGTGGAGTTTGAAGCTTTAATACCATGTGTTGTTTATCTTTAGCGAAAAGAAAAAAAGCGCAATCGGAAAACAGAAGAAAAACGAGAAGATTCGTGGCAGAATTAACAATTTTGAAAAGAGCTTTGAAAGTAAATTCACCAATTATCATCAACAAAGCAGGTTCAAGGCCAATTTCAAGGCGTTGGATTAAAAAATTATTCAAGATTGCAATTAGATTATGTAAGTATCTGCAAAAGACGTCCGAAAGAAGCGAAAATTGAAAAAGAAACAGATACTACAACTCGTGTGAGGATATATGAGCTGTTATTCTCGCGAGGAGAAAGTTGATAATAGAACAAGCATCAGTTATAAGAATCTTCAACAAGAATTAACAATCTTAGACAGAAAACGTATCAAAAAGGGTGGAAATACAGCTCAGATACAAAACAAACAATTTTTGAAACTGTTGATGATATATTGAGTTGTTTTTTACTGTATTTGGCAAGTAAAGGTGGGGTTAATGGTATAGTGAGTATTTTTTTTACTGTATTTGGCAAGTAAAGGTGGATGCAAGTATGAGTTTCGACAGCCGTGTGGATCGTAGTGACATCATTCGACAAGTTCGAGAACAAGCGTCGCGAGTTTACATCCAAACAATCGCAGCAAATGAGCGTGAAGATAGATTGCTGCACCGCAAGCTGGACGCCCTGGACTTGGAACACAGAGCGCAATATTTGAAAATGAAAAAATGGATTCACGACGCGCACAAGTTCAGCCAAGAGCGAGCGAAAAGACGCGAAGTGAGTAATGTGCGTAATGGAGACGAGTTTAAAGATCGAATGAAGAGTACCACAAGCGGTAGGCCTAATAGAACGTTGTGTGCCGAGAATGCAATGCAGGCATCGGTAAATGCCGAGAAAAGTCAACCAGAATCGCCGTCAAAGTCGGGGACGATAATTGAAGAGCGGAATAACTTAGCGTTTCCGAAAATTATAACGCAATCGAAAAAAGGGCGAACCTCGGTGTTGTTAGATGACCGCGTCAAGTACACGGCGAGCGAAGTTGCTCGATTGAAGACATCTTTCGCCGGCCAAAAAACGCCGCCAATGTTGCGACGCGGGCGAAAATTTCTGCCGCATCTCGAAGAAGCGAACGCACAAACAGCCTTGTTGCCTCGAAAGGGCAAAACGAAACGTCGTAAGCAGAAAGCGAAACAAATTAGCGAGAATACAACCAACAATTCGACCAGTTTACCAAAAATAGAGCTGCCGACAAACGATTTGTCATAAGCTCCAGGCAGCAAGTTTTAATGAAGCGTCTTTCACGTTGTATATTTTGCTTGTTGCGTCATTGTTATCATTTTCATCATCATTAATTTATTTAAAGTAGGCTTTTGTATATATTAACTAATTGCTAAAGGCCTATTAACTAAATTACACATTAACTACTTATTATATTCGAGCATTCTTTATCTCGAACAAATTTGAATTTTTCCAGAGTTGGAGATAGCAGACACCCCCGTTTGTAATATAAATCGTATTATTCTATATACTCTAACTAAGAATTCCGGGGGATGGGAGATTGATATCAAATTATATTCGTTTGGAAATATGGTATTTGTTTGTGGTATTTGTATGTTTCGTTTCTTGGCATGGCAATCCATGAATTTAACGCACATATTAAAATTCCTTTTATAATTCTTGCATTGTATCGACCTCCAGATGAATCTGTTGAATTCTTCTCTGAACTTGAAAAAACTCTTCACTTTTTAGACAATGAAAACAAAGAACTCATTCTTCTAGGCGATACAAATTGTGACATCTTGGCGGAATACTCTAGCAATGAACAGAGCTCAACAAACAGTCTACCTGCACACTCCAAACGTCTATTGGAAATATATAGTCTTTTTGGGTTTCAACAATTAATTCGGAAGGTCACAAGGGAAACCCTAACATCTAAGACGTTAATAGACCATATTGCTACTACCAACCAATCAAACATTGTTATTTCGGAAGTAAGAGAGGTTAGCCTTAGTGATCACTATATGGTCTATTGCGTTAGAAAATTCCGAGGTGCTTCAAAAAAGCAACACAAGTCTATTTCGACCAGGCACATGAAAAATTTCAGAGAGGAAAATTTTCTAAATGATCTGAACAGTGTCAACTGGAAAGGTATTGTTACTAAAACTAACGATATCAACCAAATTGTAGACGAATGGTCAAATATGTTTTCTATGATTTTGGAAAAGCATGCTCCGATGCGAAACAGACGTGTATCCGAGAAATTTTCCCCATGGTTGACAAAGGGTTTTAAACTCTTATGTAAATCTAGAGATAGGCTTAAAAAGCGTGCTATCAGTTCAAAATCTCATCTTCTGATGCAGGCCTATAGGAATCTAAGAAATAGGGCAAATAAAATGAACGAACATTTGAAGCGCGAGTTTTTCACTAAGAAGATTGCCGAGCAAGATGGTGATCTAAAAAACACGTGGAAAACAATTAATCAAGTTCTAAACAAGAAATCTAAGACCACCCACATCTCATCCCTTGAGGTGAAAGGCAAAACAGTATCGGGTGATAGCGCTATCGCAGAATCCATGAATCAGTTCTTTTGTGAAATTGGCAAAAAGCTAAGTGACAAAATAACTGACTCATCCAATCCACTTTTAACAAATGAGTATGAGGTAAATCCAGGAAATTTTAAATTCAATTTCGAACATATAAGTATACTTGAAATCGAAAGAGTTCTTGGAAAATTTGACACCTCAAATGGCTTTGGCCCTGATGGTCTGGCAAATTTTTTCATAAAGATTGGTTTTCCTGTGATAGCGGAATCCCTTTGTCACATTTTCAACCTCTCTCTGGCCACTGGTACTTTTCCAGACAGTTGGAAAATTGCACGAGTTGCCCCTATTTTTAAGAGCGGTAAACAAGATGACTGTTCTAATTACAGACCTATATCTGTGTTGCCGTTTTTGGCTCGGCTGTTCGAAAAGTTGGCCTATAACCAAGTATATGCTTTTTTGATCAGCAACGGGCTTTTGTTTTCGGGTCAGTCAGCTTTTCGTCTGTCGCACTCTGTTGTAACATGTTTGCTTGCCAGCACAAACGACTGGTATGGGGCAATGGACCAGGGAAAATACACTGCTAATGTTTTCATCGACCTTAAAAAAGCTTTTGATACAGTAGACCATGACATCCTCCTTGCAAAACTAGGTAAATATGGTGTCACAGGTCTAGATCATTCTTGGTTTGTTTCCTATTTGAAAAACAGGCGACAATTTAGCAGAGTAAATAATGCATGCTCGCACATAAAAGAGGTCACTTGTGGTGTTCCGCAGGGCTCATGCCTTGGTCCTCTGCTATTTTTAATTTACATCAACGACCTTCCCCTTGCTCTGAAAAAATGTAACGTTACTATGTATGCAGATGACACAAGTCTCTCGTACGCTTCAAAAAATATTTGCGAAATTAACCAAGTTATGAATGAGGATCTAAATTGTCTAAGAGTATGGCTCCTTGGTAACAAACTGTCCCTTAATGTTATCAAAACTCATGCAATGGTAATTGGATCGCGACCAAAGCTTAAAATGGTCTCTGATGAGATCACTGAGCAGCCTTGCTTCTCTATAAACGGCACACAGATAGATATTGTAAAAAATACCAAGTACCTTGGTGTTCAATTGGACAGTCATCTTGTTTGGGATGAGCATATAAAATATATGAGAACAAACGTTTCTCGAGCCTTAGGCTTTCTGAAATATGCCAAGAAATTTCTCCCAGAGAAAACGCTCAGTAAAATGTACAGAGGAATTGTAGAGCCCCATTTTCGGTACTGCTGCTCAGTGTGGGGGTGTTGTGGTAATACTTTAACTGATACCCTCCAAAAGTTGCAAAACAGAGCTGCCAGGATTGTTACAAACAGTAATTACTGTGTTTCAGCAGGAAATCTGATAAAGAAGCTGAAATGGCCGCCTATATCAGAGATTGTTTTGAATGAAACCGCGACTATTATGTACAAGGCAACTAATAATCTTGCGCCTACATATTTGTCCGAGCTATTTGTTAAAAATGCAGCTCGTAATACTATTAAACTGAGAAACACAGAAACTGACTTGCGAATTCCTCTTTTTAAAACTTCCAACGGACAGAAATCTATTTCATATCGTGGGCCTAAAACCTGGAACCGATTGGGCTTGGATGTCAAACAAGCACCCACTCTACAGACTTTCAAAAAGAGGCTCAAATGCAGAGAGCTTCCTTTTTAGAGTACTTTTCTTTTCTTTTATGTAGCATCAACTTATTTATAGTATCAAATACGTATCAAATACGATCAAATACGTATTTATAGATTAGATTATTTATTATTAGACTATTTATTTCCGAAATTTTGTAAGTAAGTTTTCAATATGTAATTTTGTAGTTTTTTGCACGGCCCCCTGTAAAGCAGTCTATTTTGATTGACGGGGTTACCGTGGGTAAAAAATGTAAAATGAAAATGAAAATGAAAATGAAATGAATTTATACTTTTAGACAGGTATTATTGATGTCTTGTCAGAGCATTGGTTGAAAATTGAATCGCTTAAGAAATATAATTTTAACTAGGAAGGCTGGCGCGCTTCGCGCGCCACCTCCCTAGTGTGTTGGCCTTCGATGTGAGTGGAACAGCGATCTTCAAAAAAAGTGGGGTGGGTTTCAATTGTTTTGGCCTTCGATCTGAGTGGGACAAAATGCATATAATATTCAATAACCAACTGTCAATTATTCTGAATTGCATTGCATATCTGAAATTTGTGTAGTGTCATCTATGTGTTGTGATGTTTTCAATGAGGCAAACACCAAAAAATGCCTTCATTTGGACGTCACTATATTTTATATAATTTATTACGACCAAGGAGACCTCCTGGGCTAAGCAACACATGTATTATCAACTGTGAGGCAGTCTAAACTCCCTCTTCTATTAAAACGCTCATTGAATAGACGCCTTCTAAATAGACGCCGCATTTAAATAAACGCCTCTTTTGAAAACAAAATATTTAATAAATGGCCGGGGCGTTTACTTGTTGCGACAAATTAGGCCGAGAGACAAGTTGCCCTCAAGTTGTCTAGAGACTTTAAATCTATGGAACTTCTCTGCAATTTAGTCAAAATCTCACACAGTTTTAGCCTGCAGATAATGTAAACATTTGGCTTGCTGATATATTGCGAAAGAACTCTGAGACAATTCGTAAAATTCTTATTCTATTTGCCTATCAGATGTTGTTTGCAACAATGTTAAAGAAAAGATTAATTTATCAACGTCAATCCGCTTGATCACAATGTTATATTTCCAGTGTTTACTTGAAGGACTTTGTCGTGTTTTTTTTTTTTTTTTTTTTTTTTTTTTTTTTTAAATTTTTAATAACGATATCCCTTCAGCTTTAGATATAAGATACATAATAATAACATAATATAGTATAATATAAGTGATTGCTTAAGTCATTAAATAAGTTAAAATAAGGGTAAATACAAATGTGAAATAAAGCGATACTGTTCTTCCAGGGAGTCGTTTTGGTCATTCTGAGTTATCATTGCTCAGTAAATGTCTTTTTAAATGTCTTCTCAGTAAATGTGTTTGCACCATGGCTCAATGGCGCATGCGTTATATCCGTTATGAGGACTTTAAATCCGCTTGAAGGCATTTTCGCGCGGGGGGTGGGGGTTATTAGAAGTTTGCAAATAGCTCTACTCATGTTTTGTACGAAACCTTCCATAACATAAAAAACAGTATTCAAAATTCAGGAAAGATGAAATACTGCTGTACTCCTCACAAAAAACGTAAGAAGCTGATTTAATTTAAAAAATATGCAAAAATGCTTATATATTTTTGTGCCAAGAGAACATATTGTTGTGTATTTGTTGGTCAAAGCTGAGATTCAAAAAGAATGCAACACTGTTGCTCTCTCAAATAGAAAGATGTTGTTAAAAGAGGGTCATTATTAATTCCATCAATGGAGTATTAAGATCTGAAATTGGATCTATTATTGTAGTAATGTATCAGAGATGGCTCTGTTTATCTTTTTTCACCTGCCGACATTGATCTGAAGTTGAAAAGCTCAATGGGACATTTATGCAAAAATGTTTAGTTTTGGCACAAAAGTGGCAGGATCTCCAGTTTGCGAAGAAATTTTTGGTTATTTCACCCGTCATTTCAAGTTAAAGTTAATTTCTGCCGAATCGAGACTTCAAACGGAAAACAAGATCCAGACATCAAACAAAAAATAATACACAAATAAACTCGATCTCAGAGACAACTTCTTTGAAATATGATCACACATTTATCAACAAAATAGACTATAGAGTCAAGTCAATCACAAAATCTGGTGTGCAGATATCAAAAAGGGCTTCAAACAGTTGGAAGTTAAAGTTTAGAGTTCTGCAACAAAGATTGGCTCAAAATCGCTTTAGATTTTCGTGTAATTCTGTGGATTTATTTGTGGTTGCTGATAAACAGTAAATGGTGTATCCGTTGCGATAGAAAAAGATTTCCTAGCGCTTCCAACTGACACAAAACTGATCCATTCAAACGATTGTCGAGTTATCAAAATATACAACTGGATATGAAGCCAACCACATTTAAGATGATGCGAAGGAAACAAGACCTTTAAACTGCTGATAAATTTCAATTGATGTATAATATTCCTTGGTGGTGGAAAAGGAAAGGACTACACGATTTCTACGATTTTTTCACAAATATTTTACCAAGTTGTTCATTTTGGCATTGCTTGCGGAAGGCTGACAGAAACAAAGTTATATTTATCAGCTTGCTGTTATCCAATTCCAACAAATAACAAATTTTTGTTTCTTAAAAAGGATTGCATAATTATTGCTTCGTTTTTACTGACAACAGGTAAATAAGAAGTAAAGAATATTCATTAAACAACAGAAAATATCGTATAAAAGAATTTACAACAAGAGATTGTGAATTTTTGCCTCTTTCAATCGGGACACAAAATCAAAAGATTCTTTCATTAGGGACACAAAATCAAAGAATTTTATTTTTAAAGAAGCTTCTTTGGAATTTCGTTTTCGTCAAGATGCAAATAAATCACTGAGGAAATTTTTATTGTTAACATAAAGAAAGAAAAGTACTTCCATCAAATTTGTCCGCATTATTTGCGAATCGAATAATCCCAAGTGAAGAAATATTGCTTCGCTTTAGCAAAGAAAATTGTTCACGCCTTGGTCGCAAGGGGGAAATTTGCGATAAATTTATAAAAAGGAGAGCAAGATTGTGTTGTTCGGCTGTCTTGTCGCATATTTGTGGTTCGAAGGCAATCCAGAAATATCGCTGTAAATTGAGTTTATTTAATTCATGAAATAGCGAAAATTCGAGCTTGTCTTCAGCACTTGAGTCTTGAGCACTGGAAAATCAACAGTTCTTTGTCGGCGCACCGTAGGACAGCTGTGAAGGAAAAGTTTCGGTCGAAAGAAAAAAGGCTGCTGAGAAAAGACAACCAAAGCACAGAAGAAACGAAATTAATCTTGGAGGACCTGGTGATATTATTTCAGGAAAAGGGTTATCTTTTTAAGCTGGATGCGGCAGAGAGGGTGATTGAAAGGTTTTAATAAACAAGAATATTGGTTGCTGAATGCAGAAGGTGTTTTTGTTGTTGAAAATTCGAGACGACGAATGAAGAAGAATTGTAAATTGTAAACAATTGTAAGGTGCTGTCAAATTTGTGATATACCTCAAGTCGATATTGAGTGGAATTTTTGGAATCGTTCTAACTCAATTGGCATCAAGATAAAACTTGAAATTGAACTAATTCCGTAGCCATTAATAATATTCGTGATTTGTGATGGAAATCCCAGAGAAGACGGACAGAAGTGATAGAACGTCATTCCTTCGACAACAAACGTCTCGAATCTACATGACGACCATTGCTGCTAATGAAAGAGAAGACAGATTACTGAATAAGAAATTAGATGCATTAGATTTGGAGCACAGATCACAGTTTTCACGATTGAAGAAATGGATACACTGTGAAAAACAGGGTACAGAAAGGAGATTCCCTAGGCTTAGTACACCAGACAATGTCAATCAAACAGGGCATCGCCAATCTCTGCCATATATCACGCCGTTGATTGGCGGGAGTAGCGATTTAAAAACCGCACGGAAAAAATCAAGTCCGAATATTAGCAGAATGCCCCGGAAATCTATCGATTCAACAATATTGGAGATGCATCCGGGTGGTATTGGGAATCTTCCGGATGCTAATCAGACGAACCGATCGCAGGTGAAGCTCCATAGTAGAATCCGGTATACTGAGAACGAGGTTGACCGGCTGAGAAAATCGTATTCTGGGCAGAAAGCACATCTTGTCCGGAGTAGAAGCCAGTTTTTACCGAAACTGGAACCGTTGGTGTCTCCGAATGAAAGTGGTCGCAGGGATAGTAGTCCATCGCTGAGGAAAGCAATGTTGATGAATGCGAAAGAGAAAACAATGCTAAATTTGAATATGCTGAGTCTTGAAAATAAAATAGCAGCAATGAAAATGAAACAAGAAGTTGAAGATGGACAGACAGCATTTCATTGACCAGGGGCAAAAAAGTTAATTGAAGAAAGCAAGTCTTTACCCCATCTACACGAGCGAAACAAAATAAATTAAAAATTAAAAATTAATTACATCAATCAATTAGCATAGCTTTTAGCTACACAACATGTTTTTCTGTTTGCAATAACAATGGTAGAATGTTGTATATATAATATGATTATATAAGAATATTGTTATATAATATATATAATTATATTATTATTATATTAACAATGGTAATATAATAATATTATTATGGATATTATATTTCAATATTAATCATACGTCATGTTTCTTACTTTATTAGCTACTTTTCTTACTTTATTTCTTACGTACCTGTTTACTTCACCGCATGGCAATTTTTATCGCACGTAGATTATATATAAGTTATATGTTTGTAAATATTTTAATTGTTCGCTAATTAAATATAATGTTATATCGCAGAAGAACTATTTTGTTTCCGTGATCACAGAATCAGATCTCGAAAGGCAGGTCCTCTAAAGCCCAATGTACCATTAGGTCCAACAAAATATATCTATGAATTTCATTAGCAACAGTATAGTTATTTTTGTTAGGACCAAAACTTTAATCTATGAACTTTTTAGCTTAATTAGCAGGAAATATTTTAAATAGTTTATGTGATTTCCATTGCATTTGATCAAAATTTTGTGAGTTTATAATTTACATCACATATCTTGATAATATACTCTCTTGGCTTCTTTCGCATGCCCACTACCTGATATGTAATGTTATGTTGTTTTTTGCAATTTCTAGTTTATTATTAGCTATTGTACATCACAGCCGCACTCATTTTAACAATGTTAACAGCTAGTTTATAATTTATTTTATCAAATCTTATTCAGGTCTAACGTCAAGTAAATGGGAAAAAGTTTTCTAAAAATCTTATTCTGCTCTGCGGAGGAGTATTTCACCGAATTGCGGAAGTTTTGTGTGTGCCACTGAAGAAGTTATTTTGCTCCACCAAGTGAGGCGTTAGTTTCGAAGGACTTTGCTGTCCCAGTCGATTCATATATTGCTCAGAAATTTTGCAACATAGCTCTGGTTGATCCAGTTAAAAATTCATTTGAACTTACTTTACATTATAGGAACACGATTATTATAATTATGGCCTAACTAACCACTTTGTATTCCTGTCAAAATAAAGTATGGATGGTGTTAAGACTGAATCGAGGAAGAAAGCTGAACATTCGCCCTGTCCGACTCCAGAAAGAGCAATTTATGGATTCGTTCTTTATTTCATGACCTATGTTTTATTTGGTGAGTCTTTATATTATTAAACACTAGCTTGTTTTGGTATATCTTTACATTTGTTTTTATTTTTGGAGAAAGCCAAACCTGCTCTTATATGAATGTTAAATATTTTTACAACTATCTATTTCAGGTTTCTACCTTTTGTGGGCAATTTTGCCCGATGAGTGGCTGCATAATATTGGTCTTGATTATCTGCCTCAGAGGTACAAAATAAATTTTATGATGTATCTGTTGATATTATTTTGTAATTATTTTATTTTGAATATTCAGAAATCAAATAATGAGTATATAAAATTTATTAAATTAAATAACGAGTAGAGAATTTATTAAATTAAATAGCAAGTATTTAATTTAATAAATGAATGTTAATGAATGTTTATTTAATTTAATAAATGAATGTTTACGTCTTTTAGGCTGTGGATATTTCTTGGTCCATTTCTTTTCGTCTTTGGAGTCTTTACTGCCTTGTCATTGTTTCTGATCAAAAATTGGATTGAAACTCCCACACTGAATTCACTCAACAACCTTACTGGTTAGTACTGTGATGATAATTCTCTTGAATTAAGTTCTACCAACAAAAATAGCCCAGGTTTTTACGAGAACAAGACATTTAACCTGCAGAGATAGCATGACAATTTATTCTTTTTCAATAATGCCCCACTTTGCATTTGTAAGAGGTCCATGGATGGGTTTAGATGGGTGAGAGGTCCATATTTTAGTTAATTTGGATATTCTGTACAAAATAAAAGGAGCAATTATTAGTAACTCTTTTTTTTCTAGATCAACATCAAAGGCTATGGGATGAAGTTACAGACGAACAGTTATTTTCTGTTGAAACACTTCTTCCTTTGAAAGATGTTTACATTTCTGATTTCAACAAAAAAGTGTATTTAAATGATGGCACATTTTCTGCATTTTCTGCATAAAAAGGTAAGGTTGGTACGTTTTTGTTTTCCATGGTCATTTGTGACTGGTCTCACTTGAGCATATGTCCCATAGAGATAGGATATAAGATAATCTCATAGAAATAGGATATAAGATAATCGTATATCCTATCTCTATGGTATTTCCCAGTTGTTGCCATGCTACAGAATGTTACCCATGACATGATAACCCCCTCCCACCCACATTTTTCGCCCACGCACTATCCAGTCTATTTTCCCCTGCGTGGGAGCATTTACCGTCAGTCAGTCATTTCATTGTAAAGTTGTGGTGACAATAAACATTGGAAAGTTTCTTCAAGCAAAGCGAATGCAATGACAATTTGAATCAATTAAAGCTCACAAAAAGAGGAATATATAACATGCTTGTAATGAAATGTTAATGTTAAGCAATTGGAGTTCGTGGAGCTGACATTATTTGTGAATAAAAAATCTGGGTTTTGAAATACTATACTAGGCCAAAAAACACGCTTAGTTTCTGATTAACGAGTTTAGGTATCAAAGAAATAGTCCGGAAAACAATATTTGCAAGGTATTCTTTCAGTAATTCTTGATATATTTAGATTATTGTGTTTCGTAATGAGTAAAGAGTTTATTTAATTGAGCATAACTTTATCCAATTGACTATTTTTCGTGATCGCAATTTTCCATTTGCGAGTAAAAAAAAGTTTCCATGCTGTTTCGACGTCAACAAGTTGCTTGCATGCGACTTCTGTTGTTATTTATGTCTGTTGTTATTTACGTCTGTTATTAATCCATATCATCAACTCTTCTTTTCTATTACTTCTGGATTCTTTTTCTCAACGTTGCAGGGGAAGCTATAGGTGTTAGTTAGCCCGCAATAATCATTTAATTCCAGCAAAAGTATTTTTTTATCATAGCACGTAGCAACCATTGTGTTTATCGTTTTGAAATGGAAGACGGTAAAGATGAAAACGAAAACTGCGAAAATTTGAAATATATGGAAGGATGTTTATCGAAAAAGGAAACGCAAGGAAAGGTTAGTACATCTTAAGTTTGTATTCAGAAATTTCCATATATACATGGGCTTATCTGCCTTAGAAGCAAAAGTTTGTTTTGCAAAATAATGCTGTAACTATTGAGATCTTACTGAATTGAAAGTAAAGGTTTAAAACAGTGTCTTTGTCCAACTCAGAAAGACCTCAACGCAATTAACAATTAAACTGTAGTACTTTTTAAACACAGCCTTAAAACACTCTATGTTGGATTCAAAATCATTCTGATTCATATCAGACAATACAATGCCGTATTTACATTACAGATCAACCAATGGATTCCATTATTTAGGCCTTTTCCCTCAATCCTTGTGGAAAAGCCCCACGGAGCAGCGAAACAAAAGAAACAGTATATTTCTTTCGACACCCACTGAAAACTAAATTTGGAACCGACTGATAGCTTTCACGCTAAAATATAATTTATTAACCCTGTAATATACTTTTTCCGCTGATTTAACTTTATTATTCAGGCCCGCCCTGTCCACAAGATACCGTACCGTTTTCGCATTTCTTCAATCTGTTTTCATTTCAATCTGTTTTCATTTCACTCCGTTTTTATTTCACTCCGTCTCATTTCACTCCCTTTACTATAGCTGTGTTCGCGTGGAAACTGGGAGACCTCGGTTTTAGGGGGGGGGGGGGGATACGAAAAATTCCCACCAACTTTTGAAACAATGGATTTCAGATTGGAAATTTTCCGAAATGTCCTGGAAAACTACGACAATACTAATTGTAATGACGTCATCACCACGTTCAACGCCGATTTCTGATTGGTTGATTTGTTAATGCTTTGTAAGCATATCTTCCTCATTACACGTTTTTTTTTATAAGAAACCACTTTATAAGAAACCTACTAGTAGAATTTGTGCTAAATTACAATAGATTCTTTTGTTCTATTGTTTTCCTTAACAATAGAAAACAATAGAAAATTTAAGAAACTTCTACTAGTAGGGCTTGAGCTAGGTTTCTTATAAAATAAAAAACGTGTACTTCATCTAATTTGCTCCAAATTTCTCATTAATATTTCTTTTACTTTTCAGTGGGTCGAGTACTGGGTTATTTGCAGAGGAAAATATCTGCTCTTTTACTCTCATCGCTGCCAAACATCAGAACTCAGAGATGCTGTAAGTCAACAACATTGTTCTCTAGTATTTAACCCCCCTCGGCGTCAATGCATGCCTGTTGCTATACTGTAATTCATCGAATAAGTGCCACAGGGCGTCTATAAGTTTCGACAACAATCTATGGATGGCGTTTTTTGACAAATTTATATAAAAAATGCTCCAGAAACAATTGCTCATATTTTATGATGCTGTCTGTACAATATTTTACAAATAAAGTAAGGTTTCGTGGTTAAGAAACGGGTTTTTCATGTTTACTTATATTTTTTACAAAGATCTTTCATTGTTTTCTTATTGTTTTTCTGAAAACAAAAGGCTAAATGTTTTTTTACATGTTTTTAACTATACTCTCCATTGCTTTTGCTTTACATGAAATATTTCTTCTGATTTTCAGTTTCGAGGTTTGATTGAACTAACGCTTGGAACACGATGTTTGATTGGAAAACGAAAGAAATATAATTTTCCTTTTTATCTGGTGACCCAAAAATCGCGCTATTACTTCAAGGTGCATTCATACGTTATGTCAACCTTTATAACTCAAATTATATCATTAAGTATCGTTAATTATAATTAATTATCATGTGATCATTAATTATCATGAATAGTTTTAACAATAATTTATTTATTTCAGACAAATACAGCTTTGTCCAGACACCAGTGGATTCATGCAATAGATTTATCAGTTCAGGTTAGCACAACTTTTGTCATATTTATTTATTGGCAAGTATTTATACTGGATAAGAACGTCAGGAATATGTACAAGTATTAAAAGTATCTATGCATAATAAACCTGTCACAAGCGAACATACAAGCGAATTAATCACCATCAGCTATCTCAAACTGCTTTGCAGTGGAGAATTAATTTCTGGGAGCAGACAAACAAAACATCTTGGTTCTGATGGCACTTAAACCTGGCATTATTCTTACATTATTCTTAAATTTTAAAGTGAAGTAAAGACGATCAGATGTTTAGTTTATTACAGCATTAATAATCTACTTCGTAAGTTGTTTTATTTCTTTTGTATCTTTCACCATGGCTTTTCCTGCCATTTTCAGGGACATCTTCCGGAGAGCCCCCCCAAGTTCTTGCCCAGCCCCACCACGATGGCAAGACGGGCACAAGAGGCGGACAAATTTGCTTCCGACGAAAAAGATTTGAGTAACGACAGCATAAACGTGTCTGCGGATTCAGACACCATTCCAATTATTAGCCAGCCTCCGATTGACATCGAAACCGAGCCCGATAACGAGGTTGTTCACCACACCGAGGATATCCCGAAGCATGTCATAGTTGTGAAGAGCATTAACGATGGAGACAGGGGCGAAGTAACGAATTTTACAGGCGATAATGTCTCGTCTAATACGAACAATTATCGAGTGACGAATTTTATGCAGCCGAGAAACGACGAGAAGTTGTCGGCGAAGAGCAACGGCGTCGTGAATTTATCGTTCGAAGAGGAAAAGCAGGAGCATCTAACGAACAAAAAAAATTGTGCGAAAAATGATGAACATGTTTATAGCAATGGTGATGTGACCAAACCAGGTAAGTGAAATAAAATTTGCAAAAGAATCGAAATTGTTTTGAGTTAATATGCTCTTTCATATTATGACGTTAACTTTTGCTATCATTTGCTTGATGATAAGAGAAGGATCTCTCTGGAAACATTGCACTCATAAACACTCCTGTTCATGACATGATCAACTTCTATTTTTATTGTGTCAATCACTGAACAGACAAACACAAACATGTTCACGATAAAGTTTCGGTTTAACCATAGTCAATATAAATTCTTTTCTATTATATAAATAAGTAGTTTTCTGGTTATTCCATATTTTGGTCTCATAATTTCTCTATGTTTATAATATATTTGTTAGCTGAATTTTTTTCAAATTTTCTAGTGATTAAGTATCCTCCAATGGCCACGTCTTCTGCTCCTTCCTATCATCTTCATAGATCGGACAAATGGCTCAATCGGACAACGAGGTCTGCAGAATCAAATCGAGGTAGGTATATTCGAAACGAGGCATATTCTTAATGGCAGACACTGGTCCCGTGTAATGAATTTATTTAATTGTTGTCGAAGTCTTGATATATTCATGCACTTAGGGAAAGCGTATAACTGATAAAGTCACTACCGTAAGTCCTAGAATTAAGCCCCGACCTCTGAATAACTGCGCCCCATCGAACGAGCCCCCTTCATGAGGGTGTTAGCCCCACTTTATCAGGACATTGAAGTTTTGTAGTGAATGTATTGCAAATTGCGAAGTTTTAAGCAATAGCGTTAATGATTGTATGCATAGCATAGTTTTTTTTATAATAATAACAGTAATAATAATAATGATAATAATAAATAATGATAAATGTTTTAATAATGATAATTTAATTATAGTAGTATACGAATATTTTAGCAGTATAGACTATCACTATAAACCTTAATGTAAAATAAAATCCAGATAAAATTTTTTTTGCAAATAAGTTCCCAGGACTTAGGGAGCTGTCATAAAGTATCGAACAGACCGGGGCGGAAGGGATTTCAAATTTCACTACAAAATTATGCAGCCCAATACAAGAATCCAAAAAAATTTAATGGCCCCATTTCAGTTTCTAATAAAATTTGATAGCCCCTGTAAAGTTTCTGATTAAGAATCCTCAAAAACAAAAATGGTTTACAAACCCAAGCTACAAAATTATCAAATACCTCACTCTCTGAAGAACTAAAGAACTGATTTTTACTTCCTAGAAAAGAAAATATCACCATATAAAAACAGCTCTTCAAACACACTATTATGCATATAGGTTTGCTTGCATGAAAGTATGAAAACTTACATCTGTATCTTGAACAAGCCCAAGTTTGAGTTAATCTCCCACTCCTTGTGACACAAAATAGATGTGATAAGTCTTCCTCAAATTCGTCATTGTTAGAAATCTCTGGTGTCTCATCTTGAGATTCTTCTCCTTCACTAGAAGTGTTGCTGCTGTCTTCCTTCCCAGCAATATCAATTATAACATCCTCTTCCTCATCATCATCTGATTCACTTTGCAGTTCAGGCATCACTCTTTTTTTAGCTTTATTTTTTTCTGCAAGTGATCTCTGCAGTTGTTGAAAAGCAATGTGGTAAGTTATTGCTACTACTTTGTCTTTTTTCTTCACTGAAAGGTAAGCTGTCATCTCATGTTTCTCTAAATATTTGTCTAGAGTCTTCACTTTTAGCTGTTTCAAACTGCTATTTTTATAATGAGACACCCAGTCAATGTCTTCATAGTTTTGCAAATTCTCTTCAGAAATATTTCTCTTTCTTTCTAACTTTCTTTTCTCTTTGTTGAGTTCTAAAGTTTGCAGGTGCTCAAGATACTGCCTCACAACACTCATTTCAATTATGTATTTATTGCAGAATTCTTGTAATTTATTTTCTTCAAATGCAGTTACTCCTTCACTTTCAAAAAATTCTTTTATTTTTTTCCTGGGTTGAAAATCATCTACTTCTCTTTCTACACCATTCAGTACCTTGGGAGTAACAGACACATGCTGGTAGTGATACTCGGGTAACTGTGAGTAGTCAGGGTAAGGCCTAGGAACTTTTGTACATGGTGGACCAACCCAGTCATGACACTTGCAGTAATCACATACTCCATCTTTTCTATTTCTGCATTCAAATTTCAAAAATTCAAGGTGCTTTTCTCCAATTTCACAATGATCTGTGATGAACTTGGATATTTTTGAATAATATTTTCCTCCAGGAAGGCCAGCCTGCTCTTTTCCACTCTTGGACAGAAAAGAATCAAGGAATTCCTTGTCTTTGAAAAACAGATCTTTTTTCTTCACTGCTCTATATGATTTAAGAAAACCACCAGGGCCAGGTGCTCCATCTATACGTGATGTAACCTCATCACAAACATGGTATGCATTATATTCCATCCGCTTCAATTCATACTCTCTGAGCTCATCAATCGACATCTTTTTCACTACTTTGATTGTTTTCTCATTATAAAGCTTCTTGTATTCCCAGTCTAAACCTGCTCCATCACAAATGGCATCGCCAATATAAGCATGACATCTTTCTATCTCATTCTGGCTGCTGTCACCATTTGACAGATGGAGGCGTATTAGGTAATCTGCATCTGTGATTCTCACTCTCTGTCCAATTCGAAAGACAACATCATGATTAGAGATCCCAACCCCTGGTCCAGCATCAGTCCATTCTAAAAATCTAGATCTATACTGTGCACCAAATCCTTTTATCTTTTGGACAGAAGAAATACAGTTCTCAACAATACTGCAAACAACACCCCAGACTGAAGGGTGTGTTTTTTCAGACAACTGATTCTTTAGCATAACTATTGCATTGCTGGTATTCGTGATGATTTCACGGATGGTATCAAAGTTTGCTTTATCTTCCTTGCTCATTGTTTCCTTGTCTGCACTGGCAGTTGCAAAAACTTTCCATATACTTTCTTGTAAAACATTTGCTCTACAAGATTCATATTCCTTGTGTTTATCATTATTCTTAGTTAACAATTTCATAACATCATCCTTTTCTGCTGAATCAATGTAATATGTCATTGCATCAAGTAGCGTAATGCAAATACTCTTGAATGCCATTGATTGTTGTGAAGCTCCTTCAACATTCGAGACAATTTCAAATTTGTGTGGGGCTTCTTGCCTTAATTGCATTATCTCACTTGCCCAAACAGTACCTGAGCTCCCCAGAAAATACTTAGGTCTTACAAAAACATAACAGGAATCTGCTATTATCTCTGTTTCACTTTTATTGTTTATTTTTTTCACTCTTTTTTCCATAATTCTGTAACCACTAGGAGTAACATTTACCATAGCAACTGGGAAATCATATTTGGGAAGCTTTCTTGCTTCCTCATCATTGCTGGGTTGATAGATCTTTAGGCTCCTTGCACCTGACATCCCTGTACTGGTACCTGGACAGAGGTATGCTTTATCGTCCATTGAAATCTCTACGACATACTTTGCATCCTCTTCTCTCTCAGCATCACAGAGGAAATTTATGATATTTTTCTTGTGGGCCCTTTGGTGATGAGTTAACTCGTTCTCGTTCTTTTCAGTCTTTGGTGGTTTTTTTGCACAAAACAAACCAAGCCCAAGATGAAGCTTTGCCTGCTTTGATACTTTATTGCGTGGTCTTGAGCGGTTGTAGACAGTAGTTGAAGATCTGATTGGTTTTAGGTTCCTTTGATGCCTGTGATAATTTACTAATTTTATGAAGTCTCTTTTCTTTACTCTATGATTTGTGTACATAACTTGATCAGACCGTCTCCCATGTGCAGTTGTTTTTGATTCAATACATCTAAGCAAGAATTTTTCGTCTTCTTCATCAATGCCTCTTGGCCTTCCAACTGATTTCTTTCTTAATCCAAGTCTTTTTTCCCTAACCAGTTTAATACTGGCTCTATTAACCATCTCGTTGAATCTTTTGATGTCATATTTAGTAGAAGGATTGTTCAGCTTTTCTAGGGCATTTCTCCTTTCTCTTAAACATTCTATTTCCTCTGACAATTCATCCTGCTGCAAATCATTGAAATCAAAAGTTTTACTTCTGAAAAATGCCTCTTTATGCCTTATTGTCCTGTCAAGTGTCTCAATTTTTGTATCCACATTTGCTTTAACCTTATTTGTGGCTGCCATCTGCAAAATAAACTCAACATAAAAATACATGAACAATGTATTTGACATATTTAAATATACATCAACAATGTACATACATAATAACATTCTTTGAATTGCTGGGCTCGGCTGGCCCCAATAGCTGCTATATGGACCTGAGAAAACTATTTAGACTTCCATAAATGCCAAGTGGAAATCTTGCCTTTGATCTTTAATACTTTTAAAAAATTGTCATGTGTAGAAAATGTAAAATACCTTGGTGTCGTCTTTAGCCTGGATTACATCCATGACGTGATCTGTTAGCTTTTTGATGTCATGGCTACTGATACCAAGTTTGTCAATCTCAGACCTTGAGCGGCATGCCCCAAATGTAACTCTGGCAATTTTCTTATCCCATTCTGTATCCATTGAATTAATTAGTTTCTGTACAAGAGACTTGTCAAGAATCAACCTTTCATTTTCTTTATTTGCAATTTGATCTGATTGCATTTTTGACATCATAGCACAAGCAAAGAAATGAAGGTCAAAATTATTTGGCCGAATAACAATGAATCCATTTATTATATATATACCAAGACCGTATTTCTCATGACACAAGAGTTCCTTGAAACGCTTTTTCTTATCTCTGTCTAACAAATCAGTTTTAACAGAATGCGCTGTATATCCCAAGTACAAAGCAAATCCTTCATCAAGTGTCATGAATCCCTTTCTGATTGGCTGTCCATCATCAGATGTGGTGCGTGTGATCAGCTCCTGCCATACTGCCTTCAATCCTTTCAGGTGACTGCACTGCTCAATGTTTCCTTGTGTATTGGCAATATTTTTCTCCAACAGTTTTTCGATATCGTCCGAATGACATGTTTGGAGTGACTTCAAAATTTCATAACGATTCTTTCCTTCCTCAAAAATAATTTCACTTTTTTGTCTGGTCGCAGTTCTCCTGTCATTTCTGTTTGATGCCATGACAAATGGATCATAATTGATGTCCCGTCCCTGTTCCCCTTCCCTGTGTATTCTGAAAAGGCCATTGAATGCAATGGAAAGGCTTGTTGCAAGATGGTAGAACATTTTGGCGGGAAGCTGAAAGCACGTTGTTCTGAACACTTTTCCCTCACCTTCAAAGAAATATGACAAGTTTCAAGGATTTTCTTGAAGAAATTAAGCTTGGCCATTACTGGCACATGTTTGAAGATGAAGGTTATGATGATTTGGATTTCATCTCAAGATTTGACGACAAAGATACTGCAGAAATGCTCGATAATGTGGGTATTCAGAAGCAAGGTCACAGAAAGAAACTGGAGAGTTCTTTAAAGATTCGCAAAAGTTTGCTTTCAGAAAACAACAGAAATGATCCGGCAATTGCCAAAGAAAAAGAACCAAAGAAGAAAGAGAGTGAGTTTTATTTTCATGCGTGTCAATTCAATTTCAAAGTTTACAAAAAATTATATCCAGCTAGGCCTATAAAAATTTATAATGTTTAGCTAGGGTTAAAAAGACTCTTCTTTCTTTCACTTTTAGTGCCTGAGCCAGTCAAAGAACTGCTTGTGCCCAATCCACTCATTGATAAACATGTCTTCTACAATGAGACAGTTGAAGAACTGTTCAATGCTTCATTTCCTCTGATGGATATCAACAGTTTCAAGAGCTATGCTTTAAGTCAAAGACAGATACGATGGAAGATTAAAAATGTTGTTCAAAGCATTGAGAATGTTATTGTAAAATACAGAGAGAGCCAGGATGGGATATGGATTAATTGTCGCCGATTCACAAATCCTGAAGAGGTAAAATGCCACATCGCAAAAAGTTTAGTCATGGCGTCAGGTGCCAAGGATGCCATTTCAAAAGAAATCCATAAAATTGAAAAGGAAGAAAAAATGCTGACCAACAGAAGAAGCCTATTATTCAGCAGTAAAAACACAGTTTCATCCTGGAAAGCCAATGAATTGGAATTTTATGATGCATCACTTAAGAAAATGAGTGACACCAAGTCGTTTTTGATGAGGCTAGGAAGCCAGATCCAGTCAGTCATTAACAAACAAGAGCCCAATTTTCCAGAACATATTTTGTCCACACAGAAGAAAAAGATGCTGAGAAAAAGGAAGCTAGAGAATGACAAGAAAAGTGAAAAGAGGAAGGAAATGAGGCTTTTCAAAAGCTGTGGATCTGTTTTGGGTGTCATAACACATGATCAATTATTCTGTGATGATGCTGCTCGTGGAAAGTTTCAATTCCAGATTGAGGCTACTTCCATCAATCCAAATGCCAAGGATGCTCTAAAGCCAAAGCTGCATTTACGGGGCTTGAAGCATCTAATTGAGAAAGGTGTGTTTGCAGATCATGACGGTAGCAGCAAGATGGCAGAGAGGCTCTGCAATCATCTACAAAAGCAACTTTCAGCAACAACAGAAACCAATAAATTGAAAAAGGCTAAAAGAATGAAGAAGCATAAATACACCAAAATAACAGAATGCTTTCAAAAAGCAGCAATGAAAGCATCAGATGATTCAAGGGAGGTAGAAACTGAATGGGGCAGCAGTGACAGTGATATTGACATTAGTGACTAAAAGTTAAAAATATTGAATTAATTTTTTTTGGATTATTTTTAATAAGTAATATCATGGCCCATGTTTATTCTTCAAAACAATTTGTTAGCCCAACATTTTGCAATCAAAAGATTTGGTAACCCTGTTGAATCCCTTCCGCCCCGGTCTGTTCCATACTTTATGACAGCTCCCTTACTAATCTTTAACAGTTAACAGTTCTCCGATATATAATATATCTCCGATAACCTCGATATTACCAAGCGAGCTGAACATCTGACTATTAAATCAATTTAAAATCAAATTTAAATAATGTTAAATTAATAATGTTTTTAAATAATATCTTGCTTCAAAACAGTCTTATATTGACTTCTCTTGCCTACTAGTATTATGCCTGTGACGCATGCGCGGAAAGAATGCTATTTGCTGAAGCACAATAACATATTCTTTGCTTAATATATACTAACAATTTCTCCTAGGCTCAAGGCTCGATCTTTTTGGCTCCGTAACTCAAGGTAGCAACTCATCTTTAAGTGTACGACCGACTTCAAACACTCTATCAGTCAATACCAGCCGGTTCTCTAGACATCTGGTTATATCTGCACCGGATTTACAATCCCTTGTTGTTGAATAGAATAACATATACCTGTCCGGTCGGTTTGATTTATCCGGGTGCTAAAGAACTGGCTCGTCTCTCAATTTGTTGCCATTGCTGCGTTTGATTAGTGAATTGGTTGAATTTGCTGCGAAAGTTTTTCATCCGTATCCACAGTGGAACCTCCTTTAAAAATCTTGCAACGGAGCGGACGAAAGTTTTATTTTGATTTAAGATTGAGAAAGGTTTAATAGTCATATGAAGCGGCTTGTGTTCAGCTCATTACGCAGACAAACTTGTTATTTCTCTATTTTTAATTGCGTGTTACTAACTAGAGTTTTACTTTCTTTTATTAAAAAGGGTTATTGTTTAATTTATGATCTTGTTAGAGAATTCTAATGTTTACCAAATTAATTTCATTCAATATTTTTTTGTTATTATGCATCATGTTTTATGTTCAATGAAACGAAAAATAATTTGTTTTAATTTGTTTTTAAGAGTATAGTTTATGGGGAATATTTAGCTCGAAATCTTTACAGTGTAAAAATTATAACAGATATTTTACAATTCCATAATAATTTTTAGTTACAAAAATTCTTTGTTCATGTTGCAATATGTGAATTTTCATTTGAAATCGTTTGTGGAGTAGAATTTTTCATATCTTCATTTCATTCTTTAAAAGTTTATATATTCGCATGAAAATGTTGAACCTTTAATATTGTATCTAAAATATTTTAAACATAAAGAAAAAAAAGTTTTGAACAATTTCTTTTATTAAACTAAAATAATATTGAGTTGAATTGATCTTTAAACCATATTCCCGCGAACTAAAATGGCGCCTAAAAAAGGCCAACTAGCGAAGTCCCAGACAATTTTTTCGCAAGGATGGGAGTGGGTTCAAGAACTTGAAGGTCAAGTCCAAGTAGAATCAATAACTGAAGCTAATTTGTGGAGTTCCTACTTGGTAAACGCTGCTGTATGCGAGGAAAGTACTTGTAGGTAAGTATGTAAGGGGCCTACGCCTACTTTTGAATTTAAAACCAATTGTCAATTTTGTAATTTTGAAACTTTCTATTCTACATAGACAGTTTAGATACACAGGATGTTTTGCTTGATTTTTAGAACAAATTGTAAGCGAAACCCCAACTGTCTCAACAAAATTGGAGAAAAGTTTTGGTTTGGCGAAATCAAAGGTAATTTTGGGTGCAAGTTTGTCTTCCTTCTTTACCTTTACAGATTTTATTGGGGGGGGTTTGAGGGGGGAGGGGGTTGGGTCCCTTCGACGACGGGGTAGGAATTCTTGTATGTTCTATTATTTTCCCAAATTTTAGATAACTTTTGGGTTGAGTTTGAAGATCCACAAGAACAGAAGAAGGAAGAGGTAATGAGACAAAAAACAATTTGGTCATTTTTGTTTTGCAAATGATTGCTCAGTTCCTTATCTTTTTTCAAATAAAAATTATCTTTCTCGTATTCAAGACTATCTTGTCTATTTTAAGGAAAGTCATGTTGGTCTGAAAAACCTTGGTGCAACTTGCTATGTCAACACATTTTTACAGGTATTTAATCAAAAATTTTTAACTACTTATATTCATACAAATATCAGTGTAAAGTTTTCTCTCACCCCCAACAAAGGCATTGCTCACATACCATACACATTCCCCATTTTCAGCTCTGGTTCCACAATCCAGCATTCCGTTCTGCAATATTCCAATGGGTCCCAGTCGAAGGCTATACAGTTCCATCTCTAGAAGATACAAAGACAGTGATGAAATGTTGTGACAATGACATTGAAGACGAAGAAAGCCAGGCTAAGACCTTGGAATTAACCAACAACCTACCTACACTAAAGACTCTTCCACTTCCAAAGTTTGGTCAATCTGTTTCAGATAACATAAATGGAAATTTACAATTGTTGTTCGGTCTCATGAAATACAGCATGAAAAGGTATGTCTGCCTTTTACTGTTTTTGAGAGTATGTATTAGTGTATTGCAGCTTTGACCAAGTTGTTTGTCAAAGCTGCAAGAGTACTTATCAAAGGTCAAAGTTGAAAGGTCAAATTGAGGATTAGAGGTCATAGATAAGTGTCAGGTCAAAATTTTATGTGAAAGATATGTAGCTGTGCATATGCTATGCTGAATTGTTTTTCAATTTATAATTTAATTTAATTTTTTTTCCTTCAGATTTGTAGACCCAACTCCATTTGTAGAGTCTTTGGGTTTACAAACAAATGAACAGCAGGTAAGAAAGATCATTTATATTTAAACTAATATATAAATATGTATAATTAAATATATTAAAGATTAGAAGTTTATAAAACTCTTATTTATTTAATGCACTGTATTTTTGTCTTATGAAACAGTTTGTTTTTGTTTCAGGATGCACAAGAATTTTCGAAGCTATTCATGTGTTTGCTAGAGGAAGCATTGTCAAACCAGGTAATTTGGAGAATTGTGGTCGTCATGCATGACATTGGCAAAACTCCCCTTTAAAGCCCGTATCTGTTGTTTAAATGCCCTCTCTATAATGTTAACTGAAGTTTCAAATTATTTTCAAATCTCTCTTTCAGAAGAGCAACGTAAAGAGCCTCGTTCAGGATCAGTTTGGCGGGAAATATGCTTACGTGACACGGTATGGAAATCCAGCTTCGCTTATTTTAACATGAAAATTCAACCTTGTAAATTAACAAACTTTCATTGTTGTTTATCAAATTAAATTTGTTGTTGTTTACGTGTTGTTTAGTTGCTCAAAGTGCGGAAGATCATCCGAAAGGGAATCCTGTTTTTATGAACTCGATTTGAATATTCAAGGACACTCGCAGCTTACAGAATGCATCAAAGAATTCCTAAAGGTAATGCAACACCCTTTAAGCAAATTATTTCCCATTGCTTATCAACGAAACAAGTGGATTTTCCAGGGGGTTCATTACATGTGTTATTACGTCACGCGATTCAATTCAATTTAGGAAGAAAAACTGGATGGTGATAACAAGTACTTTTGCGCGAATTGTCAACAAAAGCAAGACGCAAGCAGAAGAATTGTTTTACAGACACTACCCCCCGTGCTAAACTTGCAGTTACTTCGATTTGTATTTGACAGGTATGTAGTCAATTTATTAACCACGGGGGAAACAAATTTATTCATAATGAAATGAACATGGCTCGCTTTCTAGAGTTGTGGTACTTTAACTAAGATATCTTGTTAAAATAAAATAAAAGATCTTGAGCTTACGATGAAAGTCTCTGGCAAAGATCTTGAGCTTACGATGAAAATCTCTGGCAAAGATCTTGAGCTTATGATGAAAATCTCTGGCAAAGATCTTGAGCTCAAGATGAAAATCTTTCGCAAAGATCTTGAGCTCACGATGAAAATCTTTCGCAAAGATCTTGAGCTTACGATGAAAATCTCTGGCAAAGATCTTGAGCTTACGATGAAAATCTCTGGCAAAGATCTTGAGCTTACGATGAAAATCTCTGGCAAAGATCTTGAGCTCACGATGAAAATCTCTGGCAAAGATCCCCAGCTCATGGTGAAAAGACCAGATAGAGGAGATAGCTGGGGTTAAAACTCAAATAGCCCTGAATATTGTGTCTTCTCTATTATCCAGTAAACAGTCTCAACTTGTTATATATCTAACCAGTGTAATTATGTTTCAAGGAATACTGGGTCCAAACGAAAATGCAACTCGGTCTTGAAGTTCCCGGATTGCCTTGACATGAACAACTTCACAAAGTTGGATGAACCAGCGCATGGCATTTATGAATTAACCGCTGTGCTAATCCATGTTGGAATGACAGCCTCGTCTGGGCATTACGTCGCTCATATTCTGGACAAGAAAGATGGGACATGGTATAGATTCAACGATGAAGCTGTGGAGAAAATGAAGGGAAAGAAATTACAACTTGGAGCTGAAGATGACCCTGAAGGTATTTAATAAACAAAATTATTTTAGTTATTATAATTTTTTATTTATTCAGTTCGATGTTTGAGCACTTTATTACAATCATGTAACCTTCTAATCACTTGATTAATTGATCACTTAATCATCTAATCGCCTGATTAATTGATCGTATAATCATTTAATCATTTGATCATCCCTCAGACGCTTGATTATTGTTTGATTTGATGATTTCAACGTTTCATTATGCAATTTTAAACTCATTGTCATACATATTTGAGATCGAAATATTTTTTATTTTTATGAACCAGAGAATCCTTCAAAAACAACTAAGAAGCCAAGAGCATCTAAAGGAATGCATAGTTCCAAGAATGCTTACATGTTGGTCTACACAAGAAAAAGTGAACTCGGTAAGCCTTTACAATTGCTTAACCCCCGGTAATAATTCCATAAGTGTTATTTTTCTATTGCTTTAGATCCTCCTTTTAGGGGTACCATTGCGATTCAGTTCTTCTATTTTTTTATGATGCAATGTAATTTTTCTATTAACCAAGCAGGACCCTAACTAATGATAACATAATTTGCAAGTATTGATAGGTTATCCTGTCGAAATATTCGTAAATTATTATGATTATTATTTATTTATTTTTATTGTTTTTAGATGAGAATGCGTTCGAGACCAGCCCTCCAGAACCGATAATCGAACACGTTGTCAAGGACAACAGTTTGCTGGATGCGTGGATCAACGAGGTTAACGTCATCGTCGTAAGTCTAACCGCAATTGCCGTTTTACCATAGCCAAGCAATGATTAACTGGTTCAAACGGTAATTTCGTTGTGGTTTTGTTATTTTGCCCCAGGAGGGAAAGATACAATCCGGTAAGAAAAGACAAGAGGAATTGAAAGAAGTATTCAACAAACTCAAACCAAATAAAGGTAAATAATTTGTTTCTGTAGTGAAAATATATAAGAGATAACATAGAGGACAGACTATAGTATAGTGTGTCTGATGAATGCGCAAGCATGAAACTCAGAGTAACAGAGAACTAAGTCTACTTTCTTGCTTCTACTCTGTTATTGCTCTGTACTTCTGTACATCGAGCACTGTGATGTCAGTGTAGATAATACGCATCTATAGATAAGAGATAACATCAAAGCCCTATAAAGCCCCGGGGTGGTTTATTGAACTTTCCGGGTTTCAATGTCAACTGTAGATAAAAAGATAATCTTTTCTGTTAACACTTTTCGATTTATTGTTCATTGTAGGAGAAGAGAGTGAATGGTTATCAGCAGAATGGCTGAGATTATTATTCAATGAAAAAGTCACCGTTGTTCCACCGATTGATAATTCACCATTGATGTGCAAACATGCAAGGTAACCTAGAAATATTCTATGTTAACCCCCGTCTAAATGCTAACCGTCCATTGAAAGTCATTGGGAGTCATTCCAACGCAGGGGGTCATCTAATGATTTGTTTGAATAAAGAGTTGAATTACAATACCCCATGGAGATGATTACAACCTGTTATCGTTGTATGGCACAGCTGATTATCCAGGGTGGTTATCAAGGGTTGTTAATTGTTCGAGGCTTGGGGAGTTTCGAGAGTCGTTTGTTTGCTTTCTAGATTCGACCCAGGCAAATTGAAGCTCTCTAAAAGAATATCGACAGAAGCAGTAAGTTTCTCTCCATGTCATGTCATTGATATTATTATTAATAATATTATTAAAGATGATCATAAATCTAGCTTTCAACCACCTTTACTCTCATAGGGTGATATATTGTTCAAGAATTATGGTGGCTCAAAAAGACTTAAAATGTAAGTATGTATCGTAAAACGTAAGTGTATCGAAGTAAACCTGTTTGAGTTTATCCACTGCTCCATTTTCCAATAACAGCAATTTAATTTTGTATTGATGTATGATGATAATTATGATGATTATTATGATAATATGCTGATGATGATAATTATGATGATTATGATAATTATGATGATTGTATTATAGAGATTCGCTCTGCTACGAATGTGTCTGTGAATGTGCAAAAAGAATGCAGTTTGAAGATCGATTAGGGAAGGATAGGAAGTTTTTGTCAACTGCATTGAAATCGTGTGAAACGTAATTGCATATTAATAGTTCTCCTCTTCAACTCTTTTTCAATATTTTTCACACTAATTTATCTTCTTTTAGTGCCTCTTACTTCTTCTAGCATCTTCCGTCTTCTTGTAGGACCTCCTATTTTTCTCTATTTTTATCTAATTTTCTCTGGCATCTTCTATCTTACATTTCTCTAGGATCTTTCATCTTTTTCT
Organism: Sanderia malayensis; assembly: GCA_013076295.1. Taxonomy (NCBI): domain Eukaryota; kingdom Metazoa; phylum Cnidaria; class Scyphozoa; order Semaeostomeae; family Pelagiidae; genus Sanderia; species Sanderia malayensis. Next base: position 1,967,999 of record RQOL01000824.1, on the reverse strand, counting down.
AAGACCTCCTATCTTCCTCTATCTTCATTTATCTTCCACTATCTTCTAACATCTCTCTTTGCATTTCCTATCTTCTTTTAACTTTCTCCTTTGTTTTCAGAAGCTAGATTTTTCCACTCCTTTGAACTTCTAATTTCTTCAAATACCTCAAACCTCACCCGTACGCATTCAACAAATTTTTTGCAGTGATGGCTTCTGGGTTGGAAAAGAATCACTGAAGAAATGGAGACAGTTAGCTATCGATGAGCAAAATTTCATTGAAAATTCTGAAGGTAGATACAGTCCTATCAGTCCAGCAGAAACGCAAAAAGAAGATCCATGTATGAATGGTAGTATAAATGATACACCGAACTCCAATTCGCTGGATATTCAGACTGAAGCCGACTGTAACATCCCAGCTATGCCTCAGTGTAAGCGAAAACTTATTGATGATCAGGCGAGCATTGATGCGAAACTGCCCAGAATTGACAACGAGAAATCACTCAGCTCGTTGGAAGAGCAAATTTCAAATGGACATGACAACAAGATCATGGTTAATGGGTCAGAAACTGATGCAAATCAATGGAGAATCAAACAATTCAATCAAGATATAATATGTTCTGAGCATGGTATGTGACGTCATGTCTTTTTTTACTTCTCCGATTTACATGTAACCTCTTTAATCATCTTCTAGCTCTTCCAATCTTTGTCTAATCTTTCTAATCACTTTCTAGTCTCTTTGATCTTCTTCAAGCCTCTTTAATCATCCTCTGTACTCTTATATTGCTCCTTACATCATCCAATCTTCTTGATCATTAAGTTATTTCTCAAGTCGTTGAATTGCCAACCACTGATTCTTTTTGTAGGCAAGCTTTGTCTTGAAGAGAGCAAGAGACGCATCGTTTCACAAGAAGTCTGGGATCGACTGATGTATTACTTTAGAAATTGCCCAGAATTCAAGTCGAAGGAACCCAGCTGCTTGGCATGTCAGGTTTGAACTCAGCTAACTTACCCCCTGTATTTGTGAAATTTCCTTTTACATTACTCGCGCATCTGTGTCCACGACGGGGGGAATGTAGTATGTAAAAACACTGTTGTCCTGTAGTTAATGCTACTTTACCTTCTGGAGTTAATAGGCAAGACATTATTTGACAGTATTTTCTCGCCAGGCCTGGTGTATTGATGGCCTGTGATACCTGGCTGCTGTTTCAATATTATTTTGTGGATATAATTGTTTCAGAATCAAAGTGTAAAGAAGAAAGAGAAGAGACAGGCATTCAAAGCAATTGCCAGTGATATGAAAAATGTTTTATCAAATCTTTATGCTGACGTCAAAAGGCCACAGCTTGATATTAGTGTACGATTGTTTTGCTTTCTTGTCTTCATTAGTTGAAGATTCATTTGATGGCTCAAGAATCCATCTTCAATTTCTTCATTTGTTCTCTCTTTTCTGCAGGAATTTTTTCAAGTATACATTGTCAGCACGCGGACGTTAGATGAATGGAGATATTTTATAAAGTATGTATGATAAGATTATCAGATGTTATATTAGATTCTACTTTCATTTCTATGCATGATTCTGCTTTGCTTTTGGTCTTTTCTTCTGTTATTTGTGCTCTGTTTTCTATGCTTTGTTTTTTTATGCTTTGCTCTAACTTTGTATGCTTTGCTCTGTCTTTCTATGCTTTGCTCTGTCTTTCTATGCTTTGATCTGACTTTCTATGCTTCGCTCTGTTTTCTATGCTTTGCTCTGACTTTCCATGTATGCATAATTCTGTTTCTCTCTACTTTGTGATATTCTTCTGACACCTATTCGTTTTCTAGGCATGCAAAGGAACCCCAATACAGCTTGATAGAAAACGAAGATTTGATATGCCAACATGGAAAACTAATTTACAGTACGGATGATTTTCTTCTTCGTGAAACTGACAAGTAAGTTTCTGAACTTTCTTTTAAGCATTTCAAAATCTACCCCAAAATCTTGTAAATTCCACTCCATCCATTACAACTCATTTGATTACGGATTGTCTGTTAGATTACTATTACAGATTACTTACAGTATGCAAAATTACTACAGTACTACTACTACTGAGTTTTACAAAATTACTACTATTACAGTATGCAAAGACTTACAGTGTGGTGATTCCCTTTGCAGGGAATTCACCTTAGTATACCAAGAAGAATGGGGCCTACTGTCCAGCTTTGCTGCCTGTGATAAAGAACTTAGCATTATGAATATCCCTGCATCTGGCGAAGAAAATAGCTCGAATGTGATCACCATAACACCAGGTGAGTGTGCTCACCCGTCCATTGTACAAAATGCCAGTTACAGGTTATATAAGCCGTAGCTTAACACGGGGGTTATTGGGGCAAACGCCTTAGGACACATTCATAAGTTTTATACGTATTTTTCACCCCCTTCTCCCCCAAGCAATGCTGTCTCTAGAAACAATCTTATGAAATATTGACAAAGTTCTTTTTACACGATGATCACAGGGGTCTGATTGAGAGGACAACATTGTTTGTTTCAGGGGAGGTAGGGGGTTGAATTAAACCCTGAAAAGAGAAATTCACTTGTTAATATGCTTGTTTACGGGTGGTAGCCGTGTCCCAAGAATTTTCGTCCCATATTGTCCCATATATTGAAGTGTTACTTAACGTTCACAGAGTGCTGCGAGGATTGTAGATCGGCAAGGCTCAATCAAGTTCACGAGGCCGGTAAACAATTTTTGTATGCAACTATATACGTTAGAAAGATCACTGGTGAAGATGCAGAGAAAGAGGTATGACTTCCATAAACATGATAAAAAGTTGATAGGACGCTGATGATCGCATTATTTTATCTTGACCAGTTCAGTCTTGTGATAGCTGTTCATTAATGTGCTAATTTTTTCAGTGTCTTTCTGTAAATAGTGAAGAGGATACCAACTGTAAGGTAAGTGTGTATCTTTCACTTTATCGTGTCATTTCTTTATTTTGTTCTGCTCTACTGCCAAATGTATTGACTTCGTTGATCATTAAACTTAACTGTAACGTTTTTTTTTTCATTTTATAGAAGTTAACGAATTCTAGCAAAAAGAAATTAAGTGAACCATCCAAAGGAAGCAGGCAAAGCTCGAGGTATTTTTTAAAATTTATCTCAAGTTTTCTTTTGTTTACAGCTTCTCGAGTAGCTCCTTAAGTTTGTGCCTCATAGCTCCTTAAGTTTATGCTTCATAGCAGCTCCATGACTTTATGTTTCATAGCTCCATGAGTTTATGCACCAGCTCGTTGCGTTGGTCCTAAAACTTCTTGAGCTCATACCTAATTTTGTAGACACAGAATCCAAAGAGGCGAGTATGCTTTTCGAGTAGATTCCACACAGACCCTCAAAGACATGAAGATCCAAGTAAGCCATTTCTTCTATCACTCCCGACACACTGATTTCTACTACTACTATCCTCTGGCAATACCTTCTCTTACCATTTACCACGCAGCTCCAACACAATTTAGCTGACTGAATATTTTGTGTTTCAATTGCAGCTTCTGTCAACCTTCTCTGTGCTTCCGATAGACCAGCATTTGAGTTTTGAGAATGGAGAATCAATAGAAGGTGACATGATGACTTTAGGTGACCTCGGTATCAGGCCAGGTTGCTACCTTCTTCTCAGGGTAAGTGTTTCAATTGAATCTCACTGGTACATATTGTTAAAGGAGTTTTCATCTCTTTAGCAGTGTGTGGCTATTTTCGGAAGGTTTTGTTTTTATTATTGATTTTTCCAGGCCGATGAAGCATTAGAGAATGGCCCAGTTGAAGAAGAAATCAGAGTTGATGGTAATTTTTTAGTCTTTTCTTTGGCCCCTACTTCTCTTATGAACTAATCATATCAATTTATATACCTTTCTTTCAAGAAGATAATTGTAATTGTAAGAAGATATTATTTTACTTTTATTGTGTTTTTCTGATATTTTAGTAAAGACACATCTTATATTTTCAACCTATTATATATATTATATTATAATCCATTTTTTATCGAGTGCGTTTTTCTAACTTTCAGGCGAAAGAAAGTTAGAAGAAGGTTTCAAGGGTGAGTTTATTTTAATTCTATTTTCATTCAATCCCTTTATAAAACCTCGCTACAGACCAATAAAATACAGCACTATATTGTTAATGCTATTAATTATTTGTTATTATATTTATTTCTACATTTTTGTTTGCTCAGGAACTGGTCTTATGAGTTTTGGAACACCTCCAACAGAGATAAACACAGACAAAACAAATCCTCATGTAAGTCAATAATAGACGCTCTATTTCTATGTACATTGTATATGATATTTGTTAATTAACTTCGTTGGTTGGAGTTGAAAGCGATAAATCTTCTCCCTTTCTAACCAAACAAATTTTGAGACGCTAATCATAATGTGTTGATGCAAGTTTTAGTAGGTCTGTTTTAAGGATATGCCATGCGTGCCTTCAGTGTTTAATCTCATGCATGTAGCAGACTCGGGCAATAGCAAAATAGTTATGCGCTTGTAAAGTACGCAAATTACATTAAAACACGCATATAAGAACCAATTGATTAAGAACCTCCAGGATGATATTTCCAATAGGCTAACAATAGGCTATTGTCTTTGAACAATAGAAGAAACAAAGTCATCCAATCCATTGTATTTCAACAATAGGGAAGCAAAAATGTCCAGGTTCTTATATGCGGGCTTTTACTGTAGCCTGTTTAGTTGTAAAATAAAATCACAATATGTTATTGAAATTTGTTCTGCTGTTTGCTCTCTGTTTTGCCACTGCATCTGCAATCCTTTTCCTGTTATAAGTCTCATCAAGAGATTCCTTAACTTTGTCAAACGTTATCGCCTTATCACTCATTGCTACAGATCCTCTCATGTTCATGGTGTCATTATTAGTATCCGTATAGCTTTCTGTTAGCTTGAGTTTTCGTTTAAAATCCCTGCGCCCCCGTTCGGTGCTTGATATCGGCGGAGGAGGACTGGGCAGAAGGTCTTTATCTGTCACGCTGCTCTTTCGTAGACTTGTTTTGCTGGTGCTGTTGTGGCCAAGAAGTTGTAGCCTCGCTTCGCTTAGAGCCTCGGTCAGCTCGAACCTCTCCTCGCATTCTCGTCTGACTGTGTCTTGTAATAACTCAACCTGACAAAAACAAGGGAGGGAGTATCTTACAGTTTTAATATTCCATCCTAGTGCTCTATACCTCACCACTGCTTGAGCTTATGCCTCACAGTTCCTTACGTTTATGCCTCGCAGCACCATGAGTGCATGCTTCATAGTTTACAAATACCTCGCAGTGGTTTCTTGAGTTTAAGCCTCTTACAGTTTCATCCGACTTACCTCTTTCTGTTTGTCTTTCAGGTCATTTCCTATTTTCTTCATTTCTACTTTCATCGATTCCGCAAAGTCTCGCACTTCCATGTATTTCTTTTTGTACGTATCTGTATCATCACTAGATTTCTTCTGCGAATTTGCCAACCTCGATTCGAGGTGTCTTACTTTGTGATCGAGGTTGTCTATAAGGGATTCCTGTGATTGGATGATCTTTGTATTCTTATCCTGAAATGTCAACGACATATCCAGTTTAGTAGCTCCCCACTTTAGTAGATAGTTACTTGAGCCACAATAATGAACACAAGTGCTGAGACGCATTGGCAAATATTTGCCCCCTCTATCCCCATGCTCCCTCAAACAATGTTGTCCCTAGAAACAGTTTTATACAACATCGACACGATTCCCTTTGCATGGTAATCACAAGGGTCTGCCTCAGAGAGCAACATTGTTTTAGGGGGAGTGGGGGTTGAATGAATCCAACAACAAAAGAAAAGTTGATAGCCTCTTTGTAATTTTCGCACGTGTCCCAAAAACTTCCAAGAGCTCCCACCTTTTCTTTTGCAAAGCTTGACTTGTGATTTTCAATCTCTTCCCGTGACCTCCGCTGCAATGTTTCAAGTTGTTCTCTCAGCTGAAAATCAACATTTAAGGTGGTAAACATAATGAAATAACGTATAAAATATAAAATAAAGCAAATCTGTGGTAAACGAAAATTGTTTTTATCACCTTTGTTTTTGAATCATTTTCTTTATTTTCAATTTCTTTCTTTTCCTTGTCGTGTTTTTCATTCAGATCCTTGATTTCCTGAGAGCATAATGGGTTATTTATCATCTACTAATTATTCATTGACTATTTATCTATTATTCATTCATTATTTATCATTCATTCACCATGTCGATCGTTGATATGTCAGAGAAAGCAAAGAATCTCAAACCTTTTCAAAAGACGTTGTAAGTTGCTTCCACAAATCGCTCCTTTCCTCATTAAATCTCAATTGTTGCTCAGTCAATTTCTCCTCGAGCTACAAGACGAAACAAAAAGTACATGAACAGTAGATCACACCATGTCCTTCTATTTCAATCAACTCCATCCATATATATACATATAATAATGCCAAGCTTACCACTTTCGGCCACGCATTAGCTTCGGATATCTTCTCGTTGAAACTATCTATCAGCTGTTGAATTCTGTTCTGATGGGCATCCACCATATCTTGCCTGAAAAATCAAATAACATAGCCTGCACAAATCAAACACAAACATACTATACAGTAACCAGAAAGTAATCAGAACAGTGATCGTCAGAAGGATCCGATTTGATCTCGAAACGTCGCACTCATAAACAGTCTTGACATTATAAACTTCTATTCTTATCACAATTATTATTAATCTTATTAATCCAAAACAATCCAATCTAAATCGTTACATTGAGTAATAAATCCAAATTTTCTGTCATGCAAACCTTACCTTTCCTTCTTAAGAACGGAAATTTCTTTTTTCGACATGTCAAGACTTTCCTTCAACACCTAAATGAAAACATGTAAAATCATGGGTCATGTTGCTCAACCATTAGTTGGTCTTCTTCAATGGCCGATTTCGTGTATCCTACCCCCTTGCAGTACATCATTATTTCAGTATTATCATTACAATTAGCGATCTCGCCATGGGGTAAAGTCTTGTGAAATTCCACACTATAAGCGTAACTGACCTTCAATTGAATACTAGTGGTCGATATAGCATCCTTTTCATCTTTATTCATTTGTTTGATAGCCTCAATCTGATGTTGGTATTGTTGACATTCTTTACTAAGAGCCTCGTTTTCAAACTTGTATTTTGTGATTGCTTTTTCGTATGATGTTCTTGTCTCCTTTTCAGAACGGTCTTTCTCTTGCAAATCTGTTTCCAAGGAATCTACCTTCCTCCCTCTTTCACTGCAAATGAAAATATATTCATTTTCTTGACTATGAATCTAAAAACAGGGTACAAATCATTTGGATATTGATAAATTTGGATATATGGATTGATTGGTAGATGGGTTGATAGATGGATAGATTGACAGAAGGATTGATGTATGGGTTGGTAGATTGATGGATTGATTGATAGATAGATGGATTGATGCATGGGTTGATAGATTGCTAGATTGATGGATTGATAGATGGATTGATACATGGGTTGATAGATTGCTAGATTGATAAGATTGATTGATACATGGATTGATAGATTGTTAGATTGATAGATGGATTGATACATGGGTCAATAGATGGATAAATGGATTGATACATGGGTTGATAGATGGATAGATAGATTGATGGAGTGATACATGGATAGATAAATATCCATAGATGATTAATTACCTGAGTAATGCTTTCATTTTGTTTAGAGCTTCAGTCAAGGCATCTTTTTCAGCCAAAACTTTTTTAATTTCATTTTTGTTTTCATCAAGAGTTTTCTGTGTCACCTCAAGCCTTTTTCCAACCTCTCTGTTTTGTCTGTTTTCATCTTCTACCCTGAACAGATCATCTCTTAATATCTTCAGTTCACCTTCTGTTAGTTTCAGCTTGTCATTATTCTGAAAGTAGAAAAAGCTCTTGAAACACGGACATCTGGATGTAAATGGCTCTCAGCATTTTATCATTTTATCTATCTACCTATGCACTACTGTAGGCTGAGGCAAATAATTCATATACATACTACTCATAATAATTCCTGCTTGCAGTTAGCACAATACCTGTTGTATTAGCCTTTTTGTTTCATCTTCAAACCTCTCAGTGAGCCTGTCCATCCCTTGCTTTGCATTTAGAAGCTGATGAACTATGAAACCATTGACCTCATTGCAACTCTTCCTCAGCAAATCCGTATCTTTCTTAATGCCACTGACCTCGAGTAGCAAAGATTTTAGACTGGTGTGAAATTTTTTATTTATTCTAATAGATTTATCGAGCTCATTATCTTTTGCTGTCAGCTCATTTTTCAATGAAATATTCTCGTTTTTTGAGGCTTTCAGCATCTTGTCACTTTCGGTGAGCTGTTCTTTCAGCTTGAAAGATCTGCAAAGAAATGCGATGCGTAGGTACAATATGAGATGCGAGAGACCTTTATAAAACAACTCACATATGATGCATGAATGGTCATATATGGTATAGGAGGTACTGCCTACACAACACAAGCATACAATATTTGGTGGCGCATTGCGGTCATTTGTTACCTTGCTGTTTCATTTCTCAAATGTTCTGAAGCTGTCTTCAAATTCTCAGCCTTCTCTTCAAGTCGTGCATTTAATTCAGCCTCCCTCTCGTCGTGGCCTTCGTAATATTTTAGTTTTTCTTTGTATTTTTCGATTTCCTCTTCGAGTTTCTTCACTTCATTGTGGATTAAATAACTTACTCCGCAAAATTGGCAAACGGTTTCATCCTGCTCCATTTCCCTTAATTCATCTGGCAGAGGATGCTGCGGTTTGTACATCTTTTGCTGCAACTTCGAACTTGAAGTAGATGCCATGATGTTGGTATCACTTCTTGGGAATTTCTACACGAATGCACCCATGGCCATCAATATTGACATTCAAACCAGGGAGATTTCAAACCAAATAACTTGCCATTTCTGGAATAATTACTCGCACATATTCTTCAGGAATACTATTTCACAAATCCACAAAGCCTGATAACGATTATTTGTAAAATTTCTTGAAATATAATGGATTTATCGTGAAAATTTGTGATTTAGGCCTATTAGCTGACTGCTCATCATTTAATCTTTTGTTGCCACGCAACTACCTCTCTTCCATTTACAACTTTTCCAAAACGAGGCAAATGATGTCGGAGTAACGAGTCTCTTTCTCGTGTTTTGAAATGTTTGTTTTGGAAATGAGGTTTATGTCAACGACCGACAGGAAATTCGTGAAACCAGAAGCAAATTTGTTTTGTTTGTCAGCGTCCAAATCAATATACCAATGACTCATATGTAATTATACATCTACGACAATGGCAAATTAAGTTTCGTATAAACCCGAGAAGGTGCTAAAACTAGAATTTGGAAATTTGGGTAAGTGTGGAAGGAAATCATGAGTAGCTATCCTGTCGAGTTTCACTTGAATAACAATGACGCACAGCAGCGCCAAGGCCCACTTCTTGCCGCCTTGAATGAAGTTGACAGACTGAATGAGATATTTAACGAAACTCCCTACTCGTCTGATGACATATTCAGCGAGGAAGATTGTATACAGGCAAGCCGATTTTCTAAACAAGAAGAACTTGTGTCGTGTCTTTTAAAGATGAAGGATTTAATGGAAGAAGCCGAGCTTGAGACCATGCGGCTGAAAGAGGAGAAAAAGTTGTTAACAAAAAGGATCGGGGAGTCTCTTGTTACTGTTAATAACGAGATGGATAATTTGAAATTTCAATTAAAGGAGCAAGACAGAAGATTGAAAGAGCTGGGAGCGTCACCCGTTGTAGAGTTGCAGAATTTGGAGAGAAATAAATCGAATTCAGCCGTTACAAATCTTGTGTCTGAGCAAACAGAACAGATCATTCATTTACAGAAAAAGCTATTGGTTTATGAGAAAGAGAATAGCGAATTAAAACGGCAGAATTACTTGTTTGAGAATGGTACTAATTTACAAGTGGATGGTGGCTTGGAAGTTTGTCGTGGGTGCAAGAAATTACACGAGTACACAGAGGGTTTGGAGGTAAAAATGCAGAAGTATAAAGAGTCAACATCAGTTATGAGACAGGAGAGAAAAAAGTTGAAGTCAGAAAAATTGGAGCTGTTGGATCAGTTGAAGCAGTTGTACGGGACACTTGAGGATAAGGAGAAAGAATTGAAAGAGTTTATAATAAATTACGAACAACGTATGAAGGACAGTGAGGAAACCGTGAAGCAATTGCTTGTAGAAAAGGAACGGGTTGAGAAGGAGAGGTGGGAGCTATTGAAGGTTGCAAGTGAGAATTCCGAAAGATGCATCACGTTGAAGACAGAACTTGATAATGCAGAGGAAAATCTGAGAGCGAAAGAAGAAGATTTGAAGATAAAAGATGCAGAATTGGGGAGGATTGGAGCCAGCGGAGAAGGCGCAGTGTTTGAGTTTTTTGGACTCTTTGGAAAAGAAGTGTCAACAAAGGTATGAATTTTGCTTAATGATTTAGCTTTATGGATGGATTTGATTTGTCAAGTGTGGGATTAATGAAGTGTTGTTTGCTTTGTGAATGAAAGCAACAGGTCTTTGAATGTGAATGGGTATTTTTTGATTTGCCGAATTAACTTCACAACAGCACCTGCTATGCAACGTGTTTGTGATGATTCATATTGATTTGGTACTTGTGTTTTGTATTCAATCTTGTCAATATGGTGAAAGATTTCAGATGAAGTGGGATTGTTTATGTACTTGTTGTACGATGTTTAGTACAACTAATCATCCATGTACCTGCAAGCAGACGAAACAATTGGCTCTGTCCCCCCCTCCACTCATCAGACGAACAACATTTTCCAGGGAAGCCTATTGATGGTTAAGATTACCCTTAAGAAGTAAACAATGAACTTTCGGCATGATAAATCTTTCCAAATGAACTTTCTTAAAAAAATTTTATTTTAAACCTGAACTTGTTCTTAAGTTATCTTGAACGTGAACCCAACCTTTGTTGTGCTTTTTGGGAGTTTAGATAAACAAGATATCTCTATGCCCTGATGGTGCTTGAACCTATTCTTGCATTATTCTTACATTTTAGAGAATTTGAGCCTCAATATTCTTATAGGCTACATTGTTTTAAAAAAGTGTCTGTAGTTTAAGAAACTTTTTATCCCATAAAGTATATTTGTTCTTATCTTGCTCATTCTCATCAGAATTCCACTGATTATGTCACCTTGACCTGGTAAAACTTGCTTTAATCCTAATGTTTGCTTTTGGCTTTCCACAGAGCAAGACAGAGTCCACGACACAAGACACAACCACAACAGAATCTACTTCTAAAGACGAATCTACAGGCTATGGTAATAACCAGCAACCCTACTTAAAACGAGTCACAGACAGAAGGCCAGAAAATATAAACATATACAACAGTCTGGGTAAGCAAAACAACAATTTAGTAAACAACAACAATTTAATCAACCTCTGCTTGTTAATAAATAACCTCCATGATGAATACCTCGCGTATTTATATTTTCCTGGCTTGTCTGGTAACTCTAAATACAGTCAAATTAGATCTAAATTAGATAGGGTTCGAGTTACGCGAGTTGGAACTATGCAGATTTGACTGTACTTGAATGGACATATGATAATGATGGAAGCAACTGCACTGTTATTCTCACTACTTAATGAGGATCATCCAGGAAGCATGAATGCTTTCACCAAAACACTTCATTTATTTAAGTGGTGTGAAATTCCTGCATTAAAATTCTCAAGTCCCGCCTCCATGCATTGAATTGCCATCTTCCCATTCACCGATGTTGAATGCTTCCCTAGAGACAACAATGAACAGGGCAATATAACACATCAACGACTTTGTCGCCATTAATTGCTTTCTTTTCCAACAACTTTATGGCCGTGTGATATTTTCTCACGACAACTCTCCGCATGTCGCTGCGAAGCAACCACGAGGGTACTGCGAAGGCTGGGATATGCTAACGCCAGGCAGACCTGAATGGGTTGGCTCAATATGTTCGTGTTTTGTGAACACAGCATGAGCTGTTTCAGATTACCATTCCGTGAGAAATCTCTCAAAGTAATATTGACTGGAGCAGGGGCAGTTGTAAACAGTGCTCGCTGTGTTTACGCGTCGCTAAATCCTACCCAAATTGAATACTTTGCACCAAGACGTCATCATCAGAATTTCAATGGGTGTATTCATCATATTGTACCGCCTCTTTTTGATTATTCCAACCTCGACCCCATTGTGTTCATGAAGCATCAGGGTTATGCTATACCCGCTGATGTTGTGATTTTCTCAGCTGACTGACGCAGATTTTTGTCAATTTTGATGTTTAATGGGTGATGATAATTGAAGTATCTCTCTTGAAACATCGCACTCATAAACACTCCTGTTCATGGCATGCTAAGCTTTTATTCTGACTATGGCAATCACTGAACAAGCAAATAGAAACATTATTATTTAATGTTTCTACCATTATTTAATGTTGCCAGATGAAGAGAAAGCCCATCATATCTATTTTGTTTTTATTCTTTGCAGAACGAAGTTCGCCCATTCTCGCCAGCTCAACACCCGTTCCGGATTCTTCCGAAACGCAGTACCTTTCACTCAGCAGTCCCGAGCGAACCGAGCCGACAAGCGAGAGCTTTTCGTCGATGAGCCGATCTCCACAACCGTACATAAGCAGGTCAGGAGATTTTTCCACGTGCACAAGTGATCGCCATTCCCCAGCTACACCGAGAAAATCTCGAGACAGATCCGAGAGATCTTCCGAGGTCAAGCGAGCTTCGTCGCAACTTCACAAGCAATCGCCGAGAAGATCGCCGAAGATCTACCGAAACGCATCACCGAAAATGCCGCCCAGGTCTCCGAGAATAAACGAAAACGAAGCAACAACACCAACATCACCGGCCGCAAATGGCTCGGTTTTAAGACGACAAGGTTCGTCGAATCGTCGACCGAGAACTTTCCATCCGGATATCATGGATCTGGCTTCAATGGACGAGGATTTGACGCCGAGAAACGAGTTTGCTAACGAGCCGAAATCGCCTCGGAGGAAGACAGTCACCGGAACACTGTCCCGAATGTTTGGAAAGGACAAAGACAAAACATCGCCTGTTGATGGTAATATATTCATTTTACCCCCTGGATTACCTTATGATTGCCTTTAAGTTCAATGTATTTTTGCATTTTCACGGGGTCTTTAATGAAGCTATTTGAAGAGCTGTAGGACTGGTTGCCATAACATTCTGTTATGGCAACCAGTCCTGTTATGTCATTATGTCATATCATGTCCTGTTATTACTCTATCGTTGCCATAACATTCTGTTATGGCAACGATAGAGTAATATAATTTTCCTTTCTTTGAAGGCTCGGAAGGTAGGTCTCCACAAGAGGAGATGTTTGACAAATGGAACGTGTGGGATTCGATTCAACGGGTTCCAATGGCGTTGTGGAAGGCGCGTGACGTCACTACTTGGTTGCAGATCGAATGCTGTATGCCAATGTACGTGAAGAAGTGCACACAGTACATCAAGAGTGGGAGGGTGTTGCTGCAGATGGCTGATCAAGAGTTAAACAGCATATTGGGAATAACAAATACGATGCATAAGTTAAAATTGAAATTGGCACTTGATGATCACCGTTATCCTGACAGGTTGAGATATTTTATTACTGTTTTGTGTTTTTCGTGAATTTTATTTTCTTCACTGGGCTCCTGTTTTCGTCACTGAGCTCCTGTCTTCTTCACCGAGTTCCTATCTTCCTCACTGAGCTTCTATCTTCTTCACCGAGTTCCTAACTTCCTCATTGAGCTCCTATCTTCTTCACTGAGTTCTAATCTTATTCACTGAGCTCCTATCTTCTTCACCGAGCTCCTATCTTCGTCACCGAGCTCCTATCTTCTTCACCGAGCTCCTACATTCTTCACTGAGCTCCTATTTTCCTCACTGAGCTCCTATCTTCTTCGCCGAGTTTCTACCTTCCTCACTGAGCTCCTATCTTCTTCACTGAGTTTCTATGTTCCTCACTGAGTTCCTATCTTCTTCACTGAGCTCCCATTTTTTTTAAAAAGTTCATATCTTGTTCGTACAAGTTCGTATCATGCTTCACAGCTGTTTGAATCATACTTAATTGCATTATCTTTCATCCTTGCAGGAAGAATATCAGTTTGTCAAAGGTCGATCATGTCTGGGTGAGTTACACATGGCTCAAGGACCTTGGCCTGTCTCAGTATTCTGGTGTATTTGAGAAGAATCTCGTAGACGGAAGAATGGTCGACACTTTCACGAAGAAAGATCTTGAAAAACATTTCGGTATGACAAAAAAGCTCCATCAAGTAAGTTGCCATTTCTTGTTAACAGCTCGACAATATGAAATAATATTGTGATTGGGTTCTTTATTATTTGGATCCTATCCCTGGGGAGGCGTGAAAATATTCGAATTACAAAAATTTCGAATTGTAGAGGTTTATTTTATAAGAGTTGGTTCATTAGTGATCCTTGAAGGGACAGAAAATTTCGTTCGAATCAGATAGAGTTAGAATTACACGAGTTCGAACTATGCAGATTTGACTGTAGTTAAATCGAGGTCCGTCATGAAAAACACTCTTCGAGTCACTGTTATTATTATTATTGTAGCCCCCCGTTATAGTTGGTCTGTACCATTGATGCTGGATGAGATGCCTGCTTTAACACGGGGGTTTCATTGTTTTATCTTCAGGTCAGTTTCTTCTGTGGCTTGCATTTGCTGAGAAAGGTGAAATTCGACAGAGATGTGAGTTTTAACTTCATCTAACCCCTGAATTTCATTAAAGCTTGTACGCAAATGCGGTATACATCAGACTTTAGGATGGGGGAAGTTACAGTGTTGCTATTTGTTTTTGCAGGCTCTGTATCTTCGGAGATCGAATTGTATAGATGCAGATATCGACATGGCGGTATGGACGAATGAGAGGCTGATTCAATGGGCTCTGTCTATCGACTTGAAGGTATATAAGGGGTCTTCCCTTTCTCTTTATCACACTATGTTGTACTGCAATGTACTGTTTCCCTGGTTGATCTGTTGATGTTTTAGGGGCCATGATTTGTTACTTCTTCTACAATGTTAATCAACAACTTCAATACTGAAGGCTTTTGTTGATGTAGATGATGTAGCTGTTAATGTACAGTATTGTTTGTATGTCTCCTTAGGAGTGTGCCCACAAGCTTCGGGACAGCGGTCTTCACGGAGCCCTCATTGTGTTTGATGAGGCATTTACAATCGAATTAATGGCAAACGCACTTGGAATCACAACAAACAAGAATTCGCTTTTCCAACATCTAACGTCAGAGCTCAGTCCTTTACTCAAGTCTTCCAGGTTTGTCGCGTTATCTTGCATGACAGCTAAGACTCGCTATCTCGATTCCCTGTGTCCATAAAGGTAGCTTTTAAAGGTCGTAATTGAGGGCTGCGAAGGAGTAAACTCAGGGATACAATGTAGTAAGTTTTGTAATATTTCATTCGCTATTTTCACCAGATCGAGGCTTTCCAATAATGATAAGCTAAAGAATGGTAAACAGAAACACGGGGGACTTAGTCGTTCGTTCAGCTTGAGGTGGACTAAGAAAGACAGACCAAAACCAAAGCGAATAACTGTGAGTTTCTGTTTTATTTTATATTTATTCACATTCAACTCTGCATAGCTCGAACTCATGTAATTCGAGCTCTATCTAACTCGAACGAAACTCTCCCTACCGGCAACGATCATTTGAGAATCGATTCTTATTAAAGGAACCTCCAGAACTTATTGCGATTCCAGCATTTTCATGCTTGCCCAGGGTGCTCAAATAAGACGGAGTCGCGTTCATTTCACGATTTTCCAGCTCCAGTTTTTGAGTGATGTTATTTTAATCTGGCGATAAATTTCTTTTATTCACAGCCATCTCGATCAACTGGTAATATTAATGGCAGCACGCCTACATCCCCAAAGGCACCGGGTTACAGTGAAGAGAAGCGACTCCAAGCCAAGGAAATAAAAGCACAAGCTACGCTTCTTTAACAGCCAAGCACATAAGCCACAATGAAAACCCGCAGATAAGAACCTGCAAATTTTACATCCAGCCTATTGTTCAAACACAATAGGCTATTGTTTCTTCTATTCCTTTGAGAAGATATATAACCTAAAAGTTCTAATATAACTAGGTTTTCGTATGCGGGGTTTTACCATATTTGTGTCGTGGTTTTATCGTTGAAGGTGGCAGCGAAAAAGGTGGGAGAGATTAGATAGAAGTCATATGCTTTTGATTTATATTTTTTTATCTAAAATAGGGAGGGACAACAGTTGGAGGGATTTCACACCTTTGAGCAGGGCACACAACACAAGAGTGTGCCACTGTAAGAGCCACAAAGTTTTTTTTATTTTATTATCAAAGATTTTTTATTTGGGATACTTTTACACACAGATTTTTATGCGCATTTAAAGTTTCACTTAATATATTGTTCAGTTCTGTTTTTTAAATCCTGAACTTTTGGGATCAGGTGTTTTAACATGTTTGTATCAAACAGTTATTAATTTTCCACTCAAGTCATTAAGCAACCCCCCCGTCAAGCTTAGCATTTTATTTTATCTTCTTCGGGCATATTTCGCAAAGCCAGGGGGTTTGAGGAGATTATATTCTGCATCACGTTGCTTGAAGATTACGCTGAAATATTTACATGGAGTTCCGAGCCATGAACCCCACAAATAAGTTTAAAGTAACACTACGCATTTATATGTTATAACTGGATGTTTGCACCGAGGTATTCTGCTATACGAATGTCATAGAGTCCTTGCCGAGGCAGGATCGTTCCCCCAGGGGGCTGAAGAATATATGTCAAGTGCTTTGGGGGGCTTCTTCAGCTTCAGAGCTCTTACACACGATTACGAGGTTTCATTGTTGCAAAAGGGTGGGAGCAAGTGTTCAATTTCTCTTCCGACACTGAATATGCATTTTGTGATGGTGAAATGATGTTTCTTGCATCAATTGAAATTTTACGTTGGGAGTATTGTGGATAGATAAGGATAACGGAGTTTTTATATTTATAATATTTATTAATTTTAGTAGGTAATAGTAAGATGACATAATAATATATTATCTTTGTAATAGACTTAGATGTATGTTTAAATACTTGTTATAAAGGACTTTTAACTTTGCATTCAAGGTTATGATATATTACAGCGCACTTATTGTTACGATCAAAGTGTAGATACAATATATTTTCTGGTTTGCAAGTTTGCTTGCGTTATTTTTCTTCCAAACTCCCGAACTCCCGAAGACAATTTCTGTTAGTGCGAGGCATTTTTTGTGCTCATGCGAAGGCGCATCATTGAGCATGATTCATGTAATGGAAGACCATTGCGTCATTTTCAGCCAATCAGATTGTTTCCTTCCTTTTGTGTTGATCAACCTTCCCGCGCTATGGATACAACACAGATCAAAACACATTATGGTGCGTAGATAAAAATCTGAAAGCTTTGAAATAATTTTATGATTTGAACAATTATACTACCTGGAATGAAGCACAGGTTCTTGGAAAATTGAGTTGATTTAAAGCTGGTTATTTATATTCTTTGATGATTAATGTAAGGTATATCAGAAAGTTTAATCTACAAATCTGGCCTGCGTACAATTAATATTATTATGGTGGATCTTCCGGCTTGGTTAAGCTAGGCCATAGTAAAAATAGCGAAAAATTATGTTTGCAACTTGTACACAAGACGTAAAAGAGGAGGAAAACACTGAGGTTAGTGGCGTTTTTGGAGATTTGAATGGAAACTACAGAAAACTTCCTCCGATAAAGCCAGAACACCGGCCTAAAAACGATAATCGAGAAAATGCAAGAATTTGGAGGAGAAAAAAACTTCTTTCCTCTTCTTCAAAACATTCCACTGGAAAGAGCTCGACAGGAAAGCCTAGACCAGAAGAAAAAAAGATTAAGAAAGGTGTGTATGTGAAATATATTTTAGTTTATCGTATCCTAAAATAATTGTGTTATGATTTCAATTTTTCAAATCCATCGGGATATTAACAGCCACGTGCACAAAAATTCGATGGCAACAACACTGGCTAGAGTAATTTGAATCTTTTTTCTTTTATCCCCGGCATAAATGAATAAGAAAAACGAAATAAGCTATTTGATGGATAAATTAGCGTGTTTATTTACATTCTTGACTAATTTTAAGATTTGTTATCAACATAAATTGATCTTCAAAAGCGTACAGTACAATCTTAAAAATAAACATTACGTCATTCATGTTCCATTGTTTTCTACTTATAAGTCCCCCGATGCAGTGTAGGTTTGCATGAATATTAAGGAGAAAATTAAAAATTTTGTTTAGATGTTGAACTAATTTTATCGAAAATCGAAACAATTATCAACTAGCCACCCATCATGACAATTGCCCCAACCTTCCTTTATACCATTACGTCATATATGCTTTTTACGCATAATCTTTAACTGCGCAGGTCCGCCCACCTTTTGGGGACGAAGGATTGGATCCAAAACGTCATATACTGCGCATTATCGCCACATTTCTCCTGCGCATGACGTAACCCCAACCTAACCCCAGTACGTCATCCGTTCAGAACACCATTACATTATATACGTTCCTGCGCACTGCCCAGGAACATGTTAATGCGCACGCCTGCCCACCTTTAGAGATTGAAACGTCATATGTTCACACCTTCTATAGACTAGAACTTATGACACTATATATAAGTGTGACTGGATAGCCTAGCGGATAGGTCGTCGGTGTGCCAGAACGCCCCCAGTCAGTTATTGGCACTACAGCATGTTGGACGGGCTGTTGAGAGACCAGCTTTGGGCAAAAAAAACCTCAATGGATTTCAGCGGCTCCGCCATGATGCTCGAGAGTTAGACTTCATCTAATATGTACTCGCAAGAGCTCATGGTAGTGCAACACCCAAGAGTCTAGGGTGATGCTAAGGGTAGTTATCCATGCGTATACACAAGGGGTGTGAGCGCAACAAATTTTTATTTATTTTTATTTTATTTTTATTTTTTTATTTTTATTTTTTTATTTTTTTATTTTTTATTTTTTTTATTTTTTTATTTTTTATTTTTTATTTTTTTATTTTTTATTTTTTTATTTTTTTTTTTTTTATTTTTTATTTTTTATTTTTTTATTTTTTTATTTTTTATTTTTTTTATTTTTTTTTTTTTATTTTTTATTTATTTTTTATTTTTATTACTTGTGAGAAATATTTGAAAGCTTATATTTAGCTTGTTTGAATTGCATTGGAATAAAAATTGAAATTGAAATTTAACCCTATATTTGTATTTATATTTTATTTATTTCAATTTTTCTCAGTTTTCCAGTCTTAATTTGCTGCTTTTTTATTCGTGTTTTTATTTTTTTTTTCAGACGGGCCTGTGCCAATGAAGCAACGTGCTTTTCCAGAATCGTTCTGGCATGAACCCGAAGCGATGCAAACCAGTTCACTTGCTGGTGGCCCATACACGGTTCTTCCGCCATTATTCTCCTCTGGAACGTCTGATAGCATGGATATTACCGAAATTAGACCCCCTACGCCCCCCGGCCAGGGAGGCAGGGAGGGGGCCTCGAGGTACATGACAGCCCCACCTAACACAGAGCTCCTATTCAGCTTGTTTGATAAGTTCAGTGAAAATAAAGTCGACGACAGATTAATTGTCAGGAGGGGAAGGTGTGTTGGTATTCAATATTTAATTTTAGTTAATTGAATTAACCAATGATTTCTTTCGTTGAATTATTATTTATTAAATGAGCGGAGGTGGTTCGAAATTCGAATCACCTCCTTCGAAACTACTTGCCCCCCTCGAACTAAATTTTGATGTTTCTTTGCTCAGGCCTAGAAAGCAGATAGCCAGTGATAGCTTGGTTCACAAACAACCTTCCTCTAAGCGAGATGAAGACCCCTATATGGTGGATTCATTATCGGAAAAGCTTTTTCCACAACTCTCTCTCGGTGGCTCAACTCCAACAAACGCGGCTCCGAAGTTTGCAGTTTTGAAATTGCCAACGGGGGAAAGAACCATTGAATTACCAGCCATTCAGCAAGCCCCCACGAACTATTCCGCTATGCTAAATGAACTTGCATCACTTTTGTAATGAGAAATAATTGCATATTAATTTTGCACCCCAGGTGAAATTCAGGAAATAATTAGTGTTTTTATTGTACATATGGTTATTTAAAGAGGTAGTGATTACGAAATTATTTGAAGAAACCGTACAATTATTGAACCTATTGCATTTTTTTGCGCATGCCTATAATAGTGGACCAAATAGTGGACCAAGTGTCCCAATGGTTCCTCATTTTACCATTGTAGATTCTTACGTTAACGCTAGAGGCCTCGTTTTCATGTAGAGGTGTCTACACGTGCTTTGCTTTGGCCTACGCCTAGCCTAGACCAGCAAAAATCAGTGTGTTGTCTGCAAGGCAGAGTTTCATACTGATATGGGGCGAAAATCGTGGAGTGATCTTAAAAATAAGGGGCCGGGAAGAAAAGCGAAGAAGCAGGCACCTCCTGAAGATAATTTACCAGCGGAATTACGTGAGTAGATTAAGAAATGTAGCCATCTTTCAATGTATAGTCGATAGGCCAAATTTAGAACAGGTTGGCCACGTGGTTGGTTAGACTTTTTTTAATATTGTTTTGCAGTTGATAAAGATGCAAAAAAGAGTAGAAGTAAGAAAAACATAAAGAGGTAAATTCTGAATCATCTTCTAATTTCAATTTTAAGCTGTTTACCGAACCAGCAATATTAGTATTGTCACAGTACCATAAGATAAAAAAATGCACTATAAAAATAAAAGCTTTTCTTATTAGCTTATTTCCATTGTTTTAAATTCGAGTCATTTCACGAGTCAACAATAATGTTTGGATTTTATTGAAGGACTAAGAATGCAAAAAGGAAGGAAAATATACCAGCTAATGGTCTGTATTTGGTTATTTATCTATTACTTGCATATTTACCTCAATATAGTTCTACCTTGTGCCAGCAGAATACTGCAGGCACAGGGTAGTTTGCAAGTGCGCCTCAAAGGCCTTGTATGCTCATGTGTGCATGCCAAAGTAGAAATGCATTGTAATACAGAGCCATGGTTTCACGTTGCACCCAAGAAAATCTGCACTTGAGACCTCTTTGAGTTTTGCCATGGTCTGCAGACTGGGCCACAGGTAGATTTTGTAATTTTTAGCTCATCCATTTCAGATGGGGTTGTTAGCTTTACTGATGAAGGAAAACCAAAGATAAAGGTACACAGCTGTATAATCAACTAATTCACTTTGGTCATTGCAAGACTATTGCAAATAAGGCTATTGCATTCTTGTGAATTTGAAGCTATATTATATACTTTTAATGGTTTCTATATTGTCGTATTTATTATTATTTTAATATCTACCATTGGTATATTTTACAGAAACAGAAGAAGAGAGACAAGAAGAAACAAGAAAAAAGGTAAGAATTGTTTAGTTGTTGTGTATTATTGTTTGTATCGTTTATTTTAGTTGTTTGTATCAATGCTATCAAATTGTTAGGTTTATATTGGAGTCTTCATCTAAATGTTTATTGTCTTTGTTTTAGACTAAATGAACAATTAAAGGCATTTGATTCAAATTCAGAAGAAAGCGAACAAGAAGGTACATTTGGTTAACTTCAGATGTTTTTAGAAATTGCTGCTAATAGTCCTGCTTTATCAAGCTATGGACATCATTTGAATCTGTCAACAGTGAAATCAGATGTGGATTTATGAGTTTTCTAAGTTTTTGAGTTGTTCACAGAAAGAGAAGAGGAAGAATTTGATGAAGAAGAATCTATGGAAGAAGAAGAATTGGCACCTCAGTCGAAGAAGAAAGGAAAGTAAGTATAATAAAGATTTTTGCTCATTGGTATTAATTTTTTTATTTACACAAATGATAATACTAATGATGGCGATGTTATTTTATAGAGTTTTCAGTGACGAGAATCAATCATGGTTGACATTAGCAGATAAATCAAAAAAGAAGATAGATGATTTGGAGGGAGATGGAAGTGAAGATGATGACGATGATGATGAACTGGTAAGAGTTTATCTAATAAAACAAAGATATTTCTATTTATTACTTAACCATCTGTATACTGTAAAAGCTCTATTAATCCTTCCTTGATTTCGAAATTATGAATGATTATGGGATAATTCTTTAATTGCTCTCTGGCAAGTGAAATATTCAGAGATGTTGTTTAAGTTTCCTGTAATTGTGTTTTTGTTCTAATCTGCTTTAAATTGTGCTCTTTTTAGCCAGCAGATGATTTCAGTGGAGATGATGACATGTTGGAATCAGAAGAAGATGAAGATAAAGATCACGAAGAAGGAGATGAAAAGGTATTTGTTGATGTTTGATTTATATCGGTATATATTTTATCTTCTTGTCAACTGTGCATTGTTGAAAATTGTCTGATAAAATATCAGATTGTATCAGATGAACTTGTAAACTGAAGCGGAATAGGAATTACTTTTATTTTTCTTAAAAGCTTTTGCCGATTGAAAAACGAGCAAAGAAACTTGACGAGAGAAAAAAGAAGAATAAGTGAGAATTTTAATATTAATTTTTGATATTAATTTTGGCGTAATAAACTCTTTGTATAACCAATATTTTGATTTAATGAACAAAATTTTGTTTTGCTGTAACAGGGAGTTAGCTGAAGCTGAATTGCAAACAAATATAGAACAAACAGAAATATTTAAGCTTCCCAGTGGACAAGAAATTGAAAAAGAAGATATCCTTTTAAT
Source organism: Sanderia malayensis (assembly GCA_013076295.1). NCBI lineage: Eukaryota > Metazoa > Cnidaria > Scyphozoa > Semaeostomeae > Pelagiidae > Sanderia > Sanderia malayensis. The sequence goes on along the minus strand of RQOL01000824.1, from coordinate 1,945,258 downwards.
TATCTAAAGAATATCTATGATAATTAAGTCAATTAAACTTATTGGTTGATTGGTAAATACGCTTTCTATCACCTTAAGGCATTGGTTTATGCGTTAAGTGCAGATAAACTACTGAACAGCTCGAGGCTAAACGACGCAGTGCGACTATGGTCTTTTCTCCTGATGTGAAGCTTAATGCAAGTTATAGAATAACATATGCTTTAAATTATTCGCAAGTTTGATTCCTTAACAATTCACACCTAATGAAGCGCCAGATCTATCATTGATTTATCAAAGAATCAAAGATAATTTTCATGTTCTTGGCAACTTCAACAAACTGAGAGAGCCAGGAAGGTATGTTCTGTAGTGGCCCGTTGTTGATCTATTAATTTGTTTTCTTCTTTATTTATTCAATTATTCGTTATTTTCTTAATTTTTGTTCTTTCTTTTTCAGGAGTCGTTCAGAGTATTCAAAACTTTTGCTTCACGACCTCATGATGTATTACAGCTACAATGAATTTCTCATGGAACAACTGATGTTTCTTTTCCCAGGTGGAGAAGTAAGAAACTCTCCTTTCTCCTCACAACGTCTTCATTCTTCTTTCTTCGTTTTTATTCATTTCGACTGTTATTGAAGTGATGATGGTGCATATCATTGGCAAATTCTGTTTTGTTTTCAGTTACTTGAGTTTCTAGAAGCAAATGAAGTACAACGACCTCTTACAATAAGAACGAATTCACTGAAGACAAGAAGGCGTGACCTTGCTCAGGTAAAATTGCCAATTAAACCCCAATAACTCGAACCTCCAAGGGACCGGAAAATGGTTCGAGTTAACGAATGTTCGAGCCATCGGGGGTTAGAAAGTACCAGCAAAACTTTCAAGAGGAATATAAATTAGTTTGAATTATCCAATATTTGAGTTATCGCGGGTTCGAGTTATCGGAATTTTATTGTATGAAATTTGAACATGAACTTTCTTAATTATTTTTTTTATCAAGTTTATTGTCACAGCAAACTTATTTTACTTTATGCTTGTTGTTTGTCTTTAACTTCTGTTTTGTAAAGTACGAAGTTGTTTTATCATCATTGTTGTTTTTTTAGGCTTTGATAAACCGGGGTGTGAATCTGGATCCAGTTGGAAAGTGGTCGAAAGTTGGTCTTGTTGTTTACGATACTTCAGTACCAGTTGGTAAGAGGCCTTGTTTGGCTCTTTTTATACCAACATTTCTTTGCAATTTTCTGCATATGGTCACAAGGAGTCGAATTATACTAAATAGGTCCTACTGATCACGTTGAAACAACCCCCAGCTCTCTAGGAGTAATGGTTCGTGGACCCAGATTTCCCGCGGATAGCTATTTAAACTTTCTATCATACATAAAGTAGGTTACCTACTGAAAAATCAAATTTTGAAATAGGCTGAAAAATGACTCACAAGGAGTCGAATTATACTAAATAGGTCCTACTGATCACGTTGAAACAATTTCCAGCTCTCTAGGAGTAATGGTTCGTGGACCCAAAATTCCCGCGGATAGCTATTTCAACTTTCTATCATACATGAAGTAGGTACTGAAAAATCAAATTTTGAAATAGACTGAAAAATGACTCACACATATAAGAACCAATTTTCCGCATATAAGAACCAATAAATCGAACCTCAGTAAGATATTTATATTTCTGCTTAAAACTATGGAAACAATAGGCTATTATCCTTTAGTAATTGGCTATGCGCTAGGTTTGCAAGTTCTTATATGCGGGTAAACTTTTAGCATGTCAAGCTATTTCCGTAAAGTATATCAAACGATAACTTCCCAGTACATCTCAACATAACTCCTATCCGAGGTTAGCTTTTGCACAGCTAATCTACTGACTGATTATTTACACGTGCTTGCTCACAGGAGCCACGCCGGAATATCTAGCTGGACATTACATGATGCAAGGAGCCTCATCTCTGTTACCAGTGATGGCATTAGCTGCGCAGGAGGACGAAAGAGTCCTCGACATGTGCGCAGCGCCGGGTGGAAAAACATCGTATATTGGTAAGTGATGTATACCCCCTGTCGTAATACTATTCAATGCTGGTATGTGATGAGATCGATAAATTGGACGGGGGTTAAATCGTGTTTATTTAAATTTCAGCTGCCTTGATGAAGAATTCGGGAGTTATTGTTGCTAATGACGCAAGCAGTGAACGCTTGAAGGCTGTCATTGGAAACATTCATCGATTAGGTATGGCTGTAAATACTGAACCCCCTGAAATATGTCACTTTGTATTGTTAGCAATCGTGATTATAGATTTTCCAGGGGTGAAATATGTAATCTGTTTTACTTTTTTTAGGTGTTACCAATACAGTTGTTTGTAATTACGATGGCAAGTCTTTCCCAAAGGTCAGAAATTAATAATTTATAGATAAATATTATAATTTATGCATAAATATTACAACTTGGCATAGCTATTTGTGTTTGTTAAAGGAATTTTTTGTGTTGTAGGTGATGAGTGGTTTTGATCGCATTTTGCTTGATGCTCCATGCAGTGGAACTGGTGTTATTTCCAAGGATCAAGCCGTTAAGATGAACAAAGTAAGGTGCTTTTTTATATACACGCTGCTTATCATTGAGAGGTTTCTTGGCTTAATATTGAAAGATTCCTTGACTTAATATTGAGTGGTTCTTTGGCTTAATGTCCAGTGATGTCTTGGTTTGGATATATCAGTATCGTTATGTGTAATTTTCTAATTGAACTATCTGATGTTTATCATGTTCTTTTAACAGAGCGAGAAAGACATTCTTCGCTGTTCACATATTCAAAAAGAGCTCATACTTCATGCAATCGATTCTTGCGATGCTAAATCCAAGTCTGGTGGCTATATAGTTTACTCAACCTGTTCCATAATGGTAACTCAACAGTAATTTTTTATTCTTTCTGCAATGTTGCAAAATACTAAAACATTGTTCTGCTATGTAACCAGTTACTTTTTTGCAACATTTCAAGCTCTTTTCATTGCTTGTTTAGACAGTTGTTGATAAAAATATTTGTATTTTAGATTGAGGAAAATGAATGGGTTATTGACTACGCGTTGAAGAGAAGATGCGTGAAACTTGTGCCAACAGGAATTGATTTTGGAGAAGAAGGCTTCACAAAGTAATTGTAGTTCAAATTTTGTTTGTTCTTGTCATTTTGTGTCCTTCTAACGTTTTGATCCAGAATTTTTCTGCTATTTCTTCTTATTATATTCTCATTTTTTTAAGGTTTCGAGAACGAAGATTCCATCCCTCAGTGAAACTCACAAAACGATTTTATCCACACACTCACAATATGGATGGGTTTTTTGTTGCGAAATTGAAAAAACTTTCAAATAAGATACCTGACGGTGGGTAATTTTTGTTTTAAATCCAGAGGTTGCTTGTGTGTTTCGTAAATCATTTCTTATACTACTTTATCCTTGTGTTGTCTCTTGGTGTGTATTGTGTACGATTAAGAGCCGCTTCACAATTCATTGAAGTATTCTTGTTTACTAATTAATTTATTTTTATTGAATTAATAGCTAACATTGACGAGGAGGAAGAAGATGAAACAGTTGAAGTTGGTGATGAATCTGAGCCTAAAGATGAAGGAGTTGCAGATGAACAGAAGAGTTCATCAGGTTGTGAAGAAAAAGAAGAAAATGATGATGATGAAATGGAAGCAAAGAAGGAAAAGAAAGAAAAGACTGTGAAACCAAAAAATAGAAAAAGAAAGAACGAGAAAGAAAGTGATAATAAAAGGACGAAAAGCAAGATTAAGAAAAGCAAAAAATAGATTTTTTAGTATGATATGTTTTATCTTATCACAAACGATGGTAAACTTTGTAATTCATAAATTGATTTTGAAACTAATAAAGATGGGAGGGAGTGTGGCTTCAACAGCAATGTTGTTGTTGCTGTTGTAAACTTCAAGATTTATTTTATAAGAGAAATCTTTTTCGTGCCATGAGGATTACATTTGTTGGTAATTATACTTTAGAATGCTTGTCTTTTTGTTTTGATAACAAGCAGCTGGGTTATTGCTATGAATTTTCGGAAACGCTTAAGATCGCCGTATTTTATTTGCTTGGTTGTTATAATTTTTGTTTTTGGAATGTGGCTTCACTTAGGCCAATATTGGATTCGATGTTTGAAGTCAGATTATCAAGCCGAAACCCACTTTGGGGATGGTTCAAAGAAGAAAAATGGCTGCGAATCAAAGAAGGAAGGATATGAGTGCGATAAAACTTTTCATCAATTGCTTTATGACAATTTAGAAAGTTGCAAAATGAGGTTAGAAAGCGTGGAAGAAAAATGTGAAAGGAGTGAGCAACTTGAACATGCAAGGAAAAACATATCCAAAAAAGAAGAAAACTGCAATGTCGAAAATATCAATGTAAAGGTAAATAATAAGCAATTAATTGAAGGAAAAAGCATTAAAAACGAACTGTATATACCGTTCTCATTCATCAAGAAACATTTTGAAATTTACGGCAAGTTTAAAGATGACACAGCCAAGAAGAAAGTCTTTGATTGGAAACACTCTCTGATAAATGTAACCAAGATTGGTGCATATAGTTCAAATGGAGTTTATGTAGTCGGAAATCAACAAGGTAATGTTGGACAAAGATCAAAAGTTTTGTATATTGATGGAGTATATGAGGTACCAGTCTCAAACCAATGGGACAAGAATGGATATTTTTACCCAATTCAGATCGCACAGTTTGGTTTGTCTCATTATTCAAAATACCTTCTTGATAAGAAGAGTGGGAAAGTTGCTGAACGAGAGAAGATCAAGAATGAAAGGTGGAATATTTCTCCTGGTTGTCTTTTGAAAAAGAAATTTGATAAGCAAAAGGGCAGACATGTGTTGCATTTTGATACAAAAGGTAGGTGCCACAAGATGGTGAATTTTAGTAGGAGTTGGTGATATATAAGGGTATAATCGGGGATTTTAATGGGGATAGGGTTAGTCTGCTATCTTGAATTTTTACTGTCTCTAATGATCTTTCTTTCCTCCTCATTTTGGTAGAGTATAGTTGAAACATCTTTTTTTTTAAATTTGTTAAATTGAACAAATTTCCCTGGGAGATAGATGTCAGCTATAGTAATTGTTGCTTCACTTTCTAAAAAAATTTTCATTTTTCAGGAGACAGGAAAGGAACTGGTATTTTCATAAAGTTTGAGCAGCCAAAGAAGAAGAAAAATTTTATCTCTTTTGATATCAAATTCAAGAATCCTGGTGCAATAATAGTTGATGTTCTTGGAATTGATAAAAAAATATACTCACTATATTATTCAACAGCAAAAAAGAGAAATATTTAGTTGAGAAACAAACAATATTTAACAGAATTGGCAGCTCTGAAAAATGGCGAACAATCACACGTGATCTGAGTATTGACCTCTTTAAAGGAACTGCTGGAAATGCGAAAAAAACATCGAAAAAATCACTTCAAAAAAGCATAGCACTTGATAGCATTTTGAAATTGAGGATTGTTGGCTCTGCTTGGCTCGACACTACTGTCTTAAGTTCTGCTGCGCATGATGTTATGTTTATGAAAGCAGCTGACTGGCTTTTAAAGTTTCAAGACTTCAATGGCGGCTGGTCTGTGAACGTCACAAGGAAGATAACAAAATCAGTGGTTATCAACCCAGGCTGGTACTCTGCCATGGGCCAAGGTCAAGCCATTTCTCTCCTTACCCGTGTTTACGATTTCACAAAGAAGCAGGTCTATTTAGATGCTGCTTTGAGAGCAGTTAAATTATTCGACATAGATGTCAAAGATGGTGGAATTGTCTCGAGAGTTCTCGGTGTTTATAGAATTTACGAAGAATATCCATCGACCCCATCTTTTCATGTCTTGAATGGTTTCATTTTCTCGTTAATTGGTCTGTACGATTTGTCTCAAACAAAGGTGCTTGACGCCAACTCCGAACGTCTTTATAAACAAGGAATAGATACGTTGTTGAGGATCATGCCACTGTATGACAATGGACATGGAACATTCTATGATTTGAGGCACATTGCTTTGCCTGGATCTCAACCGAACAGAGCCCGTTGGGACTATCACGCCGTGCACATAAATCAACTTCAACTACTCATGCAAATTCATCCACACCAAACATTTGATTCGCTCTTGAAGAGATGGGTGGGATATGCCGCTGGGGTTCCTGCACCCCACAACTAGTATCAATACCCTATTTCTTTGATTAAACGCTTATTAATCTAATAATTGCTTATTTAAAAACGCTTATTTCTTTGATTAAACGCCCTGGGCGCCTATTAGTTCCAGCGCTTTTTACAGTGGCGCTTATTCGAGATGGGACTCTTAATCGAAGAGGTACGATGTGATTTAAGAGCTTATGGTAAAATATTGGAGGTACAACCACACTGGAAACATTACCTTAAGTTTTAATTCGTTTGCATGCTAGGTATTTTTGTATACTCTTTTGTACGAACTTATCATACCGTGGATTTTCCGCATTGGAAAACAATAGATCAGAGTAATAGACTGGAACGGTATATTACAACAATAGGCAAGAACAATTGACATTAACAATGGGACCGATTGACAAGGACAATAAGAACAATAGAAAATGCAATTGATTGGCGCCGTTTCTGGACTATATTTCTTTGCATTTACTTTCTGTTCCTTGTCTATTTGGATTTCGTTCGCTTGCAACCAAGACGTGACCTTCAAAGTTATAAACTGAAATTTATATTTTGATACGAAGTGAAGAAGTCGTTGAAAACTACAGAAAATGAAGCAGTTGACTTTGATTATTGTGGTTTTGCTGTTATTTGCGCATGTGGCACTAATTCAATGTTCCTGGGGATGGGGAAAGAAGTAAGTCATTATTTGAGACATTTGAGATTAGAAATTAAGATTAATTAGAAACTGGTTTACAAGATACTAGAATACTGATGACCATGTGAAACTTTAGAAAAAGGCTCTACTCGAATAACTACTGTAAAATTTCCATTCTTAACAGAAATTCATTGACAGTTTGCTGGACCTGATATTTGAGTGATACGGTTGCATGTTTGCGAAGTTTGTCTGAGAAAGTACATGAAATCATGTGGAGCACTTTTATAAATTGTGAGGAACAAGTTAGTCGCCAAAGGGTTCCCCTCTCCTTATGGGAATCACCTTCGTTGAATTGATTGCGACTCGCCCTAGTCTCCAATCACTGATCTGCTGTAAACTTGATTTAACATGCAAAAAACAATTAGGATTGACCAAAAATTATCTTTCTTTTTGTTTCAGAAATTCAAAGGATTCTCACAAATATGACGACCACAATGCCAAGAATTGTGAGTATATGATTTTGTTCATGGCGGGGAGGGCAGGGGGTTGATCTTTATAGGGAGGGGGGCACGAGAACACCCACTCGCTCCCACCCTTATGAGTTAGAGTGGGGGCAAGTGGGTAATTTTAATAGCTTGACAAAGTATTCTTGATCTTATTGAAATATGCCTCTTCGTCTAGTTTTGCTTCTAGTAGCAAGCATGATGTATTTAAAGTAATTTGAATTTTTCCAGGTGACAAGATATATATAGTTATTTTGTCCTCGAGTTCACTGAAGGGTGATGATCTGAAAAAGGTTATAACCAAGCTATCAATACCTGGAAGCAACGTCCTTGAGAGAAAAATTATCCTTGGTGAAGAAAATCTGATGGATGATAAGAAGAAGTCGGAAAAAGTCGTGGAGAAATTGGTTAAAAAGAGTCCAACAATACTTCTGTTTTTGTTGCCAAAAGAAGTTGGGGGATTTTTTAAAGGATCGGTCTCAATTCAACTACGTGATCAAAATACTAAAGGTGGCGTGAATTTGAGTACGAGAATCATTGCAGATTCTGTGAAGAACAAGAAGGAAATAAGAAGCAATCTCATTGTTGTTTTATTATCAAAGGAAGTTGACAAGGCCACAAGTGATTTGCTGAAGGGTCTGAGCGTTCTCAATCTGGATTTTAGCTCACAAGATTGGGAAAAAGATCTCGAGATTAGCATGAAGAAGAAGAAATCTGAATGCGAGTTGAAAAACAGGAAAATGGAAATGTGAACAATGTTTCTTTTTATTAAGAATACAGAGAGAAAGAATAGCACAACATTTTATCAACTTACAGATGCTAGCTTAGTTGCTTATACTTCTTAGATATATTGCCTTACCACTGGCATTATAAAATAGTTTACGTAGGTATTGGAAGTGTAAAGGATAACGCAATTTAGTTGTTGCTAAAAATACATGCTTGTTGCTTAAAAGAAAGTGTTAGGGTTAGGGTTAGGGTTAGGGTTAGGGTTAGGGTTAGGGTTAGGGTTAGGGTTAGGGTTAGGGTTAGGGTTATTATTTTCTCAACTGCTTTGTTCATGGAAGCGTGCCTTCAGGACTTATTGCAGTCCAGCGGTGGTTGCAAGGAGTTATATAAACTTAGACTTTTAGCTATTTATCAGTTTATATCTTAACCTTTATATACTTAATATACTTAATTATATACTTAATTTTTTATATACTTTTCCATCGCTTTTAGAACCCTATTAAAGTTAACCTGTTAAAATATCAAAGTTTATTATTATTATTATTGTTCCGCACAATTCCATCATCACAATGGCTGTTCAATTGAATTGAAAAGAAGGAAGAAGTCATGGCAATGTCGCTCCGTCTGCATTGTACAAATAATTCTAAAACTTTGCACTTGGAGTGAGGAGAATAAACATAAGTAACTCAAAACTTTGAATATAACGGTAAGTCATTTTCTATGAAACTTAGGCTGCTTGTTCTCAGCTTTTACGTCGATTTTGACTTTGCAAAATCTTGCTGCGTGTTGCTCATTTGCCACACTGTGATATACGCAAAACCAAACTTAGGCCCTTCCTACTTTCTGTTTTGTTGTTTCATTCGTCTTGTTAGTTATATTATATTTCAACTACTAGTTTAGTTCAATGCCAAATTAGAGCGCTAACATGTAGATTAATAACTATTAACCCAATTTATGTATTATATCTGAATGTTCGAGTAAATATTTTCATAGTTTTAAACCTCGTGTTTCATTTGCAATTTGATACTAAGTCTTCCCCAGTAGGCCCTGCAGGGTGGGCGGGGCCCAAAAGGTCGCGATCTTTGTGAAGCATGTAGATATTGCAAAAATATTCGCATGCAGATCATCCATTTGAAGAAATATATTTTTTAAATTTTTATTTTGAGAAAGCTAATGAATACGAATAGTTCACGGTAGGTTTTTGCGTCGCAGAAAGTTTCGATTGCTTTATTTGAGGTTTGTGGTCCAAAAATGTTTTATGCCAGGATGGACAAAAAGTCATTTTCTGTCTAAAGACCTCTAATGAACAGTAATATCGGAAATTATTTCAACATTTATAGTAATTGTGGTTTCCAGGTCAATAACCAGTCCCTTGGTGTCATTTTATGGTAGATTTGCACATTGTGGAATGTTTCGATCTTGATCAGGCATTTTGAGGGCGACCATAATGGTTTGAGAATATCATTGAAAAAAGAACCAGTTAATTAAATTACACCCAATTTTTTATAAGAAATCGTAGGGCTATATATTCAAAACTTAAGAAACTTTGGTAGGATATTGCGTGTGACTAAAAAAGTTAAGAAACTTTCCATGTGGTCTAGCGTTTTTTAGTTTTGTTTTTCGTTCCTAGTTACATTTTAAAAGATATTCTATTGTTTGCGGTGGAATTTGCAGTTTTTTGCTTCTCTACCCAATTCATGTTTGGCAGTGACAAAAAATAAATAGAAGGACAATGAAATTAGAATTATTATTAGAATTATTATTGAAGGAAAATTAGAATTGGGTGTTAGTTAATCACTGGTTTCGGGACTTCCGAGGCCCAAACTTTTGAACCTGGAGAGCTGAAAGTTGTCTCAATGCCAAAGGGCAGCGCATTTTAATTTTGAAGTGCTGCCCTTTGGTTTTGTCACAAACACTGTGGATGCCTTCAAAACGTCTTAAGACTAGACCTTACGACACCTTCTATAAGCGTGGCAGACCGAAGGTCGCGGGTTCGAATCCCGCACCAGCCACATTGCCTGCTCAATAGGTTGGGGTGAGAGACCAGCTTGTTGTCGTGGGAAGTGGGAGCCCAACTTGCGGGCAAATAAAATCTTTGAATTTGATGCTCGAATGGTTGCAAGACTTCTGAGACCCCAGCTTCTTTTGTTTACCTAAGGAAAATTGTTGTTTTTTGCGTGTTTATATCCGCAGGATTTGTTTAAAGAGTCAACAAATAACAGATCTTAATTTGGGCTTAAGATAATCTTGAATATTCCTGCCTAAGCAAGTAGTCATTAAAATTTCGTAATGCAAAGAGCTTAAAAACCTTGCGTATTTACTGTGGATTTAATTGAGTAAATAAACATGTGTCTTTTTGATATTTTACGTTTATGTTTTTCCAGTAACGCTGAGGAATTTCTTTCACTTCTAAAATCCGGTCAGCGGAAAAGGTAGGAGCTATAGATTGTATTAAATTGTAATCGATATATGACAACTATCGTTCATTCGAAAATTTTATGAAACCATAGTTTTGCGATGTGGTTAAAGTTTATCCAAGCAGGGATAATTCTTTTAAAGATATAAGCTCTTTGTATTTGCAATATAGGATAACACAAAAATATCGATCATTTTTAATCATAAATGAAGTTCGACTCTCATAAAATATTTTGTAACTTTACTTTGAGATTTTGTCTATCTTTGCTTTGTTTCATTTCCTTGAATACATATGATCAACAAATTGAATTTAGTCTTTATATTTTGCCAGGCACAATATGACTGATATTAGTAATGGTGTTGCAGGCGATGTAAAAGGTACTAATTTATTAGTTATTTCAGATTATATACCAGATTAAAGTGAGTGTATTCGATATTCGCTTACAATTTGATTTGAATCAACTCTGATCGAGATTAGCTTGATCACTTCATTGCATTGGATTACATTTTATTCCATCGCTAACCATATACAATCATAATCCATTGTGATCTATACTAATCAATACCAATGCATGCTATTTTTTGTTACACTTGATTATAGTTTGATCTTGGATCGAGGAAACTGCGTCAATCGATGATGTAACTTAATTCTAATCCATTGCAATCCATACTAACTCATATTAATCCGTGTTGATCGGTTTATTACAGATGATGATAGTTTCGGCGTTGGAGATCGTCGGATTGATGACTCTGCATTGTATTCATCAAGTGCTCTTAGCGTGGCCTGCGGAGCCAGTCAAGCACGGCTGAATAATCAACCATTTAAAGAAAAGTATGGAGCATGGTCGCCAATGCAGAATGACAAAAACCAATACCTTGACATCGACCTCGGTGAGTGAAGTTCTGTTGTTGTCTTTTAGATTATTGATTATAGTATGCACCAAGGCCAGGTGAATCTATTGCGCACTAGTGACACAATGCATTTCAGAGAGATTAGTATATTGCAGATATGTCTTAGGTAATGACATATAACTGTATTAGGTATAGCATTGTAGTAATGTGCCAAATTTTTAACCATGGCTGAATGAATCTAGTGTGGAATGATGTCAGAATACATTGCAGAGAGATTACTGTATAAATTAGAAAGATGTAGTAATGATTGTTGTATAGAAACAGAAATGATGTGCATTTGAGTGTCTACTTGAATTATACATAGCTCACACCATACAAGTAAAAGTTTCTTAAATTTTCTGTTGTTTTCTATCGCTAAGAATACAATAGAACAAAGGAATCTATTGTAATTTAGGACAAATTCTACTAGTAAGTTTCTTATAAAGTGGTTTCTCATAAAACATGTACGTGTATAAATGATTTATATTCTGTTGTTTTTGCCCGCCAAGAATTAATAATTCGTTTTATTTGAATTTTCTTTGAATTTGACTGCCACCCGTCTCCAAAACCTCAAACCTTAATTATGCAAGGAAATTGTTTTCCAGGAGAGGGGAGAAAAACATTGCCAAATATGATGATTTTTGTTTTCTGATAATTCTTTGAGTCTTTTGAATTTGAAATTTTTCATGATTCAAATTATTTCGGCTCCATTCATCCAATTTGTTATTGCCTTGAATACTAATTGTCTGTTTACAACGTTCAAATTGTCGAAGAATTGGCCTAGTCGAATCAGCAGTAAGCTTTTGTAGTCGTATTATGTATCCTGTTGTTTTTTGTATGTTGAAAGTAGGATTCCAAATTGGACTTAGCTGTTTATATTTTTGAGTGTCAAGTTCAGTTTGGGTTGAAAAGTTGTGAATTGCCTTGGCGAGCTTCTGTCGGAAAAATTTGCTAATGGCCAACCATATCCAAAAGCTCAAAGATGGGATATCTGAACTGTATAAGGTTGTTCTTAAGAAAGAGATCGAGAATAAAAAGTTCGAAAAAACTATCGAGAAATTAAATGAAGGAAATGATACAGCAGTAAATTTGAATAAACTTACAGACTCGTGTATCAAATCGCACGAAGTGATAGAAAAGTGGAAAAGAGGTGTTAATAATAATGCCAAATTGCTACCAATTGACATCATGAGAAGTTGCTTTAGCATCACAGCTTCAGTTGTTTCTATGGCTGCAGGTCCATATGCTCCCGTAGTTTCAATAATATCTGAAATTGTGGCGGCTGTGTTCTCATTAAAGAGAGATAAAGAATCAGATTTGTGTTCAAAGGTGTCAGACATTATGCGCAACGAACTTAAGGACTTTGCTTGGGACCAACTCGGACAGGAATTCTCGGGACTTTGTGCTGAGTTCAAAGATGTTTTGAACGACTTATCAGCCCTGGGAGAAATGAAAAATGTAACCTCAAATAACTTGTTAAATCGCGAATTGGTGTTCAGCAAGTTTCCACACTTTATTGGTAAACTGAAGTATTATATTGAGAAGCAGAAAAGCCAGTGGCTGGAATGTCTGGAAAATGAAACAAGTGGGAAAAGTGTGAGAAAAGAGACAGAAAATTACTTTAAAGCGGTAGTGCTCTATTATGATGCAAGCATGTTTCATCTGATTCTTTTAGCAATGGTCATGGTGACATTTAAAACAGGCGATGGTGCAAGTGAACCGACCTTAATTAGCAGGAGGTACAAGCAGAGACTGGAGGATATTAAAGAACACCTTTCTTTTGTTCCTTCTGAAACGTCCCAACATGTCAACAAGCAATTATTCATAGAAATTGTTACCTTATGCAAGACGCCCGCTCTGTATGAAAAAGTTGAGGCGGTCAGAGAGGCATTTCACATGCCAAAACTGTACAAATGTGCAGATAAAATAGCTGAAACATTACCACAAAGAAATCTTTTTGAAATCTATCCAAAGCCCCAAGAAAGAGCAGACAGCCGCACGTATTTCCATTTTATCAACCATTCCAATTTAATTGTTCATGTCTCTGTTAATAATAATCATCATTCTGTTGTTGGTCCATACTCCTATGAACACGATAGCTACAAAGAGTCAATATTTTTCAAATTTATCTTAAAGGAGCCACGCCAGTCTGTTGATTGTCAGGCTATTTATAATTATTTGTCCCCAAGTTGTGTTAAACCCTGGTATTCTCAATGTAAATCAGGTTCTGAGCAAAATTTTCCTTACAAATTTCAACTCGGTGAGAAATATTATGCTCTGGACAACAGACGCATAAAGAAAGACATCTGGCGACTTCAACTTCAAACGATGAAGACCGACAGTGCCCCTGATCTTTATTCAAGCCCTGAACGCCCTCCTCGATCTGAAACAGAATACAACGTACGAAAACGGCCTCGTGAAGAAACCAACCCTGGACAACACCAATCTCGGAGTTCAAGCGCAAGCAAGAAGCTTCGATACTAAGCGAACTGGAAGGAATTCAGACCTCCACCAAGATTCCACATCTTAATGTATTTAATTTCTTACTTTTATTATTTTGAAGTTATATTATACTACCCCATGTATTTTTATTATCTTTTATAATATTACCATGTTTGTTATCTTTTATTATGATTAAGCCTGCATTTAATCTTACCACGTTTGTAGTGTTGCATTATTCTATTTATTCCTGCTTGTAATCGCTTATAGCATATTTTAGTGATTTTACTGTAAGTGCACTTAAAATTTGATTTTGTATGAAGTGCAATTCATACTTAAATCTACATAATCGACTTTTAACTTTTGGCTGATCTATCTCCACCCACGCAATAAAATCTGAAACGCATAAAGAAGAAGATATTGGGTCGAGTCTCCACTTAAATGTTAACGTTGTGAATGAAGGTTGACAATTTTATGAAGGGAATTCAATTTCAGAACACCACTCGACAATGTGAAAAGACGTTGTTTCCGTATCCGGTCCACATTCATTCGTTTTTCATTTACCGTATTTCCTCGATTAAACGCCCCCTCGATTAGAAGCCCCCCTCGAATAAACGCCCCCTTATGCTACTAACTTTTGAAATAAACGCCCCCTTCGATTAAACGCCCCCCACACAACAAAAGTTGGTGTAGTGTATTGTTGCTTGATAAAAGCAAGGCACAACTAAACCATTTTGTCTTTTTCTGGACCCAATGACAGAGGCTGTGATCTTGTACTTTCTAATAAACGCCCTCCCTCGAATAATGTCCCCCCTCGATTAGGCGCCTTCCTGAAAATTGCCGAGATTAATAAACGGAGTAGGCGTTTAATCGGCGTTTAATCGAGGAAATACGGTATGCAGCTATTCGTATACAAAAATTATTATTGACAGGAATTAATTATTGATGTGCGGTCCATTTTGAATTTAACGCAGAAAGCTATTGATCTGCACTCAAGAAACTTTCGAACGCTTTTTAAGAATTTCGGACAAAAAACTTTCGGATTAGAGAAATTTTCGGACAAAGCTAAAATTGATCAAGATTGCAAAAAATTTGGACGACTTGTTATAAAAAATGTGTATGGATAGCATGTTAGTTCATTATTGATAGGATATTTTGTCTAGATCTTCAAAAGGGTCCTCTGGCTCCAACTCAATGCTCAATGCATCATCGATCCCTGCCATTTGAAAGCATTTTCTGATTATTTCAGGGTTGTTTCGCAAATAGTCGTACAACCAAGTCACTCAATGTGCATGAAGAGGTTTCATCGTAAAATGCTTAAACTTCGATTGAATTAGACTTCCATTCCATAATTGATCTGGGCTCGACGCTGTTGGCATACAACTCTTTAAAAAATTTGATATTAGAAAATTATTTTTATTTTCGGACCCAGTGTCGTCCGAATGTTTGATCATTGGAAAGTTTTCGGTTTATATACCTAGACCTGAATTGAGAAATTGAACTATATAGCATTTACAACATTGTACACAGTGTATAGCTTGCACACGAGCCCTTTGTGGGAACATTACACTGGTTACATTTATACGAAAGTCGAATTAGCAACCTAATAGAATGGTGTGTTGTTGGAAATAATGATTCAGAAGGAAGAGGGAAACAGATGTAGCTCAATCTGTAATAAGGACTGTCGCCGTGCATTTTTCCAAAAACATTGCTTCTATCTTGATATTTACTTGCGTAAAAATGTTCAAATTATAAAACGTTTGAATTATAGAGGTTTGTTTTATAAGAGTTGGTTCATTAGTTATCCTTCAAGTGACGGAGAATTCCGTTCGAATTTCAGTTCATTTTAATCTGTTCAGATCTTTATTGAATTTGGCCACGACCATTCTGTTGTGGTTGAATATTTTCGGCTTTATTTATTTCTTGCTTTTATTCGTGAATTGCTCTGCGATTTTCCTCATTTACTTATGACCTTAAAACCTGGACCGTGGAATCTGGGAATAAGGTACTAAATTGAACGGAATGGAGATTAATGCGACAGTTTAGTATATCGCATGTCAGAGCAGTGTTAGGCCATAGTCTCTCTATGGCTTAACAACACTTGATAGTTTCATATCTTCTAATTCAAACCATTTATATTTCAACGCTTTATGGTCCGGGCTTTAAAGCCAGGAGTAAGAGAGGAAATCGCAGATTAAATTATTTTGAAAGAAAATACAAATGACAATTGGATACGAAAGTAAATCACAATACCACTGCTGGGTCAGTCAATTAACGGCTAAGCAGATTTAAATGCCGTAAATAAGTAAACAATATTCAAGAAAAGATAAGACAGGTAAATGGAGCCGAAAATATTAAATCATTTAAAATTGTTCGTGGCAAAATTAAAAAGGAAGCCTGGAATTAAAACAAAAGCTACAGAATGATATACTTGGTTATCCAACAGTTGTATATTTGAATTGCAGATAATTATTTTTAATCGTTTTTATAATGGAACTCAGAAAGAATAGAGTAGCACAATGGTCTGGCATTCATGGCATGCAATACATGTATTTCACGGGGAATTCTTCGATATTCAACGTACGAAAGCGTAAACAAGTGTCTGATGTTTTGCATGTTGATCTTGTAGGTGACATTGTTCAAGTTGGCTCCATAGCAACACAAGGTCGTCCTGCCTATGATCAAGGTGGCGGATGGTTCGTGCAAAGTTACTCATTAGCATCAAGTAGCGATGGAGAAAATTTCACAAATTTACGCGAATACGGAATATCAAAGGTGGGTGGTAGTGGTCAATGGTTCGAGTGGTTAGTGGTTCGCGTCCAGCTTGTTGGAAATTGAATATGGATAGAAGAATCCAGGCTCACAAAACTTTTTTTAATCTCAGCTTCAGAAATGCTATTACTAATAGCTATTAAATATATATTACATATATGTTATATATTATCTATGATATTATTAAATATGCATTACATATATATTTAATGGTTTCATTTCCATTTTCAGATTTTCGAGGGCAATACTGATTCCGAGGGTGTTGTGAAAAATGCTTTGAAATCAGCATTAAAATGTCGTTATCTGCGCATAAGACCTGTCACGTGGCATAACCATATTGCTTTGCGAGTTGAGGTCTATAAATTCACAGGTATTGTGTTGTAACCATTTGTATTTGAAAAAAATTTGTTTTTGTTCTGTGACTTCCGTCAGGACACAATATTTGGATATTCCAATATTTGTTTCGGTTTATCCTATCCTATATATCCTATTAAAATTCTCCATAGGCTCTTTGGGCAGTTCTCGAAAGCGCTCCTCACAGCAAAGATCTGGAACCAAAGTGACATCAGACCGCACCAAATCGAGGCCAACGAACACACGAGATGGCTTGACACCTGGAATCGAGGCTGAGGCCATAATCAAATCAACAGGACACGACAAAAACGAGAATATTGGAAAGGTTAACGATTCTGTTGCTGTCGCTACAGATAATGATATCACATCGGAAGTGACAATTGATAAAGTTGCCAGTGAACCACAGATAAAAGGTATGGCTTGAATTCAGCTGTATTTAAGACTATGATCTTGATAAATATTAGATTGAACAAACTCTCTATTACGACAGTGTCTGCATATTGAACCAAGCATCTGTTTCTTGAGTTGTTATATAGTAGCGTTTACCCTGGAAGCTCACTTTAGTAGGAAGCTATTATTCTCAATTTCTCATCCACAAATACCTGCTTCATGTTGTATTTTCCCCTCCATAGCAACATGCAAATGCACGAAGAATCTAATATTGTGTTTGTAAAAACTGGTGCCATCATTGAAATCTTGTGCCAGTGTTCTTATTGTTTTCTGTGATAAGTCTTGGAGCGTACTATTTGCATCCGAAACGTATCTCACGCCACAATTCTTTCTATGCCTTGTTACAATAAAGTCTAGTCAAAATATAGTGAACTTTGATGGGAAAGTCAAAATATAGTGAACTTTGATGGGAAAGTCAAAATATAGTGAACTTTGATGGGAAAGTCAAAATATAGCGAACCTTGATGGAAAGTCAAAATATAGCGAACCTTGATGGAAAGTCAAAATATAGCGAACCTTGATGGAAAGTCAAAATATAGCGAACCTTGATGGAAAGTCAAAATATAGCGAACCTTGATGGAAAGTCAAAATATAGCGAACCTTGATGGGAAATAAAAGGTTGATTTGTTAAATCGAGAGTAAGTTGAACAGTTTTGAGATGAAGAAATTCAAGAAAAAAGATGAAAAATTTTTTATTCTTGAACGCTGGTAGCATTAGGGCGGGTATTCATTATATTGCCATTGCTTTCTTTAATTAAATTTAGTATACTTCTTGATTTTTAATTTTTCTATTTTGTTTAAGATGACAACAGCGATATTGCAGACAGTTTTGAAATAATAGAAGTGCCTTGCAAAAAAGAAACAGAAGCTACGAAGGAGCAATTGCAAGAGTCGCCCATGGAGACAGTTGAGATGAAAGCAGCTGATGACGTAGTTAAAATGGCGGATCGGCCTGTGATTGAAAAGAGGCAAAGCTCAGGAAGTCAGTCGGATGATTTCGAATCGAGACCAGGTGTAGACCACGCGTACAGCCTCAAAATGAAACAAGCCTCGTCTGTATCCACACATAATGACGGCAGTAAATATATTGGTAAGATCAAATTAATCAAAAAAGAACAGCCTCCTATTCAAGACGAGGACGAGTTGCCAAAGAAGGAAGAGAAAACTATCGATTGCGATATACCCGAGGTTGTTAAACATAGGCGGAATGAGTATACCGAGGCTGTGTTAAGAAAACGAGACTCGGCAATCGATGAAGATGCCCTTCGGTAAGATTTCCAATTGGATGTTACCCCCGTCATTTGTATTGGATTGAATTGTGCTTGTGCGAATGGGGTTGTCTTTGACGGGGGCATGTTTCTCTTTGATTTTTTCAGGAAGCGTCGATCGGTGATTCTGGAAGATGACTTGAAATACGTGAATGAAATGGAGGTCAGCATGCATGAGAGGCTGAAGTTGTTCAAGGAGACAGAGACTAAAAGGAAAGAAGAAATGGAGGTGAGCATCAAATTTCAGCATGCTGAATTTTTTTCTTCATTTATCCCGCATTGAATTACGGCATCTATCTATCATGAAACGTTTTGGTCGAAACTTTAAACATTGGAATTGGTTGAGGTATGGCTCACAAATAGTGGAAACGTACTAATTAGGTCCTTCTGATCATTTTGAGACAAGTTTCAGCGTTCTAGGACAATTGGTTCAAAAGTTGGTCCCGATGGCTGGCTGCAACAAGTGAATTACTTTATCTATCCTCCATGAACGCTAAAATTGGCAAATCGACATTTTGAAATAGACCGAAATTTCGCTAACAAATAATGGAAACTTACTAATTAGGTCCTTCTGATCATTTTGAGACAAGTTTCAGCTCTCTAGGACATTTGGTTCAAAAGTTGGTCCCGAGGCTGGCTGCCACAAGTGAATTACTTTATCTATCCTCCATGAACGCTAAAATTGGCAAATCGACATTTTGAAATAGACCGAAATTCGCAACAAAATGGAAATTACTATTAGTCTTTATCATTGAGAAAGTTCACTTCTAGGACATTGGTTCAAAAGTTCCCGGGCTGGCCAACAAGTGAATTACTTTATCTATCCTCCATGAACGCTAAAATTGGCAAATCGACATTTTGAAATAGACCGAAATTTCGCTAACAAATAATGGAAACTTACTAATTAGGTCCTTCTGATCATTTTGAGACAAGTTTCAGCTCTCTAGGACATTTGGTTCAAAAGTTGGTCCCGAGGCTGGCTGCCACAAGTGAATTACTTTATCTATCCTCCATGAACGCTAAAATTGGCAAATCGACATTTTAAATAGACCAAAATTTGCTAACAAATAATGGAAACTTACTAATTAGGTCCTTCTGATCATTTTGAGACAAGTTTCAGCTTCTAGGACAATTGGTTCAAAAGTTGGTCCCGAGGGCTGGCCGCAACAAGTCAATTACTTTATGTATACTGCATGAACGTTGAAATTGGCAAATGAACATTTTGAAATAGACCGAAATTTAGCTAACAAATAGTGGAATTAATCCAATATTTTTTTCTATGGACCCTCGTGCAGTGCCCAGGGGATTGTGTTTATTGGGTTCCTTGTTGGAAGACCTACCTGAAATTATTCTTTTTTTATGTAGTTATCAAAACAAGAAGAGGAAAAACGGAAGTTGTTAAAACAGGAGGCAGAGAAAAGAAGGTCGATCGCCATGCAAAGGGAACAAGAACGATTACAAGCAGCCTTGTTGCAGAAGCAAAAGGCGGAAGAGGAAGAGATGAGGCGCCAGGAGGAGATTTCCGAGAAGGAAGCAATGGAGGAATTCGAAGAAATTAACAAGGAAGAAGATGAAGTGGCAACCTTGCCAGCAATTGTCAGCGATCGACGTCGCTTGTTCAACGAGGCTGAGAAACGCGAGAAAGAGGTTTGTGTTGTTTGATTTTGATTGTGCAGTAACCTACGAGGGATAGGAATATCGACCAATATTCAAACATTTTTAGAATTTGTGGCCGTCAGTAAAAAACTAGAGGGTTAGTCGTGAGTTGACTGTGGATTTTCGAGTTAGGTAAGGTTAAGGTCGCTAGATGCAAGGTTTGCCCTTCAAGTTTTTATGCTAGAGAGACCAGATAAATTTTGTTCTGTGTAGGAACCTATGGTTGTTTATATCTTTCTTGTCATGCGTCATTTCTTTGATGACAATATGTTTTTCATTAGGCTCTGCGAGCTGAAAAGGAAAAAGGAAATTCTTTGAAACGGCAATCTTTGAGAAGAGGAGCAGAGAAAGAGAAAGTCAAAGTTGATTTTGACGAAGGGAAAGAAAATGAAGCAATGGACGAAAAGCAGATCCACACTGAAGTGGAAAGCAGTGGCGAATTTGTTGACATTGATGTCAATGAGGAAGTTTCGATACCAACGATCGTCAGTGATAGATTGAAAATGTTCAAGGAAACGGAGAAACAACTGCAAGAGAAACATCAAGTATGTTTTTCTTCTGCTGTTGTCGTTGTTATTATTGTTGTTGTTGTTGCTGTTGTTGTTGTTGTTATTGTTGTTGCTGTTTTTGTTTATTGTTGTTGTTGTTGTTTTTGTTTATTGTTATTGTTGTTGTTGTTGTTGTTGTTGATGTGAATATCCTTGTACCTGCTTTGAGACCTCTTCATCGACCTTGCCATTTCTTTAGGGAAGCCCCAGCCCTAAAGAAGTGGCAAAATGGCACAAGGATTGTGTAGATACCACCTTTTTCTCCAGTTGTGAAATTTTATGCACCACACTAATTTCCTCTATCGACAACTCTCACTTTCATAAAGAGGCTAGCTCCCAAGAGACTCTCAAAGCGAGGCTAGCTGCCAGGTTTTGCTCAGTTAAGTATTGATAATTGTTTTCTTAACCGGTTGATTTGTTAGACGGAAGAACAGGAGGCAAAGAGACGAGAGTTGGCAAAAGCAAACGCAGAGAAGAAGCGATTGGAAGCACTGGAGCGAGAGAAACAAAGACAAGCAGAATCGCGGGAACGAATAGAACGAGAGAAACCGCGTGAAGATGACATTGTTGTGGGCGAAGCGCAGAAATCTCGCGAGATTGTGGAAGAATTTGATAATGGCGAAGAGATTATTGCTGTTGAAGAGACGATGAATGTTGAATCGGAAGTCAGTTTTGATTTTATGGATAGTGAATTTGTGGATGGGGAAAAGATAGAAAAACGTCATGTGAAAGGTATAATATTTCAGTTTTATAAGGATTACATGCCCAACCCCCTGGAAATTCATCACTTTGTGTCGACCATCAACGAGTTTCACGTTCCAGGGGGGTGATATCAATGTGATGAATTTTGTGTACGTTGTTGTAGATTCTGAAGCAGTCATTATGGATGACGAGAGGCGAAGAATCCGCGAAGCAAAGGAGAAATTCATGCAGATTGATAAGCCAAGGGTAGAAATTCATTCATCACCGATAAAGAAAGTTGGGAAATTGAAAATCAACGATTTTGTCAAAGAAAAAGATGACATTCAAATACAAGAGGAAAATGCAGTTCACGATTTCCCAGATGAGCAAACGGAGGAGAGTCTCGATCTCCAGACGAGGCTGCAGAAAATCGACACTCATCACGAAGGCTATGGTAAGCTGAATTTTTTCGAGTGTTGGTTTGATTCTCTGTGATTATGATGATGTCAGAGACATTTTGCAGATTAGATCGAACTTGATCACTCGAGTTCGATCTCAGATATACTAGCATGGCTTTGAGTTCGAGTCTCCTTGAGTTCTCAGAATTTTTGGGTGTATGAGTTTATACCAACTGGATCCTTCTTGATACGCATTTGCCTGGCAACTGAAGTGGATCTTGCTTTTACCTGGTTGCTAAATTTTTATTTGGTCTAATCTGATAGCTTGCATGCTGTAATCCATGCTTGAAATCCAATTAATCCATTGTTAATCGATTCATGATCTTGTTTCAGATCCCGATCAAGAGCGTCGCATGTTGGAAGAAGCTGAGGCGGCCTTCAAAAGTTTCAAAGAAAGCAGCAAATTTGAAAACAGATCGAAAAGATCGGCTAAAACCGAGAACCTTATCAAATCGTTTAGTATTGCGTCGAGTAATCCGACTGATTATGCTTCAAAAGGAGACAGAATCAAAATGGACTCTGAGAGAAAACCTCCTTTGGAAGTAACGAAAAGCTTTGATGAGGAAATTTTAATTCAGCCCGAAGTGAGCCAAAATGTCTCATCCATGCCTACTGAATTTGATCAAGAAGACCAGGAGGAAAACACGGTTAAACTGGATGAGCAAGTTCAACCGGATAAACAGGTTCAACCGGATTCGGTGGTCATTGATGCAGGTTTAGTAAAACAGAGAGCTAACATATTCTCAAGTCCCGCGCTGCCCGCGGGAGATGCTTCGAAGTCACCGCACGCCAATGTGAAGAAATGGATTGCATCTAATCATTCCGCGAGTTTTAACCCGCAGGAGACCGCGACTCGTCAAGACAGCACGCACGAACTGCAAACGCAGGTCGAAAAGATGGAGCAGGAAATTGCAATTTTTGGCACGCGCATTGAAGAGTTGAAATTGGAAGAAAGGGAGGAGGAAGTGCTGGAGTTGGAAGAGAAGTATCACGCAACTAAATTGGAATTGTCTAAAATAAAGCGTCAGTTGTTGAGTACACAGAAAAAAGGTGGGAGCAAGTGGAATGGAAGAGTTTCATCGTCAAGTTCAGTAAATGAGGATGCCTGTAGCGACAAAGCCTCGTCTTCGGGCTCGCGAACACCAAGAGGAGGCTCATTGAGGATGCCCAGCAGAGAAATTAAAAGATTATCTGATAAACCACAGCCTCCTGTGGATGCAAGCGCGTTCAATGATGAGGGTGAGGTTGTGCCAGAGGGGAATGTCGTCTCGCAGATTCAGGTACGAATTTCGTATTGTTTTCTGAGATAGTTTGAGCTGATTACAACCGAGGATCATAGTCAGTTTATTTGTTACATTGAATTTAAACTTTCAGGCGTTCTGGCGATCCATAAGGTCTGGCGAAGTCAAATCAACCAGTTTTTTACAGATTAATAATTCATTAAGCTTAATAATGTTATTGTTTCGTAACTTGTTTCTGATTTTTAGCTATTGTAATTGTGTTATCTCGTTTTTTCCAGGTGTATGAAAAGGAAAGCGCGAGGCAAAGAAAAGAAAGAGCAGAATTTCGCAAATCACTCAGTCTAAGCCATTGCTCGTTGGACTACCTTGACAACCCCCCACCTTTGGGATTTGGAGGCCCAGAATTCGCAAAAGACAAGTTGAAATCGTCCAAGGAATGCAAACTGCCACGGGATACCCCCGTGCCAACTGTTGAGAGTACTGCGTTCAACGATGAGGGTGACTGTGTACCGGAGGGTAACGTCGTAGAACAAATCAAGGTTAGTTATTCGACAAGTTATCCTTACCGAAGAGGTTTTCGGGTTGTTTTGACATTGAGTTGAATTATTGAGACTGTGTCCTATTCGGTATTTAATTGAATTGCTGCGAACTCCTATTGGTTTGTTCAACCTTTTAACAGGTGAACTGCTATATTTCCAGAAGTCCAATTAGCTATCGTTGTTTGCTTAAATATGTCATGAATGTTTTAGCAGCATCGTATTAATAGACTTATTCTATATATGACGTAGTTTGACACTGTTGATTTCAAATGCATTGTTTCTTCTAGACTTTTTCAAAGAGCTAAACGTTGGTGTCTTCAAAAGGGTAATTTAATTTACAGAAACAACATCCACTCCATCAATCACCCAGGCCCCCAAAAAGGCCCCCAATATCATCGTCCTTATCATCATTAACTTCATTCAATTACGAACTTGATTTCAACTATGATAGCAGCTATCAACGTGGGTCCAGTTAGTATAAACCCCAGAAATTCCGAGCATTCATTTACCGACCTCGGAAGGTTGGACAGCTGAGCTGTCTGACAGCTTATACTTCGTGGTTCGAACCGTATGTGTGCTCGAGCCATTCAAGACATGACATGGCCTTCAACAGATTGATCCCAGCGTTGCCAGGCCACCTCACTCTATTGTTAATGATTTATTTTGCTGTTGTTGTTACTATTTTATATCATTTTCAGGGTTTGTCGAAGTTGAATATGAATACATGACGATCAGCAATGTGGATTTTTGTAACTATGAAATTGTTTTTATTATTTTTGATGAGATTTGACTGATGAACTAATAACAATCTTAGTTGTATAGTTTGGATGCAAGTGATTTTCATTTTGAGGGTATCTAATGATGACGTGTTGCATAAACAAGGGTTCGAAAGACTTCCCCTTGTTTATCTGGTCCACAAACCGCCTTGTTTATCTGGTCGACAAATCCCCTTGTTTATCTGCTTGACAAACCCCCTTGTTTATCTGCTTGACAAACCCCCATGCTTATCTGCTTGACAAACCCCCATGTTTATCTGGTCAGGAAGCCCCCTTGTTTATCTGCTTGACAAACCCCCTTGTTTATCTGCTTGACAAACCCCCTTGTTTATCTGTTCGACAAACCCCCTTGTTTATCTGCTTGACAACCCCCCGTGTTTATCTGGTCAGCAAGCCCCCTTGTTTGTCTGGTCAGCAAACCACCTTGTTTATCTGGTCAACAAACCTCTTTGTTTCTCTGGTCAGTAAACCCCCTTTGTTTATCTGCTCAACAAACAAACAATACCCTCGTTGAGAATGGGCTAACAATGGCTCCAACGCAGTCTTTATTTGCTCCTTTTTATCAGGCTTTAATCGTTAAGAGATTATCCCAGTTGGGCTTTGAAGTATGTAGTTTTGTGCTGGACGTGTATAGAGAAACACGAAAATTCAGACTTTGTGATCTCGCATTTCGAGTTTTATTGCTCAAACATGGAGGTGGAAGGTGAGTTCGTTTTGGCAGACAATCAAGTTGATAAACATGGTCGCTGTGTTTTGCGCGAAGAAGAGCTTTTACGTTGCTTTTACGCAGAATCAACTTCAGCCTTCGCAGAATCAAGTACAGCCTCCGCAGAATCAGCTTCAGTTTCCGCAGAATCAACTTCAGCCTCCGTAGAATCAACTTCAGCCTTCGCAGAATCAACTTTAACTTTCGCAGAATCAACTTCAGCCTCCGTAGAATCAACTTCAACCTTCGCAGAATCAACTTCAGCCTTCGCAGAATCAACTTCAGCTTCCGTAGAATCAACTTCAACCTTCGCAGAATCAACTTCAGCCTCCGTAGAATCAACTTCAGCCTTCGCAGAATCAACTTCAGCCTCCGTAGAATCAACTTCAGCCTTCGCAGAATCAACCGCAGAATCAACTTCAGCCTCCGCAGAATCAACTTCAGCCTCCGTAGAATCAACTTCAGCCTTCGCAGAATCAACTTCAACCTTCGCAGAATCAACTTCAGCCTCCGTAGAATCAACTTCAGCCTTCGCAGAATCAACTTCAGCCTCCGTAGAATTAACTTCAGCCTTCGCAGAATCAACTCCAGCCTCCGCAGAATCAGCTTCAGTTTCCGCAGAATCAACTTCAGCCTCCGTAGAATCAACTTCAGCCTTCGCAGAATCAACTTCAACCTTCGCATAATCAACTTCAGCCTTCGCAGAATCAACTTCAACCTTCGCAGAATCAACTTCAGCCTCCGTAGAATCAACTTCAACCTTCGCAGAATCAACTTCAGCCTTCGCAGAATCAACTTCAGCCTTCGCAGAATCAACTTCAGCCTCCGTAGAATCAATTTCAGCCTTCGCAGAATCAACTTCAGCCTTCGCAGAATCAACTTCAACCTTCGCAGAATCAACTTCAGCCTCCGTAGAATCAACTTCAACCTTCGCAGAATCAACTTCAGCCTTCGCAGAATCAACTTCAGCCTTCGCAGAATCAACTTCAACCTTCGCAGAATCAACTTCAACCTTCGCATAATCAACTTCAGCCTTCGCAGAATCAACTTCAACCTTCGCAGAATCAACTTCAGCCTCCGTAGAATCAACTTCAACCTTCGCAGAATCAACTTCAGCCTTCGCAGAATCAACTTCAGCCTTCGCAGAATCAACTTCAGCCTCCGTAGAATCAATTTCAGCCTCCGTAGAATCAACTTCAGCCTTCGCAGAATCAACTTCAACCTTCGCATAATCAACTTCAGCCTCCGTAGAATCAACTTCAACCTTCGCAGAATCAACTTCAGCCTTCGCAGAATCAACTTCAGCCTTCGCAGAATCAACTTCAGCCTCCGTAGAATCAATTTCAGCCTTCGCAGAATCAACTTCAGCCTTCGCAGAATCAACTTCAGCCTCCGTAGAATCAACTTCAGCCTCCGTAGAATCAACTTCAGCCTTCGCAGAATCACCTTCAGCCTCCGCAGAATCAGCTTCAGTTTCCGCAGAATCAACTTCAGCCTCCGTAGAATCAACTTCAGCCTTCGCAGAATCAACTTCAGCCTCCGCAGAATCAGCTTCAGTTTCCGCAGAATCAACCGCAGAATCAACTTCAGCCTTCGCAGAATCAACTTCAACCTTCGCAGAATCAACCTCAGCCTCCGTAGAATCAACTTCAGCCTCCGTAGAATCAACTTCAACCTTCGCAGAATCAACTTCAGCCTTCGCAGAATCAACTTCAGCCTTCGCAGAATCAACTTCAGCCTCCGTAGAATCAATTTCAGCCTTCGCAGAATCAACTTCAGCCTTCGCAGAATCAACTTCAGCCTCCGTAGAATCAACTTCAGCCTCCGTAGAATCAACTTCAGCCTTCGCAGAATCACCTTCAGCCTCCGCAGAATCAGCTTCAGTTTCCGCAGAATCAACTTCAGCCTCCGTAGAATCAACTTCAGCCTTCGCAGAATCAACTTCAGCCTCCGCAGAATCAGCTTCAGTTTCCGCAGAATCAACCGCAGAATCAACTTCAGCCTTCGCAGAATCAACTTCAACCTTCGCAGAATCAACCTCAGCCTCCGTAGAATCAACTTCAGCCTCCGTAGAATCAACTTCAACCTTCGCAGAATCAACTTCAGCCTTCGCAGAATCACCTTCAGCCTCCGCAGAATCAGCTTCAGTTTCCGCAGAATCAACTTCAGCCTCCGTAGAATCAACTTCAGCCTTCGCAGAATCAACTTCAGCCTCCGCAGAATTAGCTTCAGTTTCCGCAGAATCAACTTCAGCCTTCGCAGAATCAACTTCAGCCTCCGTAGAATCAACTTCAGCCTCCGTAGAATCAATTTCAGCCTTCGCAGAATCAACTTCAGCCTTCGCAGAATCAACTTCAGCCTCCGTAGAATCAACTTCAGCCTCCGTAGAATCAACTTCAGCCTTCGCAGAATCACCTTCAGCCTCCGCAGAATCAGCTTCAGTTTCCGCAGAATCAACTTCAGCCTCCGTAGAATCAACTTCAGCCTTCGCAGAATCAACTTCAGCCTCCGCAGAATCAGCTTCAGTTTCCGCAGAATCAACTTCAGCCTCCGTAGAATCAACTTCAGCCTTCGCAGAATCAACTTCAGCCTCCGCAGAATCAGCTTCAGTTTCCGCAGAATCAACCGCAGAATCAACTTCAGCCTCCGCAGAATCAACTTCAGCCTCCGTAGAATCAACTTCAGCCTTCGCAGAATCAACTTCAGCCTCCGTAGAATCAACTTCAGCCTTCGCAGAATCAACTTCAGCCTCCGCAGAATCAGCTTCAGTTTCCGCAGAATCAACCGCAGAATCAACCTCAGCCTCCGTAGAATCAACTTCAGCCTTCGCAGAATCAACTTCAGCCTCCGTAGAATCAACTTCAGCCTTCGCAGAATCAACTTCATCCTCCGTAGAATCAACTTCAACCTTCGCAGAATCAACTTCAGCCTTCGCAGAATCAACTTCAGCCTCCGTAGAATCAACTTCAGCCTCCGTAGAATCAACTTCAGCCTTCGCAGAATCAACTTCAGCCTCCGTAGAATCAACTTCAACCTTCGCAGAATCAACTTCAGCCTCCGTAGAATCAACTTCAGCCTTCGCAGAATCAACTTCAGCCTCCGTAGAATCAACTTCAGCCTTCGCAGAATCAACTTCAGCCTCCGTAGAATCAACTTCAGCCTCCTCAGAATCAACTTCAACCTTCGCAGAATCAACTGCAGCCTCCGCAGAATCCACCGCAGCCTCGGCAATATAAGCCACAGCCTCCGCAGAGTCAACTTCAGCCTCCGCAATATCCGCCAGAGCGTCCGGAAAATCAGTTTCGGAAAATGATGACATGATCACATGATACCAAAGACGAGAAATCGAAAGTTGTTGTCGTGTTCCTCAATGATTCCTTCCTGATCCTTTTCTTGCTGGAGTGGGACAAACGGATAAGACAAAAAAGACCAGACATCTTGGAAGAATTTAGGGAAGGGAATCAAGGTGGAAACAATTGGCTGAGTAAGACTGATTTTGGACGAGGATAAAAAATGGCGACGCATAATAGGACGGATGGTGGAGAAACTCGATTAAGTAGGCTACAACGTCAATTTGGAGTGAAGAAATCGGAAAGAAGTAATGTGAACAGAAGAACCGAGATCGAAGACTTTAGCATTTCATATGTTGAACACACTGAATTTAAGACGAGAGACGCGCATTTTCGTCAACTTGCCACTTTCACAGTGAACCAAAATCCACAACTGCCTCGTATAACCGGGTCTCATCATACGCCACCACAGGAATCAAATATTGCCAATCCTGGTGCTGAAAGTCAGAGCAATAGCAAAGGTAAAGATCATAACATCCAGAACGGTCCTACAGTTGTTTTTTCACTTCTTGCTTTGTTGGCCTGCTGTCTGACGCTGGTAATTATTACGTTTGTCACTGCATCGTATTTTATCCCTTCTGAATCAGAAAGATTGATGTCGGCAGCAATGACTTGCCTCAAATTGCTCGCTTTGATTGTTGCCGGGACCCTGGCCTTAGTTGGGAAAAAAATGTTTTTGTGAAAAAAGGACTGAATATACTGTGCAGCAAGATTCACACAAACAGAAAATTATGATTATCACAAAATTACAATTATTATAATTATCACTATTATAATTTATATCTAACCATGTATTCTCTTTAAACCCCCCGGGCCTACCGTTTTCAAGCAACGTTTTCGCTTTTTGTAAAGTTTACCTATTTTGGGCACAATCTAAATTCATGTATCGGGAACGAGGTTTAAGTGATTAAAAGTGATTCTGATAAAGAGGCCGCAAAGATCATTCCCAGTTCTAGCATTGTATTTCAAAAGTTTTTGGAAGATATCCCCTTGTTTATCTGTTTATCAAACTGACAATAACTTGGAAGAGAATGGGGGTAACAAAGGCTTTAAAGCAATATTCATGTGCTACCCTTTTGAAATGCATTGCTGTTAGCCAGACATGCAATGCTGCCTTCCTAAAAGGGTGATGCCCCTTTGGTATTTTTATTTCATGAGATTGTAGAGCCTTATATCGTGGCCTTTTGCCATCATATCACGATTTAAACATGTTCTGTTTTATGTAGGAATTTTTGTTGTTTTTATTAAGTGTTTGCTTGTTTGCTTGTTATATTTCATATTTGTAATTTATATTATGGAGCGATGCAAATTTCTATTTGATGAAGATAGCAGCAGGGTGCATGGCTTGGTTGGTGACCAAAGAATGACTTCTTTAGTGATCGGGGCATTCCTCGTGAAACAGGAAAAACTGTTTACGATCCCAAGTCAGACCAAGATAACATAGGAGAAATATCATATCGCTCAGACTTGTCGCCTTGAAGACTGCGAAAATAAACATGGAGCTTAAATCATTTGAAAGCTCTCTTACTTTGATAGAAACGCCAAGCAAACATGCTCCTGTTGCTTTGAAAACAGGCGACACCTTACATTGCTACATGGAAAGAGATTCTGACGACAATTCACAAGTTAATGTTTTCAAGAAGACTGGACTTGACAGCGATGGTAAGCCAGTGTTTGACATCATCGGGAGAGTAACCCAGGACGAGATAAGAAATGGTTTTGACATGATGTGGAAAGATCAAGTTCTTCTTTGTCGAATCACCGGCGATCGCTGTTACATCAAACTCGGTGACATGAAGCCTAAAATAAAGTGTCAATATCTCTTGGAGGAAAAGCCAAGATCAGGCGATAATAATGTTTATGGTCCTGAGAACAAGCAGCCAAAAAATGAGCCTGAGATCGTTGACCCAAACAAACCTGATCCGGTCAGTCCACCTAAAGATATTGTGGACACCCCACTGCCCCCCAAATGGGGCTTATTTTTGGTACTGACCGCGGTTATCTCGATAATCATCTTATGTTTTATTGGCATGTATTTCAAGATCATCGCACCAGAAAATATGAAAACAACAATGCAAGATTGCTTTGACTTGCTGAAGCAGGCGGTGCTTTATTTTGTAACGCCCACTATGGGCTATTTTTTGTACAAAAAACACCCTTCTGCGGATAAGGTGGAAAACATTTCTACCATGAAACAATAGACTGAAAACATGTTGTTAAAAGAAATAATGCCATTTGTATCACCGGTATTCACGATTTTCTTTGTCTACCAATTGTAGCAAGCACAAGACCAGATGTGATGTTAATGACATGATTTTGCTTAACCCTTTTTCGTTAATATTATGTTGTTGTATTATTGCGTTAATATTTGGGATTTTAAGATGTATAGGAATATGCAGATATGTGTTTTATTCCTGACTTGCTCTACTAACTACCTAGGTATGATGATGAACAGTGGAGTACAAAACAACGTAAAAAGAAGAAATAAAGCAATCGAATGTTCCAACTTCAGAATAGACAGGCATAAAACATCCAACCCATTCATAGCTTTCTAGTTTGCAAGAGCCCAAAGCCTTTGCGAGTTTTGAAAGATATCCCCTTGTTTATCTGTTTATCAAACTAACAATACCTTGGGAGAAAATTGGGGTAACAATGGCAAAGTAATATTTATATGCTACCCTTTTGAAATGCGTTTTTCCTAGCCAGACATGCAATGCTGCCTTCCTAAAAGGGTGATGCCCCTTTGGTACTTTTATTTCATGAGATTGTAGAGCCTTATATCGTGGCCTTTTGCTATCATATCACGATTTAAACATGTTCTGTTTTATGTAGGAATTTTTGTTGTTTTTATGAAGTGTTTGCTTCTTTGCTTGTTATATTTCACATTTGTAATTTATATTATGGAGCGATGCAAATTTCTATTTGATGAAGACAGCTGCAAGGTGCATGGCTTGGTTGGTGACCAAAGAATGACTTCTTTAATGATTGGGGCATTCCTCGTGAAACAGGAAAAACTCGGAACTGTTTACGATCCTAAGTCAGACCAACACCAAGATAACATAGAAGAAATATCATATCGCTCAGACTCGTCGCCTTGAAGACTGCGAAAGTAAACATGGAGCTTAAATCATTTGAAAGCTCGCTCATGTTACCAACCATTCCAAGTAATAACGTTCCAGCTTCTTTGAAAAAAGGTGACATTTTGCATTGCCACAAAAATGAAAATGGAAGTTGGTCACTTTTCAAGAAGATCTCGGTCAGTCGGTGTGGCGATAATGGCGAACCATATATATATTTTTGCTTCATTGTTGAAGTGAAAATGATCAGTGCTTTTCAGACTACGAATGTTGAAAATTAATTTCTCCTTTGTCAAATTACAGCTGATAAGTATTGGATCGAACTTGAAGGCGAGCAACGTCCTCAAGTGGAATGCCGATATATGTTGGTGAAGGAGACAAAACCAGGAGATGAACCTGATGTGGTACCCCCTGGACAAAGCGCAGTGGAAAACACTGAAGATGTTAATAGTCTGACACCCTCAATTAACGAAGACAAAGAGAAAGAGACGCAGCAAGACGATGCCCCAAATGAACCGATACCGAATCCAGAAGAACCGCAGCCAGAGCCACGAAAGTCTCTTTCTATATGCAAAATGATAGCCATTATTATTGCTGTTGTTTTGCTTTTTGTGATAGGTCTAGGATTATGCATTGTTGCTTCTTATTTCAACCTGGTTTCCCAGGAAGTCTTGCAGGATACAGTACATCATATGATAAGCCTTGCAAAGCACGGTATTACAATTGCTTTGCCCAAGCTCATGTTATGGTTGCCGTTCTTCTGAGCCGTAAAGTGGCTGCAAATGCTGTTGCTATCCGTGTTTCAGCAAACGTAATACGTGCTCCTCTCAGGATTTGATAATTTGCTTTACTGAAGACGAAACTTGTTAACTTACATCGTGTATGCTGTTAATTTTGCTTAATTGTTTTGTTACCGCTGAGACCAATAAACTTTATCATCAAAAACATCTTTTTTATATAATTGTGTAAACGGTCATTATATTCACAATCTCAATTTAAAAAAATATGCAGCACAAATGTTTAATTTACTTTTATAATCTTGTTAACAGTTTGAAAATTACAAGGCTGAGGGATAAACAGATATTTGTATTTTACTGTGACACCTCTCTGTCAGATATTATTTTAAATAGTAAACAGCAGAAAGCAGAAGAAGCAAACAAGAAGAAATTATTTTAAAGCAAGCAATTATTATTGTTGTTTCTTGAAGTTGTGTGACGATGTCCAGTCCACAAAGCTGTTGCTCCCACTTTTGTTGTTGTGGCTTTCCTGTGACCTTTACGTCATTTGTTTTTCACTGATACCCCGCGCCCCTAATGGAATTTATTTACCCTCAGATAAATATAAGGGTTGGCATAAATTCATGCTCTCGTTTGTCTATTTTTTACTTGGATTCACGCTTGACTTCCGAAAACCCCTTACCTCTTCACCCCGCCATGGAGTGAATATCAAAGGTCATTCCCAGTTTCTAGCATTGTATTTCAAAAGCGATTGCGAGTTTTTGGAAGACATCCCCTTGTTTATCTGTTTCTCAAACTAACAATAACTTGGAAGAGAATGGGGGTAACAAAGGCTTTAAAGCAATATTTATATGCTACCCTTTTGAAATGCATTGTTGCTAGCCAGACATGCAATGCTGCCTTCCTAAAAGGGTGATGCCCCTTTGGTACTTTTATTTAATGAGATTGTAGAGCCTTATATCGTGGCCTTTTGCCATCATATCACGATTTAAACATGTTCTGTTTTATGTAGGAATTTTTGTTGTTTTTATGAAGTGTTTGCTTGTTATATTTCACATTTGTGATTTATATTATCGAGCCATGCAGATTTCTAGGTAGAGGCTTGATAGGTAAACAAAGAATGGCTTCTTTAATACTAGGAGCATTCCTTTTGAAACAGGAAAAACCCAAATATTTTTATGATATTCCAAGTCGAATTTATTGCTCAGATTTTTCATCTCGATTATACTGCGAAAATAAGTATGGAGCTCAAATCTTTCGACTGCTCTCTCAAATTGACAAACCTCCCAAGTAAAAAGAGTCCTGTCTCTTTAAAAAAAGGAGAAATTTTGCATTGCTACATGAATCCAGCCTCTGATGAAAGTTGGTCAGTTTTTAAGAAGATGTGGCTGGAGGATTACAGTAAGCCATTTTTTTGCTTTATCGGTAAAGTGAGCAGGGACGAGATAAAAAGTGGTTTTGAGAATATGAATATTGAAGATAATGTTCTTCTTTGCCATGTCATCGGTGATAAGTACTGGATTGAACTGGATGACATGAACCCTCAAATAGATTGCCGATACCTGTTGGTGAAAGAGGCAGATAATGCTAATGATGACAATCAGAAGACAGAAGCAAGGGTTGTGAAGGAGGCAGAACGAGGAGACGATAATGCTAATGATAACAATCAGAAGCCAGAAGCAAAGGTTGTAAAAGAAGACGAACAGAAAGATGACAAAAATGATCAGAACGATGAACTTTTAAAGAAGAAAGAAGAAACAAATCCCGCTTCACTCGGAGAGCCGAAAATATCAAAACTACCTCCTAGTCGTATATGCAAGCTGATAGCTATTATTATTGCTTTATTTATTTGTTGTGTGTTTATACTTGCAGTATCCGTTGTTGCTGCTCATTACAACCTTGTTTCTCAGGAAGTATTGCAGGAAACAGTCCATAACATCATCAGGCTAATTACCAAGTACGGTTTCATGGCTTTGGCTCCGCTGATCTAGCTTATACTTTATTTGTTCTTTTCAACCATTCTTGCGTTGAAAGTAAACAAACATTGCAAACAAGACAGCTTCATCATAAACAATGATTTTATAAAATTGTGCAAACAGTCATCAATTTTAAAATTGTGAAAAATATGTAACACAAATTTTTATTTTTATTTGGTAATTCTGATGTCACTCTTTTCAAGCCCAAATTTGCCTGCAGAAATTGTTCACGCCCTCCATGTGATTAGCTTGTCTCTTTCTGGTCGCGAAACTATTGCTCCCACTTTTATTGTTTGCTTTGACTTTTCTGTCGTTTTTTTCCTCCACCCCAATGGAATTTATTTACCCTCAGATAAATATAAGCTTGGCATAAATCCATGCTATCACTTTACTATTTTTTACTTGCTAGCTGTTTTGTCTATGCAGAATTTAATTTAGATTTATTTTCTAATTTCTCCATTGTTATCTGTGTTGCTATGTTTAGGGAAGTGCCTTGGGAACCAAGCTAAGAAACATGTTTTCTCTGTCATTTAACGAGAACCTTAGATATAAAAAATCATATTACTTGTAATTAAAGTATTACTGAAATGAGACTTACACTGATCTCGAGGGAAAATGGACGAAACTATGCTGTTAACTCGAAAAGAACAAGAATTGGAAAAGATGGATGTGATATCAACATACAGGTGAGTGAAAATCTTTGTTGATATTTAGGCCCTGGTAAGGCCACAGGGTTCTTTATAACAACATGGCGCATAACTTTAATTGTCGATAGTTGCCAGAGTTTTATGTAAAATGGACGGATATAGCATGGGAATTAAGACCCCAGATTATTCGCATTTGAAGAATAAATGCTTTGAGGATGTTTACGAACCGGCTGAGGATAGTTTTTTGATGATGGACGCTTTAGAATCGAAAATAGATTGCATCAAGAAACGTAGGCCTGTTTTGTGCTTGGAAATTGGAACCGGATCTGGGGTTCTATCTGCATTTTTGGCTTCAGCTTTAGGAAATTCATGTTGTTTTATCGCTACGGACATCAACCAACAAGCAGTTTTGTGTGCGAAGGAAACTTCTCTTGTAAATAACACGGATATAAACTGTATCTTGGACAACCTTTCGTCGAGTTTAGCTCAAAGATTGAGAAGAAATGTTGACGTGGTATTGTTTAACCCCCCATACGTCGTTACCCCATCAGATGAAATTGGGGGTCAATCGATAGAAGCTGCTTGGGCTGGAGGTAGAGATGGGAGGGAAGTTATTGACAAATTCTTACCCCAAGTCGGCGAATTACTGTCGGAAAATGGGGTGCTATATATGGTTCTGATTGACAAAAATAAGCCAGATGAAGTGAGAGAAATTTTGGAAGCACATGGTCTATTTGTTGACATTATTTTGAAACGAAAGGCTGGGATTGAAAATCTTCTTGTAATGCAATGTTCAAGATTAAAAATGTAAAATTTGTGCTGGAAGGAATATTGTTTGTGGAAGAGGAAGAATACAATGAAGTCTGGGATTTTGCAGAATATCAACTAAAAGCTGTTTTTTATTATGTCAAAGTTAATGTAATGGCTTGAACAGTTTTGTGTACGAAAATAGCTTGAATACTTGACAAGTATTTTAGTATAAAATAGTATAACCCTTGTACTTGCAATATGTCAAATAAGTTGCTGGCTTTTTCAAGAAAAATTGAAGTTGTTCCTGCGCAGTAGCCTTAATATGATTTTGTACTCCCGCCCACCTTTAACTCCGCGTGACTTGGCACTGCAGGGGGCAAAGGTTGGGGTTCGAAACTCCCAGCCCCAGAGCCTGATCAGCATGGAGGGTCGTATAGGGGGAGTCATGTTCCCCTGTTCCCTTATAGAAATTGCATTGTTCCCTCATTGTTCTACGAAGAAATTTCCATTTTTGTGTTCCCTGATCCCTGTTTGCTATCAATGTTCCCTTGTTTCCCGTGTAATTTTCTCATGTTCCCTTGTTCCCTTTTTAATTTTGGGCATGTTCCCCTGTTCCCTGGAACCCCTATACGACCCTCAGCATGTTGTCGTTAGTGGTAGCATTCCAGCTGCCAGGCACTCTGTGTCCAAGTGAAATAGAAAATGGAAGATAAAGATAATGCTCAAAATAACGGGGAAGTGATCAAGTGATCATGATTTTTAGGTTACACTCTTTAATTTATACTGGACACACATTGATAACAGCTTTTTTTAAGTTGAAGTGTATATCCTGGTTAAATATTCGGAATTATTATTATTATTATTGTTATTATTAGCAGTAGTTGCGGAGGATTCTTTTCTGCTGCTGCGGAGGAGAAATCCACTTATCAAGCCCTTTACACATGCGCTGTATAAGATTCCCTTTGCATTTTTCATATGGTCTTTTCTCTCTATTGTTCTAGTCGCCTGTGATAGACAAATCTCACGCTGTCATAGAATATGAAGACGCGGAGAATTCTTTCGTCATTCGAGATTTGAACACGCCACATGGAACGTACGTCAACGAATGTCGTGTGCAAAACTCAGCCGTCCGATTGGCTAATGGTGACGTCATTCGATTTGGATTCAGTAAGCATGCGTAGTAATATTGTGTATTGAAGTTGCCATAGTGGAATTTCTGAGTAGCAATCTCTTCAATGTTACAATTGAATTACTTATATTCTTTCTCGTGTCCTGTAAAGCCCTCACATGAAACCAATTAATTAAAGCCCCCAGTATGATATTTCTGCTAAAACAATAGAATAAACAACAGCCCATTGTCTTCAAACAATGGATATTCGATGCAAAATTTGCATGCTCTTATATGCGGGCTTTCCAAATTGCAACCGATGATTTTAATACATTTTAATATTCATAAATGAAGCTTCATTGTACATATCTCAATCCATTCTCATTGTCTTTAGATGGTCCGCTATTTGAAGTGAAAATTGTCAATGATTATGCGTATCCCCCGTCCCAGCCTCGTTCCCATCACCAAGCCTGGGACAATTCTATTGGACAGTCGACATACAATGAGACATCATCACGTGACATAACCCATCTTCCTTACCTGCCTCTACCAAGTGGAAATATCGAACCAGAATACAGCTATGCGTCGGCAGTAACCAGCTTACCCTACCCCCCAGCTCAAAGTCAGACGTTCTTGGAATCGAGACACGTGGTAAGATCTTGCAATGTAAGAATCGAACAATCAATGATAAGTTTTATATGCGCTGGATTTCGTATCCTTGAAGGGTAACCTTCATGGGTTCGAGTCCACGGATGGTCGGAATCACGAACTACAAGCCGTCAGCCAACTCAGCTGTCCATCCTTCCGAGGTCGGTAAATGAGTACCCAGGATATTCGTTCTAGAATATCATTCTGGGGGCACAAGCCGCAGGCCCACATCAGCTGTATAGCTGCCCGAACCCCCAGCCTGCGTTAACAAATAAATATGCTTGCTTGCTTGCTTGCTTGCTATGCAGTCGAACTTCATGTCTAACTTGATAATCTGAATTGATTGATTTGACTGACGAATGTCTGACATAAGCGAGCCATTGAGAATTGTTGGTCAGTCTAACCTTCAAGTTATCCGGGGTGCGGCTTAACAGGTTTCATGCTGATTTATGTTGTTCCAGGGAAGCACAACAGTTATGCCTCGACCCCCTGTGCGTGCAAGGCCAACAAGCGCAGGACCAACACCCAGATCGAGGCCACTGCCTCCTTCTGGTGACTACAATTCAATGCATTCAACAGGTATATGCTCATCATCTTTTTAATTCGTGACGTCACTTTGACCTACACGCCCGATGACTATATGATTCGTATCTCACCAATGCTTGGTCTGACCTCGTTATCGATTTGTTGTGTAGGAGGCTGGCAGTCATCAAGAGGACATCATGAATTGTCAGCTGAAGAAAATGCAAATGAAATGGTAAGTTGGCTTCATTTTTTGTACCCAGACTCAAATATCTTTATCTTTATAGAAGTATTTTTACCATCCTTGATGATATCACCCTTATCTTGATTCTGGGGCTTTAGATAACATCCTTGATACTGCTCGAGGATTTATTGTATTGACAGCGATTGCGATTTCTATTAGGAGCAGAAATTACTGAAGATGGGAGATGAACTAAGCAGACTTGCCTCATACGAGGCTGAATGCCATCGCAAAGATGCTGTAATTGTCAGTCTGCGCAATGAGATTTCAGATTTGAAAGCATCTGCGCATCTCAGGCAAGATGCCACACATTCGTTTGATGTTTCCAGTGCGAACTTGCAAACGAGAACGCAGCACGTCACATCACACCAAACCGAGGTTATGCTGGAAAACATGATGAAAGAGAAAAGAGAGATAGAGAAACAAAGTGCGCACAAACTGGCTTTACTGCAAAATCAGATTTACTCAAAGAATAAGGAAATAACGAAATTGGAGGATAAACTCAATGAAATCGTAAGCTAACATGAAAATATTGTTTATTATGAAAGTATTTTCATGATTACAGTGGAACCTCTATCAACGGACACTTCTATACAACGGAAACCTCTATACAACGTACACCTCTATACAACGGACACCTCTATACAACGTACACCTCTCTACAACGGACAGATATTTAAGTCCCAAAGTTTGACATCTATTGTCATTTCTTTTTAAAAGCAACCTCTTTACAACGGACACCTCTCTACAACGGACAATATCATTGGTCGCCATGGTGTCAGCTCTATGGAGTTTCCACTGTATTATCTTCTTCATCATCTTCATTCCCATCTTTATAACTATCGTTTTCTTCATCATTCTTATTCTTGC
This sequence comes from Sanderia malayensis, assembly GCA_013076295.1. Taxonomy (NCBI): domain Eukaryota; kingdom Metazoa; phylum Cnidaria; class Scyphozoa; order Semaeostomeae; family Pelagiidae; genus Sanderia; species Sanderia malayensis. The sequence goes on along the minus strand of RQOL01000824.1, from coordinate 1,906,119 downwards.
AATCATTTCACTATATTTTTGAATATTATTTTCATATCCTCTACTTCACCTTCAATATCTTATCATGATCATAATAGATGTAACTAAATCCTCTCCTTTCTCAATCTGTTTGCAGATGTCAGAGAAATGGCCCGCCCCAGATCCCGACGCATCTACAAACACCATAGCTTCGTTAAAGTCCAGCCTTGCTCGCAAGGACCTGCAGATAGCGCAGCTTCAAGTAGACGTTGAGAAGGCGAACAAGCAAAAGGTCCAGACAGCATCATTGGTGAACACTTTGCAAAGAGAATCATCTGCCAAGGACAATCTTATCCACAAGACAAGAAATGAAAGTGATAAACTAAGAAGAGATGTCAGAGAGAAGGATAGTCAAATATCCTCTTTATCGGCAAAGGTATTTTTCATTTCCTCAACTTGTTTGTCTTAGAGTGACAGCCACTGTCGGGACCTAATAAGACACACCCATCGAAGGCAATGATTCACATTTTTGTCTGTCCATTTCGGGTATTTAAATCACCAGTTGAACATTGATGGGTTGACTAAAAACCCGTGTATAATGACCCACCTTCATGAGAATCTTTCGGCTAAAATTTCTTCTCGAAACAATAGAAGAGACAATAGGCTACTGTGTTAGAACAATAGGCTATTGTGTTCGAACAATAGGCTTGATGCAAAATCTACTGGTTCTTACACGTGAGTTTTATTGCACATGTAGTAGATCGAGTTTATTGATGTTTTGAATTCTATTTGCTTTGATTGAGGCTTGCTTCAAGTGTTGTGCGTATGCTCCAAGCAATTGATGACCCAACTCGACCCGACCCGACCCGACTCGACCTCTTTTCGACAAAATTGTCTTTCCATTGTGTGCTTGGTTTGTCAATGTTCAACCGTATGACATTTCGAAATCGAATGTAATTATTAATTTGATTCGTTCTTACTTGACAAACCAAATTAATAATTATAAAAAAATAATTTGATTCCTTAGTTGACGAAGCAGAAAGCAAGCAAAGAAGTTGAGAAAGATTTTCAGAAAAAAGAAGATGACATCAGACTTCTGAGACAGGTAATAAATCAGATCCCACTTCAGTTAAATCAATCAATACGTCATCGTTTAAATCAATTTGTAGTTTGTTTTTTAAGCCATGCGATCTGGCTTTTAGTTGACTATGTTCTAATTCCTTCAACAGAAATTAACACACTGTGATAATCACATCAAGGAAAAGAATTCCATCATAAGAAATCTGGAAACTGATATTGAGAATTTGAAAAGAGCTTTTGATGACAATCGTCAGGTATTTTTCATCAAATTTCATTTTCCAAGTTTAAAGTTTAATGTTTTAAAGTTTAATGTTTACTGACGGTCATGGAGTACGGAGACATTTTCTCATCTATCTCAAACTGAGCTTGGTTTATCTTGAATTTTTTAGAATGATATATCTTTGCAAAAAGAACTTCAGAACATGCGAGTTCAATTTGTGGAAAAGGAAAGAGCCGACAAGTCAATTCGCGTGGAATTAAAAGAATACCAAATGAAGGTAAATCATGTATATAATTATTATATTATACCAATTATTTGTTTGACAAATGCGCTTACCATCTTCGTCATGTTTTTGTGACAAGTTTGGACTGCGGTTTGAACCCAGATATTTTTTATCGTTGAAGCAACCTAATCATTCGGCCATCATTGCCATTAATTATACATAATTATACATAATTATGCATAATTATACCTATTATGCTATGAGTTTTTCAAATGTTGCCATATGTATTTCGTAGGCTGAAAAGTTCAGGAAGAAGGTTCTCAGTTCGTTGCTTAAATCTCGGGCTTTGAAACCAAATCGAGACTTGAATGATGAGGATTTGATCAACGCAATTCAGCACGTAAGCGAGGACAGCCTCGCTTTGCATGAGCGAACCAATCAGTTCACAGAAGCCGAAGACCAAGTAGGGAGAATTTATATCATGATCCGTAGAGCTTTGGTCGTGATAAACCTTGTTATAATACTGTTTTTTATGTTCACCAATGAACCTCATTTTAATGACGAGATTTTGTGTTTTACAGCGGAATAATTTGAACCGAGAAGAAGAAAGATGCAAAAGACTTATCGAGCGTTTCCTTGACAGCTCCGAAAAGAGGCTGTTACGTAATGGTAGACGATGTGAGGTGCTTGAGGATGAATTGCGGAGTCTGCAAGACATTGACGTCACTGAAAGTCTTCTTTGGTTTAAGGTAATAGCAACTTGATAATGGTGATGATGGCCGATAGAAAGTAAGGTCGAAATATAAAGAATCTATAAGACCTTTTTCATTTGTTCATCAAACATGCATATGCTTCTGATGATCATGTCAAGTTATTTTTTCGAACTGACATATTAAAACCTATCTGGCTTTAAGCTTCTTTTCTGACCCTCAGCAACTTCTGGGTTGGGCCCCTTCTCTAACTCTTAACTCTTGACCCATGGACCTTGACCTTTCAACTTTGACTGCTGGCCCCTGACTTGCGACCTCTGGCTCTTGGCCCTCGAATCTTGACCCCTGACTTTTAACTCGTCTCCCTACCATGTAGTTAACTGTAATTCTGCTTGTTTTCCAGGAAGTATTGTGCAACATTATGTTGCAAGAGAAGGCGTGGCAGCAAGAGATTGAGCATGCGCTTGAAGATGGAGGAATGAGCCCTGACAAAGGCAAAAAGGAACCTGCCCAGCTAATCAAAAAGATCTTCGAAAAAATCAAGAAGAAAAAGGAGAAAATCAACAACTTAAAACTAAGGTGAGCTGGAAAAACTTTCTTCGGACCTTCTTGTACATATACGATGTTGTTAATTATCAATGAAGAACTCAAGAGAGGTTACCCCCGTGTTTCAGAGCTATTCATGCTGTATTCAATAGTTATTTGGAGACTGTCCGGGGGCAAGGTAAAGGTGATTCTATCTATATCCATGAATTGGTCTGAAAGTAGAGAATGACTAAATCCGCTGTGTTGTTGGGTAAATTGAATTAGTAGTAATTGTAAAGGTGGGCAGAAGTATTAGGTATGATAAGCACTACTTTCATGACAAGCCTTTGGTATTTAGTTGGGCAACTTTTCGGGAGAGATCCGTCTCCCATTATCGGGCAATGAGAAATGTGGAATACAGTGTCAGAAACAGCCTTGATAAGTCCAAATGTATTTACCGTGGGCAGAAGTGTTATGAATTGGGTTAAGCAAGCGTCTGGTTAAATTGAATGGTTTAAGTGGAGTATGAATCGTGTCTTTTCAGGTTGAAAGCTGTCGAAAGTGAGCATGGAGAGTCGATGGCGAAGTTCAGGGAGAAAATAATGAAAGAAACTGAAGACGAGGTTACGAAAGCTGTCGAGAAACTGAAACGAGACGAGCAAATGAAAATCCAAAACGTGATTGCGGAGTGTCGCAAAAGAGAGGAACAGAAAATTGCGGAGGCGGTTGAGACTGAGAGGAAAATATTCGAAAGAGAATTCGGAAACCTAACAGATCTACATAAGGTAAGGAGGGACATAAATCGAAGCATCAATAAATCGAAATCTTATCGGACTTGGTAATGATTCATCGAATTATTATTGATTTTTCCTTAATAGCAACTTGGTCAGAGCCAGTTGACATTGGATGAACACAAAAACAAATCTGTTACGTTTCAAGACCAGATTTTGCAACTGAAGTTTTCAATGGAGAAAGCTCAACAAAGCGAGGTACTACCATCACATCGGATTTTCTATTTATTGCAACATTACATGCATCTGATCCTAACCTTCTCTTGATGTGTAGACCCTGCCCGTGTAGACTTTGTAGACCCTACCTATGTAGGCTTTGTAGACCCTACATGTGTAGACTTTGTAGACCCTACCTGTGTAGATTTTGTAGACCTTACCTGTGTTGACTTTGTAGACCTTACCTGTGTTGACTTTGTAGACCCTACCTGTGTAGACTTTGTCTCTCAGATCTCCCCGTACATGGCCTAACATCTTCAATCTTCCACTTTAGGTCGAGTTGAAGAAGGAAATTGAAGAAAGAGACGTCAATCATGCAGCTCAACTTAAAGCAATTAATAAAGAAAAGGAAGATTTGAAGCAAAGGTTTATCGATGAAGTTAATGTATTCAGGGTATGGAGAATATTCGCTATTCCACGTATTTTGATGTTTGCTTGTTTATTCAACCATTTAATTGTTTGTTAATTCTTTATTTATTTTATTATTCTTTGTTTATCTGTTAGGAGCAATCTCATCAGTATAGCCTTACGATTGTTGCTCTCGAAGACAAGCTGCTTAAGATGAACAAAAGCAGAAAGAAAACAGATCAAGAAAACTATTTTTACAAACAATCGAAAGGTAAACAAATTATTTTTGTTTATCTAGTCTCAATTTCCAAACAGTAGGTGTCTCTCTTAAACCATCATAAAGGAAAGTACACAGGGCTTGAAGTATTGAAGGAATTTTCTCACCTATTGGAGTAAAAACATATTTTGTTTTGCAAATTGTAAATAAACATACGATAACTGATTAATTAATTATGACTGCGATGTCTTTTTTTCAGATTCAGCGACGTTCTCTGGTAGGTCTTCCCCAAAGAGATCGATATCGAGGCCCACTTCACCAAGGAAACCACTGAAACGAGATGTTTCCACGGCGACAGACTTCTCCTTGATAAACCAATCCAGTCAACAAACGAAAGCAGAAGTACAGAGATTGGAAAACGTCATACATTTATTAAGGTAATTACTATTTATCACTATTATGACACTTCTGATCACCTTTAACGTACTATTGACCACAGTCAAGGCACTTCTGGCCACCTTTATTGTGTTAGTGACGATCTTTATGTCATTTCTGACCACCTTTAACGTACTATGGACCGCCTTTATAAACTTCTGGCCACCTTTATTGTCCTATTAACTATAGTCCTAGCCCTTCTGATCACTTTTATCCTTCCATCGACTTTCCTTGTCGTACGTGCTATTATCCGTTGTGGAATGTTTTGCTTGCTTCGATCTCACTGTTGGCAGTTTTAAGTGTTGGATCTTTCTTCAGAAAAGAGGCTAGCGAATCCAAGAGAAGCTCCATTCATCAAAGTGACGTCATTGCTAACTTGAAGCGAGACTTGGCAAGATCATCAGCAAAGTTATCCGATATGACAGGTAAATATTTATGGTAGCAACGCCCGTTAAACTTTTTCTAGCACTGCATAGATGACGTCACCGAGCTCTTCTTGCATCGAGACGATATCTCTAAAACACAACAACAAGAACAACTAAAATTAATAGCTGCTGCGTAGGGAAGCGTCTGCGCAGTAGGCTATACATGTTACTGCGCATGCATGCCCACCTTTCTTACTAACCCTAACTATAACCCTAACCCTAACCCTAATGCTCACGGGAGACACTGTGGCTGTCATGCGTCAAAGGTCCTCCTGCGCAGTAGCCTATATATGTTACTGCGCATGGACGCCCACCTTTACGTCACACTAACCCTAATGCCAACCCCAACCCTAACCCTAATGCTTACGGGAGACACTGTGGGTGTCATGCGTCAAAGGTCCGCCTGCGCAGTAGCCAATATATGTCACTGCGCATGAACGCCCACCTTTAGGCCACACTAACACTAACCCTAATGCCAACCCCAACCCTAACCCTGACCCTAATGCTTACGGGAGACACTGTGGGTGTCATGCGTCAAAGGTCCTCCTGCGCAGTAGCCTATATATGTTACTGCGCATGAACGCCCACCTTTAGGCCATACTAACCCTAACCCTAACCCTAATGCTTACGGGAGACACTGTGGGTGTCATGCGTCAAAGGTCCTCCTGCGCAGTAGCCTATATATGTCACTGCGCATGAACGCCCACCTTTAGGCCACACTAACCCTAACCCTAACCCTAATGCTTACGGGAGACACTGTGGGTGTCATGCGTCAAAGGTCTTCCTGCGCAGTAGCCTATATATGTTACTGCGCACTGTCATTAGTATTATGTCATGTATACTCCTGCGCAGTTGCCTATATATGTTACTGCACACTGTCAGTAGTATTACGTCATGCAAGCTCCGTAGTAGCCAATCTAAGGCACTGCGCATACACACTCACCTTCAGAACATTTAAATTAAAAATTGATTAAAACAAAAAGTAGAGGTCCTCATCAGGTTTTGAACCAGTGGTCTCGAGGTTAGTGTGCAGGTAAGTTACCGGTGGTCTACAGGAGCGCTTCCTAGCAGAGGAGAAGAGGATAACAATAAATGGCAAATGTATTGCAATCTTAGACGATCCAGGGGGTACGAAGACCTGGTTATCAGTTGACTGTAAATTTAATCATTCAGCAATGTTATGTTGGCGATATTTGAGAATTACTTTTGAGGTATCTATGTTAGGAGAACCAGGTAGCTCTTTTTCTCCTCATAAACCTCTGATGAACAGAAATACCGAGTCTGCTGTTCAGTAGGAGTGCATCTGCTCATGAAATCTTCGTTAATTTAGGGGAGTTAGATGATACGCAGAAACAGAAAATCGAAGAGTTGAGAGATCGAATAAGAAAGCAAGACGAAGAATTGTTTACGCAGAGAAAACAGTTGGTCGAATTGTCGAATTTGGTCGAGCAGCAGAAAATACAGTTGCTTAAGCAAGACGACAAGATCAAGGAGCAGAAGTATGTGACGCATGCGCAAGAGGAGAAGCTGAAGGACAAAGGGAACGAGATCGTGTCTCTTTTGGAACACCAAGAAGCAGAAAGAGAGGAGTATGATACAGAGCAATACATCACTGATAAAAAGGTATCTTTGTTTTATTTGTTTACTGGGGTTGAATGACGAGGTCGATTTTGAATAGCACAAGACAATGGTGCGAAGGAGGGGCGAAGGTTACAGGTAAAGAGCCAAATGACAAAGGTTAGAGGACAAGATAGCATGAGGCTAAAACTTGATACAGTCAAATCCAGAAAAATCGAAATCATTTGTATTCCCCTTGAATGATTTGCTAATCTCTCGATAACTCGGACAATCGTTCATCTGTCCCTTAGGTATTCGAGTTATTGGGATATCACTGCTTTAAGTATTGACTGTGTAATATGATGAAGAAATGAAGCTATGAAGCTGTATGTTACAGTTGATGCTCGTCGAGTGCTGACTTTCATATATCTAAATTTTGTTTTTCTTTTTACCTCTTTCAGGCATTGACAGCAAGTACAGTAAACGTGGCTGGCTCAAGATGCCTTGGAGAGAAGCACGAACAGATAATACAAAGACAGAAAGAGGCTCTCACCGAAATGAGGCTGAAAATGAGAGAGCTGGAACAGTTTAAACCACCACGTAAGATTTAATATTGCCAAACTTCATCAAGATTACAATGTCTATAAAGTACTCTTAGTCTTCAAGCGTTGTCTGTTGTCCTTATAGGTGGCTTTTTTTTAGAACTGCTTATGATTGTGTTTGGCAACTAGTCTATTGCATTGCTATGTTCTAATTCTCTTTTGTGTCTGTTGTTTTTCATAGTTCCATCACAACACGCTGCTCTGCAACAAATCAGTGCAATGAAACGGGAATTGACTGACTTACGAAGCCAACTGACATTGAGAGATGAAGAAATGTCAAAGGACGAAACACAGCTTCAATCAGAGGTGACTATTCATTTTTTCACGTCTTCTTTAATAATGACCTTTGATTCTTGAACTTTGAACCTAGAAATGTGAGCCTTGGGACTTTATCACTTTAATACCTCTTTGCCGTCAGTCTTTGGATTTAATCCAGCTCTTTCAGCTCAGCACTGTCTATTTATTGATGACTCTTTTGCTTTTGAACACCGAAGCTGGTGTCTTAATCATTAACCTTTGAACTCTTTCATTCTTTTCATCCACTATACTTTTCTTGGCCTTTGACCGCAAATGACCCATGGCCCATGACCTTAGCTCAACATTGTCAACTTTGTTTATTTATTGACTCCTTTGCTTTTGAACACCGAAGCTGATCATTAGCCTTTGAACCCCCTCAATCTATCCCAGTCTTCAGCCCCTATACTTTCCTTGGCCTTTGACCCCAAATGACCCCTGACCCCTGACCCTCAGCCCTTGACCAGTATTATTTGAAATTGTTTTTACATCAAGGCGAGATTATCAAGAGAGTTGCTTGGCTCCATCAACCAGGAGTTGGCAATGGAAAAGTCAGCGCAAAGAGAATTCAGAGAAGCATTGGACCTCAGCGAACAAAACGTATGCTATCTACCTATCCTTTTACAAGCCAATGGATTTTATTTTATTAGTTTAAGTAATATAAATAAACATTAATCCTTTTACATCATGATGTTGCTTTATTGGTTTCAATAATATCAATTAACATTAATTATTTATGTATGGTACTTATGTTTTTTATAATTTGTTTGTTTTAGTATGTTCATCTTGTGCGAACTATCTGTTCGATGCTGGACATGGAGGCACCCTTGTCATCGACAACAATAATCCATCTGCCAAAAGAAGAGAGAGATAGGGTTATCATGGAGAGGAGTCATGTATGTTGCATTCTGTCGCTGAATTAGTGCACAAGGAAGAGCAAGTCTTAGAGATAGAGCAAAGTATTGACAAAGAAATAGCCAGCAGAGTAGACAAAAAAGTAGATAAGGCTGTAAACAGTGGTGTGAAAAGGACCATACAGAAAAGTAGATAGCTTCATAACGTAGGTGCAGTTATAGGGCATGGTGGATATTTTAGAGCTAATGTCGATAAAATTTGATTGTTTAGGTTCTCGAGAAGATAATAGAGAAGATCTCCATCCTTCAAGATAGATTATCAAGACGAGAAACTCTACTGGGTGGATACGAAAACGATTTGACACAACTGAGGTAGGATGTTTTGCTTTTGTTGTTACTTTCATCTAATATCTCTAATTTATGTTTATTAAATACCTCAATTTTAATTTCATTTATTTTCCCTTTTCTATTCTCATTTAATATCTTTCTCTTTATTATAATTTAATATCTCTCATATTTATTTTCATTTGACATCTCTTATATTCATTTTTCATTTAATGTTTCTTATATTTATTTTCATATAACATTTCTTATATTTATTTTTATTTATCATCTCTTATATTTATTTTCATTTAACATCTCTTATATTTATTTGCATTTAACATATCTTTTAGGGATACAGAAGAACTAGCTGGTAGAAAATCAACAGAAGTGCTTACATTAACGGTATGTTACGCTTCTTACATCACACCAAACCTCTTATTAATCAACTGTATTACATTAACCATCTCGAAGTTTGGGTGTGTTAACATTAAGGTATTTCTCTGTACAGAATACGATACAAAGTAAGCAGAATGAAATTGATTGTTTGAGAGAAGCATTGTCGAGAGAAAGAAACGAACTTGACCAACAGAAACGATTAAATAAATCGATGGCTCAAAGAAAGGTTAGTAGTCTAATTGTTTTGGTTAATTTATTAATTAAATGATCAAGTGATTCAGTGATTTAATGATTAATAGTTGGTTTAGGCTCATATCTTCACTCTTATTCGTTTACTTAAATGCTAATATTTTTATTCATCAAGAGTCTTTTGATTAATTTATTTAGGCATCACTTTATTTTTTTATTTTCGGCTTAATATATTCACTGATCTATCAATTTAACTACTTAATTAATCAATTGATTTATTACCAGTTGCTTATTTCGTGTTTTCATTTATTTCAGGTTTTCAAAATGGATCTTGACAGACAGCTTGAACTCGAACCAAAACCCCATAGTTGCTATAAAGATGAATTTAAGAAATCCAAGGTACGCAGACCCCCGTATTGATAAACCTTTTCAATTACGTGTGTTAAAAACCACTTTCTTTGACGGGGGTCAACTTTATTCTCATCAACTCTTTGTGATGCCTTGATATTTATTTTATATTATTTTATCAAGGAGGAGTCAAAGAAGCGAAAGCAGGCTGAGAAATTGAAAAGAAAGAGCTACGAGGTTGAGTCCCTAAAGAAGGTAACTATGTTTTCTAGATTCCATGATTTATAACTGACTATTTGTTGTTTATATTAAATTGTTTCGCTTCTTTGTTTTGACATCCCTTCATCAGTCCTGCTAAATTCTCCAAGTTCAACTTGGCACGGGTGAATGATAGAAATGTTGTAAACACGAGTTATTTATTTCCTGGTTGGTTAAACTTTTTTCGTCTCGACTCTCGTGAGATGTCAATTTCAATAAAATCAGTCCACGTTCAATAGAAATGATGTAAACATAATTTACCACGACCAAAACTAGACATCCCTATGGTATATTACCCCAAACTAAACACATTGAAGCAAAAGAGAAGTTTTATATTTCACTCATCGTTGCACTCGATTGGTTTTAATAATCAGCCAATCAAATCTGAGTATTTCTAGTCAGGTGATGGTAATGCCTCAATCTAGTTGGTTGAGCTTGATACTGCTCGTGTGACACGTGATTTGTACCATGCTTGGAATATGTTTTGGGTTTCAGACGAAATCTTTTTGGAAAGATTTTGTGATTGTGCAAAACTGTTATCAAACATTTTGATAATGAATCAAAGTAGTAGATTAATATTATTAGACAGTGTTGGAGGATGTATAAATTATAGACACATTTTATATCTTTTTATAAGGAATTGAGGTTTGCAGACCGCGAGCTGAACGAAACAGCTGCAAAACTTTACGAGCTTGAACAAACTCAGGTAACTCACAACACGTGTTTTTATTTTTATTTCTGCTCTTCGTACCTTTTTAATTATCGTTTTTATTTCATATCCTGCCTGTCAAAAACAACTCGAAGCTCCGATACATGTCTGATTTTAAGGCGAACTTGGCAGGGTGTTTAAGCATAATATTCGATTTAGGATAATGAATATAATTTGCTTATCTGAGTGGACTAACGTTATAAATATTGATGAGTGTAGTGTAGGAAAAATCTTAGGACCCTGCCTGTAGCATAGATAAAAGTAGCATAGTAGCATGCAATAGTTTTGACCATTTGTCTGCGATAATAATTATCATAATTAACAAGATATTGAAAGAGGTTAATTTGATTCAATCATGTTTTGTTTCAGCCTCGAACTTCAAGGCACGATTCTGTTGAACTTGACACTGAGCCAGTTCTGGAAGACCTCTGGAAGCACACTTGAAGAGTAATAAATTTGTTACAAAACATCGTATAACCCAGTAAGTCATTTTCAAATTAATTTTTCTCTGAACATCGTAGTTTGCACGTAATAAACCGTCCCGAGTCCCGAACGATATTTAGTATTACATATGTAGCAACCGATTTTGCACATATTATGAACGCCCGTCGCGTTGACAATGCGCTAGTAAGATTGCTTTGCGATTCGCAATAATTTCCGGGGTCATGATATTAATTTTAACTCAAGTGAGGTTTTTGATATCACCCGTCGCTCTGAGTAAATCCCATTCAAACTCAAACTCCGCACGGGGGTCGCATACGGTACAAATAAAAGTATTTTAATACATTTCGTGGTAGATCATCCGTAATAATTTGCACGTTTGCAATCTAATTCAAGGTAAATTGGAACTTTGCACGGGGGTATCGTAAGAAATTATTTTGCACTGGTATTTTATAGAGGTAACAAAAAGTAAAGAAATTACAGTTTTATTCGATTGATAACATTTTATGATTAAACTATGGAAATAGATTTCGTTTTATTTTCAACAATTTTTATAAAAACTTAAAAGTTGATTACATTAAATTGCAATTTCACTGAAGTTAATGATGAATTAGGAAAGATAAAATTTTATGCTCAGCTCATCAAAATCTTTACAGCAAGCATAAATATTTTTGGCAATTTCATTTTTATCTAAAATGATTTTATAATCATGATGGTGGGAGTAATTTCGTTAAGACTAGAGTGGAAAAAGGTTTGAATAAACCTTACGTAAATTAAATACAGAGAACCCCCCGAATTTTCACGTTATACCATGCTTATCAATTGAAAGATTCTGCGTGCCAGGGGATAGGGTTGATATGTTTTCAAGTAGGCTTCGTGTAATGAATCAGGTCATTGAAGTAATTTACCTCCTGGAAATACTTCATTCTGTGTTGTTTACCAGTGTATCAAATGGACAATCAGGGGGTCGCTACACACTCGTATGTCTCTCTGCTAATCTTTTTAATTTCTCTGGATTCTGTGAGGCCATGTTTGAAAAGTCTTTGATTACGTTAGAAAACGTCTCGTCAGCTGCAAAAGAATAAAATGGATTATAATAATGCTTGTGCCAAAAAATGCACAGACTGTCTGTTTCGACTTGGCGACTACATGCATACGAGGCCAATCAAATACTCACGTGAAATCGAGGTTTCTGTTTCTTTCATTTCATCGTTCATTCTGGCAAGTCTGAGGCTGTAGATTGAAAAAACGTAATCAACAATTGAGATCGAAGAAGGAAAACAGGATAAATGTGTTGTATAGAGCCAGTGCCAGCAAGACAAGTTATAGGGGAAGACAGAAGGAGTTATAAGACACAGTAAAATCACGGTAGCTCGAACCTCCAAGGGGCCAATGAAGATGGTTCGTGTAAACGACTGCTCGAGTTATCGAGGGTTATATACCAGCAAAGCTTTCAATAAAAATTGGCTTGAATTATCCGAGGTTTGAGCTACCGAGTTTTTACTGTAGAAGCAGTTTTAGAAGAGAAGAGTTTGAGGTACGTTGAGAGGCTAAGAGTTGGAGGCAAGTTTTGAAGTATAGAAACTGAAACTTCGAAAAAATTGCAAAGAGTTAGAAGCAGTGTTCAAGCTAAGAGTTGGGAGCAGGTTTAGAGGTTACGAGTCAGTAGGAATTGTAGAAGCTGTGTATGGGTTAGAAGCAGTGTTAGGGGCCAAGAGTTAGAAGCAGGTTAAAGGGCTATGTAGAAACTATGGGTTAGAAGCAGGGTTAAGAGTGTGAGGTAGCAATAAACAATGAACTCACAGCGTAACAATATCAGCATGATAATATTTCAGAGCAATACGAAGTGGATCCTAAAGCACAAAATGATGATACTATTATTAGTAGGAATGGACTAATCAATTAAGTACCAAACGGAAGCCATACGAAAAAGTACTGGCTACTTATTATATCAACTATGTTACCTCATTATTTTCATCACAATTTTTTTGATTGGCTCCTCGCTTCAGAAACAAGCATGCATGCCTATATTAAAGAGAAATCGTACTTGAAAATAGATTAACAAAGACAGGGCAATTGAAGAGAGCCAGGGAGAGGGATGATAGTATCAGATCTGCTGAGTATTAGATGTCGTAGTATAACATTACCCAGTGCTTCCGAGAAGAGCAGCTTGGTGCAATGCCGATCTTCCTCTTTCGTCTTTCACATCCACATTGGCATTGTTTTGTAACAGAAACTCACTGACAGACACAGAGCCCTGCGAAATGAAACCAAATTGTTTTTTACAAGGTGTCAAGTAATTTTTGGCTTGATTTCTGTATAGGTCAGATATCTCAATGATATATTTAGCTACAATAGTGGAGAAATGTCATTGGCACGCTTGAAAAGGTATGACTACAATATCTCTGAAAGCACCATTCTTTCTAACCCCCAAAACAATGTTGTTTTGTCAAGCAGACCCTTGTATTCAGGATGCAAATGGCATTTTGTCGATATTGTACATGCCTTTCGCTGGCTACGGCATTGTTTGGGGGAGGGGGAGGGGTTGAAGGATGCGTGAAAAATTGCAGAATTCAAAAGTGTCCACTATTATAAAAAGTATGCTTCTGCAAGTCATTTAAGACATCTGTGCAATGTATTGGTGTACTTATGCAGTATATGCAGCTCTGCGTTGGCAAAATATTCGTGTGCAATACATGGTTAACTTGAAGTAATACACGGCTTGCAGTACATGGTTAACTTGAAGTAACTTCATGCTACTCACTCCTGCTACAGATTGGTGAAGTGACGTCATACCAGTGTGATCTGGATTCGACCAATTAGGATCTGCACCTGAAAACCAAACAGTGAAATGTTAGAGTCGTCTTTCTTGGATGAATATTTCGTGTTAGAATTCACCATCATAGGATGAAATACAAATTTACCATTTGCAAGAGCTAGAATCATCAACGACATGTTCTTCAGTTTGGCTGCTTGAAACAAGAGCTGAAAAATTAAACAGAATATTATACAGTACAGTATGATATAGCATGGTATAGCAAAGTTTACTATAGCATAGTAGAGTATAGTATAGCATAGCACGGTATAGCATAGCACAGTATAGCATAGCATAATATACCACAGTATAGTATAGCACAGTAGAGTATAGTATAGCGCATAGCACGGTATAGCATAGTATAGTATAGCACAGTATAGTATGGCACAGTATTGCATAGCATAGCATAGCATAGCATAGCATAGCATAGCATAGTATAGTGTAGTATCGTATAGCATAGCACAGTTAAACAGTTACCTGATTGGGAGGCAAGCTTTTCATTTCTTCTTCAGTCTCGTATTCATCCGAGCTCGTGCTAGACTCGTTTCCATGTTCCAATTGAAATTTCATTTGTAGGGGAGAAGAACTTCTTCTATCAGCAATACCCGCTGCATCATCTTTTGAGTTGCGTCGTATGGCATTTTCACTGTCAACTTCATCTTTTTGAAAAGACCACTGTCGTATTTTGCCATCATCGCCTTTCTTCACGGGCTTCTGTCTGCGCAGCCTCTTACTGGCAGCAGAGCCTCGTCTTGGTCTTATCTTGCTCGTGAATCTCTTTTCGACATATTTAGCTCTGATCCAGGCTTCTCTCTCAGCTCTGTTGACAAAACGCATTGGTTTACAAACAACTTGTGACTGCATTGGTTCCTTGATATAACAAATATATCGTGAGCTTCACTGTATTCATAAAGAACCAAACATTGGGCACAGTATACAATTTACTTGGGTGTAATTTCGTGTTGCATAAGTGAACAAACATATGTTGAACTCATTAGCATACCTCGTGCTGCTTACATCAGGTTTTATCATTTCCACGTCATCTTTTGCTTCGTACACGTCATTGACAACTCGGTTGCCAAGCTCTGACATCAACTGAAACCAACAACAACAGAAATTGAGTATAGACGTGTAATGGTTCCTAACGAAAAATTGAATGTGACGCAACGAATTGCATCTACATAGAATTGAACTGAATTGAAATTACGTCATTCACCTTAATTGATTCTGGTTCCCAGTCATCCAAAGTAATTGATCGAACTTTGGAAATGTGAACACCTAGACTCCTAGAAAATCACAGATATCAAAGAGTTGTATATAAGATCACACAGATAGGGGGCTGTAGACATGACGTATTAATATCTAATGTGCGTTTGATGCATGTTATGATTGTACCTATGAATACCGGAACATTCGATGCAAAGTGTGATGCCGATGTTAATGCTAGCCCATTTAGGATCTGGAAGTAATAAAAGAATGCATGCGTCAGAAACATGTGAAGAACGCCAAAACAAGGAACGACATTAGAATATTCCTTACTTGGGCTTTCGCAGTCAGCGCATATGTCATTGCCAGGAAGGGCTCTTATCTGTTCTAACAAACTAGAGGATGCAATTATAATTGAAAAGAATTGAAGCAGCAGTTAAATAGCACATCGAAATTAAAACGGACATCTAGCCTGAAATATTTATTTACTTACTATTGTGGATGAAGTTTCTCTAACGGGTCATTGGTCTTGTTATCCTATAATTAATAACATGATTATTAATTAATTAATTAGTTTTTGGTTATAATTAATCAGTAAGTCTAATTGATTAATTAGTTATTAATGATAATCAATTAGTTGTTTAGAGTGAATTACTGATTTCGTGTTGTCAATCTCTGTGATCGGATCGTTGAGTGCTTTGGCTATTGCAACCTGTGAAAGTTGAGAATCATGAGAATCAAAGCGAATCAAGGTTAATCGCATGGGATCAAAGCTGCAAACATCTAATCATGAAAAAAAGCTTAACCAAAGAATCAATGTAAATCAAGGTGAATCAGGGTGAATCAAAGCGAATTAAGATGAATCAAGATGAATCAAGGTGAATCTAGACGAATCAAGGTGAACCAAGACGAATCAAGATGAATCAATGTGAATCGTGACGAATCAAGGTGAAACAACACGAATCAAGATGAATCAATGTGAATCAAGACGAATCAAGGTGAATCAAGACGAATCAAGATAAATCTAGACGAATCAAGGTAATCAATGTGAAAAGTTAAGAAACAAACCACATTGAATCCAAAGCTAACTCACGCTAAATCAAGCAATTAAAATGAATCAAGAAATCATAAAAGTGGTGAATCAAAATAAAAAATAACATTCTCCAACCTGAATAATTTCGATCCATTTATGACGTTGATTTTCACTGTTTGCTTGAAGATACCAGCACCTCAAACGGACGAAAATATTATACGATGAGCAACGAATTTAATATAACGAATGCCGGAGAACAATAGAACAAAAGGAAAAGACAATGGAGAAGACTATAGGAGAAAACAATAGAAGGAAAACATGTTGCAACACAATGACTAACTTGGTTGGTGAGACTATAGCAAATGTGAATCGCCTCTCAAGGTCATCTGCTTTCTTCACTGTACACAAGCGAACATCAACAAGCTCTGTTTGGCAATCCTGAAGAATAAGAACAAGATGAGTTATCGCTTTAATTGGCATTTACGTTCTACATGTGTGAAATATTCATCCGTTTGCGTCAACCAGCGAGTGAACAACAAGAAAAGGAAATCTAAATCAATAAAAAAATCAATAATTAAAAAATATGATTGGCAATTAATTATTTCACATTATAATGTCGTTATGTGTTATCTTTGCACTACAAGTAGATTTTCCACCTGATTGACATGCAATGCAGTAATTGGTCACCTGCGACATGTTGTTGCTCGAGTTGTTACTATGTGCAAAAAATGATTAAATAGGAGCAGATGGGCGACCGAGGTTCATTCTGATGAATTCTTTGCGCTGAAAAGCTGTGGTTGCGCTGGATGAAGTTGTTGGATGTGCGCTTTGACACTGTGTTGAAGGCAGAGAACAACTGGATGTGCGAACCTGACTCAAGTTATGGTCAAAGAAATAGAGTCATAATATTATCACAGTTTATAGCGGGGTGTATCGAATGCTACTGCAAACATTTGTGAACACAGAGAACACATGAACACATTTGTGAACACATGTCTGGTTTCAACAAGCTGCAGATGATGAACAGAACTAATACGACAGTCACAACCCAGCCACGATCTAAGGGTCCAATGGACGCAATTGATATGGTATACGTAACATGTCTCAGTCTGATCATCATTGTCGGCACAACCGTGAGCGCTCTCGTTGCAATGGCAACGCGAGAGAAACAAAAAGAGAGCAAACTCTCGAACAACCCGGGAAGAAGATCCTACCACAAGCTCATGTTCTACACGAATGTCATCGATGGATTCATGTGTGCCAGTCACATATCCACTGTTATCATGTACATGAATAGCAGCCTGATGAGTCAACGCGCGTGTTCATGGTACGGTTTCTTCTACATGTTCCTGGGAGTGGTGGAAGTATCAGTGGTTTTCGTAACGGCGCTGAATCGCTACAATATTGCGACTGCTATGTTGAAGGAAAGGTTTAATGCTTGGTCCCAACGCACGACAAATGCCATGTTATTATGTAGCTTATTGTTCAGTTTTATCATCAGCATACTGCCGTTAACTCCGCTCACAAAGTACTATATCACCTCCTTCAGGAGGTGTTATATGTACGGAGCATCAAGTACTGATCGTGTAGCGAAAAGTGTCTTCATGTTCATCAGTACAAGCAAGACACTACTCACAGTACTGTCTGGCTTGGTATACGTGCTCATCTACATCTGGTATCGTTCAGTGCAGAAACGTATCGGCACATCACTGGCGAACGACAACGAGCAACCACAACAGCAACATCAAAACGAGACTGGGCGAGCGAAGATTGCGAAAGAGAGGCATCTCACTGTGGTGATCTTCTCCACTGTTGTCGCTCTGTGGATAACAAGATTCTCAATGGGCACCATCTCAACGGTCACCAGATCAAAGATGGCAATGATGGTTGGAAGTGTGGTCATGTACTCGTACAATCTTATCAGCCCAATTCTGATCGGTTACTTGAACGTTGGTTATCGGAAGAAAGTCAAAAGAACACTAAAAACATGTTTGTGCCTCCAAGCTGAATGAAAATTGCACGATAAAAACAATTTTGAACGTGACGTCTTCAATTGCCTGTCAACCAGCTGTTCATGGCCAATGTAATTACTGTATCCCCCCGATTAAGCGCCCCCTCGTATAAACGCCTCTTCAACAGACTGTATTTTGAAATAAGCGCCCCTCTTAAGTACCGAGTTAAAAGACACTTTCTCTTGAAACATTTTCGACATTGTTTAGTTAAAGATTATAAAAACTGTTTAATTTCAATACTGGATCTTTTATTATTCCTTGAAGTTGCAATAAGCGCTAAAATGTAGCTACTGAAATTAATAAGCGTGTATTTATGTGTGCATTTGTGTGGTTTCTCAATCGGTAATAATTGATATTGATATAATGGCTAACCTTGGATCGTTTCTGATATTGAATCTTGTTATCTTGTATCGTGAACCATCTCCTGTTGAGAAGAAACATGACGTCAGAGTTGTCAGAGTTAGAGATGTCTGTTATATGGAGGTCGCTTTGTAGAGAGATGACCAATTTGGGAAAATTTGGGACAAAATATTTGTCCCTTGTTTAGAAGTATCCGCTATATAGAGATGACCATTAATAGAGGTAAGGACCATTCAGGAAGTAGTAGGGTGTGGTGAAATCAACATGGCGACTTTATTGAAATTCACGATGAAACCAAACTTCATCTACTGTTTTAATGAAAAGATTAAAGGTTCTAAAAGGAGACTGGAAGTTGCGTAAGTGATAAAACAATAAATCAAATGGAATGGTGGAATGGGGATGGAATAAACAGGTCCACGTGTTCACCTGTTCCATGTTTTAAACGCGTTACTCGCTCGCTTAAAAAGATATCCTTCCATCAATGCACTAAAAAGCAAAAAAATGCATTACCCAATAACCAATATCATGTTAACGTTATTACACATTTGGTGTTATCACAATTAAATACAAAACCTCAAATTTTCAAATCGTTAATTCACCAGACAACGAAATAAAAACTATTAGATAGTATCTGTTGTAAAACCAGCATCTAAGAACCAATGAATTAAGAGCCTCCAGGATAATATTTCGAATCAAAACAATATAAGAAACAAAGGCCTGTTGTTATTCAGCAATAAATTGGAAGTTAAATTTGCAGGTTCTGCGTGTTTTACTGTACTTCACACTGCCAACTATCGTTTTACCAATTAATCACACCATAAATGCATTTCTGGTCGTTTTGGATATAAGCAAGTGATAACCAATATAAGCGTGCGGAGTAGTTAAAAATGTTACCTGTTGTTGCTTCGTTGTAGTGAAGCATTCTTTATATTTGCATTGCTTGTGTTCTACGAAAAATATATCAGAAATGTGAAACAATAATTAGGGTAAAACATCCTGTCTTGGGAATCCCAGGCATAATATGGTGGCAAGATTGTTACAGATGATGCAAGTATGAGCTCTGCAAGCGATTCATGCTTTTAACGTTTATTTTCGTAATTATCACCATCAGTAATGTTGAATAAAATCTTCCTTTTGCTTGAGAAACACGTAAGATTGTCTCAGATTAGATTCAGTCAGTTTCATTGCAGTGGGGTTGGGTTGATAAATTATGAAAAAACAATTATCACTGTTTAATTGCAAAAAGTAATACCAGAAGCTTAAACATGTTTGTTTAATATCAAATCAAATTAAAACTATATATTCGATCGCAAATTCCAGCGATCATCATCAGATGCCCCAATCAGCATATTCACACAATTATAACTGTTTATTGCGCGGTTTCTTTACGAAGAAACACAGAGTTTGATTGCCATCCGCAACCCCCGTGCTATGTATACAATGTCCACTGATAGTCCACTAATAAGCACTGCAGAGATTAGTTATTTCCAGGGGGTAAAATGCGTGCAATATTGTCTTGCAGTACTTTGAGCAGTACTGACCCCCCGGGTGGCTTGGATAGCGCGTTGGTAAACAATATGAGATTTCACGATTCCGGGGGGTAGTATGGGTCACCTTTTTCTGAACAAGCGTGTGCCTCTCTTCCATTTCTTTCAAATCGCAGTCAAACTCGTATTGCATATGATCGAGCTGAGAAAATAAAATAAGAAAAAAAATAATCATTATCTAGGTTTTCTGCTGCTAGCACTTAACACCTCGATTTTTGATAATTTGGTAACTTGATTTTTTCACTACCATTCTAATTACAAACAACACGCGGCAAGAGGGCGAGAAATTAAAAAATAGGTGCTATATGTAATTAAAATGGTAGTGTGAGGCGAAATCAAGTTAACCAATTATAATCAAATGAATTATCTCGTTTTACTGTTGAATTCTTGACATTAGAACTGGAGAGAGTGGTAACGCAAGAAATTACCTTTGAACCGAGGTCCTTTAAATATGGCGAAACGTGGCTCAATTGCTCACTTCCTTGCTTGAAATACATTGAGTGTGCGTGCAGGAAAGTCAGTAGCTGTAATCATGGAAACAATATACAACTAGTTCACTTGATAATTGATATCAAACTGCAAGCTTACCAATTAAACGAGTCCCTTGACCAAAAATTACTAATCAATCAATCATTGATTAAGTAATCATTAGAAAGGTGATTGTTGATCAAGTAATCATTGATTAAGCAGTTGTAAATCGAGTGATCACTTGCCTGCCCAAGAATATGAAAGCGTCTTTTTGATTGTAAAACATTGATCTAAGTCAAAGAGAAATCAGATTCAAAGTTAATCACAATAATCATCAATATCTCCACTATCAATGCGATGTGCATAAGGAATCAAACAGAATCATGATGAATCAAAGAATCATGATGCATCAAGTTTGATTACTGATATGCAACTTTGGGTAATAGCTTCTGTAACGTAATTCAAAGTAATATTACATTAACCTGAAATGCATAGTCCAGAGATGTATGATTGAAAGCAGATTCCGTGGCCACTAATAAATTCTCAACCTAGAAAAAGAAAATATTTACTTTATAATTACCTTTCACTGCATGGTTCCAAAACAATTAATCAATTGATTCATCAGTGTTTAAAAAAAACAAAAGAAATTTCCCCAACCTCCTCAGCTTCTGAAGCCTTGCAGTTTTTTGGCAACTGAGAATTCTTGTGTTCAACACTTGAAAGAAAGTAAAATCACAGTGATTTATATTTACAGACATACTCAATTGGTAGTATTATGTCAATTGGCTTGGATGTTTAACAAAAATCAAGTTTTTACAGACCTATCAAGTTCATCGCTAATCTTGTCAAAACTTTTCTTTGTTTCTTTAACTTTTTTTATTTCACTGAAACAAATGAAAATGGACATTGTGAGAAGCTTATTAATAGTTGAAAACTTTTTACGTTTAACTCTTGTCCATCCTTGAAGCCTCAATTGTTGACTTACTCTTTAAGGAAGGAACGAAGTTTGAATCCAATTGATCTCTGTGCTTGATCTAAGAGGATCTAAAATCAGATTAAAGCAGATTAATCTAGATTCAATGAGTTATTCAATTAACGTACAGATAACCCAAACCATTAGTTTGGAGGGGAGGTTATCTTGGAGTATGCAAAGAGGTTTAGTGAGTGCTTGAATTGATGGAGGCTAGAGTTAGCAGGATTTACAGCACTTGGCACTGAGAGTGTATTGCAAAATATTGCTGGTTATCGTACTCCAAAAAAGGTCTTGATTTCAAATAAATTTGAGCACATTTTATTCAGTGCTCCTTGGACGAAAACATCATCTTTGAAGAGAGATGTAAGTCCTTTAAATTCTTGAACAAGAGTTCTGCAAAATAATATAAAAATATAGTGCAATTCTTGCAGGCTGGTAAAAGTAGAAATATCAAGAAAATTAGAAATATAAATATAAAGAAAATTGGAAGAATTTTGCAGGAGGGTTACTGGAGAAATTGTAAATGAGTGATTTTAAGGATTCACAAAGCCATAATGGATGTAAATTTGTCAAGTAACACATACTCAACAGATGAAGTGAAAACTTTTCCATTATCAACCAGTGAAGAACAAGCTTTAGTAATCTGAAATGGAAATCACACACAATTCTAAAATAAGTTTTGTATTAGTAAAGAAACGATATAACAATGGACTGAGATTTGCGACGTAAGTGTTATGTTCAAAACAAAGTGCTCACTTTTTCCAAATGGCTTTCTAAATCATAGATTGACTGCTCATTTTCTTCAATAGCGGAACTATAACAAATAAAAATACAATTCAGATACTTTTGAGTAAATACACTTTAAATTATGGCGTTATAAGCAACAGTAGATTGAGTATATTCTCCGATATGATGAATAATTTTGACTGGTGATGACAGTTAACAGGATATAATAAACTGGATGTATTGTTTTTGTTAATACACCAAAAAATTAATCAAAAGTGTAGTTTAATAACTAATGGATGAGATATCTACCGAAATTTAGGTGAATCCTTTAAAGCTTCGTTAAAATCTATACTTGGTTGCATAACTTTTTGCCGATTAAGCCTTCCCTGAGCTTTCTTGTACGATTTTGCTCTTAGGCCAGAATCCTGATTTTTGACTTTCGTCAAAGGTGAAGCTGATTTATTGGTTTCGGAGTACATTTGTAATTAACTTGTTTATGTCGCAAACAATCAATTTACTTCCGCATCACAGTAATTGACAATAAATAGGCTTCAGGTAAACAAAAGTTGCTTTCCAAAAATCTGCTTCCTTGAAAGCCTGGACATTTTGAACATCGGTCCAATTCGAGCCTCGATTTCACACGCTGAGCTTTGTCTATTGCATTTCTCTGTTCACCGCAATTCCAAAGAGGAGAAAAGATAGACATAATTTTGGCTTTTCAAATGTCACAACTTCAATATGATGTAAATCGTAAATAACAAAACACATATGTACATAATACTAGCAAAGTCCAGCTTCATGTGTCAAGCCTAGTAAACTACTTAATTAATTACTGAAAATATTTACATGTGCTTCCATCTTCCATGCCATAAATTACTTTCAAAATATAATCTATCCTACAAAAAGTTAACATTTTCGTTATAAGCAAAGACCAGGAAATTAATGTTGTTATTGTTGCAACGCTACTTAAGGTCTCCTTGGCATCACCTGAGTGTTTATTACCACCGTGCAATAAGACAATACACCTTGAATATGACTAGAAATACGTGTAAATGGGGGTTAGAATGAACTTAAGGTAATAATCAGTTATGTGAGCTCTACAGTTTACTTTAAAGTGTCTCAGCTAGTCTATACGTTTCTCGTATCAGCATACCCCCGTCCAATAGACGGTTCTATATCGAGATGCATTGTTCAACATTAGTCAGTACAGGGGGGTTGAGCTTTGTCGGCGAGTAGTTCTAATAAACAGCGATCGATTTAGGTTCCGAGATCATCGGTTTGACATTGCTTGAGCTGGATGAAGTATCGGATTGATCCGGATTCTTCTTGGATTGCATTCGTTTGGTCAGATCGTGAAGTAGATCGATCGCTTTCTCTGCAATCTCCCATGCATTGCGATCCATGCAATTGTCATGCAAGTATGCAAGGACTTCGATTATGCCAATGCGCAGGATATCCTTCCTGTAAAATGCGCATACAAAGGAGATGAATTCACATGCCTATACATTAATTACTTCATGTATCAGGAGACGAATCAGATGAGGTAATTGTTTGAGCACGGGGGTTTGCCCGGAGGAAGGGGCTCTTATAGAGTGCATATGCATAAGTCACAAGTATATGCGAAAAAGTAAATGAAAGGCAGTGAAAAGCAGTGAGAAGTAAGTAGTAAGCAGAGAGAAGTAAGTAGTCAGCATTGAACAGTAAACAGGGGGCAGTAAGCAGTGAAAAGCGGTGAGAGAAGCAAGTAGTAAGCAGTAAGCATTGAACAATAGGCCATGGCGCAAGTTGACATACTGCTCTTGTGAATTTTCCACCATGGAAAGGATGACTTTAGCAACGACATTTTGAAGTACTGGGTCTGGACTCATTGCAAACTGCAGTAACGAGTCTTTCAAACCTTCAACTTCGATTATCTTTCGGCAAGACTAAAATAAACAAAAAACTTTGAATACAAGCCATTTTATTTGGGTCTGACGAATCTTATAGTCTCTCTGTTCAGATATGCATAGAGCCAGAGTAGGAAAGTGTGTTGTTTGTTCGGAGTGACAAATTTTTAGATAGCTCACCGCTTCATTTTCGGCGTAATAAATGAGTATCTTTCCAGCCAAGATATAAAGTCGTTCATCCTCGGATGTCGTGGGCAAACTGACAATAAATCGCAGCAAATCTTCCTGCAAAAGAAGATTCAAGATCCACGATACACGATAGCAATACACACACGATAAAACGGCATATTGTTAAAGCCGCTCAGGTTTCACACGATAACGAGTGTATAGCCTAAAATGGATTATCATCGCAAATATTTGAGTTCGAACATCAGAGATATGAAAGCCATTGGGTATGCTATAATAGTGGACCAAAGTCTTTGGGACAAGGCTATCACAATCAACTTCTTTCTTTTGTGGGCTGTATTCACCCCTCCCCCACTCTTCCCCAAAACAATGTTGTTCTTTCAATCAGACCCCTATAATCATCGTGTAAAAGGAATTTTCTCGATATTGTATAAGACTGTTTCTAGAGAAAACATTTTTGTTTAGTTTTGGGAGGATGGGGTGAAGGATGGGGGTGAAGGATGTGTGGAAAATTTGCAAAAGCGCCCCAGGACTTTCGTCGCATGTTGTATACGTTTCGGTGGGCCGAGAAGGAAAAGAAATGCCAAAATTGTGTTCTTACTCTTTCGATAATTATGGCTGCATTTTCAATAGCAAGCAGTTCTATTGTTTGCAATGCCAGTCCTTGTGTTTCTGGGTCACGTGACTTGATCAAGTGCAACAATGTGTCAACTGAAAAATGATGAGAGATTTTGACATCACTTGAATCAGTTAATCACAAATATCAATCACTAATCGTTGATTAATCAGTGATTATTACCAGCTCTTTCCTCGATAGCAAGGGTCTCTCTGATATCAGTGTCAAATGATAACTCAAGTAAAATCGTAGCAATCAGTCGTCCAGTTTCCATTGATCCTAATTTAAAAAAAAGCGTAGATTAACAAGCAGGTCTCTATAGATTCTTACTGTCTATACTGGCATCACAGTGCTCGATGTACAGGAGTACAGAGCAATAATAGAATAGAAGCGAGAATGTAGACTAGTTCTCTGTTCTCGGAGTTTCATGCTTTCGCAATCTCAGACAGACTATAAACAAGCATATATTCCACGTTTCCCTCATTCAAAATTCTCAATTCCACAATGAGTATATATTATTTGATTTTATTCTCGTTCAATTGATTCAAATTGATTGATTCAAACTCACCCTGAAAAGCAGCATGGGAAAGATCAACCAATCTGTAAATAACAATAGATTGATATATTATCACCTTGGTTACAAAGATTAAGTTTGTGAATGCACGTATAAATCTAATGTCAAGACGAAATGAAGAAAGTTTTCTCAGTCCAACAACCTAACGATATAGGTTATGTGTTCAGACATCTAATGTTCAAATAAGGAGTTTCGACTTTGACATTCAAGTGCTTGTAGAGCGAGGCTGTAATTGTCCCCTAAAACGAGGCTGTACTGTATCTTTAGTTTATTCACCTTTGCAATTCACTTAAAGCAGGTTAATGTTAAAAAGGGGACAGTTAAGTTAACTCTGTTTAATTCGAGCAGCCTGGGGAAGCATGAAAATGTTTGAATTACAAAAAGTTCGAATTATAGAGCTTCATTTCATAAGGATTGGTTCCTTATAGATTCTTAAAGGGACAGCGAATTTTGCCCGAATTAGATAGAGTTCGAATTACGTGAGTTGAAACTCCGCAGATTTGTCTGTATATAAGTATGTTGGGATTAATTGAATTGAAGAGGTGTAAAAGGGCCTACCCGTCGTCAGATGCGATTGCCTTTCTGTTGTTTTCATTGTCTGATACGATGAATGAAATAGTCATTGCTGCTTCGAACACCAAACGATCACTCTTATTATGCAACAGGGCACACAATGTACGAGCGCCGCCAAGCTCAATAAACTGATTCTAGGTAAGCAAGATCAAGACCGGATTAACATAGATCGCATCGGATCGATCCAAGATTGACACATCAGATTACTTGAATGGATTGACGTTGAGTGAAGTGGATTATATCAGATGAGGGTTAGAAATAAAGGAGAACTGGCAAACTATGACTGTCTTAGATTCAATCCGGTCGATTCAGATTACTTTAGATTGCGTCAGATTAAGATGGATTAAAGTGTATAGGTATGGATTGAGTTTTGCAGTTCAATCGATACTTACCTGGATTGATTGTGACACAAGCAATTCAGCAAGTGCTTCTGTTGCATACTCTTGAGTTGTCTGAAAGAATCGAGCATCGATTGTTAGCATAAGATACCCCCGTGCTGAAAGACAGTTCATTCACATTTCCTTTCATTGAGAATGAAAGGAAATTAATAAAATATCAGGAGGCTGCATCCCACCTCATCGGAGCAAACAGCAAGGTTCATCAGCACTTGTAATCTAAAAATGACGAGAAACGTATATGACACCACCCCCGTAAATGCATCGATATGTATATAGCATGAATACAGTGTACGCATGGCTTTATACGGAGTAACACGGGAGTATACTTACCCGTCTTCATCAACAATTTTGCTTTTTGCTTCATCTCCGCTGGCAGCCAGACTCGCGAGTTCAAAAGCTGCGTTGCGTCGGTCTTTCGGCCTGAAAAAACGACAGTAGTCCCCCTGGTCATACATCGATTTGCATTGTTTATCAACAGAGAACAAGACATTCCAGGGGGTGAGAACATCATTTTTATAAAAAGTGTGTTGCGCTTGCGCATTGAGTGTTGGCTCACCTGCCCTGCTTTGCCATCTTCATCACCTTGACAACATCCTTGCTTTGAATGAGATATTTTTCGATCAAGTCGCCGACCTTTAGTGAAAAAATGCGTATTTGACATACCGTAAGTCCTCGATTAAGCCCCCACCCTCGAATAAGCCCCCCATGAAACAATAGAATGCAGGCATACTAGCGAAAAATGTAATAATGAAAAAAGTATAATGATCAGATTTCAATACCTCGACGTTTATTCTTCGAAAAAGCAAAAATGTTGCAACAATAATTGCCAGAAAAAAGAGCGATTGGCCGTAGAAAAAGCAAACTTGAAAAGAAAAAATATATATTTATTGATGTGTTGTAAGACGGATAATGTAGAACCATGTTGTTGTCGAGAGTTGGTATTGTGATATATGTATAAATCAAGTCACGAGTGTAGAGATGGGGTTTAGTTTATGAGAATTTATTAACTTATTTACCTGACCAAACATTTAAATATGAGCAGTCAGCTTTGAATTCCGAGCAGCCGTGTTTCTGAAAAAGTATTCCAAGGTTATTTGATAATTCGTTAAATTTTAGAAGAAATCAACAAATACTTTTTTATATCAGGGGCTTGTTAAATGCAGAGTAAATTATTCAATGAAACAGTTTTGGCAAGTGAAAAAGGTCAGGAGTTAGTTGATATGTGTAGAGTTGAAAAAACATTGAGGGAAATCATTTGCGTTTCTGGCACCCAGTTAACATAGAAGAAAGTACGCTTGACCTTCTTAGTGTTGGTAACAATATTTCTGAAAGTTCTTGCCCAATAATGAAAGAAGTATCTCTGAAATATTGCACTGATTAATACTCCTGTTTACAACATGATAACCTTCCATTCTTATACACCTCTCTTGTTTATTATTTTTATACTTACAATAACGTCAAGCATAATGAAGAGCCCCATTAAGGTGGAGGCAACTGCATTGAAAAAAGCACCAATACCAAAAGACATGAGAAAATATCTTTTGCTGCAAGAAAAATGGGATCATATAACTCACAGTTTTATTCTATAAAAGCCTATTATAATAAAGACTAGCCTAGTACGGTATGGTACAATAAAAGTAAGGGATTTTATTGCCTTAGAAGGACAGGGTTGTGTGGGCTGTGAAATGAAGATGAAATTGGGAATAAAAAGTGATTTGTATATTTACTTGATTGTCCCGATGCTTCCGACGTAGCCTCCTATTCTTGTGTAGTGAGGGCAATAGTGAAATCCATAGAGAACCAAAAGTCCTGAAAATGTAAAAAGTAAATGTAGACATAAAAACAAACGCAAACATGAGTAAGTTTACATTTAGAAGCTTGTAGACAGTGGAAAGCTCTAGTAATATCTTGTAGAAAATTAAGAAATAGTTTGTTATTTTGCGAATTCCTTAATCTGGAAGTAATTTGGACTATAAAACAGCTCAAGAGAGACATGAACACAAATGAAAACGTAAGCATAAGTGTGACTAGGAGAGAATAGTGAATACCTGTCCATACAATTGCATAGCGATAAACAGTCAACACACTCAAAAAACAACCAAGTATATGAATCCACAGAAGTACCTAGCAAAAATAAAAGATCACTCATAGACAGCAAGTCAATGAATAAAGCACTCAACTTTGAATAGTTGGCCTACTTTAACAAAGATACCTTCAAAAAACAAGAAAGCAATTCAAGATATCTCACTCTGAATATAACAAAGAACTTTTCTCTGTTGTTGAATATTTTCACTTCTTTGTTGAGAGCCTGGTGTCCCTCATCCACTGGTTTATCTTTTTTACTGTTGATGTTTTCAAGACTCGAGTTACTCACAGCATGATGGATGTCCAAGAAGTCCTGATGTAGTAAAGCAAAAACAACATGACATGTTTTGAGAATATTTTTGATTGTTAAATTCGTAATTACGTGCTTCTTGTGTGCAAAAAATATGAATAGATGCAAAGCAGGGGGGCAAAAAATTGCTGAGTTGAAAAAGGAGATTTCATTAAATGAGCTCAAGGAAATATTTAAACTTTGTGGTAACAGAGAAGGGCTTATTAGAGAGCGGGCTTGATTCAAAATCTCATTTTGAATGGGATAGGGAGGGGGGCTTTTTTATGGCACATGGAAATGATAATCCGTCTTCATCATACATCTTTTCTGCTTCTCGCCATTGGAACCATTTTGATGACTGAACTATCCAGAATATTGTAGTTCTACAAAGAAAATCACAACAATGCTTTACTCCAATTCTCATAGTTAAAATGAACAATAAACATCTTAAAGACTGATATCGACAACAACATGAAGTATGTATTAGAATAGACTAGAGGTGTGAACTCCGTGTATTAAATGAAGTAATACCTCAAAGGTATGAGCATCTCTGAGGTAGCTTCCTTTGAACCGGAGACGAAATTGATGCTCAGCTCTGCCCATTTCATACAAGATGTGCATCATGTGCGCCCGAGCTCTTGCAATACGATCATTTTGCTTCACCACCAAGACGAAAGTTTTATTCTGTACAAGGTAAGTCAAAATTAAATATCAATCGAATCGCATGGCATCGCTGCTAAAAGGTTTTAGAACTCAGATCAGATTTATGAGGCGAACAACTTACATGGTCATACTTACCGGAAAAACCTTGCTTTCAAGATAAATCAGCATTTTTGCAGTTAACGTCTCCCCAGTCTGTTGGAAATTGCGAAAAAAATAGTTCCCTTATTATCAATTTTCGTCCGCCATTTGCAATTTTATTTCTTGCGATCTTTGTTGTTATGACAATGGTAGTCTTAGGGTAGTCTTAGGGGTGGGCGGCAGTACTGGGTGGGCGTTGTGTTGCGAAAATCGATCTTCCTGCGCACTGACCTAAATATGAGACTGCGCAGGTACGCCCACCTTTAGGCCACTCTAAGCCTAACCCTAAGCCCTAACCTTAGCCGTAACCCCAGCCTATATCCTCACACCAGACACTGTAGATATGAATACGTCATTGGTTCTCCTGCGCAATGGCCTAAATATGATACTGCGCAGGTACGCCCAACTTTTAGCCACTATAAGCCTAACCCTAAGCCCTAACCTTAGCCGTAACCCCAGCCTATATCCTCACACCAGACACTGTAGATATGAATACGTCATTGGTCCTCCTGCGCAATGGCCTGAATATGATACTGCGCAGGTACGCCCACCTTTTGGCCACTCTAAGCCTAACCCTAAGCCCTAACCTTAGCCGTAACCCCAGCCTATATCCTCACACTAGACACTGTGGATATGAATACGTCATTGGTCCTCCTGCGCAATGGCCTGAATATGATACTGCGCAGGTACGCCCACCTTTAGGCCACTCTAAGCCTAACCCTAAGCCCTAACCTTAGCCCTAATCCTAGCCTATATCCTCACACCAGACACTGTGGATATGAATACGTCATTGGTCCTCCTGCACAATGACCTGAATATGATACTGTGCAGGTACGCCCACCTTTAGGCCACTCTAAGCCTAACCCTAAGCCCTAACCTTAGCCGTAACCCCAGCCTATATCCTCACACCAGACACTGTGGATATGAATACGTCATTGGTCCTCCTGCACAATGACCTGAATATGATACTGCGCAGGTACGCCCACCTTTAGGCCACTCTAAGCCTAACCCTAAGCCCTAACCTTAGCCGTAACCCCAGCCTATATCCTCACACCAGACACTGTAGATATGAATACGTCATTGGTCCTCCTGCGCAATAGCCTGAATATGATACTGCGCAGGTACGCCCACCTTTTGGCCACTCTAAGCCTAACCCTAAGCCCTAACCTTAGCCGTAACCCCAGCCTATATCCTCACACTAGACACTGTGGATATGAATACGTCATTGGTCCTCCTGCGCAATGGCCTGAATATGATACTGCGCAGGTACGCCCACCTTTTGGCCACTCTAAGCCTAACCCTAAGCCCTAACCTTAGCCGTAACCCCAGCCTATATCCTCACACCAGACACTGTGGATATGAGTACGTCATTGGTCCTCCTGCGCAATAGCCTGAATATGATACTGCGCAGGTACGCCCACCTTTTGGCCACTCTAAGCCTAACCCTAAGCCCTAACCTTAGCCGTAACCCCAGCCTATATCCTCACACCAGACACTGTGGATATGAATACGTCATTGGTCCTCCTGCGCAATAGCCTGAATATGATACTGCGCAGGTACGCCCACCTTTTGGCCACTCTAAGCCTAACCCTAAGCCCTAACCTTAGCCCTAACCCCAGCCTATATCCTCACACCAGACACTGTTGGTATGAATACGTCATTGGTCCTCCTGCGCAATGGCCTGAATATGATACTGCGCATATACGCCCACCTTTAGGCCACCTTGACCCTGTGCGTGACACAGTTCAGAATATGCAGTAGCAATACGGTACGGAGTTTTTTTGCTTTAGCTTTGGTTTTGTTCCTTTCACACCACTGACAAAATTTACTGTGCAGTAATATTTGGATTTTTCTGGAGTTATAATTTCGAATGCTAAGAAAATTCAGTTGTTTCAAAGCAAGGATTGGCGCTTGTGTGTTATACGTTAATTATTTGTCTCTATTTTGACAAGTGATATTGCGTTTACTAGCAGCTTAGCTGATGAGAGCTGAAACAAGGAAGCTTCATGAGCAATTTAGGCCTTGACATTTCGGCTGGGAAAATGACTACATACACAGAAGAGAACACTGAAGGTGCAGAGCCTACTGCCGAAGATGCGGATTATGGCTTCGAAGAGACTTTGGTATGTTTGTTTCATTGATTTTGTTTTAACAATTATGTTTAACATATTTGTATGGTTACATACAAATATGTTAATCTGAGTGTCTAAATAAATTGTTTATGGTCGAGATCGACCTCATGTCATCTGAAATTTACGTGACATTCTTATCTATAATGTGGATTAATGTGGAAGCATAATAAACTGTAAATAAGGGTAAATATTTTGTAAACATAATCTTAGTATGACTTTGTTCCCCGAAGCCACAATGATACATTTGTCAATTTAAGGTTAGATAAGTAGATTATAGATGTTTGAGTTGCATATATGCGGAGATGCAGATAGTGTTATTCCTTCAACAAGTAGAACTCGCGAATTGAAGGGTTGTTCTGTTGATATGTAAGTCAATAAAAGTTTGACCTATCGATGATAAAATCTGTTGAATATTCTGTTAGTATAGGTTTTATTTCAATACTTGTCGAGATAATGATAATAAAAATATTAAAGATAGGTTTATCATGTCATGAGCAGGAGTGTTCATGAATCAAACACAAACATATGCACAAGTAGTCATAATATGACTGTTTAGTTTTTTCAACAAAATGATTGCTAATTGTGTTTTGATTTTTTACCAGATGCATGGACGGTATAGAACTACTTTGAGGGATTTTGCAGAAGAATATGCACGGAAATTGAAATACCACATTGAAGAAGAGGAAACGGATAAAGACGAAGATAACTTTCGCACATACACAGGAGAGCGTGCAATTTCGTGGCAAATGAAATGTGAGTTCACTTGCATTTGTTAATTTGGGGAATAGTGAATTTGGGGAATAGTGAATTTGGGGAATCGCGAATTTGGGGAATTGGGAATTTTCTGTGTTAAAGACAGCTTGAGTTTGAGTAAGGTCATACACATGGCATACACATGAAAAGTTAAGATAAATGGAGATAGAGAGATTCAGCGTAGATTTTTGGCAATATCTGAGATTTACATGTAGTGCAAAGTATGTTAGCCTAATGAACCAGCCAACAATTGAAAGGCCCAGTGTTAATCCAATTAGAAAACAGACAATCCTATCCCATTGCTCTATTGTTTTATCCTACTGTTCTATTGTTATGGCCCATTGTTTTTTATTTTTATCTGCTTGGCAAGTTCCATCTTTGCCTGATAACAAATTGAACTTCCACTCACTGAGCTATTTCATAGCAGAACTTACCTCTAAAGTTGATATCAATTATGTTTTTTTAGTCTACTGGAGAAAGTTCCTCACCCTAATTGGAAATGATTACAGTTTTTTGTTTTTTCTTGGAATAATGATGGCCCTGATCAGTTTCTTTTTGGATTTTGTCATTGAAAAGTGTCAAATGGGTGAGCATCATGGCTTATATTAGACTCACTACATTACACCCCTGGTCAACATCTACTGAGTCTTCTTGAAACATTTCCTGTATTTATTGCAGCACAAATTCTGCTATATCAGATGACCAAAGTCAACGCATTCCTTCAGTATCTCGTCTGGGTTGGCTTCCCATTGCTTCTCATGACATTTTCTGTTGGATTTGTGCATCTTGTATCTCCGCATGCCATAGGTAAACAAACAACATATGTTTCTTTATTTCCTCAACCACACTCCTTAATGATATTTTTGGTTTGGTTTTATCCTGGTTTTCCATGTAGTGAATGAACTGCCTGACATAGAACTCAGCATGTTGTCTTTAGCGTCAGGAGTAAACCATCTGCATATTAAGAACTATCAATGTATTGTCTTTGTAGGTTCTGGAATTCCCGAAATGAAAGTTATCTTGAGAGGAACAGTCTTGCGTCGATATCTTTCGTTTCCAACGTTCATTGCTAAGACCGTAAGTAAACTTAAGATCATTATTTACTGAATCGTATTGGTATCATTGTATCACAGAGAAGCTGTCAATTGACCTCCGTGTATTAAAGAGAGGCTATCAATTGATTTCCTTGTATCAATGAGAGGCTGCCAATTGACCACGATACATCAAGGAGAGGCTGTCTTCTATTCTATTCAAGAAAGCTGATGTGAAATGTTTTGATTTCCAGGTTGGGTTGATCACAGCTTTGGGAAGTGGAATTCCTATTGGCAAAGAAGTAAGAACCGTTTTGTCTTTTATCACATGAAACAATAAAGATTTCAGATGAACCTTTTTATATTCCCTTTGCAATTATATTATCATCTCAATACACATGTGCTCTTAGGCTGCCACCTTCAATAAACGTCCCCTGTCTGAAGCCTGAAAATTAACTAAACGCCCCCAGTTATTCAGTATGAGGTTGAAGGTGGGAGTTAGTATTGATGCAATTGATAATCCAGCAATGTCACTGTTGTTAAATTCAATATCTATTTATTTTTATCAAGGGTCCTTTTGTCCACATCTCCAGTATGTGTGCCAGAATGTTCAGTAAATTCATTAAAGCATTTCATAGTATATATGTCGTAAGTTGATTTCATTAATTAAACAAATTTTCAAATTAGGATATTTGTTTTTTGCATTGTTCTATTGTCTAAATTCTCTGTTAGGTTCTGTTAATTTGATCAGTCTTGAATGTCTTGATTTCAGAACGAGACTAGAAACACAGACATGTTGGCTTGCGCTTGCGCTGTAGGTGTTTCAAGCAGTTTTGCTGCGCCAATCGGAGGTTAGTCTCGCTTTGATGCCATGTTTCGTTGTTATTACGTGGGGAATATGTACATTTATGTATTGGCCGCTTGCAGCTATATCCATGCAGGAAATATATGCAGTTTTATGCGGCTATATGCTGGAAATTTATGCAGCTATATCTAGAGAATTTGCGGAGCTATATCCAGGAAATTTATGCAGCTATATCTAGAGAATTTATGCAGCTATATCCAGGAAATTTATGCAGCTATATCTAGAGAATTTATGCAGCTATACCCAAGCATATATTCAGATATTTCTAGATAATGTATGCGATATTTCTGTATTGTATGCATCTATAATTGTTACTGTATTTACCGTTTCGATATTTAGGTGTCCTGTTCAGTATAGAAGTAACTTCGATGTACTTTGCTGTGAAGAATTATTGGAGAGGTTTTTTCGCCGCAGTTTGTGGAGCCTTCATGTTCAGACTTCTATCTGTTCTTGACAGCAGTGAAGGTAACGCAATCTGAGTATCCATCTTTAATATGATAAACCCTCTATAGACCTCCTATGATAGACCCTCTACATTACTGTTATACTCGTGATCAGAGATGGATACAGACCAATATCTTTGGGGTGGGGTGAGGGGGAAGTGTGTGTCATTTATGATGTTATGATTTTCAAGTGGAAAATGACAAGCAGCCTCTATTAATGCAGTATAGTATTGATCGTGACTATTAATAGTGATTCAACGATCACGATGACATTAAAACCGAATATGACCCACTGACAAGTTGGAAAAGTTACAAATTTATTTTTATTGCTGTATCTTTTGCTCTTTCAGTCACAATAACAGCACTTTTCAAGACAACTTTTCGTATCGATTTTCCGTTTGATGTACAGGAATTCGTTGCATTTGGTTTCATTGGGTAATCACCATAACTTACATTCTATCAAAAATTAATTTTAAGCAGTTGAATCTTTGAGGTTCTCTAAAAATCTCCAATATTTCCATTTATTTTGTTGTTTATTGTTTATTTGTATTGTTTATTGTTGTTTACTGATGCCATTTTCATGTTGTTTATTATCAGCCTCACGTGTGGATTGGCTGGAGCTTTGTTTGTTTACACACATCGAAAAATTGTCGATTTTCATCAACATCACAAACAGAACGCAGTGAACAGATTTCTTGAGAAAAGGTCTGTCTGACTTCCACTACACAACGCCCTACTTCCCCACTGTTGCTTTCCACAGTTTATTTACTCAAAATTTGTCATATGAGGTTTCCAATGACGATTTCTTTTTTTCTTTCAGCCGATTCATATACCCTGCTTTGATAGTTGTGATTGTGTCTACCCTATCTTTTCCGAAAGGCTTTGGACAATTCATGGCTGGTCAGGTATGTTATTCTTGTCTGTTGCACCACTGTTGCAACAGACCAACGACTGTAAAACACTGCATTGTGAGCATAGAGCGTATGTAATGATTGCTATAAGATCTTGGACGATTTCCTTTAAGATCTTCTCGAAGATCCTCTATGGCGCTCTGAGCTCTAGTATTGTTCCTCGAGATCTTCAATGAATCTCTGAGACCTTTAATGACTTTCTAGGATCTTTAATGACTCTCTGAGATCTTCAATGACTCTCTGGGATCTTTAATGACTCTCTGAGATCTTCAATGACTCTCGAAGATCTTCAATGACTCCCTGAGATTTTTAATGACTTTCCCAGATCTTCAATTGCTTTCCAAGATCTTCAATTATTCTCTAAAATCTTCAATGGCTCTTTAAGACCTGGTATGGTTCTCTAATATAATAGGTCTCTACGATCGTCTAATATAGCAGGTCGAAGACACCATTGCTCTCTAAGATCGTCGATGGTTCTCTAAGATCTTGGATAGCTCTCTAAGAATTTCAATTCTCAAGAATTTAGGAAACTGTTGCTTTACTTGAGATACTCTACCTAATTCTCTGAAGGATGAATTTTAGACTTCACGTTTGTTTTCATTTATCATAGTTGACAGCAAGAGAAGCCTTAACCGAGTTATTTTCAAATACAACCTGGTCTATTCACAAGCCAGATGTACAGACATTGGAGGTTATAAATCATTGGCAGACAAGTTACAGTAACATCTATGTCACCTTGGTTGTTTTCATACTTATCAAGGTAAGCATGTGCATCAGAGCATCAGTACTCCATGTAGCAGTTGATGGCAGCTCTATGAGTTTATACCTCGCAGTTCCATGAGTTTATACCTCGCAGCTCCATGAGTTCATACCTCATCTCCATACGTTTATACCTCGTGTGTTTTGTTATTTCAGTTTATACTAACTGCAGTTTGCGTTGCGTTACCTGTTCCTGCTGGTGTCTTCTTTCCCGTCTTTATCATCGGTACGTCATTCTATTGTCTAAATCCTATTGTTCTATTGTTCTATTCTATTGTTCCATCGTTCGTTCTATTGTTTCCAAAGTGCAGTTGCAATTGATCATGTTATATACAGCAGCCTATTTAATACACCACACAGCTCTATACATGCTGTACGACATCAAACGGCATGTATGGCTTGGATATAAAGCTGATTTTGTGTTTTCTTCAACCTTCAGGTGCTGCGTATGGTCGTTTGGTTGGCGAATGCATGGCTACGTGGTTTCCAAATGGAGTGAACACGCCCATAGTACCAGGAGGCTATGCGGTCGTCGGTGTGTCTCGTTTTGAATTTTCCACAACTCATCCTTTTTACCTTGCTTCCATCCTTGCTTTGCTCTGAATCTACGTGATCGATTCCTTTCCTTTTGTCCAGGAGCCGCTGCGATGGCGGGAGCTGTTACCCACACGATTTCGACATCTGTCATTGTGTTTGAGCTTACAGGACAGATCACGCATATATTACCTGTGATGGTAAGATTGACTGCTTCAATTTACTCTTTTAATTCACAGCCTTCTTTGATCGAGGCATTGTCACAATTTGTTGAGTTTATGCCTCATAGCTCCCTGAGTTTATGCCTCACAGCTCCCTGAGTTTATACCTCACAGCTCCCTGAGTTTATGCTTCACGGCTCCCTGAATTTATGCCTCACAGCTCCCTGAGTTTATGCTTCACGGCTCCCTGAATTTATGCCTCACAGTTCCCTGAGTTTATGCCTCACAGCTCCCTGAGTTTATGCTTCACGGCTCCCTGAATTTATGCCTCACAGCTCCCTGAGTTTATGCCTCACAGCTCCCCGAGTTCGTGCCTCACACCTCCCTGAGTTTATGCTTCACGGCTCCCTTAATTTATGCCTCACAGCTCCCTGAGTTTATGCTTCACGGCTCCCTGAATTTATGCCTCACAGCTCCCTGAGTTTATGCTTCACGGCTCCCTGAATTTATGCCTCACAGCTCTTTCAGTCTACAGCCTTTTGGCTCCTATTAATACACCACTACCCAAAAAATTTATAAGAGCATGGTCAGTATATGAAATATATCAGATTTTATTCGATGGTACATTTATCCGTTTTCTTGTAGATCGCAGTTCTAATAGCCAACGCCGTTGTACAACAACTTCAACCAAGTTTCTATGATAGCATCATCGAAATCAAACAACTCCCTTACGTTCCTGAAATGCCGCGAACCCGGTAAGAAGGTCCAGCTTTTCTTTCAAAACTCTTACCTCCGTGATGGTTGCATTGGAACATAAGTTTTTGTTATTTGAGCATCTAAGTTACTGCTAATTGCTGCTGCGTAGCGGAGCGAAGCGGCTGCGAATTTCGTGCGAATCCAAAATGGACCATTTAGTATTAGCTTTTTTGTTAGTTGAACTCTTGTGGCGTAGTGGTTGGTACTTGTGCTTGCCACTCATGGAGTCACGGATCAATTCCACTGAGCTCCACTTGAAGTTGAGTTGAAGTTGAGTTGAAATTAAATGAGGCCTGGTACACCGAGGATCTACAAGAGAAAGTAGATCCCCGGCGTACCGGGACTTTTCGTCTTTCCGTTCAGGATAGTTTTTCGGCAGAAACGCCGAAAAACCATCAACCGATCGTACTCAACTGCTAACTCTGTTGGTACACCGGGGTGACGAGGCCAACAGTGTCGGTCTGTTCATATATATCCAGCGACATCTGCTTGGTGACTCGCCACCGATATATATAGATACCTCAAATTACTATCTGGAATTGTGTGCACAGGTTTTCTAATTGTGTGTGTGAGTCAATACGCATGCGTATTTATATCATTTGCTCTCCTTTGTCTCCACAATTCAAGTTCGAACTTTATTTTGTTTTTGTTATTTTACCATCTATTATGCCAATGGAAAGACGCGTACAACAGCGTTGCCAACAGCAACGCCCCCATCACTGCCAGCCAATCCAGAGCCCAGTCGTAGCTACTTCCTTCATCTTTTTAAATTAAATTAATTCATTTGAACATACCTGCTATTTATTCTTTGTCTTAAACCCTGCCTCATGAAACAATATTGTAACACACACCCGAGCAGCACTCGCCTAAACGCTCTTTACATCTACTAGACGTTTTTTCGAGACAGCGGATGTCAACTTTATTGAATCAAGATGGTTTGATATCTCTTTTCATGGTCTGCATAATTTGCCTGTGGCATAATTAGCAGCCACTGGCTGTTTTGATCTTATGATCCTTCCATGTTATAAATAGTGGTTTATATCCCATCTTTGGTATAGCGTCGGTGGTGTAGCGGTTAGCATGGTTGCCTTCCAAGCAATCGATCCGGGTTCGACTCCCGGCCGACGCACCTTTTTCATTTCTTTCTGATATATGTATCTTGGTTCAAAACCCTTCTTATCAAATTCTTATCTTATTTTGCTTCTTTTTTTGCTTTGCCTTTTTGGCATGTTTAATTTCCCTCCTCAACCAAGGCCTTCAGTTTCTTAATTTAAACTTTATTTGGTTTTTATCTATATTGAAATTCGTTAGTAAAATTACATTTCTGCATTAACCTATTCAAAACTACTCCCAAAATGACGTCAAAAGGACAATCATTAGCAAAGATTCCTTGAATATGTACAGACTTGAGTCACAATTTCTCTAGGCGTCGGTGGTGTAGCGGTTAGCATGGTTGCCTTCCAAGCAATCGATCCGGGTTCGACTCCCGGCCGACGCACTCTTTTTAAATTTTTTCCAACTTTTATTTTAATCCATTTCTTATTTCTTTTATCAATTTTGTTAGGTATCGAATAAATGTTGGTGACATCATGAACCCAAGAGTATTTTACATAACAACAAAAAGCACATATATGCAACTGAAAAATTTATTGAAAAAGTCAAATCTCGTGTCGTTTGCTTTTGTTGAAAACCAAGGTATACCAATTTTTCATGTTTGAGACAGATTTTGAGATATACATTTCCTTTATGTAATTGCTTTATTTCTTATTGCCTTTATTCGTGTTATGTTTATTTATATTTTCATTTTTTTAGATTCTATGATACTTCTTGGGAGCTTGCGAAGGCCAGAATTGGAACGCTTGCTTTTGCAGCAATTGGAAAAGGGCCAAAAAGAAAATGGAGCATTGGACCCCATAAAAGAATTGTAAGTTGCAATTTTTATTACTTAAAAAAATACTCAGCCAGTAATCGTTTAATCAATAGATCAATCTACCAATCATTCAACCAAAATCACTAATCATTTGATTGATTAATTTTGATTGATTTTGTTTCCGCACCTTTTTATATGGAACTTGCCTCGAGGACCAGCTCTTAAAACTCCTTATTTTAGGGCCTGTTTTGACCAGTTGACCAAGTTGTAGCACCAAACGTTTTTCAGCACAATTCCTTAATCCTAGTTTGAAATTTAGTGACTGAAAGATGGCATAGCTGCAAAAACCTTGCTAAAAAGGCAAGGAAGAAGTTTAATAAAAAAGTACAATGATTTGACTGTAAATTGTTCGAATATAGTTATTGTTCTCAGTTATATCGCGGTTATAGAACTAATAATAATTATTGTAATACTTGTTTATGAATATGTTTGGGTCCTTTGGATGTAGGTTCCTTATAAACGTGTTATTTGTGAAAAATCGTATATTCCTGTTTTGTTTTGTTTCGTAGAAGCAGAGTAAGTTACAACACAAACAGCGAATCGGTTAATGTGGTGTTCGATGAAATCCAGGTAAGCAATATTTTGTAGTTTTGGAGGAGATTGTAAGAAACTAAGATTCTCGACTTTTTTTGAGTAATATTCAAAAACAAGTCAGGTTATAAATAATCAATTTTTTAGATGAACAAAGATTACGAGCAGTCTTCTTTAATGGCAGAGCTGGTAAAAAATAAAATATAAAATTTAAAAACTTCACTAAAACATATCTTTTATCCTGAGTACTTAAAATTGATGGTTTTATGATATCGTAGCTTTAAACTGACAAATTTAATTTGCAAAACTCTACTAAATTGTTTGAGCTTGAAGACGTTTGTTGTTGAAAGTTAACATACATTATAACATGACATTAATGCATGATAATAGAGACAAGTTTACAACCTACTTAACTGAAATAGTCATTTTACATAGGTTTTCATTTGAGTAATCCTGGAGTTTATACATATAACCATTTAAATAAGCTTCAAACCTCGATATGATAAACCACAAACCCATACTGTTCTGTTTTTATTGTGTCGAATTCGAATATAATATGATATTTCTGATTTTCCAGGGAGATGGCAAAAGAAAGACAAGGAAAGGCAAAAGCCCTAAGAAACTTTTGGCTGTACAAAAGTTGTTTCTGACAAGCACAGAATTATCCGAGGTACGAGAAAGTTTATCATTGCAACCTGATTTTATACCTCACAGCTCCTTGAGTTTATACCTCACAGCTCCTTTGATTTATACCTCACAGCTCGTTGAGTTTGATACCTCGCAGCTCCTTGTGTTTATACCTCACACCCTCGTTAAGCTTATTCCTAATTTTATCATAGCCATATTCATTATTATCTTTTACATTTTTTAGACTGCTACTTCATCTGGTGAATTTGACGAAGCAAATGTAATTTTCTTATTGTCAACTCATCATTTTCCTTGACCAATCTAATGAATATAAAAGTAATTATTATAAATTTATAAATTACATTTATTTATTGTTATTAGCAATATCCCGCTTGGGAATTGGAATTGCTGCAGGAAGAAATCGATTTTTCGGATGCTCATGTTGACCCTGCTCCATTTCAATTGGTTGAACAAACTTCATTATACAGGGTTTGTATTGCAGCTTAATTGATCTATGACCTTTCAACTCGCATTCATTAAACCTTTTTCATATGAATTCACCATATCAGAGCTTGCCTCAAACTTCCTTTTCTTCATAGATCATGCATAGCCTTTCACCCTTTCTTGATTTCATATGACCCTTCTTGTCTTGACCCTTTCACCCATTTATGACCTCATATGACCCTTCCTTGATTTCATATGACCCTTCTTGAACTTTCACCCATTTTTGACCTCATATGACCCTTCCTGGCCTTTATAGATCATGCATAGCCTTTCACCCTTCCTTGATTTCATATGACCCTTCTTGACCTTTTCACCCATTTCTGGCCTCATATGACCCTTCCTGGCCTTTATAGATGTTGCATAGCCTTTCTAATCCTCCTTCACCCTGTCACCCTGCCTGACCTCATATGACCTTTCTTAAACATTGTGGGTCTGGCATGACTTTGCATGACACTGTTACACCTTGCATGACCTGAGCTGAGCTCAAATGATCTTAATTTTTTCTCTCAGGCACACAAGTTATTTTGCTTGCTGAATTTATCACATGCTTACGTCACATCTATTGGTCGACTCATTGGCGTCGTATCTCTGAAAGAGGCAAGTGGATTTTCTTTTCATACTGCACGTTTTATTGAACTTACTTATTTATTCAGTTACTCGCCCACTTACTACTTCCCCACTTATTTAGTTACTTACTTACTAACTTATTTACTTACATTCTTATCCACTTACGTATTTACTTATTCAGTTACTTATTTATTTTTATTTACTTACTTTCCCACTTATTTACTTACTTATTTACTTACTTATTTAGTTACACACTTACTAACTTATTTACTTACTTACTGACCTACTTCTTACAGTCTTATCCACTTACTTATTTAAATACTTATTCCTTACGTACTTTTCATAGCTTCGTTTGGCCATTGAAAACGAGGAATACTTTATTGGCAAGCGAAGACACAGACACAGGAGAGCGTTAGGTAGCGACTCCGAGACAACATTTTCTGAGTCTTCAAGAAATCCATCTGCTGCTTCAGTCGGTCAATTTAGACCATGATTCATTGCGACACGGTTTGTGATAATACATGCCATGGAGATATATTGAGTCTCGCTTCGGATCACTCTTAGTTTGGGGCCACTGCACATGCTCATTGTGATGTTTTGACTTCAAAGTTCAAGTGCGCATGTGTGGCAACCCCATTCCGACGGGGTATCTGAGACCGATTTCAGCTTTCTCCTCGATAAATACAGTGATACAGACCTTATTTTAGGGTATATAGTTAGGGTTTGTGGGGCATGAAAACTCGAATAGCAGTCATGAACATTACCCAATGTGCATGTGCTTAGTTTTTAACAATTTATACAGTGAAAACTCCCATATAAGTTGGCCAATGACCAATGTATTAAGCACTTTCAGGCTGGTATTTCTGCTCAAAACAATAAAAGCAATTCTTTATTGTTCTTTAGCAACAGGCTGAATGCACAATTTGCCGATTTTTATATTTGGGTTGCACTGGAATAGTACATGCAGTGAAGTTTCGATGCAAAGATCTCTACATGCCACAAGGCCCCTGATATAACGAACTTAATATCTTGTACCTGGAGCTGGTGCATAGCATAAATGATGCCCTTGATTAAAGAAACTCCAGTTCGAACTTCGAACAACAAAGCACGTGCTCATTTTCTTCACAATTCTTTGCGTCGAAATTTCACTGTACTTTTTTATAATGATGGGAATTATTTTTATACTAAGTCTTATGGATTACTATCAAATTGCGA
This sequence comes from Sanderia malayensis, assembly GCA_013076295.1. Lineage (NCBI taxonomy): Eukaryota > Metazoa > Cnidaria > Scyphozoa > Semaeostomeae > Pelagiidae > Sanderia > Sanderia malayensis. Next base: position 1,862,732 of record RQOL01000824.1, on the reverse strand, counting down.
CGTCGTTTTTAACGTTAAAATCATTTTCTGTTTCAAGAATTATATTAACTAATAACTTTTGGACCGGGGAATTGTTAAGTCCATATTCTGTAAATTAATTTTTCTTTCCATTGAAGATTTCTAATAATTTTCTAACAATTCAAAAATTAAACCCTTCAAATTGACAAATTTATCATAATCTAACCGCTGATTGTAAATAGAAACGTGATTACTTATGTTTTATTTCAAGACCTCTGAAAAAGCCAAGCGTGTTTGCAAATAACGTCTTTACACTCCCCCTTTAATTTTCATGCAAGCTATTGGTAGACACAGGAAAAAACAGAATTCCAGGGGGTAACATCTATCACCCAGTTCAATATATATTACGTACAAAGTGCATTGCGTCTATATTATAATTGGTTTTGTTAAAGGCATAAATACTAAATAGTACATACTAATTATAGATTTACAAGCGATGAAATAAAATTGTTTGTCATACTACACAGCTCCTAAGCGTTGGGTGAAAATGTGCTTCACTTCTCCGCAGTAAGTAGCCTCGTAGTCATCTAGATTTTTGTCTATCCTCTCTTTCAAATCTTTGATTGTGTCAGTTCTGAAGTTGAACTCGTTAAATGCGTCGTATATCACTTTGAATTCAGGTTGTTTCTGATTGTGGAATACTCGCCTGTTGCCATGGACAATGGAGATGCCTCGCTCTGATGCAGCCTCGCAGTTGTTGCCGTACATGCAGTGGTCTGGGCGATAGTTCCATTCACAAGAGAAAACGTACACTTGTTCTTGAAAAAGAGGCAAAAATCACGCAGATGTAAGTTTGAATTATAAGATATTTTAGAAGCACAGGAATTAGAGAAAGGAATGGGTGCATTCATATTCACCCCCCACCCCTCTTACACCTTCCAATGTTTAGGGATGGAGGGAGCAAATGTTTAATATACAAGCAAAGGAATTGGAGAGGAGGAAGAGTGCTTTCAACCCTCCATGTCTCCTATTCTAATCTCCAGGAACAACACCTGTTTTATATTTACGTTCCCCACTCCTCTTTCTCTAATTCCCTGGTTCTTCATTCAAATGCTCCAGCTTTTATACACTCCAGAATCCTCTGGCAAGTACATACCTGGTTTGAAATGAAACATGATATTCAAAAGGCACTGATCCCCCCATGTGATATCATATCGATATTTCTTGTAAATTGGCAAAATGTCACTGTTCCACTTAACCTCTCTCATCCGCGTCAAGTTCATCAACATAACCCCAGAGTTCAACCCAAGTCTGCCGTAATATGGGTGCCTTGCAAATCTGTTGTACCAACCGATAGCATCAACTTCACCCTCCGGTGCAAGACCAGCCAACTGCGTCCCGTTAAATTTACCAAACATGTCCCAAATATCTTCTGGTGGTCTCATTAGTAGGATGTCTGTATCAACATAGATAACTGAATCCACATCAGTGAGAAGAAGCTACAAGAGGAAAGAATTTAGAAGTCAGGGCTTATAATGATGCAGTGTCTCCAAATAAGACATGTTAAGGATTTTTGTAGCTGCATTTGTTCTACAAAGAGGAGTAGTTTAACATTGTACAACTCAGCATAGGAGGGACAAAGGGGGGAAGGAGAAGATAAAGCTACTTAAAAACACTTATGGGTGTGATTTTTCAAGAATGAGCTACAACAGTGAACAAACATTCTTGGGACACTTGTAAAATATAGAGAAAAATCTATCAATGCATAAACTTCTTTTCCCGAGAGATTTATTCAACCCCACTCCCCCTAAAACAATGTTGTTCTCTCAATCAGACCCTTGTGGTCACAAGCAAAAAGAATTGTTGTTAATGTTTAACAGGGGATGAAGAATGGGTGCCCAATTTCAATAAGTTAAAACAATTATAAACCATTGTTTTTTCTTACAGGGAGGAAGAGTCGCTGTGAAGCACAAGGTTTGAATAATGACTTCCATTGGTGAAAATCATCCATTCCTGGAAACATGATTGGGTGTAAATCTAATTTTATTCTTCCATCAGTAAACATTGGCCATTGCTCTATTTTGTCTTTGAACTCCTTGTGAAGCTGTTCTTCTGCAAAAACATGGAAATGAAGATGCCGGTTTGTGAACATTGCAAACGATTTCAAACTTGTAACTGCTTCTGGTGCTCTGTCTCCGCACGCTACAATTGCTACATGTAGTGGCTTAGCAGCTTCCCTTTAAAAGAAATCACTCCATTCGTTAATATATTCAATATTTATTATGAAAAGTTTTATCTTAGCTTGTCAATTAAATTTGAAGAAACATCTGAAACAGAAGTCTTAGAGGTGAGAAAATCCATACTCTATCTGCTGTTCTGTTCCGTCTTCAATTTCATTTTCATTATCAACCATTTTCTTTGCCTCCTCACCATCAGTTTCATCTTCTTTTGCATCGATATCTTCATGTAAATCAGGCCTTCTTCTTGGCTTTGCAGCTCCTTCTCCATATTCGTCATAAATCTTCTGAACTTCAGGAGACAGTGGGAACCCGGGACCTCTCTCATGCTTATTCAAAACCCAAATTTGAAATAGAATATACACAACTATTGCCAGAGTTGTGGCAAAAAGAAATGCTATTTTCAACTTTCTTATATTCATATTCTCAGGTGCTGTAGCTGTCATGTTCTTAATTTCATGTTCGTGATTAAACTTTGATTCGTCAACTTCTCTTCTTCGCATGCTTAATAAATAATCTGCAAAATAAATTTAACAAAACTTAAAACTTCAAACTTCAAACTTCAAATTATTTTTTCAGCATAAAATTAATTAATTACAATTATAAATTTGTGTAACCTATTTATACCTAATAACAACAATTTACAGAGACATATTCGTTTAGTTAACAGATGATTACTACTGTAATTAAAAAATTTTAGGCTGATGGACACATGGAAAGAACTTTGGGCAAGCTATCGAGCCATGTGTCCATTTTGATGCATTTTTCATATAATTATAAGTTTGAATAAAAACAACAACAACAGTAAGATTAAGATGGAATAAAGATAGAAAAAATAGAATAAGATAGAACTAAATAAAATAAAATAAAATAATAATAATAATAAAAGAAAAATATATATATAAGACTAACGGATTAAGTGTATTATAGCAAAAATAAAATTATAAAATAATCGTAAGGTCCTAATAATCAAGCCTACGGATCTTCAGATTTTGTTCATAAGGAAGTATTTTAACTGCTTCACAAAGTGATGTTTATTATGCATCTTTTTTAACTCTATAGGTAGGGAGTTCCAAAATTTGATTCCATCAAAAGTGAGGAAGTTTTTTTTATAATTGGTAGAAATGGATGGGAGGGAAAAACCTTCAGAAGAAGATTGCCTTGTGTTATATTTATGTACATTTCTTGTTTTTACAAATTCCCTTTCAAAAGAAGTTACACAGTAATAGTTTGCTAACTCAGTCTATATTTGCTTTTTAGGTGGAAAATAATTGCTCACCTATATATCAGCACTCCATCAAAAGCAACTATAATATTGGCGTATGAAAATGCAAGGCCATTGTTTTTATTTGATTTCTCCACAGACAGACAATGAAGTAAATTAATCTTTAATTCAATGGACGCCCTCAACGTTGATTTGTGCCTCCCACCTTTTTTATTTTGCTACGATGGAATTGCGAGGGAGCTTAAAGAGAATCTTCTTTTCTACTCGTGCTTCAATTTCAATTTCAATTTCAATTTCATGTATTTTTCAACAATAACAATATTTAATTACAATGATACGAGAAAACGATATGATGAATATTTAAGTTAACTTTTAATCGAACAGAGAAGAATATAGGTATTACATCAGTTTACAAAGTTATTGCTGAAGGACATATGGAAAGAGCTCTGAAAAGAGCTATCGAAGCCATATGACCTCAGTGACGTGTTAAAAATAGATAAAAGTGAAATATACACGAATATGTTTCAAATGTATAAGAAAGATATTTTAAGAAGAAAATTAGTCGATAATGACAAAAAATGATTAAATAAAAGAAAAGAATAATCAATGAAAAATGAATTAAAATTAAAGAAAATCAATATTAATATTAATAATAGGTAATAACAACAATAACAATTTAAGGCATATTAATTAAGGCATATTATTTGGATCAACGGGATGAATTGTATTTTTGGATTTTACTTATATTTTTCAAGAATAGATTGTTTTAGAAAACGTGAAAATGCTTTTTTGGAATTAGTACATTTGATAGTATTTGGTATACTGTTCCAGATTTTTACACCAGAATTTGTAATAAAGAACGATTTGTAATTGGTTCTGAGCGAAGGTTGGGAAAAATTTCCGCTAGTGGCCTGCCTTGTTTTGATGGCGTGGCTTGTACTTCAACAATCCAAGTTTGACATGGCGAAAAACCTTAAGGTATTTTGCAAAATCGTTCTTTATTAATCATTTAAAAACCATTCTTGCTTTGCTTACTTAGTTTTTGATAAGATTTTATTAGTCCTATTCTAGTTCCTTATCCCTGAGCCCTGTTTGACTTGAGGGAGTAGTTGGCCTAAATGTTTTTTCCTGAGTGAGTGAGGTAAGGTTTTAAAATGTACCAAAACGTTGCTTCTACTGCTAGAATAATTTAGTTTAAAAAATTTTTTAAAGCACCATTCCTAATGTCATAGCAATAATTTTAAAAAATCATCAGTAAACAAGTAGAAAAGCAAAGGTTTCTCTATTTTCTGGGAGCTTCCATTTCTGTCTCAGAAAATCCTGACGACCCCACACTTTACCCCGTTTGGTCACGTGTTCTCATGAATACAACAAGTATTTTGTTCTTTATTAGTCTGTTCATTTTTTTATTCTTTTTCTCAGGTCTGCAAGCCCCAAATTGTCAAGATAAAGAGTTTACAGATCTTAATTTGTGAACACCAGGTCCTGTGAAGAATTTAACAAATCCATGAAAACTTTCTTTCTGTGCTGAGATAAAGCAGCCCATGGAGAACTTACAGCAAATACAGATAAGTTCTAGATGTTCATGCTTTCCTTTTCATAATACATGATGTCTTATTTTAGGACTTTACAGTTGTTATGTGCTTTTTGCAGAATTTGTTGCATTTGGTGTTGGTTAAAGTTGTTCCAGCAACAATTTCCAAGACGCCCTGTCCTGGTGGAGTGCTACTGCAATATATTTCAGTCTACCTGCTGTCCTGGGTATGACAATAAGCTCCACTTTGCCAGAAGAAAATGGATGTTCTTTTAAATTTTTATTTGTAAGTTTACATTATGTTTGTTTTCTGCTTGGATTTCTTATTTAAAGAGGCTTTTTAGACATTGATACACTTGAACAACCCTTTGCAATCTTTGTAGATTTTTACATTTTTTAGAGCTTCATGCTTTTGTAGGTTTTTATGTTACCTTATTAGAGCTCTATGCTTCTTTTCGATTTTTGTATTTCCTTGTTAAAATTCCATACATGTTTGTTGTAGACTTTGATGATTCAGAAGACATTTCGAGGAGGGTGAAATTGATGCACGTTTGAAGAAAAGACAAGGAAATAATAATAAGACATTAATCACTGTCATATTTTTCAAGTTACTATTCTCAATATCATTACCTCTATTGTTGTTGTAATTCTTAAATATCAACATTTTTGCAAGCATGAGAGGGACATAAATATTTTTAGGGACTGTTTTAATCCCAATAAGAATAGCCTTAGCCAACCCATAGCTAGTGTAACAGGACCATTTGCCCTCTAACTAGTTCACCCCTTTGGAAATTGGTCAATCCCCCCAGAGATCACTCTCTATTGATTTCGTTCTGTTAGTCAATTTGCTCCCAGAGAAATTAGACATGTTGCTGTCTCGTCTTCTTGGTTGCAGTATGTTACCAGAACCCAGCCAATTAATTCTGTATGTCTTGACTCCACAAAATTTTGTCAGATGCGGCATGCAAATTTTGCTTATTGTAACAATTGACACTTATGATACTTAAAATTTCACGGGTTTACCATTTTTAAATGGGGAAATTCTTTTTGCCTCTCATGCTTTTGAAATTGTTGATTATTTTAATTCATATTTTATTGTAATTCTAATTTTGTTTAATTTATTGTAGAGTTGCTGATGTAAAGAAAAGGATGCGCTGATCTCATCTGCCGTTGCCAAGGGATCTGGTCCGTGCAGAGTGTTGCTGGAGTATCTTGTGCCGTATGGTCTCCATGGAACTGGTTAAGCTGACGCTCTGGCTCACCTTGTTGGCATGTCTTTTGTTGGCACTTTCCATTCTAATGGTGAGAGAAATGTTTATCTATTTTGCTTCTCTTTCATGCTTATCACATGAATATCCAAGTTTCAAAAACTTTAAGGACAGGGCTAAAATGCTTGAGGTATCTGTTTACATTTCAACATCTCTGTGGATACAGTTTGAGAAGGAAGGATTGTTATCTGTTAGCATCCAAAACTAGGAGATGTATTAAGCATTGTACGTGTCATCGTAGTTGAAGCCTGGGTCGCTGAATTTGATATCGGGCTGTTTAGACCTCATTTACGCAAGAGTATGTACCAGAGCCCTGACCCTGGCTACCTACCTAAGTTATAATTCACAAATTCAAATGAATTTCTTTGTGCACTTGTTTTATTAGCTTACAAGTTAGGTAGAATATTGATTGTTGGTTTATTGTTAGTTTATAGTCAATAGATGTTAGTTATATTGTTTTAGATTTAAGATAAAGTAAGAGAAGCTGGGGTATTTCTCTTTGTTTATCTTCCTATTGTTGAGAATTTATAGTTTGTTCTTGTAGTCTAAGATTCTACTACTCTTTATTATTTATTATTTTGTTTTGAATTTGTTGCTGGTTAGCTTAAATATCAGATGCAAGCTTCTAGTAATGTGCTCTAAGACAGTTCGCAAGATGCAAATTGACTTTTGACTGGTGACTGATTTATTTACTTTATTAATAAGGAACCTATACAAAACCTAAAGCATGAAATATGTAAGATAGATTTCAGTATTAGGGTAAAGTCTTAGCATTTACCTACGAGTTTGACAATTGCAGCTAGTCCCTAGCAAACATTTTATACAAGAAATGACGTATAATATAGACTTTGGTATTAGTATAAAGTGTTATTATTTAGCTAAGAGCATAAGAGTTGCAGCTAGCTGGCAAATATTGTATACAAGAAATGACGTGTAATATAGACTTTCGTATTAGTATAAAGTCTTAGCATTTAGCTAAGAGCATAAGAGTTGCAGCTAGCTGGCAAATATTGTATACAAGAAATGACGTGTAATATAGACTTTAGTATTAGTATAAACTGTCAGCATTTAGTCTTAAACTTAAGAGTTGCAGCTAGTCTCTGACAGACATTGTATACAAGAAGTGACGTATAATATAGGTTTTAGTATCAGAATAAGTGTTATTATTTAGCTACGAGTTTAAGAGTGGCAGCTAGTCCCCGACAGACATTGTTTACAAGAAATACGTATTATAGACTTTCGTATTAGTTTCGTATTAGATTAGAATGAATTTAAGATTTGTAGTTCATTCTTCTGAAGACTAATGCAGTGTATGTTGTATTTTTGTTTTTTATCTGCACAAAGTTTTCATTTGTTTGACGTGGATTTTTTATCATTTAAAAGGGGCCAAAATTTAGTGGTGCACGCTCTTGTATTGTGTTGTTCGGCAGTCGTCTGATCAGATAATGATGATACGGCCTGGGGGGTGCAGTAAATGCAGTGACGCTATGGCCTACGGGGGGGCAATGCTTAATACTCTCAGAAATATCACTGCATAGGATATTTGGCTTATTTGCTAACAGGTTTCAATCTCTGACTTCAAAATCTGTATTTCATGGCCTTGTTGATTGTGACTTATACTTCATAGCCATTCTTTGTTATATATTGTCTCGAACAAATGAATTTGGACATAGATTGTGATAAGTTTTGATTGAGTAGCATTATAGATAATATATTTCTCTGACCATTTGAGTGGAAGTGGTAACAAAGGACCTGTCAGCTGGGTAAACTGGGGAGTTGGTCACCAGTTCTATGGGTATCATATGGCACAAGGTATTCCAGCAACACTCCAAGGGCCAGCCTTGGCAACGGCGGAAGAGATCAGCGCATTCTTAATTTGTAATTATTTACTTCCTCCCACCTTTCACGGAACAGACCGTCCGGGACAAACCAGCAGCCGTAGGGCGTCAGGGACCCTACGACTATACTCCATGGAAGTCGCAGGGCTTTCATCCCTACAACTTCCATGGTTCCCAACCCCCCAGTTTGATCCACCCCAGTTACCCCTCCCAATCCATTCTATCCTATTGATATATTTACTTGTATCTATTTATATCTACTTATATATATATTAATCTATCTACGTTTTAATTAATCCTAAGACTAATAGCAGAAGCCCTATGTTTAATTTATTCATTAAGCCTATTTTACTCTTTAATGATCTGGAATTATCCTATACCTATCCCCAAGATGAAGAAAAACACAATCCCTAGCTTTTATTATCAAATTCAACAAGAGTAGAGAAAGTAAATATGATAATCAAATGTCCACAACATCCAGGAAAATCTTCTTTTTTCATATCTTGAGGTCTTTAATGAAATATCTGCAAAATAAGAAATTCGTGGTAAAAAATAATAAAATAAGACGGAGCTAAAAAAGTTTCCAAAAAGTTATCTTCATGCAAAACAAGGTCGTTGCAACTTGGCAATGCAAAAATTTGATATCTTCTGTAAATTAATTTTGATAAATAGGTTGAGTAAAAATCTTACTTATTAAAAATAAATTTAAAGTACTTCTAAATATATAGAATCCGTGATACAATTTGGCTCACATAGAAAAATAAAGGTGTGAATTTGGTAGGAAAAATTTAAAATATCTTTACGGCAAGTTTTTTTAGGCCTACGGGCCTAGAATTTTAACGAACAGATCAGTCAAATTCATCTTTTAGGTAAAATGCAGCTCATAAATAGTGAATTTGTCAAATAAATATCGCAAACCATTTCTTAATCATCAAGATAAGTCAGATTGAAGTACGATATTAATTCGATTACCTTCATTTCATTCTGAATTCATTCACTGTTTGTTCACTGCTTCTTCGTCTTCATTTCCGCACGGCCATTAAAACATCCATCCAAAACCTTTGGGAATCTAATGAAAAAAATTGATGCCTTCTATAAATTAATTTTGATAAATAGGTTGAACGAAAATCTAAGTGTGAAGATAAAAATTAACTCCAATGAAACAAAACCAATTTAAAACTTTAGGCTTTACTATAAGCCTAAGGCAAGAATTTTATCGAAGGGGTCAGTCAAATTCATCTTTTAGGTCAAATACAGCTCATAAATAGCGAATTTGTCAAATAAATATCGCAAACCACTTCCTAATTATCAAGATAAGTCAGATTGAAGTACGATATTAATTCGATTACCTTCATTTCATTCTGAATTCTTTCGTTGTTTGTTGACTGCTTCTTCTTCTTTTTCGTTTTCCCACCGCCATTGAATCAACATATGATGATATGAGACGACGAGACGACCATACCCAGCACAGCAGGCATCTTGATGAGAAAATGAAATTTCGCCACCACCCACAACAACAAACATACTTGCGCAATACGCATGCGTTTCCTAATATCAATCAACAATAGTGTCAATCAAAAAGTCACTTGGGTCACTGTGCATTTATGCCCACCTTTGGGCCACAATAACCCTAAAACCTAACCGATACACCATACAATGTCAGTAGCATTACGTCATGTATACTCCTGCGCAGAAGCATATATATGGCACTGCGCATACACACCCACCTTTACGGCCCCTAACCCTAATCCTAACCCTAACCCTCACAGATACACCATACACTGGCAGTAGCATTACGTCATGTATACTCCTGCGCATAAGCATATATATGGCACTGCGCATACACACCAACCTTTACGGCCTCTAACCCTAGCCCTGACCCTAACCCTCACCGATACACCATACACTGTCAGTAGCATTACGTCATGTATACTCCTGCGCAGCAGCATATATATGGTACTGCGCATACACACCCACCTTTACGGCCCCTAACCCTAACCCTAACCCTAACCGATACACCATACACTGTCAGTTGCATTACGTCATGTATGCTCCTGCGCAGTAGCCTATATATGGCACTGCGCATACACATCCACCTTTACGGCTTCTAACCCTAACCCTAACCCTAAGCCTAACAGATACCCGATACACTGTAAGTAGTACTACGTCATGTAAACTCCTGCGCAGTTGCCTTTGTATGGCACTGCACATACACACTCACCTTTAGGAAATTTAACTTACAAATTGATCAAAATACAAAGTAGATGTTCTCATCAGGTTTTGAACCAGTGGTCTTGAGCTTAGCGTGCAGGAAAGTTACCGGTAGTCCACAGCAGCCGGCAGAGGAGAAGGGGATAAAGTCAAAGGAATCAACGCACCAGACATATAGTCATCCTTCACCCGTTGATATTAGTCATCTACCGTTACGTTCTGCATACATGCGTCATGCCACATTTGAAATTGGCCGGCACAGCAAATCATTCCGCTATCCAATTAAAATGTGCGCTTGACGTACGACAGAAGCAAGTTAACATCTAACCCCTTGAACTACTTCACTGTTCGGTGAATGTTTAGTCGCACCTTAACAAAAAAAACAAGATTTTGTCTACACCCATATCCATATTTTTTCCAGGCACTCATTTTAAAATAAAGCTATTTAATCAATTGCTAAATGCTTCCGATTACTGGCTTTAAATCACGGCAGCACTCATTTCAACAACGTTAACAGCTAGTTTTCAGACGGCATAGGCCGTGAATGCCCTGAAGGGTCCCTTTCATTGTATACTCCATGAACGTTCAAGTTGCAAATCGACATTTTGAAATAGACCAAGACTTGGACAACAAATACTGGAAACACACTAATTGGGTTTCTGTCTTCTAAGACAATTGGTTCAAAAGTTATCGTCGTTGTAAAAACACCGGATATCGACCTCCCTGAAACCCTTAGAAAACCTCCTTGAAACCCTTACCGACCGCTAGGGACACATTGTAATCAAATTAAACTTGCAAATAGCCGAAACATATTATTTCGATCATGCTCATCACGTTGCAACAAATTTCAGCTTTCTAGGACAATTGGTTCAAAAGTTATCGTTGTGGTTGAAGCCATTAGAAGACGTCGTTTCAAGTGTTTTGGAACTGTAGGGCCAGATTTTCATGAAATATGGATTGCAAATAATCGAACCCCACTATTTCGGTCATTCTGATCACGTTGCAACAAATTTCAGTTTTCTAGAACATTTGGTTCAAAAGTTATCGTTGTTCTAAAAACGCCGGTATCAACCTGCCTTCAACCCTTAGAAAGCCTCCTTCTGAGTGTTTTCGAATGCCTGGGGCAGATTTTCATGAAATATGGATTGCAAATAATCGAAACCCATTATTTCGGTCATTTTGATCACGTTGCAACAAATTTCAGCTTTCTAGGACAATTGGTTCAAAAGTTATCGTCGTTCTAAAAACACCGGATATCGACCTACTCGAAACCCTTAGAAAACCTCCTTGAAACCCTTACCGACCGCTAGGGACATATTGTAATCAAATTAAACTTGCAAATAGTCGAAACATACTATTTCGATCATGCTCATCACGTTGCAACAAATTTCAGCTTTCTGGGACAATTGGTTCAAAAGTTGGTCCCTAGGGCTGGCTGCAGCAATTGAATTACTTTATCTATTCTCCATGAACCTTCAAGCTTGAAATAGATTGAATTTTGGCTGACAAAGTGGAAACCTACTAATTAGGTCCTTCTGCTCATTTTGAGACAAGGTTCAGCTTTTTAGGACAATTTGTTCAAAAGGTAATTTCCTGGACTTTCCGCAATAATTTGATTATATTAGCTGTTAGAATTGTTGTCGCAATTTCCAACTTAGTAGTTCGTTGTTACTTGAATCATAAATTGTTAAATCCTACTAATTAGTACGTTTTAAATATTTTTCGTTAGTTTTAGGATCGAGACATCGAGTTATCTACTCCATGTGTTGCTTTGATATTTTTTGCATGAATTTACTTGAGCAGTTTTGTTTTCTGAAATACCGAGCAGACCATTAGAGTTTCATAATAATAGTATTTAAATATAGGAATTCTAGGGGGTATTGTCCCGAAACGCTGTTAAAGTTTGCTTAATTCTCAATTGCACTTTTGCTTACTTTTAAATATTATTATTAAACAAAATAGTACCAAACGCAGACATATTTGTTTTTGAAGGAGTGATTCACAAGGAGCAAGCTAACATCTTTCAACTTTGCCCTGAAATTGTGGCTTTTACGTTCTTCAAAACAACATGAGAATTTAAATAATTAATTAATATTTATACTTACATCAATTTATGAGAATTGCTTTCATTTTCTATCATTCTTCGGTGATATGTTTATGCTGAGTGACCTTTCCTTTCGTATGGACTTCACAACTGATTGAACACGCAAATACAGAAACTTGTTTGAGGCAAAATTGTTCAGCGAATACACCAATATTTGTGGTTTCATTGTTTTTCTAAATTTGTAAAACAATAAAAAATGAGAAAAAATTTACATGAAATGAACATTCGATATAATTATTTGAATGAACAGTTGAATTTGTTTTCCTGATTAAATTGTCATTTAAATTTTAGGATGCGAAACACAAATTATTTTCGATTGAACTTCAAACGTCCAAGCGTGAAAATCACTTTTTTCTTTAGAAAGCTCTCTTGACATTTTTCATGCTTCATAAATATTTAAATTTCAGTTTCAATTAGCCACAATATTCTTCGTTATTTCATGCAATTCTCGGTAGGGTCAAAATTATCTGAAAAAAGAAGCATTTCTCAATCTGTTGTAACAAACTGGGTTCGTACTACTAAATCATCTTTTGCAACGGTCATATCAGCCATCCTGTGCATCAGAGGTTCCAGGAACAGACGTGGTAGAATAATACACGTTTTTTTATAAGAAACCGGTTTATAAGAAACCGAGATCTAGACAACCTAAAATTTAAGAAACTTTTAGAACTATAAGGACGTTGACAACATTGAAATAGCCAACTTGTACAAAATTAATTAAAACAAGTAGAAGTAAATGTAGTTCTTATATCCTATTATATTATTACTTTTGATGTAATGATAGTTGACGTGAATGCAACGATCGTATGTCGTATTCCATTTCATCATATGTCGTATTCCATTCCATGGTATGTCGTATTCCATTGTACTGTATGTCGTAATATGTTTTGATCTCGGTAAGGTTGTTTTGGCCACTAGTATCTTTTGCCAACCCATTCCCAGAGCAGCACGTGGTTTGGTTTGATTTCATCATCCAGGCGATTACTTTCGCATCGCAAATCAATTTATCTCCAAGATAGCAGGCACCTAAATGACGGAATAACTTCCAGAAATCGCTGTGAGCTCGAACAACTCATGTAAGTATACTTTTTTCTTGCTACTTTATAATGCGTAATTATACTATATCCGAGCTTTATGGGGGATATAATGCGAAATAACTTCATTGTCAATAAAAAATAACTTTGGCCTAAGTTTATGACCCACCTATCAAGTTTCGTTTTGGAATGAACTCGTTTGACAGTGCTCATAGGTTAGCTAGATATGTTAGCCTGGCTGGTCGGTTGTTAATTGCATGTCTAATTTACTATTAGTTGTTAAATATTAGCAATTTATGCAGAATTGTTTTTTATTTTCACTCGCACGTGGGTTGGGGGCGTGGTGGTGAAGTGAACTTCTTTGAGCCCGGGTCCAACTACTCCACCTCACGTCATTTCTTTGAAACGCCAAATCAAATACATTACTAATTTTTTAACAGACATTTTATTCATATGCAAGCTATTTTTGTTGATTTCTTCTCACTTTTCAAATGCTATCCAATTCTACAGATGGATAAAGCAAAATTGGAGTGTTGAGCTCTGTAATTCAAGTGATTTGTGGGCTGCCTCATCCCCACATCCCAACCACCATTCACATAAAAATGCACCATGCTATGGAATGCATTCTCGGCGGTCTCAGCACAAGCTGTGCTTGCGTCTTCTCAAACCCTCTCGAGGTTGTGAAGACCAGAATGCAGCTTCAAGGCGAGCTGCAAGCAAGAGGCTCATACAAGATCCATTACCGCAATGTATTCCACGCGTTCTATACTATAGGAAGAGTAGATGGCATCAGGGCGTTGCAAAAAGGTCTCCTGCCTGGTATATGCTACCAGGCAGTGATGAACGGTTTCAGGCTTGGTAATTATCAAGCTATTCAAAATGCTGGTTTGATGCGAACATCAGATGGTACGTTAAGCTATTTCAGATGCATGGCAGCTGGTGCCGTATCTGGCTGCATTGGAGCATTTTTTGGAAGCCCTATGTACATGGTAAGTTTCAATTCAATTTCAATTTTGATTATAGGTTAAGCAAAATAAAAAAACATTATGATTAAGGATAAGTTGTCTACTTCAATACAACCTCGTTTTAGCCACCTTTGTTTCACGACTTTATGCAGCATAATATGGTTATAAATTGCTCTGTATTGCCTAATGTTGCATTGCATTTTATTGCTCTATGTGACCCTTTACCTATCTGCATAGCCATGCCTTCATTTTTGTATCATACTTTCTATTGCTGCATAATCCATTAACCTACCAGATAGGGTAATATCCTGGGGCATTCCCCCTGAGGAGTAATATCCTGGGGCATTCCCCCTGAGGAGTAATATCCTGGGGCATTCCCCCTCTGGCAAAGGATTATCAGAAGAGGATCACCCCTCATTGTTGATCCTTTTCTTGGGCAGGAGTGTATCACAACATTTGACATTGTTTTGCATGGCTTAGGTAGATTGGTGTTTTTCATTTTTTAGATAAAAACCCATCTTCAATCGGAAGCGACGGCAAGCATTGCTGTCGGTGCACAGCACCATTACAAAGGCCTTGCGAATGCCATTTCGGCAGTGTTGCAAGAGCACGGCATCAGAGGCTTATGGCGTGGCGTGACCGGCGCCATGCCGAGGGTCTCAGTTGGTTCTGCTGCCCAACTCTCATCTTTCTCAAAGTCAAAAGAGATGATATCAAAACGAGGCATATTCAAAAAGGATAGCATCATGATTCCGCTCTCTGCAAGCATGGTCGGTAGCATTTTTGTTGTTATGGCAATGACCCCATTTGACGTGGTAAGCACAAGGCTTTATAATCAGGATGTTTCAAAGAGTGGAAAGGGGACTTTGTACAACGGCTTCTTTGACTGCGCTAGCAAAATATTCAAAAAAGAAGGGTTTATTGGGTTTTATAAGGGGCTGGGGGCATCATATTTCAGACTTGGACCCCACACTGTTTTTAGCCTTGTATTTTGGGATAAATTTAGAAGTGCCTATTTGAAATTTAGTCAGCAAAATTAGCAAGACTGTAAAAGATATTTATCACTGGCAATCGTTTTTATTTATTTCCAACGCCAGAGTGTGTTTGTATGTTCAATTTAAGATTATGTTCCTAATTAGGTGATTGGGAAAATAGTTTTAGCAATTCCGGGGATAATTTTTTAAACAGGAACTGTTTATAAATTGACCATGGTTAGTTAAAGTCCAGAGGAATAGCGAGTAAACAGTTAGACTTTTTAACAAAGATTAGAGAGCATATATTTTGAAGCAATTAGAATATTTGTTTTTGATAGAATAGAGCAATGATGATTATGATTCAATAATCACTTTTTAACGCAGATTGTTAATTTTGAAATCATTATCTGGACGTTATAGATTTTTACATTACATTCTCTAATCGTTAGCTCTAATATTTTGTTATTTTTGTAATTTCGGATACGCCTCCTGAATCTAATTCATTATTCACCGATAAGCAATATGAAATTGCACAGTTGATGGGGGTTGGTTGTAATACTTAAGTTGATATTAAAAATTTACGATTTATTCGTTGACCAATTCAAGATTTATTTTCGCCGTTGCCTTACAGAACATCTGCCTTAAATTTCCAGTCATCTTATCCCATTGTCTCGCTAACTGATCAGTTTTAAACACTTGTCTACTTACCCAATCAAATTGCAGACTTTTTCTCAGCAAGACAATGGAATTAGAATTCATTGTTAAGGTAGCTAATCAGTTTCAAGGCTATTGTTTCGTAAACCAATCATCGAAGAGGCGCGTGATATTCCAGTCAAGTGAGAAAAGGTTGGTGGATGATAAGTTCTGCTTTCGTTAAAAGATGTTTTCACATTTGCACTTGTTAGTGTTTATTAAAACAACTATATTTCGACAAGTATTTTGATAGTAATAATAATGTTGAACACCGATATAAAAGAATAACCAAGCAATATGCAATAATGAATGAAGCTTTGAACTTGTTATTCTTGGAGGTCTTGATATAATCCCCGATTTTAAGCCACTGCAGGGCACTAATTTGAAAAAATAAAAATAGATGTCTATTTCTTGTGATTTTATCTAATTTTCAGTCATGCGAAGATTGGCGTTTTATTTTTTCACAACATGATGATATATAATTCACCCTGCCCCATTGTTGGCTGCAGTAATGTATTTTGTTTAAATGTACAGACTAAAAACAGATTTTATGTTCTGTAATCCGTGATTCTTTTTGGTTGGACTAAATTTTGTATTGAGTATACTAATAACTTTGCAGGTTGTTTTTCATGTCGCACTCGTTCTCGTCGGAAATTTAAGCAAAACATCTGCCACACTTGTTCGGGATAGTATGTTTTTGTTTGCCGAAGTCTGCGAATGCATATTATGCTTTGATAGCCTTCTAGGACCTGTTCATGGATGGAAACTTCGTTTTTCGATGTGCTATTTCACGATAACCACGGGGAAGTTTGTTATGGTTAAATACGAGAAAGCGATAGATACAAAATTGCATTCGCCCAGCTAAGAAGAAGAAGTTATCAGTGCTGGAAATATTGAATTTAAGAATGTATGGCTATATCAAATGAATGATAAAACCTGCAGGAAGAAGTCAGTGGAACTAAAAATGTAAGAACTGCAAGAATTCGTGAAATATTCTGGAATGCAAGAATATTTGTTTTGATATTCGTTGGGCAACAATATTTATTGCAAGCTTTTGAAATCGACATAGTTCGAGGGATTTTAAGCAGAAGTTTGCTAAAATGTAATGTTATCTGCTAATTATTGGTATGGAGTCTAACTTGTATATTTATTGACTTGGATAGATTGGGATATCGACTATATCTTCCGAAATTATCTGTTGGATAAGCGAATTTGTGCAAACTTCAACTTCTCTGAGAAAATTGCTGCCCTGGAGTCCCAGACATCTCATCCAATTCAACATTCGTGACCTCAACAAAGATACGAAGATATTTCAGCCAAAACATTTTCACTTTAATTCCGCGAAATCGTCTTTAATCGCTTTGGAGAGACAGAGAATATCATGGAGGCTACAAGATGCGATTCAAATTCAGCCTTATTTGTCTCAAATTGAAAAATGGCTGGCTTGTTAAATCGCAAAACGAATTCATCTCTTCCGTTACGAGCTTCATCAGTTTGGACAGACGTCCGTGGCTTCACAGCGAGAACAACTGCAAATTTAACCTACTACAATGACCATCGCTTAGAAGTTAATGGTCTGTTTGTTTTTCCTCTTGAAATCAATTCTCAAGTCGTTGAATTCGAGGCGAATGTCGAAGGAAGATATGTCTTTGTGGACATAAAAAGCAAGGAAGATTCAGAAGTTGTTGGAATTTACGACGACGAGGTTAGAAACGATGATTTATTTTCAATTTGCATAGGAAAACTTCCCCCGTGGATTTTAATTGATATTCAAGTTACAATAGTCACTGAAATAGCTTGGCTCTCTGATAAACAAGGCCTAAAATTATCATTGCCATCCGTATTTACACCGCGAGTTGTTCAAGACGCAACGAAATATGACGAAAGCAAAAATTCCGACCAACTTGCAGATTTTCCCGCCGTTTCCACACTCGGTTACAGTCTCCAAATAGAAGTGAACATCGAAGCCCCCTGTCTCTTAGCGGAAGTATCATCAACGACCTTTCCGTTAAGAATTGACGCCGTTACGCAAGACGACGACGCTTCAAAAATCCGCGTCACTTTGCCGGACGATTTTAAGCATTGCGACAAGGACTTCGAGCTGTTGATATACCTCGCCAAACCGCACGATCCTTTCATATACATCGAGCAAGCGAGGCAGACACATACGAACGAGGTTGTGGAGAAAAACCCGATCAGTAACATCATGAATAACTCGGTGTTAATGCTGAGTTATTGTCCCGATTCGGCATCGGTTGTCAAAGACACCTCAGGCGGATTCGCGACTTCTGAGTTCATCTTCATGATCGATCGCAGCGGTAGCATGAACGGAAATCTGATCAACAACGCAAAACAGGCCATTTTATTATTTCTTCACAGCCTGCCTAGTAATTCTTATTTCAATGTTATCAGCTTCGGCACTTACTTCAAGAGTTTATTCAAGGAAAGTCAACCGTATTCGCAGTTGAATCTGGAAGACGCGTGTAACCACGTGCGGAGGATCCGCGGCGACATGGGTGGAACGTCGCTGCTTGAACCCCTCGAGTGGATTTTCAACCAGCCGCTTAGGAAAACCGTTCCGCGACAAATTTTCATGGTCACCGACGGCATGGTAATGGATGCTAATCACGTTGTTGAATGCGTGCGCAGACATGGCCACAACACGAGGTACTTAACTTTATGTTTCACTACTGCCAATTTGTTTTTATTGCGGTAATTTAATTATAGTAAGTCCTTGAATAAAGCCCCATTTCTGATAACCGCCCTCTACAATAACCCTCATCTTGATAATTCGCAAATCATTTGCAAGGATATTGAGCTCAAGTATGAAGATATTGAAGTTTTGTAGTGAATGTATTGCAAATAGCAGCAATTTTAAGCGAATAGCTTCACTAATTAGCTGCATGCTATATACATGTTATAAAGCTTCACATTGAGTAAATATCAAATTAAAATTTCCTTCTTGCAAATAGTCGCCGGGGGCCTTATTCAAGGATTTACGGTGTAATATTGTTCACATGTTGCTCGGTTTTTGGTTGCTACATCGTATAGAGCGATGCCGCTGCGTGGGGGCATTACACAGCATTTCCGTGTATGATGCTGCTGCGTAGGAGAGTTGAGATTGGGTAAACTGCTTTGGGAGCCAATTCTAAGGCAATGCCACTGCGTAGCAGCATTATAATTAGCAATGCACTGTCCTTGCAGCGTATTCAAGTACTATGCCTCTGCGTGGTATCATTCCTTTGTGGCTGATTCATTTGCGAAATCCGGTTGCTTACAAATTGATAATCGAAAACTGAGGAAATTTTGGCGGAGTTTTTTTGTTTGATGATCCAATGTTTGAAGAAAGAAAACACGATCATTTTAATATTTAATAAGATAGATTCAATTTGTGGATTTGTCTTTTTTTAAGGGATTTGATTGGATATTGCCTGACGAATTCTTGTACAAATTATCCACAAATCTTTTCAAGATGGCCAATTTTTTCTAATTCTCAACCTTTCTTTCATTTTCATTCATTGGAAGGTTTTGAAAGCCAACAATGCAATTCAATGAAAGTCTTTCATTGAATTGCATTGTCCAAGTTATGACCAACTCTAATCAATACCATCTGTCAGGGAGTTGAACGCAAGATCTACTTTATCTGTTGTTGGGATGCATTTGATGTTGCCAAAGTCTAGTTGTTTTATAGTAGCAAATAATATTTGTTTTAATCTGGTGTAAATTCTCTTGTTTACTTGTTTCAATATTTTTCGTTAATCGAAAGCAGATGTTTTGATTTAGTTTCATCTGCAGACACTACACACCCGAGTTTAGATATTATGAAGCCAAGAGAATTTCACCATCTGCAAGCTATATACCCTTTGCATCTTGTTTCCTCAAAAATTTCTCAAATTAGGCGGATTATTTCCCGCGTGGTTACAGCCAAGCCGTTACATGCAGGGCTTTTCGCAACTTTTCTTCTTAATTTGTCTGAGTTTTTCTTCTTAATTTTTAAATGTCAATATTGGTCGACAGACTAATTGCGAATTTCATTGCAAGAATTATTTTTTCTCTTGTTTATGCAGTTTTTCCCTCTTTTCCTTTTGTTTATGCAATTTTGAGGTTAAGGAAATTGGATCATCCTCTTATTAATCCAGAACTTTTTTCGTGTGTTTCAGAGTTTTTACGTTCGGTCTGGGAGCAAATATTTGCAAGAAATTCTTGAGAGAATTGGCGAATGCAACGCGAGGAAACTCAGAAATCATAGCAGAAGGAGACAGACTGCAACGAAAGGTATCCATATCACTATTACCCCCTGGAAATAAACCAAGTTTTGTAGGATTTCCACCAGAGTCCATGGCTATTCCGGGGGCTCTATCTTTGTAATTACAATCCCAAAACAGAGATTCTTGGCATCGTACTGCTATAAAGTTCTAATGAGCTGTCACGGTGCGTAGAGGACTCCCTATAGAGCCGTATAATATTATAGCCTTATATCCTTATATCCTTATAGATATTATGGCCTTATAGCCTTATAGAGGCTGATAAGATATTTGTTAGACCTCTAACTGATTCTATAGGTTCTTTTAAAGCTTGATAAACCTAGTTACTGATCAGAGTTTCTTTGTTCAAGGTCATCGAGAAGGTTCACTCGGCATTGCAGCCAGCCTTAACTAATATTCGTGCGTCATGGATCTTACCAGACGGATACGACGTCGTTTACACGCCCGAACACATCCCGTGTCTGTTTGACGGAGATCGGCTGTCGTTGTATGCGATTCTCGCAAGACGACACGACTTGGATACGACTTCCAATGGTAAGAGATCGCAGGAAACATCAACTGGATCTGTCAAGGAATTTTGGTTCGAGGTATGCAATGCATTGCTTCATAACTCGACAATATTTTAATAGTTAACTTCTCCACTATTCTCCTCACTATTATTATCATAATCTGTTACGTTCCCAATTATTCAAGTTCGTAAACGGCAAATTCACTAGGCTCGATAATCCAGTTGTTTATTCAAACGTTTATCATCATTATTATTATCATATTCTCTCTGCTTTAAGCAGTGGCAATTCTCATAGCCGATGTTACATATCAAGGAAAGGGGTCAAGGCCCATGACCAATGGTTCCCTGAGGCCATTTTTTAGCACTCAAGTATTTTTCTCGTTACATTGGCTGTTCTTATTAATTTCGTCTTCTGAAACAGTGCTGTATTCACTGTGATGATCTGTTTTTTAGCCATTCATCCAGTTTCTTTGCTTATTTAGCATCATTTTTTGTTTTCTTCCGAGCCTACCCTCACCTCGAACAGGAAGGTAAATTATATTTCCTTTTCCAGGAGGATGAGTTTGACGTTGAGTTAATTTGCGATGAACAATCAGAGAAAGATTCGAAGAGCATCGCAAATGAATCGAACATATCACACGAGAGCCTCGTTTACAATCCAATCGATCCCGACGAGCTACGTCTTTGTCCCGAAACCGAGGATGGCAATGATAGCGAGGTTTTTCTAACTGAGGAGGAGGCTGAGTGCATTTCAGAGAGCTACACCTGGCAATATCGCAAGCGAAGCTCAATCGATCGCGTGCAGTCGTGGAAAGTGAGTCGCAATCCTGATTCGATTGAGGCGGACAATGCCCTTGGTGTGCCTATTTACGAGAATCAATGGTGCTCTGCAGAACGGCTTGTTTCACGGTCCGCGTCGTACCGATCGGCCAAAGAGAACCGTTTTAGCGCCAGCACGGGTGATATTAGAAGGCCTTATTGCGGCACCACGAGTAGGGAGGGTGGGAACGAGAGTTTTGACATGGCAAAGTCACATGATCAATGCCTGGATTCCGTGCATAGGTTTCTTGGGCATCCGGGATTTCCGACCAGGCATAATTCAGCAAGAAGTAACGAAGGTCGGTCTCCGATTCAGAAGTCGTGCACTGAGTTTGAAATGTTTTCCGAAACCGGTCCTTATTGCAACAGTAACGAGATGATTTATATGAAACCGACCTACCATGATCACATCCGGACAGACCCATCGGAATCCACGTGTAATGATGACGTAGGAACGGACAAGAGGCATGATGTAATGGCACGTTATCCCAAACTCATGCCAAGCTTCGAAGAGGAATATGGAGACTTACGCGAGTATAATATCGATGCTCTTCGGAAAGAGGCTCGTCGATTGAAGCAGTCTCTTTCTGACGACCACGTGAATACGCATTTCATTGACGAATCGAATTTTAAAATCATCTGCAATATGATCAACTTGTTGGTGATAGAAAAGCGACGACGTTTGTTGGATTTCGTGACGCAACAGGAAGAGTTCGTCAAATGCAATTGGGAAAAGGGATACGAGAAACACAAACAGTTTGCAACAACAACAACAACAGAATGCGATAATCGAAGAGACAGTGGACTGGGTAACAGATCTTCGTCCGAGCCAAAAAGCGACCACGAAGAGGAATACACAGCCTTGCATCACAACAATAGGCTCGAACCGCAGCGTGGAATTTTCTCAGTCGCTTCGAGTGGCTATTTCGAGCCGGATCGGTTCGCTGCGGAGGAGAAGCGACAGAACGTCATACGACAGACTCTGTACAAACGACAGATATCCGACGAGTGTCGCTCGGACAAGAGTGGTAAATCAAACTTATCTACTGGTAGGCCTAAGTCAGCCACTGGTTGCGAAACATCTTCATGCAATTGGAATAATAAACAGAATATTGGTTGTGCGACGGAGCCCCATACGACTCATTACGCCGGACATACACGGTCCGTTGGAAGCGACTGTGCCTCTGGTATTTGATTTATATACTTCTCTATTTTATGTGCTTGTGTTGCACTTTACGATTCAATGAATTAACCATTCAACGAATCAATGCCAAGAAAGAGTTTATGTTACGCCAAATTCACACACAAGTTTACCTCTTACATAAGTTTCACTTAAATCTTGAAGTCTTAGCCGAAGTGATCTATTTGGCAAGCTTCTTTGCTTTGATATTCGTTTGTGATAAATTATAGTTGGAAACTTCAAGCTTGTTCTTGACATTTGCATCCAATGGCATGAGAGATGGGAGGCAAGTGGCCCCTACTTTTCGCAAAGCTTATTTCGAGATTAAATGTATCGTGTGTCAGGCTGTTTTTCTTGTGGTGTCCCCCCCCCCCCACCTTTTAGTATGTTGTTATACCTGCACGCTGTATCTCCGTGTTGTATCTACATTTGCATGCATTTTATCGTAGGAAAGAGCCGCACGTCACTGCACAGCGGCGACAATCATTCCTCCGCAGGGAAGATGCTGGCTGGCATCTCGAATCGCAAACTATCAGATAACAGCGACTCACGCTTGAGTGCCAACAGTGACATCGCTGCGAGAAGAAGTACCCCCGGCAACGATGGAGACCGCTGTACGAAATGGATGAGTAAAGACAGCTTGACGGGGGGAAAGGCTATGCTAGGCAGTCAAACGAGTCCTTTGAAATCACCTGGGCTCTCAGGAACCAAATCTGTTTTCAGCTCCTTCATTGATGGAGTGAAAAGTTTGGCCAGCCGCTTGTCTGAAAAATCTACAGGTATTCTTGATTGCCGTATTTGCTCTAATTAGCGCCCACCCTCTTTTAAGCGCCCCCTCCAATAAGCGCCCACCTTAAAATCAAAACCTGTGAGCTAATTCTTACATTCTGCGCAGGAGGAAAAAGAAAAACGAAAGCAAAATATCGTTTTTCTTTTCCCTTCTCCGCAGTAACCTTCCCTTTTTATGACGAAATACGAAATAGACTTGGAGCAAGTCTAGCTTGCCCTGGTTTGCGCAATCCCCAGGCCACATTTAGTACAGCACGTCAATTGTTGTCATTTCAATTGCAGAAAATCTGAGTGAAAAGCCTTCGTCAACAAAAACCGGATTTCAAGGAATCTTCTCTTCAAAACAAAACACTTTGGAGAAAAGAAGAAGAAGCAACCTCACTCGTTCTTCGGAAGTCGAATATTCAGACAACGAAAATAGCAAGAAAATCAACAACAAAATGGACAATCTAAAAAGGAACAAAAGCGACGCTTTATCGAAGGAAGTATCATTTGAAAAAGCCTCTCTTGCTACTAATAAAGATCAAGTGAAGAGACAGTCATCCATGCGATACACTAAGCCGATATTGGAGCGATCTAGGACGATAAGCTCGTCGTTCGTCCACGATCTGGGCGATGGAGAAGAGATAACAGGCGATAATGTCACATTGAATCCAAATCAAGGTCTCGTGTATTTATCTGGATGCGTTGGGAAGAGGATTTTCAAGCGATTAATCCCGTTCAAGCTTGCATTTGACCAAGGTATGTAACAAACACTTCTCTGCAGGGTCGATTGATTATCGTCAAAGCAATCTACCCAGTAAGGACCCAGTAGCTATACCAGTAAACACCCACATATAAGAACATGTGAATTCTACATCCAGCCTTATGTTCAAATACAATAGTCCATTGTCTTTTCTATTGTTTTGAGCAGGGTTTTCAGCCTGGAAGGTTCTTAATTCACTGGTTCTTATATGCGGGTGTTTACTGTAAAGAATTGAGCATGTAGTCTGTTGAGCTGCTTTATAGTCATCGAGGGCCTGTGGCTTAAAACAGACTTCTTTATGAGTTGACTTTAAACCAAAACGTCTTTATATTGACGCCAGAACATCTTTGCATTGGCGCCAAGACATCTTTACATTGACATCTTTATGCTTCTGATGTCACTTCCCGCACAAGGTTACATATGTGTTTTTGTGCTTCTTAGATAGCGCGTACGAAAGATCAAAGGAGCCAACCATACATCAACTCGGAGCCAAGTCGATTCTGCGTGATTTGGAGCAGCAAATGGAAGATGATACGTCACTGGATGCGAGCGGAAAAGACTACATTGCCAAGTTGATTGGACAGGTTAGTCGATCAGCAAGAATACCATCGAAATACACGTCAATGATCGCAATTGATGATGAATGCGAAGAGGGCCAAGCTCTTTGCATTAGAAGATTTGGACGCAAAAAGAGGTATACAGTCACTTCCAGTTTACTACACTACTCCAGTGGACCCCACCTTTTGGCCACCTTTTTAATTCGACCACCTTTTTAATTCGACCACCTTGTTATTGCGGTCACTTTTTGGCCACGTAATCATGCTCGTTTATAAACATCCGCATTACAGTAAAAGCCGACCCGCATATAAGAACCAATGAATTAAGAACCTCCAGTATGATATTTCTGCTCAAAACAATAGAAGAAACAATAGCCTATTGTCTTGGAACAATAGCCTGGATGGAAACTTGCAGTTTATTATATGCGGGTTTTTACTGTAATCCAGTGGACCCCGCCTAGCTGGCACCCTGCTAATTCGACCACCTTATTATTGCGTTTGCTTTGTTATTACGGTTAATGTTTTGGCCAGGTGGTAGGCACCAGTTATTACGCACACGCTCTCTTATAGGCATTCCAAATAATACAATTAACTTCTTGTGGTTGATGACCATAATTGACAAAGCTCAGTCTATATATTTATTGCATATTTATTATTTATATCACGCGTTTTTTTCGAAAATACTAATTTTAATAGATTAACTACAGATTTTATTGTTTAAGGTATATTATTTTATGACGTTCTTACTTGATCAATCCTTTTAGTCGGACATTGTCGTCGCAGAAAAATAAGCCGGACAGCCCGAGCAACGACAACAAACACTCGCCCCCTCTTTACGAAATCCAGCGTCAAGAAATCAAACAAATTGAAATTGGAAATAAAACCCAGAAAGTCATGACGACAAAGCTGACATTGTTCACACCAAAGCCTCGAGTCGAAAGATCATCTTTACTTAGCCCCGTTTCAGCGTCACGTCATACATTGATGGTGCAAAAGAGGCTGTTCGATTCTTCTGGTTACATGAGGATGATTGATATACAAACCTCGGACGGGTTCTGGTGAGCATTGTCCTTCTAATGTCGCATCTTATCCTATACCTAATTATTTGAGCCAGCCAGATACTCTGGAGATCGGAAGTAGTATCAGCAAACTCAACACAGAATTATGCATCAATTCAGAACACAATGTTCTCAAAAAGTTCTCAAAACGTTTTGAAGATAATTGTTACTTTTGGTCCAGTTATAGTAGTACTTACATCAGTAGTACCAGTATAACTGTAGTATAGTACAGCTATAGTAGCATGGTTAGAGTAGTTTGATCTAACTTAAATAACAAACTAATATTCCACCAGTTATGAACATTTCCGACAGTTTTCTATGACACTTGGCACTTTAGGTCCAGTTGCAAGTTCTTGGGCATTCCCCCTAACATAATGGGCTGGTTTACCCTAATCAAAGTGCCAATCATACTCTCTTACTTACTCTCCATTCTGGCTTTCACTCCTGTCAGAATCTTCTTTTAGAAGGAAGACAGTAATTGGTAGATGTAGATGTAGTTGCAATCTCCTTAATAGTCAGTTTAGCGTATTAAAATCTTTCAATATTTTTTAGGTATTTGAATGAAGATTTAGCCGAGGCAATTCCAGCGCCGATGGCGAAATTGAAGCAGTGCTGTCCATTTGTCGATCAATCCTTTAAACTCGACAACGAGAGTAAATTATCAAATAAAGAGGTAGAGGTAGGCGAAACAAATGATAAGATCTGGGCCACTTCGCTTGCTTTGAAATGGCTGTATCGTCTGTGGTCTCAATATGAAGACGAGTGGTCACTTGTTGATCGCAAGGCCAAGGAATGGTTGAAAATGCAAAAGAAACCAACAGGATTTGATTTGGATGACATCAATTTGATGGCTAAACAATCATTGAGTGTTCTTATTGTCAATTCACGGAGATCATCTTGTTATTGAAAGAAAAGAATTGGTCCGGTAAAGGTTGGTTACATGTTTGTTGGCCCTGTCCCATGTTTATTGTCCCAACACAATAACTCTCTTTCCCAAGATTAGTTGACCTATCCAGTAACCTATTGTTCTACGTTAATAGATGATCGCTGTATGTTTAACTCGATATCGTGACCATCTATTCCATATTTGTTGTCACAATACAGTAACTTTCTGTCCCACGTTTGTTGCCACAAAACAGTAACTTTCTGTCCCATGCTTATTGTCTCAACACAGTAACTTTCTGTCCCATGCTTATTGCCACAAAACAGTAACTTTCTGTCTCGTGTTTGCTGTCTCAATTCAGCAACCTTGTGTCCTATTTTTACTGTCCCATGTTTATTGCTCCAATACAATAACTTTCTATCCCATGTTTGCTGTCTCAATACAGTGACTTTCTGTCTCAAGTTTATTGTCCCAATAGTAATTTTCTGTCCCTTGTTTGTTGTCCCAAAGTAAGATCAATTTCATACAATTGAAGCCCTTTTCTGTTTGCCTTCCAGACTGATCATGTTCCAAAAGACATTTTTTTGGTTCAGAAATCAACTGCGGAATGGACACTACAGGTAATTGAAATTTCATTTGAAAAACATCACATAAAAATGCGTTGCATTTTACACTATTTATTGTCGTCAATCGAACCTCATAATTCGGGGTTTAACATCGGCTTAAAATAAGAAGATCAGTTGAATAAAAGAACAAAATATTCCCTAACAATCAATATGATATATGCAACAATGTTTGAAAACAAACATACAATCAACGAGTTAAACTCAACATAACAAAACATTAATAATATAAAATGTAGCAATATTTAAATTTCAACGAACGAACGCAATGTTTTGCATATATTGTTTTCAATTTTTCTTTAAAACTTTATAAGGTCAATTATTCATCTGTTAGTTTCAGCGTTGTATAAATGCGGCTTCTAGAGTTACTTTAAATCCTCGAATAAGGCCCTGCGGGAACTAAGTTGCAAATAAAATTTTAACTGAATTTTTAGTAAATGTTGAGCTTCATTATGCAATCAATTAATGAAGCTGTTGTTTTAAACTTGTTGCTATTTGCAATACATTTACTACGATGGGGGTTATTGGAAGGGGCGATCGGAAATGGGGGCATAATCAAGGAATGCTCATGATGTTTAACCCTTATAAAGATAATTAATTTTGCAATTACTTCAATGCAGGGTCAGACATATCTAAAAATTAGCTAATCGTAATTTTTTTTAAAAAGAACATAACAAAATCTATAATGTATGGATCTGATTGCCGTAAATCCTCGAATAAGCCCCCGGGGGCTTATTTGTAAAAACTAAACTTTAGCCTGATTATTGTCCAATATTAAGCAAAATAAAAGCTATACTATGCAGCCAATCAATGAAGTTATTGGTTTAAACTTGCTGCTACTTGCAATACATTCACTAAACAACTTCAATATCTCAATACTTGGGCTCAACATCCTTGCAAATGATTATCAGGATGGGGGCTTATTCGAGGGGAGGGCTTATTCGAAGGTGGGGCCTTATTCGAGGATTTACGGTAATATATACTTACAAAATTATTTAAAAAAAGAACAGAACAATATTAATAAAAATAATAAAATAACCTTGAAGAAGAAAAGAGCAAAAAATTAATGACGGCGCAAAAATAAATACAGTGATTAAAAGTGTAATTATCAAACTTACCTTTGATAAGTAAATCTTTATTTATTTCTTTTCAGCTGTCTTCTCCTCTTTATCCTTAATTTGGTATGTAAAATATAAATAGCATTATTCGACTATAGATAGTAAACATGTAATTAAAACTTAAATACGATATTTCTTGGATCTGTTTACAAGGTGTTTAGTTCGCTGTGTAAGACATAATCAAATTTATCTGGGGTTCATTATATCCAAGTCCAGGCCACAACGAGAAACAATTCAATATATGTGTCATGAAATGTATTTATTATTTGCTTTGAGGATGAGCTTTCAGGGTAAATATCTGGTAAATATCTAATAAAATTACGTGTTAATCACCTTGTCAGGGTAAGCTTTCCTGGAGATAGCTTCAACGTCATTAATAAGCCATTTCGCCACACCACCGGAGGCTGTCCTTTCTAATGGGACTAATTCCCCACATGGCAAATCCCTGAAGATAAAATAAATCATTTATCAGACTTGCACTCAAGTATTTCTGAATAAACTAGATTCCAAGTATGACATACTACTTACCTTTCTTTACCATCTCTTAATATTTGATAGCCCTTGTTAATTTCGGCCAGGTTTTTGTAATATCTCTTGCCTACTATCTTTAAAAACACAAGTGAAATTCATTATTGCAGATAAACAAAGTTTTCGAGACAGGAAAGGAAAAATTCATCCCGAAGCGGGTTGAAAATTTTTACTCACCGACAGAAGATAAATTTTATTGTCAGAATCACTTTCTGAAAATCCTTTGAGCATTTCAGCTGGAAGTTCAAATAATAAATGAAATAACGAGATACTTTTTAAAAGAAACATAAAATAGTTTTAACGGATGCGACATACATTTGGGACATAGAAGCACGGTTCATTTTCATTCATCGACGATTGAACCAATCACAAATCAGCACGTGAAAAATGCTGGATGCTGATTGGTCAATTTTCATAAATATGCACGAGTGTGGCTTCGATGAATTTTTCACTTTTATGGTTTAGTAGAACGACAGAGTAAGGAAAATTTCACTCAAATCGTTACATAATTTGCTTGAAACCGGTTATTTACAATTCATTTCAACAATTTATCGGCCAAGGCAGCTGTTATAGCGAAAACACGGAAATCTTGGGGAGAAAGTAGAGATAACTTCGATGAAAGAAAAATAAATTATACCCATTTTTCGCTTCTTAGATGGGGACGCCTTCTTTTCAGCATCTTGTCTGTCCCTACCGGGGCAGGCACAAACTTTTAGGCCCATGGCCGCACGGCCCAATACCCTTTTGCTGAAAAGCAAGAGAGATACGAACATAACAATTAATGCTTAATACATTTGATTTTACTATCGGTACAATGGACAGCTACAGTAGACATGAAATAGACATAATAAAATTGACTTTATTCATAACAAAAGGAGATAAAAACATTTACCCATCTTCCAAGGTGAAGAAAATCATCAGTTCTCGGTTGCTTTTGCCGTGGCAAGAGCAGAAGCAGTTAAAGCTGATATTCTCCAGGAAATAATCCAGGCCATCTGATAATAAAGAATTAAAAATGAAAACACAAGAAAGAAAAAAGCAAAGATAGTGACAATAAAGGTAATAAAACGCCATTTCTTTACCTTGATATTCGGCAGCAGGGAATCTGATGGACAATATTCCTGTTTGGGAACATTGCCCATATACAACCGACTTATTCCCCGTCTTTAAGAAATGATTTTTGTTTTTATTAGCTGGAAAACAAAGGAGATATAATAACAAAACAAGGTCAAATTAGGGGGTAATTGCAACTGATATAAACCAAGCAAGTTTCCTCAAGATTCCTTTTGAATTTGTGCAAAGAATAAAAGCATGGTGGAGATAATAATACATTCCACCGAAAATGTAAGTTATTTTGTGGTTATTATATGATAACTGAAATAACCTAATGCTGCATGTCCCGGACAATTTTTAACGGCAAAAGTGTCATCCCTCTTTGCCATAACGAATGCACGTATAAAACTGGTTCTTGGGAGGTCCTCTACAAAAAAAAAATACAAACTCCATAATTCCCGCCATTGTTTTAAAATTAACAGTTTACATTTAAACCAAGTAGTTCACTTATCAATTTTACGACATATATAGTAGTATATATAGTATATAGTATAGTATATCACAAATATAGTATATCAAGTTACCAGAATATTTGAAGTGGAATGGCACAGCTGTGTTAACATTGCAAAATACTATGTCTAGCTTTTCGCTGAAGGTCCACGGCATGGCCTTCGTTATCTTCTCTGTCGTGTTTTTGATTTCTACGTGAAATCGAAAATTGCCTGGATAGGCCTGGGAGCTCGGCCTTTGGGGAAAATCATCAAAGTTGGGTGCCACAATCTCAGGGAACATTGACGAGGCCATAACGAAAGATTGTCTCGGCTCAATCAAACCTGGTGGGTTATTATTTCGCTGCAAAACACAAAAACATGTCATTCTTTATATTGGAATCACAATATAACAGGCATATCGAAGCCAGGGTGCTGGGGGATTCACCTGCCCCCAATAAGTCACAAACATTTATCTCTTTCAACATCCATTTATAAACTTTTTAAAAACACATCAAAATATCATGATTTGTTTGTCAAGTAAACAGTGCAAATTGTACCAGAATTCTCAAGCAACAAAAGGTGTAATCTCAAAATTGTTCCCTGCCATGAACCCCATGCACACTAGCAGCCCCCAACATTCAAATCACAACCTTGTATGATGAAACCCCCAGCAACCCCGTGCAATGAAACTTTTAATAAAATTTAAAATATAAAATTTTGAGAGGGTTCTAGCATAGTCTTCCCTGTTAATTGTTAATCTACAAGGTAGACGCTGACTTTGCTCATCTGGCCTTCTTAAAAAATTTTATGTACAAACTAAACTTTTCATCTTGGATCTGCTTTGCCATAGTGTCATTCAAAATAGTTGGCGTAACAGACTACAACTGGATTCTATTACTTAAAATTTCATAGTTATATTAGTAACAAAATAGCTTATAACAGGAGAGATTAATCATGACTTTGATTCTTGTTTTTCAAGTTGGATACATACCAAACTGTATGGGCAGGAAGGTAGCTGTGGAGAAAAAGAAATTGGCAATATCAAATGTAAGTTATATTCAAAATGATAATGTTACTATTTTACACGAGAACATGAAAATAACTTGCATACATCAACAATGGATGGCAATCCATCTGTGATCAGATCTTCGCAATGATCTAAAATGAAAGATAATTGATTGTGAGATAAATAGAATGTAAAAACAAAAGCTTATCATGGGCATTGTGTTAATGAGTGTGGACGTTTCAAGAGATACTTCTGTGATCATTGTGAATTTGACTGTATTGGTCTGTCTGTAAGAGCATAGTACTACAAAGGGCTTGTTATGGGGCGTTTTGCACTTATACAAGCTTAATGGAGCTTTAAATAAAATTAACTTACCATTCCCATTCGAGCTTGTTTGAATATTACTGCGAATAAAATGAAAACAGAATTTAACACATGTTGAAATAACGCGATTAATCAAATAAATGCAGGAGTTGGAAAATCGAACCAGGAAACGAAAAAGACAAACGGAAAATTAAAAGTACGTTTATTTGCTTTTAGTTATAATCTAATATAAGATATATATTTCGTTATAATCTGATATAAGATTGACGGAGCAGGGTTGGATGGAGTTTACGATATATAATAATTGCCTCAAGACTATCAGTGTGAGTATCCCAAAATCAAGCAATGTGGTCTGTAGCGTTTAGGATTCGCAGAGAGAAGAACAAGCACAAAACGACAACCGTTCTAAGCAGTAACTGTATAATTCTGATTCTTTAACGCTCAGCTCCAAGTTATATATTTACTCAGGGTACAAGGTTCAATTCTAATTCATATACATATTATAAGGCTGCCGAGGAAGGTATTAAAAGTAAATAAGAAGAAGATATTTAGTGTTATAAGAAAATATCAAGTGTCATTAAGTGCCGGCCTTATTGGCGGCAATACTTACAACGAATGCTGCAATCTACAATAGCGGCACGCTACACCATCCCCCCCTTAATTTAGTTATAAAGAAGTTCTCCAAACCTCAACGGCGGATTTTGCCTCAGTCGTGCGGGTCGAGTGCGGTCATTAGGGGGGTGCACAGGGTTTCCGCGCACAGGGCTACCCGCCGGGATACCTGGGACAGGCTCAGGGTTCGAAACAAACAAGGGTGTGTTTTCCTCTACAATAGCAGGTTCCCCGACCACAACTTGATTTTCTGCCGACTCAGTTACTGGGCAGTGCGGCTCACCTCGCCCGGATGGCACAACGCTGACCTTAAGATTATCATGGTGAACTACCTTAGTTTTACCGTCTGCGCAACGTATCCAATAATTCACCCCCCGGTTGGCAAGAATTTCGTACGGGCCGAGCCACCTTTTCCCAAACTTCCACGTTTTGGGGCGACGCAGCCATACGGAACTACCGACTGGATGAGGATTCCATTCAGCTACACGTCGATCGTAATAACTTTTCTGCCTAGCACGACTTTGATCTAAGTTTTGTTGCGCAGTCCGCTTGATACTCTGCAGCTTTTGTCTTATCGTCTGCGAATATTCAGATTGATCAGAAGGGTTTTTTAATGGTAAGCTAAGATCTAATTCCAGCGGTGTGCGCGCTTCGCGACCGAAAACTAGTTCGTATGGACTAAACCCAGTAGATTCGTGAACGCTAGTGTTATAAGCGTAAGCTACAAGACTTACCCAAATATCCCAGTCATCCTTATGCGCAGACGCAATAGACGCGAGCATGTCTTGAATAGTGCGGTTCTGACGCTCAACCTGCCCGTCACACTGTGGATGATAGGCAGTAGTGCGTGATTTATGCGTGCCCATTATATCGCAAATTTCCTGCATAAGGTGACTTTCAAAATTGCGGCCTTGGTCGGAATGAATAATAGTAGGCGGACCAAATCGACTGAAAACGCGAGAAACTAAAATTTCGGCTACGGTGCGTGCTTTTTGATCGGGCGTGGGAAATATTTCGCACCACTTAGTGAAATGGTCCATAACTACGAGTAGATGTTTATTACCCCTAGCGGTTTCAGGGAGTGGCCCCATATAGTCCATGGCCCAAAATACAAAAGGCTCACTCACGGTTAAAGGCTGCATGGGTGCAGGATTACGACTAAAGTCGGATTTATTTTGCGCACAAGTTTGGCAAGAACGAACAAAATCAACAATGTGTTGTTTCATCATAGGCCAGAAAAAACGGTTTTTGGTGCGTAAAATAGTTCGCTTAATGCCTAGATGACCAGAAAGTGGGTTGCTATGAATACCGTGCAGCACCGATGGAATCAATTCAGTCGGAATGACAAACGAGTACTCTGGTAACAATTGCTTTTCATGCGGACTTTTAACGAGCAACCCGTTTACAATATGCAAGGTGTCCCAGCAATGCCAAAAGGCTTTTAATACAGGGTCATTACGCCAAGCAAATAGCGGTGGTTTTGGCAGTTTTGCTAATTTCAAATCAATTATAGTGTGTAAGCGACTATCGCTACGCTGTGCGTCAAAAAGATTATAAGACGGCGAAGCAGTAGTGGCGCAAGTCTGAACCGAGTTTTTAGGCTTTTCGGGCAAAAACCGCGACAACGCGTCAGCGTTAGCGTTTGCGGAACCGGGCCTATGCTTGATATCAAAAGTGTATTCTTGCAAGGTCATAAGCCAACGCGCTATGCGGCCCTTGGGTTCGACTGAGTTTAACCAACGCAACGCGCTATGGTCTGTCACTACGGTGAAATGCTTGCCTAGCAAATAAGGCCGAAAATGGTCAACCGCAAAAACAACAGCTAGAGCTTCCTTTTCGGTAGCAGAATAGTTTGCTTCGCGAGCAGTAAGGGTTCGACTTGCATATGAAATAACATGTTCCTGCCCGGCGGAATTAAATTGCGTTAAGATGGCACCAAGGCCTAAATCAGAAGCGTCAGTCTGGAGAACAAACGGTTGATCAAGGCGTGGATACGCTAAAATAGGCGACTTGCACAACTGCGCTTGAATAGTGTTAAATGCGGTTTGTTCTAATTGACCCCATGAAAACTTGACGGATTTTTTGGTAAGCGCAACAAGCGGGGCGGTTACGGTAGCAAAATGCGGAATAAAGCGGCGATAATACCCTGCTAACCCTAGAAATGATCGGACCTGCTCTACGTTAGTAGGATTGGAAAGCTGTGAAACAGCTTCCAGTTTTTTTGGATCGGTGTGTATACCCTGCGCGGAAACTATGTGACCAAGAAATAATACACTAGCCGCACCAAAATGACACTTAGTGGCTTTAACGCGCAAATTATGCTGGCGGAAACGAGACAATACTAAGGCTAACCGCTCGCAGTGTTGGTCTATGCTAGAAGACGGTATGATGACGTCATCAAAATAACATAAACATGTATCATATGTTAGTCCTGACAAAACAATTTCAATCGCTCGTTGGAACGTGGCACACCCCCCAGAAACACCAAAGGGAAGACGGAGAAATTCCCATAAGCCGTCGGGCGTAATAAAAGCGGTTTTTTCGCGGTCCTGCGGATCAACGCTAATCTGCCAATAGCCAGAACGTAAATCTAAAGTACTAAAAATGCACGAGCCGTGCAGTGCATCTAATAGATCATCAACCCTAGGCAACGGATGCGCATCTTTCTTGCTGACCGAATTAAGCTTGCGATAATCTATGCAAAAACGATAGCTACCATCCTTCTTTTTTACAAGCACAATAGGGGAGGCCCACGGACTTTTACTCGGTTGGATTACCCCCTGGTCAAGCATGTCCTGAACCTGTTTTCTAGTTTCCTCGCGAAATGCGTACGGAAGGCGGCGGGGGTATTGTCTAATTGGGTGAGCAACCCCAGTATCTATCTGGTGTTCAATGACATCAGTATGGCCTAGATTTTCAGCAAAAACATCAGAAAATGCGAGTAGCGTATTTAATATCATTTGTCGGTCGGCAGAGCTAAGATCTTTGCTTAATGCGTTTTCAATATCGCCCCGAATTTTATTTTTGGCTTCTACAGAAGAAAGTACCGGATATAACGGTTGATTGGCGGTATCACAAGGTATTTCAACAACGGGACAAAATTGACAAATACTCTGACCTGTTTGCAACTCGATATCAAAACTTGACGTATTCATTAAACGGACGGGCACATTACATGACTGCGCTTGACATATTAAATAAGCCGGTAAAACATGTTGTGGTAATTTAGAATCAGAATCAAAAGGTGAAAGCATGCCTAATTGATCGCGAGCGCCGCGCGGAATTTTGCCGCTAACTAAAATTTCAGTACGTGCCGGAATGCAAACACTACTAACTAACTCTACATTAACAGAACACCTATTCGTAGACTGGGTCAGACAACACGATTCTGGTGCACTAGCTGGGTTCTCCTGTTTATCAGTAAGGGGAACTAAGGGTGTGGACCCATGCTTACCCTCTAAAGAATAAGTGCCATTTGTTTTATATGACAACTGTAGGCCATTGCCTGTTAAGAAATCCCAACCTAATATGCATTGTAACGGTTGAATTAATTGAGATGAAATTAAAAATTCACCTGAGTAGGAGTGCTGATGAACACTAGCAAAAGACAAATTAAACCGAGCCGAGCCATCAACAGGCAAAGGCTGGCCAGTAACACCTACACAGTTTAAATCGACTGGATCAAGCGGCGGTGAGGACTGCAAGTTTTGGAAAACACTCTTGCTAATAAACGATTTCATTGAGCCTGTATCAATTAAGGCGCTAACTGTAGACCCATTCAAAAAACATTGGACAAGGGGCTGAGAGCTCAAGGGAAAACTAGAGGCCAAGACAAAAACATTGGGGTGACCGTCAATACAGCCCTTTACTGAGGCACCCCGTTGAAGTTTAAAGAACGTGCAGAAGAAGAAGAAGATACTGCATTACCTACATTACCAACAGATACTGAATTTCGACTTACATTTGTAGAAGAAGCTAGTGGCCTAGGCACAGTTTCTTGAGCAGCGTTGCGGTGGTCGGCGTTCACGAAGTTGTTGGCACATTGGTCACGGCTATGCCCCCATCCACGGCACAACGAACAGTTGACATCCCATGGACACTCTCGAGCAAAATGTCCCACTTGGTTGCAGTTGAAACAACGGCGTGGAGCACGACTGTTGCTGGTGTCTTGGGACGGCCATCTTGATCTCGGTGTTGCATTTGGCTGACGTGGCTGTTGTTGTTGCTGAGAAACAGCAGCCTGAAGCTTTTCTTGATTTTTCGTCAAGTTTGCAATGGCGGCAGTCAAACTTGTGATGGCATCTCGAAAGTCATCCGGCGGAGCAGCGTTGGGCACAGCACTGGTGCTCAAGACAGGCGACTCATCCCGGCGAAAGTGATGAACGGCTCGGTAACGTTCGACGAACTCACGCATGTCTTGCAGCGACGGCGTAGGGTTGCCTTCTAGCAGACGCAGACGAATATCGTGCGGCAAACTTTTCATAAATTGCCGCGCCAGCAGGGCAGCACGTGCGTCGTCGGACAAATCAGGTTCGGCTTTGCGTAGAAGATCTTCAAGATCCCACAGCAACAAATTCGGATCTTCTGTGGGTCGCAACTTTCGGCAGTCAAACTCAGCGTAGAACAATTCACGGTTCACGACTGGACACAATGCTTTCTTGAGATGAGCCGACAACGTAGCATAGCTTGCCTTTTGCTCAGCGACAAGACCATGGAAATGAGCAGCAGCTGGCCCCTTCAGAAATGCAGGCAATTTCTTCAGTTTATCTTCATCCTTCCATCCGTTAGCAGAAGCACAGCACTCAAAATTACGAAGCCAGGCCACAAAATCACCAGATTCGAATTTCTCGGGAATAATAGAAACAGACATCGTCGAGGACAGCTTGGATCTTCAGCTCTAGCTCCTGTCACCAGATGTAGCGTTTAGGATTCGCAGAGAGAAGAACAAGCACAAAACGACAACCGTTCTAAGCCGTAACTGTATAATTCTGATTCTTTAACGCTCAGCTCCAAGTTATATATTTACTCAGGGTACAAGGTTCAATTCTAATTCATATACATATTATAAGGCTGCCGAGGAAGGTATTAAAAGTAAATAAGAAGAAGATATTTAGTGTTATAAGAAAATATCAAGTGTCATTAAGTGCCGGCCTTATTGGCGGCAATACTTACAACGAATGCTGCAATCTACAATAGCGGCACGCTACAGGTCGAAGGGAAAAAACCCATGGAGTCCAAATTCAAAGCAACGTGCTTGGAAAGACAAATCCATTGAAAAAAGTTGGAGGTATTTCACGTTTACTTACGTGCATGTATCTGTTACATTGGCCAGATAATTTAAAGTTTCTTGAGATAATTCAATATCGCTCTCCTCAGCCATCATTACAATTCTAATCTGTACAAAAATAAAACTGCTTTTGGGCCTAGTCTCACGTGGAGTGAACGTTTCCAAAACAACTTGTTGAAAGGCATGTGATAAAGTGCAGAAAGCGCATGCGTAGCCTCGTACCTGTGGAATTTTAATGACGTAATTCTCAAATATAGAATGACGTAATTATCCAATATAGGTATCAGCCATTCTCAAATGACTTCCGCACAGTTTGATCCATCAACTGACCAACCAGGTGCCTGTTCACCATAGGTTCCCACACATAACAAAAATTCCCGCCCTTAGCGCATAAATACTTGCAACGCAAAACTTCAATTCAACAACAAAGGTTCCTACACATACTAAAAGCATTCTGGCTTCTCTAGGATAAATATTTGGAGCGCAAACCCTGAATCTAGCGACCTTTACATTACCTAAGGCAACCGTCTACAGTGAACTGACGACCAACCTACTAGTTCTAAGACTGGCGCTTACATTTTTCTAAAAGTTTTCAATTTTTTTCGATATTTCTGTTAAACATAATCTGGTATCTGGTCTCTCAAGCATAAATACTTGGAACGCAAACTTTGGCAAGAATGGCGATAATTTCCAAAGTATCGAATACGATTCAATAAAGTTGTAATGTCCATTCTTAAGAAAAATCCACAGGCTTTAGTTGGTGCCCAGTATTAACTTTGTGAATGTCAGGAATTTTAATCTGACATCTGAGCCAGCAACTATCGAATCGTAGGCAAAGGTTTCTCACTTTTTGACCAATTGTCCAGTACAAGACCATAGTTCTGTCACTTTAATAAAGAGTTTGATTGATCGATTGAGCAGATTTTATAATGCATGAAATCAAGACATGATTATGGGACAGTACAAACTACTATTACTACAATTACAAAATATTAAACGGAAACTCCTCGTGAATTAAAAATAATTTCAGTCATCGTGACTTTAAGCATACAAGAAATCTGACAGCTTTGCTGTTCATTGTATAAATTCATAGTTTTGCTTTCATAATGTATCAGAACACGATTTTAGCTTCATCATATACAATAGTGGACAAAGTTTCTGGGACACTTTCGATTCGCACGCATGGGACAATTTCGCACGCACCCTTCAACCCTTCCTCCCCCAAGCAATGTTGTCTCAAGAGGAAGGCATGTACAATATCAACACAATTCCATTTGTATGTTGAACACGAGGGTTTACTTGACAAAGCTACATTGTTTTGGGAGCTAGATGGAATTGTGCCTACAGGGAGTGAAGTTTACTGGAAGATAATATTTTATTCGCACTTCTTCAAGCGCGCCAAGGATTTTTCTCCACTATTGTATGTTAGAGCGAGCATTAAAATAAAATCATTATCGCATCAGTATATTTTGCAGAACGATGGAATCTTGAATTTCGAATCATCGAACGTTGTGCGCTTAAACTCCCCGGTTGTTTCGTTCCACCAGGTAGACTGTTTCACAGGAGGGCCGTAGTTCGAAGCATGATAGATCTTTACAGGGACGTAATCTTGGTTCGGTGTATATGTGGCGTATATATAGCTCGATAGGTATCCTTCGCCGGAATTATGCGCGCCTTCAAACCAATGCCATCTGTCCGCGTTTACACCGTTTACCAGTTCCTTGCCATTGAATGAGTAGTAATGAGGGATTTGAAATGGACCCAGTGGAGGGGCAGCTGATTTTTTGCAACTCTTCAAATCCCAATCGATGTTATACTGCAAAGCAACAAGACTCAGATTCAATTCAGATCCAATTTAGATTCAATTTCACATTACAAATAAGAAGTATTGGAGTACAGTGCTGGCGTACGTTGCCTACTTCGCACTGATGCAACAGACAACATATTCCAGATTTAATTGAAATACATGAGAAAAATATTACTGATGTTCAGTAATGCTTACTAATATCAAGTCCAGAATATTGTGAGCCACAGCAAGTTAAAACTCAAATTTAAGTTGCTCATGATATTATGCTGGCTCGCAATTGAGTTGAATTGAATCCAATCATTAAATTGAGTTGAATTGAATCCAATCATTAAATTGAGTTGAACTGAATCCAATCATTAAATTGAATTGATTTACCTGAGCTCCATTAGAGAATATAAGGACGGTCATTTCCACTCCACCTGTTCCAGTAGTGTCCTCTCTGAATCGCCCTTTGTTCTTCGTATCTTGGTATCTAACAACACAATAAACAAGGACCGGTCACATTAAAGTGGACGCAATTGTAAGCAACGACTGGTCACATTAAGGTGGATGCAATAGCAGGTCAATGTAAAAGCATTCGATATTGGTTGGATCTCATTTTCAAAAAACAAATGGGAAAAGGGCCTATTGCATAAAAAGTACAGTATAAACCAACACATAAGAGCCTACAGACTTTTTAGCTTTATTGTTTGAACACAGAAAAGTGTTCTCTCTTCCATTGTTAAAAACAATATGCCATTGTTTCTTCTATTTTTGTATAAATGGGTTCTTATCGGCGGGTCTTTACTGTCGTGCAATATGGGAAAATGCTGTGAATTCGCCTACCTTATACCCGAATACGTAGTCGTGATGCAACCTAGTGGTGTGCACGTTTCTTTTTCTCCGGTATACGACAACAAATACGACTGTGGAAACTCTGGAGGAACTACGTACGCCACGCAAGGGTCTGACAACTTCTGGGGACACTTTGGACCATAGTAACAGCCGCATCTAAGAACAGAGATTGATCGAGAAATTAACAACGCTGTTAAAGACCCAAAAGAAAACGCTATAGTTAAACCCTTGCTTCTGCAAAGTACGATGTTTTAGCAATTCTATCCTATTGGTTATATGACGCCTTGACGGGGGTTATAAATGCCAATACAAGATATTTTATTATTTTGAAAACATCCTGACACAACTTTGAAGACATCCTCATTTTTCACTCCTATTTACCGTAAATCCTTGAATAAGCCCCCATCCTGATAATCATTTGCAAGAATATTGAGCCCAAGTTTCCAGACATTGAAGTTGTTTAGTGAATGTATTGCAAATAACAGCTAGTTTAAACCAATTACTTTATTGATTGTGGCATCGTAAAGACTTTATTTTGCTTAATATTGAACAATAATCGGGCTCCAAAATATAAATATAAATAATCGTTCTGCAAAATATACCGATAATGATTTTATTTTAATGCTCCCTCTAACATACTGCAGTGGAAAAAAGTCCTTGGCTAAAATAAGCCTCCGGGGGCTTATTCGAGGATTTACGGTAAGTGGAATTGCTGGAAGCTTGCTGATCAAAAACTATCAACAGTTTGTTGAAAAATGACCCAATTTTAGCGAAACATCACTGCATACCTTGGATCTAAAACTTGCTATAAAAGGTGACTCTTGAATCAAGGACCGCTTGTTCACTCAAATCGAAAGCAGAGCGCGTAAGAATATTCAAATATCGGAAATATTTTAGTTGCTGCTTAGCGGCAGCTAATGTTTAAGCCAAGGATACGATTATTTTAGCAAAGAAGATCGCCTTTTGAGAAAGCACACAATCTCATCAACAAACAAAGCTACTCGCTGGCCTAAATCTACACGACAACAAAGACGAGCAATTTTAATTAAAAACGAAATAAGGAAAACGTTTTAAAAACAGCAAATCTTGTATCAGACACAAAGATTTTTATTCCACCTCAAGTTTATCTGGCTGAAAACAACTCAAAGGGGATTTGAGGACTATGATTAGCTAATTTGACACCCTGTACTCTTCATTCTGTCCAAATGAAATCAATTAAAATTGTTTTACGAGACGGGGGTTTATACTGACCGCGTTTCCTCCTTGCAACTGTGTATTTTGTCAATGTAGGTTCCAGTTTTCGGGTCAATTCTGCAATCATAATAGCCGGATAAATCTTTGAGACAATATCTGCCTGGCGGCCCTGTGGAACAGTACTCCTCACTGAGCTCTAATGGTTCGTCTTTTAGGCCCGTCACTGACAATGAATCAATTGTGCGAAGCAAAATGCCGACGGCAATAAAAAGGGTCGGACCATTTGGCATGAGATGCATTCTTCGCAAAGGTATCGAACCTAAAACAGATACAGCAGACAAAAAAGTAAGCGAGTTAGTATTTCTATTATGTCTCCCCCTGGAAATAGTCCCATATGAATTTGGATTCCCATTGCGTCTTGGTGATTGCGAGGGGGTAAATTATGTGTTCATGTTAATTATTCATGCTCAGTGTAACTCAGTTCAGTTTTAAGATTTCCGGTGTTTAAGTCCTCGACATAATCCCAATGGTCTATCCTTCATCTCATCTTCTAAGGCCTTGTTCCTTTATTGCTTTTCTTTCCCAATATTCTTATCCCAATTTCAGCAGCTTTCTCCAGAGTCCCATCCGCAACTACCGTCTCGTAACACCCTCTTTCTGTTCTCCAAATGCTTTACCACGATACCCACATCTCTAAAACCCCGTCCCCTATCTTCCCGTGCCCCCATTGTTCTCAAGCACCCCTCTGTTTGTACACTAATGCTCCCTTGCTGTGTCGACATGCCATGATCTTTATTCTCCGCCATTCTGCTCAAGGGCGTTCTTCATTCTAGCGGCCTCATCTGTTTACCTTTTCTTCGGCAATATCCCCTTTGTCCAAATGTGTACTTAACCATACAAACAGACTCTAGTCATTCAATTCGCCTAATTAGATCACATATACTAGAAATGGAGTTTCTTAAATTTCGCTCAAGATCAATCTCAAAACAAAATCTCTCTGGCATCTCTGCTATTCGATTTTTTCTTTATTTGGAGTTTTCCTATTTCATGCCCGTATTTGTTAAACTGCAATGTTGTTCACGTTGTGTCACACAAATGTATATATATACATTTGAGGATTTAAATAAACTAAATCCGCACTCTGTGGTTGAGAAGAGAGGATGTTTTAAGGGCAGTGTTAAGCAAGGCTTCAAGCATACACTGTACAACATCCTACCCTCCCCTTCCATTCGGCCATTATTATTTATTTTCGTAATTGCGGTAGTCCGCGTTCCTATATTTATCCCTTATCGATTCGGTTATCTCTACTAAGTGTTCTTGACAATGAGGGAGACACGAGATACCAGATAGAAATATTTCCACAATTATCTGGACTACTACAAATACGTCGACATCCTCTCCTCTCCGGTCAAACTGAACACCAGCCGTCTTGTATCAAGTCTGTCAGCCCGTCTGAACCCGTGATAACAACAAACACGGTCCATAATTTGATAAATTAATACACACGTAGAACACATGTGCCTTACCTGATATCCCTTGTGTTATCTTCACTCGTCGTTTAGATATATCAATGTTCTGTGGCTTGGTTTTATAATAAGGTTTTGTGAACCTTCGCTTTGATTCTCTCGCACTATAACCGCACGATTCATGCGAAAGCGCCGCCGTGCGTTCGATGCGCGCTGTCTGAGTTGAGTGTTGAGTCAATTTTGGCGAGCTTCTCCTTTCTATTACTTTGTTAGCTGTGGTTGAAAGGATTCGGGTCACATTAATGTCAATGTCAGTCATTGTCTACCGTCTACTAAAGGTTTCTAATCTATGTTATCCGAACACAATGAAGTCGAAATTATTTGCTTTGCAATCGATAACGTTATTGGTGTCTCCTTGTATTCAATTGAAAAGAGAAGAAGTAATCAGTCAAGGTTACCACTGTGACTGATTAGGGAGGGGATAGGGAGGGGATAGGGAGGGGCGTAGGCTAAACAGGGACATGGAAGGCCAACCGGGGCGGAAACAGTTTCCTTGGAGACTACTTATAAACACAACTTCTGACAACTCCAACAATTGAATGGAATAGCATGTTTGAATAGAGGATAACCTTTGCATTTCTGGAATCATGGTAGGGGCAAGAAGAGGGGGGGGAGGAGCACAGCAGTCCCCTAAATACACACATTTTTATAAGAATACCTTAACATATGCTGATCCTTGATCTTTTTCATTGTTATTCTTAAATTTCCATTGTTTTTTGGTAATTTTGAGCCTGAATATTCTTATAGACTATATTCTTATAAAAAAGGTTGTACCTTGTTGAATAGCTGCTCCCTTTTCAGCAAACTCCAACTATCCTCTCACATGACAGGACGATCTTGTTCTTCTTCCATGGGAACATTCTCCGCAAACTGATTATCACTTGATCAAATTTATAACTACCTGTGAAGAATCTTAGCAAGTGGCCCTGGGCGTCTTATTTTTAATGAGAATTCACGCAGTCAAAAATATCTTGGGAAGTGTGAGAAGAAAATGTTAATGGGTGCATATTTCAAATTCTCCATTGATTTATTATGCTTATTTTTGTACCAAGAAAACCACGAAATGATTGACTTGATAGGTTTAGATGAAGTGCAACTATAGATTCACTACATTGCGTCCCTGTGCTCTCACTCTGTGTGACTAAAAATAGATTTGCGGTGCTTGATTATACTCACAACATTGCGTCCCTGTGCCTGATTTGTATTGTTCCTTGTGTTGAGCGAGTTACGAGCCAGGCACTGGGACGTAATGGAGTGAGTCTGGTGCTTGATCTTGGTCCAGGAGTAATTATTCTCCTCCGCAATATGTATTTGTAACAGCTATTAAGAGCCTGCCGCAAAGCCTGGTCCTTAAAACTCCTTATCTTAGGGCTTGGTTTGACCAAATTGTGGTACGAAAAGATTGCATTAGCCGCAAGGAGCTTGGAAGTGCGGGTACAATTTTGGCTAAAAAGGCAAGAAAGACGTTCAATTAAAAAGAACAATGTGTGATTAGACTGTAAATTGTTCGAATAAAGTGTGGTCTAACAAGTATAAGTTCTTTAAAAGTTTGGAATTATTAAAAAGGCGGTTACAATACTGGTCTTTAAGTGGTAGTTCGAGGCAAGAAACTTATAAAGCTGATTCAATCCTTAAAATATTAAAAATATACAAAAATATTTTTCACTGAAAGTTTTTACTGGGCTGTGTAAAACTTACAAAGCTTACGTT
Organism: Sanderia malayensis; assembly: GCA_013076295.1. NCBI lineage: Eukaryota > Metazoa > Cnidaria > Scyphozoa > Semaeostomeae > Pelagiidae > Sanderia > Sanderia malayensis. Next base: position 1,817,774 of record RQOL01000824.1, on the reverse strand, counting down.
ACTAGCTATTTTGTTCACATGATGTTCTTATTATCGTTTTGTTCGCGAGAAACTGGAGAAAACACTTTCGCGGTTGTTTTTCATGAATAAAATAGGTGTATAACAAGACTTAAACATTAGAGAACTTAGAATATCCATAGATGTTGTTGATTTTCTAAAGAATTGAGAGTTGGTGTTTAAATATTTGGAAGTGAAGGAAAGAAAGAAAAAAAGAAAGAAACAACATCGAGATTTCTGATTTTCATAATTAAACAAACTTTGCAAGTTACTAGACATGAATTTGATTGAGAAATGATTCTCGTGCAACATGTTAAAAATACGTATATATCTTCACAAGGGATTCAAAAACATTAATTAGTCTTAGAAATACCCAAAATTATATTAATTCCTGTATACCTAGCAATAACTACAGCATGAATACTTGTGGAATATCAGAAGAATTCTGGAATGGAATTCGAGAAACGAACAAATTGCCCCTTGGTGAAATTCTTCGATTTATAGTTTATAATTGGCTTGATGTACCAAGCCTTGCTACACAACGGCCAGGTTTCGCCGCTGTGGAGGAGACCACGGCAGCCATCGCTCAACGAGGTTCTATGGCGATTGGTTGTTGTTAGCTACACTAGGACTCGTGATAAGCTACACTAGGACTGTGCAGCAAGTCTATTCATGCTGTGCCGAAAAATTTTGGCATTTCTTCAAGGTTCGACCGTTCTACTTAGATTCCACAATCTACCTTTTGGATCTTTTAAGATATAAAGATAAAGAAATTTCTTTAAGATATGAAGATAAAGAAATAAAATTAGTGTCAGGTGCTTGGCTAGAAACGTAGTATAAATACTTGATATGCAACACTTCGAAAAATATATGTAGAAAAACGATAGGAAAACTTTTTTGCAAATATAAAAACTTTTGAAAATATCTCGAAATGTCCTAAGTGGAACAAAATATTTTTTCGGGATAACAGACGCTATATATACTGTATACTAATTTACGAATGCAAAAACTAATAAACAAAAATATCGCGAAAACGCAATTTAAAAAATATATATATTATTAGAGTTTCTTTAACCAAATGTACATTAAATACAAGTCAAGTCAAGTCAATTCTATTGCCAGACCTTTTTGGATTTCCGGCTCAACCATTTAATATCTGATCCTTTGCAAATCCTTTCACTTAGCTTGGGTGCGAGTTCTTGGTGGATCTAAATAGTTCGCTAAATCGAGATTTAGTGCGCTAATTACAGATCAATCGGATTCGTCGGTGGATTAATGGATTGCGGTAGCAAATCCAATACCAGATTCGATTAGATTGAGATAATTACGTTAAGTTAGTCTTCGATTCACTGGACAAGATTTTTAAACGTCTAATCCAGATTTAATTCACGTTGTTCCAATCAAATTTTGGATTACACCATTTTCAGAACAATCCATTTGATGAAACCGTTTTCTTCGACCACCTAATTGTTGGGCATCGTGGGGGGGGGGGCAATATGCATATATGTAGTTCGTGGGTTTATGTATCTCTACATAGACTTGAAAATATCACTGTCCATAATAACCGAAATCACACGTTTGATTCCAATTGTAGTTGTTGGTATAAAGGAGACATTTCATCATTGCCATTCTCTTCGCAACCAACAGTTTTACCATTCACTTTATCAATAACAATCTTGGGGATTTGCGAGTTCTCCGTACAACTACTACTTTCACTTTTGAACCGACCACCAAGTGGCGCGCATGCGTATTCTTCATCCAGTGATTCTGGTCCGCCTTGTTCAAGAGTGTAGTAATAGGTGAAATTGTTCACGATCACGGGTACCGGGAAAGCTATTGCAAGAACGCCAAGTAGAACGCAGAAGGAGCCCACAAGCTTTCCACCTGAAATTCAATGTAATACATTCGGAAATCATAAATTACTCAGTGCCGTGCTTTCACGGTAATTTCTCTTTCAATTTCGTGCATTAAAATCTTTCCGATGTCCCTAGCTTTCAAAAACCCGGTAATGAACGTTCTTAACTGTTTAAAGATCTGAGTAATGCTTTCTCATGAAGCACCCCACTTTTGTTTAAGATCGCTGCTCCTCTCAGATCGGAGGCAATAACAATGAAAATCCCACCCCAATTTTGTTGAAGATCGCTGTTTCACTCCGTCGAAGGCCAACTATAGGGATATAGTTGGTCTTCCTAGTATATAGTTCAGAATTTTTGAATCTCATTGTAACAAGCCTTTAAGCATGGTGGAACTAACAATAAACATAGATGTTTTCCAAGACTGGGAGTTTGTTAAAAAGCGGGTGAAAGTGAGTTGTATCCCGCAATGCGAGAGGTTTTCCAAACGGAGGAGAACTTGTTAAATTACATCACAACCCCAGGGCGATCCAAAAATTTGGGGCGGGGGTAGAAAAATCAAATCTAACTAAACTAACAACTTACCAAGGGTTTCCGGGGTCATGTCTCCGTAACCAACAGTTGTCATGGTAACAATGGCCCACCAGAAGGTATGGGGGATGCTTCTAAATTTGGTGCCTTTGACACTTTCTTCGCAGTAGTAAGCAGCGGAGGAGAACAGGACAATTCCAATCAGCAGGAAGAACGCTAATAAACCAAGTTCTTGTAAACTTGCCTGCAAAATTTACAAAATTTGTTAACAGATAATTTTTATTAATTCTATGCCACTTGAAGAGTTAAACGGTCCCAAAATGTATTTGGAGAACAGAGAGAGGGGAAATGTTTGAATACATCCAAATTACGGGTTGTTTTGAGTAGTTTGGGGGCATTTTACATGGGCAGGGTTACTGGGGGTGCGTCTCTTCCGACCCCAGGTGTCCCAATGGGAATTTCTAGGTTGTGCTTGAGTTCCTGTGCATAGATAAAGAACTTCTAGGAAGAAACACTAGAAGTAGGCATAAATATTTTATGACCCTGTTACTTCCTTGCTATTAATTATTAATGGCTTGTTTTAGAAGAAAGAGATTCGTGAAATAGCAACACTCCTTGTGATAAAATAACTTAACATGAAGGTCATTTCTTTCCATGACCGAGAACCTAAAAACATCACGGGCAGTGTGCAAACAAAGGCGAAGTATGTAAACAAATAGTTTATAATGGGCCTAGCATTGTTTGAATTATTGAAAAACATTTGCTTAAAAGCGAATCAAATGAGCAAATATGCGAGAGTTAAAGAGAAAATAGAAGTAATTTGATACCTTGAAGGTGTAGCCAAGAATTTTGAGACCTTTGCTGTATCTTGATAATTTAAAAATTCGGAAGACACGAACAAGTCGAAGGATCCTCAAAATTGACAAACTTGAAACACTTGTGTTTACTGAGTTCAGTGCAAGTGTCACATAAAACGGTAGGATTGCGACAACATCAATAATGTTTAATGGCTGGTACAGGAAGTGAAACTTTCTCGGGCTGCTGGCCAATCTTACTAAATATTCCAAAGTGAACCATACTATACAAAAAGTTTCGATTTTATTGAAAATTGGAGCGTACTCAACTTTCAGTCGCTCTCCCTTGTCTGTTCTCGAGATGACAGAACCGTTAGCATCTTTGACAATTTTAAAGTGTGGTTCCTTGAAATTAGGCAACGTTTCAACACAAAACATTGTTATTGAAAGTATAATGACAGTAACGGAGAATATAGCGACCAATCTTGCCCAAAGTGATGTGTCTGGATATTCAAATAATTCCCAAAGCCTGCGTTGGTGTTTGTTTTTCGGTAGTAATCTTGTTGGTTGTTCTGGAGTTGGAGGTGTATGCATGTCAGATTCTTCTTCAAAGCCAAAAAATCTCAGTTCAGCAGCAAATATTCGTTCATCTAAAGTCGGTGGTTTGATCAAGGCCCCAGTTTGACAATAAGTTAAGATTGCGCTGAAGGCCTTGCGATTTCTGTCAAAGAAATATTCATTTGCAACCGGGTCGTAAAATATCTCTCGCTGAGGCAGAGCAAGCAAACTGTCTGGAAATTTGGCCAATGTTCTGTCATAAGTCTCGTATCTTTTCCCAGATATGTTGAGCACCAGTCGTTTGGAATTCCTGTCAAATAACTTCGACATTTCATAGCCTTTTTCGCCATCAGCAATCTCGGCCATGGTCACTTTACTTTCATCTGCCTCCGAACCTTTGTTACTACTGCTAGATGTTGCACATGTTTTCTGATGGTGTCCTCCCTTGTTTTGCTGTTGATGGCCTTTTCCCTCGTCTTGAGACCTATGATTATTATTAGAATTCAAAGATGTACTTCTCCGAAGAGAATGATGAAAATAATTCGTACTACTAAAATCTCCCAGCACATTTGCAGTGTCGGCCGCAATGAAATTCATTGTTCCTCCAAGGCCTCTTTTATTCAAATCAAATAGAAATTATAATATTTGCTTTTATGCGACTAAATCTTCATTGCCCAACAGGGTTGAGAAACAGCCAAGAACAGATGTGGATAATTATTTCTCTCAATTATCTTCACACCTTCACATCGAGTTTCCACGACTATTATCTCCTTTCGTAAACATACACAAGTTTTTCTTCGCCTGCTCAACCGTTTAAAATAGGGTTGGAGATCTCTAGTTTTTTCAATTTTTTTATTTGTTCTAATGACGATTTCCCGCAATTCCTTTCACGTAACATAAAGAGTGCATTGAACAATTTCTATCGAAATCTCTAAGTTTTAATAGAATTAACTCCAAATGTAGTCACCCTTAAACATTTGAAATATTCAATTTTATTGCAGATGGATTTCCTATCCAAAACAATACTTAAAATTTGTAAACAAAGAATTGGTCAAGTTCTAGCACTGCATGCTTGCTGGGCTATCAAAGTTCATATCAGCTCTGAAAACAGTTTCTAATTGGTTTTCCTAGGATTAAGTTACGAGTTATTAGCTTTATCTTGGAACCTCGGAGAACATTGTTCTGAAATTAAAGATAACATATTGTATACAACAAAAAGAATGATACTAAATTATAAGATTTTGAGTTTCATCTCGAAAGTTTTATCTCACTCCCAACCTGTGTGAAAAAATTTCACTTGAAAATACTCACTTGTTTGTAAGAAAACTTGAGTTTTGGGTATTCTTGTGATGAAATATGTATTGCTTATCGTACAATACGTATTTTTAAATAACTACGACTTTGATTTTGAGCCCTGAAATTATTGAACAATTCCTGAACAGCGAGAGAAATTTGATAATGTGAGAAGTCCACACAAAAAAGTTCAGGCTGCAATATAATTCATTCAAAATGAGCAGGAACATGAAATATTAAGTGCCCATGCCTCACAAATTTTTCCTAAACTTACCTTCAAGTATCTTCTCGATAAAACCCTCAGTTTTATTATTAAGAAACGAAGCACACGATAATAAAGTCTTGAATTTGAATTTAATACTCAGCGTGAGAGTCACATTTGTTAGGTTGTTTGCTAAAGTGAGCTTTGCCGACAAATGTGAAACTTTTCATGAAATTTGAGCCTTTAACAAATTCTTACATAATTGATAAAGAAAGGTTCAATGCCTACTTGGATACTATTTGAATGTCAAAAAAGGAAATTGACTAATAAAAAGACAGGAAAATGATGTCTGTTGAATATGTGGGTGGGACAATCACGAGAATTGTGATTCTGATTAGAATTATGAATTATGATGAATTATGATTATTGAGGAAGTAGGAATACACGTTTTTTTTTTATAAGAAACCTGGCGCAAGGCCTAGTAGTAAAAGTTTCTTAATTTTTAGCCACAATTTAGTTCTAAAAGTTTCTTAAAAGTTTCTTAATTTAATGAAAAAATTTGCAGTGAAAACGAAGAAAAAAACGTGGATGTAGCAAAATATTAGTATTATACTTTTCTTTTTATAAGAATAAACTTTATAAGAATAATGAGGCTCAAAATTCGTGAAATTTAAGAAAATTTTAAGAATATTGTCAGGCTCAGGATCTTGTGGAACTATTATTTTTAGCAGGCGTTTTTTATTTTTGAATTCTTGTGCTTTGCACGGGCAATGGTTTTAAATATACTCATCCAAATTTCGATGAAAGTGTCGAAAAAATCTGTGCTACAGGAAATAAGGACTTTTCTGTTAGCCATATAATAGCTATGCGTTTTTGGCATTGATGATAATAATAGCAGTGTATTTCCATATCTGTATTTTCTGCCGCGCTAAGAATAATTTCAGAATATTCAGAGGCTCAAAATAGAAAAAAATTAAGAATATTGAGGCTCAGCAAAAAATTAAGTATTCTTATAAAAAGAAAAGAGTGTAACAAAGAAAAATCGTCAATGTGAAAAATCGTCATGTGGAGCCGACAATGTTATGCTTTGCACATAAAACACACTTACTGTAGTTGACATTTGTTCAACCCGTAAAGGAAAAACGTGTTTCCGAAATTTCTAATGTTTCTTAAATATTTCCTTGTAGTTCTAAAAGTTTCTTAAATTTTTGGGTGTCTAGATCTAGGTTTCTTATAAACCGGTTTCTTATAAAAAAAAAACGTGTAGGAGAGATGTAGATTCTCTTTTAATCCCCCCCGAGGGGTTATTCTTATAGAGGAGCGAGGCTTGATAAATATTTTCCAATAAGAGGCTAAACTGAAAAATATTACACAATGAATAAAATCTACAACGTCTTTTATATGAACAATTGATAAATTTTGTGAATTTTGATTTGATGAGAACCACTGAAAGACCAGCGCAATTTGTAAAGTTTATCTAATTTGGGCAGAATTGAAATTTTGACCCATCCACCACTTATTTGTAACTGTCCGACTATACAGTCGAGTATCAGCTAGTGGCTATTCATACTCATTCTCTAAAACTTTAGAATAATGTTTGACTACATGCAAGGCTCAAGATTCATCAGGGTTTCTCAAAACTCTGTACAATTCTCGACTCGACCAATAATAAATACTAATAATTTACGAATGTTTTCATAGGATAACCTATCAATATTTACAAATATTGTTATCATTAGGGTCCTGCTTGCCTAATATTTAAAATTTTACTTTTAAATATTTTTTATATATCTAAATATCTAAATATATTTCTTATATATTATTTTTTAAATTTTAAATTTTAATTTTTAAATATTTTTTATTTTTAACTTCCCACCACCATCCCAAATTTTATTTATTTTTATTTACAGTAATAAAAGAAAAGAAAAACGCTCATTTTAAAACTGCAAAAAAATTACAATCAAAATACAGGTGGGACTTAGATACTTACTTGATAATGTCATATAAAAAAGGGTAATATTGTTACGATATTAATGATGGCGATGAAGCAGTGGATATTTACAGCTATATTTTCTCTTCGAAATATATAGAATGAGAATAGGAGGAAAGATTTTAATATCAGTAAAGATTTAGGATCCAGGATATTCCTTAGGATGTTAAGCTTCGTCATTTTAACCCAATAAGAGCCCTGTGTTGAATTAACTTCCATTTGAACCAAAATAATAATGAGTTTTGTGTTATTTGAATATTTTTGCAACATACAGTCCCAACTTCTCTCTATTCTCGCTCACAATTTATACCAGAGTTTTGTAATGGGCTTATAAACGAGGAGGAGTTAATATGATAACGAATTCTCTTAGCAAATATCAATATTGACAATAACACCAAAAGTTGATAAAGAATGGCTGAAATTGAATAGCACAGTGACTATTTACTTTTCTCACCTGGATGATAGTTTCGAATTTGGTTGTTGTTTGAGAGATTCTTTCAACTTTCTTATTGCCATTTCTCTCATGTTGACAAATTTTAGAGTTGAAAACTCGAATTATCGATCAATTTAGAACTTAAAAAGACAAACAAATATCCAATCTCTTCACTGTTATGAGAGCTTCTATTTTATCCAAGACTTTTTGATATTGCCTTCCCGTTTTATAGGACTTGGTTGATTTAAAACCGGTTTAGTTTACCTTTATTCCTTCTTTCACAAACCTTTCTGCTACGTCATACATTACTAATACAATTACGTTACATCATTGTTTTGTTGGAGCCCCTTCGGGTAAACCTCTTTTAAGGTTAAAAACATGTTAACGTTACCATTAGGGATAATCTTGGATTTTGTATAGCAATTTTAAACAACAATACAGCATAGTTGAACAGTCTGCAGTTTTTCAAAATAAAAGGAAATTTCGTTGTTTCGTTGTTGACATGTTCGTTGGAAATTCAGAAGTTTCTTTGTGAAAATGATCGCTTGGCCTCCCAACCAAATTATTTTAATAAAATTATCATTTTTATTATGATAATATTTTTTACCCTGTGTGTCTTTGTTTTTATTAATTTATTAATCTATTTATTTATTCATTCAATCAAATGTAAGCTTCATTGAAAGTTGGCTGGCGAAAACTCCAATCCCCGGTAAAGATTTCCAAGCTGATCAGCATATCAAGTTTAACCAATCAAATCGCAGAAACGGTATCACATGACTTAAATACTGAAATTTGATTGGGTGATTCTGAGAGAAGGCCAGGGGGCTTGTGAATGAAAAATAAAACTTTGTTTTCAGTCAGAACTTCGACATTACATCACAGTTTCAAAGCACATTGTTTGAGTAAAGAATAAGTCGAATCTCTAACCTTCTTATAAAAACATAGCGGGATTAGAGATACTTTAGCATGGGCTAATGCTAGGTGACTAATTAAAAATGTCTGAAAACTTTAAAAGATAGTTATTATTGTTCAAATTAACTGTCACTTTTTTACTCATCAGAACAAGATAGCTTTGTTCTTTCTACCAATGTTTGCGTGTAAGATTTGATATTTTGTCAGAATTTTCCCTTGCATGGTTGAAGGCACTTAATCTTTACAATTTTTCTAAATGCACGTTATTCTTTTTTGTTTGACCTAGTCTTCGATGGATCAAAAATATTGTCTTGTTATCTTTTTTCAATCGCCACTTTCTGTTTCATATTTATTTATCAGAATCTTTTTTTCATGAAGTTTACACTGCCATCGTGTCAGATTTGGCAAAACATCAGAATGAAAAAAGAGGGTGTTGGGTAATTACCCCCAAATCATTCTTTCGTATTCTTTTTATCAAAGAATAATGTTTATAATTATAGGAGCCTCAGTAGGCTCAAAGTCATAAAAAAATGAAAATAACAATAAAACAGATCGAGGTTCAAAAGTAGTTTATTGCTAGGAATAGCTGACTGTGTTGACAAAAACAGACACACTTTGTTGAATCCAAAATTAAACATTTAATGTTGTGTTTACTCATAGCGATGATATTAACTTGTTAGGATTGTGTCTACGAATTGTTTATTGATGCTTAAACTCAAAAAATAAATAGAAGCCTGAAAATTATATGCGAGTTATAAAATTTGAAGAGTTTTATACGCAACACTAATAAATATATTATTGGTTACAGGGCAAAAAGAAGCCATAACAACTCAAGATGATATAAAGCATGGATGATCCAATTTGTGAGTACACACGAATCTGAATTATAAGTTTAATTTTATAGATAAACTCATATCTCACCTGTTTAGTTTTTTAATAACCATTGTAGAACTGTAACTTGCTGAACCAAAAAACAAACTTTACAGGCAATATCCAGTCAACGTTAACTTTAATAGTATTTGAATTGAAAAGACCTAATTAAAGCGACCATCATCCCAAAACAATTTATTTTCACACAAAAGGTATGGCGTGAGAAAAAGACATTATTTACGATTCGTAATTTGTGACAAGTCGAGTAGTTCTGGTTTCCGAAATGCAAAATATCGAACAGCAGAGGAACAAAGAATAAAAAATTAGGATATGAAGTGAGTTTGATTTTCTGGTCATCAAATAAATTATTTCCATACGTTACAATTAATAAATGTACTTTTAAAGGAATATTAGTTTGCTGTTGGAAACTGCTCTGTTTCATTTTTGTTGTCCAGGCCACCATCCTCCGCCCTCTTGTCTTTTTTGAATTTCGTGTAACTAAAACAGAATTACGATGAAATAACAAACTCAAATAAACACAGAATTGAAAACTTTCCCATGCTCAAAACATGAGAAAATGACCATGCTTTTCAATTTCCAAAACAAACTTTTAGGTCAAGAGATAATAACGAAAGAAAAGGCCTTGAAATTCATGTCAATTCACTTGTCTAGCATGTAGCCAATCACTGTCAAGTATTTCCATCCACGTGATTGTATTGCTATGATTTGATTGGTTGCACCAAAACATAAGCAAATTGTGGGCGAATTATTCCAGTTTCCTCAAGTCCCGTTCATTAATATTTAGTCTTCTTCATTACTATTTAGTCTTCTTTATACTTATTTAGTCTCGTTCATCTTTCTTGGGAGGTATTCATAACAATCATAATGCACCCAAAATACACATAAAAACAAAATGGTTGTGAAGCTACACAGAACACGAACCTCAGTTGGGCTGAATTGTAAAACAGTTGCAATGGCTTTCGTCAGCTGGCCCTTGACGGAGAATGAATCAGATTTCATGTAACGTAACACTATGTTCTTCACATACTCCAGATTTGCATTTTCTCTGGACCTGCAAGTAACAAGCCATGAGAAAGTGGCACAACTATACTCAACGAGGACTTAGGATAGCAGTAAACAAATGGGTCATGCAGACAGCTGGGTAGGAAGAAATTACAGTCAAATCTGCATAGTTCGAGTTCGTGTAATTCGAACTCTATCTAATTCGAACGAAAATCTCTGTCCCTTCAAGGATAACTTATGAACCGATTTTTATAAAACAAACCTCCTAAATTCGAACTTTTTGTAATTCAAACATTTTCATGCTTCTCCAGGCTGTTCGAATTGGACAGAGTTGACTGTATGTTTCATGTGATAGAGATACGTTAGAGGCAAAAGTGTGTTTAAGATACAGGTACACAAGGGACATAGAGGGACATCAGAGACAGACACACACCGGAGACGAGATATATTAGAGGTAGAGGTACAATAGGAAACAAAATTCCTGGGACACTTCAGATTCTTGAAAATTTTGCACGTAATGGTCGTGCCCCCCCCCCCCAATTGTCTCAAGAGATATTCTTATAAGACATTGACAAAATTCTTTTGGTGCGATGATCACAGGGGTCTGATTGAGAAGACAATATTGTTTATTTCAGGGGAGGTAGGGGGAGTTGAATAAAACCCACAAAAAGGAATTTGCGGGTTGATGGCATTTTTGTAATTTTAAAAGGGTCCAGCAACTGTTGTCCCTTATTGCAGATTAGAGACAGAAGTAGATTAGAGACAGAGGGATACTAGAGACAGAGGGGTATTAGGGACAAAGGTATATTAGAGAAAGGGGCACATTAGAGACAGAGGGTATTGGAGACAGAAATAGGTTAGAGAAGGGGTATATTAGAGACAAAAGTAGCCTGGCGACAGAGAGGGGATCTTCAACAGCTAAATAACTAGAAATCAGACCAACTATAAAACATTTAAAACATACCTATTTCTTTCGAGTTTCCTTATTTCTTCCTTCAATATATTCATTTGTTCAAGTATTTTTTCCTCTCTGCAAAAGATACCAATAGACTAACTAAATTGCGTCCCTGTGCCCCACTCGTCTTTACTCGTTCGCCTTGTTTTGAGCGAGTTACGAGCGAGGCGTAGGGACGCAATGTAGTGAATTTAGGGAGTCAGTACTTTGATTTGCTAACTCGTAGAAGGGTTCCCCCATCATCCATAAAAGTAGATGAATTAAACTCCATTAAGAAATAGAGAAAATAATGACAAGACACCTCTGTTCATCGTCTCTTATCAGTGAGTCCAGTTCTGAATTTCGATCTCGAAGCGAAGCAACCTCGGATTGAAGATGAGACATCTGTTGAACGTAGTAGACCAATGTCCCTTCTGAGCCAGCCTGAGGTGATAAAATGCCGAAGAGTTATCCCCCTGATGTTTAAATTCACATACACAATATACACTCAAAGACATCCAGCATAGAAGTAAGTAACGGGGGGAACTCACACTATTCTGTCTTTGGATGAGCTGTCTAACTGCAACATCGGTTTCAACTGACCTCGTTTCAGTGACTTCGTCCTGATTGGTCACTTGATTCGCCATGAAACTAGCGTCATTATTCATTCGTGAATGAAAAAGTTTGTTCTCGAACGGAGAGCGAGCTTCGATTCCTTTTAATCTGCTTATTTCATTGTCTTTATCTGCTAATAACTGTAAAGTCCTTTCTCGTTGTTTCGTAAGCTGCAATTCTAACATCATTACTTTCCCTTTATGACTGTCTTCCGTTGTTTCAACTTCTTTTCTATGCTTTTCCTCTAATCTTTTTATTTCACATTTCAAGCAAGAAATCTTTTCATTATAATCTTGTTCATTATTCTTTAACTTTACTCTTAACCCTTTCAACTCTTCCTTCATTATCTCTGATTTGTTAATCATTGCTAATAATTCCTGTGGGCTGTCTTTTGCTTCTTTCTCCATTTTTAATCTCCTCTCTTTCTTATAATTCTCGAATTCATCTTTCAATTGCTTGTACTCCAGTTGACATGCGCGATGTGAGGGATCATTTTGATGTATGTTATCCAGCTCTGCCACAGTCAACGGTTCACTCTCTGTGAAATAAACCAAGATACATGTTTATATTCAAAATCAACTCTTGCTCAATTGAGAATTTTTGATACTCACGAGAGTAGATAACAATTGTCAGTTAGTGAACCGATCTTACCAACTCATGATTTTTTTAAGAGCATGAAAACACGATTATTATTGTTTTGTTCATTGTTTTCTTCACATGATATTTTCGAAACAATTATAAAAGCCCCAAGAAACCTTTAAGAGAGTACTAACTGTCAAGGTTGGTAATAACAAAACAAAACAATAACATAAAATATACCCAGCTCAAAAAGACCAATGTCACTTCTATTCCAGTTTAATCTTAATAGATTCTTCAGTTTTAGTTCTTTCTCCTGTTGCTCGATCTTCTGATTACTATCAGTTTCAGTTTCATTAGACTTGGTTTGCTGTCTTGTGTTTGCAATGTCAATTTGAGCCAGCCTCTCTTTCAGGTTCGATATAACCTGTTGATCTTGCAAACGAAGCTTCTCGTAACTACCAACCACATCTGACAATTCAGTCAACTTGCTCTCTGTGCAACGAGAAGAGAATACAGGACATGAAATGTAACTTTAACTGGGAAACTTACAGTGAATTCTCGCATTTGATCAATCTTGAAGGCACAATCGACCATAATTAAACTGTACCATGGAACAGCCATACGAACAATTGTTAACATCCACTATAACTGTTTTATGGCAAAGTTTAATAACGGCTGAGTGAATGTCCCGTGTCCCTTCAAAGATTATCACATGAGGAATTTTGAACAACTTTTCTTCGAGGTATAAATGTTCAAAATAACGGATGTCCCAACTATACTTTACCAAAACGAAAGGTTGCAGTGAAAATTGTTCGAGAAAACGAATGCTCGAGGCAGGGGGGCAGTCAAGACAACGGATGTCAACTATACTAAGTTACCATGGAACAGTTTAAGGGACCCTGGGATAAGTTAATAAAACAGTGCCTCGCTATATGCAACTGTGTTCAATTATGAGATGACAACATTGAAATAGGAAGATGGATTTTGTTCCTAGACATTCGTATACAATGATGTTCAATACCTAACACAGCTATTCTATCTTCTTCCATCGTTGAGAATTGCCTGAGGGTCTCTTCAGCCTCGTTAGCACGCTGACGCTCTTGCAGGATAGCCTCGGAATGGTGTTTCTTCAATCCGTTCATCTCGCTGGATAATTGAAGCAAAAGGGGACTGGGCTGAGCGGTGGCATCCTCGTATTTCTTCAACCTCGTTGACACCCTCGTCAGTTCTTCTGACAATTCTTGAATTTTCTTTTCGTAAAATTTCGCATCTGCGTCCAACCTTGAAGCGCTGGCTTCTCGTTTCTCGGGAAAAAGAAAAGAAAATAAGCTGAGCACCAACATGTCCTTCGTTTTTCGGGCATTAACTTCAACCCAGCGCCAAACAAAATGTATTACAGAGCAACCAGCTCAAATTGTTATATACCAATACGTTCTTGAGTATAAAGGGGATCACCATACAAGGGAATCACCATACAAGGGAATCGCTATACAAAGGAATCACCATACAAGGGAATCGCCGTACAAGGGAATCGCCATAGCTAGAGATCATATCGAGAGATGTATAAGTGTGATCGAAGCACAATAAAATTTTATCGTACTTTGATCATACTTGTACATCTCCTGTCCTCTCTCATATAAACCAACCATAACATCAAACATATCACTGCTGAGGTAGTGTCAAATTGAAAATCACAACAAAAATTTCTGTGGAAAAAAGGAAAATAGGGGAGGAAAAACTTACTTCTTTTAACTGTATCTTCAATTGCTCTTTCTCCAGCCTTTCTACTGATAATAACTGTTGCATTTCTTTCAACATTAATGAGTTATTGTTTTGTTCTTCTTCTAACTCTGACTGCTGCTGTCTCAACCTCTGTTTCATCTGAAAAATAAAACCACAATTATGGTTATTACTGTAAAAGCTCTGTTGAGCCTTGGGGGAGGGGCAGGGCTTCTTTAACTTTCAAGGTTCCAAAGGGGGGTATTAGAGAGAGGGGGCTTAATAAAATTATCAAAGTAGCTTCAGAAATACATCAGTGTAAAGTAATCGCAAAATGAAAATGTTAATGATGATAATTATGACAGTAATAATTATCATAATCATTGTAATTATCATAATCATCATAATCATCATAATTATCATAAACATCATAATTATTCTTGTTATCAAGTTGCTGATACAATATACCTCTTTAAGATTCGCTTCCATTTGATTGTATTTTATTTCAAGTGCATCCATCTGCTCATCTGATTCTCGCAATCTTTTCTCTTGCTCTTGCTGTCAGCAAAAAAACATTTCAACATAATTCATTTATTCATATACAAAAAAGCCTGCAGGACAAATACTAAATAATGTCTATTGTTATTTATTCTATTCATGTGATATACTATTACTGGGAATATATTTTGTCAACAGGATAACTTGCCATCCACATTTACCATGAAAGAAAACAAAAGTTTGAGATTGAGGATTGATCGTTACCTACACTGGAAATGCTACAAACACAAGAAATACCGTAAGTTATTTTCCAATTTTTGAACATACAATAGCAAGTTTTCTATCAGCCTGAAACGCAGCTTCCATTTTTGACTTCTCTTCAGTAACTGTCGACAGTGCTTTGCTCAACGTCGATACCCTCTCTTGAAGCATCTCAATCTCTTCAGCATTATCCTCTGCTTCGGTTGCATCTGCAGATTCTAAAGTATCTGTGTACTGCCTTAATGGATCCTGCACAGTTTCTGAGTTTTGTGAAATGGGTGAATCAGCCTCATCCTTCTCTGCCTTCCTCTGCTTTCTCTCGGCAGAAGTCGAACTTGTTGTCGATAATGCTTTGACAGTTGATTCCAAAGCATCTTTCTCTTTCTGGAGACTTTTATAGGCTTGTACAACATCTGAAAAATCAAAGAGCACATCAGAAAATGTCTCAATGGAAAAGTCACCTAACATAAATCAACTTATAGCTCAACTCAAACACTTTAATTATATCAGGTATAAAATAAATGACACATAAACCGAAATAAAAACAAAACATGGTTTCTCATAAATCATCATATTCCGTAAGTCATTATTTTGCACCAATTTACAACATGCCAGTGAAACGTCAGTCAGTTTGATTTGCTATTAATGCTCTGTACTGAACTGAACAATAGGTTTGGTGACAAAACAGTAAGTAAACAACTTAGGCCTATAGCATTTGAAAATTACGTAAAAACAATTAGACAGTACCTCTTAATCTTGTCTCAAAGCGTGCGATTTTCTGCTCCTGGTCCTCGATTTTTTCGAGTAATTTTTTATCGTTTTTCTTCTCTGATCGGAACATAATTCCCTTTGATTCTTAAAAGGAAAAATACAAGCAGGCCAGCCATTCTATGATCTTTTATTAACATCACCAGACTGACAATGTCAGTAGTATTACGTCATGCAAGCTCCTGCGCAATAGCCTGTATATGGCACTGCGCATGCACACCCACCTTTAGGGCCACGTTACCCTAGCCCTAACCCTAACCCTAATCCTCACGCTAACCCTAACCCCAAGTCCATCATCCATCGTTCTGAATGCCATTACATCATGGATAATCCTGCGCAGGGGCCTATAAATGGTACTGCGCATTCACACCCACCTTTACGGCCACTTTATCCCTAGCCCTAACCCTAATCCTCACGCTAACCCTAACCCCAAGCCCATCATCCACCCTTCTGAATGCCATTACATCATAGATACTCCTGCGCAGTTGCCTATATATGGTACTGCGCATGCAAACCCACCTTTACGGCCACTCTAACCCTAACCCTAACCCTAATCCTTATGCTAACCCTAACCCCAAGTCCATCATCCATCGTTCTGAATGCCATTACATCATAGATAATCCTGCGCAGGGGCCTATAAATGGTACTGCGCATTCACACCCACCTTTACGGCCACTTTATCCCTAGCCCTAACCCTAATCCTCACGCTAACCCTAACCCCAAGTCCATCATCCATCGTTCTGAATGCCATTACTTCATAGATACTCCTGCGCAGTTGCCTATATATGGTACTGCCCATGCACACCCACCTTTGCGGCCACTTTACCCCTAGCCCTAACCCTAATCCTCATGCTAACCCTAACCCCAAGCCCATCATCCACCCTTCTGAATGCCATTACATCATAGAACCTCCTGCGCAGTGGCCTATATATAGTACTGTGCATGCAAACCCACCTTTACGGCCACTTTAACCCTAGCCCTAACCCTAATCCTCACGCTAACCCTAACCCCAAGCCCATCATCCACCCTTCTGAATGCCATTACATCATAGATACTCCTGCGCAGTGGCCTTTATATGGTACTGCGCATGCATACCCTCCTTTACGGCCACTTTATCCCTAGCCCTAACCCTAATCCTCACGCTAACCCTAACCCCAAGTCCATCATCCATCGTTCTGAATGCCATTACATCATAGATACTCCTGCGCAGTTGCCTATATATGGTACTGCCCATGCACACCCACCTTTACGGCCACTTTAACCCTAGCCCTAACCCTAATCCTCACGCTAACCCTAACCCCAAGCCCATCATCCACCCTTCTGAATGCCATTACATCATAGATACTCCTGCGCAGTTGCCTATATATGGTACTGCCCATGCACACCCACCTTTACGGCCACTTTAACCCTAGCCCTAACCCTAATCCTCACGCTAACCCTAACCCCAAGCCCATCATCCACCCTTCTGAATGCCATTACATCATAGATACTCCTGCGCAGTTGCCTATATATGGTACTGCCCATGCACACCCACCTTTGCGGCCACTTTAACCCTAGCCCTAACCCTAATCCTCACGCTAACCCTAACCCCAAGCCCATCATCCACCCTTCTGAATGCCATTACATCATAGATACTCCTGCGCAGTGGCCTATAAATGGTACTGCGCATTCACACCCACCTTTACGGCCACTTTATCCCTAGCCCTAACCCTAATCCTCACGCTAACCCTAACCCAAGCCCATCATCCACCTTCTGAATGCCATTACATCATAGATACTCCTGCGCAGTTGCCTATATTTGGTACTGCCCATGCACACCCACCTTTGCGGCCACTTTAACCCTAGCCCTAACCCTAATCCTCACGCTAACCCTAACCCCAAGGCCATCATCCACCCTTCTGAATACCATTACATCATAGATACTCCTGCGCAGTGGCCTATAAATGGTACTGCGCATTCACACCCACCTTTACGGCCACTTTAACCCTAGCCCTAACCCTAATCCTCATGCTAACCCTAACCCCAAGCCCATCATCCACCCTTCTGAATGCCATTACATCATAGATACTCCTGCGCAGTGGCCTTTATATGGTACTGCGCATGCATACCCTCCTTTACGGCCACTTTATCCCTAGCCCTAACCCTAATCCTCACGCTAACCCTAACCCCAAGTCCATCATCCATCGTTCTGAATGCCATTACATCATAGATACTCCTGCGCAGTTGCCTATATATGGTACTGCCCATGCACACCCACCTTTGCGGCCACTTTATCCCTAGCCTAACCCTAATCCTCACGCTAACCCTAACCCCAAGCCATCATCCACCCTTCTGAATGCCATTACATCATAGATACTCCTGCGCAGTTGCCTATAAATGGTACTGCGCATTCACACCCACCTTTGCGGCCACTTTAACCCTAGCCCTAACCCTAATCCTCACGCTAACCCTAACCCCAAGGCCATCATCCACCCTTCTGAATGCCATTACATCATAGATACTCCTGCGCGGTGGCCTATAAATGGTACTGCGCATTCACACCCACCTTTACGGCCACTTTATCCCTAGCCCTAACCCTAATCCTCACGCTAACCCTAACCCCAAGCCCATCATCCACCCTTCTGAATGCCATTACATCATAGATACTCCTGCGCAGTTGCCTATATATGGTACTGCGCATGCACACCCACCTTTACGGCCACTTTAACCCTAGCCTTAACCCTAATCCTCACGTTAACCTTAACCCCAAGCCCATCATCCACCCTTCTGAATGCCATTACATCATAGATACTCCTGCGCAGTTGCCTTTATATGGTACTGCGCATGCATACCCTCCTTTACGGCCACTTTATCCCTAGCCCTAACCCTAATCCTCACGCTAACCCTAACCCCAAGTCCATCATCCATCGTTCTGAATGCCATTACATCATAGATACTCCTGCGCAGTTGCCTATATATGGTACTGCCCATGCACACCCACCTTTACGGCCACTTTAACCCTAGCCCTAACCCTAATCCTCACGCTAACCCTAACCCAAGGCCATCATCCACCTTCTGAATGCCATTACATCATAGATACTCCTGCGCAGTGGCCTATAAATGGTACTGCGCATTCACACCCACCTTTGCGGCCACTTTAACCCTAGCCCTAACCCTAATCCTCACGCTAACCCTAACCCCAAGCCCATCATCCACCCTTCTGAATGCCATTACATCATAGATACTCCTGCGCAGTTGCCTATAAATGGTACTGCGCATTCACACCCACCTTTGCGGCCACTTTAACCCTAGCCCTAACCCTAATCCTCACGCTAACCCTAACCCCAAGGCCATCATCCACCCTTCTGAATGCCATTACATCATAGATACTCCTGCGCAGTTGCCTATAAATGGTACTGCGCATTCACACCCACCTTTGCGGCCACTTTATCCCTAGCCTAACCCTAATCCTCACGCTAACGCTAACCCCAAGCCCATCATCCACCTTCTGAATGCCATTACATCATAGATACTCCTGCGCAGTTGCTATAAATGGTACTGCGCATTCACACCCACCTTTGCGGCCACTTTATCCCTAGCCCTAACCCTAATCCTCACGCTAACCCTAACCCAAGCCCATCATCCACCCTTCTGAATGCCATTACATCATAGATACTCCTGCGCAGTTGCTATAAATGGTACTGCGCATTCACACCCACCTTTGCGGCCACTTTAACTCTAGCCCTAACCCTAATCCTCACGCTAACCCTAACCCAAGCCATCATCCACCCTTCTGAATGCCATTACATCATAGATACTCCTGCGCAGTGCCTATAAATGGTACTGCGCATTCACACCCACCTTTGCGGCCACTTTAACCCTAGCCCTAACCCTAATCTCACGCTAACCCTACCCCAAGCCATCATCCACCTTCTGAATGCCATTACAATCATAGATACTCCTGCGCAGTTGCCTATAAATGGTACTGCGCATTCACACCCACCTTTCGGCCACTTTATCCTAGCCCTAACCCTAATCCTCACGCTAACCCTAACCCCAAGTCCATCATCCTTCTGAATGCCATTACATCATAGATACTCCTGCGCAGTTGCCTATATATGGTACTGCCATGCAACCCACCTTTACGGCCACTTTAACCCTAGCCCTAACCCTAATCCTCACGCTAACCTAACCCCAAGGCCATCATCCACCCTTCTGAATGCCATTACATCATAGATACTCCTGCGCAGTTGCCTATAAATGGTACTGCGCATTCACACCCACCTTTACGGCCACTTTAACCCTAGCCCTAACCCTAATCCTCACGCTAACCCTAACCCCAAGCCCATCATCCACCCTTCTGAATGCCATTACATCATAGATACTCCTGCGCAGTTGCCTATAAATGGTACTGCGCATTCACACCCACCTTTGCGGCCACTTTAACCCTAGCCCTAACCTAATCCTCACGCTAACCCTAACCCCAAGGCCATCATCCACCCTTCTGAATGCCATTACATCATAGATACTCCTGCGCAGTTGCCTATATATGGTACTGCCCATGCACACCCACCTTTACGGCCACTTTAACCCTAGCCCTAACCCTAATCCTCACGCTAACCCTAACCCCAAGGCCATCATCAACCCTTCTGAATGCCATTACATCATAGATACTCCTGCGCAGTGGCCTATAAATGGTACTGCGCATTCACACCCACCTTTACGGCCACTTTATCCCTAGCCCTAACCCTAATCCTCACGCTAACCCTAACCCCAAGCCATCATCCACCTTCTGAATGCCATTACATCATAGAACCTCCTGCGCAGTTGCCTATATATGGTACTGCCCATGCACACCCACCTTTGCGGCCACTTTAACCCTAGCCCTAACCCTAATCCTCACGCTAACCCTAACCCCAAGCCCATCATCCACCCTTCTGAATGCCATTACATCATAGATACTCCTGCGCAGTTGCCTATAAATGGTACTGCGCATTCACACCAACCTTTGCGGCCACTTTAACCCTAGCCCTAACCCTAATCCTCACGCTAACCCTAACCCCAAGCCCATCATCCACCCTTCTGAATGCCATTACATCATAGAACCTCCTGCGCAGTTGCCTATATATGGTACTGCCCATGCACACCCACCTTTGCGGCCACTTTAACCCTAGCCCTAACCCTAATCCTCACGCTAACCCTAACCCCAAGCCATCATCCACCCTTCTGAATGCCATTACATCATAGATACTCCTGCGCAGTTGCCTATATATGGTACTGCCCATGCACACCCACCTTTACGGCCACTTTAACCCTAGCCCTAACCCTAATCCTCACGCTAACCCTAACCCCAAGCCCATCATCCACCCTTCTGAATGCCATTACATCATAGATACTCCTGCGCAGTTGCCTATAAATGGTACTGCGCATTCACACCCACCTTTGCGGCCACTTTAACCCTAGCCCTAACCCTAATCCTCACGCTAACCCTAACCCCAAGGCCATCATCCACCCTTCTGAATGCCATTACATCATAGATACTCCTGCGCAGTGGCCTATAAATGGTACTGCGCATTCACACCCACCTTTACGGCCACTTTATCCCTAGCCCTAACCCTAATCCTCACGCTAACCCTAACCCCAAGCCCATCATCCACCCTTCTGAATGCCATTACATCATAGATACTCCTGCGCAGTTGCCTATATATGGTACTGCCCATGCACACCCACCTTTGCGGCCACTTTAACCCTAGCCCTAACCCTAATCCTCACGCTAACCCTAACCCCAAGGCCATCATCCACCCTTCTGAATGCCATTACATCATAGATACTCCTGCGCAGTTGCCTATATATGGTACTGCCCATGCACACCCACCTTTACGGCCACTTTATCCCTAGCCCTAACCCTAATCCTCACGCTAACCCTAACCCCAAGCCCATCATCCACCCTTCTGAATGCCATTACATCATAGATACTCCTGCGCAGTTGCCTATATATGGTACTGCGCATGCACACCCACCTTTACGGCCACTTTAACCCTAGCCTTAACCCTAATCCTCACGTTAACCTTAACCCCAAGCCCATCATCCACCCTTCTGAATGCCATTACATCATAGATACTCCTGCGCAGTTGCCTTTATATGGTACTGCGCATGCATACCCTCCTTTACGGCCACTTTATCCCTAGCCCTAACCCTAATCCTCACGCTAACCCTAACCCCAAGCCCATCATCCATCGTTCTGAATGCCATTACATCATAGATACTCCTGCGCAGTTGCCTATATATGGTACTGCCCATGCACACCCACCTTTACGGCCACTTTAACCCTAGCCCTAACCCTAATCCTCACGCTAACCCTAACCCCAAGCCCATCATCCACCCTTCTGAATGCCATTACATCATAGATACTCCTGCGCAGTTGCCTATATATGGTACTGCCCATGTGTAGCGTTTAGGATTCGCAGAGAGAAGAACAAGCACAAAACGACAACCGTTCTAAGCAGTAACTGTATAATTCTGATTCTTTAACGCTCAGCTCCAAGTTATATATTTACTCAGGGTACAAGGTTCAATTCTAATTCATATACATATTATAAGGCTGCCGAGGAAGGTATTAAAAGTAAATAAGAAGAAGATATTTAGTGTTATAAGAAAATATCAAGTGTCATTAAGTGCCGGCCTTATTGGCGGCAATACTTACAACGAATGCCGCAATCTACAATAGCGGCACGCTACACCATCCCCCCCTTAATTTAGTTATAAAGAAGTTCTCCAAACCTCAACGGCGGATTTTGCCTCAGTCGTGCGGGTCGAGTGCGGTCATTAGGGGGGTGCACAGGGTTTCCGCGCACAGGGCTACCCGCCGGGATACCTGGGACAGGCTCAGGGTTCGAAACAAACAAGGGTGTGTTTTCCTCTACAATAGCAGGTTCCCCGACCACAACTTGATTTTCTGCCGACTCAGTTACTGGGCAGTGCGGCTCACCTCGCCCGGATGGCACAACGCTGACCTTAAGATTATCATGGTGAACTACCTTAGTTTTACCGTCTGCGCAACGTATCCAATAATTCACCCCCCGGTTGTCAAGAATTTCATACGGGCCGAGCCACCTTTTCCCAAACTTCCACGTTTTGGGGCGACGCAGCCATACGGAACTACCGACTGGATGAGGATTCCATTCAGCTACACGTCGATCGTAATAACTTTTCTGCCTAGCACGACTTTGATCTAAGTTTTGTTGCGCAGTCCGCTTGATACTCTGCAGCTTTTGTCTTATCGTCTGCGAATATTCAGATTGATCAGAAGGGTTTTTTAATGGTAAGCTAAGATCTAATTCCAGCGGTGTGCGCGCTTCGCGACCGAAAACTAGTTCGTATGGACTAAACCCAGTAGATTCGTGAACGCTAGTGTTATAAGCGTAAGCTACGAGACTTACCCAAATATCCCAGTCATCCTTATGCGCAGACGCAATAGACGCGAGCATGTCTTGAATAGTGCGGTTCTGACGCTCAACCTGCCCGTCACACTGCGGATGATAGGCAGTAGTGCGTGATTTATGCGTGCCCATTATATCGCAAATTTCCTGCATAAGGTGACTTTCAAAATTGCGGCCTTGGTCGGAATGAATAATAGTAGGCGGACCAAATCGACTGAAAACGCGAGAAACTAAAATTTCGGCTACGGTGCGTGCTTTTTGATCGGGCGTGGGAAATATTTCGCACCACTTAGTGAAATGGTCCATAACTACGAGTAGATGTTTATTACCCCTAGCGGTTTCAGGGAGTGGCCCCATATAGTCCATGGCCCAAAATACAAAAGGCTCACTCACGGTTAAAGGCTGCATGGGTGCAGGATTACGACTAAAGTCGGATTTATTTTGCGCACAAGTTTGGCAAGAACGAACAAAATCAACAATGTGTTGTTTCATCATAGGCCAGAAAAAACGGTGTTTTGGTGCGTAAAATAGTTCGCTTAATGCCTAGATGACCAGAAAGTGGGTTGCTATGAATACCGTGCAGCACCGATGGAATCAATTCAGTCGGAATGACAAACGAGTACTCTGGTAACAATTGCTTTTCATGCGGACTTTTAACGAGCAACCCGTTTACAATATGCAAGGTGTCCCAGCAATGCCAAAAGGCTTTTAATACAGGGTCATTACGCCAAGCAAATAGCGGTGGTTTTGGCAGTTTTGCTAATTTCAAATCAATTATAGTGTGTAAGCGACTATCGCTACGCTGTGCGTCAAAAAGATTATAAGACGGCGAAGCAGTAGTGGCGCAAGTCTGAACCGAGTTTTTAGGCTTTTCGGGCAAAACCGCGACAACGCGTCAGCGTTAGCGTTTGCGGAACCGGGCCTATGCTTGATATCAAAAGTGTATTCTTGCAAGGTCATAAGCCAACGCGCTATGCGGCCCTTGGGTTCGACTGAGTTTAACCAACGCAACGCGCTATGGTCTGTCACTACGGTGAAATGCTTGCCTAGCAAATAAGGCCGAAAATGGTCAACCGCAAAAACAACAGCTAGAGCTTCCTTTTCGGTAGCAGAATAGTTTGCTTCGCGAGCAGTAAGGGTTCGACTTGCATATGAAATAACATGTTCCTGCCCGGCGGAATTAAATTGCGTTAAGATGGCACCAAGGCCTAAATCAGAAGCGTCAGTCTGGAGAACAAACGGTTGATCAAGGCGTGGATACGCTAAAATAGGCGACTTGCACAACTGCGCTTGAATAGTGTTAAATGCGGTTTGTTCTAATTGACCCCATGAAAACTTGACGGATTTTTTGGTAAGCGCAACAAGCGGGGCGGTTACGGTAGCAAAATGCGGAATAAAGCGGCGATAATACCCTGCTAACCCTAGAAATGATCGGACCTGCTCTACGTTAGTAGGATTGGAAAGCTGTGAAACAGCTTCCAGTTTTTTTGGATCGGTGTGTATACCCTGCGCGGAAACTATGTGACCAAGAAATAATACACTAGCCGCACCAAAATGACACTTAGTGGCTTTAACGCGCAAATTATGCTGGCGGAAACGAGACAATACTAAGGCTAACCGCTCGCAGTGTTGGTCTATGCTAGAAGACGGTATGATGACGTCATCAAAATAACATAAACATGTATCATATGTTAGTCCTGACAAAACAATTTCAATCGCTCGTTGGAACGTGGCACACCCCCCAGAAACACCAAAGGGAAGACGGAGAAATTCCCATAAGCCGTCGGGCGTAATAAAAGCGGTTTTTTCGCGGTCCTGCGGATCAACGCTAATCTGCCAATAGCCAGAACGTAAATCTAAAGTACTAAAAATGCACGAGCCGTGCAGTGCATCTAATAGATCATCAACCCTAGGCAACGGATGCGCATCTTTCTTGCTGACCGAATTAAGCTTGCGATAATCTATGCAAAAACGATAGCTACCATCCTTCTTTTTTACAAGCACAATAGGGGAGGCCCACGGACTTTTACTCGGTTGGATTACCCCCTGGTCAAGCATGTCCTGAACCTGTTTTCTAGTTTCCTCGCGAAATGCGTACGGAAGGCGGCGGGGGTATTGTCTAATTGGGTGAGCAACCCCAGTATCTATCTGGTGTTCAATAACATCAGTATGGCCTAGATTTTCAGCAAAAACATCAGAAAATGCGAGTAGCGTATTTAATATCATTTGTCGGTCGGCAGAGCTAAGATCTTTGCTTAATGCGTTTTCAATATCGCCCCGAATTTTATTTTTGGCTTCTACAGAAGAAAGTACCGGATATAACGGTTGATTGGCGGTATCACAAGGTATTTCAACAACGGGACAAAATTGACAAATACTCTGACCTGTTTGCAACTCGATATCAAAACTTGACGTATTCATTAAACGGACGGGCACATTACATGACTGCGCTTGACATATTAAATAAGCCGGTAAAACATGTTGTGGTAATTTAGAATCAGAATCAAAAGGTGAAAGCATGCCTAATTGATCGCGAGCGCCGCGCGGAATTTTGCCGCTAACTAAAATTTCAGTACGTGCCGGAATGCAAACACTACTAACTAACTCTACATTAACAGAACACCTATTCGTAGACTGGGTCAGACAACACGATTCTGGTGCACTAGCTGGGTTCTCCTGTTTATCAGTAAGGGGAACTAAGGGTGTGGACCCATGCTTACCCTCTAAAGAATAAGTGCCATTTGTTTTATATGACAACTGTAGGCCATTGCCTGTTAAGAAATCCCAACCTAATATGCATTGTAACGGTTGAATTAATTGAGATGAAATTAAAAATTCACCTGAGTAGGAGGGCTGATGAACACTAGCAAAAGACAAATTAAACCGAGCCGAGCCATCAACAGGCAAAGGCTGGCCAGTAACACCTACACAGTTTAAATCGACTGGATCAAGCGGCGGTGAGGACTGCAACTTTTGGAAAACACTCTTGCTAATAAACGATTTCATTGAGCCTGTATCAATTAAGGCGCTAACTGTAGACCCATTCAAAAAACATTGGACAAGGGGCTGAGAGCTCAAGGGAAAACTAGAGGCCAAGACAAAAACATTGGGGTGACCGTCAATACAGCCCTTTACTGAGGCACCCGTTGAAGTTTAAAGAACGTGCAGAAGAAGAAGAAGATACTGCATTACCTACATTACCAACAGATACTGAATTTCGACTTACATTTGTAGAAGAAGCTAGTGGCCTAGGCACAGTTTCTTGAGCAGCGTTGCGGTGGTCGGCGTTCACGAAGTTGTTGGCACATTGGTCACGGCTATGCCCCCATCCACGGCACAACGAACAGTTGACATCCCATGGACACTCTCGAGCAAAATGTCCCACTTGGTTGCAGTTGAAACAACGGCGTGGAGCACGACTGTTGCTGGTGTCTTGGGACGGCCATCTTGATCTCGGTGTTGCATTTGGCTGACGTGGCTGTTGTTGTTGCTGAGAAACAGCAGCCTGAAGCTTTTCTTGATTTTTCGTCAAGTTTGCAATGGCGGCAGTCAAACTTGTGATGGCATCTCGAAAGTCATCCGGCGGAGCAGCGTTGGGCACAGCACTGGTGCTCAAGACAGGCGACTCATCCCGGCGAAAGTGATGAACGGCTCGGTAACGTTCGACGAACTCACGCATGTCTTGCAGCGACGGCGTAGGGTTGCCTTCTAGCAGACGCAGACGAATATCGTGCGGCAAACTTTTCATAAATTGCCGCGCCAGCAGGGCAGCACGTGCGTCGTCGGACAAATCAGGTTCGGCTTTGCGTAGAAGATCTTCAAGATCCCACAGCAACAAATTCGGATCTTCTGTGGGTCGCAACTTTCGGCAGTCAAACTCAGCGTAGAACAATTCACGGTTCACGACTGGACACAATGCTTTCTTGAGATGAGCCGACAACGTAGCATAGCTTGCCTTTTGCTCAGCGACAAGACCATGGAAATGAGCAGCAGCTGGCCCCTTCAGAAATGCAGGCAATTTCTTCAGTTTATCTTCATCCTTCCATCCGTTAGCAGAAGCACAGCACTCAAAATTACGAAGCCAGGCCACAAAATCACCAGATTCGAATTTCTCGGGAATAATAGAAACAGACATCGTCGAGGACAGCTTGGATCTTCAGCTCTAGCTCCTGTCACCAGATGTAGCGTTTAGGATTCGCAGAGAGAAGAACAAGCACAAAACGACAACCGTTCTAAGCAGTAACTGTATAATTCTGATTCTTTAACGCTCAGCTCCAAGTTATATATTTACTCGGGGTACAAGGTTCAATTCTAATTCATATACATATTATAAGGCTGCCGAGGAAGGTATTAAAAGTAAATAAGAAGAAGATATTTAGTGTTATAAGAAAATATCAAGTGTCATTAAGTGCCGGCCTTATTGGCGGCAATACTTACAACGAATGCCGCAATCTACAATAGCGGCACGCTACAAATGGTACTGCGCATTCACACCCACCTTTACGGCCACTTTAACCCTAGCCCTAACCCTAATCCTCACGCTAACCCTAACCCCAAGGCCATCATCCATCGTTCTGAATGCCATTACATCATAGATACTCCTGCGCAGTGGCCTATAAATGGTACTGCGCATTCACACCCACCTTTACGGCCACTTTATCCCTAGCCCTAACCTATCCTCACGCTAACCCTAACCCCAAGCCATCATCCACCTTCTGAATGCATTACATCATAGATACTCCTGCGCAGTTGCCTATATATGTACTGCGCATGCCACCCACCTTTACGGCCACTTTAACCCTAGCCTTAACCCTATCCTCACGTTAACCTTACCCAAGCCCATCATCCCCTTCTGAATGCCATTACATCATAGATACTCCTGCGCAGTTGCCTATAAATGGTACTGCGCATTCACACCCACCTTTACGGCCACTTTAACCCTAGCCCTAACCCTAATCCTCACGCTAACCCTAACCCCAAGGCCATCATCCACCCTTCTGAATGCCATTACATCATAGATACTCCTGCGCAGTTGCCTATAAATGGTACTGCGCATCACACCACCTTTACGGCCACTTTAACCCTAGCCCTAACCCTAATCCTCACGCTAACCTAACCCCAAGCCATCATCCATCTTCTGAAGCCATTACATCATAGATACTCCTGCGCAGTGGCCTATAAATGGTACTGCGCATTCCACCCACCTTTACGGCCACTTTATCCCTAGCCCTAACCCTAATCCTCACGCTAACCCTAACCCCAAGCCCATCATCCACCCTTCTGAATGCCATTACATCATAGATACTCCTGCGCAGTTGCCTATATATGGTACTGCGCATGCACACCCACCTTTACGGCCACTTTAACCCTAGCCTTAACCCTAATCCTCACGTTAACCTTAACCCCAAGCCCATCATCCACCCTTCTGAATGCCATTACATCATAGATACTCCTGCGCAGTTGCCTATAAATGGTACTGCGCATTCACCACCACCTTTGCGGCCACTTTAACCCTAGCCCTAACCCTAATCCTCACGCTAACCTAACCCCAAGCCCATCATCCACCCTTCTGAATGCCATTACATCATAGATACTCCTGCGCAGTTGCCTATATATGGTACTGCGCATTCACACCCACCTTTACGGCCACTTTATCCCTAGCCCTAACCCTAATCCTCACGCTAACCCTAACCCCAAGCCCATCATCCACCCTTCTGAATGCCATTACATCATAGATACTCCTGCGCAGTTGCCTATATATGGTACTGCGCATGCACACCCACCTTTACGGCCACTTTAACCCTAGCCTTAACCCTAATCTCACGTTAACCTTAACCCCAAGCCCATCATCCACCCTTTCTGAATGCCATTACATCATAGATACTCCTGCGCAGTTGGCCTATAAATGGTACTGGCGCATTCACACCAACCTTTGCGGCCACTTTAACCCTAGCCCTAACCCTAATCCTCACGCTAACCCTAACCCCAAGCCCATCATCCACCCTTCTGAATGCCATTACATCATAGATACTCCTGCGCAGTTGCCTATATATGGTACTGCGCATTCACACCCACCTTTACGGCCAATTTATCCCTAGCCCTAACCGTAATCCTCACGCTAACCCTAACCCCAAGCCCATCATCCACCCTTCTGAATGCCATTACATCATAGATACTCCTGCGCAGTGGCCTATATATAGTACTGTGCATGCAAACCCACCTTTGCGGCCACTTTATCCCTAGCCCTAACCCTAATCCTCACGCTAACCCTAACCCCAAGCCCATCATCCACCCTTCTGAATGCCATTACATCATAGAGACTCCTGCGCAGTTGCCTATATATGGTACTGCGCATTCACACCCACCTTTGCGGCCACTTTAACCCTAGCCCTAACCCTAATCCTCACGCTAACCCTAACCCCAAGCCCATCATCCACCCTTCTGAATGCCATTACATCATAGATACTCCTGGGCAGTGGCCTATAAATGGTACTGCGCATTCACACCCACCTTTACGGCCACTTTATCCCTGCCCTAACCCTAATCCTCACGCTAACCCTAACCCCAAGCCCATCATCCACCCTTCTGAATGCCATTACATCATAAATACTCCTGCGCAGTTGCCTATATATGGTACTGCGCAAGCACACCCACCTTTACGGCCACTTTATCCCTAGCCCTAACCCTAATTCTCACGCTAACCCTAACCCCAAGCCCATCATCCACCCTTCTGAATGCCATTACATCATAGATACTCCTGCGCAGTTGCCTATATATAGTACTGCGCATGCACACCCACCTTTACGGCCACTTTAACCCTAGCCTTAACCCTAATCCTCACGTTAACCTTAACCCCAAGCCCATCATCCACCCTTCTGAATGCCATTACATCATAGATACTCCTGCGCAGTTGCCTATATATGGTACTGCGCATGCACACCCACCTTTACGGCCACTTTAACCCTAGCCATAACCCTAATCCTCACGCTAACCCTAACCCCAAGCCCATCATCCACCCTTCTGAATGCCATTACATCATAGATACTCCTGCGCAGTTGCCTATATATGGTACTGCGCATGCACACCCACCTTTGCGGCCACTTTAACCCTAGCCCTAACCCTAATCCTCACGCTAACCCTAACTCCAAGCCCATCATCCACCCTTCTGAATGCCATTACATCATAGATACTCCTGTGCAGTGGCCTATAAATGGTACTGCGCATTCTTACCAATCTATGCGGCCACTTTAACCCTAACCCTAACCCTAATCCTCATGCTAACCCTAACCCCAAGCCCATCATCCACCCTTCTGAATGCCATTACATCATAGATACTCCTGCGCAGTTGCCTATATATGGTACTGCGCATGCAAACCCACCTTTACGGCCACTTTATCCCTAGCCCTAACCCTAATCCTCACGCTAACCCTAACCCCAAGGCCATCATCCATCGTTCTGAATGCCATTACATCATAGATACTCCTGCGCAGTTGCCTATATATGGTACTGCGCATGCAAACCCACCTTTACGGCCACTTTATCCCTAGCCCTAACCCTAATCCTCACGCTAACCCTAACCCCAAGGCCATCATCCATCGTTCTGAATGCCATTACATCATAGATACTCCTGCGCAGTTGCCTATAAATGGTACTGCGCATTCACACCCACCTTTACGGCCACTTTATCCCTAGCCCTAACCCTAATCCTCACGCTAACCCTAACCCCAAGGCCATCATCCATCGTTCTGAATGCCATTACATCATAGATACTCCTGCGCAGTTGCCTATATATGGTACTGCGCATGCAAACCCACCTTTACGGCCACTTTATCCCTAGCCCTAACCCTAATCCTCACGCTAACCCTAACCCCAAGGCCATCATCCATCGTTCTGAATGCCATTACATCATAGATACTCTTGCGCAGTGGCCTATATATAGTACTGCGCATGCAAACCCACCTTTACGGCCACTTTAACCCTAGCCCTAACCCTAATCCTCACGCTAACCCTAACCCCAAGGCCATCATCCATCGTTCTGAATGCCATTACATCATAGATACTCCTGCGCAGTTGCCTATATATGGTACTGCGCATGCAAACCCACCTTTACGGCCACTTTATCCCTAGCCCTAACCCTAATCCTCACGCTAACCCTAACCCCAAGGCCATCATCCATCGTTCTGAATGCCATTACATCATAGATACTCCTGCGCAGTTGCCTATAAATGGTACTGCGCATTCACACCCACCTTTGCGGCCACTTTAACCCTAGCCCTAACCCTAATCCTCACGCTAACCCTAACCCCAAGCCCATCATCCACCCTTCTGAATGCCATTACATCGTAGATACTCCTGCGCAGTTGCCTATATATGGTACTGCGCATGCAAACCCACCTTTACGGCCACTTTAACCCTAGCCCTAACCCTAATCCTCACGCTAACCCTAACCCCAAGCCCATCATCCACCCTTCTGAATGCCATTACATCATAGATACTCCTGCGCAGTTGCCTATATATGGTACTGCGCATGCAAACCCACCTTTACGGCCACTTTAACCCTAGCTCTAACCCTAATCCTCACGCTAACCCTAACCCCAAGCCCATCATCCACCCTTCTGAATGCCATTACATCATAGATACTCCTGCGCAGTGGCCTATATATAGTACTGTGCATGCAAACCCACCTTTGCGGCCACTTTAACCATAGCCCTAACCCTAATCCTCACGCTAACCCTAACCCCAAGCCCATCATCCACCCTTCTGAATGCCATTACATCATAGATACTCCTGCACAGTTGCCTATATATGGTACTGCGCATGCAAACCCACCTTTACCGCCACTTTAACCCTAGCCCTAACCCTAATCCTCACGCTAACCCTAACCCCAAGGCCATCATCCATCGTTCTGAATGCCATTACATCATAGATACTCCTGCGCAGTTGCCTATATATGGTACTGCGCATGCAAACCCACCTTTACGGCCACTTTATCCCTAGCCCTAACCCTAATCCTCACGCTAACCCTAACCCCAAGGCCATCATCCATCGTTCTGAATGCCATTACATCATAGATACTCCTGCGCAGTTGCCTTTATATGGTACTGCGCATGCAAACCCACCTTTACGGCCACTTTATCCATAGCCCTAACCCTAATCCTCACGCTAACCCTAACCCCAAGGCCATCATCCATCGTTCTGAATGCCATTACATCATAGATACTCCTGCGCAGTTGCCTATAAATGGTACTGCGCATTCACAACCACCTTTGCGGCCACTTTAACCCTAGCCCTAACCCTAATCCTCACGCTAACCCTAACCCCAAGGCCATCATCCACCCTTCTGAATGCCATTACATCATAGATACTCCTGCGCAGTTGCCTATAAATGGTACTGCGCATTCACACCCACCTTTACGGCCACTTTAACCCTAGCCCTAACCCTAATCCTCACGCTAACCCTAACCCCAAGCCCATCATCCACCCTTCTGAATGCCATTACATCATAGATACTCCTGCGCAGTGGCCTATAAATGGTACTGCGCATTCACACCCACCTTTACGGCCACTTTATCCCTAGCCCTAACCCTAATCCTCACGCTAACCCTAACCCCAAGGCCATCATCCATCGTTCTGAATGCCATTACATCAT
This sequence comes from Sanderia malayensis, assembly GCA_013076295.1. Classification (NCBI taxonomy): domain Eukaryota; kingdom Metazoa; phylum Cnidaria; class Scyphozoa; order Semaeostomeae; family Pelagiidae; genus Sanderia; species Sanderia malayensis. The sequence continues at coordinate 1,784,877 of RQOL01000824.1, read as the reverse complement.
AGATACTCCTGCGCAGTTGCCTATAAATGGTACTGCGCATTCACACCCACCTTTGCGGCCACTTTAACCCTAGCCCTAACCCTAATCCTCACGCTAACCCTAACCCCAAGCCCATCATCCACCCTTCTGAATGCCATTACATCATAGATACTCCTGCGCAGTTGCCTATAAATGGTACTGCGCATTCACACCCACCTTTACGGCCACTTTATCCCTAGCCCTAACCCTAATCCTCACGCTAACCCTAACCCCAAGCCCATCATCCACCCTTCTGAATGCCATTACATCATAGAACCTCCTGCGCAGTGGCCTATATATAGTACTGCGCATTCACAACCACCTTTGCGGCCACTTTAACCCTAGCCCTAACCCTAATCCTCACGCTAACCCTAACCCCAAGCCCATCATCCACCCTTCTGAATGCCATTACATCATAGATACTCCTGCGCAGTTGCCTATAAATGGTACTGCGCATTCACAACCACCTTTGCGGCCACTTTAACCCTAGCCCTAACCCTAATCCTCACGCTAACCCTAACCCCAAGCCCATCATCCACCCTTCTGAATGCCATTACATCATAGATACTCCTGCGCAGTTGCCTATAAATGGTACTGCGCATTCACACCCACCTTTACGGCCACTTTATCCCTAGCCCTAACCCTAATCCTCACGCTAACCCTAACCCCAAGCCCATCATCCATCGTTCTGAATGCCATTACATCATAGATACTCCTGCGCAGTTGCCTATAAATGGTACTGCGCATTCACACCCACCTTTACGGCCACTTTATCCCTAGCCCTAACCCTAATCCTCACGCTAACCCTAACCCCAAGCCCATCATCCACCCTTCTGAATGCCATTACATCATAGAACCTCCTGCGCAGTGGCCTATATATAGTACTGTGCATGCAAACCCACCTTTGCGGCCACTTTATCCCTAGCCCTAACCCTAATCCTCACGCTAACCCTAACCCCAAGCCCATCATCCACCCTTCTGAATGCCATTACATCATAGATACTCCTGCGCAGTTGCCTATAAATGGTACTGCGCATTCACACCCACCTTTACGGCCACTTTAACCCTAGCCCTAACCCTAATCCTCACGCTAACCCTAACCCCAAGCCCATCATCCACCCTTCTGAATGCCATTACATCATAGATACTCCTGCGCAGTTGCCTATATATGGTACTGCGCATGCAAACCCACCTTTACGGCCACTTTAACCCTAGCCCTAACCCTAATCCTCACGCTAACCCTAACCCCAAGCCCATCATCCACCCTTCTGAATGCCATTACATCATAGATACTCCTGCGCAGTGGCCTATATATAGTACTGTGCATGCAAACCCACCTTTGCGGCCACTTTAACCATAGCCCTAACCCTAATCCTCACGCTAACCCTAACCCCAAGCCCATCATCCACCCTTCTGAATGCCATTACATCATAGATACTCCTGCGCAGTTGCCTATATATGGTACTGCGCATGCAAACCCACCTTTACGGCCACTTTAACCCTAGCCCTAACCCTAATCCTCACGCTAACCCTAACCCCAAGCCCATCATCCACCCTTCTGAATGCCATTACATCATAGATACTCCTGCGCAGTGGCCTATATATAGTACTGTGCATGCAAACCCACCTTTGCGGCCACTTTAACCATAGCCCTAACCCTAATCCTCACGCTAACCCTAACCCCAAGCCCATCATCCACCCTTCTGAATGCCATTACATCATAGATACTCCTGCACAGTTGCCTATATATGGTACTGCGCATGCAAACCCACCTTTACCGCCACTTTAACCCTAGCCCTAACCCTAATCCTCACGCTAACCCTAACCCCAAGCCCATCATCCACCCTTCTGAATGCCATTACATCATAGATACTCCTGCGCAGTTGCCTATATATGGTACTGCGCATGCAAACCCACCTTTACGGCCACTTTAACCCTAGCCCTAACCCTAATCCTCACGCTAACCCTAACCCCAAGCCCATCATCCACCCTTCTGGATGCCATTACATCATAGAACCTCCTGCGCAGCTGCCTATATATGATACTGCGCATGCACACCCACCTTTGCGGCCACTTTAACCGTAGCCCTAACCCTAATCCTCACGCTAATCCTAACCCTAGCCCCAACCCATCATCCACCGTTCTGGATGCGATTACATCATAGATACTCCTGCGCTGTGGCCAATTCAGGGCACTGCGCATACACACCCACCTTTAGGACATTTAAATTACAAGTCCGCGGTGCCCTTCCTGGCAGTAGAGTATGTGGCATAAGCTCAAAGGAATCAATACACCATACATATATGGGTGGGCCTGCGTAGAAGCATGTTTCAGGATATTGCGCTGGAGCCACGTCAGATACGTTCCGCAATTGAGTTCTGCACTGCTGCGCAGGACTAATGTTTTACACCTGCGCAAGAAAATCCATCAATGCAATTCAATGATACAACTAGATGCCATTCAGACTCAAATTGCAAACAAGCACAAACAAGCATGATTCGCTTTGCTTCCACCACACGTGTGCTCTCAGTAGCATGTTGCTTGCTAATGGCTCATAATGAAGATTTATGAATTTGCTTTGACAGTGAGCTTAGTAATATGACAATATTTGGATTTGCAAGTCAAGCTCCTTATTCTTTTCACCCTGGAAAGAGAAAACTAGGAGAATGTATACTTTTTCGCAAGTATCAACGAGGCTATTCCTCCAAAGGTAAATGTAACAAATCATGTGGTCCCTCCTCTCCTGAGTCGGTTTTGGTCTTTGCTTCGATTCAACAAGTTTAAATTTGCTGGAAGATTGTCAGCCTTTTAAGGAGTCAGTTGCAGGTTTAAATTTATCTGAATGTTTTGTGTTTTATATTTGATTTGATTTGATTTGAACTCAGGTGGTCAAACATCTGGTGGTTTCGGCGGCTACCTCAAGTCATTAAAATGGTTCAGCATACCAGCTAGTGTGGGCTTTGCGTATATCGCCTATTTGCAATTCAGACACATCCAAGAAAGAGAAAAGAGACATAGGCAAAATGGCTCACAGCAAAGCCTTGTTCTCGATAACTGGCAGGTGAGAAGATCATATTCGAACCTATTACTTGTTGTGTTAGGGTTAACCCTTGTGAAATTGATTAAATTTTTTAATAAATACATTTCTAAATTGATCAAACTAGCAATTAATGTGAACATAAAGAGTTCATTTTTTACATTTATTACCAAAATTAAGGAATTTTAAGCAGTGTCCCAAATTACCCCAGGGTGTCCCAAATTTTCCCTGTCTCAAATTACCCCGGTTTACCCTACTGTTATCATTGTATTATGGTAATCTACATAGCAGACTACAATTTTTCGTTATATTTTGTGACTTTTTTCTATAGTTATTAATTATAGAAATCATGACTATTTCTTGAGAATATTTTTGTCCTTCTTGTAGGTTGATGTATTGAAGTTGATGCCAACACGTGTTTTGTCACGCTGTTGGGGCACTTTGTCTCATGTGAAGATCCCAATTTGGTTAAGAAAACCATTGTTGGGTGCTTATGTGAGTCTCTATGACTGCAACATGGATGAATCAATGGTAGAAGATCTGAAACTATTTCCAACATTTAGTGACTTTTTCAAACGAAAGTTGAAGCACGGGGCTCGAGTAATTGAGGAAAAGAGTGATGTGGTAATTCGTTTTTCAATATTCAATTGCAATAGTTCTAGTATACTTATTTTCTCAAATCATTCACATATATCTGTCTTTCCTTTTCCCTCGAAACCATGTTGTCTCTAGAGACAGTCTTATATAATGCCTTATACAAGGGACAGTGAATTATCAACCCATATGTTTATGGGTCAGTGTGTCCAATAACTTTTGCCCACTATTGTAACTTATGGCAATTCCATTTTTTATTTCAAATGTTTGAAGTTCATTGTTTTATATTATAAAATTGTCAATATTCAAACAAATTCACAGTCACTAATATCTCTATCTCTATTTTCTATGATTTAGCATGGAAGGTTCTGAGAAGTGAAAAATGAAAGCTGCATTTTGTCGTTTGTATTTTCAGGCCTAACAGTATCTCTTGCTTATTGTTTTTAGGTGAGCCCTGTTGATGGCAGAGTTTTACATTTCGGAGAAATAGATTCATCGTACAATTTAGAACAAGTTAAAGGTGTGCCATATCATTTGGTTTCATTTCTCGGCCCAAAGCATCCATTTACAAAGAGACTCATTAAACAGAAACAAGCGAATAAAGTCAAAGAAACACAAAATGTTGCCATAGCAGAAATATCAACTGATGCTGCAAATGCAAGTTTATCAAATAATATTGAATCACAAAGTGAAGGAAATTTGTTGGAAGCTGATAAGCAGAACAACAAAGAAAATCTTTATTATTGTATTATTTACCTTGCTCCTGGTGACTATCACTGGTTTCATTCACCAGCAGACTGGACAATTGAACACAGACGACATGTTCCTGGTAAGAAACATTCCATGCATTTCAAAATGCTCTTGTCTTTAATGAGAACTCTCTTCTGCTACTGGCATTTTACATATGAGGTTATATCAGGTTTATATTTACGCTGTGCTGTAATTCATGTCCATTTGCTTTATTTTCTGTCTGCTTCTGAGTTGGTGTTTTGATTCTATTTCTTCTGAGTTGGTGTTTTCATTTAATTAAACTTTTTAGAATTGTAGAACTTCTTGATTTTAATCCATTTTATCTTCATAGGTCATTTGTTTTCTGTCAGTCCTTCAGTTACGAAATCCGTCCAAGGTTTGTTCAATATAAATGAGAGAGTTATCTTAAATGGCCAATGGAAACATGGAGCTCTTCTTATGGCTGCAGTTGGTGCTTACAATGTAGGATCTATACATTTGGAATTTGCAGTAGAAAAGGTAGATTTATTCATACAGTTCTGGCTTCCAATTTGCTCATGCCGTAGCTATCTTACATCTTTATCTTTTGACTTCTGTTTTATTTGTGTAATATTGCTGTAATATTGTCATGTTATTGTTACATATTATTATGCATTTTATCCATGTTTTTACAGACTCTGAAAACCAATTCTGGGAAACTAGAAAAGGACAAGTACATCGATAGACTATATGGTGCTACTGGCTTCAATATCCAACGTGGTGAGCCAATTGGAGGGTTCGATTTAGGGTCATCAGTTGTTCTCATATTCACAGCAAAAGAAGAGCTCATGTTTCACATTCAACCAGGTCAGAAAATAAAGATGGGAGAGACTATTGCTCAAACTAAAACTACCTAGAAATTGAATCTATTATTTTAGTATAGATATTGATTTCACCGAATACTGTATTAGTTGTGCATATGCTTTTGTTTGCATGGTCATTCTTGGATTTCTTATAAATGAAGGTTAGCTGTAATTAAATGAATTTGTGAAGATAATGGCAATTAGATGTTTTGTGTTGGATTAATCTTGCCTGAGATGTCTGCAATGGTGTGATAGCTTGGTATAAAGATCAGGAAGCATTCAAAATTATGTTGCAGTTACAATATTTCTTATAGAATCTTATAAGCATTTTTAAAGCCTGGACCCATAACAGATAACTATTTATGAGAGGGAAAACAGTTTTCAAAAAATAGCAACAATGCTTAAGGTTTATTTTTCTTCAACTTGAAGCATAGATGATTACAAATATCATGAACATATTTTTCTAAGTTTATCATATCTCCATTATTTTCCACAACAAAATCCCAATGTTTGTAAGAATCCAGATCAACCTCAGTTTCTGAATCATCAATGCCTGGTATAAAATTCCAACCCCTTTTCAATCTTGTATCCTCATTGGCTGTTATCCTCAATTTAACATTATCAAATTGATCAAAGAATTGAATGTCAGTTCTTCTACGAATATCAGATATTATCCAGATTAATTTTCCGCTCTTGATTCCTTCAGGTATGAGCTGTTTGCAGAAATATTCAGGTTCACACCTTCGTTTTTCTTCGCCCCATTTCACCATGGCCAGTCTGTAAGACTCCTTGTAATGTGATGAATCTAGCAGTCTGTCATATTCTAAACTATGCATCTGGAAATAAATAAATGTTGATATAAAATAAAAATCAAAAGACTGAAGAGCATCGTATCGTCTTAACAATTTTTTACTTCATTATCTTATCTTCATCTGTTGTTTAAAAAATAGCAGCTTCAAGATGGCTTCGATGACAAATTTAGGATATTTTCGAGATTTAAAGTTTTATGTTTAAGAAGTATTACCTTTGCATACTCTGATTTGAGTGGCGCTGAAATTCTTAATATTAGAGAAATACCAATTCCCAATCTGAAAATAAGTTGAACAAATATTTCGGATTGGGGAAGCTACGACTTAAGAAATCACTTTACAAGTACTGTACGACTTTCAGCTTACCGTTGATATATTTTCTCAGCAATAAAGTCTTTTCCAGCCTTTCTTTTGCCACTTATTAACAGAATCACGATCCCTTTTTCCTTCAAATCCATTTTTTTCACGTATTGTTGTCAATTTCTCATTTCTCAGAAAAAGCAATCAATGAAAAACTCGAGATGGAGGCAAGAGTCAAAGCGAGGCCAACCCAACATGTTACATGATTTGTGTTAATTTTTTGCTGGTTGGTCATGACAAAGCTTTTAGGACGACAATGAAATTGATCAATCATTGTATATATTGTTAAAGAAATAAAGTATTCGTTTTAGATAAGTATTTATGACGCAGTTTTGATGAAGAAGACTTGGCTCTGCCACGTAAAAACTCGTCTATACAAGCCTGACATTGTCTAAACAAAGGCATCTGGGTGGTTTGATTTTAATTTTTTTGTGTGGTTTCGTTAAAAAAATAAACGACAACTATAGAGGAAGAACGTGCTTGAGCAATATTGAGAGAAGATGAGTGAACTGAGTCCAGAGGAGGTATGTTTACTTATATTTTTCAGGCAATTTTGTTTCATTATGTTGAAGAAACCTTGTGTGAAAGTTATTTATTAGGTATTTTTATGTGCCCAAGTTTTAGTTTATATTTATTCCATGCCACACAGGTGTGTTTATTGTTGCGATGAGGCCACCCTTTCTCAATATTGTTTACACCGCAATGCAGTGCTTTGAATTCATGCCTTTGAATTTCCCATTTAATCCCTATTTAATTAAGGCCTTCGGCGCTTATTTAATTAAGGTAGGGGGCATTTATTGGACTGACCTGCTAGTATTGAGTCATGTTCATGTCTCATTTTACTTATAATCTGTATAGAGTGGCATTTGTTCAATGAGATTTCTGGTGTTCAGGAACCCTTCTGTCCCTGTCTTATATTTCTATTGTTCGACTATTGTTTTGTTGTTCATATCTTGTTTGTTCACCTTGTTTATCTTTGTAGATCCGCAGAAGACGCCTTGCTCGACTTGGTGGCTCATTAGAAGCATCCCCGAGCACGCCAAGCTTGTCAGCAGCAATTTCCTCGTCACCAATGCTCCCCTCATCAGCTGCAAGTTCACCCATGGATATAACCCTCCCCCAGCCCCGCATTAACCTAGCTGCGAACAGACTTAACGTGGATGCGAAAAATGCCACAAGCCCATCCTCTGCATCCGTATTATATGGCATCACTCCTCCGACATTCGGAACTGTGGATAGTGGCCTTGGGCCATCTCAACCAATGGACGTGGACAGCGAAGATGGGGAAAAAGGAGAGAAAAGAACTTCTCAGTCTATGCTTACACCTCCAACAGATAGTCGATTTAAAAGACAGTATGTCACAGGTGATAAAGAACATGTCAAGGTGAATCAATGTATTTTAATGATTCCTTGATTACTCAATTCCTTGATTCCTTCATTGCTTGATTTCTTGATTGCTATGCAACAGAGTCTCCATGTTACAAACCATGACGTAGCAATTGCTTTGTTAAATCAGCAGTTTTATAAACCATTCTTCATCGCTCCTCATTCAATCTGATGCTACTTGTTTCAGAATTCGCCAGTTTCAGAGTTGGAATCCTTTATCACATCTGTATGCAAGATTTTCAATGTTTTCTTCAGGGTAAGCATTCTCACCCCCCCCCCCTGAAATGCCTATTTATTTCATTATTAAACAATGCAGTATGATGCCTCTTTAGGAGGTGTTGTGTTATCATTGTTTCATTCCTTTAATTTATTCTATCTTTTCATTTCAGACTCCACTGATCAAAGAAAATGCTATTGATATGACCATGTTGGCGGACTTAGTATACAAAGATGAGTGTATAGGTTTGTGCAGAGTTTGGTTCGAATATTCTCGAAATTATGGCCACCCTCCACTCTATTAGCCAATACTCTCTCGGTTATACAGTCATTATTAATATAAACTCCTATCACTATTGTGTCTCACCTCAATGTTCGTTATACTGAGGGTTTAATATTCCATATATTTGGACAATTTTTGAAAATTCCTCATGTCTTCTTCATTCCCGTCCTTCCCCAAACAATGTTTTCATTAGTGTCAGATTTATACACTATCAACAAAGTGTTTTGCACAATGATCATAGGGGTCTGGTTGAGAGAACAACGTTGTTTTAGATTGAGTGGGGGGGGGGCTTCAATAAAAGCAACAAAGAATGAAATTTACGGGTTGATAGCCTTGTTTTCGAATTTTAGAAGTGTCCCAAATATTTTTGCGCACTACAGTCGAACCTCCAAACAGCGGACAGATATTTAAGTCCCAAAATTTCACATCTATGTCTCATTTCTTTGTAAGAGCAACCTCTTTACAACGGACACCTCTCTACAACGGACAATGTCATTGTTCCCAATGGTGTCCGTTCTATGGAGGTTCCACTGTATTGTACTTTATTCAAACAATATAACATGTTATTATTACACTATCATTTGTTTATCATTGCAGTTTGTGAATTGCAATTTGAAGACTTGATGCAGCAGATAGTCATGGAACAGCTTTTGAATGCTCCAAACGAAAACAACACGAAACAAAGTTTCGACCAATCTCTCTCTCCCTCGGATTCTTTCGATGCGAAACTACCGGGCGAATTGTCGAGCAAAAACAGTGTTTCATCACTTCCATCCGAGGAGATCGATGAGAAATCCACATCGAATCAAACAGACAATGTTTCAACTCTTCTCGAGGATAGAACATCGAGAGAAATGTTTTATAAAAGAAAGTTGCGATATTTAATATCGTGTTACGATAGAGTTGGGATTGAAGAGCGGGTGCATTCTAAGGTGACAATTTCAATATGTTTTGGAATCGTTTTGTTTTCTCTAACTATTATGAATTTCAATATATTCACAACAATCTTTCAACATCTTCATAACAATATCCATCTTTAAGCGGCCAGCAGTAGCCATCGGCCAGAGCAATAGCCATCGGCCATAGCAGTAGCTATCTGTCATAGCAGTAGCCATCGGCCACAACAGAAGTGACTTTTACAATATGAGTGTATTCATTGTTATTATACGTGGCAATTTTAGCACAAGTCCTTTTTCTGTTGCAGCGTTCAGATAATTCAAAGTGGCGGGACCTTTTGAATTCAGCAAGAAGAATATGCATCTCATCAACTCTGTTTATATCAGAAGGAGGCCTTGAAGATGACCCGTGAGTACATGACATGTGTCTATAGAATATTCTGTAGTGCTGATGATATTTTATTCCATTCAGCCAGCTGGGTTTTGACCCTGTGGATTATTGCTGCTGCGTAGCGAAGCGAAGCTGCTGCGCAGCAGAATATAATCGAGTCCTTCTCGAGAAAAAATCTTGTGAGGATGTTTGTGTGTTTGTCTGTGTCATACTAGCCAGCGCGTGGCCTCAAATCCTCCTCCGTTTAGCCGCATGCTGGTTTTACAATTCATCACTGGCGTTATATAAATTTTCGTGGAGTCCAAAATGGACCATTTAGTATTAGCTTTTTTGTTAATTCAACTCTTGTGGCGGAGTGGTTGGCACTTGTGCTTGCCACTCATGGAGTCACGGATCGATTCCACCGAGCTCCACCTGAAATTGAGTTGAAATTGAGTTGAAATTAGATGAGGCCTGGTACACCGAGGATCTACAAGAGAAAGTAGATCCCCGGCGGGAAAGTAGATCCCCGGGACTTTTCGTCTTTCCGTTCAGGATAGTTTTTTGGCAGAAGCGCCGAAAAACCATCAACCGATCGTACTCAACTACTAACTCTGTTGGTACACCGGGGTGACGAGGCCAACAGTGCCGGTCTGTTCATATATATCCAGCGACATCTGCTTGGTGACTCGCCACCAATAGATATAGATACGTCAAATTACTGTCTGGAATCGTGTGCACAGGTTTTCTAATTGTGGGTGTGAGTCAATACGCATGCGTATTTATATCATTTGCTCTCCTATTGAATCTGAATTGAATCTGATTTTAGAGATGACAATCCGTGTGCTTTGCTTTTGCTTCCCTTCTTCTTGGAAGAGCGTGAAATATTCCCTGCTGGCTTTCTGGCTCAACTTGTTCAAACTGCAGATCAAGACGGTCGTCTAGATAAGGTCAGTTAAGTTTGCTCGACACGCTCCCACCTTTCCTTCCCATTCCTGTTCTCATTTAACAATCTTATTATCCCATGTATTTCATCACTTTGTTGTTCGCTATTTCCAGGTTTTTGGACCCATACTAATGGGTCTTTCAGATCGAATCAAGAGCTGTTCGCTGGTAGAGAAAACATTCGAAGCACCTTTACTGGTATTCAATAGCTTATTCAATATTATCCGTAGTTGTATTCATCTCCTTGATCTACCATTACCAATTGCTCGCAATTATCTCTCAACATTTTTCATGGTTTTTAGGTGCTGTCTGAATTATGTGAGATAAAACTTCCGCAGTCCAGAAGACCAATATGTTCACTGGTGAGACCTGACACTCTATACTACACCTTAGTGCCTCAAATAAATACTCTCTTCTATTAGATGCCCCCTTGAATGGCCGCCTCCTTCTATTAGACGCCCCTTTCTATCAGATACTCCTTTCAATGTCTCATTCTATCAGACGGCCCCTTGAAAAGACACCCTCCTTCTATTAGACATCTCCTTCTATGAGGCACTTTCTCGAATAGACGCCTTCTTTGAGAATCAACAATGTAATAATGACCCATTGTTTATTAGAAGCGTTATGGTATTTAGTCGTTCAGTTATCAAGGGCATCATTGTTATATTAGTTAGCTTAATTACGTAATCTAATGATGTTTATTTCGAGTATCAGTATTTTTTTTCATTTCAGATAACCCGTCTTCCTTCGTGGAACCCCGGAGCATTATCAAATGCCGCAGCGAAGGAGCTACAAAGTTTATCATTCTTTGGACCATTCTTGCGTCTGTCAGTCTTCGCAGATGATGACGTGAGTGACACCCCGTCTCTTTTATCAACCCACATTGAAACTCAATGCGAAGTCGCCTTACTGGACGGGGGGTGTTCTTTCTGACATTGTGTGTCTTAACTGAGGGTTTGTTCTGGTTTTCGTAGCCTCGAGTTGCTGATAAATACTTTGCAAATGGAAAGCCAAGCGCAGATCATGTTGGCCTCGTTCGCAAGACCCTCAGAGTTGGATTACAGTTTGTCAGAGTGAGTGCGAGGTTACACCTGAACAGTTTTTCTACAACATGTCTTTATTCTAACATTCTCTGAATTCTAATGTGCTGTTTGATTATCCCGAAAACAGGCTGAACTGTTTAAGATAATGCATAGTTTATTACTATGCCAAGAAAGTCGAGAGGCCTGTCTCCTGTACCTGGCAGAAATACTGAATAGAAATAGCAAAAAATCTCAACTTCAGGTGAGATAAATCGATTGTTCTCCATCCTATTTTATTTTGTACCTGTGTAAGGAATATTCCAAGCTACTAATTGGATTTTTAAACTAATTAAAGGTTCGCTTTTCTACACCCAACCGATCTTACACATCAGATCAGCTACTCCCTGGGCACAATACACGTGAAATACACTCTACCTGTTGTCTCAAATGCTCTGATATATTAACTTTGTTTCAATTGATTAATCGTTTTAAAAGAAGCAAGACTATTTGTTCACTGAGTTTAGTAATTTTACTTCTATGATTTGTCATGTTTATTGTTTATTTTGGTGAATTGTTTTTGCTACAGGCCGATGAGAAACTTTTATCTGATGATGGCCTAATGATAAACGTCTTGACGATATTACAACAACATTGCGTGAAAGTCAGAATGGACAAAGTAAGGAAACATCTTGCGTTCATTTACATACACTTATGTATATTGTATATTGCAGCCTCGTATTGGGTCTCGTATTGAGCCTCGTATCGGGATCCATAAGTATACAAGTGTACAAGTGTACAATAATGGTGGCAATGTTTTTTGAATTGTTTTTTTTTCAGGTAGACAATTTTTATCCGTTTCATCCGAAATGTAAACTTGATATGTCTCAGACATCTTGCATAAAAGCTACAAAGGAAGAGTTTGACCAATGGAAAAGCGAAATAGGTCAGTCACCTCCTGGAAATAAACTAATTTACAATGCATCTCAACGGTGTAAGCTGTAAATTTAGGGGGTTTGGTTGTTAATTTTCTAATCTTTTTGCTTCCAAGGTGCTTGGTCAGAAGTGAAATTTCCGACTGAATGTTTCTTCTTCACGTTTCACTGTCATCACGTATCCATAATTCCGTGCTTCAGGAAGTATGCCCAGCGATTGAGAACGACACGTGACATTAACCGCCTCGTCAATGAATTGGAAACACGCGAATCAGAATGGAAGGGCACACCGCTGGCCGCAAGGAACCGCGCTGTACTTAAGAAATGGAAGACTCAAATCAAGGTAAGACCGGATTACTGTATGGATTAACTTGATGCTGTTTGGATTCATAGATTGGTAGGTGGGTTGGTGGATGGATTGACTTGATGCTATTTGGATTGATAGATTGGTTGGTGGGTTGGTGGATGGATTGACTTGCTACATTTGGACTGATAAATTGATAGGTGGATGGATGGTTGGATTGTTAGATTGATCAATTTTTTGACCGATGTATGAATGAATGGGTTTATGGATGGATCGGTACATTGGTGGATGAAAAGATTAATAGATGGATCAATGGTTGGGTTGATAGATAGGTAGATGGAAGAATTGATTAATGGATTAACAGATGGATGTGTGGGTCCTATAATAGATTGATAATTGGTAGATTGGTGGATTGGTCGGTTCGTAGACTAATGGATACATGGTTACTCGGGTGTTGATTGTATATAAAATTTGATCGTTTTATTTCTTAGAAACTTATGAAGCAAGAAGCCTCCGCAGAGGTAGTCATAATGGACGATGATTTACTAAGGAGATGTCTTGCGTTTTATGGCGCAGCGTCTAACTGGTTGCTGCAATTAGCCACTGGTCAGGAGCTTGACAAGTAAGCCTAGTCGATTGTATTGTATGTTTAGCCATCCTCCACCTAAGCATAGCCATATCTATAGCTATTGTCATAAACCACCGGGTAAAGATGACTACAACATCATCATACAAGCCTGAAGGAGTGTCTTGGCTGTTTAATGAGCTCCCACGGGCTAATTCAAGCCTACAGTAATGCATTGATTAAACCATCGATTGATTAAAACTTATTTGATATTTTAGGGGGGCTTCTATTCCAGGGGGGTTTAAAAGAAGGGGGCGTTTAATCGAAACATTACGGTATTTACAATTTATCTAAGATCTATCTAGAATTATCTAATTGAGCTAAATCACTATGATGGAGAGTTATCCAAATAGACTTGACAAATAGCAAATGCGATTATTGACGCAAATGTAATGTTGTTTTGCAGTCCGTGGGTTGCGATTAGTATTTAAATGTTATATTTCGATCTTTCTTATTTTTAGTTTGACTCTGCCACTGCCTGAACAAGTGGTCCTGTGTTTCGGTTCGTTGCCTGACTATTTCATCGAAGATATCGTGGAGTTCATCCTGTTTGCCGATATGTAAGTGCGCAGGTCATATATTTCTTTTGTCTTTCTATGCTCTGTATTTTAAAGAATGGAAAGGTGGGAGGTCGTAGATTTATGGGGCTGTAAATTCGTTCAACATTCGATTAGATCCATGTTGATCTATTTGATTCATCGATATGTTTACGCAGTTGGATTAGGTCAGATCGGGTTTTATCGGATTAGGGTAGTGAATATAGTTGCCAATGATGAAGGTACAGCTAGTTCCTCGCATACAACAAAACAACCACCGTATGATTCACGTATATAACGATCAACTTTACTGAGAGTCGCACAAGATTATTTTCTTATTTAAAAGGCAGAAAGATTTATTGATAAACTCCGATAATAAGAGAAGTATCTCTCTCAAAACGTCACACTCATAAATACTCCTGTTCTTGACATGATTTAAACTTATATTCTTATTATTCTAATCGCACTTCACACATGTTCGTAGCAAGCAATAAATGTTTAATTATTCAGTTTTCCATCGAGGATAATAATTATTAGTGGGTTAATCGTTGACTCTGACCAGGTATCGTAAGAATAAGGCAGCTTCTGCGCAGCTCAACACATGCGTAGAAGAATTGCGTTAATAAATTGGCTGGGAATACCCACTTAGGGGGGATTAAGGTCTTTTCAAAGCATGCTTACACAATTTGTAATGAGCTGGAAGTGGGTTTTGTGATTTCAAAAGCTGAAAATTGGAATTCTCAGTTGGTTTCAATTATTTGAAAACACCATGAAATTAAATCGATGTCTCGCTCTGAAAGTCCTTTCTAACGCCCTAATTTCTAATTTAATTATTACAATAGTCACGCTAATCGCACTAATCGTACTAATCACTCTATTGTCTGGTATCAATGGTAATCATTTATTCTTGGCTGTGATTTGCGTTAACGGTGCTGTTCGTTTTGTATTCCAAGCTTTCTTTCTTTGAAATATCGCTTTCAGCTCCTTTCGAAATTCTTGGCTGAATATGACGTATGTTAACGGTGTGTTACAGAAACTGGAAAAAACACACCATGTCAGCACTGGTTCAAATAGCGTATCGTCCATCTGGGCACTGAATTTAGGACCAACTGCTGAGTCCAGGATGTAAATGACAGCCAGTGGTACATAACAGATGCTATAGCCAAGGGATATACTTTTAAGGATGTAAATGGCACTTTTATTGCGTCGCATCTTGCCGTTGAACACCGGACAGCGCTTAAGTTGTGGAGTTTTCGCTGTGCACGAGTTTTTCGTCAGCACCAAGGCGGCGGATCTGGACAACGCGATGATTAGTGCGAACGGTATGAAGATAATTATGACGTAATAAATTATTTTGAAGGAGAATTCGACTGTGGTAAGCTTCTCGCTCGTACACAGCAGCTTGCTATTGAAATCGTAAACTTTGAATTTGAGGAACAGGGGTGGAGTGGCGAGCGTGATTGACGTCAGCCAGATGACCGCGAGTAGGACGGTCGCGCGTTTGAATGTGAAGGAACGATTGAATGGCTTGACGATGAGCAAAAACCGCTCTGTTGTCAATACGAGAAGCGTCAGAGAACTCACTGAGAAGAGTATAAGGACGAGCTTATGCAGTCCCGAGCAGGCCAAGTCGTTGAATTGCCAGGAGTTATACATAACTTGGTGGTACGACCAGAGAAGGAAGACGGTCCATGTTTTGTTGATATCGCAGATTGCCAGGTTTACTATGAACAGATCACCGCTGTTGAACGATTTCAATTTGCGGCGATACAGCTTCACGGTCATTATCAGTATATTGCCGATTATTGACAGCAGTATCAGTGGTATTAGTATGATGCATGTTATCACATCCGTGTAGTGTACCACCATGGCGAGGCCAAGGTCTAATGAAAGTGACCAATTTAGTATGCTTTCCTCTGGGAGAATTCGGTTAACAGCAGACAGTTAGTTTTAACGTTGCATAACCAGTATTGTATGCTTCTCTCGGAGATATATCGGTCAACAGCAGACAGTTAGTATTAACGTTGCATAACCAGTATTGTATGCTTCTCTCAGAGATATATCGGTCAACAGCAGACAGTTAGTGCTAACGTTGCATAACTAGTATTGTATGCTTCTCTCAGAGATATATCGGTCAACAGCAGACAGTTAGTTTTAACGTTGCATAACCAGTATTGTATACTTTCCTCAGGGAGGATTCGGTTAACAGCAAACAGTTTTGGCGTTGAATGAAAATGACCAATGTGGTATGCTTTATTCAGAGAGAGGTCGGTCAACAGCAGATAATGTATTTTAAAACCTTTGCGTGGAAGCTTTCTGCGTTCGTTGCCCAAATGCATACGATTGTTTAGTGTACTAATTGATTGCAAAGTCAACGATTTCCCAACTAATGAGTTTTCGGCTTCTCTAAGAAATCGATCGACAGGCGATCAGTCAATGTTGATTCAGCAGTGAATTCTAGATGAATTTCAACCGTTTCTTAGTTTCCTGCTACATCTCCAATGCAATGAGCTAATCACTTCACACAACTACAATGTTTACGTGCTATTCAGAAAACAAGATGTTTGCGACTGTGACTCCGATACGGCGTACAGTTGTCTAAGCAATCTTGTTATCATGCAAAGAGATTAGCTTTTTCAATCTCTTTCATTTTACAATCAACAGCTCTTGAGTTTTTAATCTCCCTGCGAAGTTTTCGATCTGAACAGCTTTTTTGTTCCATACGCCATTATCTTCCACCAAACAAGCTACCACGAGTAACGTTTTGGCAATCTATTGATCAGATAGACATCTCAAGTATTTCATCCATTACTTGGTTTGCTATAACGTCTTCGTGCTAGATATCACAACATCGCAAGTTTCTTGTTCGCCAACTGTGCATTCTATTCGATTGAACGAAAGGAGTTTATTCAAATGATTGACAGATGTTTAATGGAGCCCAGTCCCCTGAGCAATGTTTGTACTCTGTTTTAATCAGAGGCATGGATTTTCTCATCTCCTTTTCATCAAATATTTACCACATTGGAACCGATTTTTATTTCAGTCCGGAATTTATTACTTGATTACAATCTTCTGCTTTTTCTTTAATTATTGCTTGCAAGTATGAAAATCAACAAGGAATCAATTAAATTTATTACTCCATATTTTGAGACCCTTTAACTTTAAAAACACCATTTTGTAACGCCCTTTAACTTTAAAAACACCGTTTTGCCGAAAGAGTTTAAAAACTTAAAAACATTGTTAAGATCTAATTGAATATTCTAATCTGCCATACACTGAATGCCTTTTAGAAGAATTTTAGCTCCGGTGTTTGAAAATAACATAAAACGGAAAAGAAACGAAGATTTATTTTCCAGGTGGAAGTGTACAATGAAAATTGTGCAGGTCCAATTCAGATCTAAATTTATTATAGTTTTGTTGTTGTCATTATCATTATCATTTAATATATGTGTGAAAGAGCAGTTTAGTCATACCGTTTTCTCCTTACAAGGTAAAGTAATCAATTGCTTAATTGGTTTAGTTGAACGCCATCCCCTTTTTAAATTATTAATGCTCAGCTCATTTAGGTTAGATCAGAAATTTCTAGAAGAACGCGCTGATAATAATGCAATATTGGCATTTTCTAACTCTCTTATGCATTTTATTTGCCCAAAATTCTAGATTAATTCTAGTTGTAGATTAATATATTTTATTATTTATTCATTAATCACTGACACTTACTTAATAATAATGCTATTTTTATTAGTGTTATTATTATGTAGATTCGGGTTTTTAATGGCTAAATAATGAAATGTACTACAGTAAAAACCCGCATATAAGAACCACTGGATTAAGAACCTTCAGGATGAATTTGCTGCTCAAAACAATAGAAGAAACAATAGCCTATTGTCTTGGAACAATAGACTGAAAGGAACATTTACATGTTCTTATATGCGGGTTTTACTGTTTCGTATATAACACTGGGGATAAGATACGGACTTTAACAGACTCTGTTGAAAGAAGAGTTCTATTTATAGATTATTTCCTGTTTTATTTGTTTTATTCATTTATTTTACAGACATTGCCCTGAAATGTTGGATGATCCTTCTATCAATGACTTCATACCATTTCTTGTTGCTTTACTTTGCAATTACAATTACATTGCCAATCCCTATCTGGCTGCCAAACTTATCGAGGTAAGTTGAAATGTTTTCTTTATCCACAAGGTATTTTCTTCTGACAATCTGTCACAATATAGATAATATGATATTTGCTGATATATAATAACATGTGATGATGTATTATAATATATGATAGTGTATGATAATACATGATGATATATTGTAATATATGAAAATATATGATAATTTATGACAGTTAATAAATGCAATAAGCTATAAGAAAATTTTCCTCCATACATATCATAAACGACAAATGAATATTTATTGGCGAGTTATCAAGAAAGAAAATAATATCTAATCACGTAAAGTATGCTTAGGCCATCAGCCATGATAACATCATTTGCGATATTACCATGGCTGATGTGTAAGCCTACAATTCTATCATAGAGTATTATTGTCATCACGAATGTGTTCTGTGATAGTTTTCATCTTCTGTTATTTTTTGGCAGGTTATATTTGCGGTGGATCCAAATGTGCAACCACGTGCCAGGAAGTTCTATAATGCAATTGTTTCTAACACACTTGGGGAGCTGCACATGGCTCCTGCGTTGATGAAGTTTTATGTTGGTATGTCATATTCATTCATGGATGGATTGAGTCACCGAGTCATTGATTCATTCATTCATTCAATCATTCTTTCAATGATCCATTCATTTATTTATTCATTCATTTATTCATTCATTTATTCATTCATTCATTCAATGATTCATTCATTCATTCATTCATTTATTCATTCATTTATTCATTCATTTATTCATTCGTTTATTCATTCATTCATTCATTCGTTTATTCATTCATTCATTCATTTGTTCATTCAACGATTCATTCGTCGAAATGAAGCTTGACAATTTATGTGATGTGATGGTTTTTAAGTTATTTTTAATATAGTATAACATATCCTAATATAGCAGTTTATTTGACTGTTTATTGATTCGTACGCCTTGTAGATATCGAAACAACTGGTGCATCTAACGAATTCTATGATAAATTTGGAATTCGCTATCATATCTCAATAATCATGAAAGGTTTATGGAAACGGCCGATGCATCGAGCTTCTATTGTACAAGAAAGCCAGTAATTATCATTTCTATTTTTCTAGAATCTAAAATGTTGACTTCGTTTCCTTGCGAGAGTGTAAAAAGGGTGAATACTTAAGGTAGATATAAGTAATATCGTGTCTTCTTTTCAGGACGTCAAATTTTGTTCGATTTATAAACATGCTGATAAATGATTTGACGTTTTTATTGGATGAATCACTTGATACATTGAAAAATATTCACGAACATCAAGAACTTATGTCAAATGCAACCGAATGGGAACAACTTTCCAGGGTAAGGATTTGGTCCCAAAAGCCTCGTCCAATAAGAGGTTTATTCGTTCGTTTGTCCTCTTCTATTTCTTTTAGCTTTCAACCATCAATTACCCCTCACCCTTCTCCACTAATTTCCCCCTTTCTCCTGTCTACTAAGCGTCCCTCTATCATC
This sequence comes from Sanderia malayensis, assembly GCA_013076295.1. Taxonomy (NCBI): domain Eukaryota; kingdom Metazoa; phylum Cnidaria; class Scyphozoa; order Semaeostomeae; family Pelagiidae; genus Sanderia; species Sanderia malayensis. The sequence goes on along the minus strand of RQOL01000824.1, from coordinate 1,765,329 downwards.
TTTTCTTTTTGTATTTTTCTTTCTCTCCTAAGGATTGGTACTGGAAGACCAGACTTTGTGCTTACCTATTTTGTTTTGGAAAACCAAACCCCATGCTTACCTATTCGACTTAAGACTACCAATTTCCTTACCTATTCTGTTGAGGAAAGCCATGACTCATGCTTACCTATTCTGTTTAGGAAATAAGGACTGCAAGACAACGTCAGCTGGCAACTGACGAAAGACAATGTCGATCATATTTGACTTTAGCAGCGGAAACACTTGGAATGTTGCATTATTTATCACAAGAGATCAAGGCACCATTTCTAGAACCGGTAAGGCGTTCATGTTATAGTGCATTACCCTTCAAGTATCACTATAGTTACTTTAATATATCCATATATAGCCAATTAATTGACACAAGAAGAGACTTTCAAACTCTTCGAGTAGGTTAAAAATCATTCTTTATGCCCTGCGTTGCTTGTTTTGTTGCTGTCCGCTACATTTTCTTTCAATTGTTTTTAGGTTCTTTCTGAAAGATTAGCTGTTATGTTGAATTTCAATGTCAAACAACTGACCGGATCGAAATGCAAAAATCTCAAGGTAAGATTTGCTCTGACTGAAATTTGCCATAAACGCAACAAGAGAAAGGATGTTAAGTTCTGGGTTGTCTTAACAGCTTAATAATACCTATGAAATGCATGGTAATCTAAGACAGTTTGATCATTTCTCTGCAGGTTAAGAATCCAGAAAAATATGGATTTGAGCCGAAAAAGACTCTAGACCGACTGACAAACATTTACTTACATTTAACAAGTGATGAGTTGGCGCATGCGGTTGCAAAAGACGAGGTAAGCAACCCCCGTTATTTGATCTAATTTTCATTGAAGTGCGGTGTGAATGATTATGTGAGACGGGGGTACTGTGATTGATTAACTCTTTATGTTTCTCATTCCAGCGGTCTTACAGCAAAGAAGTCTTTGACGATTGCTTATTCTTGCTCAAACGAACTTTGATGAAAACAGAGGTTTGTGTTCCCTGTGTTTGCCTTTTGTGTTATTTGTGCCCCCTGTATAGTCGATACATGTTGTTTTGATGAAGACAGGGGTTTGTGTTCCCTGTGTGTGCGTTTTGTGTTATTTGTGCCCCCTGTATAGCTGATAGATGTTGTTTTGATGAAACACGAGGTTTGTGTTCCCTGTGTCTGCATTTTTGTTGTTTGTGTCCCCTGTATAGTTAATACATGTTGATTTGATGAAAACAGAGGTCTGTGTTTCCTGTGTGTTCGTTTTTATTGTTTTATTGTTTCCTGTATAGGCAATACAAGTTGTTTGTGCCCCCTGTATTTCTTTAACACTTAAACCTGTCAATCATGCATTCTCTGGCCATTCGTTTAGTATGAAATCGAACAATTTCGTAAATTTGCCGATCGAGTTGAGGAGATCTTCGTTGAGCAAAACAAAACTGCAATGGACCTTGATGATGCCCCCGATGAGTTCAGAGGTTTGTTTTGCCTTCCAGTCAATTTTTCTCTCTTTGAAAACCTCTATGCTCCTTTTTACGAAACTCAAAGCTCCTTCGCATGCTTTGTGGATGAGTAGCTGCACATATACGGTATGAAGTTAATCTTTCATCCATTATCCGCTTTGAAATATTACCAAAGTGCAGCCTATCTGTTTAAGCTAAACCACCAGGCCTGATATCTCATTTTTTAAGCTGAAAGACAATTATCTAGTCAGCAGACTGATTATTAAATTGAGATATTCTAAGATTATTGAACTAGTCGACACCTGCTCGATTTTTATCTCGTTTAGCTTTTGTTGATGCTTCTTTGGGAATTCCACAAATGTAATTTATATCATTAATAATTTACTGCACTGTAATATATAGGACTTATAAAACCATTAGGAATGGGTCAGTAGCTTTGAAGTTAGTATAACAGCTAAATGCAGGCGTCTTGTTTGGATTGGGCTTGAATGAAACTACATACACGTTTGTCTCTCTCTACAAAGTGCATCTCGATGCAACGAATTGACAACAGAAGCATCGAGCATTGAAGAGTTACTTTTAGATATTAGGCTCGCAGATCTATCTGATCTGCTTTTCGAGCATGTTAAATGTTGTTCCCTGGCTCTGGTTATCGGCTTAAACAACTGTCAACATATCTTTAACATATTTAGTCAAATTGTTGAACTGCTTCATAGTAATACAATCACCTTTAACAAGCTTCTGTCCCCATAAAAGGTTTCCTCGATATTAGGGGTAGTTCTCATCGCTGGACCCCACGACCCCACAATACATTTTCTTCTTTTAAATACTTGATGAATCTCTATGCCTTTAACTGTATCAACAATTGCATTATTAACCGTGCATTTCAGATCCACTGATGGACACTGTCATGCAAAACCCTGTGCGCCTACCCAGCGGTATTATTATGGATCGCCACATCATAACGAGACATCTTTTGAATTCTTCAACTGATCCATTTAATCGTCAAAAACTTACTGTCGAAATGTTGGAACCCGGTATGCTATCATTACAATTATTATTATTTTTATTATTATTAATTCTTTACACGTTTTCTATAACAAAGTTTTTTTAAAACCATACTGGAACTTTCTAAAAAAAATTTATCTTTTTTTATTGTCTTCTTATTCAATCTATGTTTTATTTTATTCAACTATATTTACTTGTTTCCGCTTAGAACCAGAATTGAGGAAGAAAATTGAAGATTGGATTCTTTCAAAAAAGAAAAGATAAGCTACCATTATTGTTGCAATATTTAGTCGTTCCAAAATGTATTTTCTCGGAGTGAATTAAATGTCTGTTCATTATATCATATGTTCTTGCCATCTGAGTAAAGTGTATTATTTGTGGTGTTTATACAAAGATAATGTTGGATTGGTAAAAGAGAAAAAAGTTACTTGAAATATGACTCATTTCTAAAACACAACTCTTGATTCTTTCTACTCTACACTGTTTTGATTCTCTTAGGTGGACTTTATAAGGCCGTGTTTAGGTCGTGTCGAATTTAATTCAAACAAGATTTGAATTAAGTTCGACGTAAATTCAGCCGTATAAAATGGCATTTTAATTAAGTGCTGCACTTTGAATTAAGTGCATCAGGATTTGCCGAACTTAATGCACAAGTGCGACACAAATGCGACGTGGCTTTATACGGCCGCATTTTGGTAGCATTTAATTCAAATTCTCCTTGAATTAAATCACTTCATGTGATATAATGATGAAATATGTCAAATTTTCCCAGTCAAGCACTCTGCATATGTGCAATCCTTCTTTGTTACGTCACGTTGATATGAGGAGTTGAATTAAATGCGGCAAACAAAACACGTATAAAGTGAATGTCGCACTTATGTCGCATTTAGGTCGAATCTAATGAATTAAATTAGACGCGACCAAAATGCGGTGTTTCGCTTTTGAATTCCTTGTTATAGATTGACCCATCTGTGACATTGTTTTCCTTTGCAATTTGTCATTCTTTGGGGTTTGGATGAGCAAAATTTTTGGTTAGGCATGCTTCAAGAATATCTGTGTTTTCGTCCTTTGGGGTTTGGAAGGTTGCTCATTTGACATCCCATTGGGATTATTTACATATTATCAACTAGTCTTCCGTATAAGGGTATTATCATGTGATAGAAAGCACAGGTTTGATTGGATGTTGGAAAAAATGCTTAGATTTGATTGGATGTTAAAGTGTGAGTGAAATTTTGTTGGGTGGGTCTCGAACTTGACTTATTTCTTGTCGTTGTGTCGGTTCGGGTTTTCCAACATGGCTGCTTTGAAAGTTCGTGATGTGAAGTAAACGAAGATATAAAAGCAAGTATTATTTTTGTTACGCAAAAGAAGGCAAGTATTATATTAATTCGTTTTATTGTTATAAGTCTTAACGCATTTGTCGTCCTTATTATGCATTATTTATATCATTTTTACCACCAAGTATGTTGATTATTATATGGGCGAAAAACAACGTGTTATGAAGACGAATATTCATCTCGACAACGTCTTGATACACCTTGATAAACCTTCATGGCTAGAAGGATTTCGAGCTAGCGAAATGTACCTATTGAAATTAAAACTTAGCAAATTAAAGTAATGTTTATTTAACATTATACTAAAATACTGATATCAATTTACTAAATGTAAAATATGTTTAATTATAGGATATTTCTTTCAAGTTATACAACTCAAACTTGACAAATTTCCAAGCAAAACTACAATAAACTGGTTAATATTGCGAAGGACCTCGGTATGGTTTGAAGAGTCTCATTTTCATTTCCTACTCATCTCTTTCTCCCACCTTAATCTCTTGCTATTTCGTCAATCTCTCTTCATTGTTATTTAAATAGTTTAAGTAAAGAACTGCTCTTGGGCGTTTGATGGTCGCATAAACAATGCCATTGTATTGCAGGTTCATTGATACAGCTCCTTTGCAACATTTCTTCCCAATGCTGTGACTCTACTTGACCGCTGCTTCGTCTCCCAAATGCGATCCAACCAATTCTCTCCTGTTGTCCCCAACGAATTGGCGAGTAACTTACACTTAGCATCAGCGTGTAAAGAAACAACTGCTCTTGTGTAAGCTCGAATTCCAACGGTTTATTGCAGCCTGGATTATCGGAAATCATCTTCAAAAAAGTCGTTTTTCGTTGAACGCATTCACAAGTAGGCGAAATCAACTCGGCTTGTACGATTATTTCTCGGTTGACGAGATTGCGAAGTTTTCCGAGTTTTGTGCTTTGTCGTAAATCAACGACGAGCTTCGACGTTTCGGAAATATACTGCAGTGATATGAGTGTTTCTAGTTTCTCGCTTTTCGGCACAATCACCGGCTTTTTTCCACCTTTATGTCGACCTTGTTTTTCTTTATTCAAATCGACAAATGGCATGCAAATCGGGAGCATTTCGGAGTTCAAATCTATCTCTCCCAAATGCAAATAACCTTCAGCTATTTGGATATCTCTGAACATTTTCTTGCAATAAACTTTGAACTGCAAGGCCATATTGTCGATTTGATTTCTTGGAAACAAATAATAAACAAAGGATTCGTCGAATTCGACCTGTAGCGTGTTTCTGTCGTTTACACTTGCCTCAAACAGTCCTGATGTGAACTTTTGACTTTTCGCTGGATTTCTCAAAAGACATCTGACTTTTCCCTTCAATTTTTTATCAGTTACGAACTCTTCAACTTGCGACCTCGTAATTTTCAATTTCTTCAAGTAAATCACAAGTTTTCCAACATGAACTGTGAAGTCAATATTGAAGTCCAAAATGGCGGTATGCAGTTCGCTACTATCATAAATTTCTCCGCAATTTCTTGACAGCATTGGCAATTGTTTTCTTGGACTTCTTTCCATATCGTACGATAAATAGTCTCTATGTAGCAACTTCTTGTATGCCTCTGACGTAGCTGATTCATTGTCCGTTGATTGGTCAGAATAATGTTGTGGACTCCCTATGTGATGGTGGCCAAAATCATCTACATGGTGTCCCTGTGAATAGCTTACGTGACGTTGTGGGGATTCGTAGTCGTATGCCTGCGCTTGCGCATGCTCATGCTGTCTGTTATTCTGGTGGTATCCTTGGTTACTTGCTGCTGTTGTCGGTGCTGCCCCGTTTTGATAAGGAGACTCCGTGACGTTTTCTATCGTTGTATCCTTGCCAGCTACTGTCGAATCAGCTTGTGACGTGCCTGAAACGATAGTCGTATCACAACTAGAATCTATTCTACCGTCAATATGTAAATTTTCCAGTGCATTTCCCATTGTTATTGCAATTACTAATTTACAAAGCTGACAACCCTGTGTAAGCTAATTCTCTAGTAATTTGACAGCCCTTCTATTGTTTTGTACGACGCTCCTTCGTAGCGCATTGCGCATACATCATTTGAGGTCGTAAAAAAGCAAAGATCAGTTTCTATTCTCGCATCAAATTCAATTTATATCGATAATTTTTCAAAGTTAATCTTCTGGAAGCTTCTAAACAATATCTGACGTGAGCATCTGCGATTTCCCGCCATTCGATCAAGCACGTGACTTTTAAGACCAATCGTTAAACGAATTCAATTTTATAGCAGCTTGCGTTTTATTATTTATCTTATAGTCGCCCTTGCTCTTGATAATCGTTAGCAATATCTTGGATTACTTCTTTGGCATATGGCTTCAAGTTGTGAATGTTATTCCTTGACCAATATTGCTGATATATCTGTTTATCTTGTTGGTAATCTTAGTAACCGCTACCGCTTGTTATTATATCAACCTTCTTTTTGCATTTATCTTCCACTCACACGAGTCTTTTCCAATCCTTATCTACTCTTCGAGTATCCAATTTTAAAAATTTTGAGGTTTATCAAATTTTTCTGTCTCTTCTTATCGTCTATACCGAAAAATTTTGTCAGAACAGCTTGCTTTCATCTATCGCCCTGGCGTCATTTGACTTTATGCGCAAAATGTTTTTTCTTGTTTTGCTTCCAATATTTTCGATTCTTGTTCTGCTAATTTTTGCATGAACTCTTCCCAAGTTAGTCGTCCTAAGCAGCTGTCAAATTTTCTTTGTTTTCAATGTTTTCCTGCTAAAATTCACTTTGCTTTTCACGAATGCATTATTTTTGTTATCCAACATTTATTGACATCGCCCAATTGATCCCTCGCTCATCTAAGATCACATTAATAGTTATCAAACCCTTTATGCCAAATTTTCCTCCAACAATACAGCATTAAATGATCTTTTTTATGTCTTGGTTTGAGCTGAAATGATTGAATACTTTCAACGTGTTTCGATGTTGAATAAATCTTTACTTGGGCCTATCATCTTTTAAACTTCCTTCTCACACGAAAGGAAAACAACAATAATTCTTCATGATCGCATCACATCTTCACATTTCTTGTGCCTGCCGTTGTTAACCAAACTGCTTCTTTCTGTTTTCAAGGAATAGATTATTCAACCAGCTGCATGAAAACACATGCAAAGCATTTGTAATTGTCTTCTGATATTTGAATAAAGCGATCGAAATTATCATTGGCTTACAACCAATTCAATCGCTTGTCACGCTCTTTGTCTTTTTCAATTTTAAACCAGCGTTTACACTTTCTTAAATTTAACAGCATGTGCGTACGTGCAGATAAATGAAGTGCTTCATCCAAGACTTCTTCTTTGCCGCTACTCAATTCGCTCTAGCAATAATCCAAATTCTAACCTGTATCTTTGTGTGCGAGGCTTAAACGTGCGTCTAATGTTACTTGATTCAGTTATGTACTTTATTTCTGCAGTAATTTCTCTATAATATCATCTTCATCTTTATACCTTAATATGCTATATAACATAGTATAGTCTTTAATACTGGCGTCGCAATCAATTAAGATCTACTTGCAAAAAAATCCATTTTTCAATTGCTGGTTCTTGAGTCTTACTTTTGAATTTATTTTCTCATAATAATTTCCCCGGTTCTTATGCATATAATTCACTTTAAAACTCTATGAGCCTTCCCACAATCCTTGCTACTTCATCAGCATAACAATAACACGATATGAAATATTTAACAACTTAGATTATATTGTTCTTAACGTTTACTAAATTGAACAAAATATGTCTGCATTGCACATGTTTTTAATGGAAGCAATTTTTGATCAACACTGTTTTATTGCTTGTGTTGAAAGATTCGACCACAGTTGACCGATAAAGAATTATTTTATTTCTACCAAAAGGCCTACGCAAAATGAAAAGAACCCCACTGCAGTTGGTTGTTGCGCATGAGCAAAGTGACTTTATAGTGCCCAGACCCCTGGTGACGAAATTGAAAATTCAGATCACATCAAAAGGTAAATATTCTTTTCATTATTTTAAAGAAAATTTAAGATAGTTAGTCCTTACTCGACGAAAACTTATTAAAAAACGGTATTTTTTACTTATAATTGTGGGTATACCCAATAGAGGGTTTTCCAGTTATGGAGAGACCGGCATAGTACTCAGAGATGTGGAAAATTTCGTATTTTTCATTCGTTGCCTTTTAAGAACACGGATTTGTTATTTAAAGTCAGACGTGTAGTTTACGAGCTATAGCGCGAAAAAATTTTTGGGACTGGGGAGAGTTGACTATGACATCATAGTGGGAGCCTATTTTTCTCTCTGCCTCGTAACCTCAATTGCCCAGAAATGTAAAAAAAGAATGCTTTGGAAACGTATTAATTGATGAGGAAAATCGAAAAATGTTGTTTTAGTTTAGTTTTTGTCTCAGTGGGTCGCTAGTGTCACATTCAAGACAGATAAAGTTGTCTTGCTACTGACATGCGCAGTAACTGTATTATTCTGAAAGGACTAAATGGGTGTAGGTCGCGAAGTTGTTTATTCGTGTGGGCCTAATTTTCTTCCCAATTGCAGCTGTTACAAATTGTTATGATTAAGTAAACTTAGGATTAGCAAGTTATCTTTCACAATAGGTATATCCCATTGCGCTTCTCTGTGCGGCTATCAACTGTAAAAAGTATTAGTAACAATGCAGGAAAAGGCAAGACAATTTAATCACAAGCAGCCGCAGAAGATTAGGCTTAACTGTTAAGAAATTTATAGTTTACAAAGTCAATGAAGATTATGACAGTTCGTTGTCGTTTTTCAGTTAAAATAAGGTCGAGTTTTCAAACAACTCTATTTCAATTCCATCTGTTGTTTTTAGTAGGCAGGAGATATGTAAACCATTGCTAAAGTTCGTAATTAGTTGCAGCTCTGACGTAGTTAGTTGCGTAATGCACTTCTGTCTTATTAGAATTAAAAGGCTATTTTGATCCTAAGAAGACAAATTTTAGGCCAAAAAAGTACAACCAGTACTTAACCTTCAATGCAAACCTAGAATCGTTTTCGATAAAAGCAACATATACACTTTTTAATGAAATGACAAGGCGTCGTTTAGTTTGGTATTAAAAATTGTACAATACTGATTTACTCCCGAAGACTTGCAGACAGCTAAATTGTAAGCAAAACAATTCCAAACTTAGTTTTCAGCTTAGCCAAATTCAATTACGTCTGTTTATTAGATTTTTGTAAAAACTGTAGCTTAGTGTAATAGAATGAAGCACGTTTATTCGTGTTTTCTTGTCGTTTGCCTTGCCGTAGAAAGAATTGTTTGATCTGTAAATTTCCATTTCAGAACGCCGAAATGCTTTTGTGGTTGCATGAACACCTGGTATCATGTGTTTGTCTGAATCTTTATCATCCCTCTTGTCTTCTGCGAGGATTACAACATTTATCATACGCCAATGCAGCATCCTACACGGCAAGCAGGTGATTATTGTTTTCACAATTCATTTCTTCTCTCTCTTTCTTACATCTGTGCGCAGGCAGATTCTGAATTCGAGACGCTAAAGACCAGCCGTCTTCAACATGCATAGCCTCCCTTGTATTAAGCCCAACAACACAGCATACCAGCTCAACCGTTGTTGCGCAACATTCCCCTTCTTTCCCGTTATCACCTTTTCTTGCTCTTCCTTGACAAAAGGAGATGATTTATTGCCTTCTTTTTAATGATTTTTAAATTCATTTTCATTGCCAACTGAGTTCGGTGCTGAGCCAGCCTTGCTTAATATGAGCTTCGCTTTTAAAGTCCTCAGCCTTTTTCTAGGTTGCTTTCATTCAACCTCCTTGCTGTAGCCATCCTTTTTTCTCCAATGACCTACCATTCTAACTTTTAATGAACTCTCTTTGATATATATCTAATTATTCCCTTTAATTCTATCAAGAATTAAATAATTTTGATAGAATCAAATGACTGATTCCTCAAGTAGAGGAGGCACTACAACTGTTATGAATTCTAGCTCAATTTTCTTGCTAACAACATCAATCTATGTTCTTTTATCCATGCAACCAATGGTTCCCATCCTCTGTAATAAGACTTTCTAGTTCTGAGAAGCGATTCAAGCTACGTGTTTCAATAAATGCAGTGTCGATTGAAACTTTTTAGTGTGCTGTTCACAAACTAATGAGAAATAGTTGCTAAAATGAATCTTTACCTAGGAAACAGATCGAGGGGAGATACCACAAACAGAGAACAAATCGAATAAAATACAGCTTGAGTTTATCTCATTCAAACGAGTTTGGTAATCAAACTGCAGTATATAATAACATAGTATAGTCTCTCACACTGGCGTCACCATCAACTGAGATCTACTTGCAAAAAAATCCATTTTTCAATTCCTATTTCTTGAGCCTTACTTTTGAATTTATTTTCTCATAATAATTTCCTCGGTTCTTACGCATATAATTCACTTTAAAACTCTATGAGCCTTCCCACAATCCTTGCTACTTCATCAGCATAACAATAACACGATATGAAATATTTAACAACTTAGATTATATTGTTCTTAACGTTTATTAAATTGAACAAAATATGTCTGCATTGCACATGTTTTTAATGGAAGCAATTTTTGACCAACACTGTTTTATTGCTTGTGTTGAAAGATTCGACCACAGTTGACCGATAAAGAATTATTTTATTTCTACCAAAAGGCCTACGCGAAATGAAAAGAACCCCACTGCAGTTGGTTGTTGCGCATGAGCAAAGTGACTTTATAGTGCCCAGACCCCTGGTGACGAAATTGAAAATTCAGATCACATCAAAAGGTAAATATTCTTTTCATTATTTTAAAGAAAATTTAAGATAGTTAGTCCTTACTCGACGAAAACTTATTAAAAAACAGTATTTTTTACTTATAATTGTGGGTATACCCAATAGAGGGTTTTCCAGTTATGGAGAGACCGGCATAGTACTCAGAGATGTGGAAAATTTCGTATTTTTCATTCGTTGCCTTTTAAGAACACGGATTTGTTATTTAAAGTCAGACGTGTAGTTTACGAGCTATAGCGCGGAAAAATGTTTGGGACTGGGGAGAGTTGACTATGACATCATAGTGGGAGCCTATTTTTCTCTCTGCCTCGTAACCTCAATTGCCCAGAAATGTAAAAAAGAATGCTTTGGAAACGTATTAATTGATGAGGAAAATCGAAAAATGTTGTTTTAGTTTAGTTTTTGTCTCAGTGGGTCGCTAGTGTCACATTCAAGACAGATAAAGTTGTCTTGCTACTGACATGCGCAGTAACTGTATTATTCTGAAAGGACTAAATGGGTGTAGGTCGCGAAGTTGTTTATTCGTGTGGGCCTAATTTTCTTCCCAATTGCAGCTGTTACAAATTGTTATGATTAAGTAAACTTAGGATTAGCAAGTTATCTTTCACAATAGGTATATCCCATTGCGCTTCTCTGTGCGGCTATCAACTGTAAAAAGTATTAGTAACAATGCAGGAAAAGGCAAGACAATTTAATCACAAGCAGCCGCAGAAGATTAGGCTTAACTGTTAAGAAATTTATAGTTTACAAAGTCAATGAAGATTATGACAGTTCGTTGTCGTTTTTCAGTTAAAATAAGGTCGAGTTTTCAAACAACTCTATTTCAATTCCATCTGTTGTTTTTAGTAGGCAGGAGATATGTAAACCATTGCTAAAGTTCGTAATTAGTTGCAGCTCTGACGTAGTTAGTTGCGTAATGCACTTCTGTCTTATTAGAATTAAAAGGCTATTTTGATCCTAAGAAGACAAATTTTAGGCCAAAAAAGTACAACCAGTACTTAACCTTCAATGCAAACCTAGAATCGTTTTCGATAAAAGCAACATATACACTTTTTAATGAAATGACAAGGCGTCGTTTAGTTTGGTATTAAAAATTGTACAATACTGATTTACTCCCGAAGACTTGCAGACAGCTAAATTGTAAGCAAAACAATTCCAAACTTAGTTTTCAGCTTAGCCAAATTCAATTACGTCTGTTTATTAGATTTTTGTAAAAACTGTAGCTTAGTGTAATAGAATGAAGCACGTTTATTCGTGTTTTCTTGTCGTTTGCCTTGCCGTAGAAAGAATTGTTTGATCTGTAAATTTCCATTTCAGAACGCCGAAATGCTTTTGTGGTTGCATGAACACCTGGTATCATGTGTTTGTCTGAATCTTTATCATCCCTCTTGTCTTCTGCGAGGATTACAACATTTATCATACGCCAATGCAGCATCCTACACGGCAAGCAGGTGATTATTGTTTTCACAATTCATTTCTTCTCTCTCTTTCTTACATCTGTGCGCAGGCAGATTCTGAATTCGAGACGCTAAAGACCAGCCGTCTTCAACATGCATAGCCTCCCTTGTATTAAGCCCAACAACACAGCATACCAGCTCAACCGTTGTTGCGCAACATTCCCCTTCTTTCCCGTTATCACCTTTTCTTGCTCTTCCTTGACAAAAGGAGATGATTTATTGCCTTCTTTTTAATGATTTTTAAATTCATTTTCATTGCCAACTGAGTTCGGTGCTGAGCCAGCCTTGCTTAATATGAGCTTCGCTTTTAAAGTCCTCAGCCTTTTTCTAGGTTGCTTTCATTCAACCTCCTTGCTGTAGCCATCCTTTTTTCTCCAATGACCTACCATTCTAACTTTTAATGAACTCTCTTTGATATATATCTAATTATTCCCTTTAATTCTATCAAGAATTAAATAATTTTGATAGAATCAAATGACTGATTCCTCAAGTAGAGGAGGCACTACAACTGTTATGAATTCTAGCTCAATTTTCTTGCTAACAACATCAATCTATGTTCTTTTATCCATGCAACCAATGGTTCCCATCCTCTGTAATAAGACTTTCTAGTTCTGAGAAGCGATTCAAGCTACGTGTTTCAATAAATGCAGTGTCGATTGAAACTTTTTAGTGTGCTGTTCACAAACTAATGAGAAATAGTTGCTAAAATGAATCTTTACCTAGGAAACAGATCGAGGGGAGATACCACAAACAGAGAACAAATCGAATAAAATACAGCTTGAGTTTATCTCATTCAAACGAGTTTGGTAATCAAACTGCATGCTAGTTTAGGTTGGCGGTGGGTTATTTGTAGCACGCCTTTAATCTGTTTTCCAAAAACAATACAAATGCACGAATATACAGCGAAAAACGAATTATATGTCGTCAAGATTATTCCATACGTAAACAATCAATATTTCTTACCAATATTGCTGAAGAAGTTTTGTACTTCTTTAAACATGATTTTCCAGGCGAAGTTGACGTGTAAATTAGGCCAATTTATATCAGAATAAAATATATGCGAAGGCTGGTAACTTAGTCGGAATGAGCATTTGCTAGGTCCGAGCAGTTATTCCACCATGATTCGATACCTGCGGATGAAAAGTAAGGTGACTAACAGGTTTATTGCAAATTTCAATATAATTTGATGCCATGATGTGAGCAAACGGTGTGATGAATACTGGCTCCTTGTTGCGAGCCTTGTGCTCGTTTCTTTGTGAAAAAAATGATATGAAAAGAAAACAATCGAAGAGAACGTTCAAATGGAAAGTAATAAACTTCCAAACGGACCATTTGATGGCCTAGGCCCCGGGGGTCGTTTAACACACATAGAGCAAGCAGTTGAGATCAAGCTCAGAGAAAAGACAAAGGAACTAAGTACCATCTGCACTCTCTGGCAAGGAAATCATTATTATTGTAATTTATAAGTTGTCTTATCTGAACGACAAGCTATCCAGAGATAAATGCTTTGTTTTGAAGTTTTTATGACAGGATGTATTGAATAGTAGCTTCCAGATACTAAAGAAACTCGTTGCAAGTACAGCACCCAAATAAATCTGCTTCAAAACTATTTTGACTTTATAGTCTTGTGCTGTTCAATTGAGCTTATATTTCCCATAGAAACAAAAATGTCAATAAAGCTGTTAATATGTACTTACTAACCTGTGCCCTTGGAATTGACATTAAGAAGGGAATTTAATAGAAAGCTATAACTCCCTCCGTCTAGTTGTCAAATCGTCCTTCCAGAGCATGTTTTTTTGTGTCCGCTTTGCTTTAGAATTTTGTTTTGCTGCAGGTGTGTCGCAGCAAGCAAAAAGGCCATAAATTATTAATCTAGCCACGATCCACAAAAAAATTGGCTTTTTTCACCATTAACACAGGTATTTACCACCTTAACAAAGAAAGCCAGCATATTTCATTTGTTAATCAACACAAAGACCCGAATTAAGTCGATATTTGTGCAATGCTATGAACATTATGCTGAAACTACTTAGGTACGGCCAAACAGGTCCACTATTACTTAGCAACAGTTAATCAAAGAGAGGTTGCTCATTTTATGCAATTTTAATAAGGTGAAAAATAATGACATAAAGCTACAATGCAACCCCAATAAATATGAATTTTTACCTTAAATTGTGTAAGCACAAACTCAATCAGGTATAATATAATAAATCGTAATAAGTGCAGTTTATTGATAATATTTATTATGCTTTAGGGTCCTATTCATGTTATATAATTTTTATTGTACTTTTACATTAGTGTTTCATTTTCTTCGAACGATTTGTAATTTGGTCTTTCGGAGGAATTCCCCTTCAGAACTCTATTCCTCTTTCTGATCACGTGAACAACTATCCCAGCTGCCACTGCGGCTATTACCAGGCCACTTGTCACAAGAACTGCTGTCGTCTTAAATTCTTTCTCATTCTCGGCACCAGTCTTTTCTTTGCGCTCATGTTCGTTTTCACTTGTCTGCACGCTCTTGTGTATACCTGGACCATTTTTCTGATTGACAAAGTTGACGGGTGGCCTATTCGAGTAGTATTGTCTTGTATTTTGATTTGTGAAGAAATAAGGAAAACCAGGTCGGGGGCAGTTCAAACCATCATTTGATTCCCAGCTAGAAATTGAATAAAGCATAATCAGTGTCAATTTGCCAGCTCTCAAATGCTTCATAACTTCAAGGAATATACTTACAGGAAATTACATGATGCATATGTCATACTGTGCGATACTTCAAGGTGGTTAATTATTACCCGGGAGCTCATTATAAGATCCATTTACATGCATAGACATTTGGCATGTATTGTGTGAGCAAAATGCCCATCTGACAACGCCGAAACTGTTATTGTAATAGGCGAGGCTATGGTTGATGGTTGAGGCAAGCTTCAGCACGAATTGAGATTCATTAGCATGATAATTATGCTAATTATGAAAATCAAACCTTGTTGATTTTTCTCCCACAGGCTGAAGCATGTTATTCCATAGAGCCCTGGCCATGGCTGCATGACCTTTGGTTGACGGATGATAGCAATCCGGAGCGAGGTAAGACCTGTCTACCTTTCCATTGGCTAACAACGGAAGCTGTGACCTCGATAGGAAGGGCTGCAAGACGACTGTAAAATTTGGATCATTCTGAAACCTGTCAAAAAAGTATCGCAGGTTTTAAAAACTCAAACTATCGTTTTCATTCAAGTTAATAATCAAAGTTATATATATAGTAAAGACCCGCAAATAAGAAACTTCTTTTTATAAGAACCTTCTGGTTAAGATATCTTCCCGCAGCAATAGAACTAACAATAGTCCATTGTCTTTGAACAATAGAGCTAGCAGTTGTCTATTGTTTTTAACAATAGAACTAACAATAGTCCATAGCACATCTCTTACCTGGGAGATTTTGCGATTCGTTCCAGCAACATTGAATATTGTTTTGCTGCTCTTGAAATTGCCATTCTTCTTGATGGGGATCCACTTGCGCATGGGCAAATCTTTCGATGAAAAGCCTGACAGTATGGTCCACCGAGCGCATTCATTTTGCTGACGTCAAGTACTTGAACCAAATTGATGAATACTCGGGGTATTTTCTCACGAATCTTATACAAAGTTTTGGATATTTTTTTCGCAAAGTTTCTCGGTGAGTAGTCAGTATCAATACACGAACGACAGAGATCTGCGCTGCCGACAAATAGCGTTATAAGTTTCCAGTCTCGTTTGAAATCAATCAATTCGGCTTCTTTCATCATCGAAACGAGGTCTTCGACTATTTCACTCGCATCTTCTACTGTTGCTCCTAAAATCAAGAATATGATTTATATTTAAAAGACAAAATTTAAAAATATGCTTGCGACTGAATATTTACATCAATAAAGTTCGGAGCATTCATTTCTATTCAATTGAAGTTTCTTTGAGTTGCAAAAAGATATTTTTATAGTTTAGAATCAAAAAATTATGGTGGTCTTCTAAGTTCAATTTGATTTTAAATTTAAGTGAAAAATTGATATCCAAAATTGAATTCATCTTTTAAACTCTTCTTGATCCAGAAAACGTTATACCGCGCTTGTTTATTTTGGCCTCTTTAGAAAATATTATGGATGAAAGAGAGGCTAAAATATAATGCTATCTGAAGATTTTCACCCGTGTAAAAGTTATCAACGAAATTCGTATTTAAATCATTAAAGTAATTATAACAGATTATTTCTATTATATTTGAAATATTGAAAACAAACCTGACTTCGCAAAATTAAAATTCGATAATTTCTCTTTGAAGTCACCAACTGGGGTTATTTGCTCTGAGAATCCAAAAATATTTGGATTATATTTCTTTAATATATTCGGCAAAGTTGTTGCTTCTTCCAGTTGACCATGTCCACCAATACTCCAAGATACATCTCGAAATTCAACAAAAAGATCTTGCAATGTCCGCGATCTGGCTCCGAAGCCAGCGGTCCACGAATCACCAATCGCAGCAACCACTTTGATATCCGCTGGAGTCAGTCTGTGGACACTTTTCGGCACGGAAAAACTTGATGTAGGCGGGCAGGACAGATTTGCGCCAACAGGGCTCTCTAATAATGGCGGACGCATCTTGAATTGTTTGAACCAAGCGTCGTAGTCTGTTGGTAGAATTCTATCTAACACAACTTGTTTCCAAAACTTGTAAAAAGGTTTCTTATTCATGCCTCGTTCTGATGATGGTTTCCATGGCAGTTGAGTCTCGTTCCAGCAAAACGAAAACGAGACTCCGGCTAGAAATACAAAGATTAATGTTATAACCTTAATATCCATATCAGATTACGAGCTCAAGCCCCAAACATCATCAATATTTCAAGATAAAATGAAGTTGACTCGATCCATTTCAACTAATCAACTAAAATTTGACACTAGCAATCCTGGTATATAAAGCCAATGTGCCCAGCATGAGTGAGCGACCCATAATTATATAAAATACATTGTTGCAGCGACCCAGGTCAGTTGCTGTGTCGGGTCAGTTAATTAACCCATAAGATTGGCAACGAGAGTGGACATGTCAAGATGAATGTTTTGATTGCATAAAGCAATGTCATTTGACATTTAAGTAACTTTAGCTACAGTTAAACCCTGCAAATAAAAACAGAATTGTTTGAGAGCCTTTAAAGCTATCTCGAAAGGATAGAAGAAACAATAGTTTATTGTTTTTGAACAATAGGCTGAATGTAACATCTGCAGGTTCCTATGTGCGTGCTTTTACTGTGCAGAGAATTATGATTAATTTAACTTAAAATTGTGAAATAAACCTGTTTAATATGGTTTGCTTAGTTGAATTTTTAAAGGTCGTGAAGTAAACTTGATTATTTATGTTTTTAGTTATGAAAACTTCAAGACAGAAAATGGGGAGGAAGAGAGGAATTATATTGGATAAAGTCATCAACAATTCGGAGTGAAAAGACAACAATTCATGATCTAATAGTAAGCTTTCTTTTATGTTTAATCGTTCTCATGTAAACATCGTTACAATAACTAATTCTTACTACACTGTTTTTTAAGAAATTGGTTTAAAGGAAACTGGAACTATAGCATTGTCAAATATTTAAGAAATGTTAGTACCAGGCCCAAGAAAAAATGAAAATTTAACTTTTAAAAATACTCCATTAATTTTAGTTTGTATACGGCATGATCTTTGTGAATTCATCTGGAAATTTGTTGATTTTTATTTGGAAAAAATTGTAAACTTTGATTTGACCTGCAATGGGTTCTTTCGCGATGGGCAAAAATGCTCAGCTTTAAAACAATGAGATAATAAGCGCTCTCTGGTTGAACGCATTCTCCCTCTTACGATTACTCACAATTGATCTCTAACACGCAAAGCCATAGGCTTGTTTTCGAGCTCCGAGGTTGGTAGGATTGCTATTTTTATCACAATGTGCGTGTGACATAAATGAAGCAAAATCGTCATTGGTTGGTGGAGAACGAGGCTGTACCACAGCGAGGTCAAATGAACATCAATTTCAAATGCTGATCTTACTTTCTACTTTTTACAGTTTGAAAACATGTTTTTCTAATAATTATTATTCCTTTTCAGTCAGGAAAGCAGACAAGAAAACAGCCTTTGCATTATCGACTTGTGAATTAATCATTTAAAAAACAGAAAAAATAAAGGTACATCCTTACCGGTAAATATTTCAATGCTGCTGAATATTAATTTTTTACACATTCCTAATTTCACAATGCAAAGAGCATCCTGATCACGGTGTCAAGACTCGAACCCGCGCCATGTGTGTTCGAACTTCCTTGAAGTCAGCGCTTTTCATTCCTTGCCAAACGGACCCACCCTCCCTCCGTTCGATTAATCGTATTTTATAATTATCAATTATTGCCAAGGCCACGAGTTGAAGCCGTCCTTGTGTTTAGAGGCACTCTCTTTTTCATTTACATTTGGCACTCCTCTCTATTTATTATTCAACAAACAATAGAGCATTATATTAGGTTCTCTGATTCATTGTTTGTTTGCAGGAATGAAGAAAGAAAGACGCAACAGAAGCAGAAATTAGGCGAGGGTCATCATTATAAAATTCGTCTTTTGATATTGTCATAACAGTGATGCCCAGAGGACTGGAACTTCTTCCTGTATATGCCAATTGTATTGAACTCAACGCTTTACTTTTCTTACTACTCGAACCCACCCTCTTTCTTTCAAATTGCCCGCCCAAGTACCCTGGGGACATACAGTCACTTATGTTATGAATTCTCTTATTAAGATACATATTGTTAACATGAGCATGCTTGAAGTAGCAAAGCATTCTACCGTGCCCATTCCATTCCACCGTTGGATTCCAACGCTCAAGTTGTTGCTGTCTATAAGGACATTAACGCAATTTGAAAAATGCCAAAGTAAATTCCATTGAAGACCATGGTCAAGGGACTGCTTCATTGTTTGATTACTGCTTTATCCATTGAACTATTTATTTGTTTTATTGTTACAGGCTTATTGTCATTTGACCAGTGGGACGCGTGGATGGAACTATGTCACTGCGGAATTTACGTGCCACGATTTGGACAAATATGGTCTGACTAGTTGACCAATCATGGCTTTGCTAGAAGGTATAAATACGCTCACCATCGTGTGTCATTTCATTCGGTCGGCAAAGTTGGAGAAGACACAAGCAGCAAAGAACAAGACCAAGAATGAGGTACTACAGGCGACAAAGATACTTCAAGAAGTTGGAGGCTCATCTGCCAAGCTAATTGGCCTAGCACTCGTGAGTTAGCCAATCATTTTTTGATCCTGAATTTCTTGTCGTTCATTAAATAAACATTAACTTTGCTTTCCTAAAATTTTTTGTTCGTCTATCAGCTTTTTTTGTTCTTCGAGGCTCAAAGAAAAACGACGGAAACGTGGAAAGTTTTGGTCTTTTGTTGTTGTCGCATGTGGTTCAAGACAAAGATGGTTAAAAACAAAGATGGTTGAAGACTAAGTTGACGCAAGACAAAGTTGGCACGAGTTCTGGCTTGTTTTCTTGTTGTTGATATCTGACGTTGTTGTTTATTTGAATTTCAATAAAATTTGCCCACCTGTTGTCATTTTTTGAAATGCTGTCCTATGTTGTTTTATTTTTCAGGTTCATGGATAGGAGAAAAAAAAGGTGGGGACAGTGGAGGGAACTAGAAAGAATGCGGGTGGAGTAGAGAGAACAGAGGAGAGGTAGGAGAAGAGTGGAGTAGAGGGGAGTCGAGTTAATTAGAGGGAGAGGAGAGGGAAATGAGAGGGGAGGGGAGTGAAGAGGATTAGAGAGGAGAGGGTAAAAGAGGAGAGTAGAGGGAAGAGAAGAGAGGGAGAGGAGAGAGAGGGGGAGTCGCAGAGGAGAGAGAGAGAGGGGGAGGGGAGTCGCAGAGGAGAGAGAGAGAGGGAGGGGGAGTCGGAGAGGAGATGAGGGAGGGGGAGAGTAGTGGAGGGAGGGAGAGGTGTGACAAAGAAGAGATGCATTGGTTGTCTAGATGTTTTATTTATATTATCACTATCCCTCACCTCCTCTCCCCTCTCTTTCCCTCATCTCCTCTCTTCTCCCCTCATCTCCTTTCTTCTCCCCCTTCTTTCCCTCATCTCCTCTCTTCTCCCCTCTCTTTCCCTCATCTCCTCTCTTCTCCCCTCTCTTTCCCTCATCTCCTCTCTTCTCACCCCTCTTTCCCTCATCTCCTCTCCCTCTGGTCGTTCTTCTTTTCCTCTATCTTAACCAATCTAGAAATAAAATAGAAGAACAATGTTAATCATGATGTGTAATGTATAAACCTGGATGAACAAACAAAGAATAAATAAAAGCAAGCATAAAAACTAGCGAAACTTAACTCTCACTTGCAGCCAAAGTGCAACCAAAGACTTGGTTTAATCTTGAGCCAGAACTCCACCCTAAGCTTGAATTCAGTTTATGGAACTTTTCTCTTCTTTGCACAGCAACCAGTCACTTTTCTTCAACTGTATGACTGGATGACTTAGGTTAAATGACTCTTCCATTTATACTCGTACCTGCAAAGACAGGGCACCACAATTACAAATAGTCACAAGGAATTCTTCTACTGAAAGTGCACAGAGGAAGAATTCAAAGGAGTAATAAACATTTGAGCATGAAATTCAATTGACTTCTTTATTGACCAGCCTCGTTTTCATTCAACCAATGATTGTCGTTCTCAGGCAATATGACACGTGCACAACATCAAAAGGATCCGAGTTCAAGCTGATTATCATAAAGATGCATTTGTTTCTATAAAATGTGGATAATCATAGGAGGGAGGGTGGGGTCAATTGGAAGGATTGGTAAAGCGGTTGATCCAAAACAACTTATATGAACAGGTCATGGGTTCGAGTCCCAACGTTGCAAAAAAATCATGGGGTAGATAAATATGAACATTCAGATGAAATTAATAAACTTATATAATGCATGAAAATATTACATATTATCTTACCATTACACTTGTGGTGGATTAATGATTCATATTCTTCAGGAGTTTCAAAGTGTTAAGGTAACTAAATTCCAGGTTTGCGTTCAATGTATTAATGCTGAAGACACTGGATAATTTTTCTGGTGCAGGAACCTATGATGAACAGAAATATCGAAACAAATTTGCGCATTTTTTGAAATTGTGGCTTCTAATCTGAGAACTAGAAGCTTCCTCGTTAAATCACTATAGAACTTTGCATTAGGTAATGTTAAGGTTGCTAAATTCTGAGTTTGCATTCCAGGCATTAGAAGTATTAATAAAGCTGGCACATACCGTTATTGTTCTTGTCTTTTGATAAATAATTTACAAATCGAATAATACGAAGGCCTCAGCTTTTGTTTATTCCTGCAAAAAATAAAAGAAAATAAGGACCAGAAAAATAATGTAAAAAAAAAGTTACAAGGATACTCCCACCATAACTTTTTTATTTAATTTCTGGGCAGCTTTGGCAACAATTTTCAGCCTTCTAGGACACTTGGTTCAAAAGTTAATAATTTCAAATGCTCGCAACTAGTGAATAACTTTATGTAGCTATCCATTATGAAAGCCGTAAGTCGAAAAATCAAAAATCGAAATTGATTGAAATTTGGCAAACAAATGATCAAAACATACTATTTAGGGCCTTCTGATCACGTTGCAAAAATTTTTAGCCTTCTAGGATACTTGGTTGAAAAGTTAGTAAATTCAAATGCTCGCGAGTAGTGAATAACTTTATGTATCCATCATGAAAGCTGTAAGTCGAAAAATCAAAAATTGAAATTGATTGAAATTTGGCAAACAAATGATCAAAACATACTATTTAGGGCCTTCTGATCACGTTGCAACAATTTTTAGCCTTCTAGGACACTTGGTTCAAAAGTTAATAACTTCAAATGCTCGCGAGTAGTGAATAACTTTATGTATCCATCATGAAAGCCGTAAGTCGAAAAATCAAAAATCGAAATTGATTGAAATTTGGCAAACAAATGATCTAAAAATACTATTTAGGGCCTTCTCATCACGTTGCAACAATTTTTAGCCTTCTAGGACACTTGGTTCAAAAGTTAGTAATTTCAAATGCTCGCGAGTAGTGAATAACTTTATGTATCCGCCATGAAAGCCGTAAATCAAAAGATCAAAAATCGAAATTGATTGAAACTTGGCAAACAAATGATGAAAACATACTATTCAGGGCCTTCTGATCACGTTGAAACAATTTTCAGCCTTCTAGGACACTTGATTCAAAAGTTAGTAATTTCAAATGATCGCGAGTAGTGAATAACTTTATGTATCCATCATGAAAGCCATAAGTCAAAAGATCAAAAATCGACATTGATTGAAATTTGCCAAACAAATGATCAAAACACACTATTTATGGCCTTCTGATCACGTTGCAAAAATTTTTAGCCTTCTAGGATACTTGTTGAAAAGTTAGTAAATTCAAATGCTCGCGAGTAGTGAATAACTTTATGTATCCATCATGAAAGCTGTAAGTCGAAAAATCAAAAATTGAAATTGATTGAAATTTGGCAAACAAATGATCAAAACATACTATTTAGGGCCTTCTGATCACGTTGCAACAATTTTTAGCCTTCTAGGACACTTGGTTCAAAAGTTAATAACTTCAAATGCTCGCGAGTAGTGAATAACTTTCTGTATCCATCATGAAAGCCGTAAGTCGAAAAATCAAAAATCGAAATTGATTGAAATTTGGCAAACAAATGATCTAAAAATACTATTTAGGGCCTTCTCATCACGTTGCAACAATTTTTAGCCTTCTAGGACACTTGGTTCAAAAGTTAGTAATTTCAAATGCTCGCGAGTAGTGAATAACTTTATGTATCCACCATGAAAGCTGTAAGTCGAAAAATCAAAAATTGAATTTGATTGAAATTTGGCAAACAAATAATCTAAAAATACTATTTAGGGCCTTCTGATCATGTTGCAACAATTTTTAGCCTTCTAGGACACTTGGTTCAAAAGTTAGTAATTTCAAATGCTCGCGAGTAGTGAATAACTTTATGTAGCTATCCATTATGAAAGCCTAAAGTAGAGAAATCAAAAATTGAAATTGATTGAAATTTGACAAACAAATGATCAAAACATACTATATAGGGCCTTCTGATCACGTTGCAACAATTTTCAGCCTTCTAGAACACTTGGTTCAAAAGTTAATAACTTCAAATGCTCGCGAGTAGTGAATAACTTTATGTATCCATCATGAAAGCCGTAAGTGGAAAAATCTAAAAACGAAATTGATTGAAATTTGGCAAACAAATGATCTAAAAATACTATTTAGGGCCTTCTCATCACGTTGCAACAATTTTTAGCCTTCTAGGACACTTGGTTCAAAAGTTAGTAATTTCAAATGCTCGCGAGTAGTGAATAACTCTATGTATCCACCATGAAAGCTGTCAGTCGAAAAATCAAAAATTGAATTTGATTGAAATTTGGCAAACAAATAATCTAAAAATACTATTTAGGGCCTTCTGATCACGTTGCAACAATTTTCAGCCTTCTAGAACACTTGGTTCAAAAGTTAATAACTTCAAATGCTCGCGAGTAGTGAATAACTTTATGTATCCATCATGAAAGCCGTAAGTCGAAAAATCAAAAATCGAAATTGATTGAAATTTGGCAAACAAATGATCTAAAAATACTATTTAGGGCCTTCTCATCACGTTGCAACAATTTTTAGCCTTCTAGGACACTTGGTTCAAAAGTTAGTAATTTCAAATGCTCGCGAGTAGTGAATAACTCTATGTATCCACCATGAAAGCTGTCAGTCGAAAAATCAAAAATTGAATTTGATTGAAATTTGGCAAACAAATAATCTAAAAATACTATTTAGGGCCTTCTGATCACGTTGCAACAATTTTTAGCCTTCTAGGACACTTGGTTCAAAAGTTAGTAATTTCAAATGCTCGCGAGTAGTGAATAACTTTATGTATCCACCATGAAATCAGAAAATCGAAAAATCAAAAATCGTAATTGATTGAAACTTGGCAAACAAATGATCAAAATATACTATTTAGGGCCTTCTGATCACGTTGAAACAAGTTTCAGCTTTCTAGGTCACTTGGTTCAAAAGTTAATAATTTCAAATGCTCGCGACTAGTGCACAAGGAACGGGTTCGAGTCTTGTCATTGTACTTAGGGTGTTGCTCAAAAATTAAACTTTTTAGTTTGTGAAAAAGTTATAATTAGTAGCATGGAAATAATTTTAATCTGGCACATACCATTATTGTTCTTGTCTGTTGATAAATAATTTACAAATCGAATAATGCGATGGCCTCCGTTCTTGTTATTCCTATAAAAAGAAGAGATAATAATGAGTAGAAAAATATTTGAAAAGTAAAAAATACAAGTTAAAAAAAATTTTATCCAGAGTGGGTTGTATTTCCAACTCCGTCAGGGAACCTTTTTTGGTACCATTGTATTGAGAAACATGGTTGTTTATTCAGAAAGGCCACACTGGTTTTTAAGCATTTTAACATCCAGTGACGCAACCGATTCCAAAATATTTCATTGAAAAATAAATGATTCTAAACTCTTCGTGGTCGCTGAACAGCTTGTGACAACTTTCAGAATTGTGGGACATTTGGATCAAATTATATTGGACGTTTTATGCCAATTGCGTTTAATACATTATGAAAGGATAACAAGTAACAAATAAAAATGTTTTACCTCTTTCTTTGACATGCCCATGTTGAACTGAAAGCGCCACCCTCCATGTTTCCTTGGAAGAAACAAAACACTTGAAATAATTTGAATTTAATTCGCTACTAAATCAAGAGATAACTGCAAAAAACTCTACACTTCAAACAACCTTGTACCTCTTTTCCTTTTAGTTCTTTGAAAGTGGAACTGAAAGCGATAGGCTCTATGTTTCATTGCTAAAATTATTGGCAAGAACTTGACCATGCCGCGCCGAATTGCAAGAACGAAGGAAAGAGGAAGACTTTACTCTTCACCAAATTGAGTATTTCTTTGTTAACCAAGCATTTCAAAAAGATGGAGCAATGCGGGCATTCCTTAAGGCACCCTATTTTCTTTTTGTCCCAAGGGGGCAAAGTCTATTCTCCTGTATCATGAGTCATTTGCAAAAATTTTCTTTACATTTGCATACAAATGACTAAGGAGAAAATTAAATAAAAGATATTGTAAAATATATCAAAGAACGACGCAATGTGATTTTTCATTGTGCTTTATTGCAACACAAAAGAAGCATATAATAGTTACATAACTTTCCATGTTTGAATTTATTGTTTATAAAATTCCCAATATTATCTGGAAAATACAGTTAAAACCCGATAACCCAAACCGTCAAAATCTAATGAAAACTGGTGTCGAATTTTCGAGTTCACGAATGTTGGAGTAAAGCTTTCAAAAAGTTCACAAACTGGTTTAAGTTATCCAAACTTCGAGTTACTGAGACTTTACTATACAACGGAAACGTAAAGCAACTAATAAATACTTCGTAGAATCAAGAGATTGTCAAACCGAAGTCGAATTGAACTTACGACGCCTGTATCAGTCCAAAGGGCCAAATATTTAGGCCACTTCATCGAAATCCCAACTACGGCCTCTTCGATTGCAACTTCATAAAATAAAAACAAATAATTAATAAAGACTATTTCTTCTAAAAACTAAGTAAAAATTCAAAATAAACATCTAATAAATGAACACGCATTTAATGCTAGGGATAATATTAATATCTAAGAATTAGTATCTTTTCTTCTTCACTATTTATTAATATAGTAAAGTCCCGCATATAAGAAACTGTGTTATAAGAAAATCAACCCTTGATTTTGCTACATAAAATATCTTCCGAAAAACTCTTTATTCATATCCAGTTTTTTTTGGAAAGATACATGGTAATGTTATATAATTTATTTTGTTGATGATGTCTTGAAAGCAACTGGAAAGTATTTATTTATTTAACAAAACTCAACTCATGCCAACTCATGAAGGCCATGAAAAAAACACAAAGAGATGATTTCGTATTTTTACTTATGTTTCCTATGCCATGACACATTAACCCTGTTTTGAAAAAGTATATTTTCGCATAAGAAATCAATTAGGCGGTTTTTCTGAAACGAGTTTCTTAAAGATGGGACTTTACTGTTCTCTATCGAATTAATTTCAAGTTACAAGTCCTGAAGTCGCGGTCATAACTCCAGACCTAAAGTAGCAGCCAAATATCCAATGTGTTTATGCGATTCCGTTTTTGATACAAGTATTTCCTGACCTGTGGCATTTGAATAAAAGGAGGTATGCATGTTAAAAAAGTCTAGAGTACAATATAAAGTGTCACTTGGTAGTGTATCTTCTTCAAACCATCCCCAGCAACCATATTATCTTGAGTGTCTTTTTCTCTTGGTAGAAGTTTGACCATCACCCTTCAAAAATAAAATTATCATAAAATTAACATACAATTAACATAAAATCAACATAAAATTAACATTGCATTACAATACAGTTGCAATCCGTCAAGTCATACGAGACTCGAGTGAAGCACAGGGACGCAATGTAATGAGTCTCAATAGATCTCGAAGCAGTAAAATTTCGACCCATGTTTGCTAATGCTCGTCACCATATGTTTGCAATCATTAAAATTTCACTGTAATAATAGCAATGGGGTAGTAACTGCAGGAACGGAAAAGAGAGGATCTTACCGAAGATCTTCTGGCCGATCTCTTGCGATCTTGAGATCTTGTCTTGCCAAGCATCTCTCGACCTAGCATGTCCTCCCCGTCCTAGATTTAAAACAGAGAAAATTGTGTTACAACTCAGGAAATCATAATTCACTCCACTCAAGGAAACTGTAGGCCCTTGCTGATACAATTTTAATAATTAACCAAATAATTACATATCATTATTATCATTATTAATTGTTTCTTACCGCATCCAATAATTAACCAATTTTAACCAAACAATTTTGATTTTCTTCTTTGATAAAGGCTGATATAAGTTTTAGCTTCGATTGGATTGCAGATATTCTGTGAAATAGTTAAAAATATAATCACCTCAATAGTTTGGCGGAAATTCGACTTGCGCCTTCTTGATTTGGTTTTGCGAGTTGGCGCAGGATCACGTGATCTCGTCTTGCCCAAATCAGCATCACGAAGAATGTCTTTGGATTCCTTAAAAAAGAACCATATCATTTGAATTAATAAATATAGCATACAGTCAAATCTCGCTATCTCGAACAGATTTCCATTTCCCCTCGTTCTCTAGTTGGGTGAATTTAGTTCAGAGATCTCGAACTCCCGCCATGTCAAACAAATGTTCATTTCCCTGCGAGTTCGAGACAGCTAGAATCGACTGTATATATAAACAGAAGCATGATAGAAGCACATGATAAAAAGACTGATTCTTTGTGAATTTGAGTACCATGTTAGAAACACTCGTCAAAACAGATAATAAATGAATAACATTCTACACTAAACCGATAATAAGTAAATGGGTAAAAATTTGAAAATATAGCGATACAAATAAAAACAATTGATATATAACGGACCTAAGGGAGAAAATAAAAACTTATGTGAACGATATAAGAAATATTATATTTCTTTAGACAAGTTTGCCTATTCAGTAATAAAATTGCAGTTATTGATAAAAGGCTCTGTTAAAACATCAAAGATATCACAAATATAGAAGCCTAAAAAATTAGTGTTTAAAAGATAGCGATGGGAAGATAATTATTTACCTCTAATGTGGCAGCCATTGTGAGAGTTCTTTGTAAAGCTGCCTTCTCGGCATCATCAAGATTCTCTTCTGGTGGTGTCATGTCCTAAAAACAAAAAACAACAACAGTTAAAAGCCAGATATAAACATGTCAGCATACATTTGCGCTTGCAAACTATCCTAACCTATCCTTCTATAGACGTAAAATTTAAAGAAAATAATTTAAAGAAAAAACAAGTTACGTTATTATGGATTATTACGACGTTTCGGGCTTGATCCGTTATCAAGTAATAAAAATAAAGGAAGAACCGAATATATTAAAAAAGTTAAAGGATTTGGAAACCGATTTCAAAGTGAAAACCAAATGAAATGCATGCCTTAACAGCAGAAGGTTCTGGATCTTTCGATCTGGTTTTGCCAAGGTCTTCATCTTTAAGGATCTCCTTGGCTTCCTAAAAGAGGGAGAAACAGCAATTATGACATCTGTATCATCGTGTATCCGCTTAATTCCCTTTCTATTCAAATGAACTCTGTTTGAGCAATGCAAATTAAGGGAGGGAATTTCTCTGTTGCTAAACAACCTTTCTATAAGGGTACAATAGGCGACAAAAGTAATGGGGTACTTAAGACTTTCGCAAATTTTGCATGTATCCTTAATCCCATCCTCCCTTAACAATGTTGTCTCTAGAAACAGTCTTATACAATATCGACAAAATTCTTCTTGCACTATGATCACGTGCTCTGATTGAGAGAACAACATTGTTTTAGGGAGGGGAGAAGTTGAATTAAGCCCTTAAATAGGAGGTCTACGGGATCATAGCCTCTTTTCCGCATATTTAAAAATGTCCCACGGACTCTTGTCTATTATTGTAATTTAAAGAGCTAAGATCACGTTAATCAAACAGTTAACCTCCATTGTTGCTGTCATTGTCAAAGTCTTGTGCAAAGTTTTTTCGTCGGATGGTACTACACCCTCCTTCCCTTCGATAGACGAGGCGACATTTTTCGAACCGTCTCCCAAAGTGTCGGCTCCATCTGCCACTGCGCCGTCCATGACATTTTCCTCAACGCCATCCTCATTATCAATGGCCTTAGCCTCGTTCTGACAAGCACTGGTCTCTTCTGCAGCTTTCTCAGAGCTGGAGGAGTCGGGTTCGACTTCAGCGGAAGATTTGAACGCGGTGCCAGAACGCAAGTGATCCGCTGTTTCACCAACCGAAACTCCCTCACGATGTAATATAGATATGCCCTCCTATAATAGGGAAGACAAAATAATTGTGATATGAATGCAAAGCCTGTACGCCACAATGAAAACTCGCATCCAATAACCTGCAAATTTCACTTCAAGCCTATTGTTCAAGCACAATAGGCTATTGTTTCCTCTATTGTTCAAACACAATAAGCCGTTGTTTCTTCTGTTGTTCTCTTAAAGTGTATGACAATAAAAAGAGATATTGAAGTGTTGATGTGAGTTGTCGTCAAATATTTTAAATTTCTTTCTGAATTCGCTTTCCCTCTGGTTTATCTCCTTCTATCGTTTCGAGGAGAAATTTTACCCTAAAGATTCTTACAAAACTAGATAATTAAATTCGGATTTTACTGAATAATATAGTTACCAGTGCTGTGATATCCATCGTGCCAGCTCTTTGTAATTTGGATTTGATGTTTTCCTCCATTAAATCATTTCCACTCATATCTTCTTTGTTATTTTTGTTTTCAAACTCCACCAACAATGGTTCTTTCTCTGCCGACTCGAACATATTTTCCTGTGAACAATAAAAGACGTCTTGGTTTTCCTTCAACCTCTCTCGTCAGCTATTAAAACGCACCCGAAATGGGTTAACAAGCAAATAAACAATATTTCAGTTCACAAATCACAAAGAACTGAAAGCGGAGTGGTTTTCCTGAGCGCGGCCAGCCGACGGCATTGTTTTTGTCAGACAAAGAAAACAAACGAGCTTGCAAAGCTGAGAAGCATGGCTTGGCCTTTGAAATCAAATAGATTTTCCTTGCCGCAGCTGTCCATCCAGTTTCTTCATCTCTGGATTTTTAAAGCTAGAAAGCTTCGTCATATATTCAAACTTATGTTGATTACTGTAAATTAATGTCTTTATTAAAACTACGCATTAAACTAGATTCATTCTGAAAATTCAGCAGTCAATTATGGAAATATTTGTCACTATAAAATTGAACATGGGCCTAAGGTTTCTTCAAGTTAGCTGGCCAACTTCCCTCGCTCATTAAAGTATCTATATTGCAGTTACAAACAACAGGAGTCAGAAAAAATGTAGATAAATATCATTTAAACAAAATTAGCAAGTAATACATACCTTTTTAAGCAATTGTTATGAACAACCAAGGCTCGATTTATGATCAATATTTCACACAGAACCACTGGGCAAAAGCGTTTGAAAAAGGTCTTAGTTTATGCCTTGTGGTGAAAATAGATTATGATTATTATTATAATGAATCTTCATGATTTAATATTGAATTAATAAATGTGAAACAAAAGGATTAAAAATAAGAAAGACAACAAAAGAAAGAGCTCACATTTCTGACCAACAGTAAATTTGATACTAAAGTACAAATTCGGTATAATAATTCATTCTAACAAATGAAATTCACATTTTGCTAAAATTAACAATTTAAATAATAATTATCAAATTCTCTAAACTAAAACAACTTTCAAATTAAAACTGAATGGATAAAGGTAGACAAGTTTATGTGCTAAAGGGCAAACATTTAAGTAACACAAACTGGGTGTTGTCCAAATAAATTAGGTGAGTACAAAATATGACAAAATAATAACGATTACAAATAACAAAAACTAAACTCATCAAATCATTGTGATCAAGAAAGATATTTCTATTTGAAAAAACAAAAAACTCATACAACTCCAGTTTAAGATAATAGCTTCTTTTTGATAGTTCACTATGACTCTTTTAACCCCTTTAAAGCTCCCCTTTTTGAAATGTAAAAATGTTCTTTGAATAGTTTAATTAACAGTTCTCACCTGGCTTTACCCCTTAAAAATGTACAATGTTTTCTTGGTTGCAAGTTTTGTAAGAAAAGTTGAAAATACTTTTCAATCATGCTTCAACTTCTGTAGCGGGTGCTTCATCAGAATCAGCGACTTTTTGTCTTTTCAAGAATTCTTCTCCTTCCTCAGCTGTCATGGCCATTGTGCTTTTTCTCTTCAATTTGCGAGCTTCATCATCTTCACCATCGCCATTTGCAACCTTTTCTTCCTCAACCTCAGAATTCCCATTAGTCTGTCCATTCTCACTTGCTTTAATAACTTCTTCTATCTTCTTCGATTCACTTCTTGTTCCTTCAATAACACCACCATTTGCCTCAAGTATCTCTTGTCCTTCCTAAAATCCACAAAATATTAAATTAAGCCAACACTGTACAAAAATGTTCAGGAAAAATTTGATAATCATGGTAAACCAGGGCATACTGTAAACATGTTTTAATTTACAAAATAGTTTCATAAATACATAAATGAGATAATTCTGAATTTGAACATACTTTTGCAGTAATTTGCATAGTGCTAGCTCTTTGAAGTTTTGACTGTTCATCATCTTTACTTTCTTCTTCTTGTTTCTTAGCATCGGTTTCTGCTCGCGTTTTACCAAGCTCTACCCCATCCAACAGTTCTTCACCTTCCTGAAAGAAAAAGCAAATACAGCTATTATCAACACCTCACATTAGAGTTCCTGGTTATTAAAAAGAACAGTGGGGGTTCTAATAATCGATTCAATATCTTTTGAATTTCGTAGTTGACAGAACAATAAAAAGCAATTTGAGTTATAATTATCGTTTCAAGCAGACATTTTAAGTTTTCCTGCTGAGAGCCTAATGTTTGTTATCATGTGGCTCATAGCCAGATAAAATTACACGGAAAAGAAAGCTTTGCTTATATGTATTACTCTTAAATATATGGAACATTTTATAATTGCCTTCCACTTAACTCAATGAATCATTCAGTTCTACCAAAACTTTGTATAAAAGAGGGCTGTGTAAAGTAATAGGTATACACAAGAGACTTTCGTTTTCCCACCTTACCTTTGCAGTTGCCGCCATAGTTGAAGTTCGATTTAATTTGGGTGAAGGTTCGGTTTCATCAATTTCTTTTTGTTGGGCTCTTGTTTTAGCACTTTCATCAACTTTTCCAACTTTTTCCAAAAATGCAGCTCCTTCCTGCAACCAATAAATAAGAAATTATCGAAACACTACTCGACAAAAGAGCATTATAGGTAGGCCAGGAGGAGCTTCATAACACTTCAAAATATATCTTCACCTCAGCAGTAGCAGTCATTGTAGAATCCCGCTTGAGTTGTGGTGTTTGTTCAGACATATTTAACTATTTCAAATTTAAAAAACCTCAAAGCGCTAAAAATGAAAGCGAAGATAAAAATGTGAGAATATAAACACGCGGCGCAACTCGTGAAGGATGAAAAACCCAAACCAAACGATAGATACGGCGCTCTTTTGTTTTGATTAATTCCTGGCGGGGAATGCAATCGACTCTCATTGGCGGAAAACTCTTTCAAGAAAAAAAGGACACTTTCATTGGTTAATGTCTACCACGTGATCAAACAATACTTCCAGTTGATTGGTTAAAAATTTCCCATGTGACTTTGGTGCGCTCTCTCAAGCTTGTTACAATAAAGCACGCTGGGCATAATGGAGACAACAACGTGTTTCTTTGAAAATTGTTTCCGACAAATGTTCCGCTTGAAATTAAATACTTTCTTTAATAATACAAGTGTTAAATAATACAAAAAGCTCCAACAAAGGTACAAGAAATTAATTCATACACCCTTGAGTATAACAACAATACGTAAATAAAATACAGTGACACAGGGCATGAAGAAGAGAATAAATTAAAAAGTAGATTGGATCAAAAATTGGATCGGAAGTGGAGCTTTTCAATGCTGATTGGACAAGCTTTCTACCAATGAACATCTAATATTCAGTAAATTGACCAATGAAAATAGGACAGCTTCCTTAAAGGTCCGGGCTTTTTGAAGGGAGAAATCGAGGAAAAAATCGCGTTGACATTCAGTGGCAAGACTGAAGAAAAGTGTATGAAAAACATCTCCTATTTGTAATACAAGGTCTTTGAAATGTCTGGACGAGGTAAAGGTGGCAAAGGTCTTGGAAAAGGAGGAGCGAAGAGACACAGAAAAATCCTTCGTGATAACATCCAGGGCATAACAAAACCTGCAATCAGACGTCTTGCAAGGAGAGGTGGAGTGAAGAGAATTTCGGGCCTAATTTACGAAGAGACAAGAGGTGTACTGAAGGTTTTCCTTGAAAATGTCATTCGTGATGCAGTCACATATACAGAACACGCAAAGAGAAAGACAGTTACTGCAATGGACGTTGTTTATGCATTGAAAAGGCAAGGACGAACATTGTATGGCTTTGGTGGGTAATCCAGTCTAGAAAAGGGGCCAGCTGACTGACTACATCCAGACTTTTAGGTATTTTTTATTGGCCACGACTGTGCAGTTGGATCTCTGTAAACTTGCAAGGTTGAAATTGCTTTCCTCAGAAGACCATTTTAGCGAATAAATTATCCTCTGTTTTACAAGAGGAATTTTTTTGCATGGGGAAGTTCCGGCCAGGCCAAGGAAAGACTTTCGTCAGTGGTGAAGATTCTTAAACGATATTGTTGAAAATATAAAAAAAGTTATCTATTTAAGGCTGATTATTTTATTGTAATAGGGTATTGTAGTCGATTTTAATTTATTACTTGTATAATTGTAATCAATTATTACTCATAAAAATCACAGTTTTAACAAATTGTTATTTTGATTGCGCCTGTGCGGCTGAAGTATGCCACGCAACGTTGTTTGGAGGGAAGACTTTCAGGAACTAAATCTCGTCAAATTCAGTAATTTGATTTTTTCACAACTTTTTACAATATTTACAACTAATAAACATAAACTTGTACCAAATCCGAGCTTCCTTTATTACAACCTGTAGTTTGCTTTTATGCAAAATGTCTCTTCATTCTTACCTTCTTTATCATTTATAAAAACTAAAACATCGATTGTCCCTTGATATTGTTGGGGTAGAAATTCCAAAATGATCTTGTGTGTTTCCCCACTCCCAAGCTGAAAGAAAAACAAAAATCCAATTAGGATATATTTCCAAACAATACCCCCGTATTCCGGGGTTAATGATATTAAAACGTAATGGAAAAAGCACTACGTCCCGGGGGGAGTTTACTCACCATGATTGCATTGTCTCGGAAACGAAGCAAATCTGATCGATTTGATTTCAGTTGAAATGTTTTCTTCATTGGGTAGGGATTTGTATATGTTATACTCTGAAAGTAAATAAATAACAAAGATCTTTAACTCCAGTTAAATATCACACCAGTATATTCAGAATGATACACACTTTTATGAGAATAAAAATTATAGGAATACAACGGCTCAAAAATGCCAAAACATGCAAATTTACAAATAAAAATGCAAAAGAACAAGATTTTAAAAAACCTTGTATCTTTCCACACAAGTTATTATTGAGGAGATAAGTCAAAATTTTTCTCTAAATTACCCCCCGACCATGAAGTTACCACGTTTGCGCAGTTTGACTTGGAAATCTAAATACCAAATTGCGCATGCCTGATAACCCCACCCCAAAAGTAATCTGGAGCAAGACCTAATTGATCGAACCCCAAACCCCAACATATTGATACCTTGTTCGAGCCTTTCCCTCCTCCGCATTTCAGTTGGACTTCAAAAGTCTTAGAAATCATTGGAGGCTTGCTTGCCACGCAGATCAACCAGGATTTGACAAGTTGGTGAAACTCCACATCTGGTTACTTGTTAAAGATCAGCAGGGCAGCTAAAATTAGCTATTAAAAAGCTTTGATACAATAGGACACGTTGGAAAATGTTACTGTTATACACTGTAATAAAAATATTTCACGGACAAATCAATATTGTTTTTCTTTGCTACAAATGAAATAGCTATACACACATCTAGGATCTCTGCAATTAATATAAAAGTACTAAATAGATATTGATACTTAACTATTCATGCTATTGAATAGATAAAAATATCTCTAAAGCATCTCGCCACAGTATTACGGAAACGAGACTTTTATCTAAACGAGGCACCTTGTCGAATGAGGCACGTGAACACGTAAGCTATGACACGTGCTCAGCAGGGCTCTGTCAGACCACGAAAAGGATACCAACAACATTCAAAAACACTTGCTTTCTACCAGTATCAGCTGGGTTTGTTGTCAGTTTGATTTCTTGAACTTGATTGGCCATCAGCATAAAGGAATCACCAGGTGATACCTGGAATGCAACATGACAAGCGTGATACGACACGACAGACATGACACGACACAATACGACACGACAAAACAGGACAAAATTCGGTGACTTGACGCTCAATTCATTTGAAACAAAGCCTGTATTACAGTAAAATCATTATAACTCGAAACTCCAAGGGAGCGATGAAACATGGCCAGGGTTATCGAGGATTTACAAAGTAATAGCATAGGAGCTATGATCTAACTCTAAAAAGTAAACAGATTAGAGTTAGATCATAGCATACCTGAAGCTCTTCCGGATGTGACGTATAGCACTGGACAAGCCTCGAGGTATGGGTACCACGTAGAACAATGGAATTCGAAGAAGGCTGACCTTGAGTGGCTGTGACGTCAATTCTTTGAAAAGAGAAAGTAGTATTTAGGAGAGCGGATAGCCACAAATATCAAGAAATACATTATGAGGTTATCGCAATGCCTTACCTTTGCAACGAATGCACATAAAACTGCCATATCCGACTAGGAGACGCACAGAATATGTCGCTGAAATAAACAAAGCATACATACATACATACACTTTATGATAATGTACATATCTAATGCATGATCTATGTGGATAATTACTCCAAAATTAATGAGCATCATGGTTAATATATAATAAATTATGTGCATAATAAATAATAAGTACTCACGCATAAATAAGTACGAAGAAACGGCGAACACTGGGCGATGCTCCGCAGGGGACTTTGATCATGACATCCGCAGGCTCTCCTTCTTGCTGTAATAAAAAGAGCAACGTTAACCCCCTGGAAATATATTATTTCTTAAGACTTCACAATGACCGTGTGGGTGTTTCAGGGGGGAAGCACACAGTACCATAAGCTTACCATATCATATACGTCGCAAATGACATTAGGGTCTGTACATCGAGTTATGATAGATGACGAGCTTTGTCCATCTGATGTCACAGAAGCTAAAAGAAATAGAAAATGTGTAAAGAACTTAACAATTGCATACGT
Source organism: Sanderia malayensis (assembly GCA_013076295.1). Lineage (NCBI taxonomy): Eukaryota > Metazoa > Cnidaria > Scyphozoa > Semaeostomeae > Pelagiidae > Sanderia > Sanderia malayensis. The sequence continues at coordinate 1,729,266 of RQOL01000824.1, read as the reverse complement.
TATTAGTTTATTTTCTATATGCAATTAATAAACATAAATGCGTACAGTAAATAAAGATAAGGAAGAGTACGAATAAGTAAAAGTAAATAAGAATGGAGTGATATAAATGTAAATACATAACAAGTCAGTACAAAGTAACTTTAGAAACCAAAAATTAGTTCTCTGACACGACTTGATTAATTTCTTATTGGTTTTAAACAGTGGTGTGACAACACGACTAAGTATGCACTAATATTAGATACAGCACTGAGGTTTATAAACATCAAAATACCCCATATTTATAAACCTCAAAAGATCCCTCAAAAAACCTCGTGATTAAAAACCCCCTAAGACCTTTCACTATAAATCGCACTACTGTATTCTTGCAAGAATAATAAATCCATAGGATGATAAGAAGAGGTTGCAAAATACCAGTGAGATTTCGCCAGGGGGGCAGACGAATGGATTTCTTGAGAAAGGATTGCTCAGCATTTGAAAATCTGAATGTTTGATCAATTGAATGGGGATGCAGTTCGATTTGCAGCGACAGAATAGCCACCGGCTTATGATCTTGTGTAACAAACGAAACCTGAAAGAATATCACAGATAACTTATAATCAGACTGCAAAATCAACAGCGAGATAGATGTCCGAAGCTATCTATCACTACTGAACCCTAACTCATCAGACTTACACCAAAAGGGTTCTGAATTTTTAGACTTACACTTGAAAAGAACTAAGTCATTAGACGCACACAAAAAGTGTTTTTATCAAGATTCAATAAGTTAGAAGTCTTGGCACATGTATTGAAATACAGATCTAAGGAGACTTGTGGGACGCTAAAAAGCACATTGTTACAGGGAATTGGACCAATAATCCGTTAATTGAGGAATTAGAATTGAGTTTATTGGTTGACTAGACGCGGAGTTCGCATTACCGAGATTCAGAGCGATTATTATGATTTCCATTGAATCTACTAACCTTGACATTCTTACAGGAAATTCCAGTATCTTTAACAAGCGACTGCGACAGGTAGTTGGAGTTTTTAGAGTCCAGGGGATGCGGAGGTCCCTGAAATAAAAAAATCAACCCCTTGGTTTGAAAAAAAATTGAAGCCAGCGCCCTGTGGTTAGGGCGCTGGGTTTGATCCTTTAAAGGCCATGTCTTTACTGGTTCAAATCCACATATGGTCAGAACCACGAACTACAAGCCGTCAGCCAATTCAGCTGTCCACCCTTCCGAGGTCGGTAAATGAGTACCCACAATTTCTGGGGGTAAGGGTTTATACCAACTGGATCCACATTGATAACAGCCATCATAGTTGAAGTGGCTATTCAGTATAAATATTCGTACTTACTTACTTACTTAACTAACGTTAAAAACAAATGAAAATCTTAGAGTTACAGGGTGGTTCACTCATAACTATATTACTTGCTGATATAGTACCTGCTTATACACACAAATTGCTCAATTGAAGTAACTCGACCCCCTGGTGATGTAGAGATCCACGATAAAATTGCATACAGTTGAGTGTTAATGCAGGGGGTATGTGACTCACCAGCTCTGGAGTGACGTTGTCAGCATTAAAGCATTGGATTTTAAATGGGACATGGACGGTTTCGTTTCCTTTCATGAAAATCTGAACATTTGTATCAACAATACTGATCATGTTTTCTTCCACGGCTGGAAATAAAATGACAAGTAGATAGAAATAATAGAAAGTATAATACATTCTAAATACATATCACAATATGTTTTAAAAGTGGAGTTGATTAATAAAGAATCAATTGTATAAACGATTTCAAGGAAAAAGGAGAAATAATTGCTACCTGTTCTCGTGTTTGTGAGTTGCTTAAAATGTTTCCACTCGCGGGTATCGGTAATAATCCTGCAAATAAACAATTTAGTAGGTCGTACTAATCTGGTAATGAAACAAATGCATCTGCCTCTATAGCTCAGAGGTTAGAACACTGGTCTAGTAAACAAGGGGTCGAGAGTTCAAGTCCCTCTAGAGGCTATCAGTTTTTGAATACCTTTGAGTTGACATACATGTATCAATGTGCATATTGTAAAATGCTTAAGTATATTATAGCTGCCTCTATAGCTCAGAGGTTAGAGCACTGGTCTAGTAAACCAGGGGTCGAGAGTTCAAGTCTCTCTAGAGGCTGTCAGTTTTTGTATGTCATTGAGTTGAGATATATGTATCAATATGAATTTTGTTTAATGCATAAGTTAGTTATAGCTGCCTCTATAGCTCTTAGAGCACTGGTCTTGTAAACCAGGGGTCGAGAGTTCAGGTCTCTCTAGAGGCTATCAGTTTTTGCATACCTTTGAGTTGAGATACAAGTATCAATGTGCATTTTATTCAATGCATAAGTTAGTTATAGCTGCCTCTATAGCTCAGGGGTTAGAGCACTGGTCTAGTAAACCAGGGGTCGAGAGTTCAAGTCTCTCTAGAGGCTATCAGTTTTTGTATGCCTTTGAGTTGAGATATATGTATCAATATTTATGACACGTTCCTGAGATTATAGCTGATGGTATAGCTCAGGGGTTAGTGCACTGGTCTAGTAAACAAGGAGTTCAAATCATGAGCAATTCTCAGCTTAGTTATCATACTCACGAGATGTCTTTATCCTTGATGACAATGTCAATGGTTTGGTCCACCGAGTACGGATTCTTCAGGGCAAATTCAAAGAACTCCGCTGTTCCCAACGACGTATGAAACGTTCTACGAGTTGTAATCGCATCTTCAAGTTTACCGATTATGCCTTGGTGCTTGCAGCGCTCTCTGCATTAACGAGAAAGAAAAATAAATAGATTCACTGGCCAGCAGATAAATTTCAGAAGGTGTGAGGCATCGCCTCAAAGAACTGTGAGACGTTGTCTCAAGAATCTTTGGGGTATAAATAGACATGCGACATAAGCATGAACATCGTTAGAGGTATTACGTAGCCATGCTTTACTTTACAAATATGAATAAAAATATAATAAAAACATAAATAAAATATAAATAAAAATAGAAATATCTATAGATTCTTATTGTCTACACTAGCATCACAGTTCTCGATGTACAGGAGTAGAGATTATAGTCTGTCTGATGATTGCGAAAGCATGAAACTCCGAACAACAGAGAACTAAGTCTACTTTCTTGCTTCTATTCTAAAAATAGAAATAGAATCAAAATAAATAAACAGACCTATAAAGCTGGATTGTCTGCAGATCTTTATGACGCTGCACTTTTTCCTCCTTTTGCAACTAATGTTTCAAGAAAATAAATTGATCAGCACCATCATTTTGAACTTCATTACTACACAAGTTCGATAATAACACTAATTATAAATAATAATATTAATAGCTTACAACGTATGCATTAGCAACGTTGCCACTTTCCATCTGCCTTACAACCTCCATCCTTTTCATCTTTCTGAGCAAAATAAAACATTCAGATTTAGAAATGCATTTAAAAGACACTGACAACGTTATAAAACTGCACTCAAATCTCAAAATATAAATGCAAAACAAGGTTAAATGAAAACGAGGCTACCTTTTTCTGACAGCCTCTTCTTCATGCGAGATTCTGCCTTGAACTGGTGCCGAGTGTCCTCTTCTTGTGAACAGCAAACTGGCTAACTCAGAGTCACATTCAGTCATGAGTTTCGCTTTCATGGTGGTTGACTTCGAGGTTGAAGCTAGAAACAATGCACTGCTAATAACAACAGTTTAATCAGTGTGATAGCTTGATTAATGATAGTAGTGATCAGAGTGAGTAAAGTCATACTCAGTGGCATTCCAGTGCCATTCAGTGATCCTGATGTCATAGCTTGGGGCACAATCACAGTTGATTTAAGCTGGGGAAGAGTGCCTGGTAATACAAGGGATGTATATTCATTATTGCAGAGCACAGGGGAGCATAGGAGAGCATAGAAAGAGCACAGAAGGGCATGGAAGAGCATAAAAGAGCATGGAAGGGCATAAAAGAGCATAGGAGAGCATAAAAGAGCATGGAAGAGCATAAAAGAGCATGGAAGAGCATAAAAGAGCATGGAAGAGCATAGAAGAGCATAGGAGAGCATAGAAGGGCACAGAAGAAAACAGCACAGCACATGAGAGCACAAAAGAGCACAGAAGGGCATGGAAGAGCATAAAAGAGCATGGAAGAGCGTAGAAGAGCATAGGAGAGCATAGGATTACATAATACCTGCTTTGGTTTTATTGTAATCAGAAGAGTATCCAACATTAGCCAGTTTCACGTAAAGCTTTCCTTCCAACGCAACCTTTGCACCTGATGGGATCTTTCTGCCATTACGAGCCTCAAAGCAAAACAAAATTATCCCATAACATCAAAGTCCTCTAAACGGGTATTTTGGTGTAATATCAGGGGGGAGGGAAGGGGTGAAAAGCTTACCATGTCACCGGCCATTGCCATATCATCTTCTGAGTATTCAACAGATGTTACATCTAGTTCCAACGAAGCCTCAACTGCAGACTGTCCTTGTCGCATCAAATACTAGAAGGAACAGAAAAAGCCCTCCGTGAAATACAGAATTCAAAGTAGGTCTGACAAACAAGTTATCAAATTTTCAGGGTGTATGGTAAGAATCATAGTCATAAAAATATTGTGATAAACGAAGTAGTGAATGAAATCAATTGATTCACCCCTGGAATGGAATCACGAACTATTAAAGACAGCTCTATACTTCTGATTTCAAGGGGGTAAAGTGCTTAAAAATTCGGAAACAATAAAACAACATTTCACGACATACTCAACTCGAGTGTAGCCAATACCAATTGTCCCAGGGTAGTTGATTTCCTGGGGACATTTACGAAAGGGGGAGGGGGGCTCCCATTACTCTCCCTCAACAATGATCCTTCTCGTGGGTTAGGTGCGAAGTTAGAGTCCAACAGGTTAACCACTAAACCATGGCAGATTTATCAAGCAGTTACCCCCTGAAGCTAAAGAAACCAATATTGTTCAACATTGAATCAAATGACCGAATCGGGGGTTAAAATTGCTCACCTTGAGTTGGACAGAGGTCGAGCCAATGAGAAGTAAAGAGTCGCCACTCCATACGTCGATGTAAACGCGTTGCTCTAGTAAATATTGCAGGAAAGAGTGCTGCTCTCCCGGTTGCATGTAAGCAGGATCAACTAAGTATTTGAGCTAAAAAACAGATTGGCTTAAACTATAATGTGTATTAAAATGTAGTGTTAAATGTGAAGTATGCTGTGAAAGAAAGAGAGGAGGGCAGGAAATAAAAACGCCAAGCTTAATAAAAGCAAACAATGATTCAATACAAGTATAGAAGAACAGAGACAGCCATAGAAGAACAGAGACAGTCATAGAAGAACAGAGACAGTCATAGAAGAACAGAGATAATCATAGAAGAACAGAGACAATCATAGAAGAACAGAGACAGTCATAGGCAAACGATATCCAGAAACAAAAGAAACAATAAGAATATTAAGGAAACGTATTCCTTATGCTTACCTGTAGCCCGGGCGTGACATTTTGAGGATTGCCATTTTTATCGCACTTTACAAGAACGCAAGGTCCATTGCTGGCCTCTGCTTTTACCGCATCCTTCAAGCATAACCTATGAAGTAGAAAGAAGTACAAGCTGACAAGGAGCAACAGACCCAAACAGCATCACAATTGACCTCCCGGAATTTTACAGACTGTAGTGACTTATCAATGGATCGCATGAATGAGTCAGGGGGTAAAGATAGAGGGACTACCTTTCGGTTGCCACTTGAGGAAATCTATAAAACTGAAATGTGAAGAACACAACTGGATGCTTGCACCTGAAAAAAGGATCAAAACCCCCGTGACAAGAAAGAAATATCACAATAATGTAAGCATAAAGTAGTTGTAATCAGGGGGAGACTTTGGATACTTACAACGACATTGCCATGAACTGTAGGATGATTTCATTGCATTGCAGGGAATCCTCTTCCTCCCTTTCGATCTTGTATCTCAAGAGCTCCCCTGGATCGATAACAAAAGGGGCATTCCCGCTACTGTCAATAATTGAAGGGAATCCCGCACTGTGCAGCTTGGCATAGGCAGATCTTGGAAGGGCAGGAGTGCTGAAAACAAAAATAAAACATCGTGCACACAAAAATTTCAGACTGTGGAAAAAATGGTACAAAAATAAGTGATACATGGAACAAACAAAGGTCTGTTCATTGATTCACATACTTTAACAGATGCTGTGCTGTGGTGGCCAAAATCGGCGTGTATTGCTGTGTATTTTGGAGCGCAGATAAATCCGGGTTTTCCTGCTGCTCGGGTCTGGAATAGGCATCAGGATTTGTAGCCGTTGGAAATGGCTGTGTTGAAAAGAATAAAAGAAATGTTTAGCCATGAGTACTGGGACAAGTTATAGCATTACAACAATACTATGCCGTCCAGAAATTTACAAGCAATGCTACCCCCAGTAACTTGCGTCTATATAAGTCATTTGAATATACAGTAAAAACCCGCATATAATAAACTGCAAGTTTCCATCCAGGCTATTGTTCCCAGGCAATAGGCTGTTGTTTCTTCTATTGGTTTGAGCAGAAATATAACCCCGAAGGTTCTTAATCCATCGGTTCTTATATGCGGGTTTATATGCTGTATAACAACACTGGAATTATAAATCTGTTGGTCTGTGGCATTAAAAATGCGCGGAATTTCGTGAAACTTTTGCAGTAACTGCGCAGTAACTTGCATGTAATACACGTGGATATAAGTTCAATAAATGAAAGTGTTTCGTGATAAGCGTTGAGTTTCGAACCTATCGAGTGCACAAGAGTAGTCTAAAAATAGAGTTATCCTTCAAGTGCTTGTATATTTCAATAGTATAACTACAGACCGTATGGTTGATAATTATTTACAGCTTGATAACTCCTTTAGTTAGCAGAACATACCTTTGGAAGATCTGCAGGAGTTTGTGGCATACCTTCAAACCTAAAAAAGAAAAAGTAATAGTGGGGATCAAGAAACAGCAAAATAAGAGTTCCATCGTGATCAAATGAAATGTGTACAGATACAGACATGACAACTATAGTCAAAACGCAAGATCATGCTTGCGCAATATAAAATAATTTATGTAACTCCACAAGATAATAAATTCGTAACACATAGCCTGAAAATAAAATTACTGAAGCTCCCGAAGACACAAAAATCGAAATAAAAAAGGATACCAAAATCCTGTCGTGTATGATGCAAAACTTACCCTCCTCTGCCTGGTAAAGGGGGTCTTCCAGTGGGTACTGGCGTGCTGGATATGGGTTGGGATGAAGCAATGTCTTGTGCATACGTTGCAGATGTTTGTGAGGTGTTTTCTGATGTGCTGCGCCCAGGAGTTAATGACGTCCCGGCCCTTCGCGTGGATTCACGTCGCTTCTGCACTTGCGTGAATAAAAACTGAATTCGGCCTAGGGAATTTTGGCCCTGAAAATAAAAATAAAAAACTTACTTAATTGGATGCTACAAAGCTCCAATGCCTCACAGCTTCTTAAATTGATGCCTCGTAGCTCCTTAAGTTGATGCCTCGTAGCTCCTTAAGCTGATGCCTCACAGCTTCTTAAATTGATGCCTCACAGTTCCATAAGTTGATGCCTCACAGTTCCATAAGTTGATGCCTCACAGTTCCATAAGTTGATGCCTCACAGTTCCATAAGTTGATGCCTCACAGTTCCATAAATTGATGCCTCACAGTTCCATAAGTTGATGCCTCACAGCTCCATAAGTTGATGTCTCACAGCTCCATAAGTTGATGCCTCACAGCTCCATAAGTTGATGCCTCACAGCTCCATAAGTTGATGCCTCACAGCTCCATAAGTTGATGCCTCACAGCTCCATAAGTTGATGCCTCACAGCTCCATAAGTTGATGTCTCACAGCTCCATAAGTTGATGCCTCACAGCTCCCTGAGTTTATGCCTCACAGCTCCATAAGTTGATGTCTCACAGCTCCATAAGTTGATGCCTCACAGTTCCATAAGTTGATGCCTCACAGTTCCATAAGTTGATGCCTCACAGCTCCATAAGTTGATGCCTCACAGCTCCATAAGTTGATGCCTCACAGCTCCTTGAGTTGATGCCTCACAGTTCCATAAGTTGATGCCTCACAGCTCCATAAGTTGATGCCTCACAGCTCCATAAGTTGATGCCTCACAGTTCATAAGTTGATGCCTCACAGTTCCATAAGTTGATGCCTCACAGTTCCATAAGTTGATGCCTCACAGTTCATAAGTTGATGCCTCACAGTTCCCAAAGTTGATGCCTCACAGCTCCTTGAGTTGATGCCTCACAGCTTCTTAAGTTGTTGCCTCACAGCTCCTTGATTTGATGCCTCACAGTTCCATAAGTTGATGGCTCACAGTTCCATAAGTTGATTACTCATAGCTCAGTTAAGTTTATACTTTATAGCTTCTTGAGTTGATGCCTCACAGCTCCTTAAGTTGATGCCTCGCAACTTCTATAATAGTTCACAAGTCGCAACTCCATCTCAGATTTATCATATGCAGATTAATACTGATTTACGCAGAAATCGTGGCATAAACTATCAAAAAACATTGGCATAGAAAATCTACAACAACAGAAGCTTTTTACCTCGATTGGAAGTTCATTATTGAAAGAGAGAGAGTTTGCAGGGTTGCCCACTGGTCCACCTGTGAGCTCAAGTGTAAATTCTTTGTTTTCAATCGATCCGTTTTCAAAGGGCATCCATACTAACCATCTAACAACGACTTCTTGCTTCTGCGACAAGAGCGTACTACCGTAGCCAGATGAAGTCTAGCAACAAAAAAAACAATTCATAAAACTGCGAAGCAACTGACGATGTGGAGGAGTTATCCTTCATGTTATTACGTAATTAGATAGATACCTTTGATCGGGATCGAGACCTCCTATTGGCCGGGGGCTCTGGCTGAACAATAGGAACATTAACAACGTATTGTATTTGGAAAACAATGGCAAACAACGGATGTGAAACCATTTCATGTAGCTGAAGTCTGCTGTTCAGATTCAAATGTTTGCATGGCCCTGAAATATAAAAGTTCAGAGAGATAGCAGGCTTTGACATCATTCACATTCTGACATGCAACACAGTGTTGTCTTTGCATCAAGTCTGTAAGACAATCTGATAAAATGTGCTTCAAGTGTGTGGCGCGTCCAATTAGCAAACATTAAACTATAAAAATGGGGGACAAAATGTAAGATACAGTGCCAATTGGCAATGTTCAATAAAAATATGACGTTTTGAGCGCACACCCGTTATCAATGACAACGGGTATATGCTCGAAATAAGAAAACATAACGATACAAGAAAGTCTACCATAATAAGGAGAAGAAGCATCGGATTCCAAAGAGCCATAGCTCTGCATGTTCCAGGGTCCAGGGTACTTGGTCTGGTTAATAGGTAGCAAGAAGAAAGAAGACATTCCGTTTGTTTATCGGTCCTATTTTAATACGTTAGTACACCCCCTGGAAATAAGTTTCAACTACATCAAACTGCATACAAATGATACGATACACGGGGGTAAACAAAACTGACCTGTTTGTCCTCCTCTTGATGTGTTCATGTTACCAATGGTGTCCTTTTGGAGGTAGCCAATGTGATGTTCTCTGATGAATTTCCAGCCATTGTGCACGCCAACCTATGGTGAACATAAACAGAGATGTAAACAAGAGAATTCTAGCATGGTATAATCAGAGATGTGAATTTCAAGCATGGGTTTGTTCCAGCATAGTGAATAGAAGAGGATGTCCCTTCTATTATAATACAAACATGATATTTAAGTTTTGTATCTGACTATGGTTCCACTTACCAGCAATCTTCTCTCGGAAACTGTCACTACAGAGCTATCATTCTCCACTCCTTGCTAAAAATATTATTATACAAATTTTGAAATATAGATATGAATTAGAAAAAATGAACGGCATGAACGTTAAGAATTTTGGAGGTGAAAGGTCAAAAACTTTGGAGGTGAAAGGTCAAGAAACTTCGAAGTAAAAACTCAAGAACTTTGGAGGTGAAAGGCCAAAAACCTTGAGGTATAAACTCGAGGAACTGTAAAGTTTAGAATTAATTAATTAATCCCTAAATAGCTACCTTTGCCAGTCTATCTTCATTAAGTGCTGAGCATAATCTCTCTTCAAATTGATCGACGGAAGGATACAAAATAACAGAAAGCTGAAAAATAGAAAGATTTAAGACCGTAATCAAGCTTCAATAATAAAACTAAAGCTTGCAGAAAAATATTCGTACAGCCTTCAATGACATCAATTATAAAGTTATTATTAATTAACATAAGCTATCATTAATTAGTATAAGTTATCATTAATTAACATAAGTTATAATTAATTAGTTTAAGTTATCATTAATAGCATAAGTTATCATTAGTTAACATAGGTTATCATTAATTAATGAAAGTTATCATCAATTAACATAAATGCATTAATGAATTGATGTTGCTTACTTTATTGATGTAACAAGGCCAGAGGTTTTGCAACCGTGGTCGCCTTATAATGTCGATAATTCCGCTGCCTGGAAAAAGGAAAACAGAATAGTTTTTGGGAAACTAATAAAACATTTCAGTAAGTTCCCGCGTATAAGAAACCCCTTCTATAAGAAACAGGCCTCAATTTTCTTATCAAGAACTCCTGTCACAAGAAACAAATTGTGGCCTTGATTATAAACTTTGACCTTGATTATATAAAGGTCTCTTCAAATAAGAAACTTTCCAAGGCCCCAATTCAAAAAGTGGTTTCTTATACGCGGGAACCTACTGTACACTACAATATTGTGTTTAATACTGTCCTATGCACCATAGGAATCCCAGGCATGGACAGAAACATAACAAGAGAAACCCTCGGTTTACGCTGATAGCAAAAGCTAAATTTGAGTGAGGGCAATAAAAAATTGAAATCTTCACTCAAAGGGGTGGCCCCCTAGTTACGCCTCTTTTGTTACGCTACCCTCATGGCTATGGTTGGTTTACACCACCCCTATGATTATGCGCTGGTAGGAATGGAACAACATATCACAAATCGCCAAAGTGATTGGTCATATCACAACATAGTTGCAGTAGATTCCTAATAGGAAAGCCTTTGGCGAAATATTGATCAAAATAGGACAATATTCCATGCAGAGACGGGGGTATATAAGTAACAAGATTAGTAGAATTCTTACTAAGGATGATTGTGGTTACCTGTGTCTGCGCCAACTTCGGAAACCCCCGGGACCCTGTCATCTCCACTGACTACAACATTCTCTGGCACCAAGTGCATGATTTCCTCGAGAGCTGCGTGAGTTTGGAGCGTGTAGACAATAGAGCATTCTGGGATTTGCTGCAGAGAATGGCACTCTGAAAGAAAATTGAGGCATTGGCCATATATCGTGAATCCCCTATCAATGCCCTAGACAGAAGCTTATTTGATTTTAGAGGTTCCATAGGGGCCTTCCACAATGAAATAAGCCTTAGTTTCAGTAAGTGCAAGTAAACCCCCTCTCAATTAACCACCGTTCCCAAGTAGAGAACGGGGGTCCCTAGTAGAGAACTCCATTGTGAAACCCTGTGTGTCCCCGAACTCCATTGGGGCTGTACAAGGGAAGAGTGTTCGCGTAAAATAACTGCAAAATAGCTTTGATGAGCTCTTTTGGTTTAAGCCATCACAAATTCATCATCGTTATAATTTCAAAAACAAAGGGGGCTTGATTAAAAATTATGTTCAGGACGGGGCTTATTAAAGAGGGAGGTTAATTCAAAATATTGTTTCAAAAGGAGGCCAAGACAGGAGAACAAGACTTCAACAATGAAATACTAAACCTTCAATGGGCTCTGGAACTAGAAGCAGTCCTGCCGGTGATCCATAATATGAAACAAGCCTGTGGCAAGAAAAGATAACTTTGTGAACATAGAATTAAAGATATTGGATAGAGAAATAACCCTGCAGGTGCCAAGAATAACTATATAAATTTACAAGCCCTTCAAAACTTCATTAGCTATATATATAGACATACAGGCTCTTTAAGAAACTTTATTAGTATAGTACCTATAGTTTAAAGGCCTTTTGAATACTCATAAAAAAAAATATAACAGCAATATAAAATCTTCAAAGCGGTGAATAATTTTGCACTGTTTTGTGTAGTACTATTTCTATATCTTCAAAAATAAGCAAAATAAATTTTTTCCCGGGTTAGTATACCAGAACTAAATATACCAGATTAGAATGTTTTCAAAATACCTTTGCTGTGGAATGGAGGCGCTTGATTTTGTATCCATCAGATTATCAACATTTGCAAATATTCGCAAGCAAGACCAGCCAACGCTTTGGTAAATATTTCCACCTATCACAAAGCAGTGGCATTTAGAAAAAAGCTTCTATCACAACCCCCTGATTTTCCATAGATTTCAAATATATACCAAATGCAATATTGGCAAACTTTCAGAAAGCAAAATTCAATGCAAAGTTCTGATATCTTATCTGATAACTTATTTAATAATTTGACTGCATAACTAATGTTGTAGACATACCTGTAACAGCAATTTCTATGACAACAAGAGTAGTGTAATCATTCTGACTTGTGTGAAAATATAACGGCTAAAAGAAAAATAGAACACGTCACAATGAATATCAATTGCACCATTACTCAGCTAAGAAACAAGGGACAAAGATGTTAATTTGGTCCATTGTCTATTAATGTTCTGATTAGGTTTACTGGACTATGTAACAACCATTAGTGTTACACCACAAACAATGCTAAAAAATAGCATCCAAAGTGGGGAGTCTATTGTAAGAAAATTAGTTCTCTCATTAATAAAACATATACCTCATTTAACGAGACTTTGGCCTTTCCTGCTATGACATCACTTGGTGCTAAGAATGGACCTTTCCAAGTGCTTCCAAAAAACCAATGGTTAGCTGCATCATAAAAAGTTGCATGAACCTGGAATTCCGCAGAATCCGGTGACTGAAAAGCAAAAGTGTGATATGATGAATGACCATGAAAAGGGGGTGGGTGGGGCAGGAGCATTTATACCTAATTATGCCTCACCCCCTTTTACTTTGGCATAGTGTTGACAGCATGTTTCGTGAATTAAATCTATTGTAGGTATAAAATAAATCGTGTTTTACCAATTGCTCTGGTAGAATGACACCTTCCAGAGATTTCAGGGTTAAGCAAAAAGAGAAGCTTTGCTTTTTGCTTTCACTGCCAATTACTCTGCTCTGGTGCGGTGGAATAATTCTATTCTCTTCGTAAAATTCCTGCCAGGTTTCTTCCTGATCTTCGTCTTCCATCGATGGATGTTTCTAACCCACAACCAATAAATATGAAGTCGTTTCTTTGCGATAATTAATGGCCACTACTTGGGTCGTCATAAAAGGGCCTAAATTGTCGCCATCTTGTAACCTCCAGCAACTCAATTCAATTCATTTCAATTCATATTGAGGATTCAAACTTTTAATTACAATATACTTATGAAAACAATTTATGACGAAATACGTAAGTTTAGGACACTTGAAAAAAACTCTGAAGAGCTATCGAGTCAAGTGCCCTTTACTCAATTAACGGTTCACAATATAAAAGAAGTGAATATTTTAAACAGTAACAAAGCATCAAATATATAGAATTAATATATAAAATTAATTAATTAATTAATTAATTAGAATCAAGTAAAAGAAGAATATTAAACTTAGCATAGTTATAATAATTTGACAGAATAAGGCTGAGAATCGAGATAATTGCTAGTTTATTATTCAAAAATGAGAATAAAATTAAATTAAAATAAGGATTAAATTTGAGATTTATAAAAATCAATGAAAAAGCCAAAATACAAATTCAAATTGAAAGAGGATTCAAAATACGATTATTTGTTGAGATTATTTATAAATGAAAATCAACTGGTCAAGCTTTGTAATAAGCCATGCTTTGTAAAGCTTTGCAGGGACATCAATTTTTTTGGCGAGTTTCAGGGTGAGGCTGACTGGATTTTCTTGATTCGATCTTGGGAAACCATTGATTTCTATCATTGTTTTGCTGCGCCCGTATTGTTCAAGATCATCAATTTTCTGTTGCGCGACTTCAACCTTTCTTTGGCTTTCCTTTGCTTGTTTTTGTAAGGCCTCGTTTTCTTTTCGCATTTCTTTATTTTCTTTAGTTAAATTATCGATGTATCGATCAATCGTGCTGATCTTGTTTTCCATCATTTCTTGATTAGTCTTGACAATGTTTATTTTATTGTCAACTTCCACGACACGCGTTGTAAATATCTGTAGGGCATCTGCTATTTTCTTTTCCATCGCTGCGCTATGAACTTTCATTTGTTCGGCAATAGCGTACGACACAGCTTTTGAATGAGTTTTCCAGGTCTTTGCTTGATTCCATTATTGATATTTGTTAGTAATCAGGATGATCCATTCAAGATAAATTTGTATTTTGGTAAAAAATAATAAGTAAAAAAAGAACATGAAAATAAAGTTATAGCATATCAACCCCTAAGGGCGAATGTAGAACTCTTTGATGAAAGCCGCCTCGAAAAACACGTCCGACAGCTACTGGCATGGCATCTGTCTAACTATGTCAAGTACGGCTCTTTCTCCAAGTCTCTGTATTTGAATTACGTATTTCTGTTATGTCCAAGAAGAATAAATTTAAAGAGTAAGTAATACTGCAAATAAAAGTAAAAAAACTAAAAAATGTAATTTAAAACTCACGTTTGTCTCCAAATGTGGGCAACGCAAGGATGAATACCGCCCACCTTTCAAACAGCTCCAATCTCGCGCTCGCCTAATTTCACTTTCTCCAGTAGAGTTTGGAAATGGAAAGTGAAAGTAAGTGTGATCTGAGCTTGTTGTTATCAACTCAAAATGGAATCAGCTGTAGACGAAATACTCGATGCCCTACTGGAATGCAATGTGAATACAGAATGCAGAAACATTTGGCATGAATGTGATAACCTTATGAAAGAACACATTCCAGACATTGTTCACAGTGGAAGCCGTGTTGAAGGTCTTAGCAATCACAATGATGTCGACATCATGGTTTTAAATTTGGCAATTAATGTAGTGAATCGTGTTATTGATATTCCAAAAGGCAATGATGATGGGGCAGATTATTTCTTCTTAGACGAAGAAAAATGCTATCCAGGATATGTCAGGCTGCAGGGTTTAAAAATAAAGAAATCCAAAGATCTTGTCAGTTTAGGTTTCGATATGACATTTTCATCATGCTACTACCTCGATGCAAAAAAAATTATTACGACGTCAATGTTAGATTCAGATCAACACCAAACTTTTCGGGGCAAAGCAACATTGTGTGGACCAGCCATGCACTTGGGTAATTCTGATATGGTGCCTTGTATTGAAATTGTTTCATGGCCTCCATGTGCCGAAGGCTTCCTGAATAGGGTTTCTAAGATTGCTGGTAAATTATCAATCAATGAACAAAGAATTAGAGACATTGGATGTCATGTTGTGCCAGTGTCTCACCCTTTGAGCAAAGATCCTGATCATGAATTCAGAATGTCATTCTCGGCATGTGAAAAATATTTACTATGGAAATGGACAAATAAGCAAATGGGATGTTATTTTTTGTGTCGAGAATTAAACAAGAAATACTTTTCAGATGTAGAAAAAGGAATTTGCTCTTACTTCTGGAAAACTACCATCTTATGGTTGATTGAAGAAGAAAGTCAAGAGTTTTGGAGCCAGTCATATTTAGAGTGCATGAAGAAGATACTTGATAAAATGAGTCGCTATTTAAAAGAGAAAAGTTGTCAAAATTATTTCATGCCAGAGAATCTGATGATGTCCACATATACAACAAAACAATGTGAACAACTGCAGAAGATTATAGAGGATGTGTCCAAGAATTTATTCCTGAATATTTTGAAATGTCACAATATAAGGGGTCTGTTTGAAAATGACTTTGAAATGATGTATTCAATATGTGAAGTTGTTTATGCAACTAATTATCCTGTTATTGCAAAAAGTATATTAAAGAAAGTCACTGTTCAGAAAAATAAAGACTTTGTCAAGTTCAAGAATTTTCTCACTTCTACAAATTACATGCAATCTATGTTAGCTTCTTTGGACAATGCCTCCATATCGGACATTGACTGTTTGCTCAGATATCCAATTGACAATCAACATTCACTATTTGGAAAGTGCATACTTGTTTATTTCAAAAGATATAAAGCATTCTTGATGCTCGAACGGAGTGATAATGTTTCATCGTTAAAAGAACGATTGGAATTCATAGATGATGCTCTGGTATTCCTAAATTCATCCATAGATATGCCAGGTGTTCTTAATGACAATGGCTTTTCAGGATATGCATGCAAGGCCTTTTTTTGTTATTGTATCTCAAACAAAGAAATGGCCATAGAGTCAATCAATTCTTGTTGGTCATCATTTGAAAAATTGCCAGCTGACTCTTTTGCAAGAAGAATACCAATACCTGTTTGTGTTCCCAGTTTGAATGATTTCAGAACACCATCATATTTGAAAAGAGATAAAATCCTTTGCAAAATTTTTGAGACATTACACTTACTATTTGTAACAATTAATGCAATTATATTGATTGGGTACCTTGAGTATAAATTTAGTGGTAGCAAAGAGACACTAAAATCTTCAAAGCATTTTGTAATAAATTTACATGGAGAACATTTTTTTCTAAATGGTATAACTTTTCCTAATTATTTTATATTTTACAAACTTGGCTTGTTGGATAAAGATTCAGTGGAATATAAGCATTTTAGCTCACTCTTAAATGTATAGTATGATTACTGATTAAATGTATGGTATGAAACAGATGCTGACCAGCTTTCCTTCTAATGTTATGTTATGCTAATACACTTAACTTTGTCTGATTTGAACATCCTGGGAAAGCATGCATGAAAGTGTTTGAATTACAAACTGCTCAAATTATATTGGTTTCTTTTATAAAGATTGCCTCTTTAGTGTCCTTAAGAGGACTAAGAATTTCTTTTCAATGGGATAGAATTCGAATTACACAATTTCAAACTCTGCAATTTTGAAGAAAGAGTTTCAGCCCAGCCTCAAGTTCCTTCATATAAAGAACACGAAATGTATCGATAACGCAATTGATTCCTTTGACGAACTTTCATATAAAAGTTATACAGATCTTCAAGGTTCGACCCTACCGGGCCCTATTCATAATCACATCACACGAAATATAAAATGCCTTTTCAATGCCCTTTTCAACTTTTTCTATTTATTTAAAATCGTTATAATATACATTCTACCTTATCATTTGTACGTATTTACTCCTGTATGAAGTGAATATAAAATGCCTAATACAATGACTGTTAACAGTTACTTTGTCGAATTCGACTAATCACTAGGTGCAAATGATTATTCAGTTTGAACCACATTGTGGTTCTAGTTGTGCTTGAGGGAGGCTGACGTAATTCCACTCCAATTTGTTGTTGATAAGTTTTTCCCGTGCCGTTCCGCTGATCCATACCGCTTCTGAAATTTGTCGTAGCATCGAATCATTTCTGTAATTCCCAGTAATGTTCATTTTGAAGTCTTGAATTTCACCGTCGTGCCGCTCCTTGCAATATCTCCAAATAACTGAAGATTCTGCTCTTCTGACAAATTCTTCCAAACGTTGTTTCCCCCGCGTATATCCATTCTTTGACTATTCACCGTGATATTTCCCTTCTCGGCCTTGCTCTTCACATCCATTGCAAGAAATTTCGTAGTTTATACCGTCCTTCGAGCATTAGCCTCGCCATACAGTCACACATACCAAACAACCTTCGCCATTACAAGTTGCCGCCTTGAAAGGATCAGATCTTTGTAGCTTCCTTTTAACCGGCTGACCAGCTGTCTCAACGACTCGAATACGCACATCACTTCTGTCAATTTCAGTTTGAAGCTTTCGTCTCAACTCTGCTCTCGGAGTTGACTGAACAAAGATCACGGATTCGTATCCTCCTTTCTTATAGAATAATACCAATGAAGATCCTTGTTGATCTTGGCTTGATCCCGTTCTTCACGATTCCCTTCATACAGACGATACAGGGGGCGCTCTCCTCCTTCAACTTTTCGATGGATTTCATGATACCCCTTGAGAGCCGATGTCACGATCTCAAACCGAAACTTCTTTGAAAAACAAGAGAGCTGCATCAGGAGAACCATGCTACTGACATGCTGTGCAATCTCTTCCTATGGAACATACATCAACCAGTTCAGGAATACCCGTAGAACTTCTTGCGTAAGAACTGTTCGTTTCTGCCTCATTGCTAGCGCTGAGTCTGTATTAACCATCGCCTTAGTCGAAACCACCTTTACATAGAACTCGTGTACGATCTTCTTTGTTCCTGCTACATCATTAAGGTATAGTTTCGAATCCAAAAATGGCATCTTTCCGTCATCGTGATTTGACGGGCAGTCAACCTCTAGCTGTATTGACGTGTGAATGCTATTCCCAACCCTCTTGATGACTTCCATCGTGCGTTTATCTCCTGCAACTTGTAGGTCACCTTCAATTGCCATTTCGTCTATAAACAATCGTCCATCTGTATATCTGGTTCCAGCTGGTAGCTCATCAATTGCCATGTTGATATCGTCTATGTAGCGTTTGCGTAGCCTTTCAATGATACCAAGTTCAGATAAGCGAGAAGTAAACATCCTATCCCACCATATCATAAATACTTGTGCAACGATGCCAGTAATCTCCAAACCAATTAGGGCTTCAACAAGCATCGATATTTGCTGCTGTTGATCGAGAACTGATGTGGCAGGCTGCAATGGTCGAAATCGGTTATCTTTCTTTGCCGCTGAAGCGCTTGAAGTAATCATCGGTGTTGCTCCACGTCTCTGCGCTCGAGTTAGACACACTGCTTCAAGTCAATGGCTTGAATTTCTTCTTGTGTTCTGTTTAAGCTTATGTACAATTCTAATTCCTCGTAGTCTGTGCTAAGTATATTTACATCACTTATCTCGAACATCTCACAAACCATTTGGATAGTAAAATCGATTTCTAAACTGGGGTATAACGCCTTTCCGTCAGATATAACTTGCTATTTACTGTATTTACGTGCTTTCACCCAAATGCACTCTGATACTACACTAATACACTTGTCTTCACTTATACACACCGCGGACATGCGCGGTAGTATATTCTTGGACACTGCACAGGAGCACTCATTACGTAACTACGTTCGTGTTTTGGCTATATCAATCAAGTACTGCGCAAGTTTGTATTCACGTAGCTAGTGGCTGCACCATTGCGTATTGCAAGTCCTCTGCAGATCCCCCCATCATCTATGTACCTTTAATGGCAGATGGCCTGGCCAATACGTCAAGTATTCTCCTAGGCAGCAGCAAATAAAATGCTACTACGCACGCGACTACCTTTAAGGTGCTGTGCAATCACTTGGTTTCACCTGCAGACATGGGCAGTCCTACGCAGTACTGAAATTATTTGATTGCATAACTAATGTTATAGACATACCTGTAACAGCAATTTCTATGACAACAAGAGTAGTGTAATCATTCTGACTTGTGTGAAAATATAGTGGCTAAAAAAAATGGGACAGGTCACAATTAATATCAATTGCACCATAAGTCAGCTAAGAAACAAGGGACAAAGATGTTAAAGTAGCCCCTTGTCTCTTAATGTTCTGATTAGGTTTACTGGACTATGTAACAAACACCACACACAATATGCTAAAAAATAACATGAAAATTGGGGAGTCTATCGTAAGAAAATTAGTTCTCTCATTATTAAAACATATACCTCATTTAACGAGACTTTGGCCTTTCCTGTTATGACATCGCTCGATGCCATGAAAGGACCTTTCCAAGTGCTTCCAAAAAACCAGTGGTTAGCTGCATCATAAAAAGTTGCATGAACCTGGAATTCTGCAGAATCCGGTGACTGAAAAACAAAAATGTAAATGATTATGAAAGGGGGTGGGGCAGAGATATTTAACTAATTATGCCCCACCCCCTTTTACTTTGACATAGTGTTGACAGCATGTTTATTGAAATAAAGCTATTGTAGGCATAAAATCAATTGTGTCTTACCAATTGCTCTGGGAGAATCACACCTTCCAGAGAGAGATTTCAGTGCTAAGCAAAACGGGAAGCTTTGCTTTTTGCTTTCATCGCCAATTACTCTGCTCTGGTGCGGTGGAATAAATCTATTCTCTTCGTAAAATTCCTGCCAGGTTTCTTCCTGATCTTCGTCTTCCATCGATGGATGTGTCTAACCCACAACCAATAAATATGAAGTCGTTTCTTTGCGATAATTAATGGCCACTACTTGGGTCGTCATAAAAGGGCCTAAATTGCCGCCATCTTGTAACCTCCAGCAACAATGTCAACTACGGCTCTTTCTCCAAATCTCTGTACTAGAATTACGTATTCCTGTTATGTCCAACAAGAATTAATTGAAAGAGTAAGTAATACTCGAAATAAAAGTCAAAAAACTAAAAAGATCTAATTTAAAACTCACGTTTGTCTCCAAATGAAAACAACAATTTCAATTTCAATTTCATAATAATGACATGCTACATATGTACAGAGCGTCGTCATGAATAAATATATAAATATAAACTACGAACTACGAAGCAAAACGAATTAGAACAACTAATCAACATAACATCGATGTAAACTAAGAAAACAACATAACATCGATAAAAACTAAAACTAAAGATTAGAAGATGCTAGAAAAGGGCGACTACTGCCAACTAAGCGTCGACTAAGTGTGATCAGGTGCTGTTCGCATTGTGGACATAGTCATCGTACGTAACTCAAAAGCCTCTTTAAGAAAATTAGCTAATTGCTTCATGCTTTGGAGGTTTTCATTTGACAATAGGTAAATGAATTTTTGGGTTGGAGTCATGATGGCGAAATTCATAACCTTTTCAGTTATTGAATCAAAAAGTTTACCGCGTAGATGATTGTACTTTGGGCAACATATCAGAAAGTGAAGTTCGTCTTCACAAGTCCCTTCGTCACACATCGGGCTGCAAATCCGTTGCTCAGGAGATAAACCTTGTCTTCTACCTGTTTCTATCTTTAGATTATGGTCGCTACATCTAAATTTTGTTAACCATCTCCTCTGGGTCCTGTCATCAAGATTAAGATAAGATTCATATTGCATACAGGTCTTGAAGGTAGCATAAGAGCGTAATTTATTCCCGCCTTTATCTGAGACCCCAGTGTCAGATTTAATGTTGGCACACCAATACCGTTCAAATGTATTTTTGAGGGATCTCTTAATAAGATATTTATATTTATTGAAAGACATTTTCTTTATTTTAAGAGGGTCATGCTCAATACCAAGTATTTTGAGGTATTCGATCGACGAAGAGACCCAGCTAAATTTCCCTTCTTCGTATAATGACAAACTTTCGTTAAATGCATTAGTTACCAGGTTGTCACTTGGCGAACACAGTAGACGATAAAAGTACAATAGATGATTTTGGATGCAGCTTGCTAGCATCGGTAGTCTTCCGAGCTCTCCTAATATTGCTAAATTCGAGCAACTTCTATTTACTCCGAGAATACTTTTACACATTTTCCGGTGTTGGAATTCTGTAGTTTGCAGTACAGACTCAAACAAAAATTTGTTACGATCCGCTTGATTGTGTTTTTGTTTCAGGACCTTCAATTGACGATTGTTGAGTTGTGACCAAATTTCACTGTTGTACGTCAAAATCGGTTTTAAAGCAGTGTCAAATAACTTAAGACTAATGCGTGGGTCAAAATTGATCCTATCCAAAATACTTCGCAGGGCAAAATATGCCTTGCCAGTTTTATCCTCTAGATTGTCAATGGTAGACTTATAAGAGCCAGATGCGGACAGTACAGTGCCTAGGTATTTATACCTCGTAGTGAAATCAATTTTATCGTTACCAACTCTGAAAACCAAATCTTTTGGGGTTCTACCTGTTTTGTTAAACACCATGACATTACTTTTTTTAAGGTTAATAGTTAAATTCCATTTAGAGAAAAAAGTGTAAATTTTATCTAAGCATCTTTGTAAACCTTGAGAGGATTTCGAAAGCAGGAGGAGGTCATCAGCATATAGCATATGGCTTAAGTTTATACCACCTACGTCTACCTGATCACACCTAGCATCAAATTCGAATTTAATATCTTCTATGAATAAATTAAACAATAACGGAGAAAGATTACACCCTTGTTTTAGTCCTTGCTGCGAAACGATTGGCTGAAGGAGATGCCCATCAAGCTTTATGCATTGGCTAACTGATTTATACATGGATTGAAGGCTTTGTAAAAATTTTCCGTCAAAGCCATAAGACCATAGTTTGTACAATTGATTTTATGCCTACAATAGCTTTATTTCAATAAACATGCTGTCAACACTATGTCAAAGTAAAAGGGGGTGGGGCATAATTAGTTAAATATCTCTGCCCCACCCCCTTTCATAGTTTGTACAACAATGTAGTACGAAGAAACGCAAGGATGAATACCGCCCACCTTTCCAACAACTCCTTTCTTTCTCCAGAGTTTGGAAATGGAAAGTGAAAGTAAGTTTGATCTGAGATTGTTGTTATCAACTCAAAATGGAATCAGCTGTAGACGAAATACTGGACGCTCTACTGGAGTGCTGGGTGATTACAGAATGCAGAAACAATTGCCATGAATATGGCAATCTTGTGAAAGAACACTTCCCAAAGGTGGTTCAAAGTGGTAGCGCTTTTGAAGGTCTTAGCAATCACAATGATATCGACAGCATGATTTTAAATTTACCAATTATTGTAGTGAATCATGTTAATGACATTCCAAAAGGCAATGATGATAGGGAAGGTTATTTCGTGTTAGACAAAGAAAAATGTTATCCAGGATATGTCAGGCTGCAGGGTTTAAAAATGATAAAGAAATTCAAAAATCTTGTCAGTTTAGATATGACAAATTCATTATGCTACTACCTTGATGCGAAAAAATTTATTAGGTGGTCAATGTCAGAAGCAGAAGCAGATCAACACAATAATTTTCGGAACAATCTAGCATTGTGTGGACCAGCCATGAACTTGGGTAATTTTGATGTGGTGCCTTGTATTGAAATTGTTTCATGGCCTCCATGTGCCAAAGGCTTCCTGAAAAGGGTTTCTAAGATTGCTGGTAAATTATCAATCAACGAACAAAGAATTAGAGACATTGGATGTCATGTTGTGCCAGTGTCTCACCCTTTGAGCAAAGATCCCAATCATGAATTCAGAATGTCATTCTCGGCATGTGAAAAATATTTACTATGGAATTGGACAAATAAGCAAATGGGATGTTATTTTTTGTGTCGCGAATTAAACAAGGAATACTTTAAAGATGTGGAAAAAGGAATTTGCTCTTACTTCTGGAAAACTACCATATTATGGTTGATTGAAGAAGAAAGTCGAGAGTTTTGGAGACAGCCATATTTAAAATGCATAAAGAAGATACTTGATAAAATGAGTGGTTATTTGAAAGAGAAAAGCTGTCCAAATTATTTCATGCCAGAGAATCTGATGATGTCAAGATATACAACAGAACAATGTGAACAACTGCAGAAGATTATAGAGGATGAGTCCAAGAATTTATTCCTGAAAATTTTGAATTGCCCAAATATGAGATGCATGTTTCGAGATGATTTTGAAATGATGTATTCAATATGTGAAGTTGTTTATTCAACTAATTATCCTGTTATTGCAAAAAATGTATTAAAGAAGGCCACTGTCCATAAAAATAAAGACTTTGTCAAGTGCAAGAAATTTCTCACTTATAAAAATTACAAGGAATGTTTGTTAGGCTCTGTGCCAAATGCCTCCTTATTGGACATTGACTATTTACTCAGTTATCCAATTGACAATCAACGTTCACAATTTGGAAAGTGCATACTTGTTTATTTCAAAAGATATCAAGCATTCCTGATGCTGGAACTAAGTGATAATGTTTCATCGTTAAAAGAACGTTTGGTATTGCTACATGATGCTCTGGTATTGCTAAATTCATCCATAGATATGCCAGGTGTTCTTAATGACAATGGTCTTTCAGGATATGCATGCAAGGCTTTTTTTTATTATTGCATCTCAAACGAAGAAATGGCCACAGAGTCAATAATATCTTGTTTCTCATCATTTGAAAAATTGCCAGCTGACTCTTTTGCAAGATTCAAGCCAATACCTGTTTCTGTTCCCACTATGAATGATTGCAGAACACCATCATATTTGAAAAGAGATAAAATCCTTTGCAACATTTTTGAGACATTATACTCGAAATGTATTGTATTTAATGCAATTGTATTGATGGGGTACCTTGTGTATCAATTTAGTGGTGACAAACAGATGCTAAAACATTTAAACGATTACATACATGGAGAACATTTTTATCTAGATGGTACAACTAGTAATCTAAATTGGAAAGATGCTGCTAATTATTTTATATTTTACAAACTTGGCTTGTTCAATAAAGATTCAGTGGAATATAAGCATTTTAGCTCAGTCTTAAATGTTAGTATGATTACTGATTAAATGTATGGCATGAAACTGATACTGACCAGCTTTCCTTCTAATGTTATGTTATGCTAATACACTTAACTTTGTCTGATTTGAACATCCTGGGAAAGAATGCATGAAAGTGTTTGAATTACAAACTGTTCAAATTATATTGGTTCCTTTTGCAAGGATTGCTTCTTTAGTATCCCTAAGAGGACTAAGAATTTCTTTTACATTAGATAGAATTCGATATACACAATTTCAAACTATGCAAATTTGAAGAAAGAGTTTCAGCCAAGCTTCAAGTTCCTTCATATAAAGAACACGAATCGTATTGATAACGCAATTGATTCCTTTGACGAACTTTCATATAACAGTTATTCAGATCTTCAAGATTCGACACTACCCGGCCCTATTCATAATCAAACTAAATATAAAATGCCTTTTCAATGCCTTTTTAAAATTTTTCCACTTATTTAAAATCTTTAAATTTAATATTTAAAACCTTAGTATTTGTACGTATTTACTCCTATGTGATATCAATATAAAATGCCTAATGCAATGACTGTTAACTGTTATTTTGTCGAATTCAAATAACCACTAGATGTAGCTAAGGATTATTCAGTTTGAACCACATTGTGGTTATAGTTGTGCTCGAGGAAGGCTGAGGTAGTTCCACTCCAATTTGTTGTTGATAAGTTTTTCCAGTGCCGTCCCGCTGATCCATAACTCTTCTGAAATTTGTCGTAGCATCGAATCATTTCTGTAATTCCCAGTAATGTTCATTTTGAAGTCTTTAACTTCACCGTCGTGCCATTCCTTGCAATGTCTCCAAATAACTGAAGATTCTGCTCTTCTGACAAATTCTTCCAAACGTTGTTTCCCCCGCGTATATCCATTCTTTGACTATTCACCGTGATATTTCCCTTCTCGGTCTTGCTCTTCACATCCATTGCAAGAAGTTTCGTAGTTTATACCGTCCTTCGAGTATTAGCGTCGCCCTTCAGTCTCACATACCAAACAACCTTCGTGACTACAAGTTGCCGCCTCGAAAGGATCAGATCTTTGTAGCTTGCTTTTAACCAACTGACCAGCTTTCTCAACGACTCAAATACGGACATCACTTTTGAAAATTTCAGTTTGAAGCTTGCGTCTCAACTCTGCTCTCGGAGTTGACTGAACAAAGATCACCGATTCGTATCCTCTTTTCTTATACCAATCAAGATCTTTGTTGATCTTGGCTTGATCCCGTTCTTCACTATCCCATTCATACCGACGATACAGGGGGCGTTCTCCACCTTCAACTTTTCGATGGATTTCATCATACACCTTGAGAGCCGATGTGACGATCTCAAACCGAAACTTCTTTGAAAAACCAGATAACTGCATCTGGAGAACCATACTACTGCCATATTGTGCAATCTCTTCCCATGGAATATATATCGAGCAGTTCAAGAGTACCCGTAGAACTTCATGCGTGAGAACTGTTCGTTTCTGCCTCATTGCTAGTGCTGAGTCTGCATTAACCATCGCCTTAGTCGAAACTGCCTTTACATAGAACTCGTGTACGATCTTCTTTGTTACTCCTACATCAATAAGGTATAGTTTCAAATCCAAAAATGGCATCTTTCCGTCATCGTGATTTGACGGGCAGTCAACCTCTAGCTGTATTGATGTGTGAATGCTATTCCCAACCCTCTTGATGACTTCCATCTTGCGTTTATCTTTTGCAACTAGTAGGTCACCTTTTATTGCCATTTCGTTTATAAACAATCGTCCATCTGCATATCTGGTTCCAGCTGGTAGCTTATCAATTGCCATGTTGATATCATCTACGTAGCGCTTGCATAGCCTTTCAATGATACCAAATTCAGATAAGCGAGAAGTAAACATCCTATCCCACCATATCATAAACACTTGTGCAACGTTGCCAGTAATCTCCAAACCAATTGCCCTTCCTTTCTGTTGATGATGAATGAGTCCATTGAACTTGTACACGTGGTTCTTCTTTACCACTTCGAGCCCTATTCTCAGCGCTTCAATTAGCATCGATCTTTACTGCTGTTGATCGAGAACTGATGTGGCAGGCTGAAATGGTCAAAATCGGTTATCTTTCTTTGCCGCTGAAGCGCTTGAAGTAATCGTCGGTGTTGCTCAACGTCTCTGCGCTCGAGTTAGACACACTGCTTCAAGTCAATGGCTTGAATTTCTTCTTGTGTTCTGTTTAAGCTTTTGTACAATCCTAACTCCTCGTAGTCGATGCATATTAACATCACTTATCTCGAACATCTCGCAAACCATTTGCATAGTAAAACCGACATCTAAACAGCGGACATGCGCTGTAGCATATTCCTGGACACTGCGCTGGAGAACTCATTACGTAGCAACGTTCGTATTTTCGCTACATCAAGTACTATGCAAGTTTGTATTCACGTAGCAAGTGGATGCACCATTTCGTATTGCAAGTCCTCTGCAGATCCCCTCATCATTCATGTACCTTTTATGACAGATAGCCTAGACAATAGGTCTTGCATGCTCCTGCGCAGCAGCAAGTCAAATGCTACTACGCAGAGGACTACCTTTAGGTGCTGCAATCACTTGGTTTCACCTGCAGACATGGGCAGTCCTAAATAATATTGAATTAATTTGATTGCATAACTAATGTTATAGACATACCTGTAACAGCAACTTCTATGACAACAAGAGTAGTGTAATCATTCTAACTTGTGTGAAAGCAGCTAAAAGAAAAATGGGACACCTCACAATGAATATCAATTGCACCAAAAGTCAGCTAGGAAACAAGGGACAAAGATGTTAATTTGGCCCATTGTCTCTTAATGTTCTGATTAGGTCTACTGGACTATGTAAGAACCATTAGTGTTACACTACACACAATGCTAAAAAATGACATCAAAATTGAGGATTGTCTATTGTAAGAAAATTAGTTCTCTCATTATTAAAATATATACCTCATTTAACGAGACTTTGGCTTTCCTGCTATGACATCACTTGGTGCTATGAATGGACCTTTCCAAGTGCTTCCAAAAAACCAATGGCTAGCTGCATCATAAAAAGTTGCATGAACCTGGAATTCTGCAGAATCCGGTGACTGATAAACAAAAATGTAAATGATTATGAAACGGGGTGGGGCAGAGATATTTAACTAATTATGCCCCACCCCCTTTTACTTTGACATAGTGTTGACAGCATGTTTATTGCAAAAAATCCATTGTAGGCATAAAATAAATTGTGTCTTACCAATTGCTCTGGGAGAATCACACCTTCCAGAGATTTCAGCGTTAAGCAAAACGGGAAACTTTGCTTTTTGCTTTCATCGCCAATTACTCTGCTCTGGTGCGGTGGAATAATTCTATTCTCTTCGTAAAATTCCTGCCAGGTTTCTTCCTGATCTTCGTCTTCCATCAATTGATGTTTTTAATCCAAAACCAATAAATATTAAGTCGTTTCTTCGGGAAATTTAATGGGCAGTACTTGGGTCGTCAGAAAAAAGCCTAAATTGCCGCCATCTTGTAACCTCCAGCAACAATGTCAACTACGGCTCTTTCTCCAAGTTAGTTTCCGTTTTCGAATAATGTATTTCTGTTATGCCTAACAAGAATGAATTTAAATATCAAGTAATACTGCAAACAAATTCAAAAAATCTGAAAATAATGTAAATTATATATTTAAAACTCTCACGTTTTTCTCCAAATGATAACAACAATGTAGTAGGCAAAGCAAGGATGAATCGACGTTACTAAAACGAGGAACTAGCGGAACGAGCGCGGAACAAGCGAAAAGACCACGGGAACAGGCGGAACCACCACTCGGTCTCATCTAGTAACCCTATCATTGCAAGGGGCACTGATTAGTGAATCAAAACAACATTTCAGCAATTTGCTTTAGGTTTATTTATTTTAACGCACGCGTATTTTTGCTTTAAAAGGAAAAGCAAGTTAAAGAACGTTCAAAATCAAAAGATTAAGTGTAATCGCTCCTTCGCATTAACCAATTCACGCTTAATATGCTTATTAGTTAAACATCAATTGGGCATTTGGGATGGGCGTAGGGCGTGTAGCTACGCAAAAAAATCAGATTCTCAAATATAATTGAAAAATCTGGGCCTTGCCAACTACCACCCATCCATTCCAACCTCTAGCTACAGTAGGCCATCTTAGCATTTTATATATACAAGCAGGCTGTTATCTGTTATATTCACATTCTGAAGCTAAAATTTTACTTGGTATAACCATAAATCGAAATTCCTTACCATGCTCTGGATGTCCTGGAGAATGGCCCTCGTGTTCTCCATTGCCGTGAATGAGTGTCCACCTCGCAAAATCGCGCACATCCATTTGTGCAACCTCACATGGTTCGGTTGTTGGTGCCGCTTGTTCCGCGCTCGTTCCTTGGTCATTCCGCCTGTTCCGTGGTCGTTCCGCTAGTTCCTAGTTTTAGTAACGTCGAAGGATGAATACCGCCCACCTTTCCAAAAACTCAATTCTTTTTCCAAAGTAGAGTTTGGAAATGGAAAGTGAAAGTAAGTGTGATCTGAGCTTGTTGCTATCAACTGAAAATGGAATCAGCTGTAGACGAAATACTGGATGCCCTACTGGACTGCTGGGTAATTACAGAATGCAGAAACAATTGGCATGAATATGATAACCTTATTAACGAACACTTCCCAGAGATGGTTAACCCATGCCATACGTTAGAAATACATCAAATGGTACGACCCCCCATTCAAAGCACGGCCAGATTGTCATGACGCATCTGGTTTGTAACATGTTCTTTATTAACTCCACCCATCTCCTCCCACCTATTGTTTCAAGTGTCAATCAAACGAGACACTCGCATTACAACGTTATGCACTGGACAAAATTACTTCATCGAGTCGTGTCTCGATCAGACTTCCTCTCATGCAAGTGTGTATTCGCATTCTCTTGGAGTATGCGAACTCAATATCGCATTCGCATTCAACTCAATGTCGCATTCGCATACGAATCGCATTCGCATTCACGGAGACACTATTATGTCCACTATCTAACTCTATATTTCTCCAAACATAGTTTGGAAATGGAAAGTGAAAGTAAGTGTGATCTGAGCTTGTTGTTATCAACTCAAAATGGAATCAGCTGTAGACGAAATACTAGATGCTCTAATGGAATGTAATGTGATTACAGAATGCAGAAACATTCGGCGTGAATATGATAACCTTATAAAAGAACACTTACCAAAGATAGTTCATCAAAGTGGGAGCTTTGTTGAAGGTCTTAGCAATTGCAATGATGTCGACAGGATGATTTTAAATTTGCCAATCATTGTAGTGAATGACGTTAATGATATTCCAAAAGGAAATTATGATAAGGAAGATTATTTCCTGTTAGACAAAGAAAATTGCTATCCAGGATATGCCAAGCTGCAGGGTTTAAAAATGACAAAGGAATTCAAAGTTCTTGTCAGTTTGACAAGAGCTCGGAATCAGATATCACAAATCTCGGAATCAGATATGACAAATTCATCATGCTACTACCTCAATGCAAAAGAATTTTTTTGGTGGTCAACGTCAAAAA
This sequence comes from Sanderia malayensis, assembly GCA_013076295.1. NCBI lineage: Eukaryota > Metazoa > Cnidaria > Scyphozoa > Semaeostomeae > Pelagiidae > Sanderia > Sanderia malayensis. Next base: position 1,699,246 of record RQOL01000824.1, on the reverse strand, counting down.
CAGAGAAATACGATGTTGTTCAGAACATAGTAACATTGTCTGGACCAGCCATGCACTTGGATGCAAATGATATAGTGCCTTGTATTGAAATCGCTTCATGGCCTCCATGTGCCAAAGGCTTCCTGAAAAGGGTTTCTGAGATTGCTGGTAAATTATCAATCAATGAACAAAGAATTAGAGACATTGGATGTCATGTTGTGCCAGTGTCTCACCCTTTGAGCAAAGATCCTGATCATGAATTCAGAATGTCATTTTCAGCATGTGAAAAATATTTACTATGGAATTGGACAAATAAGCAAATGGGATGTTATTTTTTGTGCCGAGAATTAAACAAGAAATACTTTTCAGATGTAGAAAAAGGAATTTGTTCTTACTTCTGGAAAACTACCATGTTATGGTTGATTGAAGAAGAAAGTAAAGAGTTTTGGAGCCAGCCATATTTGGAGTGCATGAAGAAGATACTTTATAAAATGAAAAGTTATTTGAAAGAGAAAAGTTGTCCAAATTATTTCATGCCAGAGAATCTGATGATGTCATTGTATACAACAGAACAATGTGAACAACTGCAGAATATTATAGAGGATGTGTCCAAGAGTTTATTCCTGAATATTTTGAAATGTCACAATATAAAGAAGTTGTTTGAAAATGACTTTGAAATGATGTATTCAATATGTGAAGTTGTTTATTCAACAAATTATCCTGTTATTGCAAAAGATATATTAAAGAAGGTCACTGTTCAGAAAAATAAAGACTTTGTTGTGTTGAAGAAATCTCTCAGTTACGCAATTTGCCAGCAATCTGTGATAGCTTCTCTGATAAATAACTGCATACGCGCATTTTTTTCATAAGCAACTGCTTTATAAGCAAGGCAGTACTCAATTTCATTACTGGATTGAAGACTGCTAAGCAATTTGAAAAATTGTATTTTCAGTGCTTAAAGGGAAGGGAATGTGCAAGGTTAAAAGGCGTGCATTTGCAACTGCTAAAAATATATTTCGCTTATTAACCAATCAGAGAGAAGCGCAAAGGCAAGATTAGGCCTGTTGTTGTTGCCATTTTGCATTCTCTTCCGGTTCTCATCGATCTATTTTTAAAAAGAGCCTTTTATCTTTGCACATTCCCTTTAACAGGAAATGTTATTTATTATTATTTTGATTAGAAATATTACATTTGGTTGAGTTGGTGTTAATGAATAAAAAGTACAAACAAAATCAATCGTTAATTTTTTTATTTATCTTTAATTTATCATGCCTTCTGTTATGAATTGATTATATTATATTATATTATCATTATTATTGATATTATCATTATTGATTATATTATATTATATTATCATTATCATTATGTATGATGAGCATCACAATGCATTACGCAATATAAGCACTGTTGACAGACACTGCGCATAGACATATCATGTGATTAACTTATACGTTTATTTGCTGCTGCGCAGCGGAACGAAGTGAAGCGGCTGCGCAGCAGAATATAATCGAGTCCTTGTCGAGAAAAAATCTTGTTTGTGTGTTTGTGTCAATGCAATTCAATGCGCCTACGCGTGGCCTCAAATCTTCCTCCGTTCCTCCGTTTAGCTAGCCGCATGCTGCTTTTATTATCAATTCATCAATGGCTGTGCAGTGCAGTGAAATGTTTTAGAAACATTGGGAAAACGATATTTGGTTGGCTTATCTGGTTTGGTTATTAACTTTAATTCGTGGTCAGAATCGAGAAGGCCCAAAAAGGCCATTTTTATTTCGAAAAGAACACAGGAGTTGCTTTCTTGTCGTGGGGACAAAGTTGATAAAAATGAATGCCTGGAAGTGGAAGAGAATAGCTGTGCGGAAGTATAGTAGGCCCCCAAAACTATTGTATCATCATTTGCACCATCATTATGTATTTTATTGTTTTTAGCAGGGGGTATTGAAAGTAATCCCGGTCCAAAAAATCCTGATTTCAGGTTTCAAATTGTTGATGTGCATTTAATTTAGTTTTCTTTTTAATCTGGGGCTTTCTACATTTATTCCTCTGTTTTTGGTATTGTTTTGTTTTCATGGTGAAGTCAACAAAGATTTGAATTTTATCCTCTGAGCGTACACCTTCTCTTGATTAAGAATAATTTGCGTAAACGTAAATTGCGAAAACGTAAATGCCAATAACAAGTATCAAATACAATTGACACCATTCAATCACATCAAATATAGATATCTAGGCTTCCAAGCACGTTAAACATCCCCTCTCTATATTTTTTGAAGCACTCATTTCAAAACATATCGTTTTAATCAAATGCTCATGCTTTAGTCCTGATTATTCGTTTTACATCACAGCAGCACTCATTTTAACGATGTTAACAGCTAGTATACTCTGTAACCTATGATTCCACTCTTATTCTTTGTTCAATGATTTATACGTGACCAGAATATCTCTCGATTATCTCCTGTGACTTCTAACAGGTTATGGGCCCAGATAACGCCTGAACAGAACTTGGAGAATTCGAGTAGTATATATATTGTATGTCTTATATTGTGAATACTGTAATGGCCTCAGAAGATTCATCGTTAACGAACGCATTGAAATTTGCGAAGTTAACTGGCAACAATTATCGAACGTGGTCGTTCAAATAAGATTGTATTTGGAGAGTCTGGCTGGATTTATTTGAACATGTTGAGGGTACAGCTGAAGTTCCGGATGGTGATCCTACTTCTAAAGCAGTGAAAACGTTTCACCAGCGTGCGAAGAAAGCGTGGACATACATTTGTCATGAACTACTTTTTGGCCGGGGATTCAGCCGTGGATTGGGCCCAAGGAAACTACTATTTGGCCGTGGATTCGAAGTGATGTTATTTGTGATTGTTATTGTGGGCTAACTACTCGGAATTTTACGATGAAAATTCATTCGCATCTGTAGCACATAGAATACATCCTTGTCTAAAAGTTTCAACTCTCTAGCTGTTACCGTTTTCCAGGGAAAACTTTGTTTGTCCGAAAGTCGTGAGTATGTGACTCTGGGGTGCGTGACCAAAATGACCCCCGGAAATCATGTATCAATACCAAACGTATTGATACATGATGCTACAGGAGAGCATCATGTATCAATACGTTTGGTATTGATACATGATGCTCTGGTATTGCTAAATTCATTCATGAGTTTGCCAGGTCTTCTAAGTGATAATGGATTGTCAGGACATGTATGCAAGGCCTTCTTTTATTATTGCATCTCAAACAGAGAAATGGCTCAAGAGTCAATGAAGTCATGTTATTTATCATTGGAACAATTACCAGCTGACTCTCTATCAAGATTAGACCCAATACCTGTTTGCATTTCGAGTTTGAATGATTACAAAACACCATCATATTTAAAAAGAGATAAAATCCTTTTCAACATTTTTGAGACATTACGTGATCCATGTGTTCAATTTGATCCACGTGTATTGATGGGGTACTTTGAGTATCAATTCAATGGTGACAAACAGACACTAGAATTTTTAAAGGATTTCCCATCAGTGACCCCAAGAGATGGAGAACATTTTTATCAGAATCCAACAAGTTACAGTTATCGTTTTATATTATACAAGCTTGGCTTGTTGGACAGTGATTCAGAGGAATATACATGCTTTGGTTCAGTCCTAAATGCACAGTATGATAAATGTAACTAATAAAAATAACAGTTGAGATAATGAAAGCATAGATAGCAGTAACAATGAAGCTTGAAAGAAAAGATAGACAGAGATGCATAAGTAATATAACATGAGCTTTTTCATATTTATTCACATTTCATTTTCCCCAACAACTTGACGATTGCATTATCGGCTGATGCAGAATAAATCAAGATCTTCAAGATTCCTTTACCTTATTAACTATAGAGATGTCATTACATTCAGGTGAAGCTTTGAAGCCTGAATGTTTTAAATTAATGTTTCTAACAAGCAGGCATTGGATGCAAACTGCAGCTGAAACCAAAAAGGGAACGTAGTAGAAATAAACACAATCAAAAGTCATTAACATTGCAATAGAACTGGCTAAAAACAAAGACATCTTTGCTCTCTCTATCGAATAAATCTGTCTTGCATTGCAGAACAAAAACATTGTGATAATAGTTGCCATAGCACTGCCTTTGAACAAATCATTATCTAATTTCAAGCTATACTTTATTTCCTTGATCCAAACAAACAGTGTTGGAGATCGTATCACAAGCACAATGACACATAATTCCAGTGCATGCTGAATGTCATCATCGGACGTAGCTCCTTTGAGTAGCAAGGCTAGAATAAAAACAAGGACCCCAAGACCACTGCAGAGGAACTGCGAAGCTAGGATTGGTATGATTAATTGCAGTAGTAGGATAGTCGGCATGCAGTTGGTGATGTTCAACTTTCGCTTCAAGATCTTTTGATTGAGGTAAAACAAAGCTTTAAAGATTGCCTTCCAAAACGATGTAATAATCCACAATACAATGCGAAGCATGAAAAGACCTCCAACTGACGTCACCAGTCGAAAGATCAAAATTACAATGACTTTAAAAGCGGTATTCTCCGAGGTAGCAAGACCAAATGCAAGTCTAAGGCCGAAAAAAGCTAGGAGGGACAAGGTTGTATACTTTGTATTCCATGCTGAATTGATATTCATTGCTTGAAATGCCAGTTGTAATGTACACAATGCAGCTACCCATTGAATAACCATCTCAGCATTGAATTTAAGCAATTGACCTGCTGTTGCCATTACATCTAACCATGCAGTGATGCCAAAACTGCATCTTGTTGGATACCACAAATGCATCTCGGCATCTCTACTCTCAAAAGGTCTTTCTGTGTAAAACTTCAAGGAAATCTTGTGTAAATCAGATCCGGTAAAATTGGTGTCCTCGTTGGACCATGGGATGTGGAACATTGCTGTTACCAAATCTTGTTTCTTACAATTACTTGATATATTTAAGTTGTAAACAAGCCATGGGTAGTAAACAAATGGTAAAACAATCCTTGTAAACAGCCGACTGCTCGGAATCACCAGCCCTGACTCAGCAAACAACATTGGCTGACTTAGAGTATACGTGGATGTATTTTGATTCATAAGCTTCATGTAAAGATGTTCTTTGGAGCTCCCATCCAATGAAAACCTGATCAAATTCCCAATTTTCCAAACATCTACAATATTCATTCTAAGCACAGACATTTGCCCCTGCTTTGTCGGAATCATGCGAAACTCAATTGACAGTGTTCTTGTTTGTTTACAAGTCGTCCCATCCAAACAAACATGCATCCAGTCTTCTGAGCTGCCAGAGTAAATAACAACAACGTCACCCTTGTTTTCTGCAACATCCATTAAATAGCATATCTTCTGCCCCTTACCAACTGACGACAAATAATCCTTTGCTACCTGCTTGCAACTGCTTGGGTGCTTAACAGCTATTGAATGACCAAGAATGGTCTCTCTAATGCTTTTCTTGTGACTATGCGTCCTTTCTAAATGGTACTTCAAGATCTTCATCCTTTCATTGACATCATTCGTAATTCTGTTCTTGTTAACATTAACCATGTCCATAAATACTCTCGTTATTGCAAGAACCAATTGCTTGCACCACACAATACATCTATGCTCTGCTGATACCCAAACCTTTGGCAAAGTGGTGCTTAAAGTGCTAATTGTCAGATTGTCGATTCCAAGACCTTGCATTGACGTTAGATCACTTCTGACTTGAAAATCCCTATTTCCACCACCTATTGACGCAACTACGAGATGTTTTAAGGCACTTGTTGATTGATTCCTCTGAGCAGGACTGCTCCAGAACTGGTTAACCTTCAAATAGTAATCTTTCATCTGTGAATCGACCATCAAAACAGGCCGGGTATTTGGAGCTGCAAGTATGATCAACGTGCTGACAATCTCTGGATCGAAATTAGGCAAAGTAAAAAGGCCCCGGGCCACAATTCCCCCCATTGAATGGGCAATGACTAACACAGAATCCTGCTGATTACCACTACTTCCACGTTTGTATAAATTGATTATAATTTTCAAACATTCGTGCACAAATTCCGTCTGCTTGTCCAGGTAATCGCCTTTCAGTGCAGCCATTTCACCGTTGAAGCCAACAAAGAAGTAATTGAAGTGAAATGAGTGGTGTTCTGTTTTGCGCAAAGCAACTGATGAAAAAGACCTTCCTTGCTCTGCACTACCTGCATTACCAGGTATGAACAGAACTGGTATTCCTTGAAAGTTCAGACTTTCCAAGCTCTCCGCATACTCACCTTCACCGTACACAACAAGCGAATACCTTGGGTATTTCTGCTTTAGTTCTCGGCCTAATGGAACAGTGATGTATACTGGCCAATCAAACATATACGTCATATAACATGCATTCTGCTCCATTTTGATGAATATATCATACAAACCGACAATAATTGTTATCACTCCGGTAAAACACACCAATAACTTAATAATTTTCCAATACATGGTTGCTTTTTTGCAGCACAAACAATGATGTAAATAAAATGGCCTAAAAAATTCTCGCTACCATTATGAAATGAAACAGCCTCTCCTCAGCCGTTGAAATAAAGTAGTAGCCTCGATTTAATTTCCTGTCATGTGACCATTATTTCTTCCGGATAACACCACAACGTAATATGGCGCTGTGGTAGGGTGGAGCTGTGAAGGAAGGTTGTGCCAGATTTTAACTTATAACACGGTTTTTCACTTGCAAATATGATTGGTGGTTTTTTTATGTTCAACCACAAGGGCGAAGTCCTGATTTCTCGTATTTACAGAGACTATTTAGGGTGAGTAACACACTTTGAATTGCACAATTGCAGATTTGTGAAAATGGAGGATTAGGCCATTTGTTTTTAGACTTTTTGAGCATGAGATTCTTGTCATGTTTCAGCTCTCTTGCCCGGCGAAATATATACGCAAAGGAATTAGCAAGATTTTATCAGTATTTTCGTCACGTATATTGCAAAAAATAGAGTTTCGTTGTTGGAAATTAAATGGTTCTCAAGGAATTGTTCTGCATAAAGGTGGAATGTCGTGATATTTATTCGGGGATGGGGTAATGAGACGGACGTGCTAGCACGTGAGGGGTTGGGGGGAAGGGTCTCAGACTTGTAGAACTGATAACATATAATCTTTTTCATCCTTAATTGATAGCAAATTGAAATTCAAGCAATTAATCATAATTGCATCTTAATTCTCTACCTGATTACCTGACTACCTGATTAAAGTTTTTGCTATTGATTAACGATTTGATAAGAGACTGATCAATCTGTTTTTTTTTTTATCACAGACGACATGCAGCGGATGCATTCCGTGTCAATGTGATCCACGCTCGTGGCCAAGTCCGGTCTCCTGTGACACACCTGAACGGCACAAGTTACTTCCACATCAAGAAAGGCAACATTTGGATAGCGTGCGTCACAAAGCAGAACCTCAATGCTCCAATGGTCTTTGAATTTTTAAACAAAACAACCGAGATAATGTCTTCATATTTTGGAAAAATTACTGAAGATAATGTGAAGAATAATTTTGTTCTCATCTACGAACTTCTTGATGGTAAGAATTTTAATCGTGTGTTGTGACTATTGAAGCTTCATCTCTTGATTCAAAATTTCAAATATTCAACATTTTGTTATGTCGAATAAGAGACAGTGATCTTCCAGTATTCCCTGATAGAAGATAACTCTTTGACGAGTAAAGTTTATTAAAGTTAAATATACTAGATTCACATTGGTTTAAAGCCTGACTAAATGTTCTTTTTCTAGAAATCAATGATTTTGGCTATCCCCAGAAAACCGACGCGGGAGTGTTGAAGACTTTCATTACCCAGCAAGGAATCAAGTCTCAGGTATTCCTTTGTTTAATGCCCCTGGGGAAGAGCACCATATATTATTTGGGGATATGCCCGATTGATACCCAAAACGGTATCAATGTTCACGATTTTGGTTCAAGGAATGACGGAAGGTCATATTTGGATTAAAACCCTGGGCACTACAGCACTTAATTGTGGAAAAATCGGTGTAAGGTTGGGCATGTTTGTAAAACTTGGGTGGCATGTCCCTGATCAAATTTACTCAACTCTCCCCCCTCCCTTCAACTGTCCCCTCCCTCTTCTTTTATACAAGAACACCCATTTATCAGAAATGGTAGAAGGTTGTTTGTGGTTATATGAATTGGGTTTGGATGAATCTGATTTCAGACCAGAGAAGAACAGGCCCAGATCACCAGTCAAGTAACGGGACAGATCGGTTGGAGAAGAGAAGGAATCAAATATCGTAGAAATGAATTATTTTTGGATGTTTTAGAATCAGTTAACCTGCTCATGTCTCCACAAGGTTTGTCAGTATTTCTCTTGCAAATATTTTCAAAAACATTGTTGGAAACTAAAGTGACCAATTCTCTCCTATTAGATGGACAAAGACTTCATGTAAGAATATCCTAATGCCCTGACTGTATTCTGTGTGCTAACCCTAACCCCAAGACAAAGTTAACCCTAACCCCAGACCATGTGATATTTTGAAATGAAGTCTTAAACAATAAATGTCTGTTTCACAGAAGAATCAACTTCCTTTTTGTTTCTTTAAATTTGTTTCTTTTCACAAGAACTGTAAAAATGTTTAATGTATAAATTTGTTTCTTGCTCAAGGTCAATTACTGAGTGCCCATGTGTCTGGAAGAGTTCTGATGAAGAGTTACCTGTCTGGTATGCCGGAATGCAAGTTTGGAATGAATGATAAGATTGCCATTGAAAGTCAGTTGAAAAAACCTGGTGCTCAAGACTCTGCATTTCCAGAGACTGCTCCAAAAAGGCAGGAGGAAAATTACATACAATGCTACATGTCAAATAATTCACAAACACTTACCTCTCTCTCTGCCAAACAGTTTCATCAGATGTTTGCTAAAATCTCTGGACTTCTTTTGACTTTGTAGAAATACAAGCAAAACTGGCATTGCAATTGATGACTGCACTTTCCATCAGGTATATTAACCTCCAGCCTCCAACTTCTTCTGTGCAACTGTCTGCAACTTTGTCTTCTTTGCAAAAGTCTGCAACCTCTTCTTTTCATAAATCTGCTACTTCTTCTGAGCAACTGTCTGCAACTTCTTCTTCTAATCAAAAGTCTGCAACCTCTTCTTTTCATAAGTCTGCTACTTTTTCTAATCAAAAGTCTGCAACTTCTTCTTCTTTTCAAAATTCTGCAACCTCTTCTTTTCAAAATTCTGCAACCTCTTCTTTTCAAAAGTCTGCAACTTTTTCTGAGCAACTGTTTGCAATGCTATTTTTAAGCAATACTCCACAACATCTCCTTCAGTAGCTATGTACAGATTTTCCATGTTGCAATGGAATCAATAACATGTTATTTTTCTACCAACACAGTGTGTGAAGCTGAGCAAATTTGAAAGCGAAAGAAGCATCAGTTTCATCCCACCAGATGGCGAATACGAACTCATGAGGTACAATAAACCATCACAAAACTCGTATTTTCACCCACCAGTTACTGTCAGCCTTCTAAAGAGAGGATTCTGACAGATAAGCACCAACAGCATTGGCTCAACACCTTTTATATCCACCAGAGAATTTGTTTGTGGCTTTCCTCTAATCATCGTTTTGATCTCTCATTGAACAGGTACAGAACGACAAAGGACATCAGTTTGCCATTCCGCATCATACCACTCGTAAGAGAAGTCGGTAGATCCAAAATGGAAGTGAAAGCTGTACTCAAGTCCAATTACAAGCAATCTATTCTTGGCCAGAAAATCGAGGTATTGTGATTATGATTGTGAGACAAAATCCATCTTCAACGTTTCACCTCTTGTATTGCATGATAGTATTATTGGTAATTGGTGGTATTATTCCATGGCATCAATCTAGGTTCGCATTCCGACGCCTCCGACAACAGCTGGCGTTCAGCTGATTTGCCAGAAGGGAAAAGCCAAATACAAGACCAGTGAAAATGCTATCCTTTGGAAGCAAGTATATTTTTCTGTTTTAACACCGTGAACTTCATCTAATTCTTCCTCTTTTCGTCATCAGCATGTTGTTCTTCTTTTCAACATCTTTTGATTGTAACAACATCTAACGGGGTGTTGTCTTGTGATGTTTTCGCAACCAGTTTCTCCAGTTATCAAAGAGAAAACTGGTCGCGAAAAGTGGCGTGACGTTGTTGTGAAGATTACGGCATCGAATAGAGTTCCTTTCTCCCTCCCTCCTTCCTTCCTTGCTTCCTTGGTGGCGTTTCTTTCATTACACCAATCTTCTCCCTTCTTTCCACTAACCTTCTCCCTTCTTTCCACTAACCTTCTCCCTTCTTTCATTACACCAATCTTCTCCCTTCTTTCATTACACCAATCTTCTCCCTTCTTTCATTACACCAATCTTCTCCCTTCTTTCATTACACCAATCTTCTCCCTTCTTTCATTACACCAATCTTCTCCCTTCTTTCATTACACCAATCTTCTCCCTTCTTTCATTACACCAACCTTCTCCCTTCTTTCATTACACCAACCTTCTCCCTTCTTTCCACCAATTCTTTCATTACACCAATCTTCTCTCTCCTTTCATTACACCAATCTTCTCCCTTCTTTCTTTCCACCAATCTTCTCCCTTCTTTCCACCAATTCTTTCATTACACCAATCTTCTCCCCTCCTTTCATTACACCAATCTTCTCCCTTCTTTCATTACACCAATCTTCTCCCCTCCTTTCATTACACCAATCTTCTCCCTTCTTTCATTACACCAATCTTCTCCCTTCTTTCATTACACCAACCTTCTCCCTTCTTTCCACCAATTTTTTCATTACACCAATCTTCTCTCTCCTTTCATTACACCAATCTTCTCCCTTCTTTCTTTCCACCAATCTTCTCCCTTCTTTCTTTCCACCAATCTTCTCCCTTCTTTCCACCAATTCTTTCATTACACCAATTTTCTCTCTCCTTTCATTACACCAATCTTCTCCCTTCTTTCTTTCCACCAATCTTCTCCCTTCTTTCATTACACCAATCTTCTCCCTTCTTTCATTACACCAATCTTCTCCCTTCTTTCATTACACCAATCTTCTCCCTTCTTTCATTACACCAATCTTCTCCCTTCTTTCATTACACCGATCTTCTCCCTTCTTTCTACCAACCTTCTCCCTTCTTTCATTACACCAACCTTCTCCCTTCTTTCCACCAATTCTTTCATTACACCAATCTTCTCTCTCCTTTCATTACACCAATCTTCTCCCTTCTTTCTTTCCACCAATCTTCTCCCTTCTTTCCACCAATTCTTTCATTACACCAATCTTCTCCCCTCCTTTCATTACACCAATCTTCTCCCTTCTTTCATTACACCAATCTTCTCCCTTCTTTCCACCAATTCTTTCATTACACCAATTTTCTCTCTCCTTTCATTACACCAATCTTCTCCCTTCTTTCTACCAACCTTCTCCCTTCTTTCATTACACCAACCTTCTCCCTTCTTTCCACCAATTCTTTCATTACACCAATCTTCTCTCTCCTTTCATTACACCAATCTTCTCCCTTCTTTCTTTCCACCAATCTTCTCCCTTCTTTCCACCAATTCTTTCATTACACCAATCTTCTCCCCTCCTTTCATTACACCAATCTTCTCCCTTCTTTCTTTCCACCAATCTTCTCCCTTCTTTCTTTCCACCAATCTTCTCCCTTCTTTCCACCAATTCTTTCATTACACCAATTTTCTCTCTCCTTTCATTACACCAATCTTCTCCCTTCTTTCTACCAACCTTCTCCCTTCTTTCATTACACCAACCTTCTCCCTTCTTTCCACCAATTCTTTCATTACACCAATCTTCTCTCTCCTTTCATTACACCAATCTTCTCCCTTCTTTCTTTCCACCAATCTTCTCCCTTCTTTCCACCAATTCTTTCATTACACCAATCTTCTCCCCTCCTTTCATTACACCAATCTTCTCCCTTCTTTCATTACACCAATCTTCTCCCCTCCTTTCATTACACCAATCTTCTCCCTTCTTTCATTACACCAATCTTCTCCCTTCTTTCATTACACCAACCTTCTCCCTTCTTTCCACCAATTTTTTCATTACACCAATCTTCTCCCTTCTTTCATTACACCAATCTTCTCCCTTCTTTCATTACACCAATCTTCTCCCTTCTTTCATCACACCAACCTTCTCCCTTCTTTCATTACACCAATCTTCTCCCTTCTTTCATTACACCAATCTTCTCCCTTCTTTCATTACACCAATCTTCTCCCTTCTTTCATTACACCAATCTTCTCCCTTCTTTCATTACACCAATCTTCTCCCTTCTTTCATTACACCAATCTTCTCCCTTCTTTCATTACACCAATCTTCTCCCTTCTTTCATTACACCAATCTTCTCCCTTCTTTCATTACACCAATCTTCTCCCTTCTTTCATTACACCAATCTTCTCCCTTCTTTCATTACACCAATCTTCTCCCTTCTTTCCCAAGGATCCGCAGAATGGCTGGCATGAAAGAATGCACAATCACTGCCGAGATTGAATTGCTTCCTGCTAAGGATTCCAAGAAATGGACCAGACCACCAATTTCTTTGAATTTCGAGGTAAGCACCACACCAAAGACCACCCACCCCCATACGACTTTACCAACTGGCACTGAATACCAATGAACACCACGCTTCTATCAGGGGGTACTAAAAGATCACTATCTCTTGTCGTAAATCAGTGTCATTAATAATGGAACCCTGCCGGGGGAAGTCATTTACAATTCTTTCCTTCTCTCTTTCTCAGGTTCCTTTCTCGTGCTCCGGCCTGAAAGTGCGTTATCTGAAAGTGTTCGAGTCCAAGTTGAATTACAGTGATCAGGATGTTGTCAAATGGGTTCGATACATCGCAAGGAGTGGCTTATACGAGACAAGATGCTAGAATGTTTAGTCAACACAGACTCAACCTCTCTCTCAAATATACCATAGGGCTATTATACAGATCAACTATTATTCTACTAAGTTTCCCAACTCTGAGTACGCTGACGGAATTTCGTATACTCTGAGTACCCTGGAGCCTGATTTGATTGTGTCATGTGATAACAAGAGAGTATAGCAATATTACCTAATATCATTATTATTATCATTATTATTTTCGTAGAAATAGATAACCCCTTTGTTGATCATGTTAATTGAAATAGATAATCCAGAATTGATCTCGATTGAATTTTGGCTGTTTTCTCGAGTTTCGCTCTTTGAGTAGCCCCCCCTGGATCAACCAATAACAGTTGCACCCCCCTTTCTCACAACGCGTTTCATGTGAAACTCCATGTGAACCGTATTGTAATCCGGGGGTAACATCATCAAGACATTAAACAGAAACACGGGGATTTATCAATACACATTGCAGTTGCAAATGTTAAAATTCATAAAAATACTTATGGAATATAGAACGACTTACAAAATCCTTGGCTATAATTAATTTGATTATGCGCAGTAGATGCTATGTTGTTAGCACGTGACTTCGACACTTGGCAACTGATTATCCGATCTCTTATGCTGCCATGAAATAAGATGCTCCAGAATATAGTACATCACAGCGCATGCGTGTTTTAGACCGTCTCTTCAGCCGACATGAGCAGGGGGTTAATGTATTCGAAGCCCTCGAATTCTGATTGATCAATTCTTTCTAATGTTGACCTTCAAGATAAAATATGCAAATCTATCAACGCGAGGCTCGAACCTCAATACAATACGGACTCGAATAAGGAAAACTCCGGTATAAAGTAAAAGTGACGTGCGATAAGCCTGGCCAAACCCCCGGCTATGCAGAATACACACAATTCAAACCCGATTCAAGAAGGCCTGTTCAACGGGGGTATGCTAGTACGGACGTATATGTATGGTATGCAGCATGTATTGTATGGCACATCACTGCCTTGAACGGCTGTCTTCTTGCATTTTCTATGAATAATTTCCAAGGAAGACAATGCATTTACAGTATTAATCTTCCAACTCTTTGATATTTTCCCTATCACCCCCTGGAAACCTGTACAAATACATTGGCCATAAACGAGCCAGACACCCTCGGTCAGGGGGGTAAACATTAGATCATACTTACTGATCATCAGGCGTGAGTGTAACGGGCTCTGTCGTGAATTGAGTGTCGAAATTTGCGAGCACGTCATTCTCTTCGTCCACAGAAGGTTTGTATGGTGGTGTTATCTGACGCATTTCAAGCTAAAAAAGGCAAAGTGGACAAAATAATCTAATCAATCAACCACGAAACCCTAATCAACCAATCACATCCGTCGATCGCCTTAACCAATTACATCCGTCGATCGCCTTGATCAACCAATCACTCCAATTCAAAATAGCTTCAATCAAATGACATTAATCAGTTAACCAATCACTTGGATTAGTAATCAATCGCCTCAATCAACGATCTCGATCAAGCAATCAATTCTATCATCAAATGAATCAGTATGAATCACAATTACCGCTTCCCAGTTGATTTGTCTGAAGAACAGATGAGACATGATATCACCGAAGCCTGTCTGCGGATGACATCCCAACCTTTCACGTGGTTGCTTGTTCAGGAATCCCTTGAGACAAGACGAAGCTTGCACCGAAAGGGATCTCGGGATTCTAATCGGCTTCTCCAAGATCACTGCAAAGGAAATAACAGCATGCAACAGAGGTCCAGTCTCACTTCCAACACGCCAATGCTCAATTATAAAAACGAGGAAATCTGGTTATCAGCCAAACCTCCATACTATGCATAGTTGAAAGTATTGAATGCCTTTAGTGACCCTTACTCTTACAAGCTCTGGAGGGCACGTAAAATAATATTGTTTGCCAATACCGAACCGTCCTATACTCGCATCCAACAATAGTGGACAAAAGTTTTGGGACACTCACGACTCCGTCTCTACTAAACCAGTATTTATACACCTCTCTATCTCTCGAAGTTACATTGTTGTGTTCCTTAATGTTTATGAACCTCTCCAAGTTACTGCACACATAGCTTGCTGCATACAGTTATAAACATAAGAAAATATGAAATAGAGATGAATTGGCTTAACATGGAACAAGCAGTCCTCTGTAAACAAATCGGATTATCTACTGGTCCGCATCATTAACTTGGCTCAGATTCTAACCAAAATCATTAGGTCAGGCACAATAGCTTCTACAAACGCAAGGTTTCTTAACCATTTCAAGTCACGAGTAGCTTGCTTCTGTGGTATCAATTACTGAGGAATAGACGTGGCCTTGGCTCACCTTGGAACAAATAATCTTCGGTATTCTGATCCGGGTTATTTGCCGAGCTGACGATGTCAAATGGAGATCTCCCAGCAAGCATTTCGAAGAGCAAAACACCCAAAGCCCACCAATCGACGCTAGCACCTACAGGGAAACAAGAGGCATTGTTCCAACCAATGAGAGTCTTGTACAAAGACATGTATATAAAGATAATAAGATTATAGTCTGTCTGATGATTGCGAGAGCGTGAAACTCTGAGTTACAGAAAACTAGTCTCCTTTCTTGCTTCTACTCTAAAGAAAATAAGATGATTATTTGGAAGCCACTGAAGGAGCATTGCAGTGATAGCCAGTGAATTAGGAACCACAACGATGATATTTCTGCTCAAAACAATAGAAGAAACAATAGCCTATTGTTTTTGAACAATGGGCTGGATGCAAAATTTGTAGGTTTTGACAACCAATAGAAAAATAGAACGGCTAAAGGCAACCGAAAAAAATAGAAAAAGAAAAGAAAAAAGACAACAAAGAAGAAAAAGAGGAAAAAGACAACAAACAAAAAGAAAAGGAAGAGAAGAAAAGGAAGAAGAAGAAAAGGAAGAAGGTGAAAAGGAAGAGAAGAAAAGGAAGAAGATGAAGACAAAGTGAGAAGCATACCATAGTCTTCGCCTCTTAGTATTTCCGGTGCAATGTAATTTGGTGTTCCACAGAATGTGCTGGTGGTAGCACCTGGTGAAAGTCCCTCCTGAAAATGAACAATATACTCATTTAAACCCCCGTTATCGCTGACAAATAAGTATGCCTTCTTTAGATATATCTCTCTCTATAACCGGGGGGTTGCAGAATAGATAAATG
This sequence comes from Sanderia malayensis, assembly GCA_013076295.1. Classification (NCBI taxonomy): domain Eukaryota; kingdom Metazoa; phylum Cnidaria; class Scyphozoa; order Semaeostomeae; family Pelagiidae; genus Sanderia; species Sanderia malayensis. The sequence goes on along the minus strand of RQOL01000824.1, from coordinate 1,683,205 downwards.
AATAGCGTGTCGATGCCAAACCTTGCACATTCCATAGTCTGTCAATTTCACATGTCCATCACCATCAAGAAGAACATTATCCAATTTCAAATCTCGATAAATGATACCTAAAAAGCAAGCATCACAAGATTGAATTATGTTCTATTAGATATTTTATGTTTCATTTATTAATTATGGGAATTTCAGTTGTTGACCATGCTAGAACTTGTGCGTATTTGTAAAAATACCTTTTTCGTGGAGATAGTTCAAGGCACAGCATATCTCAGCAGCGTAAAATCTGCCAGAATAAATAGAAAAATAAAGATATGAACAAAAAATAGGAATAAGTAATTAAATAAATAAGCATACGTATATGGAAATAAATTAAAAGGGATTAAAGCAACTAATAACATTCGCTATAATTTATGATAATTTATTATAGTTTATTATACTTTATTATAGTTTATTATAATAAATTATAACATATTATAATTTATTATCTCCACCATAGGATAAGGATATCAAGTAAGAAGTATACAACAGATAAGATGTAGAAAAATTCATCTAGATAAATTGATAAATAGAGTGATTGATAATCAGTTATTAATCACAATTAATCATTGATTGATACCTAGCGTGATCCTCAGTGAGGCGTCTCATTTTCTGCATATGAAACATCAAATCACCGCCATTTACAAACTCGATGATGAAGAATAATCTAAGGCAAAAACAAAGCTCGTTGAAATTCCACTATCAGGTAGGTAATTCCCTTGGTTGAGGTGGGTAATTCCCTTGCCTCTTTGGCCCAGTCCATTATTGACGTAAAGTAACAAAACACGCATGATACTTGTATGTAAGGTATTAGGTAATTCCCTTGGCTAATACCTCAAATTAGGTAATAACTCAATTATTGACATGGTCAAATTGAGACCATCTGTAAATTAAATGGACTGGCACACACTGCCAATCCTTAAGATTTATATCTTAAAAAGCTTATTCAATAGGATTCAATAGAATAAGACTCTTTTGGCCTAGTCACCTAGAGAGTGTGTTACATAAAGTAATTGCTCAAAGCTACCTGCTTCTTGTCTGAAAGCAAGAGTGGAGTCCAACTAGAAATGGATGATTTGAAGCAATTTCAAACACGTGTTTTTCTGTCTGCACCCAATCAATATCCTAACAGAAAAATAAAAACATTTCGAGGTTGACAAATGATGTCGGTAATCAGAAGAAAACGATTGAAAAAAATAGTAAGTTGCAAGAGATGAGGGAAAATTTGCAAGGGAATGAAAGTAGCTTACTTCGTCGTCATTAACCAATTCTTTTTTTATTACTTTCATTGCGTAAATTCGTTTTGTTTCTTTTAGTCTAACCTGAAAATGAAACAGACGAAACAAAAATAAGAAATAAGAATAAAAATAAATAAAAGAATATAAGAATAAATAAAAAGAATATAAGAACAAGAATAAATAAGAAATAAGAAGAAATAAGTCTTGAGAATAGTGTGAAGATAACTTCTAAGCAGCAAAAGCGATAAAAACACGAAGAAATGAAGCGAATAAAATGCTGGCTTAGCATTGATAACTGACCATTAAAACTTTAGCATAGCTTCCTCTGCCAATAACTCGAATAAAATCGAAATCGTTCAGCTTTATCTGCGAGCTGTCGCCAGAAGGCTGGAAAAAATACGCAAAAATTAGTGAGAAAATACGACACCATTCCCCCTGGAAATATGCGATCGTCTATTGATCGGTAATGTGTTTAAAACACTGCACGGGGGTAATGCAGACCTCTTTAGCAGTTGAATCAGAATTATAATCAATATCTCTGTAAATGCCTTTCTTTCTTGAACCGGGACTTGAACTTTTAGCTAGAAAAACACAATAATATCACTCAAAATGAGACAACCATCCAATTAAGCCATATTCTATGCAATATACAGTCAGACCCAAGAATTAAGACACAGGTTTTCATGTTGGGCATCAATGTTTACAAAGATCTATTTTTTCTTGTTGTTCTTCTGAAAATACGAGCCTGAAACCCGCTTAAACCGTAAATCCTCGAATAAGCCCTCCCCTCGAATAAGCCCCCATCCTGATAATCATTTGCAAGGATCATCTGAATGCATTGCAAATAGCAGCAAGTTTAAACCAATAACTTTATTGATTGGCTGCATCGTATAGCTTTTATTTTGCTTAATATTGAACAATAATCAGGCTAAAATTTCTTTTTTGAAAATAAGCCCCCGGGGGTATATTCGAGGACTTACGGTATGTGGCTTCTCATTCTGGGTCTCACTGGGCAAGGTTTAAATCTGTTAAGAGCGCAAACGCAAATCGCTCCTACTTCTTTTCGGTCCTCCTGACGCGTATTGCTGGTCCAATCTGCTGACCATGTTGCTTGGTAGAGAGCTGTGGCTCATTGTGTTCGGTGTTGGTGGAGCTCGCTGAAAAATAAACAAAGACCCCCCGTCAAACTACAATTTCACACTGGAAACAGTAGTAGGAATAAGGTGAAACTGGGGGTATGCACAAACCATGCTCTCCATGACAAGCGAACATTCCAAGGTAACAAATCTATGGCATTTTTTATGAACAGTAATCTTGCACGTTAGGCATCTTGCGCCCTAAAAATACAAGAAAATACGAAATTTATGAAAAATATAGAGCAAGTTGGTGAAACAAAGAAAATTTTCTGCGTGTTTCAAACTTTCAGCGGGTTTCTTTTGGTCAAAATAACGAATATATATTTCCTAGTAATTACTTTAGCTTTTGATACACTGGAATTAAATTTCAATTAATCACAAACCTGTCGACCAAGTCCCCAAATCATATCATTGCAAATTTCGCAAGTTGCAAACTAAAAAAGAAAAAGTTAACAAAACTGAGAAAATTGAACTGTAACAACATCCGAGTCAAGTTAACCGACCGGAAAGTGGAAATACCACGTGACATGCGCGCTTCAAAGTGCTACGGGATGAAACAAAACATTAACAAAAAAGACGCTAAAATTTGAAATATTGAAAGCACTTACAGTCGAGTTTCAATACTATTTTAGTAGCTTTAACTTGTCAGAAATCTCGCGAAATATTCCCCAGAGCTCTCTCAAAAAGTCTCTCACAAAATCGCGTTTTTAAAGTGCTGAATAATTGATAAAAGTTACCAGAAATGCTTCTTAATTTTCTTAAACTCATCTAGATTTTATAGAATTAAGATTAATCTTTGTGATTTCATTGCATATGAACTACATATCAATAGATCTATCTTGAATAATTCTCTATATTCAAAACATTTGAGTAGCTTAACTTTGGCTACAGTCTGTTACTTCAATCAATGAAAACAAGGAATTACTTTACCCCCTGGAAAAAAACCCCTTTGCATTGCTCATCAACGACCAAATTAAGCAGTCAGGGGGGTTACTGCAAAAGTTTAATTTACACTTGAATATTTCGTGAATATTAACATACCTTTCCAAATCTTCTCGTAACAAATGAATGACCGTTGAAATGATAAATCTTTCTCCATCTTCTCGCTCCTCTTCTGTACATCAAACCTTTGAAAAAATCACAGAGATATGTCATAGAATACATTGTGGAGCAAATATCTTCGGGTGTGAACTAAGCCCAGGGGGAGGGGTTCAAATTTTTCATGACAGGTCCGTGTAAATTTGCTACCAGCTTATGCACAGAGCTGATCTCCCAGCTGCTACCTGGGAAGCTAAAAGCTCAGAAGTCTGATTCGAGTAAGAAGTACAATTTAAAGAAAGCTGTCATATTAAGTGGAATAAATTGTTCCTTACGATCCTCTCCTGGCAGCATTTGTCCTGGTTCCTCTGGAACTCCCTTGAAAACTGAAAAAAACACATCAAAACTTTGACAAACAGATTAATTAGCTGATTGATAAATTAACAACTAGGATAAATAGGACAAAACAAAATGTTTAATTAATGCAGATATAGTTTAATTCTGATATAATGATCCCCTTGATAAAATCCAAATGAATCTTCTTCATCATCATATCAATGAGTTTGATAAACCAAGCATAAATTGCACTGATTAAAATTGATAAACAGTGCAATTAATTTATTATTTATTATTCATAATTTATTTATAAAAGGTAATAATTGCTCCGGATTACTTGATAGAGAGATTTAAAAATCTGTCAAATAGGATGATGTAAATAACTTAAAGAGTTTCACAGTCTACTCCCCCTACCTCAAACTCCAAAGCAAATGAATATTAGTGAGATAAAAATATAGGGAGTGAAGTGTGATATTTTCCGTGATGGGAAGGCACAATTCTTTTTAGATTTATAGAGTCAACAATATGCGAAAACAGAAGGAAATAACAAAAATAAAAACCAACCATTAATAACCAGGTGGGGATCCTTGTTGAGAATAAAGAGTCGAATTGCTTCGTTCAACTCAAGCTGTGAAGTCAATGTACAAGCGTCGCCTTTCAAGAGAAAACAATCAGACATTTAATGACACAAAAAATGCTTCCTTAATCACACGAAGAACTACTTTCAAAGGAAACTAGGTAACAAATACTTTTCATAAATCAACGATTTGCTAAACTGATGGTAAAATAGTCGATGAAACTGAGGGACTTAGTTATATAAAAAGTTAATTTTGTTGTAATTTAGCTCAATAGCTAAGAGAATGTATAATGTTTTAGAAGTAGAATAAGGGGGAGGGGAGCGGTGGAGTTAAGCCTCAAGTATACCTTCTTCGTCAATCCACTTCATTGTGAATCGATCTTTATCATCAAATTTGTAAATATCTTTGAGTTCATTTGTCAGAACTTCGTATCTTATATTTTGATCCATGACAAGACATGTTACATCGCTATAATAAAGAAAAAACACGTTTACTCCATGGTATTTCATGGTGGGTGAGATGCTAGATGTTCAATCTCTCGACGTTGAAGTTACAAAGTTTAGGTGCTAGACTTTAAATCTTTCAAAGTTGAAGTTTTGAAGTTTTAAGGTTCTGTGCCTGCACTGGTTGGGCCTGTTAATGCTCAGAATAATAAACTACAAGACGTCAGGCAACTGAAATTATCCTTCTAGGATGGTTGATACATGGATACAAAAATCCAGGGGGCAAAGTTTAAAGCAACTGGACCCACGTTGGTAGCAATCATCCTGACATGGCACTAAGTTTTCAATATTTTTGCTGTCTTTTTATATCTACCTACTATACATACATACATACAATATTTTTGGTCAAGCAGGACAGCTTAACGGCAGCACAAGGTTGATGTGGCTGTTGCATCCCACCTAGTAATCTAAATCCTTATCCTGATGCCATTCTAACCCAAAATCTACGAGCTCTAATCTGAACCTGAAGCCGGACAGGAGCTTCACGGCAGGCAAGAGAATAAATAATATTTGTTACTGTATTTTAAAATGGTTTAAGTAATAACCCAATCGACTTCAGTATTCCTTGATAAAATTTTTGATCATATATTAGGTAAAATTGAGACCATGCTCACTTGCTGAATCCTTTATTCAATATCACCCGACTACATATTAATAATAATAGTGAATAAACAAAGAGTAAAGTATTACCCATTAAAGGCAGCCCTAAGTGGAATACCATCCAAGTCTACTTCTCGTGGCATTTTTGATAAATATCTTCGCCGTCTTGATTTGCAAATCAATAACTTTAGGCCTTAAAATATTGGTTGATTGTTCTCTCTCGGTACTCTTTGAATGAATCACTATTACTGTATTCAACAACAAATCTATGAGAAAATCTTGCAATAACTTGAAGCTAGCCAAAGTAGTCAACAATGCGAGTTATTGTTGAAAAATAATGACACAGGAAATTGAAATTCAATGAAATGTAAAGACAATTCTCAAAGTCTGCAAAATCCTCTCACAACCAACCACAAAGGAATGCAAAGCACGAAAGCTCCTGTGCAGCTACAAAACAAATGAGGCCAACAAGAAGAGAAGCAAGATGAAAAACTTCCTGTTCTTCAATATCTTGTTTGCTTGAAGGAAGAAATGGAAAATAACAACCAGGTAACGATGAAAGGATTGTGCAGTCTTATGGTTTTATTGCTACTTGTATTTAACAGCTGTTGTGCGAAGAATAAAGCTTCACAGCAGCCAATTCCAGAGCTAACAAGAGTTGTTGAAAAGGCAAACTGCAAAGCACTTGTTTTCGATAAAGTCTTTGGTCGATCAACATTGAATGTTGTGGAAGAATTGTTGAGACGTTATGCACCATGGGACTATGTTTACCCCGAAAACTACGAAGGCATGAAGAGCAATGATAATGGAGATATGCATTGGGTTGCTTCTTTTTCGCCTAAAATGTTCACGACATCGAAAATATGGAAACTTTTAAAGCATAGATTGCCCAAAGAGGTCTTCAATGGACAGAATTATTTCCCCTACGAGGCTAATGGTGTACTTCTCAATCGTGGTGATTTTCCCACGGTCCAAAAAGGTATACTGCTATTTTTAAAGTCATGAGCTTTGAATAAACGCTCCTTAGTTTCAGTGAGAATTTAATAAACGCTCCACATAGTGTCAGTGAGAATTTAATAAGCGCCCCGTGGCCTTAGTGAGAGTTTAATAAACCCTTGTCAGTTTAATTATAATTTAATAAACGCTCTATAGTTTCAGTGAGAATTTTATAAACTGCTCCCTCTTTGAAACTCTTTTTCATTAGAGGCCCTGGGCGTTTAAATGCTGCGCAATTTTGTACGTACAACGTACATCGTCTCATAATGATTCGATATTGGTATTTCCAGGTAAAAACAATGGAGATTTGCTGATAAGAATAATGTTGACAAGTGGTTTGAAGAAAAACGATTACAGTGAGATGGTTTTTTACGACAGCAACGAGGAGATATGTGGATCGATTCATCAGAGATTTGGCAGGGTAATTGTTTGGAATGACACTGCTGATTTTATTTTCAAACCTCCGTGTATAAACCACGCAACTGGGGAATACAGCATCTTCATCAAAGCTACGCTTGATCAAAACAAATATGATGATAGTTTGAAAGAATTTAAGGTCAGTATCAGGTTGTTTATCTTTTAATTCTTCTACTCGCGAATATGTCTTTTTGCTTACCAACCCATTCCTCTGTTTACCAACCCATTCCTCTGTTTACCAACTCATTCCTCTGTTTACCAACCCATTCCTCTGTTTACCAGCCCATTCCTCTGTTTAGCAACCCATTCCTTTATTCAAGAACCCGTTTCTTTGCTTATTAACCCATTTTTAATCTCACCAATTCATTCCTTCGCACCCCAATCCATCACTTGCTCACAATTCCACTCGTCTACTCGGAATTTCATTCCACCATTCCACACACCTTCGCATGTACCTTTCAGATGAAAGCAGATGAGAGAAATCGCATGGCAAAAGAACCGTTTCCGTTGACCAATATGACGGATGACTCGATTTCCAAAATCAACTTCACCAATCATCTAACGCGTAAATTCACCGACAGCCACAATCGAACCATAGCCGTTTTCGACGACGTCATTCCAAAGCATGTTCTTTCTGCTCTGCGAGAGTACTTCTTCAAATACGATAGCTCCTACGTCTATAACCCATACGACTCTGATCACGAGGAACAAACAGACAATGTCAACTGGGTCGCACAAGCACTTGTAAGTCTCCCCCGTGAATGCTTCATCTCAATATTGAAATGCATGACTATGTAAGGTAATGCCAGGGGGTCAGCATCCACTCTTACTACCCTTGCTAGTAATAGATCTTTCCTGCAGTAATAATTAACCTCGTGCAATCCACGAAGTTGTTTGAACCAGTGCATGTTCACATAGTCAATGGAAATATTTCACAAGTATTTCTATTGACTATGATGTTCACTATTGTCAAACTAACATTAAATAAAGTATGCAACGCAACACAGGAAAAATACTGATAACTCGAACCCATAGATTACTCGAACCACGTTTTATTCTCCTTGAAAGCTTTCCAGTACTATCGATAACTCGAACATTTGTTAACTTAAGCCATTTTCATTAGTCCCTTGCAGGCTCGATTTACCGAGATTTATTAACTGCACAATAATCCTTTATTTTGCTTTTCCGCATATGAGAAAGCAAGCCTTCACAATGGGGTCATATATGCAGAGCGGATAATTCTTTTGGGGTCTGAAATTGTCCCATTTGGACAGGTTTCATTGTTTTTATTTTGTGCTTGCAGGCAGAGCGGTTACCACCAAGCCTGGTATGGCAGTATGTGAAAAGCATGGCAACGTATTTAAGCGGAGAAAGCAACTGGCATCCGTATGACGTATCGATGAACATCATTCAACATGTTCACAACCCTCGCATTCACGAAGATTGTGAGCCATGGGAGGTTAGTGTTGACTCACTACATTGTGTCCCTGTGTCTCACTCATTTTTGCTTGCTCTGTTGGCTGTTATATTTAATATCATTCTTTATTTAGTATATTAAATAATTAAATAATAGGATAGATAGGATATAAGATTATCTTATATCCTATCTCTACAGTTAGTGTACAAATCTGATATTATGATGGCGTATGAAGTGACCTTGATTTGGCGCCAATCTCTGCAACACTTTTTAAATCGACGCAACTGTTGTCAATGTAACAACTCCCTCCTATCTTTCTCGTGTTCTAGCATGAATACACGTGGTTACTTTATCTGAGCCCCGACTGGTCGAAGGAGAGATACGGAGAAACGGTGTACTTTGAAGAAACGGAGAAAAAAAAGAAAAAACGAAGATCATTCAGAACGGGAGATGAAAAATATGAAACTATAAGTAAGTTATCAGTTTATTTGTTCATTATTACAATTCCAATTTAGTGAACCATGCAGACAGGGGCGTCGTGGGTAGGAACTCATAGGGGGGGCACAATTCAATGATTTTCCGACGAGGGATTAAGTGAAATCCAATGACGTCATGATGCGCATGCGCAATATTTTTAAATCTCCCTGAATTAAAGTGGCCATGTGCGTCAGGGGAGCACATTCAAAAGGTTTGGGGGTGTTGACATACTTGACACAGACTCTTTAATGAACATTTTTTTGGATCCACTGAAAAGTACCGTGGCTCAAATTGCCCCGAACGGATACAACACGCATTAATTCAGAAAGTTCTCAGCAACCAATGAGAAAGGGCATCTTTAGGAAAATGTTTTTACGGGAAAAATAAAGCCTTTCTACGCCATCCCCATCCAATAGAGCATAGAGCTAGCCTTCAAATACTGCATTTGGCTACCTGAGGCGGCACCATGGTTGCCGCCGAAGGGGGAAATTTTACAAATTTGGTGCCTCAGATATCGCTGCAAAATGCATTTTTGTGGTTTTTATAATCAACTTTTCTCCCAAGATTGTTTCCCCAGTCGGTTCACATTTTTTCCAAGAGCTAAAACCCTAATTATAAAATTCAAAATCCACTGTTAGTGGCCAACACCAGTTTAAATTAGCCAGCCGGTCGAACTTGAAGGCTATTTTTTGAGATTCGTGAAGCCAGACTCGTTTAAAAACATTTTTTGGGGCAGGAACGACTTTCATTAATATACCTAGTGACTAAATTCCCATTGTTCTCTCAAAATTGTAGAACAAACTTTTTGGACTGACTGGGAAATCATTGGGGGTGTCCCAATGGAAAACGCAGTGGTGTTAGCTTCCACACACAACAAGTCATTTGAATCATCATAATTGCAAATAGTTGATAGAATTTAACTGGAGGGCCACTTTTGTTGACTGGGGGGCACAATCCTGTATGTTAAAAAGGCCCTGCAGTTGATTCTTTGCAATTTGAGTTAAAACCAATGCAGTTTTCGGTCACAAGTCCGCAAAATTGACTAACAATTAATCAATTTTACGACTGAGCGACATAGAAATCTGCAAAATTCCATATTTTCACCAAAAAGCCGAACGGATCTCAAATTTCCGAAATTTTCCGAAAATCCGACGCTTGGGGGGGCAATTGCCCCCCCTGCCCCCCCGCCCACGACGCTTCTGCATGCAGAAAGCAAAAATACACGTTTATTTTATGAGAAATTTTGATTAGCGCTTAGTACTAAATGTTTTTTGATCGGTTTTTTGTTTTTACTTTCATTCAGCTGCTGTTGTGCCTAAATTTGGCAGAGTTGCCATGTTCCGAAATATTATTCCCCATTCCGCCAGACCATCCAGTCCGGATTTTCTCGCATCCAGGTACACATTTGCAGTCAAGGTAAGAAATGCTACATTTCAATTCACAGTAAATACACCCGGTAATTTGACAAGTCCGCTGTATGTATGAATGCGAATAATCTCCAAAAACGGGTCATTCTGCTGAATATTTAATCCACCACTGTGGAAAATATCGCTGTTTAGTAAAAGATAGAGTGATGGAACTGTGGACCAAGGATTATTACGCTCTTTGATTGTCCGGGAATATTATTAGCGATTCTGGCACTGATCTATTTAATTGTTGCTTCCTCAGATTGGCAGAAACCCTCAGATCGCAACTGGAAAGAAACTACGTGAATTACTGGGTGATTTTGGAGATGACGGTGATAAAAAGCGGGCCAGATTAATGCAGGACCTGGGGAGTCAAAAGTATGACAAAGGAAACGATAAGCTGGACTTTTTGGAAAAGAAATATTTATATTATAAAAAGAAAAAGGAGAACATGGACTTTGCAGACAAAAATCGCTACTACAAATTGCTATCCATGGAGCTGCTTGCTGCTTAGGTTACGGCCAATAGCTGTTAACCTATTTCAATTTCTGTCACAAACAATAGGAAGACACGAAACCAAGGGACCAGGGGAATGACCATAACCTTGGGATCTGAAAAGATGATATCTGAATGTTTTTGTTTATTTCTAAATGCTGTTTTGTAGTGATGATGTTTGAATTGATATTGGCTTATTTATTTCTTATTCTGAACGAGTTTGATTTAACCGAGACTGTTTTGAACCGAGGCTGTACTGAACCGAGACTGTATTGAACCGAGACTGTTTTGAACCGAGACTGTTTGAACTGGCAGGATCTTCGTGGCCAGAAACAGGGACTTACAATAAATGTAAGGGTAATATCGCATGGAAGGCGCCCTATACCCCCCTTTCGGAGGAAATGCCCCTACATGACACTTGTTTCTGTCCGTATAATATCCTATCTGGTTGAACGTATAATTGACCAGTGGCACCATATTTTGACCTAAAGTCTCCCCCATCACTCTGAGAAAAACGCAACCAGATATTATAAATTCAACAATCCAATCAGCAAAGCAACCAGTAAAAATACTCAGCATAAAAAAACTTAATCAACGTGTCGAGAATCTCGGCATAATCAACTTACTTTCCTGGGAGAAACGGGAGCAGTAAAATGGGGTCTGGCATTTGGCCCCTTATTGAACACCTTCGTTCTCCCAGGAACATAATACTAAATTATTGAACGCAATTTAGTATTACAGATAAGATAAGTATTACAAATTTGAAATATTAAAAATATGAAGTATTTCATGTACGTACGATAGTGGACAAAAGTCCTTTTGGACACTTCTAAAAATAGAAAAATAACCTGTAAACTTTCTTTTTGTGTGCTTTATTCAACCCCATTCCCTATAAAACATTGTCGTTGTCTGAATCAGATCATCTTCGTCACCATGTAAAGGGAACTTTGGCAACATTTTGAATGCCTTTCTCAAGACACAACATTGTTAAGAGGCAACATTGTGTAAAGGAGAAAGACAGATGAAAAATGCGTAAAAAACTGCCAAAGATCTCAAGTATTCCAGGGCCTTCGTCCACTATTCATTTACATGTGCAATAAACGTTTTAAGCAGAAGGCTAAACGAATGCTTGTTTACAAATATTAGCTGCTTGAATCCTCAAGTTGACCGTATGCCGAGATCCCGCTCTACCTTATATTTCTGCAATATAAATAGCCTCAGCCTAAAACTCAAATCTAAGTTCAGCATCAGGGTGCAAACTTGTCTTTGCCAGAATAAGCTGATCGAAGTAACGCGTTCACGGTAGACCCGTCATTATAAACCTCCATCCTAAGGGCTCGATACTTAGTAATGTTGCTCTGAAGCTCCTCCACGGGTATGGGGTACTTGTTTTGCCTTACCAATTCCTGTAAATTGTAATACAGTTTGGCACCTTCGTCCTGGTCGTCCGCTTTAAACTCCAATAACTCTTGTAAGATTTTCGACAATGCAATCTTCTTGGTCCTGGAGACCTTGAAGGAAAAATTAAAACGCTGCAACAACCCGCCGTCCGCACAATTAAAATTCCATTAAAAGCATCGACTTTCAGTTTTTATACCGGGGGAGTCAACAATCTTAATACGCCAGAGTGCTATGCATTTTACACCCCCTGACTTGGCAATCTGAGCTTGATTGGAGGCATTGGTTGCTAGTCCTAGTTCCGGGGGGGGCACTGTTTATTAACTCAGTTCAGATGGCTCATTGGTAATGCCTCAAATCATGTTCAATTGGAATTGCGGAGCAGCTTGTGAGGAAATTAGAGTAGCGAACGGAAATCGAAGAAAGAACAGCACTTACCTTTACCGCGAAAGTGTATCGAGCGCCGTGAAAATCCGGACTAGGTGGTCTGGCGGAATGGGGAATGTTGTTGCGGAACACTGCAATCCTGCCATACTTTGGTCGAACAGCCACTGCAAAAAGAAGAATCATTATAACATAACTCCTACGATAGTTCAACTTAGCTGAATGTTTGTTGAAAACACAAAAGTTCACATTGCCAGGGAGTCTATCACTCAAACACTTTCAACAACGAAGAAACAATAAAAACCAACCGATTATTATCATAATTGTTATCATAAAACTCGTCAATTTTTGTTTAGAAAATATTAAGAAAGCTTTAGTACTGAAAGTGGAAAATTGCTACGAAAGTAATGTTCTGGAAAAACTTCTTATAAAAAATGTATACCTTTATTTCAGCAACAAACAGTTAACTACCGGTAAATAGTCATAGATTCAAACCTACCTATAGTTTCATAATCTTTGTCTTGGATGACTTCATCCTTTTCATTTAGGATCATTTCTTGAATTTGATTCAAAAAGATCGTCTCCCCATGGTTGTTCTCACCCCAGTCCGGGTTCAAGTACAGCAGTAACGTATACTCGAACTGCAAACCAAACAGTATGGATAAGATTAGGATGGATAATGTTGCCAAAGCGTCCAGGCATCGCGAATGTTACGGGGGGCACGAGTCCGCATGCGCCCCTCCGCCCTTCACCCACCCGGCCACAGCGCATCCGTATACCGTATTTCCTCGATTAAACGCCCCCCCTCGATTAAACGCCCCCCTCGAATAAACGCCCCCTTATGCTGACAGCTTTTGTAATAAACGCCCCCCCTCGATTAAACGCCCCCTCTTTGTGCAAAACCATGGCGACTTTCATTTTCTACGTTGTTGCTCGATAAAGCAAGACTCAACTAAACCATTTTCTTTTTTTCTGGACCCAATGACAGGGCCTGTGATCTTGTACTTTCTAATAAACGCCCCCCCCCCTCGAATAATGGCCCCCCTCGATTAGGCGCCCCCTCAAAAAGTGCCGAGATTAATAAACGCCCCGGGGCGTTTAATCGAGGAAATACGGTACACAAAGTTAAAGTCACTTTATTATGACCTAAATGATATGACTTGTAGCACACCGCAGAATAAATGATATGATATTACATCATCGACACTACTAAAATATGGAACACCGGAACACCCCAGAACAACCCAAGGACAGGCTGAAAAGTCTAAGAACACCCCAAGAACACCCTAATTCATCGTCATCAAGCCGATAACAATTCATCTTGGCAGGTTCTAACTCCAACAAAAACATTAAAATGATAAAAATGGCTCTTTTCACAATAATAATCTAACAAAATGGATTGTTAGCGGCTTGATGACGATGAATTTTCTTGGCGTGTTCGTGGGTCGTTCTTGGGCGGTTCAGCCTGTTCCGGTATGTTCCGTATTTTAGTAACGTAGATTACCTCGTCCAGCACACAGTCTTCGTGGATCCTCGTGTGAAAAGTATTCTGGATCATGTTCATTGAAACATCATAAGGATGCCAGCCATTTTCTCCACTCAGATATTCAGTCAAACCCTTGACGACTTCCAGCACCCTTGTTTCAGTTACGACCTCGGGCTACAAATAGACAAATATCAGAGTGTAAAAAACAACAATTCTTCTCTATAGATTGCAATGAGAAAAATTAACTGAGATCCCTTATAAATGACGCAGCCGGAGACCCAAAAATTGGGGGAAGGCGAAATTTTATCACAACAGAGTAACTATTCTTACATAACATACAATTAACCCCCATCCCCCGAGGTACCAACTTCATTCAGTTTTGAACATTTCTCAAACACAAACATGTTGGACATCCCTTCGCTATGCTACTGCTGATAAGCACTTTTGTTTCAAACTTTCAATCTTTTCATTTCGTACATCTTAGTTAGATGAAAAGAAATTTAATGAGTGGCCCCTCTAAAATGAGCATTCCATGGAAAAGCGCCCCCTCAAACAATAAAAAATCTAACAAATGACGAGGGCGTACATCTAACGTTTGGGATCGGGGTGTGAATTTAATACGGACCAACTTCCATTATAATTTTTTTAGGACCGACTGGGCGTAATACATTCAAGCATAGTCAATGTATTATGAAGGTGCTGTGTCTCGTGGACCGATTTTTCAAAATCCTTCCGTTTTGTCTCTTTTGTTTTGTGGACCGACTCAGAATATATTTATGGAGTGTGACACCCCCCTGATGTGCGTCCCTGAACCTCCTAAAATGAGTGCCCCCTCAAAAGAGTGCCCCCTGAGCCATCAAAAATTCAATTCGTACCTATAGGGCTATTGAGAGGAAATCTGGTATCTTGTCTTGTCCTACCTGAAGACTGCAAATCCAGTTGACATTATCAGCATCTTGTGATTCATCAACCATATATGGCGAAGCAGAGTAACCAGAATTGTGTTTGATCATGTAAGTTCTCAACGTAGCCAGTTCCTTTTCACTGAAGATATCATCGAAAAATGCAATAACATTACCACGTGCATCGTAAAACTTTCTAGTGCAATGTTCATCGTAATATTCCTTTGGAAAGGGCCCACGAGTGAGGTTTGCAAATGGAAACGGAGCCGCGCTTTCTTTCTTTTCCTCTGCTCGGAGTTTCTGTTTGTAGAAAACACGGATGATCTTATTTATGTTATAATTGTATAAATATCTGTATAAAAAGCGCATGTTGTTTATAACGAGTGAGACCCAGGAAAACTTTCAATAATAAGCTGACATTACCAAGACCAAGAACAGAGATAGGGAGAATGATATTGAAATCCAGAGGTGCAATTTGTGGAACAGTTTAAGTTATGAAGGCAGAGACATAAAGAGTAAAAATGCATTCAAAGAAAAGCTAAAGAAATTGAAAAAGAAAATACCAAAACAATATAACTTTTGGAAAAGGGACAATAACAATACGATTTAGAAGTGACAATTATGTGTACTTTTAGAGATTTCTTTTATTATGCCAATCTTTGCAAATATGCTTTATAGTTTTAACTCTATTTTTCTTTTAAATTGTAAAAATTAGCTCTATTTTTAACCTTATTTAGTAGAAGATAGCAGGTCCACATCTGCAGTATTGTAGCCAAAAATAACCTGCTTTAATAAAAATATATGAGAGCCCGAGACTTGCAATGCAAAGAACCCTAGAATTGCAATCCAGGGGGTACTAATCTAGCTTGAGAAACTCCCATGTATTCCATTCCATGTATCTAGGGCATTGCATTGTGGTCCAAAATATATTGAAATTCTTCAAATTTTAAATCAAATATCAAGATCTAAAATATACAGAAAGATCCTTAGTACACACTTTCAGCATCAAGGGACAATGTAAGAAGCAAAATATATTCCTTGGATGTGCTGTCATAATTTGGTGATTTGCACTGAAAGACAAGTAATAAACCCCAAACAACAATGGGGTTGAATTTTGGTGGCATCCAGATCTGTGTGTTCTGCTGGCATACATTCATAAATGTAGATAATGTAATAGTTTGGTGGTAATTATAACAAATAGCTTTTTCATCAAAATCAAAGCAATTATATACCTTAATATATTCCTCCTCTTCGTGCACACGTTCAGCATCTGGGGACAATCTAATTAGCAAACTGTATTCCCTGAATATGCTGTCATAATCTGGTGGTTTGCACTGAAAGGAAAGTGATGAATTCCAGATAACAATGCGGTTGAATTTTGCTTTCACGGATTTTACAATCTCCTCCTTGCTATCGTAAAACACCATATTGCTGAGATTTGTGGCTGGGCTGAGGAATAATCTCATGGATATGCCACCATCAGATAAACCTAAAATTAAATTAGTAAAAATCAATAAAAACATCTAAAGCATGGAATATATAAATGTATATATCATATAATTTAACTTGAATATTCATGTTTTTATAAGAAAGTTTTTCAGAACAGTACTCAAACATTTTCAGCAATTTCTCGATTTCAGACAATTTTCTAAACCATCTCTGTCTTTGTGGTTTGCACAAAAATATGTCCAAATACCAGAGTTCATTGACTTTGCCAAAAATTGGTACGGGGTAAATTAGAGGTCCGAGATTCAAATATGAAGTCAAGATTAAAAAATATCTACATTTAGGGGAGTGAAAATGGAGCATAATGGGGGTAAAATTGTCCAGAAATAAAAGTTCTCTTATTTTCCTAAAAATCAGCAAAATTAATCAAATAGGGTAAATTCGATACTGAAGTCAAGATCAGAAAACATTTGCATTCATAGGGCAAATTAGGGGCGGGGGCAATTTGCAAAAAAGTGGCTCATGGGGTAAACGTAGGGACATTAATCGAAATCAAAACTAGAAAATATTCACATTGGGTTGAAACTCTTCAATTTACAACACAACTGGTATAATATAAAAAAACATCAATTGCACATACCGGGAATAACGTCGGGCGAATCTCCCCTTCTTAGCATGGTTCCTGTAACTCTGTAAGCCATCAGGTCATTTCGACCAGAGAAGTCTTTTGCCACTTTCTTCAGGACAAGCCATGGTTTGCTTTTCATAAGAAACGTTGGCGAAATGGGCGAAACCCAATGCATATTGTTCTCTTCGCGAGGTTTTATCCCGCTCAACTCGTCAGGGAACTGGTATGTCCACCTTTCACCAGCTTTGAAAAAACTTTCAAACACCGTCGATAGCCATGTTGGCATCGCTTTGTCGTAAACTGCGACCGAGCCTTCATCACTCTTGAAGTCTATCGTTTTTTTTAAGTTGATTGTAAAAGCCTTGGTTAGGCCAGTAATTATAAATAACGAAAAGAAAGACTGAAGAAATCTCGAACTTCCCCGCATCGTGCCAAAGAATAATGCTGCACAGCAAAAGGTGTGAGATCAAATCAAAGGAGAGGAACACAACTCTCTTGTAACCAAAGTAGCATTTGTTTCCGCCTTATGTATTCGACGGACCACGGAAATAGTCCAAACAAAATTAATAACCTAACGTATGTCAAAAATAACTTTCCAGAAACGTGAATTAATATGACTTGCAATATATTTCGTCGAATTTTGGCAACTTTCAGGTTGAAGATGGATTTATGCTTCTCTGGCAGCCCTAGAGAAGCGTTCAATAAATTATACTGTTCATTCAATTCTGGCAAAAAAACTTCCGCACTATTTTAAATCTCATTCCTCGAAAACAATGAAAATTCGCGAACCGAAGAAAACAAGAAAAAAAGAAATATCTGTATTGTATGGATGTATATTGTTCTGTAATTGGACAGTGCATAATGTGGAGAAGTACAGAACAATAAATTATTTCTATTTCATAATTTCGTGATATGGTTATGCAGCTAATTAAAATAATTTTATAACTAAAATAATTTTAATTAACATACAAATTTAATAATCTAACACAGGACTGCGTTTTTTCACGAAATTATCTCTGTGAATGTGAATATAAAAGATTAAAAATGAATTTGCTCGCTTCTGGCAATCTGTTACTTTGCTTCAGACATGATCCAAAAATTTCAACTTTTCTCCGACGGTTTGGTCGAGTTCATACTCGACATTTTGCCACGTGAAATGAGTTGGGGGGTCCACATGTGCAGCACCCTCCTTGTAGACAAAATTTGAACTGATCTCAATTGCCAAACTTGATTTAATCAACCCAACGCCCCCCACATGGGATGGGGCGGGGTGATAAATGCGACCACTTTTTTGCAGCATGAAAAGTTTCTCAGGCTGGAAATCAAACGCGGTGCTTGGTCCGATTCCGTTGCAAACAAGCTTCCAGGAATTCATCACATTATCCTTGTCGTCTTGATGCTGTGTGTTAATCCCGCCTTCAGGGTTTTCCAAAATGTGACTGAAAACAATAGGCCTGTCCTCGCACCTCACAAAGTTTTGTTCCTTTCCACAAGGTGATATGAATGGAAAATCCCGGCTGTAAATTCCCGTGTTGTTCACTTTCAAACGTTTGAAGAAAAAAGCCAGAAAGTGTTTGTCTAATATAAAACAAAGCAACGAATAATTATTTTCAAGTTTTAATGGCAATATTGGTCTTTATTTAATTGACGATAATTTTTATACTTGTCTGAATTTATTGGAGATCTGACTCAAGATTCGGACGTGTGTTAATGACATAAAACACGAACTTACCTTTGAAGCAAGTTACAAAATTTTTAACTTTAGTATCATCTAAGAACAGCTAAAAATACAACGAAAGCACAAATAAATTACAACATCAGAATGATTCAAAGTGATTCAAATTCAAATTCATGTAATTTGATTCAGTTTATTTTATTTACAACTCACTAGTCCACTTTCAGAAGGCCAATTTCAAAATAATATTGCAGCAAGCTCTAACAAAACTCTTTGATTTACTTCCTTTGCACATTCGCAAAGTCAAGCTATATTTAACTGGTCCCTTGAAGTCCTCGGGAGTTTACTGTGTACCCACTCAAACCCCCAGAGATCAACTACATGAAACTTACCTGGCCTTGGTGATCGATGAAATAGAAATATTCTCGCACTCCACGGCCAGGCGACTGGCCTTGCAGATATGTGAAGCATCTCACTTGTCTCGAAAAGCCATTTTTGCCAAAAAGGGGCATTATCAAGGACTTATTTCTGCAAAAGCCAGCCATCCTCATTGAGCAATAAAAAACAGAAATTAATCACGAACGAAATATTTTATTCGAAACACAGTCTCTATTCCAAAACGAGGCAAAACATGAAAACAAGCACGAATTTGTGACGTAACAACAACTTGAAGATTCCGAACATTCCCGAACTCCTACGCAAGTTTTGAAACGTGTAAAAAATGTGGAGGAGGAATTATAATTAGGAACTTTGGGGGGAAGGGGCAAAGAAAAAAGAAATTAAGCAGTGGTGCTCCTCCGCAACGCTGATAAATAATCCATAGGGGTAGTAGGAAAATAAAAATACTGCTTATAGTCCTCCTTTCTTTATGTAAATATCGTACCACTTGGGTAAGGCAACTTTTCATCACTGGATATCATCTCTGGAGTCTGTCCCAAAAAGCCAACCACCATGGCATGTGCCCGAACCATCCTGTATAGTATACAACTATACTGAATCACTATATTTTCAACACCGCTATTTTTTGGATCTTCTAATTTTTTTACTTTACAAAAGATATATAAATACAGACAAATAAATAAAAGCAGCAATTAAAATCAATGACAAAAAAGGGCAATGTCAACTTATGCCCGTAGCATGGCGGAAATGGAAAGGACCAAAAAAACAAATTTGATCAATTCTAAAAAATCCTCAGATTCATTAAGAACTGCACCCTATATTTTGCGAATATTGGGGAGATTAGTTGCTACAAGCAAATCTATGAATCTCTTTGTCAACACCACTTTGAGATTGATGGTCAAAATTTCTTTTACCCACCACCCACTTGTAAGTGGTTGACAAAAGTTTCCTTTTCCAAAATACAAAATAACAAGCAGTTCCAATTGATGCTTTGGTTTACGTGTTTACACTCCATAAGTTTAACTGTTGTGTCCAAAACCATACTTTGAAAAAATCATTACATAGTAAATTAAAGTTCAAATAAACTGTGTGAAATATTGAGCAAAAAAAACATACAGTAAAAAGTCTGTGCACAAAGATAATCCTCTCCTCTAGTCTGGTCATTTCTCTCTAGAAGTCTGCAATGCATGTGGACCACTGCTCGTAAAACATCGCATTTCAAGTGCAATAACGTAAAATGAGAACTGTCTTTACTTGTCTGCAAGAAGCAAGATCATGCTGATTACATACATGGCAGCCGCAGACCAGCCAGCACCGTATGACCACGAGAAAGACACTTGTTTAAACATGAAGATGTCTGTGTAGATTGCCAGACCGATCACGACACATATAGCTAAAAAATAGAAGAAATATCAGTCATAAAAAGGAAGTCAAATTATTGAAGAGTTTGGATTTAAATAAAGACAGTGGCATAGATAGAGGGGGGTCAAAGGGGGCAAAAAACCCCCCTGTAGAGCTAAACTGCCGTTTTGTCGGGAAATTTCTGAAATTTTTAGAAAATAAATATCTTCTGTTTACGTTCAGTTCTAGCTAATTTCCTTATCTTATATTCATAGTCTTGAAGAAACAAATATGCTTATTAAATTTTTGTCGGGAAAATCTGAATTTCTCGCCCCACCTATAAAATTTCCTATCTACGCCGCTGAATAAAGAATATTTTTACATGAATATCAATTAATCAAAATAAATAAAAATGGAATGCTAAAGAATTTTGAATTTGTATTTTGTACCTGCAGCAAGGAATAGCAAAGCTGATCGGGTGACTGGGAAATAGTATTTGTCTGTGATGCAGTAAACCGTTACAAATATGAATGCAATAAGAGTGATCAGCAATGCCAAAATAAACATCGCAGCAATTGCATTTCTTTTAACTGAAAATTAAAATTAAAATGTGAATGATTATAACTGATTACAGCCAGCATTTAACACAAAAAGAAGGCTACAGTAAAAACCCGCATATAAGAACCAATGGATTGAGAACCTTCAGGGTGATATTGCTGCTCAAAACAATAGCCTATTGTCTCGGTTCCAACGTTATGTGGGTTCGAACCAAAAATGCCTCAGTCTCAACCACTGCATTCAGTCACACCATGATTAGTTCGATAAGGGCCCACAACAGAAGGGGAAATTCATTAACGGCCGGGGCGTTTAATCGACGAATTATCGAGCGACAAGACGTCACACATCTCTCAAGTGGGTGGGTGTCATATTATTCACCATTCATAAAACAATTGTCTAATCTGTGAAATATACAATGAGCGTACCTATCCAACTGGATATACTGAAGATTTTGTTGCTGTCGCTGAAAGAGAAACATTTGGTCGATCCAAAGTCCTTTTCGTTGGGCATCTTGACTTTCCTGCACGATTCCCATAAGCCAGAACGGAATCTGTATTCCGTGGACAAGCCTAATTTGGTGTCCACCGTAGCGTATTCAATCCAGTAATTCGTACATAGGCACAGGATTATAACAACGACGGAGAATATAGCACAGGTGTAACTAGCTATGGTTTTAATCGACATCTTGCTTGTCCACAGAAGCTAACTTTGCTGTGAAATTTGTATCAATACAGATATCGAGTCAACGGAAAATAGCAAATAGCCACAACAAACACCTTTCAAAAAACTCCACCTTCCTTCTCATGAATAAAGTCGCAATTTCACTTCCGGTATTGTCTCGTTTTCAGCAGCCAATGAAAATGAAGAATTCACAAAATTAGCCAACCAAAGCACGGGAGCCTCGCTTTCATGCTATTTGCTTCATTCGTTTGCTTCTCTTCGCTTGCAGGAGGAAGGATGTCGTAGGCTTGGCCTACGCATTCGTCAATAATCATCGATATATGGCAATATCTTCTTTTTAGAAAAACTTCTACAACTTTATGGTAATTAATCATTACTCTAAATGTTGCTTAGCGCTTAACTAATTTTTAATTTTGAAATTTCAGCTAATTTTGGTTGCATGAGAACATTCAAATTGTTTTTGCATTTGACTTGTTCTAAATTTTTAATGTCAAGTCATCCATATCCAATAGAACTAAATAGACGCTTATCAAACCATTGTTCCCATTATTCAACGCCATTCCACAGATAAAACTACAGACAATTGTTTAAATGCTGGCTATCAAGATATTAAAGTACATTAAATTCTTTTCTTTTCCAACCATCAAATAATAATGAAAGTTTGATTCAGTTTCGTTTTCATATTTAAATTCTCTGCATAATACAATAATCACAAATAAACTACAACACAAACACAAACACTTAATTAAACCAAACCAAGATCACCAGAATATACAAACTACACATAATTAAATAAAATTAAATTAAACCAATTGACAAAACACATAATGATTATGATTATGCCTTGGATTTAATTTTATCTGCAACTTGTTTTTATTTTCACAGGTTCTGGTAAATGATGACAAGTATGGAGCACATACTTGAAATAGAAAAAAGTTCGGAAGACTCCCTTTTTCTATCTCACGAAGATAAGGAACAAGAGCCGAAACAGTGGCCATTTTTGTTCTGGCTTTACTTAAAAACCCTTGGACTTTATCACAGCGGTAAGAAGCAGAGCTCTTTGCTAAAATCATTTATTGTTGTTGTTGTTGCGTTCTTTGCAAGTTTGTAACCCTGTATTTTGTTCTTAAATACTATACCTACCCTAGTATATCAACTTTGGTATACTAGGGTAGGTATCAGCTTTGAAGCTCCTCTCCTGAGCCCTCTTTATTGGTGCAGACAACATCAAATCAGTCATATATTCATTTATATCGATAGATGCATATAATTCTCTACACTGACATCACATTGCTCGATGTACAGAAGTACAGAGCAATAATAGAGTAGAAGCAAGAAAGTAGACTTAGTTCTCTGTTACTCCGAGTTTCATGCTTGCGCATTCATCAGACAGACTATACTAATTTATATGCTTCTTTTTACACGTCTGTTTTATTTTCCTTGTCAGCGCCACTCGTGACGATCCGTCGCTGCAACCAATGCAAAGACCAAGGCCTGGAGAACTTCGCCAGCATCAGTTCTTTCATATCTCCCTGTGAGATATGCGAGAGCTTTCTGTGGGATCACACGGGTCGCGTGAAGAACCTCAAGGACGAGGAAATCGGAGCCAGTCGCTTGAATCACCGTGGTAGCACCGCAACCTCCATTATATGGCTGGTCATCATATTAGCCAGCGTGGCTTACCTCTTTGTTCTCAACGTCATGAGATACAATGAAAACAAGGATGATTTGGTCGAATTCATCGCCACGATGTCGATACAACTTCTGTTGCTGATACCGCCGCTTGCTTCGACCATTTGCATGTTCTACACGACCTTCCCCGACATCGCCCCCGGCCGCTGGGCAGCGGCAATGAGCCCGCTGTACCTCGTGCAGCGGCTACGCTGGGTGGACATGCGCAGATCCAGGGCGACCGGGTACTTTATGCTTTTTGCCAGTTTGTTCTTCATCGCATTGCAGTGCTCTACGACAACAACCATCTACAATTATAAAGGGACTAAAAGATTGGATTTTCGCTTCTTCTCATACTTCACGCTCATCGTAAACATGTTCAACTATGTCGGTTTCGCCTACATCGCCTATTTGCTGCGTCGAAGCTTCGAGAAAGAGGTGCGATTACTCGCACAGTTTGTTAACCAGCGCATCGAAGACATTGATATTTGTCGTCTGCGATTGGCCGAGACCTTCGATAGTTTTCACACGTTCAGAGAGTTCACCTCCGGCTGGATGTCACTAAACATCGTCCTCGCAACGCTCTCCATACTGCTCGAACTGCACTCGTGGATTGCGACGACCGGTCCGTTGCAGTACTTCCGCTACGTTCGCCTCGCGTTTCTCCTCGCCTGTTTCATCCTGCCCATTCAGGCTCTGGGTAATGTTAGCGTTGACTACCTTTGGGGTCGCATGGTGCGGGGCATCAGTCGGCTGCGCAGGAAAGAAAAGGAACACAGCTACGATAAGATCATGCAGTTTTTGATGGAACAGAAACCCGGAGACAGGCCGTGGCAAGCGGTGATGGCTTTTATGTTGTCAACCACAGCTGTTTTTGCGGGTATTCAGTTCAGGGTGTTGAGCAGCAAGACTATCAACAGTGCCACAAGTTTTTCCAGCCTCAATTGGAATAACACGAATTTGTTGTAAACATGGAATCGAGGCCGGTCGCTTGTCGTGGAAACGAGGTTATTTATACTGAATCAGAATTTTGTCATGAAAATTTCTTTTTCAATCATGCTTTTGTTCGTATTAACGAAAAGCTTTCACTTAATTTTTGTGTGGACAATGTTATTGTACTTTCATCAATGCAGTAAAAACCAGCATATGAGAACCAATTGATTAAGAACCTCCAGGATGATATTTCTACCCAAAACAATAGAAGAAACAATAGCCTATTGTCTTTGAACAATAGAAGAAACAATAGCCTAGTGTCTTTGAACAATAGGCTGGGTGCAGGTTCAGGTTCTTATATGAGGGTTTTTACTGTATATTTAGGCATATTTAGGTGAATTTTAACAAATTATCAAAAGACTATTAAAAAGACTTTCATTGTTGTATAAATTTGTGAAGTAATGAATTTGCTGATTTCAAATATGATGCATTAATATCCTACATGGTTTTTCTCTCTTTATTTAAACAAACCCAAATACAGAGAACTATACATTGCTTGTGATAAGCTTACATAACGCTTGTCTTACTGCTGCAAATTGCCCAACCCCCCTCCCAAAAGGTGGGAACTTTCTCAACAAGGACTTGTTCTGCTGCGCAGATGCTTCGCTACACACCAGCAAGGGGAAGGAAAAAATAAAGACCATTGTGATTTCAGTTACCCTGTAGAAAGTATATCATATATTTGGTATAAACTAAAACAAAACAAAACTTAATATCAAACAAAACCATCAGCAAAAACACGAAAAAACCAACACTACTAAATTGGCTATAATGTGAAACCATAGTTTAAGTAATAATAACAGATATACATTATCTGCGAATTGGTTCACAGTGACTAGAACTTCAACTATAGCGCTATTTTACAAATTAAGATTCCTACGAATTATTCTCCTGTTTTTTAATAAGTCTTTCCTGGATTCTCCTAAGATTAGAAATAATATCTTTGAAATTAAAAACACCCATGTTTTCTCCGAATGGATCTTGAAAACTACTTCCATCAAGGTGAATGCACTCTCTAGCCTTCATCTCGTAGTATGAGTAGAACTCTAAAAACGACTTCTCCATAACATCCAAGAGAGCCTCTGGACAATTCTGTACACCATCCAACATCATGCATACAGCCACGCGGAGCGTCTCATGGAGTATGCACTCGTTGTATTTTTTGGAATCCCCCGGACGTCGTTCTTGCTCAAATCCTGGCTCATTATGATATGGCTTCTCTGACATCAGAGACTGTATTGAAATTAGGACACTTGATAGGGACTGAGACGCACTCCATGGCGGTCCGTGCCACGTTCCAAGAATACTCAAGCAAACCTTTCCATTTCTGTACAGGTTTGGATTGAACCTCACTGTCCCTGACCCTGTTGTGACAAGTCTCACCCTTGGGGGGCGAATTGGGTAATCAGGGGGGCAACGAATAAAAAAGTAAAAGAAACCACCTTCATAAGGAGTTTCGCCGGGTCCTATAACAAGCGCGTGAACTTTTGTGATGTTCTCTTGATCTGGAACGATGCAAATAAATGGTGGCGGGCAGTTGTAAATCTCGGTTATGTCCTTCTTGATTCGCTGGATGCAAAAAGTTGTTGGTTTTTCTTTGTCCCATTCGTTTGATTCCGTTGGGTCCCAATGTTTCTGTGAATCAGACGAACCCAGAGCATTCGCTGCCGCGTCAAAGCTACTAACTAGGCCTAAAGTACCACCAGTAGTTGACTTCTCCATTGATCGATGTAATCCAATACAAAACACAAGGACAGCGATTATAATTTTACAGCCTAGACTGCTGATCAAAGAACTAGGTTGGAACGCAAAAAGAGAGATCACTTGTTCTCAATATCACCTGTTCATTATTCAAATTTGAAGTAGGATGTCAAACCAGATGTTACTGTATTTTTTATTGGGCAAACACTCTTGCAATGCAACTTAAAATTCATTAATGGCGACAAGAGGGAAGCTGTCTTCATTAATTTCGCTTTGCAGCGGAAAATGCCAATGATCGATAACATGCATCAATGTAACGTTGTGCATGCTCCTGCGCGCTTACATGAAATATTCGTTGGACTTTTAGGTACCGATACTCCTCCGCAGAAATTGAAGTGATAATCGTTTTTGGTGCGTGTTACGATTATGTTCATCGTTCTGGACTTCAAAGAAGCGATTTTACAAATCGTCACAATGTTTAACTCAATTTTGCAGAGTTGGCGAATAATTGGGCAGACTTCCATCAAAATCCTTCGAGTAAGAGAACAAAATTTAACTAATATCAGGTGTATGGCTAGTTTTAAGAACAAATTCTTTTGGAAACCAGTTAAATACAAGGCGAACAGAAGGCCTAAGTTGTCGGTCATCTTGTTGGAGGATGATATTCATTTCGGTCGAAAAGGTGAAGTTGCAGAAGTTGAGCGAGGATACGCAAGACATGTTCTTATTCCCAATAACAAGGCTGATTATGCCACGAAAGAAAATTTGGAGAAATACGGTTGCACGGAAAGCAAAGATATTCCAAGGTATATGTGATAATATAGTTACAATATCATCAGTGTATGTACACGATTTTTTATAACAAACCACTTTACAAGAAACTTACCAGTAGAATTTGTGCTGAATTACAATAGATTCCTGTGTTCTATTGTTTTACTTAGCAATAGAAAACAATAGAAAATTTGAGAAACTCTTACTTACTAGTAGGGCTTGAGCTAGGTTTCTTATGAAATAAAAAATGTGTATTGGTGACTGTGGAAGGAACAATAGAACAATAGAGAAACAATAGAAAACAATGGTTTTTCTTTCCAATTAAATATCTCATTGAATCTTTTGATGTTTTACTGCAGATTTGACTAGAGCTAAAACTCGTAAAATTACATCATATATTAATTTTTTTAGAGCTTCTTTGAAACTGATAAACAGGATTAATAAAATCCATCTAAAGATGCAACGACCGAGAGACCAACCTTGGGAAATATCAAAGCACCATATTGCATTCAGCCTCAGAAGACAAAGCAAATTACACGTTCCTGTACACTGCATGGAGACTGATTTTGAATCCATTTTTGAGTTTGGTGAATATTCTGTTGATATACAAATAAATAGCGAGGCAACAGCGACTATTAACATCACCGTACAAGAGTGGCAACCAGAGTATAAAGACGATTGGAAGGATATTTTATTTGGAAAAGACGATAATATTGAACAAAATGTTTCAAATTTTACTTAATTTTGTAATTATCAAATTAAATATCGGTTAGACGTAAGTTTAACCGTAGTTAATACCACCGAAGCACAGTTCGCGTTGCTAGGTCGGAGGCCTAATACTTCCGTCATACGATATCCAATTTCACCCTTGCTGTCCTCTCGCTACTCGATCGTGCTAGATCCGTTGAACATGATCGATAAAGATAGATCACGCAGTATTTTGTTTGCCGAAGTTAATGTTCCCCACCCATATCCCTCCCTTTGTCAAATCTGTTTTTTTCTTTTTCTTCTCCTTTCCCTGTCTTTTCTTTCACTCTCCTCTTCCCGTAGTTCGTTAACTACGGTGACAGGTGCGTTGGCCGGAAAATTGTTTCCTGGGCAATCACCGTCCATAAGGTGTGTTTTGCTCAGGCAGTTGAAGGGCTAATGCACTTACGCCCACTTCCTGAGACAGGTGAGTATTAAATATCAGTAAGTCATTAGTTTACCCTGAGATAGGTGAGTATTAATATGTTTGTTCGATATATTTTTTTCTTTTTGTTTCATTGCAAATTTACACGAAGTACTATTTGCTCAAGCGCGGGTTTCTTTCTTTTTTTCTCAATGGCGAATGGCCTAACTTATTTTTAAATATGCGAATTGAATAGAGCTTGCTTGGAGATGTAAAAACAATAAATTAAGATGTTAGATGATATGTTAAGATGAAACGAGGGATTCCTGATGCAAAGCGGCGTGTTTCAACCGGCTCGCCAGTTCAAGTAACGCTTGATATTCTGCAGAAAAGACTTGACGATGCTGAAGGACAAGCGAAGGCCCTTGGCAATCACCTCGAAAGATTTGGCTTCAAACGCAGACAGGATAAAGAGGTAGCACTGCGAGAAGGAAAGGGTCGAGACAGAACTAGCCCTAAGAATTCGAAAGGTAATTTGAAGCTTAACAGCGCTTCAACTTCGAAAATTTACGGTTTTAAAGGAAGATCTAGTCAAGGGGGCGGGGCACCATAACGTCTGACACATCTATTTATTTCCACCAAATATTCTACAATATGTTTGAGCTTCATTTATCAGGTAAGGATCAGTTGAAATCGAAGAACCAAGAAAGAATTATTCACAGGAATTTTGAAGAAATGGCAACACGCGTTTCAAAGATGGAGCAGATGATACACTCACTAAAAACTGGAATGCACGGACTGGAAGAAAGGCAAGGATCGAAGTTAGGAATTAATGAAGAAGGGACTAACCGTTTGAAGGAAAGTCATATCAAAGAGGTTAAGAGATTGGAAGATAGGATATCAAGATTGAACAAGGAGTCAGAAGAGCTCAGAGATGATAATGAGAAGTTTCAGGCTGAAATTGGCAAGTTTATTGAGGAGTTGAGAGAAATGGAGGTATCTTGGGAGGATGACAAGGCAAAAGGTGTTAAACTCGAAGCAAAAGTAGAAAAGCTGACAATTCAAAGAGATGAGGTTGGTTTGATTAAATTTGAGGAAGTATTTACAGTTGAATCTTGACATGATAAGCCCTCTATGTATTAAACGTTGTACGCTTGACAATTTCCCTTAGCTTAGGAAACTCCTTATGTAGAAGAGTGATTTTCAGTTCCCTTCAAGATCTATTGTGTAGAGGTTCAACAGTGAGCATGTTGCAATGATAATGATAATGGTAATGATAATGATAATGATAATGATAATGATTGGTGATAATGATTGGTGATAAGCATTGGTGATGATTATGATAATTACTTCAGGTTTCAGATCAGCTAGAGAGAGAAATTTCATTGCGACAGAGTTTGGAAGAAGCTCACGAGGCTTTATTGAAAAGAGTTCACGACATGGAATCCGTCGTGGATGCAGAACGGAATCAAGTGAACGAACTGCTTAGCAATTGGGACAACACAAGACAACAAGAAGCTGCAACGAAAGAGGCATTTGAAAATGAGCACGACTTGCGCATGCAGCTGGAAGCATTGACCACGCAGCAAGAGCAAGAATTCGGTAAGATAATTGAAACTTTTGTCAGTAAGGTAAACTAGACTCTCGTCTTGATATTTTGATCAGTTAAGTATCTTTTAATAGACTCACTACATTGTGTCCCTGTGCCTCACTTTGCTTTGCGTTGAGCGAGTTACGAGCGAGGCACAGGGATGCAATGTAGTGAGTCTATCTTTTGAATAGCCCTAGTTTTAAAACTTCCCTTCAAAATGCAACAAATCTCAACAAAGTGAAACATACAGTAAAAACCTGCATATAAGAACCTGTAAATTCTGCACCCAGCTCTATTATGCACGCAGGAATGCTTAAAACCCCCAGAACAATGATGTAATACATTGATGAATAGAACCAAATGATCAGTATTCCTTGGTAAGGTAGCTCGTTTTTTATTCCTACGAGGGTATTTTTTGATTCTAGATCTCTGCAGAGAAAAGTTGAATATTGTTTCAGAGGATAATAAGGTATCTCGCGCTTTTATTTTCATTTATTGTTTACCATCATAGATTATCTTCTTTCTGTAATGATGATTTGATTATTTGAGAATTAATCTGTTAGTGTTGTAGATGAATTCGTGAGGTCATTTTTCAATACGTCACTCTCATTCGATTTTATCTGTTGCAGCGACTTTCCTCTGATTTGTCTAAGACCATGAAAGAAGCCAACTCGCTCAGAAATCAGCTGGAAATGACAACAAAATCAAACGCAGAAATCAAGGTATTGTATCTTTTGTTGTTTTGTATTTTATGTTGTATTCTCTTGTATGTCCATATACATTCAAATCTGCATGGCTCGAACTCGTGTAATTCGAGCTTGCCCAGGGTGCTCAAATAATACGGAGTTTACTGTATTCATTGGAAACCCTAAACCGAAAAATTTGTTAATAGGTGGTAAATGCAATGCAATTTAATGGGCATTAAGTTACATTTATGTTGATTGATTGTCGTCGAAAAGGGAAACGGTCAAGACATTTCTTGGCGTAGTAAAACCCCCGGTTTATTGATAAATTTCATTGAAATTAGACTGTTGCATTAATTGAAATTGTTTGCAACAGACACCCCCCGTTTTCCTGCACATTTCAATTCGCTTACCGAACCATTCACGATACAACCGGGTGTTGCTTTCATCCTCATTTCAGCGAGCATACGATACGCTGTTGAAGGACTCAAAGAAACTTCGTGAAGCCTTAAGCATAGCTGCCACTGACAACAAAGCACTGATAGCGCAGCACAAGGACGCAATGCAGAGAGAGAAAGTGGCTGTGAATGCGCAGCTCGCAGCCCAGGATCAGATGCTTGACAATGCCAAAGATGCTATATTGAAAGAGCTGGATAGGCAGAAGGCCATTCTAAGGAAGACAGAGCAAGACAAGTAAGCTATCTTCGCTTTTTAAGCAATTTAATCTCTCCGAGCTTGTGGAATTTACGCCAGTTAAGGTGATCGAGTCCACCACTTTACGCCTTTTGAGTTTAACTGCCTACTACAGCGATATTTTACCATATGATTAATTTAGTAATTTAAGATTTGATTTACTCTGCTTTCTTTCTGTAATCATTTTACAGTCAAGACTTGAAGGCGAAAATTAGAACAACTGAAAAGGAGCTTGATTTGAAGAATGAAGAAATTACATCGCTCAAAAGAAAACATGTAGGATATGTTTCGTCAATTTCAAACATTATATTCTCATGTCAACGTCGTATAGTTATAAATTCTATCATCTTATAGTTTTCACTTTTCTTTGGATTTTGCAGTTGTAGACAATTTTTTTCATTTGCGGTCACAAATTATTATTGATTTCCTTCAGGAGTCAGAAATAGTACAGCTCAACTTTACGATTGATTCCCTCAAGAAGGACAACGAAATGAACATCAAAGAATCGAATCAGAGAATTTCTAGTTTGCAAAATACCAACGAAGAGCTTCATAGAGATGTCTCTTCGAAGCAGTACGAGATAACTCGACTTATATCAGAGCTACAGCGCTGTGAGAGCACTGCCAAGGCAACTGAAAACGAGAACGTGAAACTGGCTACGAGGCTGAGCTCTGCTGAGAATGCGCAGTTGTCGCAAAAGCAAATCGAAGAGGCTATGAATGAGATGATGACAGCGAAGAATAAACTCGCTTACGACAAAGGAATGTTGCAATCGAAAGTTGATCAACTTAGCTTGGAAATTAGTAGCCTATCGGCGGTTAAGATGGAGAATGAAGGACTCAAAGAGAAGTGCCAAGAGTTGCAGAACTGTTACAATAAGGTTTTCAATTTATAATTCAATTTCAACAGATACCCCCGTGTTCTTAGCAGATTTCAATGCGTGTTTCAATGCATGTTCTCTGCAGATTCCAATTCCTTTTAATCATTCATTAATTTATTAATCTCTTTCTTCTTTTATTTATTCATATTTCTATTCATTCATTAATCTAATTTTCATTTTACTCATTCTTGTCTTTATTCATTCATTCATTTGTTTATTCCTCTGTCATTTCCTTCATTTTTTTGGCCATCCATTCATTCATTCATTAATCTCTTTCTTCTTTTGTTCATTCCTGTTTTTATTCATTCATTCATTTGTTTATTCCTCCGTCTATTCCTTCATTTCTTTAGCCATCCATTCATCCATTTATTAATCTCTTTTTTCTTTTATTCATTCATGTCTTTATTCATTCATTAATTCATTATTATTCCCCAACTTCCTTCATTTCTTCACTCATTTCTTCATCCCTTCGTCTATACTCAGGTTGTGATAGAGTTGCAAAGCAGTGAAGCAAAGCTTAATGAATATTCCACTGAGCTGACGAACTACAAGGCAACAATCGAAAGAAAGGATGCAGACCTTACAGGCCTGGTCAAATCAAGAGAACATGGATTGAAAGAAGTCCAGAAACTCCTCTCCCACATCCGATCAACAGAAGACAAATACAACAATCAGGTACAGCTTTAATTCATCAACTACTTAACCTCCTGAATCAACCCATGTTTACAATGGAATTTAGTGTGCATGGCTGTGTTAGACGGAGGTATCTTTATCATATTATGCCATCGATTTTCTTTCATTTGAACACCCCGGCGAGCATAAAAATGTCGGAATCAGAAAGCATTTGAATTATAGAGGTTTGTTTAAAAAGGATTGGTTCTTTATTGATCCTTAAAGAAATGGATATTTTCGTTCGAATTAGGTAGAGTTCGTATCACAGTAAAATCCCCCATGTAAGAACCAATGGATTAAGAACCTTCAGGGTGATTTTGTTGCTCAAAACAATAGACGAAACAATAGCCTATTGTCTTGGAACAATAGGCTGGAAGGAAAATTTACAAGTTTGGTTTAAATGCAACTCATAATTTTCCTTTTTATCTAAAGATTCTGGCTTTGCAAAGCTCGTTGGAAGTGGCTCAGAACGAGAAGAAGAGCGCTGCTCAATCATTCCAGAGCATTATGCAATCTCACTCGAAACTCCAAACGAGTTACGAAGATCTGCAAACGAGGCTGGGAAGAAAAGACAGCGAAATAACCAACCTGCTCAATGAACGGTATACTGGTTATTCTTTACTTGATTAAGGATGACTATTGTTGTAAATGTCCCCCTCTTGATGATGCCTCTGATTCACTTGACGTTCATCGTTGTAGCTCAATGTACAAAGCTCTCTCAACAGCTCTTGATCCTCGTCCCCCCTCACTTTTAGAAGGGGATGAGGATGAGGGGGCGGTGCTCAAACATTCCCCGTTTTCTTTCATTCAACAGGCTGTCTGTTCAAAATGTCGTCAATGGACTCCAAGACGAAATGACGTCATTACAAAACAAGATCACCGAACTGCAAGACCAAGATTCCATTGAAGTAATTACACTTTGATTCTCTCTACATTACCTGATATCTGACGCAGTCTATTCTTGTTAAACCTTTGTAAATATTTCTTCACTCTTGTATTATCTTGAAGAGGCCTGCACTTTTATCAATATTTTTATTCCTGTGTCTACCCCTGAGCTAACCTAATCTACATGTCTATTGTCTACATTGTTTACATGTCTGTTGTCTACATTATCTACATGTCTATTGTTTATATTGTCTACATATCTGTTGTCTACATTGTCTACATATCTGTTGTCTACATATCTGTTGTCTACATTATCTACATGTCTACATGTCTACATACATACATTGCTCTCTGTCTTATTACTGCTTACTGTTTTCTACTTTAGCTTGAAGAGCTTCGAAATGCTATGTTGAAGCTGCAAAATGAAAAGAAGCTCTTAAAGAAATCTATCGAGGTCTTGAAAACCGAGAAGACGAAATTAAAAGAAGAGATAAGTGACAAAGAAGCACATTTTAATTCGAAAATCGAGCAATTGACAAAGGAAAGGTTTGTGAATGCTAAGAGTTTTCATTGTCGTTTCTCGTGGTTTTAAAATCATAAAGTTTTTATATTAAGAATATAAGTTTATCATGTCATGTGCAAGAGTAGGTCCCCAATAACGAGAAGTGGCTCTCGAACTGTCGCACTCATAAACACTCCTGCTATGATAACTTCTATTCCTACAGTAAAAACCTGCATATAAGAGCATGTAAATTCTCCTTCCAGCCTATTGTTCCAAGACAATATGCTATTGTTTCGTCTATTGTTTTGAGCAGCAAAATCACCCTGAACGTTCTTAATCCATTGGTTCTTATATGCGGGTTTTTACTGTATTATGACAATCACTGAACAGACAAACACAAACATATTCACCATCAAGTTGTTCTTGAAAATATTATCTTACTTTTATAGGAAGTATAAGGAAGACCATTGTCTGGAAGAACGCGAGAATGAAAGAGAAGAATTGAAAGAGAAGATCGAGGAAGAAGTGAAACAAAATAACAAGGTAGCTACTCCTTCTGATATTCACCGCTTTTAATCTTCACTGCTAATGTTCCTTAAACTCGTACAACGTACATATGTGCTTTGGCTTAATATTATCAATGCTCCATCTAAAGTATTGGGCAGAGGTTACGGGAAATTTTCCTCCCCTTGTACCCCAAACAATATTGTCTCTAGGTATATGAAATATCTGCAATATTCCATTTGCATTGTGACTACAAGGGTCTGATTGAGAGAACAACGTTGTTGTAGAGGGACTGGGGTTGAATAAAACCGATGAAAAATAAGTTAGCAGATTGGCAGTTTGTTGCCCCCTTTTTCAAAATTTGAAAAAGTTTCCACCATTGCATTTTGTGGATATTCTCATCACTTTGTCACTTTCTAGCTTACAAAGCAGTTGCATGTGCTTGAAAAAAATTTCAAAGCAACAGAGCAAGCAAGGCTTTCTATTGATACCAAGTTCAAGGTAAGCAATTCTAAAATTTCTTCTATGATAAGCACAATCAAACTAACATTTGGGTATGCTCTCTGCTTCAAAGGTTACCCACTACTGGCGTGTTCTCAAAATAGCCTTCTGAAAGCTTGTCGTTTTGTTTTGCAAATAAATATTTATATTCGTGTGGTAGGTAAGAAATACTGAGATCATTTTTCTCTTTTCAAGAAACTGAAGGAAAGTTTTCGTCAGAAGAAGAGAGAATTGGTAAGCTGTCAATATGAAAACCACCAGCAGGTGTGAAAATTTGGCTATAATATTACCACTTTGCTTTTAATACAAGTTTCTTGTAAATACACATAACGAGAACTTCTCAAAGTGCTGGATATCTGGTATATTGTACAACAATTATTGCCTCGTGTCTTAAAATCCTCTTGCAATACCCCCGTGATTACAGCCGGGTTTCGCTTCATAATCAATTGTTAAAGTAACTACAGACGGGGGTTGCATAATGCCGTTTTTTCTGCTCTCTTCTTCAGGCTGATACCATTGCCGAGCTGTCTGCGCACATCCGGGACCTACAGGCTGAGCTGAGAGCAGCAGATGACCTGCAAATGCAGTCCGGCGTATCATACAGGTATGCGAACCCCCGTCAACCGTCCTTTGCA
Organism: Sanderia malayensis; assembly: GCA_013076295.1. Lineage (NCBI taxonomy): Eukaryota > Metazoa > Cnidaria > Scyphozoa > Semaeostomeae > Pelagiidae > Sanderia > Sanderia malayensis. The sequence continues at coordinate 1,647,847 of RQOL01000824.1, read as the reverse complement.
TCATTGCAAATTAATGTTTAATGATTTAATTTCCGGGGGGGACATTTGTTATCGTCCATTGATTCCACTTCGCAAATTCTGTCTTGCTTAGATATAAAGTCTTGTATTCACTTTTGCTGAACACGTAAATGCATTCTGATAAACAATTCGTTGATCGTAGGCATATTGAAGACGAAATAGCAGAAGAAAAGCATCGTAGATTAGAAGCAGAGTCGCAATGCATGGTGGGTACCCGGGATTCATTGTCTATTCGATTGATTATTGGTTAACTAATAAGTCAGTAATCTCTAGCAATTGGGTAGTTAAACTAATGAATGATAATTAATTATCGTTGCTAAATTGCATGTTTTGAGCCTTTCGGTCCGTTTTAGCAGGGATTTGATTGCTAGGAGAGGCAGCTTTCAGTTTGCCTGGATATTCTTAATTTAATTGATCCAATTCTGTTATTCGTAGGCCTTACAGTCAAGAGAGAAAGAGTTGGTATGCCAGCTGAAGGATGCAAGTAGAGCCAATGCAAAGGTTCGTTATAGACACCCATATTATCAAATTAATTTCAATAATCAGTTGCTGTTAGAATGGCTGGGGAAAATTAATCAAAATACGTGATGATTTTTGTATTTTGTCTCAGATTTCATGCGACCTAAAAGAAGCCCAGTCGTGGTTCCAGAAAAAAGTCTCTAAACTTGAAAAGGAACTTCATAGCGCCAAGTGAGTTGTAGCTGCTAGGAGTATCAATATTTCACACTTTCACGTCATTTTATTCACATTTTTACTTCTCTTTGCTTTTTTTTACTGCTTTTTACTTCTTTATACATTTTTTTATTTTTCTTTGCACCTTTTTACTTTTCTTTATTTCTTTCTCTGCGACGCACAAGGTGAAAACATTTAACACATCCTTGTTTTCTTTATTTTCTATAGACAAACGCAGTTTATTCTTGAGCAGACAGTTTCAGAGCAAGAGAAATTGACAGAACTGGAGCGAAGCAAATCAGAAGAAGCGAAGAACATTGTCAAAGTTAATATTTTTTCTTATTTACATATCTCTTTTCTCTCCCCTCCTCTCTAGTAAACAACACAGCATTGCTTAGCATTTACATTTTAATACGAGGCTGCTTTTTATTAACCTCGATTTCAATCAACCATTAGGCAAGCAGAATGGCTGTCAATAAACTAGCCAATGACGTGCAAGAAAATTTATGGGAAACAAAGGGTTTGAAACACGTGATTCAAGCTGAACAAGGCTATGGGGTAATGGCTGCACAAAAATACGGCCGACTTGTGGTGAGTGTTGATTTCAAAGATGCAAGCTAATGTTTTTATATTGAATATTTTTGGATTACCATGAAGTATCTCTTTAAAGCCTGGTTTCCATATAGTCGTTAAGGGTCGCTGAAAGGATTAAAAATCACACAGAGACATTGTCCAAAGTTGATTTTAATCCTTTGAGCGACCCTCAACGACCCTCAACGACTATATGGAAACCAGGCTTAAGAACCACCAAAGAACCAATCCTTGCTAAACAAACCTTTATTATTCAAACTTTTTGTAATTCAAACATTTTCATGTTCCCCGGTGTCTTTAAATTACAGAGTTGACTGTAAATTATTATCAAAAAAGTGTGCATCGAAAGCATAACTATTTTTTTCTAAGCCTTTCAATTGTGGATACATTTAGTAAGATTTAATTCTTGTTTTCTCAGGAGTCGAGTGCCAGGAAGGTTGAAGAGTTAACAAGAGAGCTTGACCGCGCTCACGACAAGGCGAGAAAAGCCAGGTAACACAAAGGAACTGGCACAGAAGCAAGTGATACAAACAGACACAAGATTGGGACAATTGCTAATGGTCCATGCTTCCTCTAGTTTGGTACAACAGCAATGTCCTAATATACTCTGATAAATTTTAGTTTCTTTTTACTAGCTTCCGTGCCAGATTTAGAAATTGTACTTTGAATTTTGTAAATTTTACTTGTACATAAATTCTGTAAATTCTCGTGTAAATTGATAATTCAAGGTTAGTAAATTGTCAAATTTTATTTGTGAAACTTGTTTAGGAAACTTTATAGGAAATATCAGCGAAAAATAGCCAAATTATCTTCGAAAAAGTCTTCAAAAGTTAAAAGCTTCAACAACAACATAGCAAACTCGTTGAACAAATTTTGTTAAATTGGGGCCATATGATTGGATAATCATTTCAATGATCTACCCAATGACAGCGTTCAATAGCTGGTCATGTGACTTGAACCACTTTTGCTGACATAAATGAATTATAAATGCATTTCAAAACAAAAGAACTTTCGCCCCGTTGGGAATGAAAAAAGTTGGCACTGAAATTATAATTTCAGATGAATCATCATTGCAAAAGTTGAGCAAACAAAAAAAGGCATACGGGCGTTGTTAAAAACGTTTTGAACTACACAGATAAAAGAGTTATATTGTTTTAAATCCTGCTTTAAATGCGGAAATATCGAGAGAAAAAGTCATATCAATGCGAATAAAGTTAAATAGTTCATGGTGAGTAAATATGTCATGTTTTTAAAAAGTGTAATTACATAGTTTAGATGTTTAACACCGAGTGACTAGATAATTCTTATCTTCACGTCCTCTAACATTTTACACGTGCATCCAAATATACATTTCTTATTATCTATAATCTAATCTATTTGTTCGTAAATATTATTTCCAAGTCTACACAAAAAATACATAAAGTTTCGTAGCTTCAGCTTGAAATAATTTAAAACCTCAGGTCCATACTTCGAGTATCTCACTGCAAAACACACCATGATGTCTTAGGCTTTTCAGCCTCGCTTGGCTCCTGAGCCTCTTCTTCAGTTTCTGAAGCTGAATATTCACCGATTTCATCATCTGAATCTTGAACTTTCGTGTAGCAGCCATTAAACTTGCAAGGAATTACGTCTCCGATATCGTCACTAGAACATAACCAAGAACACGATGATGTAAAGCTATAGGGCTTTTCCCTAATGTTTTATTATTTACATTGGAGACAGTGAAACAGTATACCTTGCAGGCCTCTTTTTGGAGTTGACGAGTTGTTGTTCCCAGATCCTTAGTTTTGAACCTGCAGTGACGATCCTTATCTTCCCATCGTGCAAAGAGGGAGAAATAGAATTCACGTGGCCAAAAGAATCGTCCGAAATTGTCCCAACGTACTCTAGATTCGGCAATTTTCGGACTAGTAAAAGAAACTCGATGTTAGTAAAGCCAAAATCAACTACAAGACTTCAGAATTGCTCTTTATAGATTTAGATTCAAATTGTGGTCCATAATTTGTAGATTTGGACAGCATATATATCGTATTTTGTACCATTAATGTAACCATTTCCATTGTCAATATCAAACCCAGCACCAAATAGCCAACCAGATTCACCGAACGACAAAACTTCAAGGGCATCTGTTGGACTGAATTCGCTCAAATTGTTTCGCAATTTCACAACTTGACCTAAAAAACAACGACCAATAAATTGAAACATCGAAATATTGTGATTAGCTCATAGAGATAGGATATAAGATAAAATTTTGCTTCACCCGCTATACAGAGGGAGTATCGGCCATTAGCACTCTAGATTATCTTATATTCTACCTCTATGGATGGCGTCTGGGGGGTGAGCCTCGTTCGCACTCTAGATTATCTTATATCCGTCCTCTATGGATTAGCTACTACCATTCAAGATTCATTACTTCATGGCTCCACTATACGGAAAACGGTCAAAAGATGTAAAAACCCCCGTGTCAATGGTCCCCGCTTAATTAAATACCAAAAAGCTACCAGAGGGAACAAAAGCCTTTGGGACAGCTTGTGAAAATGCGAAAAAAACGCTATCAACCCGTAAACTTCTCTTTTTATGTGCTTTATTCAACCCCCACTCCCCTAGAAACGATATTTTTATCTCAATCATACCCTTGTAATCATCGTGCAAAAGGAATTTCTCGATATTGTATAAAGACTGTTTCTAGAGACAACATTGTTGGGGGAGGGTGGGATTAAGGATAATGCAGAATTTGCGAAATTCGCAAATTCTGCAAGTGTCCCAGCGAAGTGTCCCAGCTCACCTCTCGTAGTCATAAAAACAAAAAGTCAGTACTTGCCTGTTTTAATATTCAAAGCTTTAATATTGAAACCATCATCTCCCCAAAACAAAACATCTCCATATGTTGCCAAGCAATTGACCTTACGAAGGGCAAGGCTTGTCAGACTGGTGTTTGCGCCATCTCCTGGATTGTTGTCGCTGCTCGTCGCCTTGAATGCCGTGACGTCATCATAAGAGTCGAATATCTGTACAAGTTTCTCGTCAGAGTATTCAAAGACCTTGATGACGCCGTCGGCCGAAGCACTGGCCAATCTGAAGTCGTCGATAAACTGTAAAGATAATCGTTGTCATCATCGTCTTTTTCAATAATAAACAGTGCGATTGAATGAAAACTGGAGGAAACCAATTAATATAGCGTTGAAAATCAGAAACAGCGAAACATAATAACTACTAAAGTTTTTCGTCTGACACTCATCGGAGTAGTACGTCAGAAAGAGAACGAAAATGAAAACCTAACAAATTGTTTCCGATTTTCAACGCTATTTTGAAGTTCTGTACCGATCAAAGATTGTTAAACAATTGTAAAAAATTGTACAGTGAAATTCCCATCAATTAACATCATTTATACAAGAGACACCTCCAAACAATGGCCAAATATTTGTGTCCCAAAACTTCATGTGGTCATTTTTTGTAGAAACAGCCTCTATTCAAAATACACCTCTCCATAACAGACATTAAAATTGTCCCCACTAACGTCCTCTATTTTAAAGGCTTCTCTATACTATAGAAGAGTTTAAAGGACCAGATGTTTACTTTGCCATCCTATTTTAGAGATTGTGACCTTTGAGGTTCATTCTATCAAGATTCCACACTACTTGCAAAGGAAATAAGTTGTCTCATAGTAAGATTTATAATGCTTTGTCACCTTTACTGCTACCAGAGGTTCATCATGGGCACTTATAGAGACCTGAGTCTGTTTATTTTCAATTCCAAATATTGCTTCTATCTTTCCAGCTTCTGTTGAAAGCAACCATACCACATTTAATTTTTTTATCATATTTAATTAAGAGTTAAACTGAGATCAAATTATAAAAACATTCCAAGATTAAAAATTGTAAGACTGATAAATTCATTCTATCAATATTTCTGTGCATTTCACGAGGTTGATGTATAATAAAGTGTTTTCATCAAAATATTACCTGTTCCAATAATAAGAATGTCATTCTTGCAGGCAACACATGTTACAGGACTGTAGACGTAGATGGAGTTGAGAAATAAACCTAAATAAAATACGAAAAGAAACAAGTTTGGAATTCAAGGTAAGAAAATTTATTGAGCTGTGCATTCCTTAATCCAGAAAATCAATTTCCTCTGATAAGGATAAACCTCACCAGTTCATAATTGTTAGTATATAGTTGCATAGTCTATCAGGGTGTAACGGCTTTAAAGCTTGAAGGATTGAAAAATGGGTTCTTTTGGTCCATTCTGCTTACCATTCTCAATGTCCCAAATTCTAACCGAGCAGTCATGGGAACCGGTTACAGCTCTCTTCTCAGAGATCAAACTGACACATGATATGCTTCCAGTGTGTCCACCAAGGCTGAACAACTCTTCACAGCTCTTAGAATTCCATACTTTTAGACATGTATCATGTCTGAATGAAGAATAGACAAATTCGTCAGCAAGGATAACGCAAAAATAACAGATAGCGAAAGCTATATTAAGCCCCAAGGAGCTCATTTCATTTGTTGAGGTTGTAAAGGGGCTTACTGGAGAGATAGGCTTAATAAAATTCTCAAATAAACTTAAATATTGAAACAGAAAACTGCTCATGTAAAACAACTGCAGTATAAACTTAATAGCGGTTGAAGCTTAATAGAGCTTTTCCAGTAAGCAAAAATATATTAAATATCATCTCCATATGAAATTCTGATTTTAATGCAACAACATTCTTGGCAAACTTACCCTCCGGAGATCATGATATCACCAATAGAATCTACACTGCATATTGGATGCTCGTGTCCTTCCATCAACTTAACAGAAAATTTCATGTTTCTCCAATGTTGAATATTAACAGTTGTTTCACATGCTGTCTTCTTGTTTATTGACTCTTGTTTTCTCTTTGCCTTCTTATCATCAGTGTCGTTGGTACCTTGTTCCATCTCCCCTTCTCCTATATCCATAATATACATTCAGTAACAGTAATATATCCTTCACTCAAATGGCATTAGCCAATGTAAGCCAATGTAAGCCAATTGTAAATACAAACCTTGATTTTGTTCAGTTGGTTTTTCTGTTTCATTCATCTTTTCTTCCCTTTCGTCCAGTTTCAATTCTTTCTCAGTTGATTTTTGCACCTGGGAATCATATCCCTCTTCAATGTTCAATTCCTCCAGCTTTTCTGCACTATCTGTATCTTGCTTTTCATCAAAAATTCCTTCATCGTCTTTTGTAATATTTTCTTGTTCTTTGTCATCATTATTGACCGCAAGTGAAAGAAGTTTGTGCAAATTCTCTCTTATTGTATCCCTCTGACTCACCTTCAAAATAAGTAAAATTATCAGTTAAATAGGATTTACCTTTCCCCATTCAGATGTTTCATTGTCTATTGATTAATTATTTCTTTATGGAGCTTAAAAACAACAAAAAGTTTGTGGGATGCTTGGTTATTTCGACTGCAACTATAAACAATACCTCTCTCAATATTTTATATACTACTAGATAGATGAACTTTCTCGAAGATTTACAACAACTTAAACCCCAAAACAACCTGATAATCTGTTGAATAATTGTATTTGAGATTTTGAGAAATCTGATCTTTTCAAATTCGTTGAAAAACAAACTCAGATTAGATTAAATTCAATATTCAAATACAAGTCCATGGCATCGAAATTCAAATGGATTGCTAAAGACAAAAATCGCCATTATATGTATGATATAATATACCTATAATATTAAACATCTTTCATCAAATTTACTAACAATCGAGTTAGATAACGTTGTTTTAAGCTCAGACAAAATAAGACAAAAATGTCTGAGATTCAGATTGTCAAGCACCCCGTGCAGTGCAACCATAGTTTCTAAACTGTTAGAAAACATTTTGTCCACTTACTTTTGTGTTTTCATCTTCGGATAACTCTCGCAAACCACATTGTCTTTGCAAATTTTCAATCTGACGGAGTTTTTTGCGAAGTTTTCTGATTCTTAAATCCTGGTCGCTCAGTCTCTGGTCAGCCATTGTAAACATGTGCGGCCCGGGCTCTTCTCTTTCCTTTGTGTGGTGTTTTCTTATCCAACCACAAATATCAATGTCTCTTGTCTTGGTCTCGGCTAAATTGGATGAGTACAAACCAGCAGAATATAATGGAGTCCTTTTCGAGAAAAAATCTTGTGAGGATGTTTGTGTGTTTGTTTTCACTTTTGGGGCACTCTAATCCTACCTAACCCTAATTCTAACCCCAACCCTAACTGATTGATACACCAGACAAGACACTGTCAGTAGTACTACGTCATGCATACTCCTGCGCAGTAGTGTATACATGGTACTGCGCATATACGCCCACCTTTACGGCAACTTAACCCTGACACCAACCCTAACCCTAAGGCCAATGCATCAACCAGCGTCACGTCACATATGCTCCTGCGCAGTACCTATATATATGCTACTGCGTATACTGACCACCTTTCTCCTCCGCATGACGTAACCCTAACCCTAACCCTAAGGCCAATGCATCAACCAGCGTCACGTCACATATGCTCCTGCGCAGTACATATATATATGCTACTGCGCATACTGGCCACTTTTCTCCTCCGCATGACGTAACCCTAACCCTAACCCTAACCCTAACCCTAAGGCCAATGCATCAACCAGCGCACGTCACATATGCTCCTGCGCAGTACCTATATATATGCTACTGCGCATACTGACCACCTTTCTCCTCCGCATGATGTAACCCTAACCCTAAGGGCAATGCATCAACCAGCATCACGTCACATATGCTCCTGCGCAGTACCTATATATATGCTACTGTGCATACTGACCACCTTTCTCCTCCGCATGACGTAACCCTAACCCCAACCCCAACCCTAACCCTAACCCTAACCCTAACCCTAAGGCCAATGCATCAACCAGCATCACGTCACATATGCTCCTGCGCAGTACCTATAGATATGCTACTGCGCATACTGTCCACTTTTCTCCTCCGCATGACGTAACCCTAACCCCAACCCTAACCCTAACCCTAACCCTAAGGCCAATGCATCAACCAGCGCACGTCACATATGCTCCTGCGCAGTACCTATATATATGCTACTGCGCATACTGACCACCTTTCTCCTCCGCATGATGTAACCCTAACCCTAAGGGCAATGCATCAACCAGCATCACGTCACATATGCTCCTGCGCAATACCTATATATATGCTACTGTGCATACTGACCACCTTTCTCCTCCGCATGACGTAACCCTAACCCCAACCCCAACCCTAACCCTAACCCTAACCCTAAGGCCAATGCATCAACAAGCATCACGTCACATATGCTCCTGCGCAGTACCTATATATATGCTACTGCGCATACTGTCCACTTTTCTCCTCCGCATGACGTAACCCTAACCCCAACCCTAACCCTAACCCTAACCCTAACCCTAAGGCCAATGCATCAACCAGCGCACGTCACATATGCTCCTGCGCAGTACCTATATATATGCTACTGCGCATACTGACCACCTTTCTCCTCCGCATGACGTAACCCTAACCCCAACCCTAACCCTAACCCTAACCCTAAGGCCAATGCATCAACCAGCATCACGTCACATATGCTCCTGCGCAGTACCTATATATATGCTACTGCGCATACTGTCCACTTTTCTCCTCCGCATGACGTAACCCTAACCCTAACCCTAAGGGCAATGCATCAACCAGCATCACGTCACATATGCTCCTGCGCAGTACCTATATATATGCTACTGCGCATACTGACCACCTTTCTCCTCCGCATGACGTAACCCTAACCCCAACCCTAACCCTAACCCTAACCCTAAGGCCAATGCATCAACCAGCGCACGTCACATATGCTCCTGCGCAGTACCTATATATATGCTACTGCGCATACTGACCATCTTTCTCCTCCGCATGACGTAATCCTAACCCCAACCCTAACCCTAACCCTAACCCTAACCCTAACCCTAAGGCCAATGCATCAACCAGCGCACGTCACATATGCTCCTGCGCAGTACCTATATATATGCTACTGCGCATACTGACCACCTTTCTCCTCCGCATGACGTAACCCTAACCCCAACCCTAACCCTAACCCTAACCCTAAGGCCAATGCATCAACCAGCGTCACGTCACATATGCTCCTATGCAGTACCTATATATATGCTACTGCGCATACTGACCACCTTTCTCCTCCGCATGACGTAACCCTAACCCTAACCCTAACCCTAACCCTAACCCTAAGGCCAATGCATCAACCAGCGTCACGTCACATATGCTCCTATGCAGTACCTATATATATGCTACTGCGCATACTGACCACCTTTCTCCTCCGCATGACGTAGCCCTAACCCTAATACTGGCAATAGCATTACGTCATGCATACTTCTGCGCGGTAGCCTATATATGGCACTGCGTATACACGCCCACTTTTAGGAAATTTAAATTACAAATTGATCAAAACACAAATTAGAGGTCCTCAGCACGTTTTGAACCAGTGGTCTTCAGGCTAGTTTGCAGGTAAGTTACCACTAGTCTACAGCGGCGCTTCCTAGCAGCAGAGAATATCATAAGGTCAAAGTTATGTTTCTTATTGCTGAGCGAAAACCAGTAGTACGATCTGATTATTGGTTTTACATCACAGCAGCACTCATTTTAACAATGTTAACAGCTAGTATACTTCTCTATCCAATTTATTAGTTTTGGGTGTTAAGAAACTTGCTAAAAAACTTGAAAAGCAACTAACATACTGACGTCACAGTCTCCTCTACAACACAGCTTCGTTTCCATATCAAAATACTATATATGACAATAGACTCCTTTACCACACGCTTGGCTAGTTTAACAATGTTAACATTGATAAAGAGAAGGACGATGAATTAAGGAAAATTAGACTTGGGTGTTAAGAAACTTGCTAAGAAACTTTTCGTACCATAAATAGGGTTAAAGCTAAGAAACTCTGGTACGAGGATTTTGCATATTCCTTATTAAAAAAGGATCGGTGTAACACAAAGGAAAACATTTTGAGATACTTTTATCATCTTGACTTTTAATCAAAATTCCCAATTAATCAAAACTCGGGCCTATTTAGCATACTATTAATTATTACTTATTTTCTTCCATCATAAATTAAAATAGTTATTACACTCTTCTTCTTACAATAATAATAATAATAATCAAAATAATAATAATATTACTGTGTAGCGCTTTGAATATAAGTCTTGGAGTTTATGTTAAAGAGCGCACATATCTTTCTTAGAAGAAAGTACTTTTTAAGAAAGTGGTAATTGGCTTTTGAAAGAACTGAGAAAGTTCAGTAATAATAAAATCCACAATAACAATAACATGATAACAATAATAACACTGATAATTGTAGAATAATAATGATAATATTAACAATGATAATAACTGTAGAATAATAATGAAGATGCGGTCGTGATATGATTTCCAGCCATCAACTGCAATTCATTTATCTTGTCACAAAATAACGGCGAGATGCTTGCATGTTGAAGCTTCTAAAGTGTTTTCTTCCACAAGACAATGAATTCTGTTGAAAGAAGAAAATAAGCCGGATTAGAAATTAGATTACATCTCTCGTGATTTACTTATGTATCACGCAAAAATCGTATCACGAAATATAACATTTTGGGATTACAATATTTGCATAAAATGTTTTCAAAGAAAATGGCATACAGAAACTTAGTGGACTTCAATTCTGGGATCTTTCCTCAACCTTGAAAATTATGCTCCACTTATGCCCCACTCTTATTATGCATCCATCTGGATTTAACCTAATGTACACCCATTTTTTTATAAGAAACTATGCAAAATTTTCGTACCAGGGTTTCTTAGTTTCTTAGAGTTTCGTAACTAATTATGGTACGAAAAGTCTTTTAGCAAGTTTCTTAACATTGTTGAGATTCGCTACAAATCTTTGGAAATGAAGTGTGCAAGTTGTTTTTAACATTTTTCTCGTTGAAACAACATAGAAAGCTTCTTAACTTTTTTCAGTCACACAAAATCTCCTACCAAAGTTTTGAAAATAGGGGCAATGTACGAATGCACATACGGTGCAATGTACGAATGCACATACGGTGTATGCGTGAACTTACCATCAAAGCTGATCACTCCATCTCTGTCTAGATCAGCCTCTCTCATCATCTCATCGATGACGTCATATGTGAAATTGCTTCCGAGGTTGGCCATCGCTTCTTTCAATTCATCTCGATCGATGAAGCCGTCGCCTTTCTTGTCGAACATATCAAATGCATCGATCATCGCGTCTTCAATGTCTGTTACAGCTTTCCTCGACTCGATGACATGGATGAACTCGATTAGCTCAATCGAACCGTTTTCTATGAAAAGAAAAAACCAACTTAACCCGCTTTCTCTTCAAAGCTCAAACGAAACTAGAAAGCAATGGGGTATTTAAATAGATAAATCTTCTGTTTTAGTGCCCTTTCCTTAAACTATTTTTTTCTTCTTTTTTTAAACTACCCAAGCATGTGGTAAAGGAGTCTATTGTTATATCAAATATTTTGATATGGAAACGAAGCTGTGTTGTAGAGGAGACTGTGACGTCAGTATGTTAGTTGCTTTTCAATGTGAAACTCTGGGGGGTTGTGAAAATATTGTTGATTTTATTGAGCTAAACTTGGACTTAGAAAAGTAAAAGGGAAATTTCGTTTCGTTGTATTGCTGTTCGATTTGACGCTCCGTGCACTCTCTCTTGAAACGACCCTGTTCAGAGTTTTATTTCGAAACACCCCCTCTTTAAGTGGCTTAACGTTAGTGGCTAACGGCCATAAGCCAAACAATTACGGTAAAAAGTAATACATTGCCTCATTTCGCAAATAATCCCTCTAAGTGTGATTGTTTTTACTAGATAACTGCATATCAAATAAAGAATGACCACGGTTGCATTCAGAGCTGACCCCGGTTATTTGTCCCGGTCACCCCTTTCCCCTATGGATGGTACCCCTTTTTGATCGAATCAGCTACTTACCATTGATGTCACATTCCTTGATGAGAACTTCCAGATCTCTATCAGTGAAGCGAGAGTCGAATTTTCGCAGAACTTTCTTCAGCTCGGTTGAGGATATTTGGCCATCGTGATTCGTATCAAATAATGAAAACAACTCTGTCAACTCTGTGGAAATGATCAAATGATTCAATGATTGCTTGATCAAGTGATTGAGTGATTACTTGATCGAGTGATTAAATTACGAATTGATCAAACGAAAAGATTGAGCAATTGCTTCATTGAATGAATCAATGATTACTTGATCAAACAATTAAATGATGACTTAATCAAATGATTGAGTGATTGCTTAATCAAATGATTGAGTGATTGAGTGATTTGGTAGGGTTTGATGTGATCAGTTGATCAGTTGATCAGGTGATTAGTTAACAATAATCGACAAAGTCAATCACAGATCGGTGAATCACCACGAAGGCATTTAAAGTATAGTTGAATGAATATAGAAGTCATGAGCATGCAACAAAACTGATTAAAGCAATTAAAGCAAGACATCGTAATCTGCTCAATAGACATAGCATAATGAGTTTTCATAACTGTCTTACCATCAATTTGACGATCTGTGAAACAAGCCAACGCCTGGAGACAAAAAGAAAAAATTGATTATAGTATATCGATGGGTATCGGACAATTTGTTGACCTCAAGAGAGATTTGCATTGTTGACCGTGTGATGTACAATGCTTTTCGGCATTCTTGTCGAATTACGTGAACTGGTTGCTGTCCTTGCTTCTTCCCTTCCGGACAGACACCCACATGCCTTGAAATAATTCTCTTTGAATTGGTTGATGAGAACGCTTTTGAAATTCCATTACTTTTTAATCCCCAGTTTGAGGTCCGTTGCCTCGACGCCTCGCTACGCTATCTCAAACATCCACTCTCTGGAACGTTTTTCAATTTCTCTCGTTTTGGGGTGGTATATTTGGGGGCATCAACCAGCTTGAACGTTTGCTATCTTGAACAAGGTTCAGTTTCCCTTTTGAGTTCGAAATAGAGCGGTTGTAAACTGCATTCGCATCATGAAAATTACTGTTTCATTGTGTAGCTTCTTCTCATATCTGCCTGATGCACAATTCTTTACGAGGCTAAACATTCTTAACAAATTTTGATTTTCAAACTGAAAATGCTCTTAATTATAGTCCACACCGCCACTCTAGCTTTGCTAATTTGGTTTGTGAGAGAGCTAAGATAAACAAAACATCTTAGTCCAATGAGGTCTGAGCCAGGAATTACTCGTATATTAATTGTTGAATGTTGAAGCTTAAATTCTAGAGAATTTGAGATGAGCTGCTATATTTTAAATATATTTTTACAACAGTGAATTGTTCATGGCCTCGTGGCCCAGATGAAGCATTTAATAAATGATCCAAAGGAATTCAAGCTTTCAACTTACCATTCTTTGTTAATCTTTTGAGCTGTTACTCCGTGTACTCTTTTCTCTGATTAATATTTCTTGAGAATGTGAGAAATCTGGTGACTGCTTAACGTCTTTAAATATGAGAAATTGGTTTCGATTTGACACCCGCACAAAATGATTCAAAGTTTCGAGACATAAAACACACATGCATGTCACTGCTTATACTGTCAAATGAGCTTCACATTAACAGGATTGTCCTATTATATATATTTTCAAATCATCACACAAAGGGGTTCATTCAACTTCATAATAGCAACGCTTTCTATACACCATTGTTTTTATCTTATCACACAAATACAGCAACCTCTGGCGTGTTGCTATATATATAACCTTGAAATAATATATATTTATAACTATACAGGATATTCCTTTGAAATTTCTAATTTTCCTCGTTCTATTTTCAAACGTTGAGCTGAGTCACACAACAAAAGACAACGCTTTTCATTTCCACTTGCTTGTTTCGTTAAATATTCAATTTCTAATCAATTGTTTTTCTAATTCCCGTACTTTCAAACGTTTTATTTCTCAATCAATATATATTGATAACAACACATGTTATATCGTCATTCAACTATCAAAGCAAGTCACTCCCAATTTCCAAAGACATTTATAACAAATATTGTCAGTCAATTTTTCTCATACCTTTTCACTGCTCATTACATTTTCTTTTCAATTTTACTCAACACATTTGCCATCTATTTACCTCCTGGAAACAGGCACAGACCTAAGCCTTCTACTAAATTAAATACATTGGTCAGGGGGTAAGAACAAGCACACCACTACATCTATAAAAAACGTTCTTCCCGTTGTGCTAATTGCTAATGGTAACGTAAACAATAACAACCGAATCCACAAAAACAACAAACTTATTTCACACCGTTTTCACAAGCGTGGATGGAGGGGGTGTGCATTATTTTATTTTACACAAAAACATTGAAAAAGACAGCATGACAATGTCAAATGATTATTTCCTCCATGGTCTTGTTGTCCAGCTTTGCCACGCAGTCGTGAGAAAACACTCTTCTAACTGCCCTGTCATGTCATGTCACCAAAACAAGTGATGCAGCATTGTTTATAATCAACAAGAGTTTTGCCGAGCTTGAGACATTTGTTGAAGCTGAAAATATTATTGCTCCTTTCGTCATTTTGTTTTGTTTATGCCATTGATTGTTTGTTATATCTTTAGTCACAAATTGTTGGTCTTATTCCATAATGGATTGCTGTTTATTTACATTGATGCTAGCATCTTCACTTCACACTGATGTTAACATCTTCACAAACTCTGCAAAAAATTTGATGAAAGCAATTACTGTTTGGAATTTCGTCTTGCCGTCTGTGGCAATAATAAACAAATTAAATATATTGATACTTCAAAAGCGTCTATATTATATTGAGTTATTCGTTTCCGCATTGGCTTTTGTCTAGTATTTTTTATAAGAAAGCATTTTTTCAGCCCAGCTCTCGAACTTTCTTAGCTATTTCCAAATTTCAGTACTAAAACTTTCTGAATGCTTTCTTAGAATAATTTGACCAGTTTTGTGTTACTGCGCATGGGCGAGAAGGCCCTTGTTTTTATTCAACAAAACTTTCGCACCCAAACTCACATTTCCCTGGTAGGGTAATTTCCGTTTGAAAACAAGAAAATTAAAATTTTTCAACTTTCTTATATTTTACAAACCCAGTACTGAACTTTATTAACTTTTTTACGAGCCGAGCCCCGAGCCCTAACCTCTTTATAAAACAGCTTTCTTTATAAAAAAAATATGTATTGGCTCCATCGACAGGTCAGCAAAAACATCTGTCATCGTTACCACGACTACTAACTGTTTTCATGTGCGTTGGAGTGCACAAAAAGGGGGTGGGCACAGCAATAACAAGGTGACACGTGGAGAGGTTAAGAGGATAACAGGGGGGCGGTGCTTCATGCCTTTGCTCGTTTTTTACGCGGGCGTTCACGGGGCGTTCACACTTGTAGCATCAGATCCATAACAACAGCTGCAGAACATGCAGCAATTATTATTATTTTACCTTCGTAATTGATTTGCCCATCGCCATCAATATCGATTTCTCTGATCATTTCATCGACTTCTTCTTCTGAGAATATTTCTCCCATTTCAAGAGCAGCATCTTTGAATTCAGCAACGCTTATGCTGCCACTGCCATCGGCATCAAAAACTCGAAAGGCGTCGCGAAGCATGTCCTCGTCACTGAAATCTTTCATTTTCATTGCCATCATACAGAGAAATTCGGGAAAGTCGATTATTCCATTACCTGTAGATTACAATTATCAAGTTTGACTCAGTCCCTCCCTGGTCAAAACACAATCGTCAATTTTATACACGTCGATTTAATTCTATAGTGACGTTTACTTGTTGCTTTATTTCCTACTGCTTATCGGGGTTGTCCAAATGTCAAGAAGTCTCAGACTTACTAAGAACTGCACCCCTATAATGTCCAAAATAAGGGGTGCAATTCTTAGCAAGTCTGGGACTTTTCAGATATCTATGAAGTAGGTATTTCGGTCCCTCCCGCAATAACTTCCACCATTCTATGGTCATGGATGATATGTGTATGTATCTGTATATATGTATATATGTATGTACGTATGTATATATATGTATGTATGTATGTATGTATGTGATGGTGTGGATGGTATATGACGTACCATCAAAATCGACTTCATTGATGATATCTTGTAGTTCTTCTTCCGTTGGGTTCTGTCCCAATGTTCGCATAAGAGCACCAAGCTCCTTTGTAGTGATGTAACCAGTTCCATCTTTGTCGAAGAGAGAAAACGCTTCTTTGAAATCTTCAATAAAATTGACAAAATTACTAATTAAAGCACAATACTCATGTATCAATTGTTTTGGTATCTTCATACTATATCACAAGCCACATGCATATTTCATTAACTGGCAATTTTTCCTTTGCAGGTTTAGAAAAGTGAAAGACGCAGGTTGAAGACAGATGAAGAGTTTATTGATGGTAAGAACGTATCCAATATTTGATAGCTTAGACATAAAGTATCTTCATCACTAAAAAGAGATATTCTATGGTCAAGGAGTGTCAGACACAATAACATTTCAATGTTGAAGAAAATATTCAATCTTCAAAGTGGAGCTCTATCGCAAAAGGTTGATAGAACATATTCCAAAAATTTATCTGATGATCACAAAAAAGATTTCCTATATTAAAAAGGGGAATCGCATCTTTTAAAAGAAGAAATAATATCTTTCAAAAAATATTTCATCTTCACAGAGATATATTCTTTGTAAAGATAGGAGCTTAATTGTAAACTGTTTCCCGCTCACCTTTGATCTCATCTTCCGTTAACTTCTCGACCTGTGGAAGTATAGATAGTATGATAATTTCACGAAGAGAAGAGAGAGAAATGAGAGTTCTAAGATGTTGTTTATGAGATAATTTCCCAGGTCATCTGACCTGAACTGTATATACTGTGAACAAGTGAAAATTTTGCCAGCCGGCATAAAGAGCTTCCCAACTCTCGCACCAGCTTGCTATTTCGTTTACATGCTTTATTATTCATAATATTCAGTATTTTCAAGAAAAGTTCTCCATGGGGCCTCCTTGAGCCACACTGTTATAGTGGCTTAAATTTAAGAATCGCTCGTTGGAGCTCAAAACAGGTTACGCGTATTAAAACAACAGTATAATGTCAAACAAATTTGAACTCAGGTATAGATGAAACTTGGACAATTATTTTTAAATTTTAGAGCAATTAAACAAGACTTTAAGTCGGTTTTTTCTTAGCTTATTTCTTTTAACCATTAAACGGTTGAGCGGCGAACAGGAAAGGGATAATTATTGAAAGATTTGCAAAGCAATGAGTTTAGCAGACGCGATTCCTTAGCTAAAATCAAATAACTTCAAGATTTTACTGATCTCTATTTGAACAATTGAATAGATTTGGCCAAGATTATAATTAAAACCAAGAACATAAACCGTATGATTGTTCTTTTCTATCAATCCCAAAGCATGTATCTCTTGCTTGTTTACAATTGAATTGAATAGTGCTCTTAATCAATGTCCAGTTAAGTTTCGTGTGCACTGGACCGTTTTATTTGTTTGTTTAAAGTTTGTCTGATTAAGAAAATCTTTGTAAAGATTAAAGTAATTGATTTACTGAAATTCTTGACCCGAACTGGGCTCCGTATTTGTTTTAGAGAATAGAATTATCGTCGAAGGGAATATTAACTCAGCATACAATACAGCTTATACCATCCCAACATTTTTTCAGAATTTACAAAATTTTAGATGAAAAGATAAGCCTGAGACGGTATTGTTGTAATGTTAGTTGTGTCAATGCTAATATTGAGGCAAGCAACCATTCTAGTGAAAGAAATAAAATATAAAGAGAGGAAACCTTTGAATCTCGAGTGAAAGGGCGACTAAGAGGGTGTTTTATAATGATGTGTGTGTAACCAACAAAGGAGCAGTTATGAGGTAACTCTGATTTTGGGAACGTGAATAGAAGGCACAGCATATGCAACTTGTTAGCTACCGCTATAGAGGCACTGTTTCAAAAATAAAGAGTTAAAAAGAACTCTAACCAACTGCGTAGAAACAGTCAGCTATTGTAGCACAAAATTGAAAATAAAAATTCCGAGAGTATATGCACGCAGGGAAAAAGTCGTTTTTAAAACAAAAACATGAAAACATGCCGATCCAGAATATAAATTGCATGGGAAACATGCAATGAAACAGTCCAATAACAACTCACACAGCTTTAGTTCAATATTAGAGAGAATAACAGTTTGAAAAAGCAACTTAGAGTACAGAAAATAAATAAAAAGAGTTGTTATTAGACCTAGATGTCAGCACTTTTTCATAATTGAGATGGTTGCTCAATTCGGAATCAGTGAAAATAGGCAAACCTTCTTGCTGACCCAAATGATGTGACTTGAATATACAAATAAATTGGTTAGCAAAACGCATAACAATAAAATTTGTACTTCAAACCCTAAGGAATTAAACCCGTGACATTTTTCAAACACCAAATAGTAGACCTGCCTAAAATTAATGATTTTTCACGTACAAAATATCATACCAGTTTAACAAGCTCTTGCTTTGTGAGGTCTTCGTAAATATGAGCAGTCTTGCTTTTTCTAGAAGCCATTTTTCGTTGCAAAAATGTTACGAAGACGACTTGAATAAAATAACGCAGCTAGGAGCGCACGAGAGAATATTCGAATCTTATCTTTATCTCTTTCAATCCTCGTTCTGATTCCACGTCTCAATATGCTCGTTGTTTTGAGGTCCGTGGGCCAACAGCTGTCTTGTAACAGTTTATATGCAGAGAAGAGGCGAGCAACAGATAGATCTCACTGCCCAGAAAGATTCAGGTGCTGTTCAACAATCACTTGCTACACACCATGCCTTCTGCTATACCAAGAATCGCGTAAAGATCAGCTAACTAGTGTTAGAAAACTAAAAACAACAAACAGAACAGTGGGGATAATCTCCGCCAGATTAACATTTGTGTTTGAAAGAAAGCAGTATTGTGTTATGCTTTCTCTGTATTTCTAAACTCTATATCTTTTAGTGGTTAACTCTGTGTTGCAGTGAAGAAGTTATGACATGATGAGGATGATAGTGTGTATATTGCTAATGATATTATTTTGTGGTTAATTACTTCTGGGTTGTGGTCCTTCCAATTATGTCTAATATTGAGTTAACAAGCGAGACAAACATCTGTTTCTCTGAATCGCTTCATGTGGTGCAAGTTACACTCGACTGGCCGGGTCCCAACATATTGTATTTTTTAATAATAATGTTTATAAGAATGCTGAGGCTTAAAAGTGTTAAAAGACAATGGAAGTTTAAGAATAACAACTGCAAACCTTCAACCTAGGGAAAAATTTTAGCACTCGGTCAAGATCATTAATTGGGACAAATTGGGACAGATTGGGACAAATTGGGACACCATTGTAACCACACAGCAAAGATCGCATAGCAAGCAGTCTCTATTGCAAAATAGCTGTACATTTATAGCAAAGGAATTTGCCTTCTCAAATAATCCCCGGTCATTAATTATCATTTGTTTAAAGTCATTTGAAATCAGCAATTTTTGACGGGGGAAGCTTTAAATAATTCAGAGCTTGCAAAACAAAATGGCGCCCTAAGCTGCTTATAATTATTCGGAGCCTCGTTCGCACTCTGGTCTCTCTAATATTCTATCTCTACTAACAATCTATCCGCCGGGCAATCACTTAATCGGGTCAAATTAAGATTAATTAAATTCTCATAAGGTCGATCTATTCCGGGCGCGTAAAGTAATCGACTTTTAGCGTTCGTTCTTTTGGGAACTTTTTTTGCCTCTTCCTTTTTCTGGAGACATTGGAGAGATGGAAAGCGCGTTTTTTGGTTAATTCTCCGGAAAATCGCAGACTTCACAGTCTCCAAACTCTTCTGTCTCCAGAGCAAGAAAACTTTGGAGATTTTGCAGAGATTCTCGTTTTCACGTGACACGGCGTTCAAATCAAGGCAACCTAGCTTGTAATTTCCACCGCAATCAGCAACTTGTTTTCAAAATGAATCAAATTGAATATCTCGAAACTCTCCCATTGCGTTTTTTTTGGAATCATGGGTCGGAAGTCTGCGAACTCTACTTTTATGCGAATTCGGAAGAGACAAATTTTCCCAAAAGTACACACCCTTATTTGAAATTATTTATATTTTCATTAAAGCTCCATCCATTCCCCGATCATATGGTTCATGAAATCCCCGATTTCCAATTCCAGGCTTGTTCCAGGTCCATGCTTTCCCATGACACCTCATGCAGCCAGCTTGGTAGAATCACCTCTCTATCTCTATGTGTATGCATGCAAGCTACTCATAAACGTCAAATAACCAATCAAACGCCCTAGGCGTTTGTTTAAAATGCTCGATACCTTACCCTAGGCGTTTATTAGAGAGTGTTTTTATTTGGCAAACGGCTATTTATTTGAATATGGGCCTTTAATCGATGATTGACAGTAAATGATTTCTTACCAATTCTCCCTTTGCAAGGAACTCCTGTTTCATCTGAGGTGTCATTGTTGTCATTGTCGTCATTTTGGATAGTCTTACTTGTCTTTACCCCCTGAAGAAAAAATACAGGTATTCTTCATGATGTCAAGACCGCACATTTTGCCGATGCTAGGGGTGTTGGAAGAGCTAGGGGTGTCTGAAGCAAAGGGGGACAGGGATTATTTGAAGGCCACTTTTGGGCGTCGCATTTAAATAATTACAGAGTTACAGAGTTACAAATTACGTTTTGACAACTTGTGCTTGTTGCAAAACAAAAGCCGTAATAGTTCAAAGTGAGCACTCCTCCCCCCTTGTGCCCCCTTATAAAAGGCAATGGGCAGCTGCCTTGCCCCACCTCTTTTCCAGCATCAATAGCAAGAACTAGAGTATAGTTCAACAACACACTACCTCCGGGAAATATTCTGCTTTGAATGTTATCATCAATGAAGCATATGATCTAACCGGGGGTAAGGCTGCATTTAGATCTAATGCGCAATGTAGGTAAAGGACGTTAACTTACCTTGTTAAACTTTTTGATAGATGTTAAGCTTTGCAAACCTAACGGATTGCACCAATTGGTAAATTATTGCCAGATAAGATAACTTGAAAGATAAAGTAAGAAAGGGTTGAATGCGTTTTTAGATACAAAACATTTCAATTTAACAAGATTTAAATCGTGATCGATCAACTCACCTTTATTCTGAAACAGGATTGCTCGACTTTCGTGTCGCTTACAGCCAAGATTACTTAATTACCTTTAGCAACATGTTTTGTTATTGTTTCAGTATTATAACTGAAGAGAATACGTGAGAGGAGAGAACAAGTTGAATCGCTTTGCCTGCGAAATTCCCAATCGACTTTGTGCGAATCGCTTGATCTGCTGGCAATGTTTTGAATTCTCGACGTAAAACGCTTGATAATTGTCTTTGCTAGAATCCTGCCTGTGTTTAGCCAGTGTTTACTGACTTTATTCTGAGATTTGTGTTGTAATTAATCAGGCCTAAGAATAAGCAGACGTTTGGACTTTTCAAAATGCCGAAGATTAAAAATTCTCTTCGAAATTCCCCAGCTAGGATTAATCGACAACAAACAATACTAACTCAAAACCGGTTGATGCTGCTCTGAAGCGAATGCAAAACACTCCACTTTATTATTCACTTTATTATTCATTATCATTCGCTCTTTTATCATCTATTATTCTTTTTTCTCCGACGTTTATGTTTTGACAACATGAGGCATTGTTAATTTCACAGCGAATCTTTTTATTTCTTTGCATGTCTCTTTTCATAAGAATTAAAGAAATTTCTGTACTTGGCTTTAGGATAATTAGAAAGCTGTAAAATTTTCATTCCTAAAAATGATTCCATTGAATTCAGTTTGTGCACCACAATGGTCTTTGAGAATATCAAAAATTGGTTTCGAAAACATTGCAATTTTTTACTTTTATCTATACAAGTGTTTCTTGTAACGCAATAAAAGTCTTGAAAAATCAATTTCACATTCTTTATATATTATTTTTAATTTTCAGCAACTTTGAGGCTCATCACCTTAATAAATATTATATTTACAGAACGAAGTTTTTAAGAAGAAATTTTTTTTAATATAAAGAATGCTCCTTCTGAAAGCAGGTGTACAGTCAACTCTGTTTAATTCGAACACCCTGGGAAAGCGCGAGAATGTTTAAATTGCAAAAAGTTCGAGTTATAGAGGTTTTTTTATAAGAATTGGTCCAATAGTGATCCTTGAAGGGACAGAGAATTTCGTTCGAGTTAGATAGAGTTCGAATTACGCGAGTTCGAATTATGCAGATTTGACTGTATTCTCTTCTGAAGAAAAACTTTTCTTGATCAGATGATAGCACCCTGTCTCTTAGAAAGAATGAAATTTGTGGTAAAGGAACTAATTTCTAAAGTTAGAAAGCCTTCCTATGAGAATATGACGCCTGAAAATACCTTTCCGAACTGCTGAGCATCGGGTCTTCGTGTCAGCTTTTCTCCACGAAATTGATATGAAAGAGATAAAGCACAGTAATAGCGTTGGCATCCAGCCCACTACGAGCGTATACAGTGAGGAAAAAATTCTCGAAATCGGATGAAAAAGTCCCCTCTTTGTTAATAATGGAAAAAGAGACAGTGATAAACGCAGTTTAAGCATGGGTGGAGTCAGCGCTGACGTAATCGTTGTCTTAATCCAGAAAAAACACGTGGAAGAAAAACTCGAGATTTCACATGGAATAGCTTGAATAACATTATCTTGTCTATACAATGTCAGACTCATGCAACATTTATAACACGTGCTGAAACTAGCATCTTAGCTTAGAAAATAATTACTTCATATTTAGTCAAAAATACCTGTATGGACAGCTAGCTAAAGTTGAGTTAGAGTCAAATCTGTATGCAGTGAAACCTTCATTTAACAAACACCCATTGGATAAATGAATCTAATCCATCTGTTGTTTAGAGGTGTGTTGGGTATATAGAGGTGACTGTTAAAGGATGCTTCACTGCATTGTTTGAACTCATGCAATTCAAGCTCTATCTAATACCAACAAAGTTATCTGTTCCTTGAAAAGTTGCTAAAAACCCTGATTCTTATCACACAAGTCCCTATATTTCAAACGTTTTGTCACTGGGACATTTTCAGGCCTTCCAAGGGGATGTTTGAATTAAATCATGCTACAGAGTCTAAGAAAATTATTGGTTAAATCAGGGTTCTTGGTTAGGAGGGAAGGGGAGGATACTTTGGGGGAAGGGAGGGAAGGGGTTAGAAAGAAGGAATCTTGACAAAAATAGAAAAACTATTTTAAGAACATGAAGTGAAAATTACAAAGTAAAAATTAGACACCAACTTGGCATTTCAGCCTTATTACATAGCCCTTTTTTATTTATCTTAATAAAGAAAAGATGAGTTTGAGTTGACTACAAGTTTACTCCATTATACTCGACAGATTTCGATGGATCGGCCGGATACTTCTTTTGAGCATACGTCATCAACCGTTTCAATCCCTGAATATACTTTCTTTGTGTTTCATCGTTCAAAACGTGAGCAACATGTTGTGAGAAGATCTTTTCTCTTCCTGTACGTGCATGAATACCAACCATGGTAACACCGATGGGCCAGGGGGCATTGCCAATTGCCATCTGAAGGTAAGCGTCACTTGCTTTGACGTAATCCCTCTCCAGCATAGCCGATATGATTTGCCTTAGGAACTCCAAGATCTCATCTCCTATTGTCTTGGATTTGAGTTTTCCATACAGCGGTCGTAGGTATGCAGCTGTTTGCGTGAAACGTCCGCTCTCCAGTTTCCCCTGCAGGCTTGACTTAACGTTCTGCTCTCGTGAATTCAAATCACCTGCCCATAAATGTTGAAGATGTTTCATGAAGACAAGGATGACTTCAATGTTCTTATCGGCTTGTTCAATGTCACTGAGATCTTCTGCCATTGTTTGGATTGTCTCTAAATCAATAAAGTCTCCCTTCACCCTGATGTCACTGGCCTCTTTCGAGTTAGAAACCCCTTGTTGGTTGACGATTTCGTCCAGAAAATCCTGGTCAATTTTATCCATGGCAGCTTTGAAATCATTGCGAAGACCCTTATCATCTTCTTTCGCCATCATTTCGACGTATCGTAATCTTTGAGCGACTTCATCTTCGGTTTCACCGAAAAGTTTTATCGGCTCTCCTCGCTCTCTCAGCCTTTTAATAACCTCCTCGTGTGGAAGTTTCTTGTCCTTTTTATCATGATCGTATCCTTTTTTTCCTTTCCCCAAAGTTTTTGCAACTGTGATATTATCACAACCAGACGAAGATGATGATTGTGATGGGCCTAATATTTTATTGCCTTTCGCTCGCTCCTCTTGCTTTTTTCGGTACTCTTCGGCCTGTTTTGCAACCAGTTCACCACGTCGAAAATATTTTTTATTCGCGGTGACTTCATTTGTATCGATTTGCTTTCTTTTTCTTTCAATTTCAGCTTGCAAAAAATCCATAATTTGATGATGTATCTATGTCTTTGTTATTTACCACCGCGATTAAATAGTATACGAAACGAATATTCGTCTGAATGGATAGTGGAGTGAATGCTCCTTCGCAGTATGCTTTGCGCAGCGGCTTGTATCATCCTTCTTCATGTGACTTTCCTAGAGACCATAGCTTGAGACGTTGCCCTCCAAATTTGCGGCTTTTAAACATGGAAATAAATGGTGATGTGGATATGGTTGATTGCGAACGAAGCTGTGACACGGTTGTCATTTTAGATGCAGGAGCGCAATATGGAAAGGTATGTCTGTATTATTTCAATTGCACGTGCTTCATCCTTCCTTAGGCCAGTTGCCATGCCCCACGCGGTTTATTCCTTTGCACCAAGGGATTAGATTTCGCGGGGATCAAAATGGTTTGATTTTTTCATGGTTGCATCTTTGCTAGGTTATTGACAGAAGGGTGAGAGAGCTTTGTGTAAATACCAACATCCTCCCTTTGGAAACCCCAGCTGAAAAGTTAAAAGACGCAGGCTATAAGTGAGTATATTTACCATTTTACTTGACCCAGTACAACACTTTCACATACACCACGTGGTCGGGAAGTAACAGCGTTATTAGAGCTACCGTTTGACAACCTGTTTCAGAATTTAAGCAAGTGTAGCCCAACCGTATTTTCGAAAGCCCCGTGGATTCAGATATTGCTCTTCACTTCAAGGAGTTCTTACTTTGGATTATATCTGTGTACGAAAACATATTCAGGTTTCATAACATTTATTATCGATTTTTCTTATAAATCAGGGCCATAATCATCTCTGGTGGTCCTGGAAGTGTCACTGATCCCACGGCTCCACAGTGGGACAAAAATTTGTTCAACATCGGACTTCCAGTTCTTGGGATTTGCTATGGAATGCAGGTATGATTGGACGTACCTGGTCCCAAGAAATTTCCTCAAGACATCTCAACATGATGAGTCAATTAAGTGGTAATTAGTTTAACATCAGCTCATGATAATGATTTGTGTCTAAACTCTACAGGCTATGAATTTGTCATCTGGTGGAAAGGTTGCCAAAGGATCAGTGAGGGAAGATGGACAGTTCGTGATAAACGTTGACAACACATCGTATCTTTTCCTGTGAGGACTTCTCTTTAGCTTAATTTTAAATTAATATTTTAATGCTCGTTAAGCAACATGCGTATTGCCATCGATGCTGGGACATTAACGACTCTCGCAAATTTTGCATCTGTTCATCATTTGTTTTCCTCCCTGAAACGATGTTGTCTCTAAAGACAGTCTTATTCAATATCAACAAAATTCAATTTTTTGCGGTGACCACAAGGGTTTGGTTGAGAGAACAACATTGGTTTAGGTTAAGTGGGGGCTTGAATAAACCCCACAAGAAGTTAATGTATTGTTTTTGTATTAACGTTTTAACGACAAATGTTTTAACGACTTTTGTTGACTATTAAAGATGCATGTTCCTGTTTTGTCAATCATTTCTTATTTTAATCAAGTTAATTAATTCAGAGTTGAATAGCTGTTGCCTATATTAACAGCTATTCAATTAGCTGTAGCTAATATCTATTGGCTACAGCTAATGGAATATGTAAAAAAGCTGTTGCCTATAGTAACAGCTATTCAATTTGGAATCTGTTGTTGTTGCTGTTCACTATATTGCAGACTTGTTGATTTATGCAGAAATTTGCAAGAGCAAGAAGATGTCTTGTTGACTCATTTTGATGAGGTTACAGAGGTAGCACCTGGGTTTAAAGTCACTGCAAAATGCGGGAATACAATTGTTGGTGAGTTATAATTTGTTGTCATTTTTGGTTGCTGCTTTCAGCATTCTCTGTGACACATAGTCTCATAATGTTACCATGATTTAATAGCCATAGTCATAAAACTCTATTCTGCATCATTTTCAGCCATTGAATGCCATGATAAAAGACTCTATGGCCTTCAATTTCACCCTGAAGTAGATTTGACACAAAATGGTGCAACAATGATGAAGAATTTCCTTTTCAAGGTAATCGTTGTGTACTGTAATGCTTTGATTAAATGCCTCCCTCCAAATAAGGGCCCCCTATTTAAAAATTTTCTCAATAAACGCTTCCCTCAAATAGATGCCCCCTTGTAGAAAGACTTTGAAACACACACTGTCTCTAATGCTCCACTCTCTTTAATGATCTTCTATCTCTGATGCTCCACTGTCTCTAATTCTCCTTTAGCTCTCATAAGCCAATTAACCACCTGTCTCAGTGGCCCTCTTTTATGGAAGGTTCATTGCTGTGTCATTTACATGTGTTGACATTCTTCATGGTTGATGCAGGTCGCTGGTTGTACCCCCAATTACACGATAACTGACAGAGAAAAAGTCTGCATTGAAGAGCTGAGAACGAGAATTGGGCCAAGGAATAAAGTTTTGGCAAGTGAAATGAGATGTTTTTTTATTAATTCTCCTGCAGCCTTGATTATCCATTTAAATTGAACCATTCAGGGCTATTATCCAAGGACATCTGAAACATTAGGCATTTTTTAAGGATACACCAAAATGTCTCTCAAGCCTCGTTATTTTCTATTGTTGGTCTTATTTTATTGTTGTTTCTTTTTAATCTGAGCTTTTGTGTTCTTGTAGACCATGTTTATTGTAAAGCAAAGAGTTTATATTCTACTTCTACTTCTTCTACAATGTTAATCAACAACTTCAATACTGAAGGCTTTTGTTGATGTAATTCGATTTATATTCGATTTTTATGTTACAGGCTTTGCTGAGTGGTGGTGTTGATTCTACAGTCTGCGCAGCCCTGCTTCACAAGGCCATTGGCGAGGAAAGGGTTATCGCCGTTCATATTGACAACGGATTTTTAAGGAAGAATGAGAGCGAATTAGTGGAACAGTCATTGACGAAGATTGGACTGAAACCAAAAGGTCAGGGGAATGTATATCAATTCTCAAATGTGAATGCAATGAGATATTGATTGGAAGCAATAATTACTTGTTGCATTAGAGGTTTTTAGAGTGAGGATCGACCGTACTATGAAATAGCTCAACAACAGCATTTCCTTCATTGTGCCCCAAGGTTTTTATTCTGCAGATCTAGATTCCATTATGATTCCGCTGAGAATCTGTTCTTAGTCCGTTTCCAATTCCATTCCAGTTATTAACGCTTGGCATTCATTCTATAACGGCAAAACTGAGGTAACAGTCAAAAAGGGGGACATGAATATTCGCCAGACCATCGGACCTCTTCACAGCGTATCAAACCCAGAAGATAAACGAAAGATCATTGGCGATATGTTTGTCAAGGTAAAGGATATGTTTTTACTATCACATTGTTATACAGAGCTCCTTTGTTCTTGTACTACCTCCCTAGCCTTTTGTACTATCCAACCTCTGAGTTCTAGCTCCCCAGTCTTTGGTAATATCCAAGTTCTGAGTACCAGCCCTCTACCCCCTTGTCTTTGAAGTTGCTCCGCTGAGCCCTTTAGCTCTTTGAATTTTCTTTTCCCGTCATGTTCAATTGTTTGTTCGATTTCCGATGGATGTTATTGTTAACTTGCCGTCTTGATTTCTTTTCCAAGGTTGTTAATACAGCGATGAAAGAGCTCAAACTTGACCCTGAAAGCACCCTTCTAGCTCAAGGTAAGGAATCAATAATAAATTAAGTCTCCCCCTTAAAAACGTATCAAGGCACATTGCTTGTCATTGAGCTACAAGTTTTTTTCCAGGGGGCTCCTATTTTTTTCTTTGTTTTTTATAGGCACCCTTCGCCCTGACCTTATTGAGAGTGCGTCACTTATGGTCAGCGGTAAAGCTGACGCCATCAAAACCCATCACAACGATTCAGAACTGGTCAGGGAACTTAGGAAAGAGGTCAGTCTCGTTTTCAATATTCTACAATTGCCTATCGCAAGATATAAACGCCCGATATCACAAACGCTAAAGGGAAAAATGACAAAAGATAATTTGCCATTCCAAGGTTTGGTTAAATCGGGGACAATTGTATACTATGAAGTAGTTTAGGGGTAGGGGGCGTTATAATTTAGTTTGTTGTACTGGGATTTGTCTCTTTCTATTCTTTTCTTGACAATACAGTTAACCTTGCTCCACTCTCTCTAGCATGGGTTCCATAGCATGGGTTTCAAGGCAGACCTTTGGAACCCATGCTATGTGTCCGCTGCATAGAGGATCTTTACACTGCGTTCGCTATTGACAGTGACCCGACCAAGGTGGTCGCTTTAGCGAGGTGTCCATTGCGAGAGATTTTGCTGCATAATTATGTTACTGCATTTATTGATTTCACCAGGGTCGGGTTGTTGAACCTCTGAAAGATTTCCACAAAGATGAAGTCAGGATTATTGGCAAGGATTTAGGCCTACCTGCTGAAATCGTGCAACGTCATCCCTTCCCAGGTTTGTGTATTAACATTCTCTCTCATGGTTGAATTACATGTTCTTGACTCTATTCCATTGTATAATGCTTTCTTTTTGTCTAAAGGTCCTGGTCTTGCAATCCGTGTTTTATGCGCTGATGAACCATACGTTTGTAATGATTTCGCTGAGACAAACACCCTACTTGGGTTCATCATCGATTATTCAAATGCTATCAAGAAGGTAATTTCTTGATTTTATTAGATTTGTTTTGGAAAAGCCTGCTTCTTTAATTACACATTCTCTTGGAAAAGCTTTCTCCTTTAATTGGCTTTATTTCGGATGATCTTTATTTATTTAGACATTATTTTTGAAGAACCTTCTTTTTAAATTAACCTTTTTTGGAAAAAGCTGGCTTTTTGAACTTAGTTATTAATCCAATCATCCGCTTACGTTATTACTTCTATAGCTTTTTTCATCATTTCTTTAAACCCCTTCAAATCCTTTTCTTACTGGCACTAATCAATACTTGTACTTGCAAACTGCTGTATTATTCTCGCCTCGAAAGGTGTCTACCTTAAACATGCAATCTTTATGCTAAATTAATATTCCAACGCACCTTATTTCTAGCGTCATCCCTTGCTTAACAACATGCAACAACAACTGTCGAAGCAAGAACTCAACACACTCGAAAGAGTTAGCTCGAATTTCCACGCATCATCGACTTTGCTGCCAATTAAATCTGTTGGTGTCCAGGTATGCTATCTCCCACTCTTTGCTTTGTTAACATTGTTTATTACCCCCACCCACACTAGCTCACATTGTTTACATACACATTGTTTTTTACCCCTATTTAGACTTTCTTTACATTGTTTTCTACCCCCGTCCAAATCCCCTGCTTTGCCTGTAAATCCAATATAGCCAGACTAATGCAAAGGGGTATTGTATTTGATGGAGTAATACACAGACATTATTCCTGTTTTTTTTTGCAGGGCGATTGTCGAACATACAGCTATGTTGCTGCGATATCAAGCGATGTTGAACCGTGCTGGACATCGCTGATGTTTTATGCCAAGATTGTGCCAAAGCTGTGCCACAATGTCAATAGGTATAGTAATTTTGATCACTGTGATTGCAATGATCAATGATTTGGGGTTACTGCAATAATCAATGATTCATGTGATTGTTGCAATGATCAATTATTTTTGTGATTACTGCAATAATCAATGATTCATGTGATTGTTGCAATGATTGATCATCAGTGATTGTTGCAATGATTGATCATCAGTGATTGTTGCAATGATTGAGGATCAGGATAGAGCCGTTATCGAGGTCAACTTTTATTACAGGGAGAGAAGGGTTGGGGTAAATGTCAGTGGTGGGGGGTGAATTGTCCATGATAGGGGCTTGTGAGAGGCAGTCACTTTGAAGTGGAAGGATAATCTGAAATATTCGTTGATACACTAGGCTTATTAGAATAGAAATCTCTTCGGGATAGAATTGTCCTCTGTGAATAAAACGCATTAGAACGTTT
Source organism: Sanderia malayensis (assembly GCA_013076295.1). NCBI lineage: Eukaryota > Metazoa > Cnidaria > Scyphozoa > Semaeostomeae > Pelagiidae > Sanderia > Sanderia malayensis. Next base: position 1,617,221 of record RQOL01000824.1, on the reverse strand, counting down.
TTGCAATAGTGATTACGATAAAGGTATTTCCTTTATAATTACTTCTAATTTTTGTTGTTATTATACTTTTTGCAGGATAGTGTATGCATTTGGTGGCAAGATTGTTCATCCAATTCAAGATGTCACGCCAACTAGTTTGAATCCAAAAGTTCTTGAAACTTTACAACAAGCTGATCATGTTGCCAACGCAACACTGTCAGAATACGGTATGTTTCATTCATTAATAACAAAACTTCTCGATTTGGGGCTGCTTTATCCCCGTCAACCACTTCTAACTCCCCAAACCCCCATAGGGTTGCTTCTCTGATTTTTATTATTTCTTTGCTTAGGTGCAATGTCATGTGTTAGTCAGATGCCCATTGTCATGTTACCGCTTCATTTCGATCGCGACACGATAATGAGGCTGCCCTCGTGTCAAAGATCCATTGTTATTCGAACTTTCGTCACGAATGATTTCATGACTGGAATTGCAGCCACTCCTGGCAAACAAATCAGCGAGGAGGTAGGTTTTCGTTTTCTCACGATTTCCACTTTTTTCTTCTGGAAATATTGAGATTTCACCAGCGAACAGGTTATTGTCCAAAAACAATAGGCTATTATTTATTTAACAGATTATCAACCTGGAGGTTTTTATAATATACAGGTCATAATATACAGCTTACTTGGGAGGCTGTGGTTTGGCAATGAATATTCTAAATTCATTGTAGCTATTCTGGTTGCTGAGTTTATTTTATTTTTAATCCAGGTTATCCGAAAATTAGTAGAAAGGATAAAGGCCGTGCCTGGAATTTCTAGAGTCTTGTTTGATCTGACTTCCAAGCCACCAGGAACAACTGAATGGGAGTAGATAATTTATTTCTTTTTTTGGACTTTTTCTATTCGATTTTACGAGTTAATCTTTAATTTTGTAATCCCGATTGTTTTAACTAATGTATTCACAAGGTTTTACGCGTAACTTATTTTTTTCAATTCGATAATATTTCGAATTTTTTTAGATATGAAATGTCTAAAGGATGTTTAATTTTCAAGAGCATACTTGTTGGAGAAATTGTAGCTGGCTGGTTTTCCGGAGAACCAACCCCAAAAAAGTATCCATCATGATTTCTGTCCCAAATATTCTTTTTTTTTATTTGCAAGAGCTCGTGGTAGTGCAACACCCAAGAGTCTATGTGGTGCTAAGGGTGGGAATTCAAACGTGCAGGAGGAACCCTATGTGGGCCTCGTTTTAGCGTGAACTGAAACTGAGCAATGAAACTGAGGTATGTTATCGAACACGAGCTTCGAACAAAGAAAAAGGCCTAGTCCATTTCTCGAACCTTCTACAATATTTTGAGTCACGGTCATTCAGCAAATATCCTCGTCTATAAAAGAACTGAAGCGATTTCAATTGCAGTTATTCAAGAGAATTTATCTGGCAGGCCAAAGAGTTTAATTAGTACATTATAGGTTGTATATTTTTCTTTAAAAATGCAGTTGACAATAGCTGCTGGGGAAACCGTTTTTCCTGTTGACGTGAGCGGTGAGATAGAATTAGAGAACTTCAAAGCGTTATTAGAATTCGAATCTTCTGTTCCCGCCAAAGAAATATCTATGTTTTTAAATGGACAATTGCTTAGTGGCGATAAAAAGTCTTTGGATTCATTAGGAGTTAAAGATGGAGATGTTTTGTTATTGATAAGAAATGGTGCTGGGCAGGCATCGAGTTCGAGTCAAAGCACGAGTTCAATACCAGCGACGAGGCCTCTGGGACCTGGACCTTCAATGGCGTCATCAAGTAAGTATGATGAGCTCAACCGCTTTTAATTTGGCTATGAGTTTATCACTCTTACTAATTAGACTCTACTTTTTACATCACAAGATTCAGCTCAGCTCAGTGAACTAACACTTTTTTTTGAGTATGTAGTCTCCTTATATAGAAGCAAACCCTGCACAAATACATGTCAGGCGAGCAATATAACAATTAAGAAGTTGTATAGAACAATAGGAAGATGTCCCTGAAAACCATATATGTTATCAAAACTTTTGCTTACTCTCCAAACTGGCTTATAAAACGAATGCCTTTTTGGTTAGGAGAGTGATTTTTTTCTTATTTTTAATTAGCTAGTGGTGCCATGCCAACAATTGACTGGGGGGCAGTGCGACTGCCAACATCAAATTCTTCTCGACCAACTTCGGCTGCACCCCATAATATGCAGAGACCCTCTTCATCCACGCCTGCGAGACAGCGACCAAACATGGAAGACCCGGCTCACATCAGACAGCTGTTTCTGTCAGATCCAAATCAGATGTCTCTTCTAAAGGAGCGAAATCCTCCACTGGCCGATGCTCTACTCAGTGGCAATTTGGAGGAGTTCACACGTGTGCTGCAGGAGCAAAGAAAGCAGCGGTTTGAACAGGAGGCAGAGCGAGTTCGGCTGCTGACTGCAGATCCATTCGATTTAGAAGCACAGCGAAAAATATCAGAGGAGATCAGAATGCAGAACATCAACTCAAACATGGAGACAGCGATGGAGTATCAGCCAGAAGCATTTGGTCAGGTTTTCATGCTGTATATAGACTGCAAAGTAAACGGACATCCAGTGAAAGCGTTTGTCGATTCTGGTGCACAAATGACCATCATGAGCCAATCGTGTGCTGAACGGTGTGGGATTACGAGACTCATTGATCATAGGTGGGCCGGCACGGCTGTCGGTGTCGGAACACAAAAGATTATTGGCCGCGTTCATCTTGGACAGATGCAAATTGAAAAAGATTTCTTGCCAACGTCATTCACGATTCTTGAGCAACAGCCAATGGATATCCTACTTGGCTTGGACATGTTGAAGAGACATCAGGTGGGACAACTTTTGGTGCAGTATTTGTACCCTGTTTTATTGTTTTATGTGGCATAAAATTAGCTTGTTTTATTGTAAGAAATTAACTCGACATGACGCAAAACACTGTCTCATTAATTTCAGTGTTGCATTGACTTGGATAAAAATGTCTTGAAAATCGGTACAACCGGTACTGTGACGTCATTCCTTGCCGAGGCTGACCTGCCTGAATGTGCAAGATTGAATGCGAGACAGCTGCAATCGGAAGGCTCGACAACACCAACCACAACATCGATGCAAGAGGAAGAAGACAGAATGCTGGCCGAGGCTATGGCCAAATCTGCCGCAGAAAACACTCCCAAACAGTAACCTTTTAACGCACCAACCCCCCACCCCCGAAATATAATTAGGTATATTTACGAATTCATTGGTAGATTGTTCTGAACAGGGCCGTGATGATGTACGGGAGTATGTTTTATATAGGACTTATTGATAATGTTCCGCGAAAAATATTTTTGAGAATTTTTTCGATGTAATCCATATAATTGTTTCTTGTGATATTTTTGATTGAGAAAATATTAAATGCCGTATTATCGTTTATGTTCGCATTAGCAAATGTTCGCATCAACAACAACTTTTCTTTTGATGCCAAACAGAGATTTGATTGGCAGATACATTCATTCACATGCATGCCAATAACAGCAATGCAATCCATTGGGAAATCTTAGCTAATATTTCATCCAATTAAGATTCGCTTCGAAGATTTCGAATTTTATTGCCATTGGAGTTGAAGACAAGAAGAGCAGCTGGGATAACCTGGATTCTTATTTTGCTGAAATTTCAAGCGGAAAGGCTTCCAAAGCTATCATGCAATGTATGTATATTTGTATCGATAATTTTCCATGTTAACTTTATGAGTTCAGAGAAACTGAAAAGGTGCACTCAAGCATAATTATAGCGTCAACAATTGTGTTTTTATGACAAAGGCCTATGTACCATTGCTGTGACTAACATTTGTTTACATGCTAGCAACATGTATGCAATTTATGAATGGAAATTTCTTCACGAGTATTTGAGACACGTTTTGCAGGTCCACGCATAATAATAGGCAGTGAATTACAAAGATTATTTCATACTAAAATCATCTAGAATCAAAGTAAAATTAATTTCAATAGCCTTGGTTTACAAAACGTTCGTGAAAAATGTTGATTAAAGTCAAATTCAAGCGATGTTCTCTCGTCGAGTAGCTCCTCACAGCATCAAAGTCTTACAGAAGTCTACAAAAACAAAAATAAATAAGTTGATTTCTCTCAAAATCCTTCAATGCTTAACACATGAAATTTGTTTATCATTTTAACCAATTCAATCGTATAGGAAATATAGATAGCATCAAAGCTCAAAATTGTAAAAAATATTGAGAGATTTCTACCTGTGATCAAAGTATTAGAAGTTGCCCCCCTGAAATGCTTGCATTTGCAACTTGTTTTGCTATATAACAACGGCTTTTACACGGGGATCGACAACGCTAAATCTTACCTGAGAAGTTGATCTTTCCATCGTGATCCGGGTCGATCTCCTCAAGGATCTGGTTGATCTCTGAATGCGAGAGGTTCTCGGAGAGATCCTTCAAAACGTTTTGGAAATCCGAAGCACTGATTGCGCCATTGTTTGCAAACAGTTTGAAGGCTTCTTTGTGGTCGATGGGACTTTCTTCTTCGTCTTCCAGTCCCATCTGGCGTGCCATTAACGTGCAGAACTCATCAAAGTCAATGTCACCAGTTCCTATAGTGAATAATTACAGCAATGACCAATTGGTAAGGGGTATTTTTGAGAGACAGAGTTGGAATTTCGTCATGAATTTTGTTTGAGCGTCAAGTTGGAAACTTTTAACTCGGTGTTTTAAAAACCCTGTCTCTAAAAATACAAATTGTCTTAAAATAAAAAGAGATTTCGAATGGGAAATAAATCTGGTTAAGTGGAAGTAATTAATCTTTAAAATTGTCCATTCCATAATTTGTTTTCTAGCCATCATATGGATCTTGTTAGCAAAAACGCAAACCTGCAAAACATTTCTTAACGAAGCAAAATATATCCTTTTTTCTTTGTGTTGCAAAATTGATATTACATTTCAATTGAGGCTATAATATGATAAAGATAAAGATATTTGTAGAAAAGCCTACCATCTTCATCAACTTCGCTGATCATTCCTTTGAGTTCAGCTTCGGTTGGGTTTTGACCCAGATTTCTCATGACTGTACCAAGTTCCTTTGTTGTAATTGTCCCATCTCCATCTTCGTCAAACATTTCAAAATTCTCCCGAAACTCTATTATCAAACAGTCGATTATTATCCCATGATTAGCATAAGCTACCACATAAATCTGCATTACATTAAATGTCGCTAAATATTACAATTGACTTGCATAAATTAGAATAGGCTAATATAAATTAGCATAGATTAACAAGCGGTACCTTCGAGCTGATCCTTGCTTAATTTTGAAGTCTGGAAAATAATAATAGAAAAATGTACAAAATTGTCTGGATACTTTAGTCCTATACATCTTCACAAAATTTGTTTTATGCGAGTTCGCTAATCTTCAAAGTTTGTTATTTCCTTATCAATAGGTGGAATTTGGCAATCCCATCTATATCATAGTAAATAGACAATAGAATCAGTAGTTTCTTGGTTTATTGTACAGAACAAGAAGCTTTTTCACTGGTGTAGTGTGGTGTCATGAAGCGAAAGCTATCAACATTTGCCTTGCCTCTGCAAGACAACCTTTTATTCATATTCAAAGCGAACAATTGCTAAAATTCCTTTTATGGTAGTCTTTACAAGACATTTGCCTCTCAAAAATATGGTTTTCATATGATAGTAGAGCAATATCTACTATAATTAACAATGAATAATAAGGTATAGATGACTTCAATACAAAATGAATTAATGTGATTTGAAAAAGATAAGATTTTGTAATCGGCCACACGAATACAAACACCGGCAGATTACGCGACAGGCCTACTTTCAAAAACAAACTAAAACCATTTTGAGATTCTGTGTTTGTTAACGTGTTCAGCAATGATCTTTTTCGTCTACTCACCCAGTAATCGCTAGCTTTTGGTCCGGAAGCCATTTTGAAACAATGTTTGCGAATTTGTCGGCCTTGTCGAGCAAGGAAAATTTAGCAAGCGAATTTCAAGATGAAGGATTGAACTATGCCGCCCCTACTCAAACGAAACGAATTTGTTGTGGACGAAATGACAAAGGAATAATGATCTTTCTTAATAATACGAGTTTGGAGATCCTTTTTTAATTCAAATCAAATATTGATTATGCCTTCGGGATAACAGCGTTTATCTCATAAAAGGTGAAAGGGAACACACCAGACAGCTCAGCACTGCGGTCGTGAGCAAAACAAAGATTCATCTACATCCAGCGAATTTGAATTGATTTTTTTCACATTCCTCTGACAGTTTAGAAGAGATTACTCTCCTTTAAAGGGGTTATTCACATTCTCACTGTCACTCACATCAGTTTTATTGTGGCAAGAAGAAAAGCAAATATTTTGATGACATTTTATTTTCGCGATTACCCCCTGTTTAAGGAGAAACATGGGCGACAAGTCTATGAAGGCTGGGCGAGCAAATCTTGGATTTAGTTCGCTCATCAGAGAAACTACGTCACAATTGATAAAGACATTGAACTGTTATTTTCGCCATGTATCGCCGTCATTTAGGTGGGATATTGGGGGGAGAAATGGGGGCGCTTGGGCATTCTTAGTAATTAGGTAAAGTTAGGGGACCAAATTTCTTCTTCGATCTATTGGGGATCTATTTTGAGCGATGGTCTAGGAAAAGCTCAAAGAAAACGATGTTTTAAGTGAGACAGTGTGTAAGAGATAAAGATAAAACAACTCTAAGGCTAGAGTTGGGGAGAATGAAGCAAATTTGATAATAATTCTTGGTATGCGACAGATGTCAAATTTGTTCTGAGGTTTGGATAAATTAATACAAAAATTGGCTTCTTAGTTTTAATTTTAATTGGGGACTTAACTATGGAGTTTTGACGAGAAAGAACTTGAACTCTGTGATTAGCACTTTTCAAAATCTGTTTTTTACTGAGATTGAAGGTGTTGTGGGGGTGAGAACCCCGATACATATGTTCCTCACAAGAACATAACTACACAACAGCTAAACAAACAAATGTGTTTACGTAACAAACAACCACCTTTGAGAGTATAATAGCAAACGAAACTTACCATTTTGGGGCACAGATGTTGGAGAGAGAAAATCCAAGAGACGCTTTGACTTGACAGCTACTTGAATCGAGCAACTTGAAAGGTTATCTGTAGCTGTCATGTACAATCAAGAGCCAAAAGGTTTAAGAAAAAAACCCAATTAACCATTAAACAACCAATTTGATTGTTTTCTAGATAATACGGCACATAACCTCGCTGTATATGGTCAAGGAATTCAGCCGCTTATGGGCGTTGGATATGAATAGACAACAATTAAATTGGATTAGGCCATGCAATGCACAATACTTGGCTTAGGGCTTTTTGAAAGCGAAGAAAAATAGAAATTTAAAAATCCCACTGTGTGTTTTATCAATGATGAAAAAGGGCCTTTCATTTCAGAGATCTTGCTTTTAACCTATCCGTTCATAAAGAGTTGAAGAGGATTTGGAAAATTAGGACGCATATGTTTCATGAGAGGCGAGTCAGAAACGTAAATAGAATTGATTGCGTTGCGTGGTGAAATTCAGTTGGAAATTGCTGAATTGAGAACGTAACGTACGCAAGTCAAGTTGTTTTGTTTTGAAGTGAAAATCGCCAATTCTTTCACGCTACCCCCGTGTGCAAAGTCTGTTCAACAGGCTGCTGTGTATGTGAAATGCAATCTATCCCGGAGGTAGAGAGAGAGAAATCAATGCGCGCGCAATCTTTGCTGCCCTCGTCAATTCCTGTTATGCACCAGCGAATATGCTTGCATTGCAGCAAACTAACAACATGGGTATGTCACGACAGTAATCCCTTCGTTTTCCTGTGCTCTATTCATATCGGGAAGAAAGGGCAAAAATTGGACTTGAGTACGCCAAATCTCGTTTCTGGCATCGCTGAAACGAGGCTTCATTTATTCCAGATCTCTCGAGATTGATGAACTTTTGCCAAACATCATCACAAGCTTGGTTAGAAAATATCCGATAATTATTCAAGGTGCGGAGGTCGATAATTATCATGGAAGGTCGCTCTGCTCTGTTCCTAATTAGTGTCCAGTCTACCTTCGAGCATAACGCAATATACCTGTGCATAATGACGTCAGGCTAACGCTGCAAAAATCTATCCGATGATAATTAATCTAAAGATAGCTTTACTGATTAACGACAAAACGGACCCCTTTGTAAGGATATTTTTGGTTCAAAGACGTAATCATTTATACGATTGATGAACTGTTTTTGTGGTATTATTTGCAGTCGGCTTTATAAGCAAGTACCCGAATGATTTGATTCAGAACTGATTATATCAATATTACACCATATTGGAAGGGCACTTGCATTTTCAAGCACAGTAGATTCTCGATTTTCAATTTAAATGTAATAAAAAATGCACGAGAGATTAGCTTATCATGAATATATCATTTTCCATTGTAGCAGAATAATTTTCAGCCAATAGGAAGGGGCAGTGAAAAGCAACTGACCAATCACAGAGCACGCTCAATGCAAGCAGGTTGACTTGGATTTTAAGTTCACATGCAGCTACAAGAAGCTTAGACGAGACGAAACAAACATTGTCGTCAATTTGTATTCAAGGTTGTTCAGCTTCACCAAAATCATACTAGAGGAGATTATTCTTGGAGTTACCCTCGTGGAAAATATATTGGATTGAAATATATCAAATATATTTCATGCTAAAATGGTGAGTCGATTTCTTTGTTAACCGTAGAATATTGATATACCAAACTCTCATTTGCAAATATTACTTTGGTGCAACAAACTAAGCTTGATTCTTAAACCTTCATCCAATTGATTATTGGCTTTGCGAGCTTTTAATACGATATAAATAAATTTCTTGAAGTTACCAAAGTTTGTTGTGTCAAACTACGGGGAAATTATTGTTTGATTAAATTACGCAACTCGCATCAGAGATTAAAATAAATTAGAGATTTATGATTAATAGTTGAAGACGAAAGGGTATCGTCATTAATTTAATTTCAAAAGTGCCAGATTAAAGATAGCAGATGACCTCTCGTAAACAATTATCGCAAAACTATCCTATTTTCTAAATTCCTTCTCATTCCATTATTGCACCAGAAGACAAAGAGATGCTTAATTAATTATCTAACAGAGTTCCAGACATTTTAAAAAGATCTTCCAACAGACTTTGAGGCATTTTAAATAAATTATCTGACAGAGTATGAGGTGTTTTCAAAGAATTATATAACAAAGTGGGAAATATTGAAAAAGAATTACCCAAAGAGTACAAAGCATTTCAAACTTCGCGTTTCTATAAACCTAGATTTGCAAAACCTTCACCACCAATGTTGGAGGTAAAGCTAAGGGATTACCAAAACCAACGGCACCTGATTCACTATTTTACATTGCATCGCAGAGCAAAGATTCGTTACGTAGCTTCAAGTGCAGTGAAATTGGCCAAACATTACTCTCCAGCTTCCTTCGTACTCCTCGGACCACCGCCTCGCTTTCACTCACTCCCTCTCCCTTTTATCTTTCTACCTCTCCCGCCCACCTTTTTTCCCTCATTCCCACCTGCAACTGTCTTGGGCACCTTGCCGCACAATCACACCGTCCTTATTGTAAAATCATGCGATCTAATAGCAGTGATATTCAACGAATATTAAACGAATTCATCTCGTTACATTTCGCTAGTATTCAAACTCTGGCTTTGCTAAGATCGCCCGTAAAAGTACTGCATTAATTTCAGGTTGCGATCAGTGGTGCGCACAATGTGATTCACTCACAGACTCACTACATTGCGACCCTGTGCGCCGCTCGTTTTTGCTCGCTCGGCTGTGTTGAGCGAGGCACAGGGACTCAATGTAGTGAGTCTAATTCGCTTGTTTATCATAGCAATTGCCACAGTATGCTCGAACAGATGCGTGAATCTTGACCCCCGGGAAAACTAACAATGCCAGCGAATTTGCTTTATGTTCAATGCCATCTTCGGGGGGTATGGATACCCAATGTCAATGTTTGTGTTTTCCTTGTCCAAAGTTATAAAGCAAAAGAGGCTACAAAGTGAGCATGAGTAGCAAACAATTTTGCATTCTGGAATGCGATTTTTTCTTACTCCAAAAGTACGTTTGTAATTGCCTTTCGAATTCCAAGACAAATTTCTTTAAAGATAATGGTCAGGGGACTTTATTCAATTGATTATCTGCTTTTTATTCACTCAAATACAAATGTACGAAATATCGACGTTGTTAAGCGACTTTTGTTCTTTGGCTTGTGTGTAACTCGTGAATCGAGCTAATCAACAATGTCACTGCACAATGTGTACTCGCCATTGCCACCACGTGGCAAAACCTGTCCACCGCTATGATTATCACAGATGACTGAAGATAGAACAGAAGAGACGCTAACCCTTGGGACAAAATGACAATTCAAATGCCTGGTGGAATGCTTTTTGGTCCACTCTCTCACAACCCTTTGTTAAGATCTACCATCCAATCCGGGGAAGAGTAAAGTCTTCCTCTTTCCTTCGTTCTTGCAATTCGGTGCGGTATGGTTTGGTTCTGTTTTGCCAATGATTTTGGCAATGAAACATGGAACTTATCGCTTCCAGTTCAACTTTCAACGAATTTAAAGGAAACCAGGTAAAAAGTTGTTCGAAATGTAGAGTTTTTAGGCAGTTATCATTCGATTTAGTAGCGAATTAAATTCAAATTATTTCACGTGTTTTGTTTTTTCCCAAGGAAACTTGGAGGGTGCCGCTTTCAGTTCAACATGAAGCATGTGAAAGAAAAAGGTAAAAATTGTTTATTTGTCATTTGTTATCGCTTCATAAGGTATTAACCGCAATTGCCATGAAATGTCCAATATATTTTGACCCAAATGCTCCACAAATCTGAAAGTTGTCACAAGCTGTTCAGCGACCCGACCACGAAGAGTTCAGAATCATTTATTTTTCAATGAAATATTTTGAAATTGGTTGCGTCACTGGATGTTAAAATGCTTAAAAACCAGTGTGGCCTTTCCGAATGAACAACCATGTTTCTCAATGCAATGGTACCACGAAATGTTCCCTGACTGTATTGGAAATAGAACCCATTCTGGATAAAATTTTGTTTAACTTGTATTTTTCACATTTTCAGATTATTTTCTGGTCATTATTATCTCTTCTTTTTTATAGGAATAACAAGAACGCAGGCCATCGCATTATTCCATTTGTAAATTATTTATCAAAAGGCAAGAAAAATAACGGTATGTGCCAGCTTAAAATTATTTCCATGCTACTAATTATTATTTTTTCACAAACTAAAAAGTTTAATTTTTGACTAATACCCTAAGTACAATGACAAGACTCGAACCCGTTCCTTGTGCACGCCAATTTCCTTCAAGTCACCGCTTTACATTTGTTGCCAATGGAACCAACCAACACTCCTTTGGATATTACACATTTTAAGTTTATCAATTATTGCCAATGTTACCAGTTCCAATCATATTTGTTCTCTGAGTGGAAGCCACAATTTCCAAAATTGTTCAAATTTGTTTTGATACTCCCGTTCAGCATAGGTTCCTGCACACTCAGAACAAAAAGCCTCTATCATAAATGCTTCGAATGCAAACCTAGAATCTAGCGACCTTAGCCTCACCTAATTAAAAATCCTGAGTCAGTTGACGCCTAACCCTCTAGTTCTTGGACCTGTGGTCACAATTTCCAAAAATGTTTCACTATCGGTCGACATTCCTGTTTCTCATAGGTTGCTGCCCAGAATAAAAAATTATTCATATGGTTAAAAATTTGCCCTTCCAAATGAACAGCTACGCCTCTCAATGCAATGGTGCCACAAAATTAAACCATCCTTTACTCCATTTAGCGACCAGAATCATTTGCTTTTTACTGAAATATTTCAGATTTTTAGCCTGTGATCCAAAATCAGACACACTGTCTTTATTTGTCATAATTTCGTGACGATGATTCGGGTGCATTTGGCATAAAATGTCATGTCATGTACTTTTAGATCCATTAGTGCCACAAATCTAAAAACGATCCTATTTTAATCAGCGACTTCAATTGGTCCAAAATCATTTGATTTTTGCTCAAATATTTTGGTTTCAAGGTTGTTAAGAAAACTTCAAAAATGAAATATAATTGTATGTTTTGAAAGACAACTTATTCTTTTGTGGTCAAGTATATATTGCTAAAGCTCTTTTCGTAAATATTTTGAGTAGTAGCAGCGTGTTCGATCTATAGCAATAATGTAAGCAACTCAAAAAATGGACAAAACCAGATTAAAATACAGTAAGCCTTCTTTGTGCCGCTAGATTGATTCCCGGTGGTATTGGAAATAGAACCCATTCTGGATAAATTTCTTTTTAACAATTTTCTTTGTTTTTTTTTGCTTTTTTTCACATATGCAGATGTTTTTCTAGCCCTTATTATCTTGTCTTTTTTACAGGAATAACAAAAACGGAGGCCATCGCATTATTCCATTTGTAAATTATTTATCAAAAGACGAGAACAATAACGGTATGTGTCAGATTAAAATTATTTCTATGCTACTAATTATTATTTTTCACAAACTAAAAGGTTTAAATTTCGACGTTTAAACACCCTAAGTGCAATGACAAGACTCGAACCCGTTCCTTGTGTATGCCAATTTCTTTCAAGTTACCGCTTTACATTTGATGCCATTTTAACCCACCCTCCCTCCATTGGATTTTACACATTTTGCGCTTATCAATTATTGCCATACCATCGATTATGTCACAAGTTTGAATCATCTTGGTGACTGAATGTTTGTCTTTTTCATTTTCATTCCAACCCTCTTATTATTTATTGCTTTTTCTAACTTTTTTAAACATTACTTGTTTTTACTGGCATTTAGAAAGATGAAACAGAGAAACACAATGGGGCAGTTTTAACTAGAATATGAATACAATGGTGAGATAATTCAAGCTTATAATTTGAATATAATTTATCACTTGCTCATATACTGCTAGCATTTATTGATGATTATTGCCAGCAAGAATTTTCATGCAAGGGTTTGGACTTGAACCCTTGGCCTGTCCATACACGTTGTTTTGGTTCAACCGCTTTACCAATCCTTCCAGCCAACCCCACCCTCCCTCCTATGATTATACACATTTTATAGCAACAAATGCATATTTATGGTAATAATCTTGAACTCAAATCCTCTTGATGTTGTGCACGTGGCATATTGCCTGAAAACGACAATCATTGGTTGAATGAAAACGAGGTTGCCCGACAAAGAAGTCAATTGAATTTCATTCTCAAATACATTCTCATCTTTGACGTGCAATTTCTATTGTAATATGATTATCAAGTGTTTATTACTCCTTTGAATTCTTCCTCTGTGCATTTTCAGTAGAAAAAGTTCTTGTGACTATTTGTAATTATGGTGCCCTGTCTTTGCAGGTAAGAGTATAAATGGAAGAGTCATTTAACCCAAGTCATTCAGTCATCCGGTTGAAGAAGAAGTGACTGGTTGCTGTGCAAAGTTCTGGCTCAAGATTAAACCAAGTCTTTGGTTGCATTTTGTCTACGAGTGAGAGTTAAGTTTCGCTAGTTTTTATGCTTGCTTATATTTAGTCTTTGTTTGTTCATCCAGCGTTATACATTACACATCATGATTAACATTGTTCTTCTATTTTATTTCTAGATTCGTTAAGTTATGGGAAAAGAAGAACGACCAGAGGAAGAGGAGATGAGAGAAAGAGAAGGAGAGAAAAGAGGAGGTGAGGGGAAAGAGAGGGAAGAGGAGACGAGGGAAAGAGAGGGGAGAGGAGAGGAGATGAGATGAGAGAAAGAGGGGGAGAAGAGAGGAGATGAGGGAAGGAGAGAGGAGAAGAGAGGAGGAGAGGGAAGAAGAGGGGAGAAGGGAGGAGGAGAGGGAGAAGCATCGTATAGTGATAATATAAATAAAACATCTAGACAACAAATGTATCACAGGCCCCCTCTCATTTCCTCTCCGACTCCTCCCTCTCTGTCCTCTCCTCTCCGACTCCGCCTCCCTCCGCCTCTTCCCTCCCTCTCCTCTCCGCCTCCCCCCTCTCTCTCTCTTCTCCGATTCCTCCCTCCCTCTCCTCTCCGACTCCTCCCTCTCTCTCTCTCTCCTCTCCGACTCCGCCTCCCTCTCTCTCTTCTCTCCTCTCCGACTCTTCCCTCCCTCTCCTCTCCGCCTCCGTCTCCCTCCCTCTCTTCTCCGACTCCGCCTCTCCCTGGCTCCCCTCTCCTATCCATGAACCTGAAAAATAAAATAACATAAGACAGCATTTCAAAAAATGACAACAGGTGGACAAATTTTATTGAAATTCAAATAAATGACAACGTAAAATATCAAAAACAAGAAAACAAGCCAGAACTCGTGCCAACTTTGTCTTGTATCAACTTAGTCTTCAACCATCTTTGTTTCAACCATCTTTGTTTTAACCATCTTTGTTTTGAACCACATGCGACAACAACAGGCATCGAAAAGACCAAAACTTTCCACGTTTCCGTTGTTTTTTCTTGAACCTCGAAGAACAAAAAAAAGCTGATAGACGAACAAAAAATGTTAGTAAAACAAAGTTAATGTTTAATTAATGAACGATAAGAAATTAAGCATCAAAAAATGATTGGCTAACTCACAGATGCTATGCCAACAATCTTCGCAGATGAGCCTCCAATTTCTTTAAGTATCTTTGTCGCCTGTAGTACCTCATTCTTGGCCTTGTTCTTTGCTGCTTGTGTCTTCTCCAACTTTGCCGACCGAATGAAATGACACACGATGGTGAGCGTATTTATACCTTCTAGCAAAGCCATGATTGGTCAACTAGTCAGACCATATTTGTCCAAATCGTGGCACGTAAATTCCGCAGTGACATAGTTCCATCCACGCGTCCCACTAGGCAAATGACAATAAGCCTGTAACAATAAAACAAATAAATAATTCAATGGATAAAGCAGCAATCAAACAATGAAGCAGTCCCTTGACCATGGTTTTCAATGGAATTTACTTTGGCATTTTTCAAATTGCGTAAATGTCCTTATAGACAGCAACAACTTGAGCGTTGGAATCCAACGGTGGAATGGAATAGCTACGGTAGAATGTTTTGCTATTTCAAGCATGCTCTTGTTAACAATATGAATCTTAATAAGATAATTCATAACATAAGCGACTGTATGTCCCAAGGGTACTTGAGTGGACAAGAGATTGGGTTCGAGTAGTAAGAAAAGTAAGGCGTTAAGTTCAATACAATTGGCATATACAGGAAGAAGTTTTAGTCCTCTGGGCATCACTGTTATGACAATATCAAAAGTGGAATTTTATAATGATGGCCCTCACCTAATTTCTGCTTTTGTTGGGTCTTTCTTTCTTCATTCCTGCAAACAAATAACGAGTCATTAGCTGATTAATTAGTAATAATAAACTAGCTGAATAGTTAATAATAATTATTAATTAATTTAATGTTTTCCAGTATTCATTACAGAAATATATTTTTATTAATTGTAATACCATTCAGATCATATCAAATTTTCTGTGCATTTGTTGTCTTTTTTCTTCTTGAACAAGGAAGTGAAAGAGAAAGCTGCATTGATGATTGAATAATAAATAGAGAGGAGTGCCAAGTGCAAAGGAAAGAGAGAGTGCTTTCTGCCATAGGGAATGCTTGAACTCGTGACTTTGGCAATAATTGATAATTATAAAATACGATTAATCGAACGGAGGGAGGGTGGGTCCGATTGGCAAGGAATGAAAAACGCTGACTTCAAGGAAGTTCGAACTCACATGGCGCGGGTTCGAGTCTTCACACCGTGATCAGGATGCTCTTTGCATTTAAAATTAGAAATGCCTAGAAAATTGAAAAAAATAATATTAAAACCTAGCGACTTTAACATCACAAGACATCACAATTAAATGCAAATAAACAATAACAAAATAATTGTCAACTCCATGTCGTGTCAATTCCATCAAGTCTTCGTATTTAAAATAATCATCACTGCCGTCTTCAAAATAAAATCAAAACTGCCCCATTTGCCTGTTGTACCAGGTGACATGGTTTCTTAAGCTTGACGGAAAGTGGTATATAACATTTCTTAATCTTTTTGGTATCTTAAGGGGTGAGGGTTTCTTATAAAAAATGCGTGTATCAAAAGTAGCATTTTATAATGATGGCCCTCACCTAGCTTCTGCTTTTGTTGCGTCTTTCTTTCTTCATTCCTGCAAACAAATAATGAGTCAGAGGACTTAATATAATGTTTTCAAATGTTCCCCACTTTATCTAGCTGATGTATTCAGCTCTTCAGCTAACTTAATATAATTTATAATTGAATTAAATTAATTGAATAGTTGCAAGTAAATTGATAGATTAGTTAACAGTTCAATTTTTCATTTTTCAGAGTGGCCAACAGCTTACAGATGAACAGATAGCAGGTAAGCGAGGCTATAAAATATTGAAACGAGGCTCAAACGCGGGGACATTGATACGGGCCAAAAATTAAGGTCTCCAATACTTAAAGTCAACAAAGACTGCAATTACTCTTAGCCTATCAAATTGATTTTTTTTACAGAATTCAAGGAGGCCTTTTCCCTGTTTGATAAAGATGGCGACGGTTGCATAACAACCAAGGAACTCGGAACCGTCATGAGAAGTCTGGGACAGAACCCAACCGAATCAGAGCTTCAGGATATGATAAACGAAGTTGATGCGGATGGTTCGTACCCCTCAGAATTCTAAAATGTAGTGCAATTAAACCTGTTATGAAAACGTTTTTTGACAATCTTGTGACTTCGTAGAGCCTGGCTGAAAGCACAGAAAAATCCCCCAAATAATAACCTTAACATTTCGTCTCAAAAAAATAAAAAACTATGGTTTATTATGTTTGAACAATAGTCTGGATGCAAGATCTATAAATCAATTTTTATTGAATGTAATACTTTTCAAATCAAATCGTTTAGGCAATGGAGAAATAGACTTCCCAGAATTCCTCAACATGATGGCTCGAAAAATGAAGGAGACGGATTCTGAGGAGGAGATTCGCGAAGCATTTCGGGTATTCGATCGCGATGGCAACGGCTACATCAGTGCGGCCGAGCTGAGACACGTGATGACGAACCTCGGAGAGAAGCTGACTGATGATGAGGTTGATGAAATGATAAGAGAGGCTGATATTGATGGAGATGGACAGGTTAATTATGAAGGTATGACGTGTTCGAATTAATTTGCATATATTAACTCATGTAATCCCAGCATGCTCTAAATAATGAGCCACTTTCTCATCACAATACTGGGACACTTACGATTTTCGCAAATTTTGCATGTATCCTTAATCCCGTCCTCCCTTAACAATGTTGTCTCTAGAAACAGTCTTATACAATATCGATAAAATTCTTTTTGTACGATGATCTGATGGGGGGTGTGATTGAGAGAACAACATTGTTTTAAGGGGAGTGGGGGTACGAAATGTGTTCCAAGGACCTTTGCCCAATAGAACTTGACAATATTAGAAAAACCTTCGTTTAGCTAACAATGTGACGATTTTCTTTTTAGAATTTGTCAAGATGATGTCTGTTAGATAATCAGACAATTTCTCGAAAGGGCAAGACATAGACGCTATTAACTGTGGATTTAAATATCTTAAACTTAACAGAAACGCTGTATGAGGAATATATATGAATTTATTTGGTACGAAAGATATTATGCAATTGTTATATTCTGATGTAAACGTTGAAATTCTTGAAAAAACGGCATTGGGGAAAATTAATTGCTGAAAATGGTTAAATTCGTTGAAAACTGTGGCACTTTTGTGAAAGAATACTGCACGCTACAGGTGGAAAGTTTTTTGAAAAAAATCATTCAACTTTAGTTGAAGAGCGCTGTTCTCTTCCACATGCAACAAGGCCTATTTTAATGTGTTTTTTCCCAAATTTTGAGGCCTTGGAAATCCAAACTGTAGTCTTGGAAATTAAAAAGTGTGGATAGGGTTTTTATTTTACAGTAAAAGCCCGCATATAAGAACCTGTAAATTTCCATCCAGGCTATTGTTCCAAGACAATAGGCTATTGTTTCTTCCATTGTTTTGAACATAAATATCACCCTGAAGGTTTTCAATCCATTGGTTCTTTTATGCGGGTTTTCACTGTAACTATTTACTTTGTTATGAATACGTTTTTCTCTTGATAAATTGGTGAAACTTTATAAAATAGTAGTATAAAACATCCATGAATCTCAGAAAGCGTGGTCTTGGAAAATTTCCATAAAATAAAACAGGTTATCATGCCATGCAAACAACGACGAGTAAGCGAAATCATCGCATAAATACACCAAGCGATTACAACAATAAATATGGTTAAATTTAAAAAAATATCTGCACTGGATTCCTAAAATACAAAATTTGCACAATTCCATGCGCACATCATTAAACTACCGTAAATCCTCGAATAAGCCCCCACGTTCGAATAAGCGCCCCCCTCGATTAAGCCCCCACCTAAAAAATCATTTTTGCAAATAAGCCCCCGGGGGCTTATTCGAGGATTTACGGTATTTACTAACATTCGTGTCATTAAAATGTGAAATAACAATTGGATATTTGTGTTATTTCAAAAAAATCCGCTGATGGGGGCAATTCAGTGGAATAGACAGAGGGGGGTCAGGGCGCGAAAAACCTCCCTGTAGAGCTAAACTCCGTTTTGTCGGAAAATTGCTCATCTTGTCGGAAAATAAATATCTTCTGTTTACTTTCAGCTCTAGCTAATGTCCTTATCTTATTCATAATCTTGAAGAAACAAAGTGCTTATTAAGTTTTGTAGGAAAATCTGAATCCCCCCCCCCTATAAAATTTCCTATCTACGTCATTGGGGCAATTCACCACATCATTAACATGATTTCTATGATCAACTTACTGAATAAATTCTGTAGTACATTTAATCAGCCATCATCTTCATGAACAACATTATATTACATAATAATTATCATCATGAGTTACCATCACCTGTTCATTGTCATTTTCAATATTATTCAATACGCTATCGTCACCAACAGTTTCATTTTCATGTTGCGGACTAGAGTCTTCATTTTCATGTTGTGGACTGGAGTCTTCATTTTCATGTTGTGGACTAGAGTTTTCACTTTCATGTTGTGGACTAGAGTCTCTTGATTCAGTAATCATTTGGGAGCTGTTTCCAGGTACACCATCGGCTGTAGAGCTGCCCCTCCTCAGAGGGGCTTCGTCCATTTGAGCAATGACATCAATGTATTTTGGGGGCGGTTCATGGGGGAATTGCACTGAAAATGACAAATTGACAAAGTTTGTCAAATCCTCTGAATTGGGGAATATCTCATTGGATTATTAATGAAAAGGGGCTGCATGCAAAACAACCTTGAGAAGAGCTGCCATAAAAGCTCTATTAAGCTTAGAGAGGGGAATTCGACATTTGAGGTTCCAAAGATGGGGCTTATTGGAGAGGGAGTTGGGGGGGGGGGCTAAATAGACCTCTTACAATATGGAGGCAGGAAACTTGGAGAACTGGGCTGTAGCTATGACAGCTTTGGAGAAAAGAGGCTTTAAAAAAGAAAATTTCCAAGTGAAGAAGATTTAGAGAAAGATTTGTACTTCTTCAAGGATTTTTATGGGAACAGGAATTCAAACAGGAACAATTTGGGACAAGGGTATGGACAATTAAAAAAGAACTCTCGAATAAAGAACTTAGATTGGGGATGAGAAAGGGTAATGTGAGAAATATTTATACCTCGTCCTTCCACAATAATTTGCATGTGGAGTGCATCAGCGTATGATGGTGGAGAGCCAAAATCGGCTGGAAAAAAATGTCACTCATATTGTCATCAGAAAAAGAATTCAAAAGAGGCACAAGTATATTGAAGATTGGGGCTAAAACAAAAGAAGATACGGTAAAGATAAGAGAGAGGTTGGAAAGTGGAAATGAAAGATGTGCTATATATGAGCTCAGTATTACATGTTGTGCCATGAAAGCCTCCATTTGTATTTCCATCTTCTGCTGTAGCAGTGTTATTTGTTGTGTTAGTAGAGCTGGTCTGCCAGCACCTCACCAAGATCATCCCAATAATTCCAGAAGCAAGAAAAACAGGTCCAATTATCTTCAAAATCAGATTTTCTTGTTGCGCTTTGACCAGTTCGGCCGAAGTGTCACAAGGGGAACTCTGGGCACACGACTTTCCATCATAGATCAGATACGCCACCAACAAGGCAATGAAACCAAAAACAGCTGTAGATCCACACAGCCACATAAAAAATCTCTGTAAAGCGGCCTTTCGTTCCATTTTCAATCCGACTACTCTAATATTTCATCGGTTGTTCTTTTGTAAATATATAAAACGCCAGCTAATTCCTAACTTCTTCACAACTCACAAGTAAAGCAAACACGCAGGCTATTTACATTCCAGCATCTCCTTTGTGGCCTGTCGTTTTATTTCGAAACAATTCCAGAATGTATTATACGTTCTTTTCTAACAACATGAACACAATAACAACAAATCTTCGCATTTTTTACCAGCAATAATACATTAATCCACGCAAAATTAATACCAAATTCTCATTTGCTTCGTATTCGTATTGATTCGTTTGTTAGGCCAGCCAGTCATTATCACCACCGTGTTTCATCAGAAATGACTGTCAGCACATTTTCAGATGGTGGTATTGTAATATTAATTGACAAAACAATTTCCCTCCATTAATTAAATTCAAAACAAACCATTCGTACGTAATATAATTCTTTGTCCACTAATATTTTAAGATTGAGGAAAAACGTACAGTACGTACAAAAACGTACATATTCTTGCGTGCAGCTTTTTTGTCGTTGATATTTCCATCTGCCACATAACATAGGTAACACATGAGAGGACTTAAAAATGAAATAAATACAAATTATGTATTTAATTGTTGAAATGATTCGATATATTTAGCAGTTGTGGTCTTGTGGTTATATGGAGCGCATTTTGAATGCGGAAATAGTTTCACAGTTATGACACCCACGATTACATTCATTATGATCCAAAATAGAAATTGCAAAAACGATAAATGGTGTCATATTTTGCAATATATTCCCTATAACTTCATTTAGAATAAAGCAAACAAGATTGCATTAACAACTAACAACAAGAATGGCAAGTTGATGTTGAGCTTTCATAATTGGACGCCTGCTACAGGCAGGGATGCCGGAACAGGGGGGGCAAGGGGGGCGGCTGCCCCCCTTGCCCTTTCATGAGGGGGTGCAGGGGGGCGAGAACTGCCCTTTTTGAATTATTACGGCTTTTTTTGCTTTACAACAAGACGTATTGTGGTCAGCGATCGCCATTGGTATTTAACTGAAACAGCAGATTAGATACAGCATAGCACCATGATATACAATGTAATAAAGCAAATCATTGGATGTTGAAGACAAAGGAAAAGGTGTCAAAACGTCGCAAAAGAAGTGAAAGAGAATCGTTTTAACCCAAAGCATACACGGTTTTTTATAAGGAACTTAGGTCAAGGACTAGTTCTTAACGTTTCTTGTTTTGCGACCTCTCTTGACCAAACGGTAGTAGTGAAAGGTCCTTAAAAGCTCTTTAAGTTTCAATTCTGTGTTTAGTGGCTTTATTTTTATGGGAGCACAATCATGATATTGATGTGCCAGAGGTTGCAAGCGAGTTTGTCGGAAAAACAGAACAAAGAAGAAATTACTTTGGTGCATTCAATTAGAACCGTTTTGCCGGCTGTACTTCTTATTTTCCTAATTTAGTTACAACATTTTGTTATAAAACTATCGTTCTGTTCATTTATCAAATATGTTTAACACAGGAGCGCTGTTAAACAATTTGCGTTCACAGTTAACACTATATAGCGTTTCGTTTTTAATATGCCACGCCCAAATTTTTTTTCGTATGCCACGCCCAAAAGTGCCCTTTAAAAAAGTTTGACCCCCTGTGCCCCAGTGTGCTTCCGGCATCCCTGGCTACAGGCTTGCATTTATATACTTTCAGTATTGGAAACATATATGTCAACTGGTTTGGCTCGAAAATCCCCTTTTTCCAAAAAACTCCAGAAAATTTAATGAATAAGAGCTTAATTAAAATTAAACTTATGTAAATCATTTCACTTTTCTCAGCCTCATAATTTTGCTTAAAAAACCTTTTTTAAAAAAGAGACTTTCAAAAACACATTTACGAAAATTTGACAGCTTTTGTAGAAAAAAGAAAAAAAATTAAAGAAGAAATAAATAATAAAAATAAAAAATGAAAAAATAGAAAATTGCGCTAGCACACCCTTGTATATACGCTTGGATTACTACCCTTAGCATCACCCTAGACACTTGAGTGTTGCATTACCATGAGCTCTTGCGAGTACATATTAGATGGAGCATTCTAAAAATATTGAGACATGTGTCAGCCCTATAGAAGAGTTGGCTCATTTCAAAATATTTCAAATGTAGATGATAACATTAAGGCTAGTACAAACTTACCACAAGACAATAATGCTCTCTTGTCATAGATTTTGTTTCGTTCTTTGTCCATGTTCGGTGCAGCAATCTTCGCCTGTGAAATAAACCATAACTTTATTAAAATTTCACTGACCTACTTTCACCTTTCTATTATTATTTTATATCTTTCTACGAGAACATGTCAGTACATTTTGTACTTTTTAAATTACTTTTTTAGTCGAATCCGAGGGCGGCACTAACGACTTTGGGGGCCCTGGGCTAACTGGTGTTATGGGCCCCTTCCATGTATACACAGATAAGGTACTGAGAGAGAAGATATTTGCAGACAGAAGTAAGGAGGCATAGGATCAATGGATTAGGATCGATGCTTCACGATCACATTCACTGCAGTGTGTATTTGACGCGTGCGCAAAACAATATTTTCCAGCCCTTCCAGGCGAGCCAGCCCGCTTGATCGCATTTACATGGCTCCCTTCTCATGTAAACGAAAAGGAATTTTATGAAGCATCAAATAGAAAGATGAGATCTCGGCAAAGAGGGCTAACCCTCCTAGAAGGGCTGCCCCTTCTCCATATAAACAGGCCCTACTACAAAAGTTCGTTTTCTTAAACTCCACGAACGAAATACCGCCGGGAACGTTAATTAATCGGTTCTAATTAAAGTTGATTAAGTTCCCATAAGGTCACTCTTCTGCGGACATGCAAAGTAATCGTAGTAAACTTGAAATGATTTAAATTCTGATAGCTCCATCCATCTCTATTTCCACAACTATTTTAAAAATCCATCAAGAAAATTTGGGGCCCCAACTGCTAGTGGGCCCCTGGGCCCGGTCCCAGTGGTTAGTGTGGCTCATTCTGATCACTTTGAAACATGTTTCAGCTCTCTAGGACAATTGGTGCAAAAGCTATCCTATTTCTAAAGCACCGGATATCGACATGCTTTAAACCCTTGAAAAACGTCGTTTCAAGTGTTTTGAAACGCTGGGGACAAATTACCATGAAATATGGATTACAAATAATCGAATCCCATTATTTCGGTCATTCTGATCACTTTGAGCCAGCTTTCCAGGATAATTGGTTCAAACGTTAGTCCTGAGGGCTAGCTGCAAGAAGTGAATTCATTTATGTATCCTCCATGAACGCTGAAAGTCCCAAAATGACATTTTGAAATAGACCGAAATCTGGGTAACAAATAGTTGAAGCCTACTAATTAGGGCCTTCTGATCATTTTGAGCCTTCTCGTTGACGCTTCTCGTTGATGTAACATTAATAATTGACAGTCGAATCTAAAAAATGGCAATCATTGCATTACTTCGCTAGCAATTTTACAGGAAGATGAGAGCTATATGAAATATTTTTAGATGTTTATAAGTTCAAAGTATTTTCTTTTCAATGATAGAGTGCTTTTGTGCGAATTACTAACTTTACTTCAATAATTTTTTGTCCATTTTTTAAGGGAATTCCTTGCAGTTTTCCGTCATTATTGTTATAAAAAGTTATAATATGGCTTAAACTGTATTTTCATTTGAAAATTTATGAAATTTTGAGTATATTTCGGTCAAAGAAATCTGTTATCGAAACCCGTTTGGTGTCTCCATGTTGTCATGTAAATGTCTTGTCTTTGTAAAATGTCCTTGGGCCACTTCTAGACCCCATTTTACCGAAGGTGTTGCAATACTTTTGCTCTGCCCATCAAGTGTATATAGTAGGTATATATGTAAAAAGTGCATGCAATATGTAAGCCTTGTATCAAGTATTCGTTAATCCAGGGATAACTGAATTCTTCAATATTATGAGGCCACATGTAAAATAGCCTGGCATACTGCGAAATTCATTGTCTGAATTAACTGCATTAAAATTGCATAATACAACTACTGAAGAAGCAATAAATATCTACTGGCCCCCGGCGACATTGATACACGTCCTGATACTATTACCAGGTAGGCCTAGATCTGCTTCGTTGGTGATTTGTTTGAACACGGATGAAGAACAAGATTGGTTGGTTGCAAAGAGGAAAAACAACACATGATAATGGCGGGATGCACCTGTTTAAATAGAAAGCAAGTATTCAGTTCACGAGGAGGCGTGTTTGCGTTATGAATGGACAAATTGTGATATCTAAAACACGATCTCATATTAAATACACAAAGAAAATAAATTTACCGTGTTCTGTGATCTTAATAACATCAGTATACACATAGCAACGTTATTTGCAAGCGATAACAAGACAACAATGTAAGAACGACAGTTTGCAGGTAGAGAGACTGCGCAGGTATTTAGCTACACGGGAATATTTTTGTTTTTCAAGATAAATCTGGCTGTGGTTCTGGCGGTAAAATCCTGGTTCGTCATTGGAATTATTGGTTACCCAGTTCATTTGTAAGTATAAATCGTATTTGGAGATATACCTTCTTTTGAAGCTGTCTAGACTAGAGGTGTTAAGATAAAGCTAAAGAAGGAATGAAATGTTTTTATCTTTCTGGAAATGCTTTTGGTTGTTAATTGCTGAAAATTAGCTCGCCTGATTGCAAACTTGAATATTTTCTTGTACAATGATTAATGACTTGCTGTTAATAGCCACTGCGTTTGGTTGGTTAGGCGAAGCATGCATTAGTGAGTTTGTAATTCTTCCTCTGATGCTGTAAAAGTATGCGATAACGGTGTCAAAACTTTAGAGAGTTCTGTTTGGAAATTTCTCAGGTATCAGTCGACTAAAGATAATGATTCAAAATTCATATTTGACTTGAAAAGTTGCTGCATGCAACTATGGTGCATTATTTTGTTTTATTTAATTTGGTACTTTATAGGGCAGATAAAAAATCGTAGGATTATCGACAGAGCTGCAGAGGGGCAAGAAGATAGAAAACAAAAAGAAAATGGAGAAAAACATAAAGGAAAGATAAAGAGAACGTAGAGAAAAGATAAAAAAAGAACGTAGAGAAAAGATACAAAAGAACGCGGAAAAGAGTAAAAAGAAAGAACTGGCTGCTGTAAGTCGTGAAAGGAAAATATTTGAAGAGTAATCGATTGATAGCATAAAGCAATGCATCCATAATAGACAAACAAATTCCTACATGTTTTGAAAGAATTCTTAAAGCAGCAAACTGAAAGCAATCAGACAACGAATCAATGGATGAGCAGAAGGAAGATGAAAATGAAAGTTTGTCAATGTGGAACAAAGTGGAAGTCCATTTGTCCATCGAAGTAGGAAAAAGAAAGAAACGTTCATTGGAACAACTACTGCCTTGGTTCGTAGCAAGAAGCGCTGTTTTTGGTGGCCTACAAAAAGGTATTTGTTTCCGTTGTTTATTTATTCCATCTCCTTGGAGAAGAGTAAATAGTGAAAGTTTTATGCGAAAAATACCTGTTCCCTCTTTATACCTGTCACCCCGTAGCTACCCTCCTTTCAATTGGCTAATGCTTACGCAGCAACTATGGGCCCATGTACAGTCATGCTCAAGTCAAGAAAACTTGCATATTTTCGGGGATTATCCCAATTATCGCCCCAGGGTTCTCTTGCTCAGAACTGTAGATGGTCATCTCTGGCCTGAGCAACACCCCGCAGCTTTGAGCACCTCGCGAGGTGCTCAACTTGCTCACTTTAATTCCTCCTGTCATTGCCAATAACATATTCGCTGTTGTGCAAGAAAGAAAGGCAGGTTTTGTTTTCATTTTATGGTTGAGGTCACGCATGCAATTAAAAATGCCCGAAGAAGAGAAAAGGTTTTTTTTATATTGATAGTTTATTTGCTGGAAAAAACAACAGAAAATGTTTAACAAAAGGACTGCTTGAACATTTTCTATATCAATGCAAGCATAAATGAGATTGGCCTCAGAGTGCTGTCTCTCAAACATGTAGGACTGAAATGATGGAGGGGCATTCGTAAACGTGGAGCCATTTGTTGCCCAAAATATGCCAAAATATAGCGGCAAGTACCGTTATATTTGCCCAAAATACAACGGTACCTGCCAATGGAGGGGCATAATTCACAATTCATTCAAAACATTTCTCCTGTGCGTTTTCATAACATGTAATATTGATCTTGTTCTGAATTTCGAAAACCAGCCATGTTGTTTTCGTTTATTACTGTCATCAGGCAGTTACATGAGTAATGCATGATGACAACTTGCTGCTTTTCAGCGTTGAGCAAATTTCTCGATTCCTTGCATTCCAATTAATTACCACCACTGAGCTAAGTCCGCAGAAAGTCGACTGTACATGGGCCCTATGCTTACACAACTCTGATACTTAAAAAGCCATATAATGCTCAATTTGAAATGTTAGACAGCAGCCGAACTCGAACTCACACCAACGGGGTTGACCCAATTTCAAGTATTGGAACTTACTAACTTTATTAACCACTGTCCAGCTGTAAATGCTTTCACCAAGTATCACCAAGTATATTAGACTGAACAATAAATACTAGACAAATGGTTAAAAAATCAAGCCATTAAAGTTGATGGAACATCACTCCCAAATAGTCTAATCCTAGCTACTAATTATGGGGGAGGGGGGCTTACAACTTTCAGACAATTTCCAAGTGTCTGGGATAAATATCTTAAAGTTAAAATGGTCGATGAATGCTTAGTTCAAGTGCATTATACATTATGTATCAGCTATGAAGGTGGGATGAAGTGATTACGCATGCTGTGACGTCAAATCAATGCAATATATTGAGAAATCGAAAAGGTTATGATGTTTAAGACTTCTAAATTCAAATTTTAAGGTCGAGGTTAACTTGGACGTAGTAAAATAAGGATATAATAATGAATTCAGAATTTATTGAAGAGCTGTATGCTGTTCCTAGTAGTGAAAGGAACGATGCAAAATTGATAACCTTAACTGATTGGATTAAACAAAAATGCTGCCTCTTAACGGCATTCTCAACTGGTAAAATAAAATATAAAATCATCATCTTTATCATCATTACCGTACTGATATTTTTAGGTGGCTATTTTAATAGATATTTTTATTTTCAGCAAGTTTAATTGGGATGATACAGAATTCTTTCCTTCTGAGATGTCGACCAGACTATGTTTTATTTAATCAAGGAGACATCGGAAACTGGTAAGTTGCTGCATAAAATAATTAACAAACTGGCCACAAACTGGCAAACTGAGAGATTATAAAGACTCTTCTTTCTTTCAGTTTTTATGTGATTGTTCGAGGAGCCGTGTCCGTTTATGCTAGGCCATCAGATGTGAAAACACATCACAACTTGAAAAGGCTGAGCTACGCAAAAGGACAACAAGAAAGAGCCAGGTTTGGCAATGAACTTGCTCAGCTTGGTACGTATAATAAGAAATTATCGGTTCTCGAAGGCATTCTTCCGAATACCGAGAGGTTCTCGGGTCTCGAAGGCATTCATTCGAATACCGAGAAATCCTCGGTTCTCTGGGGAATTTTTCGGCTCTGCACAAGATCTTCTTCGCGCAGTGAACCGACTTTCTCTGAAGCGCACTCCCACAAAGAGCCTCGAGTAGACCTTCAATCATAATCAACTTTTGCAGTGATTAATCCAAAATGTGCAGAATCAAAATTCCGCCTTTTTACATGCAGCCTCGTTTACACACAGCCTCAGTGTTGTATTTTGAAATTTCAAATTGGTTATCGGTAGAATTTAATTCACAGGTTCTGGACGATGCTTTGGCGAATTATCGGTGCTGAGCGAAGACGGCGAACGAAATGCGACAATTATCACAGACGAGCCGACAGTCCTGATCTGTTTCGAGCGAAACATATTCCTGAAGTTTGTCGACGAGAAGTTCGCTAACGAGCTGCTTCGGAAATCGGGCTTCGTGCAAACAAACTCTCTTTTTAAAAAATGGCCACTGGCCTACAAAAACCTGCTGACAGAATGTCTGCAGATACGAAATGTCGAGTTCGGGGAAAAAATCGTCGAACAAGGAACGGAGGTGAATTCTGTTTACTTTATCGTTGAAGGACAGGCAAAAGTAAGCATGAACATAGGTAAGCATCCTGAACAATACAAGGGAGCGATTTCGAAACAGTTTGAGCGAAAATTGTCGGAATTTTACACGAAAAACGAGAGAAGGGCTCATGATGATGGTTATGATGATGAAGATGATGAATGTGCAGTCAGGTTTCCTGTTCTTGAGCGAAGAAGGAGAAGAAGAGAAGAGGGATTCTTCGCAACTGAAATGCGAAAGCGACCTGATATCGATCTTTGTTTGGTTATCGGTGCAAATGGACTAATAGGTAAGCGAATTGTGTCGTAATAGAATGAACTCGTGTAGACTTTATTACAAAATTCCAAGTAAACTAGGAGTTTGGATTGGACTAGGAGAAATCGACTCAAAACAAAGTTATATCTGGCCACATAACTCCAAGTAAACCAGGAGTTATGTGAGATTAAAACGTTATACAGGTGGCTGTGATAGCTAACTTGGAAATCAAATGAAGTTTGCTCCAAATCCTCGAATGAGCCCCCAATTCCAAATATACTCTATTTGTGAGTAAAAAATAAACAAATATCTAACCGAGGCTCGTTTTAGGTGACATCGAAGCTATCCATGAGATCCCAACATACGCAGCAACGTATCGCTGTATCCAGGCAACAACGCTCTACGAGCTCGACATTCCGAGTTTCCATCGGTTGATCATCAAGAAGAACCCGGACACTTTTGAGACAATCAAGCGGATTGCAAACGCAAAGCTGCAATATCGGAGCACGTCTATAAAAGGCGGAATACCTTTGTATTCCGTGTTGATGGATAAACCCGGTGTATTAGGGAGTGAGGACCGGATTTTACCAAAGATTAGGGCTTTGCAAGCAAAAAAAGAAAAGAAAATGTCGCGAAATTTGACGATTCTACCAGACCGGAAAAAAGACAGAAGCATAAGATCGCAGAAGGTGAGTTTAAAATACCCGAGAAGGGTTTATATAGAAAAATCAATGATAAACAGGGTGTGTTTGAAACGTTTTAAGAGGGTAGAGTGCAATTAAAATGAATTATTTTGATACTCCCTGCAATTGTGTTTTGATAAGCCATATGAAAACCTGACCCATTCCTACTTGAAATACTGATAGCTCCTAAACAATTAACTAACATAGCCAACAATGCAGCCTCAGAGGTGTCGCTGAACCCATGTTCACTGAAAACAATTTTTGTTGTGGAGAATAACTCAGTGGAATTTGGAAAGATGCGGGGGCGCTAACGGAGGAGGCTTAATTGTAGAATCTGCTGACGTCATCGGTACTATCTCATAACAAAGACTACTACGGTTATGATGTTTATAGTTGTTTATCTTTTTACAACACAGATGAAAGTCAGTATCAACCCTGCGACTGGCGAAGTGATCGTGAAAAGTTCGTCAAATGACGACGAAAAACGAAAAGTTTCGTTGCTGAACCGAGAAACAACTCGGGCGAGTGGTAAGCAGGACGAGGAAGCCGCAGCCACTTCTGGAGGTGCAAAAGGTGAGCAGGCAACTGCTGGTAAAAGGCTGGCGAAAATGAGAAATGTCGGCAAAGCAGTGGTGCGCATACGAATTGGGTAAGTACAACATTGGAACATTTGTAAAAGTACAAAAATGGCTATCAATCTATAAGCTTCTTTAACCCTGGGCTTTATTCAACATCCACCCCCCTGAAACAATCGTTTTCTCTCAATCAGACAATTGTGGCCAACATGCCAATTGAATTTTGTCAATATTTTGTATGCCTTTTTTGTAAGGCAACATTGTTAGAGGGAGCAGGGAATGAAGGATGCCTGCAAAATTTTGCAAAAGTCGCAAATGTCCCAGGACTCTTGTTCAACGTTGTCATAGAGATAGGATCATTGTAGACCCTATATACTCACTGTACTGAATTGCATTGACAACGTGCATTGACTACTACCTTATCCTTATATCACAAAGTGTATTGGTGTGGTCATGTATACCTCTTATCCACCATGTCATATTTTAATTGCGTTTGGGACAAGCAAGTCTGGTAGATCGGGTCAAAAAGAGGCTATTGTCAAATAGAGGCTTTGCTTTACAGGTGCGAAAGGTGTGTGCAGTAAGAAAAATGTTATAATGAAGAAGGGTTTTGAGTAGATAATAAAGCAAATTAAGACTCACCAATTTTGTAATCACAAACTTTATTTCGACGTCATTGATTTTTCTCAACTTCAAATGCTCGAAGTATTCCTTGTGAATAAAGTAGAAAAGAAAGTGAATCGCTTGATTTTAGACTAGTAAACAAGATAAACATATTTGAAGTATTATGGCAAATTTTAATAAGCTGTAGGTGTAAGTTTTTCGTTTTTATTTTGCAGAGCAAAGAAAAATGAAGACACAGAAGAGGTAAATGAAAACGAAATTCGCTTAAATCTGATGAAAATATAAAATCTAATTGAAATCGAATAGTTCGTAAATAGATTATTAGGATTTTTGAGGATATCTGAATATCTTTATTAAACTTTATTTTTCTTTCTTATAGAGCAACGGCTCTGTGAACCAGTATAAAGTTCTGAAACAGAAAATGCAAGCTATGACCAAAATGGCTCATCGAACATCATGGAATGGCTGAATTCATGAACATCATGGAATGGCTGAATAAAAAATAAATAATTTTAAAACAAATTAATTGTAGGCATTGTAAGGAAAGCATCTCTAGAATTAAATAGAATTGGATTTCAATTTTATTCATTACCCAAATATTCAGGAATATAAAATAGATAACAAATATTGTAAATAGAAAATTCTGAAAATTGAATATTAAATATTGCGCAGTAAACAATAAAGTTGAATTTATAGATATCAAAATCAAACAGACATATTTTCTGTTTTTCAATCTCATTGCCTATATAAAATGATAATGTTTTAAATTACATTGTATTCTTATATTTAAATTCTATCATATATTACCCTGTTTCACAGTGAGCATACATTAAATTATCAAAATAGTCTAGTACATGAAACTTTGCGAATATATTGGCGCATCATAGTATATTATAAATACAAAACTGTCTCTTAGGAATCTTCTACGGATTTGCAAAAATTGACAAAATTAAGAGCTGTCATGAAAGGAATGAAAGAAGCTCAGGCATGAAGCAGCCTATGAAATAATTTTAGTTTTAATAATTTAACGAAAGAGACACAACATAATTAGAGTTCACTGATAAATGCAAAACAAAGAAAATCAAAAATCTATAATCATTGACTTGATTACTCCATGACCAATTAATTCTAGTTTGTTTTCGTAAACTAAAGCTGTAACAAAAGCGTTTTCATCTGCCTTGCATTCCAAAACAGCCGGATACGTGATATGATGGATCCCTGTCGTGTCAACACATTGTTTACCTTCATGAGTGTGACCATAAAAACAGACCTTCACACATGAATACCTCTGAATAACATCCAATACTTCTTAATAATTCCATACTAAACAAAAATCACTTGTACAGTCGGGATGAATAGGAACATGGCTCATAATGAAGACATTTTGATCAGACTTCTCAGCCATTTCCAATTCTTTTTCCAACCAGTTCAACTGCCTCTGACCAAGCCCACCATTAAACTTGACAAAATACCTCTTTTTCAGTCCAATTGGATTATTCCAGTCAGAATGGTGATTATGTTTGGTTAAGATTTCCTCGGCCATCTTGTATTCAGGTTCGTCACTCTTCCTTCCACAAATACTTATGTCATACGAGTCCAAAGCGATAAATTTGAAATTTCGATGAGGTGAGAATGTGAAATAATACTCACGAGCAGCACTTTCATGAGTTCTGGATCTATTCTGAGCATTAACAGAAATAATAGTGCCGTTTTGTGAGCTTTCGACGCGAGTATCCTCGCACATCATCTTCGGTTTACTATTCAATCGACTTTTCGCAAGCTCTTCTCTGCTGAACAAATTGAGCTCATGGTTGCCCCAAAGATGACAAAAATAGCATTTCAACTCATCACAACAGTCCAAGACATGTTCTAGGTTCCTTTCTCTGTCTTTGAAATCAACACGGCAGCCTTCAATTAAGTCTCCAAGTTGAAGTATAAAATCTGGAATGTCTTTTCCGTCATCAGCCCATGTTTTGATCGCCTGTTTAAGCAAGTTTGCAGAGTCCCGATAATACCGCATCACAGTTCCATCATAATTAAGTCTATCTTCAATATCTCCATACTGTACATCAGTTATAATTCCAAATTTAAAAAGAGGAACTCCACAGAATGACGAGAGTTTCGATTTAGGCCCATTGGTATTGCACAGCATTGCTGAAGGTTTAGGTATTATAGTCCAAAATAAATTAATTCCTAACGAGCCTTGACGGCTTCTGAAAAATATACGGTTACATATAATCCATGAACTGCTTCTAAACATATCAAAATCTCACTTTATTTGAACTTTAAAACGGCCTCGTCGGAAAGTTAGGCCACCTTATGCTGTTCATCATTACGACATTTATGTACTCGCGCAAGCGCAGTAGCAAATAAAAAAGATAGACGCTAGGAGGACTCGAACACGAGACCTTGTTTCAAAAGTAAGGGTTATAACCACGCGGCTATATTGAGTTGCACAGAAAATTAGAAAAACCCAATTAAATAGAGACGCAATGCAGAGCTCGACCAGCAATATATTACTTCACTTAGGCCACAACAGGTCATCAAGGGGATGAATAAAAATACTCACAAATCATCTTCTTTTCTCCAGCCATCAACCACTCACCAACTCTTGTTCAAGGCAGCTAATAATCACAGAACCTAAAAAATTGAAGGATTTGAGGGATTCTATCATTAGGCTTTGTTGATTTGAGTATTCCACTAATGAATAAACGGATAAAAAATAACACAGAAAAAACATTCCATTAAAAAATTTCTACTTACAGAAGCGAGCATTTTTCAGGTTAATTTGTCAATTTTATTCTCAACAAAGATTGTGATGAGCTGGATTTTAAATCTCCAACTTGATGTGGCATTCAACTTCAAGCTTGAAGCTTCAGCATGGAGGCGTGGCAAGAAATGTCACAAAACATGCGCCAATTTCAGTCAACCGAGCAAAATTCAGCCTCGTTCACAAGTTATGCCATTCATGAAACCGAGACAGTAAAAAATCAATCTGAACTGAACACAAATTGGATGATGACGTAATAAACTGACGAGTTTTAACAAAATTACATTAATATACAATTATGGCGTAAAACTGGAACAAAATTTATCAATATTTGTTTATTATTATTCTCAATAAAGTTTAATAACTGTTCGATTTATATTATGTACGAAAACGTCCCCCAATAAATGAATGTTATTTGCAGCAATGGAAAATGTTTTAAAAGGGCAATCGATCTCTGTATTCACACATATATTATACTGTTATCTCCTGCCGTATATTCTGTAATGATTTGACGATAAGCCAACCAGATCACAGAAATCTCATCACGTGATCAGAAATGCTGAACAATGATTGGCTAATTAAAAAACAACTAAATAGACTGGTGAATGAAATACATATCCACCAGTTATCGTTTTTCCTAGTCGTAAAATCTTCGCATTTTTCCGGAAAAATTCCTTCATTTCAAATAAACAAAAATACAAGATACAGTGGAATATCAATATAGCTTGAAGAGAAATCCAACAAGTTTTTCGTAGCATCGCAAGTTCTTCAAACCGAGAAAATATTATTTTCCATCAAAGCAGTTCACGAAAGGAAATTCTAGTTGGTTGCTCTTGAAGAGGGTTGGCTATATCGATGTCCCACTGCAGTATAAGCTTTATTATACATGACTTATAGAATGTCTTTTATCGCTAAACCTCGACGTGATACCGCGGCCTGCGCGGTAATTATTAAACTTAGGCTCATATTTAACCGGTGTCATTTCATTTTGGGGCGATTGTGATTCATCGAGATCAGCAATGGGAATAGAGTCTTGATTGGCAGCTTTCGTGTCATGATTGACAGGTGTCGTATCGTGATTGACGGGTGTATTAGCATTGTTATTGCATTCTAATGATTGATTGACAGGTGGACGGGTTTCATTGACAGGCGTACTAAAATCGATAAACGTGTATTCGTGACCGTTGTCTTCAGACTCCTGACTCGTCGACTGGTTGTCCTGGCTACCAGACATGCGCAGTCTTGATAGTTCGTGGTTGACTGAATATAACTGAGCGGTTTGGTGAAGAGATTTCTCTTTGAATTTCCTTATTTCCCTTTGGTATACCTGGAGAAAACAATAGAATTTTCAACATTATAATCTTCGTCCTTGCCACTAAATCATAATATAGTTTATTTGCAGCTCAAACTTATCAGCTCAATCTTCGCTCACCTAAACATAAAAATACCTTTTCATAAATCTAAACTTCTAACCTAAATCTAAACTTGAATGCTTTATGAATTATATCTTCAGTTTAATTTTCACGTTATTAAAATTGAACTAAATAGGTTTTTTGGATCAATAAGCATAATTTAAAAAATAAAACTAAAAAACGTCATATTTAAAACTCTCGTATATAAAACATTTATGAGAATTTAGCGATTTTATCGGCAAAGATGGTGCTCTATAACATGGTAGGCAGAGCAAATTTATAATTAATACCAATAGCGCACAAAGAACACTTTATTGGTTGTAAATCAGAATTTCACGCTAATCACCAGAAAACTAAATTCAGTTGAATTTAGTTGTCTGATAATCTTTATAAAGAGTTTCAAGCATGACGCTTCTTAATTTTACTTTATTTTTAAATTGAGCTGTTCCGCATTTATATATTTATAATTTTAACATTTGTTGTTGTCATTTTTGTTTACCTTTTCTTAGCTTTCTTTTTCCCTTCATCGGTTACTGTGCACTGCAACTCATTACTGTGCAATTCTTGAAGCAACTGGATTCGAACATTGAATATTTAATAAGTTTACATCATTTATCCCATGTTTTATTAAAATCTTTGGTTATTCATATTAGTTCCATTGAAAGATGCAGTTAAATTAAAAAGCCTAATAAATTTATCCAAGTAATCATTAGATCAAAATTAAATATTATTGACAAAGTGGACATCTTATTACCAATATCCTGTTATCAGATTATATAAACCTTAATTCTACAAATTTTAATTAATTTCGAGACTTCATACTCGAATTACCACATCTCCCCCTGGGTCGGTCAAATACCCCAAAGTTAAACAGCACATGCTGCCAGATTTCCAGGAGGGGAAGTATTTATATTCCATACGGTTAGCGTGAATAATTATTAAGTAGCTATTAGAAGTTTAGAGCAACCCGTTAAATTATTGGCCCACATTGAGTTTTAGTAAAACATTGGAAAGCTATCAGGGGCCTTGGTTGTCGAACTTACCACATTCTGTCGCACTAAATCCATTTTATCCGTTTTCAATTTGCTTATTTCTGATCGAAGAACATCAATTTCTCTTTGCGCAGCATCTGTTTACAAAAATACGATTTAAAATCACAAACCAGATCATAACATTACCCAAATGAGAATTAGTATGCAGCGAAGTCCTAATTTGGCAAATCTTGAAGTAAACAAAAAGATATTTCGAAAACCTGCAAGTCTACTAAACCGTAAGTAAGTAAACTGAACAGTGAATTGTGAAGACATTTATTTTATCACATTGGAAAGTTTACAAGATACGATAAATCCTTGAATAAGCCCCCATCCTGATATTCATTTGCAAGGAGATTAAGCCCAAATATTAAGAAATTGAAGTTGCGCGGTGAAGTGTGCAGTAAATAGCAGCAAATTTAAACGAAACACTTTATAAATTATCTGCATGCTAGAGGGTTCTATAATGCTGAATAAATATCCATCTACAATATCGCTTTTAAAAATTAGACCTGGGCCTTATTTGGGGACTTACGATACAGTAAACACCCGCATATTGTTCAAATACAATAGTCTATTGTTTTGAGTAGGGTTTTCAGCTTGGAAGGTTCTTAATTCACTGTTTCTTATATGCGGGTGTTTACTGTACTGTTAAATCGAGCTAAGACTGCGGGATTGACTGAGAAAGGGTATAGTAATGCTGTCGTTGCATTTGTCGGACATACCTAATGCTGAGCATGCGCTGGTCGAGCTCACATCTTCATATGATGACGAACAACTGCTCACCGAAATGAAGTGACAATCTAGTGGCTGAGAACCCTGTAAGATAAAACAATACATTGAAGCAATGTGTGGAAATGGAATGTGCATCACTAGCTTATGAATTACATGCAAAGGAACGTGCATATGGAGAAAAAAAGTGAATGTTATTAAAAATATGTGAAATACGTAAGTGACTTAGTCAAGGAAACAGGGAGAAACAGGAAATAAATAAATAATCAAGATGAGAAATAAAAAATAATAATCAAATGAAAAGAGATGAGTGGGTGACAGAATAATTAAGTAAGTTAGTAACTTACAAAATACTAACTATATAATTTATTAATCAGCTAACCGACTGGCTTTGGAAGTAAATAAAAAGCAACCAGTTGGAAACTAAATAACAGAATAATTAAAAACTAACTAATATTACATAGAGTAAAACTAAATATGTAACTAATTGACTAACCACGTAACTAATTACCTTTAATAGAGGGGGCGTTTAAAAGAAGGGGGCGTTTAATGGAAGCATTACGGTAGCTGACTAGCTACATGATTAATTAATTAAGAAAAAAATGTCTGAATAAATAGTACGAAGATAATCATGATAGATACTTCTGATAGGTAAAACAACACGTGAACTAACTGATGAATAAAAAAGGTATTTACCAATCTACTTCTTTCGTGTTCATCAAATGAGTTTGATCGCAAACAATCCCCGTAATTATCCGATGATAAATTGCTGTTCTGCCGATTCGTGCACATGTCTGGGTGAAGTTGCAGCATAAGACGATTATGCGATAAAGATGGAGACGACTGAGCACTGAAAAGCAAATAAAAATCATCCTTCAATAACTTTCAACTTCTCCTACAGACTAAACCCCCTTGCATTGACCAAGAAAACTTTCCACGAATCGATATCTTTCTGCAGTTAAACTTGCTGCTGTAGTTGTAGCACTATTTTGCATGGATTCAACTGCTTTGTACGAATGCAAAGTTCGCTAATCAAAACAGATGGAGCTTAGCATTTCCGAAATTTGCTTCCAATAAGGAGTTCAAATTCGCATTTTAAAACAACAACTCGAGATTAAGTGACCGGCAGAACTCTATCGCATATCCTGAGACAACGACGATACAAATAATAACACTTTCCCACCTTTCTGAAGCTGTAGAGTGTTTCCTTTGTTGATCCTGCAGTTGTTGAGAATGAAGTCTCTGGGTTAAGTGACCAGCTGTATTTTTGTAACCGTTTTCAGTTGACTTCGAGCGGTTGAACGACCCTCTGTCTGGAAGCAATGAGGTTTGACTCGAGTTAGGCCAAGTATTGCTCGGCGAGGTTGGAGCAAGCTGTACACTAGAAAACACAAGTACAAAATACAAAATGTATATTCGTGTATGTGTTGTGTATATATTGTACGATGATGCTATGGGATATCCGATGTTTGAATAAACGCCGTGTATATGAAATTGAGAGCAGGTCGCATGAATAAAATTTAGAACGCTAACCCAATGACTAGACAATGAATAATTGATTGGAATTCATGGTTTCGCGGGGTAACAATGTTTAATTGAGGTTTTACTTATGTTTTGTTTCAAGCTTTGCTGCGAAGTGTTTACGAGTAAGGTTGTGGAGTAGAATTGTTGGTTTGTAATGAAGGTGACGAAATGAGGGGGTAATGTGTGGTGTGCGAGGGGGTCAATGTGGAAGGGAAGATGGGCGGAGAAATGTAGGTGAGGAAGAACATGAAAAAGGAAGGTCAACAAAGAAGGTTAAGAAGAAGACAAAAGGTGGGGAAGAGGATAGAAGTAGAACATAAGAAAATATAAGATCAGAAAGAATATTTAAAATAAAGAGCAAGACAATAAAAAGTTAGGAAGAGATAAAAAGTAAGAAAAAAGATGAGAAAAAAGTAAGAAAAAATTAAGGAAGAAGATAAGTAAAAGAAAGTAAAGGAGAAAAAACCAACAATGCCTGAAGAGTCCTTACCTTTTCGAGTCTCTTTTGTCAGATTCGCGAGAATGCGGACGATTCCCTTTGTTTCTGGAAAACAGTTTCTTTTTCTAGATAAATAAATTAAAATAAAGAGAAAAATTAACTATGCTCGCTGATGGCTGCCAAGGATTCAACCTCAACATAACCTAACAATACAGCCTAAGGAGTTATACAATCAAATCCAAATGACATGACGACGGCACAAAAGAATACTCTGTTGCATCAAGAGTTGGTTAAACCGAGGATAAATTGTACAATGCTTGAGTTGAGGGGTCCTAATGCTTGAAACAAAGAATAAGATACTGTAAAAGGTCCCCTCTCTAATAAACCAAACCCCCTCCTTTGAAATAAGTCCCCTTGTTTTTGAAATTGCGAAAAATAATGAGACTGCGATGGATTAAACCAAAAAAGCTTATAAAAGTTATTTTGCAGTTATTTTACCCGAACATTTTCCTGAAGTTTATTTAAGAGCTTTATTAAACCCCCTACCCCGGGGGCATAGTTAAGTCTTCACGGTCCACATTTAACAGTCAGTAAATTGCACTATGAACAATGTGGAGAGACCAGTGTGCTATACATGGATTCGTTATTATATAAAAATCACACGACTAGAAAAGAGTAATCTTTATAAAAATAACACAAGAGCATACCTCCTTCTTTGTATCTTCGCTTCCAACCGCATCAGTAATATCGTTTAGAGATTTTGACAGGTTAATCTGCGAGCATTGCGCCATCAAAGTGCTGTTCAACGAATTCGAACTTCCATCTCGAGTTTTCGAATTCAACACGGCAGAACGAAAGGACGAAAATATGTTGCCTCCTTTACCACCAGAAAACGTCCGGTTCAACTATGCGAAAAGATAGCATGCGTCAAAATATGAGCTTCAAGGAATGTTAAAATTTGCTCGTAACTACAATAAGACACTTGTCGGTATGATGTTGATATATTAAATGAAGCCACACAATACATTCCTTAATTAAGAGTTTGTTGAACTGACCAACAAATATGCTGCAAGGCAGTTGAGGAGAACAGATGTTTAGTTAGCTGTGCTCTTTTTAAATAAGAGCCAGATAATTTCATGATCTGTGGTGTTTACCTGAGAACTGTCTTCCAACATTTGTTCATTTTTCAGAATAAAATCGTCGACCATTTGCTGGAGAAGCATTGCTCGCGTTCTCTCCTAAAAATCAACATCAATCACAGTCATAATCATGGTAATCACCCATAATCACGGCAATCATCGTCGCCATTACTGGAGCTTGGGTTGGTGAGGGTGGGGAGGAGGTTTCGACTCCGCGTAGAGCAAATAAAGAAAGAAACAAACAAACAAACAAATAAACAAACAGATTAACAAATAAACAAATGAACAAATAAACAAACAAATAAACAAGCAAATAAATAAGTAAATAAACAAATAAATAACCCACAGCAAGCTGGGAGAACTTTTCACTTTTGCACGCTGCCAATTCTGCATTTAAAATCTTCGTCATTAAAAATTCACGAAATTCTGCACCCTAGAAAAGAAAAAAAGAGAGTTTAAAAGCAGGCAGAAATTGCTAGCTCGGTTCTGAAGCACTTTTTCGATACTTCACCATCTGGAAATATAATATTTTATTGCGATAGCTGAGTTGGTTATGCAGACAATCCAAGGTGGTGTAATAGCTATTGTTAAAGGTTGTTACCTTTTTGAAAACTGCAGGATTGGGAAGTGTTGGGCCAAAGCTGGGAACACCATCCCTCGCTGTTACAGACACCTGGAATAAAAAAATGACAAAAAATCAGTTGGGAAAGTTAAAAGACTATTGGCTTGAAGAATCAATGGTTTAAGAAGCACAGAATAACAGAGCCAAGGAAAAATATGGAATAACCAAACCAAACTGAACATCTTGACTATTAAGCCTGCTTACCTTGTACCGAGCATTGGTTGTGTTAGCATCAATAACTTGAACGATGATGAAAACATGAAGGAAGTGTGATCGAACTGAAGTTGGACAAAATGGCGTATTTTCGTCCTTGAAAAATATAAACAAACACGTTTAACAACAACAACAAACAAATAAAACAATCGCAAACAAAAACGAGGGTTCGATATTGTTTTACCTGGAAGACAATGGCCACAATATCGTTTCCAATGTGTCTCTTTCTTTGTACCTAAAATGATAAAAAAAAATAGTATGAATACAGCGGAATCAACATCATAATTAAGAAAGATGAAGCATTGAAAATAAAATATAACAAACACAATTACAGCCACAATTGAATTTTGATATAAAGCCCCGTTCAAACGCTTGCAACATTTTTCGGGGCTGAACAAACTATTTATACAACAGGCCTACCACTAACAAAAAACAAAACAACTGGTCCCTTAAACTGTTTTATGGCACAAATAACCAGTTAAGTGTACGATATAAACTGGGTAAATGTTTAACCCCTGATGCAAAATTTTATTTCTAGCTGGACAATCAATTTATCGATAATTCAAATGGCAAAATGAATATTGGTATGAAACGCAAATGGAAGAATGAATATTGGTCTTGCTTGGATAAGAATCGATTGGCTTACCTGTTGGACATCGCCAGATTTGTGAGGCAATAAAGTCGAGATATGAAACATGAACTCTCTGGAGGTAAACAGAGATAACTTTAGTACATCAGACAAAAAGCATTGTCGATACAGGCATACGGTGCTCGATGTAAAGAGTACAGAACGTTAATAACAGAAGTAAAGAATAGAAAAGATAGATTTTTTGTGAACTTGATGTGTTGTGGGTAGATTTAATTGTGCATTCGTAATAATTAATTTCGGTTTGATCAATGAAATTGAGTTCTCAGGTTTGAACGCTGACATCTCTATCAATCGCTGATATAAAGACAAACTAGATACGACTACGTACAAGAAGGTCAACCGTAATAGAATGGTATAACAGCACACCAGAGAGTAGGAAACGTATTGGTAAACAACGAACCTATTCCTAAATTTCGTGTGATAGGAGTATTCGCCAGTTTGGTTATATTTCACATCCAAACCACCACGATACCTAACCGAAGACAAAAAACAATTAATTATACATAACATAGATAACAGTAGCTATATATTGTATTGATAGGTCATCCTGTTAAAGCATTCGATTATTACTACTTTTATTATTATTATTATTATTATTATTATTATTTATTTCGTATGTTACGAGCAATGGTAAGAGCAGCTGGCGGATGATTGGTGGAGCAAAGAGGGGCTGGAGCAAGGAGAGGCTGTAGCAAAGAGAGGCTGGAGCAAAGAAAGGCTGGAGCAATTCAACTCACCCTTTGAAGCCTTCTAGTCTCACTCTATCACCAATGCAGTCAAGAAATTCCGCCATTGCCCTGCTGTGTGTGACGTTACCAAAATACTCCTCTTCAGTAGTCTATACCACGCAATACAAAGAAAACAGTCAGAAACACGCCCATAAAGATAAGCGCATGCGTATGAGCTCTATACAAGGTGGAACATCGATTGATATGCGTACCTGGCCATGTTTCTGATAGAAGACGCCAACTTTGTAGCAACTTTGTAACACATGCTCGTCGTAACGAACCACGTCTCCAGAAATCTATAAAGTAGAATCCATGATCGAGATTAAGTTGAGATCTACGGATTCATAATCACTCAGCATCTAACAACCCATTATATGATCATGTTATACGATCGAAATATGAATGTATTGTACATGGCTATTGCATTGAGCTAAAAAAATTACCCTGGGAATTGCGATGGGGTGAAATCGAT
Source organism: Sanderia malayensis (assembly GCA_013076295.1). Taxonomy (NCBI): domain Eukaryota; kingdom Metazoa; phylum Cnidaria; class Scyphozoa; order Semaeostomeae; family Pelagiidae; genus Sanderia; species Sanderia malayensis. The sequence goes on along the minus strand of RQOL01000824.1, from coordinate 1,574,974 downwards.
CGATGTCAAGTTCATCTTGAATGACCCCCTGAAATAAGACAAAATCCATTAACAACCATACTAGATAACGTGCGAGCCAGGGGTAGCATCAAACACAGAACCGTCTTTTATAGATTCGCCTTAGCAAAGAATATACCCTATCAATGCTCTACACTTGGAATTAAGCGAGATTTCAATGTATCTGACCCCCCCTGACTTCCACGCGAATTCTTATGGATCATCAATAGCTGTGGTGAAGTGGGAACGGGGGTAGATGCTTACCTGAATGAACTCTCGCGGCCCCGGGAACTCACTCAGAGAGCCTGAGGGCAAGAACTGGTGAATTGTCTTATCTTTAAGCCTGAAAAGCAATTTAGCAATTATCTGTTAAACGTGAAAGGATGAGGTCTGCAAGTTCGTCCAATACTCTGAAGGCCTATCAGCTCGTTGCTTACAGGTTCAATCCAAATAAGGGATTGTTTAATTAGAATGAACCGATCACAACAAGGTTAGTCTCTTCTGATCAACGTTAGTCTGTTCTGTTTAAGTCTGTTCTGTTCAAAGTTAGTCTATTCTGTTCAAAGTGTACATGTTCGCGTTAAAGTATTAACATGTTCGTGTTAATGTATAACGTCTCCATGCCTGTGTTAATGTAACACTGTGTCCATGTTCGTGTTAAAGTATCACTGTGTCCATGTTCGTGTTAATGTAGCTTGTCACTCACCTGAGGATGATTTCATAATAATCTCTTGAGTCGTTATAATTTCCATCTCCAAATACGTTCGATTCACATTTCACTGACAACAGCATTGGGCCATACTTGCTATCGATAACAGCGAAATTCAGATGCTCCTAAAATCATAAAAACCAATCACGTTAAGTAGAGAATAATACACCAACAGGGGTAAAATCACCCAGGCTCGACTGTGCACCATTAAACATAATTTGCAAGGTTTGCCGTGATTAGTCGACAGTGATAGGACAGGCATATATAAAACGACAACGAGACACGTCTGATAAGTTATAAAGATAATTGTCAACAAAAAAGCACTTTCTTAAAGCACTCTTCCAGTTTATTAAAATGGAAGAATCTGATAGATTGTGACAAAGTGGAAATCTGATAGATTGTGACAAAGAGAAAATCTGATAGATTGTGACAAAGTTGGCAAGACTTCATGTAAGAAAATCATAGGTTATAAAGTCAGGGTTAGGGTTAAGTTTTGATTTAGAGTAAAAGCACGGTTTAGGGTTTTAGCACATGCAAAATACATTCAGGGTAGCTATTCCCAAGCCCTTTCCGATAAATTGCACGCGCAGAAATTTGGCAATGAAACATAATTGTAGCAATATGTCGTCCGTCAATATTAGCTACTAATAGTTGCAAAAGATTATTTTCAATTACTTAGAGCCTGCTTTTACAAGACATGAGCTAAAGCTGTTACTCACCCTTCCCAGAAAACTCTCTCTGTACGCATGTGCAGTTTCGTCCAATTCCACGACGCATTTGCTGAGGTCAACCCGCGGGATTACCGGGCGATTGTGCATGTCCTTCTGCAGAATGTGATTGGTTCCTTCCATCCAGTAATCGCCCTCAACTGGTAGCACAACCATTGGGTACGGTGGACCAAGAGACAAGACCTTGGATACAAAAAAAATTCAATATGCAGTCAAATTTGATTTCGTTTATCCATGCGGTTAATTTATGCAGCCGTGCCATCAATGCAAAATTTGGTAAATGATGTAAAAATATCATAATTAAACCCGCAGTCTCTAACTCTATGCAGATAGTGGCATATCGATGTAATGGATGGGCCTTGAAGAAACTATTTATAAAGATAGCTAAGAAATAATTACGTTAAATTAGCTATATCAAGAGTTTGTGGGTAACAGTGAGTGAATATCGTGTTTACATGAACGTGTTTATCGTGTTTATCGTGCTTACACGAACTTTACATCGCAATTCAACTCTTGACAACTTCTTAAAATAAAACGAGCCATTCTATAGAAATGTGCACCATTTCCATAAACTTGCTGAAATTACCTCAATAATGGGTTCCATGTTTGGTTCCTTCTTTGGCTCTGTTTTCAAGCTGATGGTCTCTAGGGAATCTTCAATTTCCGAGCTCTGCAACAAAAATTGAAACAGTCTATGCCAGCCTCTGACACGCGAAGTGGGTCTCATTGCAATGCAACGTGTTGGGCTTAAATCGAATAACCCAATAAAGCTCGCAACAGCAGCAAGATAGTACAACGAAAATAAGCCGCGATTCGAGTAAAGAACTAAGTATCCAAAGTATGTCAGCTCTCCGTGAAATCGCAAAAAAATGCCATCGGGCAGTTTACAAAAATCGCAATATATAGGAAGAGTTAAAGCTTCATTTTGATTTACAGATGAACTTTTTATGGTAATGTAAATCTCGCTAAATAGACAGTTACTTGTAAGTAATAGGGCAATATTTCAAATTAATAAGATTCAAAGGAAGCGGAACCTTCTCATTGCGTTGTCCAGTGAGAGAATTCGAACGTAAATCGTTCAAAAGTAGACAGCTGTATTTAAAACATGGAATGCGAAAGCGTGGAATGAAATGATAGAACTGAATAATGGAATGGGATTTCCACACACGTTTGTTTTATAAGAACATCCAAATTCAAATATAAGCCCTTCGAGAGTTCTTGGATTTTCAGACTTTAAGCAAAAAAAGTTCTCAAAAATTTCTTGACTTTTGATTTGATTTACATTCACGAAAACCTCAAAATGTTTTATATTCAGATTCCAAAGTGTTCCTAAAGCATACAACGAAGCATTCCTTTAAACGAAAGGAAACAAAAGCCCCAATAAAAACCAATGGACACGATAATTAACGAACTTTTAATGGCCTACCTGACTTAATGATGCGGGCAATGATGTCCTTTGGTCATCTAAACGACTCGACTGGAAAAATAACGACACGTCCGTAGTTATCAACAACTGTCATTAGCTCACCTAACGAGCAAAAACCACCGCAATGCTCCAATTAAACGCCCCGAGCGTTTAAAACAACGCTCCGGGTGTTTAATAAGAACGCATGTTAAGCGGGGCGTTTAAAAAGAAGCAGTATTTATGTATCCAAAAAATGAGCTTCTTGGAAAAAGGGGTTCCAGTTGAGGGGGTTACTCGAAACTTCGCGGGAGAATTCAACAAAGCTCTGACCCATTTGTGTATAGAAAAGTGCATTAGGTTGGTTGATATGATTGGAGGTTGAAAATGGGTTGGGGTGAATTGGGGGTATAGTCTCACCTGTACTCTGCCAAGCATTTCAAAAAAATCTAATTCCTGAAAAAGATTGATTAATTTTATAAGTAATTATGACTATTATAAAACTATTCTTAGAATCAATACATAATGCCGTGCCTTAAATCACGGTTCATTATTCTGAGCAACGGAAGGTGAATTCGGGAACAAATTTGGTAAAGGACAAGACAAGTACTTTGTTCCTCGTTGGTGCATGCTGGTTCATAACTGACGTAGAAGCCTCGACTTCAAAAGCTTTCGAATTACGAAAATTCGTGGATGGACACGAGGTGAGGTCATCAGGGACCTTTAGATCGAGTACGAAAACGAAAACAAAGACGAAAATCGAGATCACAAGGCACCGAGGAACTTCATACTCGTTCTGGAAGTTTCCTTTGTTTACATTTTGGACCTTCTCCGTTCAAAATGGACACTTATAAGAACAACTGAATTTTTCTCGCGCCAAAAGTTTTTACATTGTTATTCTTAAATTTCTGTTGTTTTGTGGCAATTTTGAGCTTGGCATTCTTAAAAACATTGTTCTTATTACCTTAAAGAAGGAAGCTTTTGCGAATTTCCAATTTTTGAAATTTGTAGCGAGAACAAGCTTTCGTGAATTTCAAATTTTAAAAAGCTTCGCGTAATAAACTCTTGCGAATTTCGGCTAAACGCACGAAGATCGCGAAATTGTCTTCCTCTAAAGTAAAAGAACTGTTTCGTGATAATCGTAATTTCTGTGGAACGGAACACCCCAGTGCACCCCTAACACCTCAGGGGGAACAAGGTGTTCTTCCGAAATTTCAAAAGACCGGAATACGTCTAAACAACAAAGCAACCTTTTGATGTTCTGTCCATTACGCAATTTCCAAATAAACACACTGAAGTCACAATTCATTAAGGCGAGATTAGTAGGCTATTGTTGTGGTGTATTACTAGATGCTGACGACATGGAACCGGAAACAAGCCAATACATTGCAAAAGGTCAGAAAAAGACAATCGGAAATCGAAAGAAACCTATACAAAGTTCATGTGGATTTTGGAAATTTCGATCTTGTTTATCGGCTGATATTTCAACTTTATAAATTGCTGTATTGTTTTCGAATAAGTGGTAGAAAATTGTAATTGATTAAAAATAAAGTCAAACTAACCTCGCTATCATCATCATCGTCACCTCCATTACCGTAATCAGGAATAGATATTTGTAGCAGCTGAAATAGGAAATAAAAAGTGTGTGAGATAATTGTGTTTGAAACAAATTAAAAAGGACACAGGCCCTCTCTTTTGTTTATCATCGCTTGATTGTTCTGAAAGTATTTCTTCTCGGCTTTGAAATTGCCTGCACTTCACAGCAAGTGAACTTGAAGACTCGAAGATGAAGGAACTCCCGCGGTTTAATAATATCGAAGGTCAAAGATATCACACTGATTATTTTCGGTCTGCCTTTTTTAACCCAAAACCGAAAATAAAAGGTTGGTTTACTTTTCACACATGAAATAAATCATCAAAGAAACCAAAGATCTTATTAGGAATGTAAATAAAAAATATTTCGGTGAACTTTTTGACGCAAGGCCAGGAAACAATATCAGGCGCTATGTAATATGATATGCGTCACCAGATTTAATCTAATTTCGAAATTATTCCAGGCATTGTGTGTGTGACAAAACGTTGAATAATTATCATGTTTTCCCAAAATAAATAGAACGACGAATTGAATAATATGACATGTTCAGTATGATATAGCGTTTTCCTGTCATATTGTTTGAAAAAGAAAAGCTTGAACCCAAAGATAATATTGTATTCGCAAACGAATATTACCACATATGTTTAATTTCTTCTTCCTGATTTTCCCTTTGTTTACAAACCACAGTTTCATTTCATATCTCGCCGCGATATCATTCAACACTCTCTTGGTCGCGTAAAATTAAAAAAAACTTGTTTGTTTCGTCCACACTTACCCTTCATTGCTTTTGGATTAGGCTCTTGGCTAGCGCGAGAAGCTTTCGTGGTTCGAGATGGCATTTGGTTTGGCGTAAAATTGCGTGTATACAATATAATGAAACTGAAAATCTTTCAAGAAGACGAAAATATTTTCAACTGTTGCTCGTCTAAAACTATGGCGAAATTGATCTCCAGCAATATTTTGTCATTATAACGAGCCAAAATTCCCGAAGCACATCGTAAAACAACTTTACTTTCCGGCCTAGGTCTGATCACCTTGACACAATAACCATGGAGTTTAGTTCGTCCACTGACTGTAATTTTTTATTAGGTAAATCATAAACACTATATCATGCCGCACTTGACAACTTCAAATTTGCAATGGACATTTGTTTCCTTGTGTCACGTTTACAAATTATTATCAATGAATTTGAAAAGTAAAATGCTCGACACATCGGGCTGATTGTTCTGATCTCGCGAAAGCAAAGTCATTAACCACCCACAGTTTGATTAGAACTAATTTTCGCACACAAAGTGTGACAGTACACAAGACCATATCAAGAAACATAAAAGAAAGATATAGCTTAAGATTTCTATTATATTGTCTTGATAGCATTGCTAATTGCGTGGCATGCTTGACTAGTCTCTACTTTGAAGAGGAGAAAGGGACTTCCGTGTACCACGCTTACACCCCATTCTGTTAATCTGTCCCTCTTGTACAATAATGGAACAAGTCTCGATCTATACCCACACAGGCGTAAAACAACACACAAGAAATTACTTATACAAACAAACAGAATAAATATATTAAGCCAACAGAATCCAGTTTCTGTATGAACATTTTATCTTATCTTACATTTTGGATGAAAATTGAAGCGAGATTGTCGAAATTTTGATGATTTTGCAAGAAAAGACCCCCGGAAAATAAGTTAAAAAGTGCAAACAATAGTTGATGACAGAAATTAACACGGGGTGTACGACAGTTTCCGGCCGTGTCAAGTTGGTTGACTGACTTGAAAAGCCCGGCTGAGGAAAATAAAATAACTGGAACTATAATAATAAAGTGAGTTATGTAGTTTATGTTTAAAAAATCATCTATGTTTCAAAGGGTTAGAAAATATAATTTCACTGCTTGAGATAAAGGATCAGACACGTGTTCAAGTTTTCATGAATGACAAAGTTGAAAACCAATACTTTTAGGCCAATGCCAGCAATATTGACACTACTTATAAAAAGCAATGCAAAATATCCAACGGGTCAATATAGGTTTATTTTTAACTTGTAGCTTTATTACAACAATACGAATTTCTCATATTTGCGGAAATTCTAGCGCTAGCGCTTCTTGCCATGTTTTCATAAACATAATAGACACAAAGAGAGTTTTCAAAAGTTATAGCTCACCTGATGCAAGAGGAGGAGAAGAAACGGAAGAAGACCTTAGAAAATTCTTATTCTCCGCACAAGCACCTCTATTGTTTTCAGAGTTAATTCTCCGACGATTTCTTCCCGTTAACAAATTGTGCATTTTAATCCTATGGTATTTTTTCTTCTTCACAGGAGAAACTTGAATATTGCCAGGTGTATCAGCCATATTTTTACTCAGTCGGCACGAACATGCATGATCATTGATTAGGCCCGTTTATAATATACTTCTCCGCCGTACGTCGATCACTTCGTCAACACCTTTCTCTCGATCTCGAATCAATAAAGATTAACGTGTTTTCTGGATTACTTTTTCATTCATAACCGGTTGATTTTTCTAAAAACTCCATGTTGCTCAAGTATAAATTCTTTATGGAGTCATTAATCTTTTTCCGCAGATAAAATACCTCAGGTTAAAGTGTCAACTTGAAAATTTCAAAATATCGCACATCAATTAATTTTCTTGGCACGGTAAAGGTAGATTCTTTTCGCAATTAAACCAAAATCAATATTTATTTTTCCTCAAGCTATCATCAGGTCAGTATAAAAATTTAAACCATGCTTGCTTTTAGCAAGCAACCTCAAGATAATTCCCAATCCAAAAACGGATTGAGATGTGGCCTTTTTAGCTTTAAATAATTAAAAACAACCCATTCAATTGTGGTCTATTACTTTAGAAGAGTAATATACCTCGACAACACCTCAAACTACTTTGAAATTTAACTGAAAAGAACCAAAATAAAACCCTAGCTATCACGGGCCTGGCATTATTCTCGTTTCCACAAAGATATTAACTTCTTTTCAGTTGTCAGTGGAATTTGAAATCGTCCGATGTTTTACAAAACACAGAGAATCAATTAAGCAATATTTATCTTAAAAAACACAAGACAGATTCATAATAACACCGATCATAAATAATTAATTACTAAGAAAAAGTGTTGGCAAACGCGTGGTACGAAAGAAAATTACCTGCAATGAAATATATTCTCCTTGGCTCTCCTCGTCTTCGGAATTGATTGAATAAAATTAATTTCAATCTCTTCTTGCCGTTCTTGGAGAACTGTATTAATATTTTTCTCTTTTTGCAATAAGGTCACTACAAGCGAGTGAATCGCGTGTCATTTGGTTTCAGATTGAACGTGGGCTGTACACTACTCTCCGGTTAACAAATCAACTGGGAACGTAAATAGCAAAACAACAATTTCCTTTCTTCTCTTTCTGTTTCCTCTTCTCCCCTTACTCAGCGATTCCCCATTTTGAAAATAGCAAAACAAAGAAATAATGAAAAGACAAAATCGTCTTTTTTCCTGATTTAACCAAGCGTATCTTTTTCAACAATTCTCTTTATTATGCATTGTTCAATTTTCTTTCCTATTTACGTCCAATTAAAATTACTTTTTATTAAATTTTCATAAGAATTCGATATTTATTTGATATGCGTTAACTGAACCAGTTTACGGTGACCTCGAAGGAAGGAATTTAGGAGATTTTCTTCAAAAGCCACAAAATCTGAAAGATTTTAGCAGTGAAGAAAAGCGATTATGATTATCATTATGATCATAAATAACTTTTATGATGGTAATGATGATAATAACAAATTTCATAATTTCATTAACACTTACAATCCTTGTCTCAAATCTTTTTAATCATTAAAAGCTAAATTAATTATTGAATAAATGGATGTAATTGGAACCTCGATTCGGTGAAGCCTCGTCTGCATTCACTTCGCTGTCACTGAAACACTCACAACACTACCGCTGGGCAATTTCTCCGAATGATAAATTAGGATACCGTTCCCAGATGGGCTCCACTTGGTATGATCTTTTGGAGTAGGACAACATCGAAACCTTTCGGATAATGCAGCTTAAGATTCAAATAAACAACAGATTCAAAACTTTTGCAATCCGCAGTAGTGGCGAAGCTCAGATCAAACTTTTTTGTAACTCTATCAAACTTATACCCCAGGGTGTGCCCCGCAATCGCTTGGGGATACGACCTACTTATATTCTGTACCACAATGTCGCGAAGGTTGCCTTGGTGATCGTGCATAGCCTCGGTCTGACACCCAAGATGCATTTTATAGCAACTATACGGCTTGTAAAGCCATCCCATCCATGACTGCATGTGTTTATCGCAGATATCAAACAATTCCAACATGTCGCTCCAATCCTTAGCCTCGCTTCCAACCGTCAACTCAGTAAGAAAGCCCGCGCATTTCAGCCGCCTCAAATCTTGCATTCGAACGTCGAATTGGAATTCTTTGTTGAAATCGGGGGGTTCGTAGTAATGATAGCTGAGCACGCTTGTGTTGCGATAAGCCTCACCCCCGGGTACTTGTTTGAATCCGGCTGCAAAGTAATCCCAGGTTACGCCCTCGAAGAAGATGTTGTGGCGAGTGTCGGCTTCACGAATGGCTTTCTGCAAAACCTCGTAGGCTGGAGCGAGGTTTTTTTCGTCAGCGACCCCCGGGATCATCAATGATGGATCTCTGCAAAAATAGAAACCAATGTCAGCCTCTTAGGTAGACGATCTCTGATCTAATGCTGCCATCACTGAATTATATTTATGATAGCTTTTGTAAAATAATTTATGCGTTATAACCCCAGTGCTCTCTGGCACTTCTCCCATCTCCCAATGGTGCTACGGGGGTTAATACTAATCGCACGAGTCTAATCTTACTTCTCTAATAACATCGTAGCTGGTGACCCACCCATCCCCTCTTATCCAGCAACGGATCATATATCTCTCCCATTTCAAATAACGAGACCATGTCTGAACCCTATTTGAGAAGAGAAAATTGGAGCTTAGTGGGGTTAAGATTGATTAAATTAGATGGACATCCCCTATGATTCGATTCAAATCAACAACAAGCATCAACAACAACAACGACAAGTATCAATAACAACAACAACAACAACGACAAGCATCAACAACTACAACAACAACAACAATAAGGGTCAACAACAACAACAACAAGCACTAACAACAACAACAACAATAACAAGCATTAACAATAGCAACAACAAGTATCAACAACAACAACAACTCACCTAAAGATGTCTCCAGCAAACGGTTCATTGATTAATTCATAGCCAATTATGCTGTCGTAACCATTAAACCCCTGCGCGGTTTTTTTCCAGAAATCTGCCCAGGCGTCCAACAAGCCATCAGTGTTGTTGTAGAAGTTTTGAAAAGCGGCCGCAGACGCCTGCGTGAAATAATAGTCGCCCCATGCATGTTTCCTGCAGTCCTCTGGATATGGATAGCCGGTCTTCGGGTCCAACGGGTACTTGTCCTCCAACGGATAGGGAAAATTATCAGCGTTACCTGAAAACAGTAAATAAATCAGGTATGGATTCTAAAGCGAAGGAGGCACGCATGAACACCCTGAACTATTGAATCTTAGGCATTGAAAACAGTGCGAATTTGTTAATTATCACGGAGGTGAGAATGGCTCAAGGCTTCCACGATGCTACATGGCAAATAGGAATCAAAAAAGTAAAAAATTAAAGTTAAATTAAAGTAAAAAACATGGAAGATGGTACGGTCGAGCTTCAATCTTCCTCAATCTACTTCAATCTAATCAAATCATCAAATCTATGTCTATTTCAATCTGATCCAATCTAATCTAACTCAATTTAATCTGATTCAATGTGATTCTATCTGATTCAATCTAATTCAATCCGATTTAATCTAATTCAATCTATATATTCACCTGTATTGACGGCCCAATCTGGAAAGCCTTCAACGCAGAACTTCGGCGACATGACGTCTTGATGCATATCAAGCAATGTATAGATGCCATACTTAGCAGCCTTTGATACGATTTCTTGTATCACTTTCAAGTAAGTCTCGTTGTAATTGCCACGAGTTGGTACGTAGCCTGGAAGCATCATGCCTGCGATGGGGTTGAATGAAGAAAAGAAATCAAGATTTATGAAAACAATGTATATAGTAGAAAATTCGTTCAAGGATTTTGAAGTTGTGAAGACATCAATAGTACATCAGGATGTTGGGCAGGCCTGCGCAGTACTAAACCTATGAAACTTGAAAAAAGTGGTCTCTTTTAATCGTCGTCCTTATTCTGCGAGTTATTACAAAGCTTCGTTTTCCAAGCTCATTACTAAATTTAATTATTCATTTCTAGTTTCACTTCATTTTTATTTTTTGTCATTTAATTTAACATTACAATAAATTCTATTAAATTATATTAAATTAATTAAAACTCAATTAAATAAAAATGAAAAAAATAATAATGGCCTTAGCTTTTGCAATATCAATGAGTGCAAAGTTAAGTGCTCGCTTTGGAGGAAAATAATGGTAAACAAAGTTGATATATGAATACTGTTGCAGGGCATAAAATATGAGGATACTAGTAAAATTTCGGTAATGATAAAAACATTTCAAATGTCAGTATGTTTATTTGTTTACGGAAAAATGCAACCGGCCTAAATTAACCGAATGACCAAAACAGTTGTTGAATTAAAAATCTTGGATTTACTAGATATAACATGTGAACTCTAAAGATAAGTGACAGGGTTTTGATATCTCAAAAGCTTACTGAAATAGTAGCTAATGCAACACTTCTCCAATTCGAAAGGAAAACACAGCAGTGGCAGATCACTATTATTATACCTATACCTATACCGTGTGGTGTTACACAAGTTAAAATTTCAGATTTTGGTAAAGTTCTGGAATACTTTTGCAAAATCCCCGTGTCGCATCAGTTAATAATTCAGTAAGCTTGTGGGATGTCAAAACCATGTCACTTACCTTGGTGAGCATACATATCATCCAGTACATCCAAAAGTATTAATATTTACAACATTTTTTGTAATTCAATAAATTTAGGCCAGGTCCTTCCTTCGTTCCGCAATAAATAACCAGCATCACGTCACATGTGCTCCTGCGTAGTACCTAAATATATGCTACTGCGCATACTGACCACCTTTCTCCTCCGCATGACCTAACCCTAACCCTAAGGCCAATGCATTCACCAGCGTCACGTCATATATGCTCCTGCGCAGTACATAAGTATATGCAACTGCGCATACTGACCACCTTTCTCCTCCGCATGACGTAACCCTAACACAAACCATAACCCTAACCCTAACCCTAACCCTAACCCTGACCATAACCCTAACCCTAAGGCCAATGTATCCACCAGCGTCACGTCATATATGCTCCTGCGCAGTGCCTAAATATATGCTACTGCGCATACTGACCACCTTTCTCCTCCGTATGACGTAACCCTAACACAAACCCTAACCCTAATCCTAACCCTAATGCCAATGTATCCACCAGCGTCACGTCATATATGCTCCTGCGCAGTACCTATGTATATACAACTGCGCATACTGATCACCTTTCTCCTCCGCATGACGTAACCCTAACACAAACCCTAGCCCTAACCCTAACCCTGACCATAACCCTAACCCTAAGGCCAATGTATCCACCAGCGTCATGTCATATATGCTCCTGCGCAGTGCCTAAATATATGCTACTGCGCATACTGACCATCTTTCTCCTCCGCATGACGTAACCCTAACACAAACCCTAACCCTAACCCTAATGCCAATGTATCCACCAGCGTCACGTCATACATGCTCCTGCGCAGTACCTATGTATATACAACTGCGCATACTGACCACCTTTCTCCTCCGCATGACGTAACCCTAACCCTAATGCCAATGTATCCACCAGCGTCACGTCATATATGCTCCTGCGCAGTACCTATATATGCTACTGCGCATACACGCCCAAATTTAAATTACAAATTGATCAAAATACAAACTAGACGTCCTCATCAGGTTTCGAACCAGTGGTCTTGAGGTTTGTTTGCAGGCAAGTTACCATTAGTCTACAGCAGCGCTTCCTAGCACAAGAGAACATCATGTTCTACATAACAACAGCACTCATTTTAACAGTATTAACAGCTAGTTATTAATGGAAATATGAAAATGTTAAAATTATTTAATTGTGAAGGAGCCGTTGCGAGGCTGAAAAATTTTACATTCTTGCACTACCTTTTCAAATCGATGAATGAATAGGTGGGAGGTAGTAGGGCGTCGATGACGTGACACAATATTCTCAACAAAGATGAATTTATATATTATGTAACGTCTTACCTAATCGAATTGTATTCAATCCAAGGTCTTGCAATATAGCCATGTCCTGTTCAGAGAACGATTCATTATCGTATCCGGTAGGTTTCGGATGAAAAGGCTTGTGCTTGACGACAACATTTGTGCCATGAAAGAACCTTTCCCTGCCAAGAGTATCAACCATTTGCTGTCTCTCCGGATTGACTGTTATTGGGAGCAACGGTGTATCAATATTTTGAATAACTCGTTGTGCACTGCTGATGGAGACAACAATGAATGCGAAAAGCAGGCCCACAGTTTTTGACAGCATCCTTCTTCTGTCGTGTGAGAGAAAATGCAGTCTTTGCAAGCAAATGCGAGTCGGAGCATGCAAAGATTACCTTTCCTAGGCCGCAATTGATGATGAATTCTGCCCTTTCTCTGTCTTCCTGCGGTTTGAGAACAATGAGAGAAACGAGAGACGAATCTAGACTTTTGGATTTCCCAATTCCCCAGCTGCACCAAATGCAGATCAGAAATTCCACGTGATTAGCATCCACTTCCGTCAATAAAGCTGACAACAAGGCAATATTTTTAGAATGGAGGCGTTTTGATATGATTAGAGAGAGGGCAAAGGGGGTGGGGCGGAGGGGGTTACTCAAAGAGTGTAATACCAGCTATGATCAAAAGCAAAATGAATCAACAGAAAAAGAATCGACTTGAAAAAACCAGAGGATGAGGACCCTTATTGAATACTTTTACAAATCAAAATTATTGAAATGATGCAGATGCTATTGAAAATCTATACAAGTCAAAAAAGCATTCTACTCAGGGATGCCGGAAGCACACTGGGGCACAGGGGGCCAAACTTTTTTAAAGGGCACTTTTGGGCGTGGCATATTAAAAACGAAACACTAGATAGTGTTAACTGTGAACGCAAATTGTTTAACAGCGCTCCTGTGTTAAAAATATTTGATAAATGAACAGAACGATAGTTTTATAACAAAATGTTGTAACTAAATTAGGAAAATAAGAAGTACAGCCGGCAAAACGGTTCTAATTGAATGCACCAAAGTAATTTCTTCTTTGTTCTGTTTTTCCGACAAACTCGCTTGCAACCTCTGGCACATCAATATCATGATTGTGCTCCCATAAAAATAAAACCACTAAACACACAATTAAAACTTAAAGAGCTTTTAAGGACCTTTCACTACTACCGTTTGGTCAAGAGAGGTTGCAAAACAAGAAACGTTAAGAACTAGCCCTTGACCTAGGTTCCTTATAAAAAAGCCGTGTATGCTCTGGGTTAAAATGATTCTCTTTCACTTCTTTTGCGACGTTTTGACACCTTTTCCTTTGTCTTCAACATCCAATGATTTGCTTTATTATATTGTATATCATGGTGCTATGCTGTATCTAATCTGCTGTTTCAGTTAAATAGCAATAGCGATCGTTGACCACAATACGTCTTGTTGTAAGGCAAAAAAGCCGTAATAATTCAAAAAGGGCAGTTCTCGCCCCCCTGCACCCCCTCATGAAAGGGCAAGGGGGGCAGCCGCCCCCCTTGCCCCCCCTGTTCCGGCATCCCTGATTCTACTACGTCATAGTTCTAGCTTATATTTTAAAATACCGTTAAAAATATATTTAAAACGTCCACAAATGTTTCGCAATAATCTAATTCAAATACACAGTGAGAAAATTACTACAATATTGACAAGGATCGAGTTCTGTACATAGATGGATTGAGGGATATGGATGGTCTAAAGATCAAGAAGCCAAAATGACCCCTACGTAGCTAGAGTCAAAATAACTTTCCACAACCACATCATATTTTGATGCATAGCATAGTAAAAAATTCATTGAATATTAAAACCCCTCACTGTACATTCATTTTACTTTATCTTTCGTTTGAACTTCTTCATTTGTTTCTTCAGTGAGTTCATCTTTATCACCATCACGTGTCTTTGCCACGTTCTCACTATGACCCGATTCAGATGTTGCTGTTTGGGAAAGAGGCTGGCTCACCTTTGGTCTTCGAAACGAGACATTTCGCTCTCCGTCGTAAAGCAGTTCGAAATTTTTCACTGACGTCAGCCTGTTCACTCGTTTTCTACTGCTGCATTTGTTTTCAAATGCTTCAATAGTTATTCCTAGTGGAAAAAGAAAATCTCGATTAATACAAAGCTTATTATAAAACGACGAAGCTTCAAAACTCTTGCACAGCATTAGAAAAGGCTCAAAGCTCTTACATAGCCCAATAAAGAAGTTCATAACTCCCATATAGCGCAACAAGGACGATAATGGATTCTAAGCTCAGAAAACAAACTCGATACTTGTAAATCATGATTTTTTAATACTTACGAAGTGTTTCATCAATAACTCCAGGTATGACTTGCTGCAAGGATGCACAATTCGTAAACAAAGCAGGGTTGACGTTGATTTCAATCAGCCAGACCTATCAAAAAGATAAATTCAACAGTTTGGAGTTAGTCGAATGATACAAAACACAATAACTAAATATTCCAAAGCTATGTTTTGAAATGCGTGGCATAAACTCTTGGAGCTGTGAGGCACAAACCCATGGAGCTATGAGGCACAAAGTCATGGAGCCATGAGGCATAAACTGATGGAGCCATGAGGCATAAACTGATGGAGCTATGGGGCACAAACTCGTGGAGCTATGAGGGACAAACTCGTGGAGCTATTAGGGATAAACTCATGGAGCTATGAGGCACAAACACGTGGAGCTATGAGGCACAAACACGTGGAGCTATTAGGGATAAACTCGTGGAGCTTTGAGGTACAAACTCGTGGAGCTATGAGGCAAAAAAGCCCATGCAGTAGCAAATAACTTGTAGTACAGTTTCTTACTTTCATATTTTCATCAACCATGAAATCGAAGCCAAGCAAATCAAAATATCCCATGCGTCTTTGCAGTTTATTGTGGGCAGCTCGAAAACAAAGAAGCATGATCTCTTTCATTCGCAGCTGAAAATGAACAACAACAAACAATAAAGAAACAGTAAATAATAACAATGATAATAAAAATAAAATTGCAATCTTAGTCCTGATGGGGCTTGATCCTGGCTGTATTATTATGTCATTCTTGAACATAATATGGCTTGAGGCTTAATATTCTAATAGATTATATTTTCATGAACAAAGTGTGTAAAGACAAAAATGATGGTTTATTTACCGTTAGCTCATCCTTAGCCCAATCTTCTGGAATATTCTTTTCGTCCTTATACGTTGAATTTATATAATCGTTAAACCTTTGCATCGTCCACACACTTGCTTCCCTTCCCTTTGAATATTCCGGGTGTTTCTTCTGAATGTACTAGGACATAACCCATTCAAGCATATTAACATGCCATTCACAACAGATGAAGTTTTGAGTTTCATTGTAAAGTTAATAAGCATCCAGTGGATGACAGATGGCGTATAAATAGAGCTACCTGATTGGTCAAATGAGCTGTGATGTCAGTGGAGTCGTTGGAAAATTCGACACAAGATAATCGGACGTATCCCGGATGATAAAATACCATATAAGGCACTGTTGATGCGATTAGCATATATGCCCGGATATCAAACTTGCACCCGTTGAGCAGAAGGGGGTTTGTCAAATACCTGAAAAATAATGATTAAAGCAGTTAGAAAGATACAAGATAATGTATAATACTGTAAGGAGAAACAAATATTTGGGATTGTTTAGCGTTTACTGTTTAGTTAATGTAATCGCTAAAGTTAACATTTAAGCAACGAACATACTTTTGCGTTACTTTGCCGTTCATTGGAAACAATTTGTTATTAATATTGATATTAATTGTGAATGTGGACCGATCTATCAAAAGCGTCATAATGGAAAGGTGGGACAAACATTGCCTGATGAGCGGGTCGTTCTACTTTATATAGCTTCGTTTCGTTCGTTACATCAAAATGCAACTGTACATGTAATAATTGGCATTTGCAATACCTTGAGACAATTCTACCGGATGAGCGTCGGGTCCTATTTGCAGCTCTCTCAAGCAGCTCCTTTTTCATTTGATCAAGACTTCGCACGAGAAAGATTCCCTTGCCTTGATTAGCACCACTTGGCTTACAGATCCATGTTTCCCCAGCTAAAAAAAAGTGTTAATGGTGGTCAGTAGTACGATAAAAGTGGTGAATAGGAAGTTAGAGATGGTCCGTAGTATCATAGAGGGTGATCAGTAGATGAACACTACCATTGACGTACCGTAAATCCTCGAATAAGCCCCCACCTCTAAATAAGCCCTCCCCTCGAATACGCCCCCACCCTGATAATAATTTGCAAGGATACTGAGCACAAGTTTCCAGATATTGAAATTGTTTAGTGAATGTATTGCAAGTAGCAGCAAGTTTAAACCAATAACTTCACTTATTGACTGCATCGCATAGCTTTTATTTTGCTTAATATTAAATAATAATCAGGCTAAAATTTACGGTATTGCTAAAAGTAAAACACTACAAGCTCTTGGTTTGATATGCATAAGATGCAACACAATAGCCATAGTGACGGAGAGCTGTACTGTAAGGATTACCTTTGTAGATTGAGCTGAATATCTCGATTTCTTGTCGACTGTCAATGCTGTAAGTTTCTGGGTAAAAGTCAGCCAGGTTGATCTTACTAGTTGGACACAAAATTGAACAGAGATTAAAAGGTTGATTTAATAAAAAAATATCATCCGATGAATAATTACAAAATGACATTAGAAAACAAAGATATCCTAACTATTTATTACAATTGCAAGTAGTGAAAGAAATTGTTTTTACCTCGCGTTGTCGACAGCTTTTCTGTTCGTTATTCTTTCATATTCAAGAAGAGTTTGAAGAAGGCCGTGCTTCGATGTGAGGCAGCCTCCATTTGAAATATGATTTACTAACTGTTCACCTGTAATATTGAAAGATCGGTTATCATTTTCTGGAGATGTAAACTCAAGGTGCTCGGAGAACTAAACTCAAGACGTTTTGAGGTGTAAACTGAGAGGACTTTGAAGTAAAAATTCAAAGAACTATGAAACATAAACTCAAGAAACTGTGAAGTATAAACTAAAGGAGCTGTGAGGCATAAACTCGAGGAACTGTGAGGCATAAACTCAAGGACCTGCGAGGTATAAACTGAAGAAACTGCGTGGTATAAACTCAAGGAGCTGTGAGGTATAAACTTAGGGAACTGTGAGGCATAAGCTGAAGAAATTGTGAGGCATAAACTCAAGATTATCAAACCTTCTTTGAAACTCTTGTAATCAATCTGTGACTTGCACTCGACCCATTTAAGATAATAGGACAAATCTTTGTTGTCGCTTATTCTTGTCCAACCCATTTCCAAAAGAGGCTTTTCGACACTACAATAGAAACTCCAACAAATAGCAAACCAGAATCCTCAACATATGAACAAGTTCATAAAACCAAGCAAAATATTTACAAAATTCAAACTCAACTGAAGAAATTTCTACAAAAGATTTTATTGAAGTTAATTTAAGTTCGAGCCCTGACCATTGTTGGTCTTGAGTTCAAGCCCTGACTATCATTGAATAACCAGACATGGTGTCTTTTTCATACTGTCAGTCACGAATATAAGCTAGTTATTTCACTGGCGACTACGAAATAGTGTAGCATATCGAATAATGGTGTTTGGATGCAGACTTACAGTGCGACCCCATTGTGACCTCCAATGTAAAACTTTGGAGACGCTCTGTGGCCTCCCTTGGAAACAGAGGCCAGAGATGCAGTTGGTTTGGAGAGAGGCTTGGGTGGTGACTTGCTGCGAGAACGTCGTCTATCATTGTTCGCATTTGGTAATACAGACGAAGCTAAATACAAAAACACAAATAAAAATTAAATAATTAGGGAGCTTAAAATGTAACAGAGTTTCTACAAATAAATTTGAGGAGCTGCATATCACATACCATATGGCGACTGTTGTTTTCCTTGTCCGGTTGGCTTCGCGGTTTTACTTTTATCACCCGGTGCGCAGCTTTTAAACCGGTCGGAATCCGCATGACCAATGACGTCATCACTCTCATCAGCATCATCCCACTATGCTCCTCCGCATCACTCTCCTTTATTGCGATCCTACACACAGCCTGCGCAGCAGTATCGCATTGAGAGCTTCTAACAGACCCGCATTCTGAACAACTACACGAGCATTCACCAATACACTCACAGCTAGAGCTATCAATGATCTCCGATACATCGACCTGCTCTCGAGTCTCGTTCTCATTTAGATTCGAAGCGAGGCTTATAGCCTCTGACGTCATATCCGGCTCATCATCATCATAAATATGGTCATCGTCACCAGCTGATTGGCTTTCACTGTCTTCATCATTGATCGCAAAGATAGAGTGCTTTCCATGGTCGATATACTTCGCAGACTTCCACGTATGTTCAGAACAGAAACTGCAAATGCAAGATTATAAAAATATCCGGTAGAATCATGATATTGTCGAATCATGCAAGGCAGAGAACCAAAAAAATATACCTTTGACAAACTCCCTTCAGCCACGTGTCGATGGATTTGAAGTAGTAAACCATGTTGTAATAACCCTTCGATACAAATTTATAGGAATCATGTACTTGTATCCTAAAAGAAATAAAAAGATATGAACGTATATCAGACATGAATGGTCGCTTGGCTTTGAAAAATAACCAAATTCTGCGCAGATCAACATTGTGTAGTAACGAAAGAAAGAAAATCGCTTGAGGAGCTAAAGATAACTTACCTCCCTCTTTGATTTCTCGCACCAAGCGTCTTCTCTCCGTCACCCATCCAAATTTCAACATGGACCATATCATGCTTTTGCTTCTTTCCTTCGTAAAATTAAAACAATTATTATCATGATTCATTGCGGTGAATAGACATAGTAATGCGCATTTTGAAAATTAAGATTTTCTGGAATATGTAACTCGCAGTTGGTTGAACTTATATCTCGAAGTTATTTGAACATATACCTCGCGGTTGCTTGAACTTATACCACGCAGTTACTTAAACTTATACCTCACAGTTGTTTGAACATATACCTCGCGGTTATTTGTTCTTATACCTCGCAGTTCATTGAACTTATACCTCGCAGTTACTTGAACTTATATCTTTACTTGAACTTATATCTTGAAGTTCACTGAGCTTATACCTCGCAGTTATTTGAACTTATATCTCACAGTTACTTGAAAACATATACCTCACAGTTACTTGAACGTATACCTCACAGTTACTTGAACGTATATCTCACAGTTACTTGAACGTATATCTCACAGTTACTTGAACTTATATCTCACAGTTACTTGAACTTATACCTCACAGTTACTTGACTTTATACAAAAGTGACTTACTGTGTGGCTTGAAATAAGTGCCAGAAATGAAAACCAAGTCACCAGGCTTCATATCCTCTTCTTTCTCAATAGTTATTGGCAGAGTATCAAACTAAAAATACAAACAACAGACAAGCTGATGTCTCAGACAAGCAAGATGTAAATTGGTTATTTGTAGACAAGGTCGCACACGAAAAAGGTCAATGTTACCATGATAACAAACATACTTGGTATGCTTGGTTCCAGCGTCCAATTTTGAATCCGAAATCCTTTTTTAGATCCATTAAAACTCGGCGAACCAAACCACAGCAGTCAAGGAACAATGGTGCATTGTAATCAGGGCCTATTATTAACAAATTGGAAAGAAGATTCAACACAATAAATATTATCCTTTTAGCCTTTCTTCTGTCAATAAATCAAGCATGCTTCTTTAGGAGTTGAAGATAGGGTATGATAGGGAGAGGGTGAATCTCTTCCTCCCCCCTCCCTACTCCAAATCTCCCCTTACATGTGTACTGAGATGTACTCAGAGCTGGAGAAAACTATTCTGGAGCTGCGAGTAATTCTAGCTTTCAAAAAACGTGGAATTATTATAATACCAAACTACAGTGAAGCCCTTCTAAGGCGAACACCTTTGGGGCACAGATTAACTGTCCACTTTATAGAGGTGTCAGCTCTATAAAGGATCCTCACACTGTATATCCCTATTCAGAACCTGACAAAGGTG
Organism: Sanderia malayensis; assembly: GCA_013076295.1. Lineage (NCBI taxonomy): Eukaryota > Metazoa > Cnidaria > Scyphozoa > Semaeostomeae > Pelagiidae > Sanderia > Sanderia malayensis. Next base: position 1,554,228 of record RQOL01000824.1, on the reverse strand, counting down.
TCCATCTTAGTAAGGTGTTAACTTTTTTAAAGGTGTCCGTTAAGAGAGGTTTCACTGTACATATAATAATAAGAAATTTCCATCTTACTTTCTTTATCGTGGTATCTCTTGGCATATGGGACACCGATGTACATCATTGCTTGTTTGAGAAACTTTGCTCGTAATGAATTAACTCGCTCGGTATCAACAGATTCCTCGATTAGTTTTGCTTTCATTTTGTTGCTTAATTTCATTTGCTCCTAAAACATGCAATAGGTGATATCATTTGAAGCTACACCCAAATTGTTGCAATTTCACCTTCACCAAAACAATGCCATACGAAAAATACGATGTTATTCACAGACAAAGCCTTGTAGGAATTTGCAAACACAACACGGGCTCATTAATATCTACAACGGTATTAATATCTATTACTCACAATTCTTTGCTTCCGAAATTTCGCAAATGCATCTTGCAAGCTGGAATTTGCAATTTCGTCCACTATCATTTCGATAAATCGGTTGCCAAGTTTATTAAAACTTTATTAAAATGAAATAACGGATGAATTCTTCAAATAATTAGGCCCTTTGTCCAAACGCTCACAACAACAACACGGAATTGTATCCAAAACAACCGAATTCAACGGACCAACCTCGATCTGAAAACGAGATAGTACGATTCTGATTGGTTAGTGCTTGACAATTCTTGAAGTTGATTGGCTGATCTTGATGTAGGAGGTTTTTTGAAATAAAAAGTTTCAGCTGTAAAATTACTGTGTTCGTTAAATTTCTGCCAGCGAAAAACATAGATTGATATTTACTGAGTTTTTGCTTATTAATTGAAGGAAGGAAAAGCAACACAAAGTTGTAAATATGGGTGCAGCAGAAAGCAAAGATAAAATATCACCACCATCGACGCCAGCTTATTTGAAATATTCGCATTTGGAGGAGCTACAAGATCCAAGATCTCCATTGCCTTGTTCACTGGGCGTAGGTCAACGTACTCCATTAAAAGCTGGAAATGTTGTCGATCCACGGTCACCTTCAACAATTCTTCCTAGAACTCCTATTTTCTGCATTCCTGAGTTTGATGATAAAGAAGAGCAGTCTCAGAGTCCCGAAGAGGTGAAGCAAACTGATGATGAAGAAAATAGGCCTAAGCAGAAAGAAGAAGAAGAAACCCAGCAGGATGGTAAATCCGAGATTGCAGAAGTCGAGAGCTCGCCGGAGAATGTCTCCAGCAAGCCTGAGTATTCAGATAAAGGCTACCTTATCAAGAACAAGGATGCGACAGTTGTGGCAAAGAAAAGGCGAAGACGAAGAAATAGGCACAATAAGAAAATCAATAAAGAAAATAAAGAACTTCTCGTTAAGAAAAACGAGAAATCTTTCAATTGTATGAAAAGCATTCCTCCACCACGGTCACCACTGGCTACAAGGAATTTAATTCCCCTCGGAAATGAGCAAAGTCCTTCTCTTGAAGTTCTTATAAAGAAAACGAGCAAATTATCGTTGAATTCAAAGAAAGCCATCGACTTTCAGCAATTTGAAAACATTGGGCAAGAAAACATGGCAGCGACATTTACTCCGTGAACAATTTCGGCAGTTTTCTTGCGAAATTATTTGCTTTCAGTAGAGTTTCCAAGATATTCCAAAGCAACCAAAGATTTGATGGATATCGCTCGTTTGAAGAACAAAATATCCACTTCGTAATTAGCTATCAACCGTCATAAAATATCCAGTCAGCAAGCTACAATGAAAAATTTCAATTTGGATATTTAAAACTCTAGATATTGTTAGATCTTATTGTATCGAAGTGTTCTATATAGTAATCTTGTTGAATCTTTTGTTAACATTGTATTAAAATCTTTTATTTCTTAGCTTTGGCCAGCTGGCGTTTCACAGGATTAATCTTTTAACATCACAAGTAAATGTTTGCCATATTTTACCCCCTGGCTGAAATTCATAGTCAATTGTAACCTAATATTAATTTACAGCTCTCGCGGGGCTTACGCGATATATCAAACTGTAAACTTTTACAGTAATCCCTTTCGAATTCGAAATATCCTAGAAGCATTAATTATTAACAATGTATATATTCAACTAAATTTTCTTTTTAATCTTACGCGTTTATTTATTAATTTCACTAAAATAGCTTGTATCAATACATGATATGAAATAATAGAAAAGTCATAGAAATCCACTGGAGTCATTTTGATTTTTCAGCGACTTGTTGCACCAAAATCGAAAAAAGAAGCAGGAAGAAGATCGTTCAATACGCAGAGAGCATTAACTTTCAACTCGCTACCTGAACATATCCGAAAAAAAAATCTATTATAACATTTAAACGCTTAGTAAAAACTTTCAACTTTTAGTCTATTTATCTCATTTTTTTTTTACATATTAGGTTAAGTTCTTTTATTAGGTTTTTAAATATAAAGACTATTTTTATCCTTCTTTTAAACGCAGGTCCTTTATTGATAGCAGAATTTATTTTCTGAAAAAGTAAACCTGTAGAAATATGTTCAATAATAATAATAACTAACGCCGGTGGCCCTTTAATAAAATACAAGGATGTAGTGTAAAGCGTTGATCAATTTTTCCAAAGCAAAGCTCAAAAGCGGCGTTTATTTATTTCTGAAGTTCGGTGCTCATACAATAGGGGGCGCTTATTAAACCCCGTACAGGAATTAGGAGCGTTTATTAAATCTCTTGGTGAAAATAGAAGGCGTTTATTTGAAAACCTGCTGTAAATGGACAAAGATGAACCTTTACGCTTCGCTTACGTAATGAATTTATTCCGTGGTGAAAACTTCGTAGACCATTTAATAAGAACAAGTTTACCAGTTGCCAAGCTCAGAAGATCAAACTTCAGCCAATCGCTTTCTCATTGTTCAGCCGCTCTTTTGAAAAATCTGAAATTTCTTGAACATATCTTGTCACATACTCTGCTTTTTGCTGTGCCATACACATAATGTTTCAAAGTGATGTTGTTAAGAAAGCTGAATATTGTTCGCTTGGATTAATTGCCAGTATCAAAGTTGAATGACAAACCATTAAGTGGAATATTCGTAAGTTTACAAGCTGCTGGATTGAAGATACAGGTATCGCAAACAATGAAAAGCATGGTTTAAAGATAATGGATATATAAAACTACATTAAATGCTTCTTTCCACATGCAACAATCAAAAACGTGCTAGGAAGACGATTTGATGACCGCTGGGGTGTTCATGGCCAAAACAAGATAAACGGCGAAAAAGGACACTAAAAACGAGAATTTTCGCCAACAACCAAGCCGAGAATTTTCGCCAACAAGTAGGCCCATAATTTTCGCTCCTTTGTAGGAATATGGGCGCCGCACTTCACGGCTTCTCGCGAACGAAATCGTTTGACACGACGTCGATTCAAGAGACGAAACTCGCTCGGGTCCTAACGACATTCGATTTGACATTTCTCGGCGTGGGCAGCACACTGGGTGCGGGAGTCTACGTTGTAACCGGCGACATAGCGAGAGATTTAGCTGGTCCTGGCGTCGTACTATCGTTCGTTATCGCCGGTTTCGCCTCGGTACTGTCCGGCCTTTGTTACGCCGAGTTTGGAGCGAGAGTTCCGAAAGCGGGCTCTTCATACGTGTACAGTTACGTCGATAGGCGAACTTTGTGCCTTTATAATAGGCTGGAATCTTTTTCTTGAGTACATGATAGGAGCCGCAGCTGTTGCCAGAGCGTGGAGCTCATATTTCAACTCGCTTATTGGAAACCGGATGAGCCGAGCACTAATAAGCGTGTTCGGTCGAATAAATACCCGGAATCAGCCACTATCCGGATATCTTTTCGTTCGGCTATCCGTGATTATAGCTGTTGTATTGGCCATCGGCGTCAAGAGGTCCACCCGCTTTCAGGGCGCCATCACGTTCGTAAACATGGGAGTCATCGTCTTCATCATTATCGTCGGCGCGCTGCATGCGAATAAAGCGAATTGGGACGATAATTTTCTGCCTTTCGGTTTCAAAGGCGTTCTGTCGGGATCTGCAACGGCGTTTTCGCCTTCGTCGGTTTTGACGTCATTGCATCGACAGGCGAAGAAGCGAAAAACCCAAGTCGTGCGATTCCCTTGTCAATCATTCTCTCACTGGCACTTTGCAGCTTGGGTTACTGCGGGGTCGCATCCGTAGTGACGCTGCTCGTGCCGTACAACAAGCTCGATCCGGAAGCAGCTCTGCCAAAAGCCTTCGAACACGCCGGCATCACGTGGGCAAAATACATCATCTCAATTGGTGGTTTGTGCGGATTGACGGCAAGTCTGACAGGCGCCATGTTCCCGTTACCGAGGCTACTATACGCCATGGCAACAGATGGGCTGATTTTCAAACCGTTCGGTTGGGTAAACAAGCGTACGGAGACGCCATTGTTCTCTACAATTCTCGCCGGAATAATGGCGGGAACATTGGCGATGATGTTTGAGCTGTCGTCACTTGTCGAAATGATGTCAATCGGCACGCTACAGGCATACACGATAGTAGCAACAAGCGTTCTATTACTCCGCTACCAACCACACGTTCTTGGACAGAGCCAAGAGAAGTCCGACACGCCTATAAAGAACACCGGACCGGTCGATAGAGAACCGACCGAGCGCACGGGTAAACTAGCATCCGGAGCTGTGTGTATTCTCTTTCTGGATATGTTCGGGCTGAGCGCCGTGTCCATATACGGTATGAATAAATGCAAAGCGGTAACTTTGTTGATTGTTACCGGGTTGGCATTACTGGCGGTGTTTGTAAGTGCAGTGACTGTCATTGTGCTTCAGCCGCAGAACAAGCATCATCTACCGTTTAAAGTCCCCTTCGTCCCAGTTCTACCGATTGCCAGCATGTTCGTGAATATTTATCTGATGATGGAGCTGTCGCACGTAACCTGGATTCGATTCGGCGTCTGGATGTTCATCGGTAAGATTGTCAGGCTTGCATTCTTGCATCATTTGCTGCCATTTTTTATTCTTCCTCCTGCACTTTGCTCTATTTATCCTCTATTCTTCACTGCTCTATTCTTCATAGCTCTATTCTTCACTGCTCCATTCTCCACTGCTCTATCCTTCACTGCTCTGTTCTTCACTGCTCTATCCTTCACTGCTCTGTTCTTCACTGCTCTATTTTTCATAGCTCTATTCTTCACTGCTCCATTCTCCACTGCTCTATCCTTCACTGCTCCATTCTCCACTGCTCTATCCTTCACTGCTCCATTCTCCACTGCTCTATCCTTCACTGCTCTGTTCTTCACTGCTCTATCCTTCACTGCTCTGTTCTTCACTGCTCTATTTTTCATAGCTCTATTCTTCATAGCTCTATTTTTCATAGCTCTATTCATCATAGCTCTATTCTTCATAGCTCTATTCTTCATTGTTCTATTCTTCATAGCTCTATTCTTCATTGCTCGATTCATCATAGCTCTATTCTTCACTGCTCTGTTCTTCACTGCTCTATTTTTCATAGCTCTATTCTTCATAGCTCTATTTTTCATAGCTCTATTCATAGCTCTATTCTTCATTGTTCTATTCTTCATAGCTCTATTCTTCATTGCTCGATTCATCATAGCTCTATTCTTCACTGCTCCAATCTTCATTGCTCTGTTCTTCATTGTTTATTATTTCATTCTTCATTGTTCCACTCCGTACTGTTTTAATTCTTGCTATATCCTTCATCTCTACCCATATGTCTCAACTCTTTCCTGCCTTACTCTTCAATGCTCTCCTTCCCTGCTTTGTTCTTTCCAGTTCTTCATTGCTCTAATTGACTCCTCACTACCAATTACACGTCCATAATATTCGACTGTTTCTCTTGCGTCCAGGAATGACAATATACCTTTGCTATGGAATTCACAACAGCCTTGAGCATCCGCGGAACATCAAGTTGAAAGAGCAACAAAAACAAATCACCCATTTGCAAAATTCGTTCAGCATCGAACAAAGTTCAAGAGACACCCAATAAAGCAAAAGACACAGCGAAAACTCGATTCAAACAGACTCCATGGATTGATGAATCCATACTAACTGGATTAAGTGGGTTACGATAGGATGAGGGAATAAAGAACGTGTGGACTTCAATTCAAAATCCTCGTTGATAAATTTTCTTGTTGAAAAGTTTCTTGATAAATAATGTATTGTTATTTCAAAGCAAACCTCACAACATTTGAGCATAGCAAAGAGAAAACTCTTGCTCTAATTAATAATATTTTCATTAAGAACACAGCTTGATAATTTATCCTACTCATTATTTGTCGTGCAGAGCAAACAATAACAAATTTATCTGTCAGTTTCTATCAGTCTTGCCTCATACTCTCCCCCTGGAGCAAGCGCATGGCTCATTAAAAACCAATAGAACCTTACATAGATCAGGGGGTGAATAAATGTTTAACTGCTTCACAATTGATTAATAAAGAGCCTATAATAGTATTAGCACCATTGAAACAAAACATGTTTACATGAAGTAGGTTTCCTACAAAATTCCCTTTCACCGCAAAGTGACAAAAGTCCTTTATCCATAATAGTGGACAAAAGTCCTGGGACACTTACGTCTCTCGCAAATTTTGCACCCATCCTGCACCCCCTCTTCCCCCCAACAATGTTGTCCCCAAAGTCAATCTTATACAAAATCAACAAAATTCCTTTCAAAAAACGATCACAAGGGTCTGAGAAAAAGAACAACATCGTTTTAAGGGGACTGGGGGAAATGGAGATTAGTAGTTCATTCATGGCCTTTTTTTCGTGTTTTTCCAGGTGTCCCAAAGAATTTTGTCCACTATTGTAAATTTATAAATATTTGCTGAGCATCATTAAAATAAGTTAAAGCTAAAATTACCTCCTCTTACGCTTATCATCTTCAAGTCCCCGATCAGTTTCAGGGGCAACGTTTGAGCGTTCGTCGTCCTCAGCGTCCCTGTTATTGTCGCCATTATCGTCCGGCTTTTGACGATCTAGGTCCTGGTCGCCATTTTCGTCGTCTTCATGTGTAGCGAATGGGATGGAGTCAGATTCTGGACATTGGCTGTTCGCACTGCAGCGTCAGTATTCGGACGCTTGATCGGGGCGTGAAGAAGTCCATTGACCTGGGTGAATCAACCTTGCCTTTGGTTTCTGATTGATTTGGAACGATTTTATCATCATCTGGATGTAGTTGCTGCAGAAAGAGCGAGATAAACGTTACTGAACGCATAAATAACAAGACTGAAACGACTTGGATATTAGAGAAGTAAAGCAGGAAATGGAAGATTAGGAAAGGACAACGAGCCATGAAAAGAAGACTAAAATAAATTAAAGAGGGGAGAACAATAAACGAAATATCAAAACATAAAATCAAAGAAAACAGATATGAAACCTGAGCATTCTTTTTTACGGGAGGTTGTAGCTGACGTCTCGCCTGAGCTGGCTTTTGATTGGCTTGTTTTTGTACATCACTGCGAACTGGTAGCATTGGCTTTGGAGGCTTCAACTGATGCCGAAGAAGGCTATTGTGAATTTTACCTTGCAATATTTTCTTATTTTTATCTTCGTTTATTTTGTGGCCAGCATTCTCATCACTTTCCTTGCTGATTTCACTGTCATCTTGATCTTCATTTGTGTCCCCTTTCTTCTTCTTTTTTATCTCATCTTCTCTATCATCTCTTCCACTCTTCTTATTCTCATTATTGAATTTTCATCACCATTCACGCCTTCTTCTTCTTCTTCAATATTTCTCTCTTTATCTTTCGATTCACTCTTCGTAGCATTACCTTCTTCCACAGCGTCCTTTTCCTTCTCATCCTTGTCTTCATCGCTCAGTTCTTTTCGCTTCTCAGCCATTTCCTTAGCAACAGTTTCATCTTGATCCATCTCCTCCGCAGTACCTCGCTTCTCAGTTTCCACCGCATTACCATCACGATTCTCCTCATCCTCGTTCTCATTCGCAGTCTCCCTTTTACTTGCCTCGCTATCAATCTTTGGTATTGGTCTGTGTAGCAACTGCTGTTGCCTTTTCAACATCGAAGTCTCATCATCTATCTTCTTTGGCAGAGATTCATCCTCATCTATGACGTCACGCGTCACTTTCCCAGCTTTACGTGCATTAGTCTCCTCCACACCTTCCTCTTTATTCTGCGCAGTGACATCCGCCTTTGCTCTGGGCACAATAAACGACTTCATGAGTTTCTTCTGTCCTTTTCCATACTTCATTCTATCGTCATTATCAGCATTCACATCTCCATTCTTCTTAGCCTCGTTCTCGTAATCTTCTTTCGTATTTCCAGCCTCGCTCCCGTGTTCTTCTTTCTTCGTTATTTCACTTGCGTCGTCCTCGGTCGCCTTCGCAGCCTTCCTTTCTTTCGCTCTTTTGCGACCAATAGCAAGCTTACGTCGAGCTAAACCTTGAAAAGGCACTTCACCATGCGATTTTGTTGTCACCATCCCTTCCATCTTGTTCTCGTCTCGCTCTGACGGCTCGGTAACCTCGTATTGATCCTTAATAGAATCCTCACGCTTACGATCCATTTCCTCTTGACCGGGTTTACCAATTATCATTCCTTGGACTTTAGCACTGGGCATCGTAAGTAAACTGCTCGTACGCGCCACCCTAGCAGCTTTTGATGCTTCGTCTTGATGCTGCGCATTCGTTGCCAAACGATATGGTGAACCTGTGGTAAGTTGCATTTCAACAGTAGAAATACGGTTTTCTTGTGGCTTCTCTGTGATTTCTCCGGGCGTTGGCAAAACATCTGCATCCTTGCCAGTCTGTGTAGGCTTGCTTGATTCTCACTCAATCCTTCAGTCTTCTTTTCCAGCTCTGCAAATTGCATAGAAAACATCAACTACGATGACCTCTGTCTTAACTTTAAACCATGACCTGTAAACTATTACCTATGAACAAGACCCACAAAAAAGCCTTTAAATTATGACCTATAAACCATGACCTACGTATAAAGACCCAAGAAAAGCCTGTAAATAAAGAGCTATAAACTATGACCTGTGAACTAAGACCCACAAAAAAGTCTTTAAATCATGACCTATAAAATATGACCTACGAACTAAGACCCACAAAAAAGCTTTAAATAATGACCTATAAACTATGACCAATAAACAACAAGCGCTAAAAATGACCCTTTCGTTGTGACAAATGAACTAAACACACGAGAAAGGCGTTTAAATTACGAACTATAAGTGGCGATCTGTGAACTCCTCGCCTCGACGTGAAAAAGAGCCTAACCTCGCCATATATGTTGAGAGAGAGGCTGTGATGGTTCTCAGCGCATGTGCAGCAAATTGACAAGCAAAAGCACAGGGGAGGGAGCAATGTCCTGAGTGTACCAAAAACAACAATTGTACCTTCGATCTTCTTCTCTGCTAGCTCGAGCTTTTTCTGATAATCCATCAACGATTCCTAAAAAGTAAGACCACAATTCAGGTCAACCTGTAACGAAGTTCAATGACACGACCCGCAGGTGCAACACACGCCCACTGCAGATATAGTATACACAAAGGTCAATTCCGGGGGTAGAAATGACAGACTCACCTCAGCTTCGTCAGCCCTTGTCTTCTCTTTCTGCAAAGTCTTTTTGATCATCAACACAGAATCAGTTAACCTCAATCTTTCGGTCTAAGAAACAAATAAAATTATGATAAAATCCTCCAATACGGTTTCGTCACAAACTTATTTTTCGAACTGGAAAATACAACAAAACGGCCCTATATATTTCATTATAACACTGTGATGTTTCAAATAAACGCCTCCCTCTATCAAGCACACCCTCGAACAGACGCCCCCTTTTCAACGATTCTTCTAATAAACGCCCCCTTGACGACAGAATACGTTTATTCGAAAGGAAAACCCATTCAAAACATCGGACATTGCGATTGTAAAATTATTGAACATAGTTTAGCAACATAAAGAAAATTTTCTTCAAGGTTGTAAGTTTCAATGTTTACCTTCTCTGAATGATAAAAGCCGATATATTTGGTCTTCTGTGTCAAACAGCTTTCCTTTTCACCAAAAAGTACTTTGACTCTCTCTGAAACAGAAGAACTCAATTGACTCAAAGACATTCGGTTTTTTTCGGTTTTAGCCTATTGTTTCTTCTATTGTTACAAGTGTGAAAAGCATCAGCACAAGAATCAATTGAATTTACAGTCAAATCTGCAAAGTTCGAACTCTATCTAATTCGAACGAAATTCTCCGTCCCTTCAAGGATCACTGATGAACCAACTCTTACAAAACAAACCTCTATAATTCGAAGTTTTTGCAATTTGAACATTTTTACGCTTCCCCAGGGCGTTCGAATTAAACAGAGTTGACTGTATTTAATAACCATGCATCAAAACAGATCAAAAGACGACATCAGTACCTTGGAGCGATTTAGATTCGTGCATCTTAGAATCGCGTAGTTTTTGAAAATCCTCCTTGTGTCCTTCGATGATCTTTTGATGGTCTTTCGTCAAACGGACGTATTGTTGTTGTAGTCTATCGAAATCACCAGTCACTTCTTCGTGTCTTGCTTTCTGCATTCTATGCTCCGTGTCCAAGGCATTAAAACGGTTAGTTGCCTCTTGCTAAAATGTCAATTGCTGTTGATTAGCAGGGTTAGCTAGACTCATTACATTACGTCCCAGTGCCTCGCTCGCAGCTCGCTCAACACAAGGGACTCAGACGAGCGAGCAAAACGAGTGAGGCACAGGGACGCAATGTAGTGAGTCTAAGGGTTAGCTTCATCTCTGCAAAATGCTCCAGCAAGAATCACAATCGTTGATTGTTACTCAATCACAAATAACCATGATGCAATCAGTGATCATTAAATAAATGATCACTGATTGCATCACACTGATTATCAATTACTTATCATCAATTATCAAATCATTGATTATTAATCATTAATTTTTAATAACTAATCATTAACCAGTGAATTACACTAATCCATCAAATCAGTAATCACTAATCATTAATCATTAAATCACTGATCATTAATCATTAAATCATTGATCATTAATAACTAAACATTAACCAGCAAATCATTAATGCATCAAATCAGTAATCAGTAATCACTAATCATTAATCACTAATCATTAAGCACTAAACCACTGATCATTAATCGTTTAACTGGCATACCTTTGATCTGGTGAGATTAGCTGCACATTCCTTCATCTTATGCACAAATTCTACAAATAAAACAAAGAGAAACTCAAATTTTGTGCTCAAATTATTCAGCTCACCAAACTGACAATAACTTTGTAAGATGATGTATGCATTTGACACGTGGTCTGGGACCTCGAATACTCTAGTGGGTCAAAAATGTGCCTAATCAATGGTTCATTATACTATGAAATAGTCCAAGGGACACTGTGCCAAGGCATTTACATTGGGTTTCACATGAGGTGAAATTCAATATCTCCAAATCTTATTGAATTTGAAAACTCCTTTTACCATGTTTTGTTGCTCTGTGGTCTGTTCTCTGCTTCAGAAGAGCTGCTTCCAATTTTGTCCTATGCTCGTACACAACTGTTTAACAAGGAAGAACAAGTAAGAAAAAATGATGTCAAGATGTGAACTTCTTTTTTGCTGACTTTGTTCAACCCCCTACCCCCCTCCCTTAAACAATGTTGTTCTCTCAATCAGACCTCTGTGATCATCATGCAAAAAGAGCTGTGTCCATATTGTAGCATTGTTTGGGGAATGAGGGGAGGTAAAGAGTACATGTATGTGTCCAACTTTTGTTCACAATTGTATGTACACCTCATTCTTTGAAACTTTTATGTGCAAAGGAAAGTAACCTATCATAATGAAACACAGTTCAAATATTCTTTGACTTGACACTTCCAGCAGTAAATGTAATCTATAATCATAATCATAGCATTTTACCTACCTTGTAGTTGAGATTTCAAAGAAACTTGTCTTTTGGTTAAGTAATTTAATTTTCTCTCTTTTTCCTCAAAGTTTTGTCTAAGTTCAGAGTACATATAATAAACATAAATTCCAATAACCAACACTAATACAACGCCAATCGTAGGCGCAAGCGATTTTCCACGTCTGTTAAACATTTTTCAGGTTCATCAACTTCGAAGATGGTGCAAGCAATATTGTTTTTCTTCTTCTGGAAGGTTCGAAGCGCTATTGTATCATATCAAGATATAAAACTAACCAAATAATATCTTGAAACACTTTCCGGAGATTAACTGCAGCTGATTCTCAGCATTGAATGCGCATGTAGCTATAAATGCATCCGGCATGCGTTAACTCAAACCTTTATTCCACAAGAGAAAATTTAGGCCAGCTTGGTGACGACAAGGTACAATTTTTATCTCCTCGTCGTCCAAAACACACTCAGTAGCAAGCGAATTTAATCACGATACTATCGATAAACATTTGTGTACTTTCAAGATTCGGTGATTACAATGAATAACAAATGTTACCTGGGATTAATGTATTTACTTCCACGTAAAAACAATAATGTTTCTTTCTATTTAGGCCATATGTAGGCCCAGTCTCCCTGTGGTGAACACAACACAAAACAACCAGCAAATGGCCACGTGTTCAATTCAAAACAAGTTTTTTAACATCTCCATTCAGGGAGTAATTTTAAAAGTAAATAAATTATTCCCCACCAGAGTCAAAAGTTTTGTGTGAGCCACATTTTAACCAAAAGCTTTCGAAAGGAAATGGCAGCTGCTAATCGTCGGGAATGAATTATTCTCAAACATTCTAAATTTCCTTCTTGTTCGTATGAGAGAGTTGCAATGAATTGTTGCAATGCAATGCAACAAGGAAAAACTTTATCACCACCTAGAAGCAAGAAATTCTACAGTGCATAAAGTGGCACACAGTCCAACTGGATCTTCCACAGTTTCACTCCACTTCCAACTCTCATCATCAATGTATCTTGTGTGACGTCAGAATCTATAATGCATAGGAAATAAGCAATGGCAGGAAGCATTGTTTTACGCATTTATACCGTTGTATTTGCACTTGCGTTCCAAACCTTAGCAACATCTTTGCTTGAGCAACATCTTTGAGTAACCAACTAAGCTATTCCAGTCACAAAATAACTAAATTTCAATACGTTTGAATTGGTGGGCCCATTAGTTGTTCGTTAATTGTAATGCCTGAAAACAATATGACCAACAAATGCACCTCTTAGTAACGGTTTCAGTGACACGACGTTAGCTTTACGGGTTGGCAGTTGCACGGCTTACGGTTCGAGCCCAGCAACCTCTAAAATCAATTTTAACCTTTTTTAAACAAATTAAATTTTTGAAAAGAATAAGTTCAACAAATGCACCTCTTCAAGCATCGGTTGCAGTGACATGACGTTAGCGTTACGGGTTGGCAGTTGTAAGGTTTACGGTTCGAACCCAGCAACCTCCAAAATCAATTTTAGTCTTCATCAATTCAATTAAATTTCTGAAAAGAATAAGATCAACAAATGCACCTCTTCAAGCATCGGTTGCAGTGGCGTGGAGGTTGAGCTACGGGGTGTGCACCGACCAGGTAAGAGGTTCAAGACCAGGTAAAGGTAAGTGAATTTAAATTAAATATCGATTTCAGTTAGTTCAGAGCTCTGAAGTGGAGTCTAGTGTAGTCTCATCTGGAAAAGTGCAGTGTAATGCAGTCTAGTCTAATGTAGATCAGTGTAGATAAACAAAGTCTAGTTCTAAGGTAGACAAACAAAAGTAGTCTGACAAGTGAACTCAGTAGTCTAATGCAGACAGATGTAGACAGCGTAGTGTGGTGAAGTGAAGTGTTGTCGATAACCAATGATTTCAGCGTATAGTGGTTGTCGTGATATAACCTATACAAGTATCAGTAGTATCAGTTGTAATGCAGGAATATAAGTTAGTGTAGACAGTGCGCGTAGTTAGTCTACATAATAATTATATAGTCAGTGTAGATGTAGTGCAAGCGCGGCGGCATGCGCAAATGGCGGTAAACCATAAGGGTACACGCCAAATGAGGGGCAACAACAAGGGAAACAACGCGCGAATGGTGGAAGAATAAGGGGAGGTAAACATTTTTCTTTTTGTAATTAAAAAATTTGCTTCAACCCCCCTTATTTTTTTACCGTTTGAGCGACCCCGCTTCACGGTTTGCCACCATTTGCGCGTGCCGCCGCGCCTGCACTACAACTACACAAACTATATGTGAATAATACCTATACTTACATCGATCTGCCTACATTATACTACACTTTATATTACAATGTTACATATATTACAAGTTCACTATACTGCAAATTACATTTGCCTTGTCTACACGCTACACTACACATAACTTGTATACAAGTCAAAACCCCAGACTCGCACTTGTCTACACTCCTCTACACCAGACTACACTTAACTTATCCACACTTCTCCACAGCAGACTACACATAGCTTGCCTACGCTTCACTACCACAGACTACAGTGCACTTGTCTACACTACCCTGCACAATAGTACACTTTACTTGTCTACGCTTCACTACATTAGATATACTTCAATTCTGTACACTTCGATACACCAGACTACACTGGACTCCACCTCAGAACTCTGAACTAACTGAAATCGATATTTAATTTAAATTCACTTACCTTTACCTGGTCTTGAACCTCTTACCTGGTCGGTGCACACCCCGTAGCTCAACCTCCACGCCACTGCAACCGATGCTTGAAGAGGTGCATTTGTTGATCTTATTCTTTTCAGAAATTAAATTTGTTTGAATAAGATTAAAATTGATATTGGAGGTTGCTGGATTCGAACCGTAAGCCTTACAACTGCCAACCCAGAAGGCTAACGTCATGTCACTACAACCGTTGCTTGAAGAGGTGTATTTGTTGATCTTAATTTGATTGAATATGACCAAAATTGATTTTGGATTGTGTTTACTTCACGTAAAAGCCATTGGAAAAGTTTCTTTCCATTTATGCGATATGTGGGTCAAGTATCTTGTAGTGCTTTGTCTTCCTTTTTGGCATGATTATGTTATTCACCAGCGCAGGAAAGGGAAACAAAAGAAACAGCATCAAATCTCAAACATGTAATGCATCAAATAAAACAACGTTAAAAAAACATTGTACAGTGAGTGAAGTAAAAGAGTGTTCACAAATAAGTGCATATCAACTAATCGTGGTGTCCCAGCTTAACGTCCATTTGGTCCATAATAGCTTTTTCCTCCCACTCTTGTTGCGGTGTAATAAAACCCCGCCCAAAACTTGCAACTTCTAGTTTTAAACCAACCCAAACCGCGACATGTCTTCCTCATGCGAATCAAGAAATCTTTGTCGCAAGCTTTCCTTGGTTTTTGTTTCTGAAATGACAGAAAAATAGCAAGTCAATCTATTATCTATGAACTATGATCTTTGATCCATGTTTTAAGTTTTATAATTTAGATTGGTAACCTGTGATCTATGATCTATGAACTATGATCTATGATCCCTGCGATAATTTATGATTTGCAATCTATGATCTATGAACTATGATCTTTGATCCATGTTTTATATATTATAATTTATGATTGGTAATCTATGATCTATGATATATGAACTATGATCTACGATCCCTGCGATAATTTATGATTTGCAATCTATGATCTATGAACTATATCTTTGATCCATGTTTTAAGTTTTATAATTTAGATTGGTAACCTGTGATCTATGATCTATGAACTATGATCTATGATCCCTGCGATAATTTATGATTTGCAATCTATGACCTATGAACTATGATCTTTGATCCATGTTTTATGTTTTATAATTTATGATTGGTAGTCTATGATCTATGATCTATGAACTATGATCTATGATCCCTGCGATAATTTATGATTTGCAATCTATGACCTATGAACTATGATCTTTGATCCATGTTTTATGTTTTATAATTTAGATTGGTAACCTGTGATCTATGATCTATGAACTATGATCTATGGTCCCTGCGATAATTTATGATTTGCAATCTATGACCTATGAACTATGATCTTTGATCCATGTTTTATGTTTTATAATTTATGATTGGTAATCTATGATCTATGATATATGAACTATGATCTATGATCCCTACGATAATTTATGACTTGCAATCTATGATCTATGAACTATGATCTTTGATCTATGTTTTATATATTATAATTTATGATTGGTAACCTGTGATCTATGATCTATGATCTATGAACTATGATCTATGATCCCTGCGGTAATTTATGATTTGCAATCTATGATCTATGAACTATATCTTTGATCCATGTTTTATGTTTTATAATTTATGATTGGTAACCTGTGATCTATGATCTATGAACTATGATCTACGATCCCTGCGATAATTTATGATTTGCAATCTATGATCTATGAACTATACCTTTGATCCATGTTTTATGTTTTATAATTTATGATTGGTAATCTATGATCTATGATCTATGAACTATGATCTATGATCCCTGTGATAATTTATGATTGGTAACCTATGATCTATGAACTATGATCTATAATTTATAATATATAAATTTCAATCTATTATATATCATCTATGCCCTGTGAATTAAAAGCAAAGAATAACTTACATAATAGTAGCAAATATCATGCTTGATGCAGGCTGGTGTAAACCTTTTCTTGTAGAAAAACGGCATGCCACCAGGTGTAGTACAACCGTTTGGTTTCCATTTTCTCGCTTTTCCCTTAGCTTAAAATCAAGCAGATCATGCTAAATTAAATTAAACGACAAACTGTGATAGAAATAGCGCGTTGGGTTGGTGCCTGGAGAAGGCCAAAAGGGGAGGCATTATGTTGTTTTGGTGGGTTACTTCAGATAATTAAATAAACCAGATGAAAAGTTCTTATATAGCGTATGTCTGTGTTAGCTACAATAGCGGACAAAAGCCCTGGGACACCCAGGATTTTAGCAAGTTTTACACGCATACTTCACCCCCTCCCCCCAGGGGCGTCGCCAGCCCGAAAAAACTGGGGTGGACAAAAACGAGGGGCCCTTCAGACTCTCGGAAAACGTGGGAAACGCCCTTTTTAGCATTTTTGAACTATTTAGAAAATTTTGGAAAAGCAGTTTTGTCAAGCAGCATTTTTCGTAACAGTGGGCATCAAAGCGGAAAGCTGCACACCCAGATGTTCTGAGTGAATGAGCATCACCCCCCAAAGTTTTTTCAACGGATTTCGAGAAATTAGAAAATCGACCTCTGAGAAAACTGGGGTGGACATGTCCACCCCAGTCCACCCCGTGGCGACGCCACTGCCTCCCCCCAAAACAATATTGTCTGTAGAGGCGGTTATTTTCAATATCGTGGGAATTCTTTTGACCCAGTGATAAGAAAGGACTGGTGCATTCTGCTCACAGGGAAAAAGTGCGCAGAAGCATAGCATTGTCCAATGAAATTTTCAGGTGTCCCAGGGACTTTTGTCCCCTATTGTACATCTACAGGAAGAATGATAGGTTAAGAAGTCGTACTTCTTCTTCTTCTGGATGGTCTTCTTCTTCTTCTTCCAGCTCTTCTTCTTCTGAAAAACCATCCGGGGCTCTTGGATGTCCCTGCAATGACGAAATAGTCAGTTCAATGAGCCCAGAGAGGATCTGACAAATTTCTCGTTTTTGCAACAATTTTTGCATAAGCAAAAATACTGAACTTATGGAATATTTAGAACTGTTTTCAGCGATGCGTGCTGTCCAAATGTTTTCCAAGGACAATCCATCAAACCGCACGAAAGACCATAGGCGTAGACTTTGGGGGGGCTCGGGGCTCAAGCCCCTCCTGGGTCCTTCTCAGGGGGGCGCAGCCTCCCCTGAGAAGGCCACCCAGGGTACTTCTAAGAATACGTATACCCAATACGTATTCTTAGAAGAATACGTATATCCAAGAATACGTATACCCAATACGTATTCTTGGATACCCAATACGTATTCTTAGAAAGAATACGTTTTGGGTATCCAAGTAGAAAGGTCACCGCTTAAACTGATATTACTTGTTTTTTTGTTTCCCGTATCATAAGAAACCCAGAATGAAGTTTCCAAAAAAATTCCACTTGAGCCCCCCTGGAGAAAATATAGAAAGACAGTGAACAAAGACTTTACAAACTATGGCATAAGTTTCTATGCCATAAACTAATTAAGGTGATCAATGCAAAAAATTCCTGCTTTTGAAAAAACGTACTTATTTTTAACACCATTCAAAAATTGAGGATGGCTGACGCCAAATAGAGAAGGGGGCTTAACAAAATTGTTTATAAAAAGAGGGATAATAGAAAAGGGGGTCAAGTGAGAGGGGGGGCCAAATGGAATTTACAGCAACTGTACCTGGGCTGTTCATGGCCTGATCCACCGCGTTCTCGACAGACTCAGCTTCAATTTCATCGTCATCATCAAAGTTCTGTGGGTATTCTCTCTCGACAGGATCATAATCATTGAACGAATATTCATCTTCGGCTTTCTTGTCGTCACCACGTTGTGCTTCGGCGCAGATTGCCGCGAAAACAACTGCAAGAAATTGCAATGTAAAACAGCAAAAATTAACAGGGAGATCTGAGACTTGCAAAAACCCATCTTTTGGTTCTCGTGAAGGTGTTAAAGTCACCATGATGGATATGTTTTGTTCATAAGAAACTTGGATTAGCTCCTTGGATTTAGCATGACAATATTTCAGTACTAAAAGGTTCTTAATCCGTTTATCATTTTCAGAATCGAAAATAATGTTTGTGTTTTGAAGTGGCGCATATTTGAATGAATAAAACCCAGATTGTCACGAAAAAACAAGGAGAGGTTAAAGTCAAAAGTTTCAATCTATTTCAAACCAAAATGAACAAGATTTAAGTAATGGTATGAGACAAGAATTCAAACAAGATTTATGTCATGCATACGCATAGACTAAACATGACTAAAGCACATAATAGCACAGAAGTATACAGAAGGCTAATTCGGGCATTTTCGATTGTCACGCATGTAAGCGAGGTTAAGTATAACCCAAAACACGTTCTGTGTGATATGTTAAATATGCTAAGTATCCTAAAGAACACAATAATTATACCTTCATTTCATTATTCCATTTATCATTGAACATTTGTTTACTTATAACAAGCCTTTTTAACGACATTCATATACTGTATGCGGGCTGTATCAATCTGAAAATCCATGACCATGAACTTCAAAGAATACCGACGCGAGTTAGCCTTCTGGAAACTTCTCTATGTATTCTGTGATTAAAGTCAATGAACTCTTGGTTTCCCAAAATTTGTAACTTTACTAAAGCTTCTGAAATTGTTGGTCATTCCTGTTCTAGCTTCTTATCAACAAATATCATATAAAAATAAGCGTGTAGATATAACGAGAGGAATGAGAAATGCAGATAAAAAGAAAAATTGAAAGATGCAAATCCAAAGAGGCGGAAGAATAGAATTGCTCGACTGAACAAGACTGAAATTAATCATCTGACTTTAAAGTTAAGAGCTATCGTGGAACTCAAAACCCGCTCTTTGGCAAGCAATTGCTCTTCATACACTCACGCAAACTCTCAAAGTTTACTTACCAATGACGACAAGTCTGATAGCTTTCATCTTACTGTTTGTTGGTAAAGATTTAAACGGACGTTCGTTACACTTCTGTTTGCCTTCAGAACTGTGCCCGTTTGAGGAAAACATGCACCGAGCCTCGTATTCATGTGAAGAATAGGCACCGGATGAGCATCAGTGCTGATTATTATTCTCATACAATCAAGAATAGAAAAGAAAATTAACTTGTTTTTGCAAATAGGTTTGATGATGGAAATTTTTGAACGACATGAATGTGCCTTGTTGTCGACGCATGGTTGCTTTTTTATAAAGAGCAACTTTGTAAGGTGAGGCTTACATGGAGACTATGGCTGATAAATTCAAAAAAGCGTATACAAATTTTATGCTTTTGTATTTATATAAAAACAAAAATATACCACAGGCAATTCTTCAATTGTGAATGTTTTTATCACCGCGAATAACTGAACATCAGGATGCCTCATAGTTGACGATTTGCGTTTCGAAAGTAGAAGACAGTTTCGGGAAAATCTTCTGATTTCATCGCCTTGACTTGTTTCTAAACATTGCTTTCTATTTCTAGGAGACGCCAAAAACGTCTTATGTTGCTAGAGCAGGGCAATTAGCACCTTGCTTTGGCAGAGCAATTAGCACCTTGTCTTGGCAGAGCAATTAGCACCTTGTTTTGGCAGAGCAATTAGCATTTTGTTTTTCAGATCGTTTTAATGCAACTGATACCCTGAGTCCTCCATTAAACCCCACCCTCAAATAAGCCCCCACCTTAAAATATGTTTAGCGAAATAAACCCCCTGGGGCTTAATCGAGGATCCACTTCGCATTTCCGAACATTGTCACTACGGGGGAATGTGCCCCCGTAGGCCCCAGCCTGGCTCCCATAGTAATGACAAAATTTCCCCTGGTTATAGGCCAGGTTTGATGAGGAAATCGAGATTTTTTTTCACAGCTCAGGAGAAATCAAAACTTAGCTTTTAACATGATATTTTAGAGAGCGAAATAAATAAATCTGTGCTGATTTCAAATCTGACAACGTTGCATTTATTTGCGTACTGCAATTCCAATTTGGCTTTCAAACAATGACCCCCCGTCAACATTCGCATTTGCTGACGAGGCAGTTCTCGTTTCGTGTGGAAAGTGCTTTGTTTGTCTTCACTGCTGATGTCAGTGAACAGTTTATGCTTTGTGTGTATATATGTCTAGCATGGTGTCTAACATCTTTAATGAAAATAACAGGTCTGAGCAAAATACTTGTTTTCAGCCTGGTTTAGCTACAAAACAAGGAGTTAAATGTACTTTATGTCATATAAGATTATCTATAGTTTTCTAAATATTTTTATAGCGATAGTTCTTTTAATCCGGAATTATGTGATTAGTATCTCGAAAAAGAGGATTTCAATTTTTGATAAGGAGTTTTCTGTTTCGAGTTGTTTTGTTTCTTTTAGTTCTGAGAAGTATTAAACTTGGCTCTACCCCAATTCCTTATTCTTGACAAAAATCGACACTGTCTTGCTTGCGCTGTTGGTGTTGATGAGTAGAATGCACCGGTTCATGGTGATGATTATGATGATGACAGCTATAAATAGGACAACATCAGCAAAAATTATTCAAAAGAGAGCAGACAGCTAAACGTGAGGAACTGGACACAAGTTAGCGGCTCAGTCAGACGTTGTGCAGTCGAAAAGTGCCTTCCCTTGGTTGGTTGGTGATAGATATCAAAGGCCAGAGGGAGGTTGGCGAGAATTAATATTTTCGTGGCTCAGGACCGAGACCGAGAACAATATTCGTACGACAATAAACGTCGTTATTGTCGTATCGGTCTATCGGTCTCAGGCTCAGAATTATAGACAGTCTTTTGGCGCGAATTTAATTTCCCGGTGTTTTCGTTTTGAATTGTGTATGGGGTTGTGCAATTTGGCTGCTATCTGATGCGTGCAAACATTACAGGCTTTTTTTTTATAAGGAACCGTTTATAAGGAACCTACATGTAGAAGGTCAAAAAACTTAAGGAACTTTTGCTAATAAAGGCCAAATCACTAAGGAACTTTTTAATTTTGAATATATTTATATTTCCGCACAATTTACAATTAGGAAGCCGGCTCCATTGATTTTCAGTACTTTTACATTATATGAAGCTTCTTCATGATTTTTACCTTATCTTTTCACAAGTTTATAGCAAAACGTTGAATTTAAATGCTTTTCTTGCGTCTGTACTAATTATGTCCACCAAATGCGAACTTAAAATTAAGGAACTATTAAGGAACTTTTAGAACTACAAAATGGTCAAAAGAGGTCTCAAAATAAGGAATTTAAAGAACTAGGCCCGAGCTAGGTTCCTTATAAAAAAAAGCGTGTAACGCAATCCATGTAACCCTTTTCCCAAATAAATACAACAACGAGCCTTGTAGCATTAAAAAGACGGCTTGTATATCAAGTGTGTAAGTATGCGAAGTCTAAATCAATAATCATGGCTGCGGGAAAAACAGGTAACAATGGCCTATTGTCTTTTTCATATTATCATACCTAAATTTCAATTTTTGCTGTAATTTTAACTAAAGAAACATCCTGCTAATATTTGCTCAACAAATAAGAACAACATGAGAAACAAAGCCGGTTGACATTCAACGAAACTCAAGAAATATAAGCAACAGCAATCAAAAAATTGCAAATAGCTACAAGCCACAATTTCAACACCTGACACAGATTCATTAATTACTTTATTAAGCAATTGTTATTGTAATTGTAATATTTTATGATAATTTCAATGCAAATTGCACCCCCGTCTTCCCCTGTCATTCAATTCATCACGAAATTTTGTTGTTTCTATGAAAAAAGTGGCCTAAGTGTTTTCGCAGCACTGTGAGGTTTTAAAATGCACTAAAATATTACTTATATTATTGGAAATTTGTTTAAACTTGGCAAAAACCTGCAAAACAACATTCCCGACGTCTTAGAAGTGTTTCTGGAAGATAATCAACAACAAATAAGCAAGAAAACAAAGATTTCTCCATTTTCTGGGAGCCTCAATTTCTCTATTTTCTGGCTTCTCCATTTTCTGGCGCTCCGAGCCAACCCCACTCCCAAATGGTGCTTTAGATCCGTAAAATAGTTTTATCGTCTTGCTGTCAAGTTCGTTAGTCCACCCACCACCCACAGTTTTGCGGTTTTCGGTCCAGTATCTATTATTTTCCGATTTCTCGTCGGTTGGTTAGGTTTGTCGGCCACTCCATCAATCGGATTTTTCCGATAATTAACCTCCCTCTGGCCTTTGATATCTATCACCAACCGCCTTGGTTAGCTGCTCTTCCCTCGTGACTTCAACAAGTGGTTGTTCGAGTGTGCTGAGAAATTGCTTTTCAAAATGAAATGTTTCATTTTTATTGTCTTTGGTAAGTTACTAGTTTTAGCTATATATATATTTAATTCATCTCAAGTTGGCATGTGTATGTAATGTAGAATTTTGATTTCCGTCGTCCTTCTTCTCTTCTTGAGCTTTCATTTTAATTCCAATTTCCAATGAACCTGATGCATGCAATTTTAACATCTGAAGCCATTGATATTTTAAAGAGATATTTAAGCTTGAGTGTTTTCGGTGTAGAAAATTATTATGTGGCATTGAAATGCTGTTTTATTTAATTGCAAAGTTCTTTCTTTACTTGGTTAGTATTATTTATTCAAACTGCGTCCTGCTCATTTTGAGCAAATTGAATTGTTTGGATTTGGGACGAGTAAAAGCTGGAAGGCAAAGGCACTATCGATGGAAAACGAAACAACTTTTCAGTTTACAAATTACTTTCAGAAAATACTTTTGCTTTCTATTCAAAGTTTTGTTCCAGCGCATTGAGGTAGTCTGAAGAAACAATTTGGCAATCGAGGACATAACTTGCTTCATGTGTAATAAAACATAATTGAAGATAAGCTATATTTCCCTCTACTAGCCCCGATCACTACAGTTTTATTTACTACACAAAGAATACCACAACATCCGAAAGAGTAGAGTATCGAAGACTAAGGGCCCCACACGCGACACACCCAACAATCTTTCTTTATTTAATTTGATGCGAGAATCTGCAGATAAAGTCATAATTTTGAACAATAAATCTGTGGTTTGGTGAGGCAAGAGGGAAATTCGAGAAGCGGAACAAAGTGGAGAAAGGAAAAGATGACCCAGTGCTTCAATTTTTAAAAGTCCAACTTCGCGCTACTGCCCTCAACTTCCTTCCATTGTCAACATTTCGAAATTTCCTTTCTTAAAGAGTGTCACGTGCCTAGTCTTGGCTGAGAATGACCAACATTCGTTTTCGAATTTTGAGTGGAGGGGGCTTAAACAATTTTCTGAACCACATGTGCAACTGATTTTCAAAACATTGTTTTCATAAACATCACCTTCCTCATCTTGGCCTGTGTCATTATCGAAAATTACTAAGCTTGACCCAGTTTCCTTTTTTCGCTTTCTACTTTCTCTTTCCAATGCAAATAAACGCCCGGCTTGTTTACTTTCTGCGCATTTGTTTATGCGTTTGAACACCCACACAATTCTTGCCCCGACATGTCAATGAAAGTAGAATTTAATTAATCATTTTACTGCCGACACCATCTTGCCGCCAAAAGGGCAACATCAAAGCATGTGTTGTGGGGCTGAATTTATTTCTCTGCCCTTTGTGGAATGTCCCATTTTCTATCTCCTCTCCACGTTGTTAATTAACCAAGAAGCTGTATACTGTATTTTTAGTATTAGTATGATGTAATTAGTCAATTTTATGTTGAAAAAACATTTTCGAGTTCGAGTTTGAATTTTGTGATTGCCTTTTAGCCTTACTGGTATGGCAGGGAAATGCAATTGAGCCGGAGCAAGATGTTGACACAGAATGTATTGAGGTTTGTATTCACAATACCCCCTTGCTAGTCGCATGTTTCTAGTATTATGGCTTGTTGCAATTACTTGCAAGCAGGGGGAGGTTGAATTCACAAGTCAGGCTCTTTGCTCGGCTGTTGATCGTGTCGATGTTACCTCCTGGTAAATCGCTTTATCACGTATTATGATCAGTCGAATTTCACAACTCACAGGGGGTGGTGAATTCAAAATATAAATTGTGTGACTTGTACTTATGACAGAGAATGATGGCAGATGAAAGTAATGACGTCGACAAAGTGATGAAAGACTGTGTGAAGAAGACATCTGACATTGCTGCTGATTCAGCAAAATCATCATCGAATAATGTGGAGAATTCTGAAGTGCAAGCAAAGAAGGAGGCGCCTGAGGATCTTGTCGAGGCCAAGAAAGATTTTGACGAAAAACCCGCAGAAGATACTGCAGAGAATGAAGAGGAAAATCGCGAGGAACCCGCAGAAGATCAAGATGAACGCGAAGAACCCGCAGAGGTTGACGACGAACTCGAGGAACCCGCGGACGAACTTGAAGAACCCGCAGAGGATTCTACAGAAGAAGAAGACGCCTCTGAAGACTTTGAGGACATCCCAGCTGAGTTACAGGAAAATGGAGAATTAGATAATGCTGGTAGGTTTTGTAGCTGTACGTTTTGACAATTAACCCCTAAAATGTTGTGAATGTTGATGTTGTTAAGATTCATTTTTCACTGCAGGGGAGTCCAAGGATCCTGCATGGGGGTCAAGAAGACGATCAGGTTGGAGACGCAGAGCGAGTTGGAGACGCAGATCGAGCTGGAGACGCAGAGCAAGTTGGAGACGCAGAGCAAGCTGGAGACGCAGAGCAAGCTGGAGACGTAGAGCGAGCTTCAGACGCAGAGCTAGTTGGAGGCGCAGAGCGAGTTGGAGGTGCAGAACGAGCTGGAGGCGCAGAGCAATCTTGAGGCGCAGAACGAGCTGGAGACGCAGAACGAGCTGGAGGCGCAGAACGAGTTGGAGGCGCAGAGCAATCTTGAGGCGCAGAACGAGCTGGAGACGCAGAGCAATCTTGAGGCGCAGAACGAGCTGGAGACGCAGAGCAATCTTGAGGCGAAGAACGAGTTGGAGGCGCAGAACGAGCTGGAGACGCAGAGCAATCTTGAGGCGAAGAACGAGTTGGAGGCGCAGAACGAGCTGGAGACGCAGAGCAATCTTGAGGCGCAGAACGAGTTGGAGGCGCAGAACGAGCTGGAGGCGCAGAGCAATCTTGAGGCGCAGAACGAGCTGGAGGCGCAGAACGATCTTAAGGCGCAGAACGAGCTGGAGATGCAGAGTGATCTTGAGGCGCAGAACGAGCTGGAGACGCAGGGCAATCTTGAGGCGCAGAACGAGCTGGAGACGCAGAGCGATCTTGAGGCGCAGAACGAGTTGGAGGCGCAGAACGAGCTGGAGGCGCAGAGCAATCTTGAGGCGCAGAACGAGCTGGAGACGCAGAGCAATCTTGAGGCGCAGAACGAGCTGGAGACGTAGAACATCATCTAGAAGAAGAAGTAAGACTTTTAATTTACCACTGGTTTTGTAAATATAGCTTATTACAGCTATGCCTGACCTGTAACAAAGCCTTTTTGTTATCTAACTAACCTATTTTCATGTTATTATTTCAGCTGGTTCGTTTAGACCAAATGGCTGCAGTATTCCATGGGGTTTGCCATTCCCTTACAAAAGAGCGTTCACACCAGCCTGCAATTCACATGACTACTGCTATCACTATGTAAGTTTTTTGGGTTTATAACAACCTGCCTTTGCAGTATGCAAGTCCTCCCGAAGCTATATGTATAGAGCACAGGGAAGCAAGGGGATTATATGACGAGACCAATTTTGTATGTGATTTTGCAGAAGTCGAAATCGAGGTTGGGCTGCGACAATTCGTTCCTCTCCGCAATGTTGCGTACTTGCAGAGCACGCAGGGTTGCCATTTGGGCGATCTCGCGCCCAAATTTGGCAATTCTGGGCGAATAAAAAACCTCTTGGGCGCGAGAAAAAAGTTTGGGCGTCAGAGCAAAATTTGGTCGAATTTGGGCTTAAGCTGCAAAGTTGCAAAAATATAATTGTTTTTACCCTCGCGCTGCTGTGTGTGAAAAAATCGAAGGTGGTCAGTTTCAAAAACAGGGGTAAAGTCAGGTGGCTGAGATTCATTGACCTGAGCCAATGAGATTTCTGAAGCTTTTTTTAACTTGCTTGATGAGACAGAGATCTTCAATCGTACGATAAAAATGATTTGTGTGTGGTTTTTTTTGAACAACACAAAAAGTTGTTTGGGCGAATTTGGCCGCCAACCATGAAACTTTTGGCCGATGACCGTTTCAGCCATCTGGCAACCCTGAGAGCACGAGCCAAGTCAGTTTGGGGTAAATTGAATTACACGAAGTGCGTGAAGTATGCTGGAGTGTATTACACTGGTGTTAGGGTTGGAGGATCCAGTCACTATGGCTAAGGGCTAAAACACGGACCACGATTGCCATCACAATACCAAGCTTAATATCGCTGAAGACAATCTACACAAATCTTAGTTTCGCTGTTGTTATTTTGTTCCTTTTTGCATTAGGTGGTCACTGGATGGCCTAAGTTGTTTTTATGTTGATTATTTTTACAGAAAACTTGAGATGCATGAATTTAATTGTCTTTTTGCCTTTTCTGCCAAAAATTATTCTTGTTTTAGGAGTTGGTTTCTATATTATCTTATTATTACACTGCAACCTTTATTTTAACGGACCCTTTTTAAAAAACGGACAAATATATTTGCCCCAGAATGTTTCAAAATTTGTTGCCCGAACAAGCCCCCTCTCATTAAAAAACGTTCTCCTTTGAACATTGCAAGAATAAGATCAGAGGAAAGGATTGTTCGTTTGGACCAAACCAAAGTGCTGTGCGAAATTCCAAGTTACGAAACAGCCGTTGGCGACCACATCAGAAGGATTAAATAAGAAGCTTCATATAATGTAAAAGTACTGAAAATCAATGGAACCGGCGTCCTAATTGTAAATTCTGCGGAAATATAAATATATTCAAAATTAAAAAGTTCCTTAGTGATTTGGCCTTTAGCAGTAAAAGTTCCTTAAGTTTTTTGACCTTCTACATGTAGGTTCCTTATAAAAAAAGCGTGTAATCCGGAATTATGTGATTAGTGTACAATTCTCGAAAAAAGGGATTTCAATTTGCGATAAGGAAATTTCTGTTTCGACTTTGTTCCTTTTAGTTCTGAGAAGTATTAAACTTGGCTCTACCCCAATTCCTTATTCTTGACAAAAGCAAAATCCAGGAAAGGAATTAACAGCTATGCATCACCATCGGCACTGTCTTGCTTGCACTGTTGGTGTTGATGAGTAGAATGCAACCGTTCATGGTGATGATAATGATGATGACAGCTATAAACAGGACAACATCAGCAAAAAATAATTCAAAAGAGAGCAGACAGCTGAACGTGAGGAACTGGACCACAAGTTATCCAGTTGAAAAGTGCCTTGCCTTGGTTAGCTGCTCTTCCCTCGTGACTTCAACAAGTGGTTGTTCGAGTGTGCTGAGAAATTGCTTTTCAAAATGAAGTGTTTCATTTTTATTGTCTTTGGTAAGTTACTAGTTTTAGCTATATAAATATATATTTAATTAATCTCAAGTTGGCATGTGTGTTTAATGTTGAATTTTGATTTCCGTCGTCCTTCTTCTCTTCTCGAGCTTTCATTTAATAATTCCATTGAACTTGATGCAGACAATTTTGACATCTGAAGCCATTGATATTTTTAAAGAGATATTTAAGCTTAAGTGCATTTCGGTTTAGAACATTATTATGTGGCATTGAAATGCTGTTTTATTTAATTGCAAAGTTCTTTCTTTACTTGGTTAGTATTTACTCAAACTGCATCCTCCTCATTTTGAGCAAATTAATTGAATTATGCTTGGAATAGATACAAAATTTGGCCTTTTAAATCAAGAAGATTGTACTAAATTGATATAACTAACGGCATTTCTGGCATTTCCAACGTGAACCAAATATACACACTTTTTTTATAAGAATACCTTAACTTATGCTAAGCCTTGATTGTTTTCATTGTTACTCTTAAAGAAATTTTGAACCTCAATATTCTTTATAGACTATTATATTCTTATAAGAAAAGTGTGTACCTAAGTATTAAGCGATTGGGGCCAAGTAAAAGCTTGAATGCAAGGGCACTATCGATGGAAAGCGAAACAACTTTTCAGTTTACGAATTACTTTCAGAAAATACTTTTGCTTTCCATCCAAAGTTTTGTTTCAACGCATCGAGGTAGTCCGAAAAAACAATTTGGCAATGGAGGACATAACTTGCTTCACATGTGTAATGAAACATAATTGAAGATAAGCTATATTTCCCTCCACTTGCCCCGATCACTACAGTTTTATTTACTACACAAAGAACACAACAACATCCGAAAGAGTAAAGATCGAAGACTAAGGGCCCCACACACGACACACCCAACAATCTTTCTTTATTTAATTTCATGCGAGAATCTGCAGATAAAGTCATAATTTCGAACAATAAAATCTGTGGTTTCGTGAGGAAAGAGGGAATTGAGAAACAGAAGCGGAATAAAGTGGAGAGAGGAAAAGATGACCCAGTGCTTCAATTTTTAAAAATCCAACTTCGCGCTACTGCCCTCAACTTCCTTCCATGATCAATATTTCGAAATTTCCTTTCATGGTCTGACTCATCAAAGATTGATGACCGTAAAGCTAAGGCGCCACGAGGAACATTTTTCATGCGCATGCAATGCAACATGTCCCATAGCTGCGCCTGAAAATGTTCCCCGTGGAGCCAGGTACAAATTGTTGCAAAGACTGGTTAATTTTTGTTGCTTGTTGCTCCACAGCAAATATTTTGTTGCGGGTGCACGGGGACAAAATAGATCTGAATCTATTTTGTCCCCGTGCTCCCGCAACAAATTTTTGCTCCATGCAGTGTTATTTGTTGCATTGCAGAGGAGAAATTACCATGGGCCACGAGCGAGTTTTTTCATGCGCTTGCAATGGAGCAATGTTGCATTGCATGCGCATGAAAAATGTTCCTCGTGGCGCCTTAGCTTAACCGTTGAAAACTGAAAGCCGCCCACCTCCGCATTCACAATCTCACCGAGTCTCCAGTCGATCAAAATGTCGTACATTGATTGGATAAGACTGTCACGTGGACTGAGAATGACCAACATTCGTTTTTGACTTGCGGTGCGCATGCGCAAGCGATGTCTATGCTGGTGGATGGAGAAAAATGCGTAGTTGTAGTAGTAGTCGAACATAGCCTCGAAAAGAGGCTGGTGTGCTGGTGCCTCCCAGGGCTTCCACTTCCGCTTCCACTTTCCGTTCATTTACTTTACTTTAACGATATCTGAATGTGAACAGGACAGAATACCAAGGGTTAATTTAAGGTGCAGTGATGACCAATTTGTGCAGTGATGAATCCAAAATGTGCAGTGATGAAACAAGTTTTGTGCAGTGATGAAATATTTCACTTTTTGAATCCAAAATGTGCAGTGATGAAACAAGTTTTGTGCAGTGATGAAATATTTCACTTTTTGATTTTTGCAGCCATAAAATACTTAAATTACTGTGTCAATTCCATCTAGGCCTTCGTATTTAAAATAACAATCACTGCCGTTTTCAAAATACAATTGAAACTGCCCCATTTGCCTGTTGTGCCAGGTGACACGGTTTCTTAAATTTGACGGAAATTACTACTATAGTTTCCAGGGTCTAATTTAGTGTGGTTTTTCCCACATTTTGTGGTCTTGTCGAATTTCGAGTGGAGGGGGCTTAAAAAATTTCTCTGAAACAAATGTGTAACTGATTTTCAAAACATTGTTTTCACAAATATCACCTTCCTCATCATGGCTTGTATCATTATCGAAAATTATGAAGCTTTACCCAGTTTCTTGTTTTTCGCTTTCTACTTTCTCTTTCCAATGCAAATAAACGCCCGGCCTGTTTACTTTGTGCGCATTTGTTGGAATGTCCCATTTTCTATCTCCTTTCCACGTTGTTAATTAACCAAGAAGCTGTATACTGTATTTTTAGTATTAGTATGATGTAATTAGTCAATTTTATGTTGAAAAAACATTTTCGAGCTTGAGTTTGAATTTTGTGATTGCCTTTTAGCCGTGCTGGTATGGCAGGGAAATGCAATTGAGCCCGAGCAAGATGTTGACACAGAATGTATCGAGGTTTGTATTCACTGTACCCCCTTGCTAGTCGCATGTTTCTAGTATTATGGCCTGTTGCAATTAGTTGCAAACAAGGGGGTTGAATTCACAATCAGGCTCTTTGCTCGGCTGTTCAACGTGTCGATGTTACCTCCTGGTAAATCGCTTTATCACGTATTATGATCAGTCAAGTTTCATAACGCACAGGGGTTAGTGAATTCATAATTGAGTTGTGTGACTTGTACTTGTGACAGAGAATGATGGCAGATGAAAGTAATGACGTCGACAAAGTGATGAAAGACTGTGTGAAGAAGACATCTGACATTGCTGCTGATTCAGCAAAATCATCATCGAATAATGTGGAGAATTCTGAAGTGCAAGCAAAGAAGGAGGCACCTGAGGAACTTGTCGAGGCCAAGAAAGATTCTGATGAAAAACCCGCAGAAGATACTGCAGAGAATGAAGAGGAAAATCTTGAGGAACCCGCAGAAGACCAAGATGAACTTGAAGAACCCGCAGAGGTTGACGACGAACTCGAAGAGCCCGCGGACGAACTTGAAGAACCCGCAGAAGTTAACGACGAACTCGAGGAGCCCGCAGAGGATTCTACAGAAGAAGAAGACGCTCCTGAAGACTTGGAAAACGTCCCAGCTGAATCAGAAGAGAGTGGGGAATTAGATAACGCTGGTAGGTTTTGTATAAATGTTGAAATTTAACACGTAAATTGTTATGAATCTTGATGTTGTTAAGATTCATATGTCACTGCAGAGGAGTCCAAGGATCCTGCATGGGGGTCAAGAAGACGATCAGGTTGGAGGCGCAGAGCAAGCTGGAGACGCAGAGCGAGTTGGAGACGCAGATCAAGCTGGAGACGTAGAGCGAGTTGGAGACGCAGAGCTAGTTGGAGACGAAGAGCAACTTGGAGACGCAGAGCTAGTTGGAGACGTAGAGCGAGCTTCAGACGCAGAGCTAGTTGGAGACGAAGAGCTAGTTGGAGACGCAGAGCAACTTGGAGACGCAGAGCTAGTTGGAGACGCAGAACATCATCTAGAAGAAGAAGTAATACTTTTAATTTACCATTGGTGTTGTTTATATAGTTTATTACAACTATGCCATGCCTGACCTGTAATGAAACCTTTTTGTAATCTTATTAACCTATTTTCATGTTATTATTTCAGCTGGTTCGTTCAGACCAGATGGCTGCAGTATTCCAGGGGGTTTGCCATTCCCTTACAAGAAAGCGTTCACATCAGCCTGTAATGCACACGACTTCTGCTATCACTATGTAAGTATGTTTGCCTTTACAGACAACCTGCCTTTGCAGTTTGCAAGTCCTTGAAGCTAGGGGGTAAAAGCCTTGAGGCTAAGTTGTAACACATGTGAGAAGTCAAGTCTTTGGAGTTCGAGGTGGGGGGGGGGGGGGGTGATAAAGTAGGATAGCAGTAATTTATGGAGCTTCTTTAGTTGTCCCTTCCCGAACCTATATGAATAAGGCTCAGGGAAGGTAGGGGATTATGTGATGAGACCAGAGTTCTTTATATTTTAGTAAGTTTTGTTTGTGTTTTGCAGAAATCGAAATCGAGGTTGGGCTGTGACAATGCGTTCCTCTCCGCAATGTTGCGTACATGCAGAGCACGAGCCAAGTCAGTTTGGGGTAAATTGAATTATACGCAGTGCGTGAAGTATGCTGGAGTGTATTACGCTGCTGTTAGGGTTGGAGGATCCAAGCGCTATGGCTAAGGACTAAAACACGGACCACGATTGCTGTCACAGTCACAATACCAAGCTTAAATCTCGCTGAAGACAATATACACAAATCTTAGTTTCGCTTTTGTTATTTTGTTCCTTTTTGCATTATAGGTGGTCACTAGATGGCCTAAGTTTTTTATGTTGATTTTTTTTACAGAAAACTTGAGATGCATGAGTTAAATTGTTTTTCTGTTTGCCTTTTCTGCCAAAATTTTTTGTTGTTTAGGAGCTGATTTCTATTTTCTTATCCACTGGAACCTTTATTTTGACGGACTCTTCTAAAAGCGGACAAATATATTTGACCCAGAATGTTTAAAAGTTTGTCATCTCTTGGACTTGCTCAAACAGGCCCCTCTTATTAAAAAACGTCCTCCTTTGAACATTCCGAGAATAAGACCAGATGATGTTTGGACCTACCTAACGACAGCAGCATAACTGCCATTCTCTTGCAAAAAGCGCTGTTAAGTGCTATTTCGCCGCAACAATAATATTCAAAATAAGGCTGAAAGAATTATTAAAAACTTTACCCTTCTCAATACACGATCCCTAGGAAGACCAGCATATCCATAGCATTTTAATTGTATACTAAATTATATTAATTTTACAAGATTTAGGTTAGGTGATAAAGGTCTTCTAAACATGATTGAATGAAATGACATCGGAATGATATGAAAACTTAGAATGTTAAAAATTTCATCGAAATTAAGTAGATGAGGTGACGAAAATACAGAGGATAGGAAAAACAACAAATACTGAGGTTTTTATTAATCCATGTATTGTGGTTATTTGATGTTATTGTTGTCGTCCGGAACAATTGGAGATGTCGATTCGTCCTTTTTGACAAGAACCTGGCACACAAAACAAGAGACCAGGAAGGTTATTTCAGAAACCAAAGTACTGTGCGAAATTCCAAGTTACAAAACAACAGTTGGCGACCACATCAGAAGGATTAAAATCGTTACAAATTATCCGTTTTGCGTATATTATATTGTGGCTGGGAAAGGGCCAAATTATTATGACATATTTCATGAGATACAAGAACTGCAATTATTGACACGGGTTGCGGAGACTGAGTTTTGTTGACATTTTGGTTAGAAGGTGAGCGACAAAATTGCTGGTTTGGTTGAAAATTGTTGACAATTCCTAGGACGTAACAGGCCAGTATGATGAAAAGGAATTGTTTTGGAGTTTTAATAGTTGTCTTCTTGTTTTCAACTACGGGTAAGTCTGTTGATTATTGTTTAGATTTTTAACAGCATGACATGTTGTGGTTTATTTCACTCCATCCTACGTGTCGGATAAAATACACTCTTCTTCTCACAAAAATATGGTTTACAAGAATATATCGCGACTTAAAATTGTTGATATTTAAAAATCCACAAAGCCGAGCTCAAATTTCATTCATATTTTCAGTTTCAAACGGTCTGACGAAAATTCGGCAATATTGTAAAAACCGCCCCTAGCTCCGGATATAAATATTTATTGTTATTTATTAGTATATTCACATATGCTTTTCTGTTAATGGCGAAAGTGAATTGTCATTCTACACCTTCATGAACCAGATTTGTAAACTTGACATATAACCTGTTTTACCAAATGAATTTAAATAATGTACATCATGAAAATCTAATTGAAATTTTCATTAAGTGTCTTGGAACTTGACAATATAGTTGTGGTGTCTCTGTGTTTCCAAAACAAAGAAAGTCGTACAAAAGTTTCCAAAGTTTCTTAGTCATTTTGTAGCTCTAAATGTTTCTACATGTGTATAATCCGATATTTTTTAAAGCACTCATTTCAAAACATCTTTTTCACCAATTGTTAGATGCTTTATAGTCCTGATTATTGGTTTTACATTACATTACAGCAGCACGCATTTTGACAATGTTAACAGCTAGTTTAATTTCAACAGGCCTGTCCAGCGCATCTAGTGACTCAGACAGTTGCGCAGAGGCGAACAACAAGTATTTTCCATACAAAACAACATTCAGTGGGGCTTGCATGGAATTGAACCATTGTTTCAAAAACGTGAGTTTCGCTTAGCAGACTCACTACATTGCGTCCCCGTGCCTCGCTCTGAAAACGAGGCTTCCCTTAACTGAACTTGGAAAAACGAGTAAAGCACAGGGATGCAATGTAGTCTATTCGCTTAGATCTTGTTTGAATAATTGTTATCAACACAAACATAACATCTCATTTGTCAAAACTATTACAATTGGGTGTGATATGAAATAAGTTAATTTAAATATTTCCTTCACATCCAGAAAGAGGCATCTAAGAGTGACTGCGTGGTTGCTTTCCACTACAATCTTGTCATGACATGTATGCATAACAGGCAAACACCTTTTGGTACATTTCCTTATCAAACATGCATTAAAGTAGCTTCACTCTATCTAAAGACAGTGAAAAAATATGGAGACCTACACAATGGCTAAGAAGATTGTGATATTTCAATGTGTATTAAATACACATCTATTTAGGTTAAGCTTTTGAACAACTAGCAGAAGATATTTTATTTGTTTCATAAAAGTGATGAGGGTATTTTAAGTAATTCATAGTTATAACTTTTAATAATAGCTATAACTTTTGTCATAAGCATTTATTCATTGTATGAAATATAATTTTCATTTTTAATTCTCAAACAATTTAAAACTAATTATATAATTCTATTTGTATAAAATATTCAAAATGTTTTGCTTTTTCAAAACATTTTTTATGGGTACCAAGTGATCTCGTGAATTTTACTATATTATAATATTTGTTTGTTATTATTTCTCCATTAACTAGAAGGCTACATTTAGCAGGTTTGCCTATAGAGTGCTACAGTAAGTCCCCACATATAAGAAACTGACAAACGAAACTCAATCTGGCTTGTTTGCAGAAAACAATGGAATAGACAATAGTTTTTTGTTCTAAAACAATACAAAAAGACAATGAAATTTTGCTTAAAAATAACAAGCTGTACCAAAAGTCTTTTTTCTTATATAAGATGAAATACTGTATATAACCAAAAAAAAGGACCAGGGCTAAATTCTAAGACTGGAAAATAAAATAGACCAATGGAAATTATATCGAAACACATTCAAAAATTTGTTAAGAAATTTAACGATTAATTAATTTCATGTTCGCAAACGTTAATGCAAGTCTAGGCCTTTTAATTTCATTTCTCGAACAGCCTTTTTGATACTTTCCTTCATTTTATGATCAGATTTTTTTGAATTGTTGATATTTGACTTAGAGCAACGATGTGGTTTTACTTGTCCGGGAAATTTCAGACTCGGATACAATGGATTTTTATTTTTATGTTTGTGAATAGTTATCGCCTTGTACACAAAGATGGCAGAAGCACATTTTTTCAACTCTGGATGCAAGTACTGAGAGTCATAGGCATCCTCTTCGTTGACATAAATAATTTCAGCAATATCGTGTCTCTCTTTCAAGCAAACCTCACTCCAAAAACACTGCGGCAGGGGTGTGAATTTCGCCATGTGCAGCAACTTTCCAGAGCTCACAACATTGTGACAATCCTCAAAATTATTACCAATGTATAAAGAACCACCTGGTTTAATCATAGGCAATATTTGGGACACAGTATCGCATTGCTGCTTCCTTGATAAGATAGAAAGAGTTCCAGGTATCAACGCATGGTCAAAATTATGGTAATCAGAAGTAAGGTCCACAAGTTCAAAGGGTTGTCTCGTGTCAAATGTTCCATTCACCAATGATCGGACATGGTGCACTGAGCCAAAATGGGTGTCAATTCCAAAGAGCTTTAACTTTGGATAAACCCCATGTAAACCATCTAGCCATGTACCACACCCCATACCGTTAACAAACACGCTTTGTCCATCCTTTATCATCAACTGTTTCCCAACTACACGTATCGGCGGCCATTTTGAGCTAGCATTCCATCTATCAACGTTCTTACAATGAATATTGGACCATGTTAGTTGGGAAACTTTATTTTTCATCCAACCATGCATGCGATTACCGGCGAATATAATATTACTGTAATGCGAGTAGACGACGAAAGATAAAATTATCAAAAACCCAATGGAGATAACACAAATTCGTCTGCACTTTAACAGTCTTCTTGACATTTTTTATTCTCTCTCACTTAACTTCACTTACCATAGGATTTTGACGACACAGTTCTTTAAAATACAATTCTTCAACGTCTTCTTCAGATACTTTGGGGCTTATAAGTTAAATATTTGGATTTTGCCATGAAAATGAAACATCATGACAGTCTTTCGTTCGTTCTGAAATTCCTTCTCGTATTTATCTGCGCAGTAACCTGCTATAGACTACTGCGTTTGCAGCCCAC
Organism: Sanderia malayensis; assembly: GCA_013076295.1. Taxonomy (NCBI): domain Eukaryota; kingdom Metazoa; phylum Cnidaria; class Scyphozoa; order Semaeostomeae; family Pelagiidae; genus Sanderia; species Sanderia malayensis. Next base: position 1,517,593 of record RQOL01000824.1, on the reverse strand, counting down.
CTTTTGGTGTCTTTATTTTAATTTCTAATCTAATTTAATTTAATTTTTCTTGTTAATTTTTGAACGACAAAATTATTTTCCTTTCATAAAGTACAGTAAAATAAAAATAAGGTAAGATAAATGAAAAATAAAAATTTGCGGTCACACACCACGCCCAACTTTTGAGCACTCGAACCCTAACACTACCCTCGCCCCAATCCTGACTGATACACCAGACACTGTCAGTAGCATTACGTCATGCACACTCTTGCGCAGTAGCCTATTTATGGCACTGCGCATGCACGCCCACCTTTAGGGCACGTTAACCCTAACCCTAACCCCAACCCTAACTGATACACCAGACATTGTAAGTAGTATTACGTCATGCACACTCCTGCGCAGTAACCTATATATGCTACTGCGCATACACGCCCACCTTTAGGACACACTAGCCCTAACCCTGACTGGTACACCAGACACTGTCAGTAGCATTACGTCATGCACACTCCTGCGCAGTAGCCTATATATGCTACTGCGCATACACGCCCACCTTTACGGCCTCTAACCCTAACCCTAACCCTAACCCCAACGCCAACCCTAATCCCAACTGATACACCAGACACTGCCAGTAGCATTACGTCTGCATACTCCCGCGCAGTAGCGTGTATATGGTACTGCGCATATGCGCCCACCTTTAGGGCACTCTAACCCTAACCCTAACCCCAACTGATACACCAGACACTGTCAGTACTACATCATGCAAGCTCCTGCGTGGTAGCCAATCTAGGGTACTGCGCATACACGCCCCTTTAGTACATTCAAATTACAAATTCATCAAAACACAAAGTAGATGTTCTCGTCAGGTTTCGAACCAGTGGTCTCGAGCTTAGTGTGCAGGTAAGTTACCGCTAGTCCACAGTAGCGTTTCCTAGCTGTGGAGAATAGGATAAGGTCAAAGCAATCAACGCACTAGAAGCAAGCTAACACATCTAACTCCTTGAACTTCTTCACTGTTCCGTGAATGTTGAGTCGCAGCTTAACAAGGAAAATGAAGCTTGCTTGCTTGCAAGCATTTGTCTACACCCATCTCCATAGTTTTTGTAGGCACTCATTTTAAAATATATCTTTTTAATCAATTGCTAGATGCTTCAGTCCGGATTATTGGTTTTAAGTTACAGCAGCACTCATTTCAGCAATGTTAACAGCTAGTATATGGTGTCGTAAGTTCTAGTCATTAGAAGTTGTGAACACGTGACGTTTCAGCCTCTAAATGTGGGCGGACATGCGTAGCATCACATCCTGAGTATTGCGCAGGACAGAAGCATGCGTCTTTGCTACCAAGGCCATCTTACTTTGAAAAATGTCTTCAAAGCTAATTTTAAAAAGTTTGCACTTTGTAAATAATACTAATCATAAGGAATCGAATACTACCTCAAGACCGAAATTGAAAGTATCAAAGAAGAAAAGCAATCATTATAACCAGGAACAAGATGTAACAAAAATCGTAAACAAGTTTAGGCCTAATGAATGCAGGATACGAAATAATAGCATTGGACCAATTCGAGCTAAAAAGACAAATAAAAGGAATAGAAAAAGAATTTCTGCTGTAGCAAAGGATAAGGCTGCAAATTTTAAAAGCAATCTGGAATATTTTAGAAAAGATATCGAGAAAGCTAACAAAAGATACGAACAGCGCAAAGAGATAAATCGAACTATGCTAAATTATTTTCAAAATGCAAAAGACATTGTGAAAGGCGAAGAAGAGAAGAACGAACCATCTGAAGATGAAAATGATTTTGATGATTGAACATTTTAGTTATTTATTTGAATTAATAAGAATATTTTAAAAAGCTTTAGTTTTATTCTTTCAATTTTATTGTTTGATTTTTACTGCCAATTCAGCTCAATGCCAGCAGCAGAGAAGCTGCGCAAAGCGAAATTTTTTCATCGTCTCCACAAACAGACGATAAAAAAAGGAACTTTTTTAGTTTATTGAAAAATAAAGGCGTTATCAAGCAATTTGTCATGATTTTCTGAATATTCTCTTTATATTGTGGCTTGATTTATCATTTTAAACATGGTTCGAGAGTCAAGACATCTTTGGGTTGGAAATCTACCCGAAAATCTTCGAGATGATCAAATTGTTGAATACTTCTCCAGGTGAGACGTCGTGTCCATTATTTGTCCGAGTTTCTATCAGATAATGCATTTTCAGAGATTATAGGCCCCGATAAAATGTGCAAGTAGTCTAGAATATTGATATTTACATTTTATAAATTGCATTTTCCTTGTATGGCCTAATTCCTTGCTAGGATGGCATGGATATTCAGGGATATGAAGCGATAGCTGAGAGGTTTCTACCCGTAGGCCTATATTTGGGTGCCATTTAGGCCAAAAAAGCTAGTCTTGGGGTGTTAACATCGTAAAATGCACGTATGATTTTAAAATAGAGTGTGCACCTTATAGAATATATTCTGGCATCATATTATAAGTTAGAACCAGAAATTTTATTTTCATTTCTTGAGAACTAAGGGAGGGGAGACCTGAAAGTGAACTTTAACACTATCTAGTATTTTGGTTTGTTAACCATGCAACTTTCCAGGCTGGAAAACACCCGAGTACTCGCAGCTACGCAACTATTGGGTACCTGAAAGTCGCAGCCAGGTTTCCTTTCACTAGCACAAAATATTTCCTCACAGCCATCAGGGTTTACTGCGCAACAACCAAATTACAAATTTTTGCTCGCACCAAAACTACCGCAGCTCGCATGTCGCAGCACTCTAAATGGTGCTGCTCGCTACTACGCGTAGGCAAAACACAGCGTATTTTCCAACCCGGGCAACTTTCCTAATCAACAGTTACTTCCACGCCTGTGCATGATTCTTGCGATAATCACAATATTTTGTTTCTGGTAGATTTGGTCGTGTCGAGAAAGTGAAAATTCTGCCAAAGAAAAGCTTGGATGGAGGACTCGCTGCATTTGTTGATTTTGTTGACATTCGGTCGGCGACCAAAGCTAATGAGACAACTAACTTCATGGCAGATCGTGAGCTGAGGACAAACTATAACGAACCAGGGAATCACCCATCTATGATGGGGGAAGGAAGGGGCAGGGGACGACCACATATCTATGACAGAGGGTAAGTAATTTTGGTCATTTGGATTTGTTGTTGTTTACACAGAAAGACTGTGTTTGTTTACACAACAAGACTTTACTTGTTTGCGTAACTACTGGCACTTTGTTTTTTTGTTGTGTCGGCCTTGAGACACTATTGGATCGAGTTCGTAAATAATTACAGCGTTACTCAGGCTTTGGCTACTTACTGCTCAGGCTTTGGTTACTATGCCAGCACAGGAATTTGGTTACATCAATGCTCAGACATGCCTTGATTGCATAATTGTCTCACGATGTGTAAATTATTGCTTTGGAGTTTCATATCCTTGTCATTAGAGAGTCTTATTCCTGGGATTGCAAAGTGGTATCTGCAATTTCTGGAGCGGTATCTCCATTATGTTCATTAAACAGTATTTTAGTGCAGAAGATGTAAGGAATCTGCCTGGATAATGGATGACTTAATAGTCTAAGCTTGCTTTATATTGAGCCACCCTTGCTCCATGGAGAATGAAGATTGGAGTCTTTTATTTTATTTATGTCCATTGCCATCAAATCTCTTTACTTGCTTACTTTGTGATCTATAAATGAACAGTCAAACAGAATTGTTGGCATGTTTGTATAAGTCGGTTGGAATCAATGTACAGACCTATGGGTAGTGGATGTCATTGGACGTATTTTATGTGGAAGACATTGCCAAAATTTGAAGAATGCTAAAGGAAATTTGTTGATATCATGGTTAAAAGACCAGCATTTTCAAGTATTATATGCTGGCTCAGGATTAAGTTGTGTTTGACAAGACATCCAACTTCCATATCAAGAAATTTGTAAGTATATACTTGAATATATTTACAAACTTTTATACTTGTGTATTTTTTAACTCTTGTCTAACTTGTCTGAAGTCCTCGTGTCTCTGAAAATTTTAGAGTGACATGATTTTTTTCATTTCTAGTTTATTGCAATAATGCTCTGCTGGAAGTACATATCAAATTTTGGAATTGTTGGATATGTCACAGAATATAGAAATACCAAGTTGTATTTGTTGAGAAAGTATTGCTGGAAAGTTTGCTTGCTGAAATATTGTGTTAAATATTGTGAGAGCTTGATTTCATGATTGAATGGATGGCAAATCAATGGAATTAAGAGGAAATTATCTGACAAAGGAATAGCAAGAGTTAAGTTGGTCTGGGGCATTTCAGAGGCTCTTGATTGAAATGGGAATTTTTCATATCATAGAAGGAGGATGAATTGCTGATTGCATTTGGCTCATGGTCACAGAGTAAAAGTTTGGTTATTGGGAGCAATTTTCTGGCTAAAGTTGTTTGCTGTTAGGGGACATGGAATACACAAAGTGTATATTGCTGACAACTTTGGAGTCATAAGGGAGGCATGTCCATTAAGAATAGTGGGAAACAGATCATTATATGCAGTAAAGTTGAATTTGGTTACAGGATACTTTATGGATTTATTAATTTGGTTACAGGATTCCATATGGATTTATTATTACTAATGATTGATATGACAAGAGAATAATGCAAGGAATGTTCAGGAATAGTTCAAGGGTATCTTGGCATCTCTCACTGGTAGCAAACCTCACAAGTGCCTGGATGCTTTGCTGATGGGGTTGAACAGCTTGGACAAGTTTAATATATATTGCAGATCATGCTATAAGGATTAGGATCAGATGGTGCTGTATTCTGATTGGCTGAAGCATTCAATGGAGAAGGGTGATTGGCTGATTAATCTTATGCTGGTTTTGATTGGAGCTGATCTTTCAAGTTGAGCAATTTCTCTGGCAATGCTGATCAATTAAAAATGGATCACAGTATTTAAAAATGGAATAGGCAATGTTAATGACCTTATATTGCTGTGGTTGGTGCTGCCAGATCTTTCAAGTTGCAAGTATCTTGTGTTGCTGATATACAATTCATTTGCTTGGAGCTATAACTGGATATTATCACCTGTTACCAAATTAATGGACCTCTACCATGCTATGGAATTCCAAGTGGATCTCAGTTTTTTGGTGACTCTGAATGGAGTGCTTTAATTGAAGATTGATTTCACATTACCAAGCTTTCCCTGGTCTTTACGTCAGTGAGCTTAAAGTTGTACAGATTAAATGATTGTATTGCAATGCATTTTAAAGAAGTGTCAGCACCCAAGGGGACAGATTTTGACCTGATTTCCAATGCAGATTGAATGCTGTCTTATAGTTTATGCTCTTGCTTGAAAGAATATTCCTTACTATTCAATTCCAATTAATAAACGCAAAGAAGTCATTGTCCTAATATTTCTGGAGCTCTAATGCAGAGTTGCTGTTTGCTTATTTTCTGAGTTGGGATTATCATGGCTGGAGATTATCCAATTAATATAGGAGTTTTGTTGTGTGAAAGCCAAATTCATCACTCATGCTGGATATTAACATTTGTCAGCTGGATGTTCGTGGTGATAAATGGCTGCAAAATCTTTGTTTGTATTTTGTAATTGTAACTCGACATGTGAAAAGGAAATGTGAATTATCTTAGTAAAGATTGCAAGTTTAGTTATGAACAAGAGCCTTTCTGAATATGGAAAAGGGAGTCTTTAATTATAGCCACGATGGGAAATATTACAGCAGGAATTTGTTTGGTTACTTGGAATCACATTATTCATTCTTATTAATTTTGCCAACTTCGTTAATGGAAAATTAGAACCCTTACTCAAATTTCCTTGCTCTGTGGACATGTTTTGCTATGTTCATTGTCGCGCAGAACACAATTGGATGTAACGTTTAAAATGATTGGGGCTATGTTGATAGAAATTAACGGAGTTAGAATCGAGTATGTGAAATTTTGGTAAGAATCGTTGTTTTATAGTGTTTAAAGAGAGAGTTGGGGGTGTCAAAGTGATGGGTTGTATGTCTTTATCCACAAGAGTGCAAGTCTTTGTTCGCTAATTTGGTTATTCTTTGTTGTTTTGCAGTCGTGGTGGCTATGGAAGAAGGGACCGCCCAATGCCAAACTTTGGTGATGAAGATGGACAGAGAAGGGGGCGTTACCCCTACAACGACAGAGGGGGTTATCACCATAAAAGGCCAAGGGGCAGGAAGAACAGCGGAGGTTTGTATATCTGATGTTATTTGTTTATTTGTTTATTTGTTTATTTGTTTATTTGTTTATTTGTTTATTTGTTTATTTGTTTATTTGTTTATTTGTTTATTTGTTTATTTGTTTATTTGTTTATTTGTTTATTTGTTTATTTGTTTATTTGTTTATTTGTTTATTTGTTTATTTGTTTAGATGTAGACCATCATTAGTTTCAAGTGCACAATCAAGCTGTTAGAGGAAGCGTCATGTGCAATAGTGTGTAAGACTCCTCATCTTCTTCGTTCCTAGGGTCCATCGATTCCGACAGACCATCCAGTCCGAAGTATACACGAACGAGGAGCGGAAGTGCAAGCAGCCAATCAGATAGACGGCGAAGCACCACCCCGGACAACGAGAGTTATTCCGGAAGTGACGTAGAAGTCAGAGCAAAGAGTGGCAGTCCGTCGAGAAGTTCAGTCGGTGCCCCGTCTCAGAAGAGCACTTCAATACAAATCAAGAACCTTTCCACAAGGCCAGGGGGTACGTTTGCTCAAACAACCACGCAATTTTAATTTCTGATGTTGTTTTGGAATCTTAAAAAAGTCAACCTTGTTTAATTCGAATACTCTGGGTAATTATGAAAATGCTCGAATTACAAAAAGTTTGATTTATGGAGGTTCGTTTTATAAGGATTGCTTTTTATAATGGGACAGACAATTCCTTTCGAATTAGATACAATTCGAATTGCATGAGGTCAAACTATGCAGGTTTGACTGTATCTCCTTAAAATATGACAATATACGGCTATTCCAACGACTTTTGGCTTTAGTAAAAGCAAAAGTGCAAATTATCGAGCCACAATAATTTGTTTGCAATTTGACTCGGGTTGCTTGATGAAAAAGTTGGTTTTGGGTTCGTTTTCAATGCACGACTTAAGTCAGCGAGCCTGCAAGCTTTTTGTCCATTTTGCAAAGGGAATAGCATTTTGCAAATTGAATATGGTTGATAATAGTAATCTTTTCTTTCTTTCAGATAATAGTATCAAAGAAGCTTTGTTCCACGAGTTCAAGAAAATTGGTGAGATTCTTAACATTCGAATAATTGGATCAGAAAAGGAAAGATACGCACTCATCAGATTCAAACGGTAAGCAACATTAATTTATCATAAATTTTCATATGTTATCATATATTATTATCATTATCGCCAGGTCGATCTTACTAGTTGTCTGGTATTTCTTAAATAGCAAGTTGCGACACACAACCTTAGGTGTCTAAGACCTTTTATCGTGATCTTTGCGGTTCCCAACACAAACGTTTTTTCACACGAGGTTGCAATTCGGAATTACTTTGCTCATATTCTCAAGTTCCTGTCATTTGTTTCGAATACTCCAATAACTATTGGAGTTACTGTTACTTTTTGGCCAAAGTCTTTAAATCTCTCTCTCTCTCTCATCCATTCGAATTAAGTTGTCTGTCCTTTCAAAAGTTCGCAAGAGACCAATCCCCTATAAAACAAACGTCATTAATCAGATCTCTTTATAGTTTAAACATTTTCACGACTCCATAGGTGTTTGAATTACACTGAGTTGACTGCATAACTTTCACAAAGCAATATTTCATTTGATTCTTTGCTAAATGCAGGCCTGAAGATGCGGAAAAGAGCCTTCAATCAAACAACAAAACATTTCTCGGCAACGATATGAAAATATCCGTCTTCAAAGGAGAGAACATTGACAAGGATGCAGATGCAGGCTTTAACATGTACAGAAAGAAGTACCGCACAAAGGAGCCAGGCTCAGAGGATATGCATTTCGACCCGATGGCTACGCGTACACTGTTTGTTGGCAACCTTGATAAGATGCTTACTCACGGAGAACTTCGTAAGATTTTCGAGAAGTTTGGTGATGTCGTGGTACGTTGGCTATTCCTTGTAATGTTTCGTGTTATGTGTTGATTGTTTTGGGTATTCCCCACCCCGTGTTCCGGCCTCACCTTATCCTTGTGATTACTTGTTGTTTTAGGATGTCGACATCAAGAAGCAGAACCCGGGCATCACGACTTACGCATTCTTACAGTATGTTGATATCAATGGAGCAATGAGAGCAAAACAAAGGATGGACAGGGAAATCATCCGTGGTAATAGAATCAAGGTAGGTTTGTCCCATCGGGTCCTTTCCAATATCCTTACTTTACTTTGTATCTACCATCGGATCCTTCTAATCTCCCTACTTTGTTCCCGGTACTTTGTCCCATTGTTTGGTCCTTCTAATGACCTTACTTTAACTGGGAAACTACCATCGGACCCTTCTAATCTACCTACTTTGTTCAAGGTACCTTGTCTCTTTGTTTGGTACTTCTAACTCTTTCGACACACCGTCGTATTTTGTAATTTTCACTTTAAATGCTTTTCTCAGCCCATCTCTTTCTTTCCAACTACCCACCACACCTCTTCTTTGATATTGTAATCAGATATCTTATCAGCTATGTTATCGTTTACCATAAAAACCCACATATAAGAACCAACGAATTAAGAACCTTCAGGGTGATTTTACTGCTCAAAACAATAGACGAAACAATAGCCTATTGTCTTGGAACAATAGGCTGGAGGGAATATTTACATGTTCTTATATGCGGGTTTTTACTCTAGCGCTAACAGCAACAATTATGGTCAATTGCCTTTGATTTTCCTTCACCTTACATCATAATCATCAATAATCTTGAACGATGATCTTCATTTACCACAGGTTGGTTTTGGTCGCGGAACACCCACCAATACGATCTGGATAGGCAACGTTCCTGATCACTCCACAGAGGGACAGATACGGAGACAGTTCCACCCATTTGGTTATGTGACACGCGTCATCATTGACCGCCAGTACAGTCAGGGGTTGGTGAGTTTCGATACAATCGATGCTGCCACTGCTGCCTTTGAGAACATGAGAGGAAGATACGTGCTTGGTAAAAAGTTGCTTGTAAGTGATGCGTTTGTTGTTGTTAATTGCAATTACACAGTACTGTTGTGTTTTCCATTAGATAAAGAGCAGTTAGAGTTGAGAACAAGAAAAAGATACGATCTTTAAAAGCAACTTGCTTCAGAACGAAGGATGATTGTAATGCCTGAGAAACTAGGATGGCTGAAAACTCAAAACGAGGCTTACAAAAACGAGACTAAATAAATAATACAACAAGTACCACATTAACACGTTATCAATCCCAACTACAAATTGCAATGAAATACAATGGAACTTTCAATGTATATGCAACTATATCTTTGAAGGGGACAATACAAATTGCAGTGAAATACAATGGAACTTCTAATATATATATACAGCTATATCTTTGAAGAGGACAATACAAATTGCAATGAAATACGATGGAACTTCCAATGTATATACAGCCAGCCTACCCCCGTCGATTGTCTATACACCCATTAGTATGCAGTACCGAGTAGTGTTTTTTCAGGGGGTAAATGCAATATTTGGTTATGGTCATACGGACCTTCGGCATCTCTTTATCTCCATAGCTCTGAGATCGATATTGTATACTACGGATTTTAAAAGGGGGAGGGAGAGGGAATCACCGCGGGACACATGATCACTTTAATCGATTCTTGATTGGCTTTCAGGTGGACTTTGCCAGTCGCAGTTGTAAAGAGGGCTTTTACGAGCGCATGGAACGCACCGGACAAATAGACCGAAGGACCTTGGAACCTTCTCCGCCCCCGTCACGACCGACAGGTCCAATGCATTCCGGCTACGTACAGAGTGGCGGATACTCAGGAAGAGGACGGGGGTATCGTGGTGGATACAGCAAAGGATACAGTGCGTATAACCGATACAGCCAAGGGTCAGACAGACATGCCGAATATAGAGACTATCCCCCGGTAATTTTATATTGATGTATGAAGAAGGCTGTTTCTCTATCTCTCTTGCTATTTTCCATCTCCATGTCTTGTACAATAAAAACCTGCATATAAGAACCTTTAAATTTCCATCCAGGCTATTGTTCCAAGACAATAGGCTATTGTTTCTTCTATTGTTTTGAGCAGCAAAATAGCCCTGAAGGTTCTTAATCCATTGGTTCTTATGTGCGGGTTTTTATTGTATACAGCAAAAGCCCGCATGTAAGAACATATCTTTACGAGAACCTTCAGGTTAAATTTCTTCTTAGAACAATAGAAGAAACAATAGCCTCTTGTGCTGGAACAATGGGCTTAATGCAAATTCTGCTGGTTCTCATACGAGGGCTCTTATATGCGAGAGCGAATCTCTTTAACTTTTTCGTATTTTTTGAAGTCTTTAGTGTCTCGGGAATTTTTATTTAATTTAGACGTGTTGATAATCCTGTGAAATCTTTTATCACAGGGATCCCAGGAGTATTTTCCAGAGAGTTTTTATACCGATGATGATTATGATGATTACGAGAAAGAGCTGCGGGATTATGGGTATCGTCAGCGTGAACGCGAACGCGAGAGAGAGACTGGAAGGCCGAGGTCAGAACGAGATTCGAGTCGAAATCGAGACCGCGATTATACTCAGAGGGAGAGACACAGACGAAGAGCCTACACTCCGTTGACTGATGAAGAAGCGAATTCTGTTGTGCAGAAAAGCGATCTTGATGAAGATGATGATGATGAAGAAGATGATGAAGCTTACAGCGAGAAGGATATTCAATCAAAGATTGTTAAGCCAGGTATACCGGAGAAGAGGAAGTCGGAAGAAGAGTCTTTTCATGGGGATTCCCCGGATGTTGCTGCCGCTGAAGAGGTGGAGAAGAAAGTGGAGAAGAAAGAAAAGAAGAAGAAGAAGGCTGAGAAGAAAGCTGAGAAGAAGAGGAAGATGTCCATGGATAAGGAACCGGAGAATGAAGAACACGATGTTGTGGAGGAGAAGAATGTGAAGATCGTCAAGGCCGAGAAGAAGAAGAAGAGAAAGTTGTCAGAAAAAGGACTGACGGCGGAAGAGAAGGCTAAGAAGAAGGAGTTACGGAAATTGAAGAAGTTAATGAAGTTGCAAGCGGAGTTAGGAAGAAGTGAGGAGTTTCAGAGGATGAAGATTGAAGTGGAACAAGCCGAGCAATACGAAAGGGACGCTGTTGAAAGTGGGTCGGCTGCGGTTGAGGAAGAATTTCAGTTGGTAAAGGAAGAACGGGATGTCGAGTCTTTGTCACATTCCGTGGAAGATGGTGAAGAAGGTAGAGATTTGGGTGAAGTGAGGGAAGAGGAGGACGGAAGATTTGCCGAAGATGATGCAGAGAGAGAAAAGCTGGAAGAGTTGGAGCGCAAAAAAGAAGAGTTAAGAAGGCTTGAGGAAGATGAGAAGGGATTGATAAGACAAGTGAAGATTGAAGATGATGCCGGAAATAAAGAGAGAGATGAATATGAACAAAAGAAGGAAGACGATTTGGTTGAAAAGAAGATTGATGGTGCGACGATGATGGAAGATAGGCTGGAAGATGGGCTGGAAGATAGGTTGAAAGATAGGTTGGGAGAGTGTGTGAAAGATGAGAAATGCGAAGAAGAACACGATAGTGCGGTTGGTAAACTTGTAGACATGAAGATGGCAGCGGGTGATGTACAGCAATTGGTATCGAAGGATTCGGATTCAGAACTTTCTGATTTGATTATCGACGAAAGTGTGAAATTAACACCGGCTCCTCGTGACGAGGGGAGTTCAGAGAAATTGCAGCCCGGTGGCGAGAAAAAGGATGTCACCATTGCGAAAGGTTTGGATGCTCAAGGAAGGGTGGTTGAAGAAGCATCGGAATGCAATAAGGGGAGCAGTATAATTGAGAAGAATGTTCACGGCGAAGAGGATTTGGGATCATCTTCTGAAGTTTTGCAAGAACGTGGAGTTGGCGTCAAAGAGGATGAAGTTGATGATAAATTGTCCGGAGTTCTCGGAACTGATGATATTGAAAGTTCCAAGAAGCAGAACGCGGAAGTGGTTGAAGATTCGGTTGAAGTTGCAAAGCGACAGGATATATATTCATCAGAGTCAGACTCAAGTGATAATTTGGATGCCATTGACGATTTCGGTGTTGATGAAGTTGTTGGCGAAGCAGTGGGAAATGAACCGGTGAAGCAATTTGTAGCAAAGGGGAAAGAGATAGGAGAAGACGTTGATACTCCAATGTCTCCTGATAGGACTCCACCTACACCGGATCTCGAGGAGGACAGTCTTCGTACTCAGATGCAAATTCAACCCATACAACCATATGCAGTTGCTTCCTATCCGAAGATGTACGACAGTGTGGAGGAGCGAAGAATAAGCAGAGCGTCCCCTGCGCAGGACTCTGATGATGATCATGATGATGATGGTGATGATGACGAAAAGACGGAACTGGAACGATCGATGAAACAGGCGAATTACCAGAAACGCAAGATTGGCGAAGTGGAATCATCTGCTGACAAGGATAAAAAGCGGACCAGAAAGGGTCACTTGAGACAGAGGAAGCTATCAACATCGTCTGAACACGATTCCGATTCCGTGAAGTCTGCCAGCGCAAGAAGAGGTAGGAGTCCGTCTGATCGAAAATCGAGAACAGCTGATGAACAGGTGAGGTCGAAGAGGACATCTCCTTTTAGACGCGTCGAATCGAATGGGAAAAACAGTCTGAAGACATCCCCGCGGGATTCCCCTGATTTTAGAGAACACAAGGAGTCGAGGCGGGATCGAGGGGAATCACCGCGAAGAAAAGAAAGGCGAAGAAGTTCGATCGAAGCGATATCTCATGGGAAATCGCCGGAATTCAGACGCATGTCTCCAGTTGGTCGCGATATGTCAGGCGATAGGGTGCGAAGAGAGGCTGCCTATCGCGACTCTCCTGATTGGAACTTGTCGCCACGGAAACGACGCTCGGCAGATAATAGATACAGCAGTCAGAGAGGCAGAGATGGAAAAGAGGTCAGGCCTGAACGAGGCCGCGAGGAGGATCACAAATTGGATGAGCGTGACGCAAGAAGAGCCTGGGAACCAGACAGGGATGCAAGAGACATTCACGATGGGAGATATGGCAAAGAAGCGAGAGATGGCAGAGATTTTAGAGATGGCAGGAATTTTGATAAGAGTTTTAGGCCAATATCAAACGACGCATCTAGAGATAGAGGATTGCGTGATCGAGGCTACAATCGAGATAGGGACGCACCCATGCGAGGCCATCCGAGAAACGAGTCATCAGAGCGAAGATCCGGGTATTCACGCGATGTTGACAGACCGCAACGTTACACTCCACCATCCGATCAACGGAGTCGCAGTCCCGCGAGATACCCGAGTGGAGAGCGCGGTTCTAGAGCGAGCGATGTCCGTGGCGAGGCCCTACGACCACGCACCCCTGAACAGCAGACGAGAGCACGTTCACCCGTAATGCGATCTTCAGAGAGAAGACGGGGGAGAAGTCCTGAAAGACGCCCTACGCCACCGTCGTCTGCGCGTGCGCACGAAGCAACGGAGAGACAGGCGTATCGGGAACACGGCGAGCGAAGAGAGCCACGTGATAATAATAGGGAAAAGAGGGATAGGGTGAAAGATGATACACCCCCACCTCCACCACCACCACCTGAGCCAAGAAAGGAACATCGTAAGTTGCTTGTTTGTTTATTTATTGCTTGTTTCTTTTGTTTATTTGTTGCTTATTTTGTTTATTTGCTATTTTTGGCCTCGGTCCAGAGGGGTGGGTGTTTGCTGAAAGATGTTTTGTTATATCGTGAGCTTGTTAAAACGAAGTTATCTTTTTGCACTGTGAAGCAGTTCAAGTAGACGAAATGGCCAGATATTTATCTTCAGAGCCACTCTCACAACGAGCCAGGTAGCTTGCTAAATCAAGTCCCCACTGTGTTAAGGGTTTGTTTAGTCGAGAGAGAATCTTACCATGGAGCAGTTTATCAACGAATCACAAGTTTAGTTCGTTACATGGGTTTCATACCGAGTTTATCGTATTTGCAGTTCTTTTAATTCGTTTAAGATTTATTTCAATTCAGTGTGTGTTAAAACATGGTAAAGTGCAGTGAACTTTCAATCTATTTTGATATCGTTAGAGTTTAACAGGTTTATTTGCATTTTTTACAGGGGCTGCGGAGCCGAACATGCCCCCGCATCAACAGCGTGCACAACCAGCCACCGTAGCAACGCACTCAGACAGTCCAGGTGGTACACCGGGTTCCACAATCACTCCGAATCCGCCCGCGTCCGGTAGCACACCGACTTCAGTTCACTTCACGCCGCCACCACCGCCTCCACCAAACAACGCGGATTCATTGCTGGATCTGTTGAGACGCTATCCGGTCATGTGGCAAGGCCTGTTTGCATTGAAGAACGACTCGGCTGCAGTGCAAATGCATTATATATCAGGTATCTATCTATCTATACATTCTTGTACATGACCAGCTAATTGGTATTTCGTACACTGTGGTTAGTATGTTAGTAAAAGGAACATAGGTTGATTCAGCAGTTTAGTCCCACCACTTAGTTAGTTTTATGAGATCAACCATAAGGTATGCTGACAATTACCCCTTGTCAAATCGAGGCATCTCGTTGATGGGTCGAACAAGGTTATGTTATTGACGGGGGTTTGGTGCTAGATGTCACTCTTTAAGCTTTTTATACGGTTGACTTTCGCTGTTTCCGAACTCCAAAGGGGAGGTGTCAATTTTGTTGACATATCGTAGAGTTTGAGATATTTGAAGTAACCACGGTATAACTATCAACGTTTTCTTGATGGGAAGGAACGATTGGTTCCAGATACCGAGAGATACCGAGTTCCAGATACTGTGTAGCATTTTATGTATTAGTTGGCGATTGCAATAACATCAATTTCTTTACGATAAGTGAGACTAAAGGAGAAGCATATTTGCTGTCACTATGAGCTTTACATACTCATCAGACAGGCTATGGTTGTACAATGAATGCTCTGTGCTTCTGTGCTTCAATAGACAACGCATTCCCCAGCTATTGCTTACCTATATACATCTTGCATCACCCCCTGTCGCGTTAAGATTTTTCATTGATAAGACTATGCAGAGATGTATTCTCGCAGGGGGAGACCAGTTATCAGTTATGTCTGGCTGGACATTTTTGTGAAAGAAATTTCCGTGTTGATGTGTTTTCATGCCTCGTTTTCAGGTAACGCCCGTTTAGCCGAAGCCTCGTTGCCACGAGCAGTTTTGGCGGGAGAAGTGCCCCCGCCTTTGAGAATCTCGCAACGAATGAAGCTTGAAATATCACAGCTCGAAGGAGTCAACAAGCGAATTAAGGTAACGCTGAAATTTACCAGAAATGTTAGTTACTGCCCCCCCCCCGGCCAAGACCAGTTAACGAATTGCTATTATACAGTAAAAACCTATACATACGAAAATCAATGGATTTAGAATATCCACGCGGCTGATTATTTTGCTCCAATCGGAAGAAGCAATAGCCTATTGTTTTTAACAATGGGCTGAAATCCGTAGTCCGCAGGCTGAGGTCTGTAGCTGAAATCTGAAGGCCATTGTACAACATTTGCATGCTCTTGTATGCAGATTTTTACTGTATTGAAATTTTGGCAAAACAAGGGGTGGATTATGCTAGGAAGTTCAGAAAACGTTTCAGAAAGCAATTGTCACGCATATCCATTGTTCGCCCCTGCCAAGGTTATTTGACCTGTTGTTACCCTACATTAGATGCTATTTTTTCAATGGGTTAATGCAATGTAACTGTATTATGTTTCAGAGTTCCAATGAACACTGCATGCTGTTAGCGTTGCCCTGTGGTAGGGACCCGTTGGATGTTCACACACAGACGCGTGCTTTGAAAACTGGTTTCATCACTTATCTTCAAGTAAAGCAAGCTGCTGGTATCATCAATATTGTCAATTCTGCTACCAAACAAGTATGATAATACGTACTACGTTTAACTGAGTTTTATTTGTCTTTTATTGCATTTTTTTAAGCTATGTTCTTCTCAAATTCACATAGCTTATCTTGTTCTTCAATCTGTTCACATCTTCTGCAAAATATCTGGCTATTTTTCTGCAGCATTTTTATTTGCCATATGCCTGGCTATTCTTCTGCAGTATCTCAAGCTATTCTTCTGCACTCTTCTGCTATATGCCCAGCTATTTATCTGCAATATTCCCAGCTATTCTTCTGCAATATTCCTGGCTATTCTTTTGCAGTATCTCAAGCTATTCTTCTGTAACATCTCGAGCTATTCTTCTGCAACATCTCCAGCTATTCTTCTGCTATATGCCCAGCTATTTATCTGCAATATTCCCAGCTATTTTTCTGCAATATGCCTCGCTATTCTTCTGCAATATGCCCAGCTATTTATCTGCAATATTCCCAGCTATTTTTCTGCAATATGCCTCGCTATTCTTCTGCAATATCTCGACCTATTATTTTTTATAACCTTGGGTTATTTTCGCACCATTCTTTTGCTTATCACGGTTGATTTACAAGCGTGTTCTTTTTTTCCAGCCCGCGTATGTTCTGCACATATTTCCACCATGTGAATTCGCTGAAGTTCATCTTGCAAGAGTTGCACCAGATCTTCTGGACAGTGCTGCAGACAGTGGACATCTGATGGTTCTCATAACACCAGCGTAAAACCTTGCATGGACATGTTATAATCTGACTATACTGCCGATGCTAAATCATGGACCATTCTGGACGAAATCATTTGTAACGTGATCAAGAAGAATACCATCGTTTGCATTTAATTCTGCTTTTGAACTGTTTATTCCCGAAGGAGGTTGTGGAAATCTGCAATGTTTTAATGGCAAAATATTTCCCGAGTTGGTTGTAAAGTTAGAGCTTGGAAAAGATTTAACAATGGGATTTACGTGCTGGACCGGGTCTCTGTCCCTCCCCCTTTTAAGCTGCATGACAACAGTGAGTTTGCGGGCAGCAGAGGAAATAAATAGAACAATAAATTTTCTTTTTATTTGATATACTCTTTTGAACAATGCACAATATGACACTTAACAATAAGATATTAAGAACAAATTATTGTTTCACTGACAAAGTAAGATATTAACAATAATAATTGGTACTGATATGTTTTGGTAATTAATTACAAGAGTATAAATTATTTTACTAATCATTAGCAGCACATTGGATTACACGATATTTGTAAAAAGGTAAATTGAAGTATTGATATTTATAATTGTGATATTTTTGTCTTTTCCAATTAATCACTTTTCCCTTGCTGCACAATATTGGAATGGATTTTATTATTGAACTTACGAAACTCCAGTGAAATATTGATAAAATAAAAGCCTTATATAATAATACATTTACTGTTATCTCCAACTCTCAAAAGTGATTTAACTTTGTTCGAGATGGCGAATGTTGGACATAGCAGGTGTCAAAAACCATGGTAAAAACCTACATATAAACAAATTAAAGGGTTACGAGCCCACAGGCTGGTGTTTCTACTCAAAATTACAAAGAAACAATAGCCTATTGTATTAGAACAATAGGCTGGGTGTGTAACTGTTCTTGAATACGGGTTTGTACTGCATATATTTACGTGTCGCAATATTATATTGTGTATAGAGCAATAGATACACTACGCTAACAAATACGATACTTGTACAAAACGTTAACAACTGTGAATAATTATTTGTGTTGTGTTACAGAAAGACTGCTAGTGCTACAATGATAGAGAGAAGAATCATGAATGGTAGCCAGGTCTTCACAAATGCACCAAAACTAAAAAAAATCAGAGTATGTTAATTTTCATGGTCATAGAGTCTGTTGCAGGGCTGCTGGGGAAGCTGTCACTTCTGTGTATATTATTTCATATTTCTCATTATTTTTAGAGGATAATAAGAGGTATTTACATTGAAGGTTGGCTGGGAGTCAAAGAAGTTGCAAGATGACATCAAGAATTTGGTCACATTTGAGGTCAATGAGGGCATACATGTCAAAGGTCGGATGAGAGGTCATCAGAAAAAGGTCAAATAAGAGGTGGTACTGATAAGAGATGAAAGATGTGAAGTAAGAGGTGATCAAAGATAAGAGAGGTCAAATAAAAGATCATTAGAGAAAAAGACGTCATATAAAAGGTCAGCAGAGATAAGAAAGTCACTTAAAGGTCATTTAACAAACAAGGTACGCCTTCTTTCAATGCTTCCATTGACACTTAATTATCGTCTTTTGTCAACCTAATTTAAATGATTATTCTTTAACTTTCCCTGAACGTGCTTATTTGTGCCAAAGCCCCTACCTGACATATTTTGCATGTAGCATCATTTTGAAACAGAGTGTAATCATGTTCCAATTTCTGGCACCTTCATACTCCATCAGGTTTAATGCCATTGCAACATGCGAGTGGCAGTTGTCGCAGCAAAGGTTATGCTACAAAAGAGACAGATGACATTATCATTTTACATGGTTAATAAGAAGCAATAAACAGGCAAGGAAAGATATTGTCAATGTTATTATGTACTTATGTATTTACTACTCTCAGAGAGGGCCAGGCAATACCCATTTTGGAAAGCTCGCTACTTTTAAACACAAGAAAACAATAGAACAATAGAATAAGAACAATAGAAAACAATTGGACAATGAAATGAAGAGAATAGAGAACAATGAATATGGCTCTGTGCACATTCAGGATCTTGAAAACTGTCATAGTCGGTCAGTGCAGACTGGGTCAATTACCAAATAAAGTGAACAAAGAAATATGATGAATTAGAAAGAGACACAATGGACCATTACCATTCTTTTTTTATATTCTTCTGAGGCAAGGAAGACCGCATTGTCCCAATGGTTCTCTTGGCTGTGAGCTTTACTGGGATTCAGCTGCCAATATCTGGAAAAAAAGGTATAAAATAGGCTTCAGCTATAAGTTTTTACTGTTTCTGTTTGCGATAAGAAGAATTTTGAAATTAATTCAGCTCACTTCGTTGGCTTCCCAAATGCCATATCGTCGTCCTAAAGAAATAAAATTAGTCAAGTCACCAGTAACAATAAGCGTAATGTCACTAACTAGCAACAAGTAACAAGCAAGCGAATACTTATGACCTAGGCTGTGCCAATATCCGCACCGAATGAAATCAAATATTCCTACTTACAGACACATAATAAGGCCCTGCAAAGTCCCTTATAACACCAGACGACATTGCAATTCCCATGTGGCCGATGATCGGAAATAGCCAGCTAAAAATAACAAGAAATTTTTATCCAAAGAGGCTGTGGACAGACATGCAACTCGTTTAATTTAAGAGGGCCTAAACCAACGTCAACTTTGCAGACACGTACGTTAAGCAAGGTATAGGTGTCCACACAACACAATAAGGATATCGGTGTCTTACGACATCGATTCTACTTCGTTGGTAGTCCATGTTATAATCAGAAACAACTTCAATCTCTTGATGATCCGCCATGAAAATATTATTTTTGCTTTATTTGGATTTAAGCTAGGAGCCTCCTTATAGTGACAAAGAGTGTCAAAACGAGGCTATTTCTCTTTTTCATCTTTTCCTTTTCCTCCAATATTTCTCATTTTTTCTTGAACTAAAAATGCTCAGAACTTTTATGTATTTGAGTAAAGTAAGTGATTTGAAGCAAATTAATTATAGGTTACATCATTAGTGTAAGTGGTGAAGTATGAAAAAGTCAAGAGTTACAGCATTTATATAAAAGTATTTTTATAAAAGTACACATTTTTTGCCAAGGCTCAAAATATTCTTTTAATTTTCGATTTTGACCCAAACATTTCACTGCGTTGCAGCAAAGTTATCGCCATACAAACTATAACCATTATGAACACTAAGCGAAGAAGGATTTGAAGCTACGCGCAGGCTAGAATGGGACAACAAACAAGATATTGTCTCGATCGTTTATTTTCAAAAAAGACAGCGCAAATTACTTCCAAAGAAATGATTTCAAGCTCTGATTTCTTGATACAGCTGTTTAGCTGAATAAAGAAAAGTTGCAGATATGCAACCATAACGTCAGCATTTCCTACCAGCGGAAGTCATTAACATAAATTGCATAATTCTAGGAAAGTTTACATATATTAAAACAAATACGAGGCTGTCACTGACATTGTATTTGACCACAAAAGAGGCTGGAGTTGAATAAATCGCCCTGATTGGTTCATCGATTTTATACGTCACTTAAATTGCATATATTAACTTTATCGGACTTATAAATTATTCAAATTAAGTACAAGTAACTCGATAACTTTCCCCTCATTCTTCTTTCCGATTTTTCACATCGGTATTCTAAAGTTCTCTGAATTTAATCTCATATTTTGGGACGAAAATTCAGCCAAATCGTGGCTTTCACGGTAATATATAAACCAGGAAACCGATTTTAACCGGCAGTAGCCACCTCTGTTTTTCAGGTTTGTAAATTTTTACGAATTTATTTGAAAGCGTGCGACCCGTTTTGTCACGCTTTAATTACGTGGTGCCGTGCTTGTTCTTCAAATGGCCTAAATTTTGCCTGTGGCTAATTTTCTATTCGATTTTGTTCTTGTCTTGTTTTAAAATTATTGTTACTGTACTGGGGTCGATTGGAAAATAATAACAATGACTTCTCGTTTTTAAGTTGTGTTTTTTATCCGCAGTGGGGCTGCTAGACTAGGACCGTCTCAACGGACAAAGAGTAAAGGAACATGGATTTAACTTTTAATGGCGGGGACATAGATCCCACGAGTTTCGCAGACCAAATGGCAGCGAAGGTGAATGGACACCAGAATCATCACCAGACAATGAATCAACAAGAGAATGGCGGTGGAAGTATTCCTGCAACGGATGAAGCACCACCAACATATGCTGATGCCTTCCCTCCTCTTCCAACCACACCAAGTGAACACAGCCCGAATTCTGTTTCGGCCGTGAAATGGGGAAAATCAGAAGCAAAGCCAGTCTTGAAACCTGCTATGTCGAGCCTGACACAGGTAAGACCGCGTTTAATTAAAACTATTCCATGTTTAACTCGCTGATAATAAAGAATTAAAGATATCAATGAAAGTTACACAAGTAAAATAAATGGGGGATTCAGACACGAAGTTTCGTGGTTAAAATTATGCCCCGAGCCAAACACGCAGAAAGACACTTTTTTATTTTGTAAATCCAGCGAAAACAGGCCTAAATTAAACACTGGTTTGCGTTTTCCTGTTTTCCTTTGTACAGTTCTGATTGAAGTTTTGTCGTGAGTATTTGACGCAGCAAACAATAAATTACCTATGAAACGTTAACCATGTGATGTTATTATTGTTTAATAAAAAAAAGCCAAAGTTCAAACAATAGAACAATGAGATAGATGAAAGGATCAGGACACGGTTGAGTTTTATTATTGTTGCATTTAGGAATTAGTGTTTAATAGAATTTACTTTACAAATTGCAAAAGACACAATAATTTAGGATTTGGTTGGGAAGGTTCCTCCAAGGGTGGTATATTTAATAAAAATTTATTATTATTTTATTATTGTTATTATTATTATTTATTTATTTTTATTGATTATTATTATTCCTCGCAAATTAAGAAGATTTCTCAAAGTCCAAGAGTTTTGCAATGAAAAGGTGGGAGAAATTGGGAAGGGTGTAAACATTTTTACGTTCATCTTTTGGTTCAGGCCACGCCTCTACACCTACCTTTATCACACTCTGAGTAGGTTAAAGTTTAAATTTAAAAAAATGAAGATGTAATAGGATATTGTCACGTTTTTGAATAAATATGATAGAAATCTTTGTGGGCAAACATTTAATTATCATCAGTTGTATTTCATCAGAGACCAAACAGCTGTAGTGATATTGAGAATCTTTTACAATAGAAAATTGTCAATATCTCGGAAAATCTATTTACTTAGTCTGTTTCTCATTACTCACCAAATATGCGCCTTTGATGTACTTTTCTTAATATTTGCGCTGTCCTGCCTAACTCAGAGCTAAAAGGTTAAGTGATCATTTTAATCCAATTTTTTGCGCGAGAGATGGCTTATACCATCAGTAATGCTAATTTAATATACTTGTACTCTACTTCATAGAAATTTAATAACTAAGTTATTGACTACGCGTTCACAATCTTTCCCAAACATGTTTCTTAAATTTTTGGCTATCCTTAGTTCTGGTTTCTTATAAACCAGCTTCTTATAAAAAAATCTGTATTTTACGCGTAAAAATTTTTTACTGTCTGTGGTTGCGTTTTGATGAAATTAGGAAGCTTTTATGTAACCACTATGCGGTCGCATTGTTGTTCAAATGTTGGAGTGACTGGAGGACTTAATTTGCGACCAATATTTATTGAGACAGCCTTGCGAAAAATAACGTTTTGACCCTTCGATCTCTGTTATACCACAGCAAAATGCTTTGCATCATTTTGTCTGATTTAAAGCGGAGAGAAAGAAATATCGGCTCGGTTAACCTGATATTGGCAAGCTTATCCTTGTTGATAACTGTAACTCAGCTACACTGTTTCAACCAATCCGGTGTGAGGTTTCTGAACCACGTGACATGGCCAAGGCTATTTTAGCCAATGGCGTCGCCGAGTCAAGCAATCACGTGATGTTAGCAAGTGTCTGATTCTTTGATCTTAGCATCTCGATTTGTTCTTGTTTTGCTGAGGCCAAAATTTTTCTGGTTGCCATGATCTTTTACCGGTTATTTCATGGGGTCACCCATGTTGATTGACAAAGAATTCATTGTATTTATTTGAAGTTCAGTTTGGTTACTTTATTGTTTTGGCTCTTTTTTTCTCATTCGCCATCCCTGTTGTTGTAATATTTGACAACAAAAAGCACCTTTCAAATAATTTATTTCAACGAAGTTTTTAGAAAAAAATCAGCAGTTTTTAAGATGTAAAAGATTCAAAGCCAAATGAATTTTGACAAAGACAAAATTTTGCCATAATTCAAACAAAAATGTAAATAGCATTGAAGCCAAGCAGTAACCATCACATATAATGCTGCTAACTCTTTGATAAAATCGTAAATTTATGCCTAGGAATTGGTCAAACTTGGGTTTATGATATTACGTGACAAAAACATTGATCTAAAGTTCTAATTTAATTATTTTTTGAAGTAAAGACGTAATCTGAAGTATCACGTCTTTACTTTAAACTTGTGGTAATGAACTTCAAGTAAATGTGTAATACTTAAGATTACGTCTTTACTTTAAATTAGATTCATAACATAAGATTCAAGACTTGCCTAATCTTTAACACGTTGAGATATCACTTGCCTTTCGATAATTGCCTCTTTAAATGCTCTTATTAGGAGAGAAATTCATCCACTTTGTGTTGTTGGGGTAATTTATTACACGGATGAGTATGTGGCTTTGTTTTTTAGGTGTTTAGTGTGCCTTATGAAGAGAAAAGGTACAAGAACTTCAACAGTTTTGGAAATGGTGAAATGGAACGTCAGAACTCTGTAATTAGAGATGTGATGACCAAAACTAATACTACAATTGAAGTATGCAATGCTAAAGATCAGAGCTTGACCATACTGGTCACAGGTTAGTATTATTTGGTATGCACGTTTTTTATTTATGGGAACAATTATTGTGAGAAACATCAGGCAGTTTTGAATAGGGCAATGTCGCAGCAAAATAGATCTCCGATTTAGCATTGAATTTTGCAGCAAAATTGCCCAGGATAACCGAGACTTTAAAGTAATTGTCAACAAAAGCCAACAAAATTGCACGTTAATAGAGTTTTGGTGTGGTGGTTTAATCTATCCTCTATTTATCGGGATTTTACTGATAATTAACCCTTTGCACTACGCTTTCCAGGTAAGAAAGACAACGTTGCACAGGCTAAGAGATTGGTGTTGAACGCATTGCAGACACAGGGTGAGATTCAGATGCAGATTCCTCGCGAACATCACAAGTACATTCTTGGCAAGGGAGGACAACGCTTGAAGAACCTGGAACTGCAATCCACGGCTAAGATCAAGATTTCTAAGGATTCTGATGTCATCACTATCACTGGTACGAAAGAGGGAATCGCCATGGCCAGACACGAGATTCAAATCATTTCGGATCAACAGGTGAGAGGAATCGCCCGGGTCAAAGGTCGTTGCGGTCTTCCCCACATCTATCGAATCTACGCTAATAAACTTTCAGGTGTAGCGGAGTAAAAACTGGTTCCTTGATTAATAACTAAGCAATTCATGCTCGCTGCAGTGGATTTCCAATAGAGGAACCAAGTATAATTTAGCCCGTTCTCCCCTTTCCTGTGTAATTTAGTCCCTTCTCCCCCCTCCCCGTATATTTTAACCCTATCTCCCCTCCAAGTATAATTTAGCCCTATCTCCCCCCTCCAAGTATAATTTAGCCCTTTCTCCCCCTCCCCGTATAATTTAGCCTTTTCTCCCCTCTTCCTCTCTCCCTTCCGATTCATGGTTCATTATATTTGCATTTCATTGCTTTTGATTTCGTTGTCACGCTTATTTCGTTGTTACGAAATTGATTTGTCGTTTTGATTCTGCAAACGCAACAGGCCAAGTTGGCATTTGAGCGTCTGCCAATCCCGAAGATCTATCACCCGTTTATTATTGGACCAAGCAATACAACTATAGAGAACATCACGAAGATGACGGGGGCACAGATCAACATCCCACCACCGTCCGTCTTCAAGGATGAGCTGACTGTCGCAGGGGACAAGGACAGTGTACTGAACGCCGTTCAAATGATCACCGATATCTATGAAGAGAAGAAAAGAAAGTGTACCACTGTATCTGTCGAGGTATCTAAACCTCAACACAAGTATATCAAACGACCAAAGGGACAAGGTATTCAGGAGATCTTTGCATTAACAGGTATGTTTTTGTTTATTTATTTGTTTGCTTATTTGCTTATTTGTTTTATTTACTTGTTTATTCATTTGGTTTTTATTTATTTATTTATTTGTTTGTTTATTTGCTTTATTTTACTGGTTATATTTTCGTGTTAATTTCTGTATCATTCCAATTCGTATTATTCTTATACTTTTACCTAGAATGGACGAATTTCCCTGGCCTTTAAATAGTTTTCAAGGAACTAATCCTCACAAAACAAATTTTCATAATACGAATGCTTTGTAACTTGAACATTTTCACACTTCTGGGCTTCTTTGACGGTCGTCCACTTGTTGAGGTTAACCAACTCTGAATCTCTGTTATACCACAGCAAAATGCTTTGCATCATTTTGTTTGATTTAAAGCGGAGAGAAATAAATATTGGCTCGGTTAACCTGATATTGGCAAGCTTCTCCTTGTTGATACTGTAACTCAGCTACACTCTTTCAACCAATCCGGTATGAGATTTATAGACCACGTGACATGACTAAGGCTATTCTGGCCAATGGCGTCGCTGAGTCAATCAATCACGTGATATTAGTGATTTATTGAAAAAATTTCAGTTTGTGACAAATTGATCTGAGTAGACTTAGAAGACCCCTGATTCTCGTAAGCAGTTCTATCTTCACTGCAGTAAACTTTTAGACATCATGATCTTAATGATAATTTTGTTTACACATTTCTAATCCACAGGCGTATCTGTTGAGGTGCCCCCAGAGAAGTCAGATCAGACGACCATCACCCTTCGGGGTGAGCCAGACAAACTTGGGCTGGCCCTGACCCAAGTGTACGAGAAAGCAAACAGTGTTGTCACTGTTGAAGTAGGGGCACCAAAATGGCTGCATCGTTTCATCATCGGCCGCGATGGACAGAACATCAAGAAAATCACCCATGGATCACCAAAAGTATGTGCACAGATTTTCAATTGCTTAACTTTATTTAGCTTGGCTTAACATGATTTTGCTTTGACTTGGCTCGACATTGCTTTGGCTTAGCTTCACTTGGATTGTTTCATTTGTCTTGTCTTGGTTTCACTTAAGCTTTGCTTAGCTCAAGGAAGCTTGTTTATATTGTTCTAACTTAGTTTGGTACTATCTTTTATCATATAATAATAAATAAATGTAAAAATAAAGTACCACGAAAGGCTGAATATTTTATTGACTAAGCTTGCTCTGACGTTATGAGAAGTTTGGTGGCTCATTACAGTAGGTAAAAAGGAGAGTTTTTATTCCTATTCATTCTTATTCATTTTTTTAGTTGCATGTTGAATTTAGCAAAGAGGACAGTTTGGTGAGATTGGAAGGGCCCCCGGCCGAAGTAGAGGCATGCCAAGCAGCATTTCAGGCATCAATCAATGAACTGGTATGATTCATTCATCATCACCCCCGTCTCCATCTGTATGCCTTCAACTGATTCATACAGTAAACACCCACATATAAGAACCAGTGAATTAAGAACCTTCCAGGCTGAAAACACTGCTCAAAACAATAGAAGAGACAATAGGCTATTGTATTTGAACAATAGGCTGGATGCAGAATTCACAGGTTCTTATATGGGGGTGTTCACTGGGTGTTCACAATTTATTTTCCTTCTAATGAGAGGTGAATTGACAACGAAGAATTCTGGCTTCACCTATCTGGAACTCGTTCTCTCGTACTTCCACTGCTGTAGAGTCATAGGGTCACTGTTCGCATGCAACAAAATGAAACAGGAGATGTTTTAGAAGAGTCTTGCTACCTTGATAACATGGAATCAAGTTGCAATCCGTTTAGTCGTACACTTTGTAACTCAGACTTTAATAAAGTCAAACCGGTTTTCAATTCCCATTGGATTTGAAATCCTTGTACTATGAGACTCGGTTAGGTCAGACATTCGTTAAGTTGGATCAATTACTTAACCCCCCATGAAGGTCCGACTTAACGGCAATCAACTGTATTTGAGTAATGGGTCGTTTTCAGGTAGCCCTGATGTTCAGTGCTTTTTTTACTAGAAAAACACGATGGATTTCGCTGAGTTTGATGTGCCCCAGAAATGGCATCGCCACATAATTGGTAAGAGTGGTGTGAACATCACCCGAATCAAGAATGAAACTGGTACTGCCATTAACTTCCCTCCGGACGGCGCAACATCCGATACGATTCGCATTGAGGGCAGCCCGGCGGGCGTGGCCAGTGCCAAGACCGAGATACTCAGAATGGTTGCCAAAATGGTACGAGAAACATTTGTGTATATATATCCTCGAATTAGCCTAATTTATAATTAACTACATGTTGCGTCGCATCGTAACTTGTCACAGTAGGCGCCTCCACAGCATCTGTTTTACTTTCCTCTGATGATATTTTCGTTGTTTGTTTTTAAGGAAAACGAGAAAAGTCGTGACATCATGATCGACCAGAAGTTCCACCGACTAATAATCGGCGCCGGGGGCGAGAACATCACCGAGATCCGCGAAAAGTTCCACGAAGTTCAGATCGTCTTTCCGGACTCGAACAAGAAGAGTGACATTGTGACGATCAGAGGACCTAAGGAGGAGGTCGACAAATGTTACCAGCATTTGAAGAAGTATACTGCTGATGTCGTTGCTTCTAATTACGAATTGAACGTGCCGATTATCAAGAAGTTTCACCGTAATATCATCGGAAAGGGTGGACAGAACGTGAAGAAGATCAAGGAGGAGACAGATACAAATATCAGAGTGCCACCAGAGAGCAGCCCGAGTAATGTTATTGTTATTACTGGGTATAAAGCGCAGGTGGAGAAAGCCAGGGATATGATATTGGCATTGCAGAATGAACTGGTGAGCCTGTTTTGTCAATGGCCTTTATCTAATTTTTTTTCCCACATTTTTAGTCAACTGCTTCAGTAATGAAGGCTACTATTGTCTTCCCTGTTGCTTACACATTGCCTTGGGTGCTACTTACATATTGTCTCAAATGTTTCTTACATATTGTCTTGAATGTTGCTTACATATTGTCTTGAATGTTGCTTACATATGAACTTGGGTGTCGCTTCCATGGGGGTTTCCGTTTCATCATTCACTTATGTGAGAATAGTTGTCTTATATATATATATATATATATATATATATATATATATGTCCAATGCTTTTATTAGCAGCTTGATGTGTTGCAGATATCAAATTGTTCATAGCATTGGACTAAATAAACATATCGTTTACCAAGTAGAGGAGGCTGATATCAAGCCTCTTCTGCGTCCCAAATTGATGACAAATTAACAATAATTTGCTCCACTTTGCTTTGGTATGGCTTGCTTGTTCTTGAATTGGATCTTGGTTGTTTGCTTTTTATTTTTCTTCTGTTTTGCTTGTTTTCTTGCTTTTTATTTGCTTGCATCTTGCTTCTTTGTCTCGAATGTTGCTTACATATTGTCTTGAGAATTGCTTACCTATTGTCTTGGGTATTGCTTACATATTGATTTGAATGTTGCTAACATGTGAACTTGGGTGTTGCTTCCATTTGTAGTGGATTGTTTATTTTCCTTTTTACTTGCGTAATCCTTCCTCATTGCGATGACTTCGCTCATAACATATTTCGACATTCTAAGAAATCTCAATGCTCCTCAACCTTGTATTCTCAACGATATCCCATTTCTCTTCAATCCAGGCCAGTATCGTAAACGCAGAGTTAAGCATACCAAACAAGTACCACACTTCAATGATCGGCTCTAAAGGACGCCTGATCAAATCAGTGATGGACGAGTGCGGAGACGTACACATCAACTTCCCCTCCGAAGGCTCAGGAAGTGACGTCATCTCTATAAGAGGCGTCAAGGAGGACGTGGAGAAAGCCAAAGCGCAGCTCTTGGAAATTCTCGCCGATGTTGAGAAGCAAGCGGCTGAGAAACAGCTGT
The DNA here is from genome assembly GCA_013076295.1 of Sanderia malayensis. NCBI lineage: Eukaryota > Metazoa > Cnidaria > Scyphozoa > Semaeostomeae > Pelagiidae > Sanderia > Sanderia malayensis. Next base: position 1,488,803 of record RQOL01000824.1, on the reverse strand, counting down.
ACAGCTTCACGGGTGAAGTTCGCGCTAAGCCTGAGTATCACCGATTTTTGATCGGCCGTGGTGGTGCTAATATCAACAAGGTAATTAGGTGTCTCTGTAGTTTATGTAGGCTGCAGGGAAGATTTTAATTGCACTGGGGAACGCTAATACAGTAGGAAGCCAGTTTTACCATGAAAGTTTTCTTAGTCTCCCTCTCTCCAATAAGCCCCCCCCCCCCTGTGGAACCTCTACACTTAAATTCAATGGAAATTTTATGCAAGAATCTACTTTTTTATGAACCTCAATATTTCTTCTTCAAACAATAGAAAGAACAATAGCTTATTGTGCTTGAACAATAAGCTGGTTTCAAAATCTGCAAGTTTTTATATGAAGGTTTTTAATGTGATTGCCTCAGACTCTCTGGAAGAGTAGAAAACGTTCCTGAAATTGTCAGAAGCACTCTAATGCTTTTTTACTGTTTTATTGGTGGGATTTTATGAGGGGGTGGGGTGATAAGAGAGGATTCACCCTTGTTTTATCCCTTGACATTACCTTTAGAGAATAAAAGATTATTATCATTTAATAATTATAATTATCCTTTAAACTCTATGCTATAGTCTGTTGAAATTTGTTTTGTGTAATCTGTTTTGATAACTGTTCATTTCTATTAATTTTATTCATGTTCTTATCGTCTTTTTGCAGATACGCACAACTACCGGAGCAAGAATCATGTTTCCAACTATTGATGATCCCGACAAAGATGTCATCACAATAATTGGCAAAGAGGAATCAGTTGCTGCAGCCAAAAAAGAACTGCTTGAGAAGATCAAGGACCTTGTAAGTTTATCTATACCTGTATGGACCGGTCACTCTCGTGGGGTGTTTTTTGTAGCTAAATGTACATTACAGAGCTGGGGAAGGTGGTGGGAATGTATCGCGCGATATCATTCACTTGTGTGAGAATAGTTGTCTTATATGTCCAATGCTTTTATTAGCAGTTTGATGTGCTGCGGATATCAAATTGTTTATAGCATTGGACTAAATAAACATATCGTTTACCAAGTAGAGGAGGCTGATATCAAGCCTCTTCTGCGTCCCAAATTGATGACAAATTAACAATAATTTGCTTCACATTGCTTTGGCCTTGCTTGCTTGTTCTTGAATTGGACTTTGCTTGCTTTTTATTTTTCTTCTGTCTTGCTTGTTTTCTTACTTTTTATTTCCTTGCATCTTGCTTCTTTTTATCTCACTTTTTCCCTTGCTTTATTTCTGTCCTACTTCTTATTTAAGACAGCTAGTCTTTGTTCCAGCCCCTCTTTCATGGAATTTCTGTTGCTCCCTCTTTTATCAAATCGCGTTACATTTCAGGATAACGTCACTGAAGACACAGTGTCTGTGGATCCCAAATACCACAGCCACTTCACGGCCAGAAAGGCCTCTGTGCTGAAGGAGATTGCTGACGAATTCGGTGGCGTCATCATCAGCATGCCACGTGACCTGAAGTCCACCTCCGTTACGTTGAAAGGGTCAGCTGAATGCGTTGAGGGTGCCAGGCAGAAGATCCTTCAAATTGTCGAAGATCTCGGCTCGATGGTCACAATTGAGTGTGTGATCAGCCAGAAGCATCACAGGGCCATCATGGGACAAAGGGGACGAAATGTCCAGGATATCACCACGAGGAACAAAGTCAACATTAAGTTCCCGGATCGTGCCGTTGCCAACGGCAATGCTGGCGATGGCGCTGCTGGGGAGAGTGGGCCGAGCGTGGGAGAGGATAGCCCACGTGCGTCATCTGACGTCATCATGATCACTGGAAAGGCTGAGGATGCCGAAAATGCCAAGAAGGAGTTGCTGGTAGGTCAAGCTTCGCAATTCCTCCCGCCTTTACAATCTTCTTTTATTTTCGGGTCCTCTAAAATTGTGTTACGTTTTGTCTTCTTTTACTGACTCGATCTTTTCTGTTCACTTCAATCAACCCGAGTTGTTTGTTTATTCCGCTATTTGTTACTGTTACGACTCATCATACATGTTCATGCTCCCAGTCATTTCTCATTTTCCAACTTTCAACCACTTTTAAATAATTTCTTTTTCATGTTTGAAGGAATTGGTTCCGATCTCCGAGGTCATGCTGATTCCATTTGACTACCACCGCTACATCATCGGCAAGAGTGGTGCCGAGGTGCGCAGTCTGATGAACGAGCATTCTGTCAACATTGCTATTCCACCCACCAAGGACAAATCTGAAGAGGTTGTAATTACCGGACCACAGACCAATGTTGATAGTTGCATTGTTGCCTTGAAGGAGAAGATCCATGAGATAGAAGCTGAGATGGAAGATAAGGTTCGTGTGAAGTATATCGCTCTCTCTCTCTCCATCCTCCTTGTTCTTTGAAGATCTTTGTTTAGACCTTTTCTTTTTATGTTTAACAAACAAAAACAGTGATTTTTATTTAGATTGTTGTTATGTTTGTTTAAATGAATCTTTTAAGACTCGACTTTCATGACGCTATGTGCGACCTTGAAGATGTTGGTGCGAACTCAAGACCTTCAATGGCTTCTAAGACACACCATTTATCAATCTATCTGTCAATATATTTTATGCTTTCCAAGAAAGTTTTAACGTCAGTGTAAGATAACCACGACCAGCCTTGTAGACGAACTGAAACTGATGTGAGTGGCAGTGATGAACTTATAGTTGACAAAATATCACAATATATAGAGGAGAAATCCCTTCAGTTTCTTTCTAAAAGTGGAGACTGTGGATGGTGGTGTCATTAAGTTTTCTTCAGTATGACATAGCTTATAGTGGTGCCTATTTGTTTTGACTTTAGAGATTACGAAGCTATCAGATGAACATAGACGTGCCAATTAAGTACCACACAAAGATTATTGGACGCAAGGGAGCTGTCGTGAAGAAACTGCGTGCAGATTACGATGTGCAGATTCAAGTGCCAGATGAGAAATCAGGGAAATCTGAGATTATATTGACTGGATATGAAAGCAATTGCCACAAAGCTAGAGCTGCCATTCTGGAAATGATAAACCATTTGGTGAGTCTCGTTTCTAGATTATTTGTGTTTTTTATTTTGTTTAATAAAATGTAACGTTGAAGTAGAAACCCGCGGAGAATTTTAGAATCCGTGATTCCAGCTTAGATTGTTACGCGACGTTGTTTGTCTTCGCGTTTCGAATTGGTAATTCGCTACGATAGAATTGTCAAGATAAACGAGGCACAGGGTCTCAATGTAATGAATCTAGCTGCTACATCAAATCGAACCTATTGTTTAAACACAAATAACAGCAAGAATCTTATGTGAGAATATCATAATGTCCTGAATGTATTATGTATATGCTAGCCCCAATCCTAACACTAATGTAACCCCAAACCTTAATTATGCAACTTATGATATTCTTATATGAAGTATTGGCCATACAGGCCTATCCTTTAAACACAAAGGACAATTGTTTCTATTGTTTCTTTTGTTGTTTTTGATTTTCCAGGATTCGTTGGTTTCAGTTGATGTTCAAATTGATCATCGCATTCACAATCGCATCATTGGACAACGTGGTAAGAATGTGCGTAAAATCATGGAAGATTTTAACGTGGACATCCGATTCCCGCGTGATCCTAATGAAGATATTGTGACCATAACTGGTAGTGAAGATGCCGTGGAAGACTGTGAAGAACATCTTCTCATGTTGGAAGAAGAATACGTAAGTATAGACCTCCATTTTTTATTTATTTTATGGATTTATGTATTTGTTGTATATTTATTATTTATCATACAGTGAAGTCCCGAAAACTCGGACCTCCAAGGGACCGATTAAAATTGTTCGAGCTATCGGGGTTTTGGAAGTACTACCAAAGCTTTCAAGGGGAATGCTAATTAGTTCGAGTTTTCGAGGGTTCGAGTTATTGGGGGTTTGAGTTTTCGAGTTTTTGCTGTATTGTTTATTATTTTTATCATTTGATTCTATCTTTCCCCGCCTCCAAAAAACATTGTATTCTTGACAATATGTTTCCGCCAGTGGCAATGTCTAACAAATGTCTCGTAGGAGAGTGTAGTATCGGGTTAGTAAGAAGTATTTTCTTGGAAAAGAAACTGATTGTCCCTAATAGTTGGGGTTTTTTGTACCAATTCATGGACAGGGACAATGCGTAATATTCCCTTGTCTCTTATTTTTATGATCGTTTTATCCCTAGACACATCGGTGGGCTTCTTTTGTCTGATGAACGAAAGTATTTTTCCCGCCTGTGTCCAGTTTCCACTGAATGTCTTGAAGTCTTTGCAATTTCACGTTTTAAAGAATTCATTCCTTCATTCCACGCTCCATCATTCCACGCTCCTTCATTCCACACTCCATGTTTTACAGATGTTTGATTTTCCTCTCCACAGATTGATGACGTCCAGGAGCGTCACGAAACTCGTAACATGATGGCTGAATATTTCCAAAAGCCAAGCGGTGCCGGCAACAAGAAGGACAAAGGATCCCCCGATTCTAATCCAGCCATGGGGTACGTTGTGCGTGATGCCCCGTGGAGCGCCGGAGGAGGAGAGAGACAACCTCAAGGTAAAGCAGTCCCAAATCAAGCCGCGGCAGCCCAAGCCATTCCCGATTCTGCAAACCAATCTGATTTCCCCACCTTGGGGGCTGCTCCTGGGGCCAAGAAAGAGGCCACTTCATGGGGCGCATGGGGTAGAAAATAATGACAATGATAATGATTACTATTATTGTTATGAAGACTCTCAGTGGACAATGTTTTTTTTGATTAACCAATCATTTCTTATGAATTAGAATTTCTACTAAAAACGAACGAATACAACCCTTGCAGAGAATTTTCTACCGTTTATAGCTTCTTAGAACCATCACCCCGAAATCCAAATTGCTTTCTTAATGCTTGATAAATTTATTTGAAGAGTCCGTCTATGATAAAGTTGAATATTTGTTTGAGTTTCATAAAACTGTACTTCAATGGCTGACAGCAATGGAAATTTGAGGACATGATTTTATGTCAAATTCACGCACTTGGGGTTGGAAAGTAAAATTAAACTATACTATAATAATTATTATTTTCTTCGTGAAGTTTTATCTGCATCGTAGATTTCACAGTCTTTATAATAATAATTAATTATATTATTAAAGGTACAGAATTTTGAATTTTGACATTTATGAAGTCAGCTTTATTCTTCCGTACACCCCACCTCCCCCCTTACAATGTCTTTCTGTTGAGTTTATAAATGATTTCATTTGCATGGGAATTGGAACCCCTTTACTTGCTGTAAAGGGGTTACATCGACTTCGACTTACAGACTTACATCGAGGACTTCATGGTACGATCAACTGGACATCTGCTCCCTTGGTATAATTTCATCATTTTTCTCGGGTTGATTACTACATTGGCTCTTTACTACTTTGCGTCCCTGTGCTTTGCTCAGAAACGAGAGAAAGACGCCATGTTGTTCACTGTAAAGTCCAGACAGACTCGCTGCATTGCATCACTGTATTCCGTTCGTTTGTTCACTTCACGAACAGATGAGAGAACAAAAAATGTGTTTGCGGGCTCAATGTGCCTATGCCTACGACTCGTGCAACTGGTTTAAAATCCCCATATGTTCCCATGCCTCAGTTTCAGTGCGAGGCTGGCTTTTTTATTCCACCAATTAACTGTCGGAAATGTCAAAAATCAACAAAACTAGTTATCCTGTGTCTTCTTCTCATTTGCATACCTGCGTCAACTGAACTGATTAAAAAAGCAATTAAGTTGTTATTTCTTCTGATTAATGATTGTTTTTGACTTTGTAACAAATAGTCACATGGGCATTTATGTGTCCCGAAACGTCAAAAAGCGAATCCATTATGATTTTATGATTGTTTTTCCGAATGTCTCTCGTGGATTGATTTTTCAATGCAGTAAGCCCTTTACGGTTACAGAAGAACTGGTGGTTCTGTCTGACTTCTGGCTATTGTATTCGGGTCTCACCAGCAGCTGTTTCTTCTTGCACAAGATCACACTTGAAGCGATATGAAATAGCACCTAAGCTGTTGAGGATAACTTCATCAATTATGAAAATTTTTTATTTGTGGCTTGAGTCTTCGTCAGTTTTGTTATAGTTGCAGTGCAGAAAATTCTTTTTGTTCTGACTTCAAGCGGAGAAAAGATACACGTCTCAAACACAGGTGAACTTTTGATTACCTTACTTCCATGTTAAGATTTAAGTTTAATTCAGCAACTAACGAATTGAACGTTCTTTTTTGCAAGAAACTTCGATCAGGACTTAGCACTAAGAGTTTCTTAATTTCACATGACAAGTTAAGAAATATCAACTTGAGCCTAGTACTAAAATTCTTTCAATATTTGGCTACCCTAGTTCCACTTTCTTGTACACAAGTTTCTTATAGTTAATATTGTATGCTGAAAAATGTTTTTAAGCTTGAGATTGTCACTGCCTTTCCACCTCAGCGTCCGTTGTAACAAGATTCTACTGAAATAATATTTTGTAACCTTTTCCAGCAGTTATGAGGTGAAGTTAATGTTGATAAACATTGATGAATTCTCCTGCAAGTCTGCGATAAAGCAAAAACACGCCGTGAGCACATTTTGGTCCAATACGATTTCATTTTCAAAGATATAATAACAACAATACAAGATGCTACAGCTTATTCTGGACACTGTAGCCGATGCGATATCAAGAGAAGAAAGCGAAGAGAAAATCGCCGCTGCTAAACAAAACAGACAAAGGAGCAGTACGATGAACGTGGTACCGCGCGGCGTAGTCACAGAACCGCGCGGTGATAATTTATTACCGCGCGGCAGAGCAGAATCCATACCGGAGTCATCAGAAGCAGTGAAATTTCACGACGAATCGAATTCTACCCCGATGTTTTCCAGACATTATTCGCATGAAAATACGAATGGTATTGTGTGTGGAGATGAAGGCGTCCCGCAAACTGTAAGCCGACATTTGTCGCAGCTCTCATTGTCCTGTACGACTTCAGGTGTGACGGATAACACAGTAACAAAACAATACCTCGACACGAACGCGCTGAGACTTTCAAGGATGCTCCAGGATACGATGCAGTTCGTTACCAAGGAATTCAAATGGGAGCTGTACAATATTCGTAGCTGTTTGTGGAACACCAAGAATTCCGATTTGTATCTTTGTGTGGACACATCCGTCTTTCCCGTGCATAAAAGCGTTCTCTCGTTGCATTCACTCGTGTTTCACGATGTAATTTACCGCGCGTGCAAAGCAGGCGTTCAGGACCAAGCCATGCCAATGATTCAATTGTCCGGTTATGACGTTGAGGACGTCCGCGAACTATTGATCTGTTTCTATTATCCAAATAGGGAGCTGAGAGGTAATGTTAGCAATGACAATTACATTTATTTCTTCATATCATGTTTTCGTTTTCAATTCTTAAGCATGGTATAGCCTGTAAGTGCAACACTGATTTGCACAAGGTCATGTAATAAATTTATAACTTTACAAAGTAACCAATCACAATTCTAATAAAATGGTAACAAATAACAAATAAGCGCATCAGTCAAGGCTGGGAGAATATCATTTGTCCTTCATTTAATTTGGCATCTACACGCTTCTTTTATATAAGGAACCAGTTTATAAGGTAAAAACCAGATGATAAAAGACACGACACGGGATGAATTAAGATCTTTTGCGAATGCAATCTAGCAGCGTTATACAGTTTATAAGGAACATAGAACTAGGATTTCTGGTAAACTACAATGGATTCTTTTGTTCTGTTGTTTTCTTTAACAATAGAAACAACAGAAAATTTAAGGGACGTTTAGTACCAGGGCTCGAGGTAAGGCTCTTACAGAATAAAAAACGTGTAGTCCACTTGATTGCAAAGACAAAAACTGTCGGTATCCGACATTTGTGCAAGCTCAATGTAAAATAAATAGTGCTTCAAGTTTTATTTTAGTTTCATTTATAAGTTATATATATATATGCTTATTTTATGGGTGTTGGTTTACTTCGTTTTGTAGGAGATACTCTGGATCGCATACTGTCGCTCGCTAAAACATTCAAAGCACACGAATTGCTGAGGATTTGCGAGGACTGGCTCATATTCAAAAACCACGCAGACAAGACTTACTCCTACGATGTTTACACGCTTCTAGGCCTTGCAGAAACATATTGTTTTAAAAGACTACACGCTCAAATTCTCAAAGAGGCAGTTTCGATTGAGAAGGTCCACGAGGATTCAAGGTTCTCAGAGCTAACAGAAGTCGACAGGCGGGCAATCATGCTTGGCATGGTGAAAAAGAGGCTGCTGACTGTGAACGAGGCACTGGAGCGAAGCAAAAGCATGGAGCTTATTAATAATGTTAACAATAATGTTGATACTGAAAATGATGAGAATTATTCGCCACGCGATCGGCAATTTTCATTGAGAAACTGACTGAATTCAATTTTTGTTTTATTAATAAGCATTTCGAATAAAAAATTTGTGTAAGTTTTATTGAAGACGGGGTTTTTCTACACAAAATGCCCAGTTCCAAATAATATTTGCGCAGTTCACATGATCATCTAATGAAAAACCATACCAAGAACCAACACTAGAATAATAAGCAGTGAATATAATGAAAAATCAAACAATTTTACGTACAATGTATTTGAGATAAGAGCTCTTTATCCCCATTGCATTAGAATCCCATTTTCGAACCAAAAATTTACACCTTCAAAACAACAAACCCGGTCAAGTTGTGAAGCTCCAAATTTTCTCAGAAAATGCCCTTGTTGAAGAATAAATATCAAGTGTTTGAAAACTGTTTTAAATTTGTTTCAGATAATTTTACTGACTCGCATTTTCCCGCTAAAATACAAACTCTTCAACAACAAATTTTTTGCACAGACGAATACTCGTCTGGCTTTTGTATGGTGAACTAGTGGACGCACAGGATATTTTATTGAGCTTCTGTTTACATATAATAATATACAATTTGCAGAAATGCATAATGCTGGACATATCCTTCCTGCCCGGTTTCTCGCAATTGTAGCTCATATCGTTATAACTATTACTATATTTTGGTCAAAGGTAAGCCATTTTAATCATTCCAGTCTTGTTTATTTGAGCACATTTTAGGCCTAAAGCTAAACCGAAGCTCTCTTGTTTGTCTTATTGTTTACTTCATTTGAATTCCAGGAGGCAAATATTTTAACTTGTCTTCCTTTGCGATATACAACAACACAATATTCGGACAAGGATACAGAGTAAGCATTACTTTTTTTCCGAATCCAAAGGTTTCTTATTGTCTTTTGCAAAACGAATGATAATCATAAAAAATGATTTATTCTCTAAAAGGTTGACTGTTGGCTTGAGTGTTACCTTATTTCTTCTCGGCATTGAACTACTGAGTTTTCTATTTGGAGTTTCAATGTTCAAGGCTGGAGTTAGTATGTTATGTATCCTTTTCCTTTTAAATAATTTTCAAATTTATACACAACATCCCAATTTAGCATACATTTGAGCAAAATGTTCAGCTTTATGTGATGTTCAGTATAGGCGTTAAAGTTTAAAGTTAAAGTATACAAATATAGCTACAGTTATTTAGCCGTGAGATTGATTTTCAATCATCAACCCTCAACTATTATACACAATTTTTTAAATTTGTTATTTGTTTTTAAATACGTTGACCTTCCTTAACTTTTCAACATTACAACAGCGACCATTTGCCATGTTTCTGCTGCTATATCTTTGTCTCTTTTTATCCTGAATTCAATGGACTGTGATTCATTCTGGTATATTTTTGGATTCTGCTGGTAACAACCAAAACACTCATAGCTACATCATTATGTCAATATTTTGATTATTATTTATTTCACATATCAGTTGTATCTTATTCTCATTACAATTTCTTTTACATTTTAGTGCTTTTCCCATGCTTGTGGAGTTCTTTGTCATAATCAGCTTCCTCAGATCACGTACTCGTTAGTTTCGAAATTGATAACTCAATTTTACGAGTGTTGCATTTGTTTTGGAAACAAAAACCCTCGTTCCACTCACAGCTGAAGATGCCAGTGCTACGAGAATGCTTGAAACACATTTCAACTACCTCAGAAGATTAAATACTGTTTGCAACAAAGAATAAATTGCTTCAACTACATCAAAGAAGTAAAAGACTTTCAACAAAACACCATTGAAGGAAGATGGAAGTTAATCCATTTAGGAATATGAAGCCTGTTCTAATTATGGACAACATGAAATTCATATATTTCTTTACACTTTACGGTGACAGTTTTGAATATTACTAATATTATCAATATTTAATGTAAAGATAAAGCGTAAATTTATAAAGATTAATTTCGCTCATTTAATTGTCTTTACTTGCGCCACTGCATTTACACAATACTTCTAACCACCTTTATCTATGCCTTCCCACACTGCTGTGTTTTCTGCCATGCCGGGAAGCTTGAAGAAAGACTGTATAAATGTCAGCCATCTCACTGGGAATTTTTTTCTTCAAATCAAATGGCTGCACCATTATCATACAGCACTGCAATAAGATGCTTTAAACATAGGGAAGACGAGCTACATATCTCATGCTTCAGTATTCCTGACTGCTGTCCAATTTGCAAGCAAAGCTTGAAAAGAACAGCCTTTTTCGTTCCTCCATTTTGCCTTCCCTCGCCATTTTCATGCAGCAAAGATGAAAGTCACGCTGTAATGCAAAACTGCGGCCTGGTTATCAGGCCAACAAAAGGAACGTTCCTTCAGTAAGTATTACTACGACGATAACAACATTATTTGTAAATTATTGCCCATTATTTATCATTAAAATTCCATGGGATGGAAAGGTGAGTTGAAGCGGCCTAAATAAAACACGCTTCCCTTTTGTGCCACGCCCCCACCACACCACACCACCAGCTACGTAAAAGTTTTAAAGGGATTTTTATTCCTGTAAATTTGTCAGATAGCTAGGTAATGGTCTGCTATTAAAAGAACAGTTTATAGAATGAGTAATGTAGCTTTCTTAGTTTAATTTCTAATTTTGTGTAATTTTTACAGTGACTATGTGGCTGGCGATAATTTGCACATTGGCATAACTAATTCTCGAGGTAATCACTGCAACATTCTTATCATACTACAAACTCTTAGTACACAGCCCCGGTCCTCTTATTTACAATTTAATTTTCCGCCGGTGGCGTTTACATGATAATGTTAGCTGCGTTTTGCTTCAGAACCACCGTGACCCCTATTCGAGGTTTGATTTGTCGCCGTGGGCGTGTAAATAGGAAAAGCGTTTATGTTGCAGGTCATGTGTTTAGTTTTGACGAAAAGGGTGTATCAGTTGAAATAAATGGTTGGAATGATTGTTTGAAAATTAGAGTCCATGATTTTTTAAATAATTTTGGTTCACCTGTGGAGTGGAATGAGAAATTGGTGGAACATTTAAAGAGCCCCCTGTGGCAAGCAGAAAGGTGAGTAATTTTTTTTAAATTTCCGAAGCCTGGAAACAGCTTCGACACCTTGTCTATAGTCGAGTTTTTCATTAAAAAAATTGTATATTATTTCCAAAATATATATACATCTATTATTCAATTTGTTGTTTCCTTGTCAAATGCATTTTCGTGCTTTTTTATAAGCAATGACAAAATTTTTCCAGAGCCCCAAGTTGTTATTCTTAAATTTCCACTGTTTTTGGCAATTTTGGGCGTCAGTATTCTTATTAACATTATTTTTTGTAAAAAAAGGTTGTTCTGATTAATTTGGTCATTACAATGCGTCCATAATTCTTTCAGAAACTGCGCACTTGAAACTAAAAACGTTTTGTTCCAAATTATACGAAAAATTGAGAATATTTTGCCATTGATAAAAATCTTAAATTTGAGCAAAATAATGATTGTATTTCGTCTGTGATCTTATTGTATCACGTACTTCGATGCTCATTTTGAAATCAAATGAGAAACTAAAGTTTGATTAAGGTCATTGTCTACATTTCAACTTGTTACATTATACTTGCTCTCTTGTTTTAAGCTATAATGATGCAAACCACAACTGCTTTTCATTTGTCCTCGCCTTTCTCACCAAACACTTCGAGCTCAAATTATCAACGGAAGAATTTACACGTCGATATGTTATGCCAGTTACAGCCCGAGGAGCCGATTATATTTCCATTTACAGAATTATCACATCCAATAGTTTCTACATTCATCGTTGAATAACAAAAAGGTATGAATACTATCTAAGGTTTATTTATATTATTATCAGAGTGTTTGTCATAATATTTATAAGTCTGGTTAACAATATTCCCGCCCATTTTCTCTCAGTTGTTAATTGTTATGATTTACACGTTTTTTATTTTATAAGAAACCTGGCTCAACTCAAACCCTACTATTAAGAGTTTCTTAAATTTTCTATTGTTTTCAATTGTTAAGGAAAACAACAGAACAAAGGAATCTATTGTAATTTAGCCCAAGTTCTACTACTTAGTAAGTTTCTTGTAAAGTGGTTTTTTTATAAAAATAACATGTATTTACAAGTTTCCCTGCCCAGTTTTAACCCCCTCGTTTTATTTCCTCGCCCTATTCTTTTATTATCCATCTTTTTGTATGTATACTTTCCTTTGAAGTTACTGATCAACTTTCTATTGCTCTTGAGACCTCAATCTTTTTTTTATCTTTTTGTTTACGTGTTGAGCCACCTTTGTCCTTCTCAAAACCATTTCATCCCAACTTCGTTTATTCTATTCCCTATGCTGTACTAAACCCGTTCTGACTCCTCCCCAATTTTTTTACCATTTGTTTTTAATAACTTACTATCACTGATGTTATGTTGTTTCTCAATCTTTCTCAAGCAACTCTACGTAACTAGAATTTGTTGATATCCTACGAATTTACGAATTTGGTTTTGTGGTTTCGTATGGAATCAATCAAATTTCCTTTCACCATCAACCAACTTTCAATAACAATCTGCCTTGTATTTCAAAATTATTGAACAAGCAAGCAAATCAACTATTATTTCTTCCCAAACATATATCTCAAGAATTCCATATCATTTCGATATCTTTTGCCAACAGCGGTGACATAACAATATTCAAAGCTATTTCAAGTTAACTGCTGAAACAAGGAGAAATATACGAGTTAAAAGGTAAGTTTAAACTATTCGCATTTTTATCATCAAATGTGAATTCCTAACCATTATTAAACGGTCAAGAAATATCGGCTGATGGCTTTTTAAACCCTTTTTAAATTGTTTGAATAACCCTGGAAGAAACACTTATACTGTAACAAAATATCTGTCAGTGGAAATGTGTCAGTTGCAAAGGAAATTCTATTTTATTTGACGTGCGTTTTTCTATTTATTAATTCATTGAAGTTCATTAGAATTAAGAAATAAACGGACGTCAGAATTAAGATTTATATATTTTAAAATATAGAACGGTTGATTTACTATTCTTCTGTAACACTTTGAAGGTAACATTTGCAAGGTAACATTTTCATTTGATTTCGAACATTATGTGGTCAGGTCAACTTATTTTATCATTTAAATAATTTTCATTCAAATGTCTTTGATTTTGGTTAGCATTTTATTCAGCTAGATACTTCATGGATGTACAACGCGAGAGACATATACACCGCAAATTTCCTATTCCACCACTGTTTCAGTCTAAAAAATGTGAAATTCAGGCTAATTAAAATTTTGAGGAATTTCCGCAGTTTTTGAAATTCAACCGCCTGAAATCGGGTTTTGTTCTGTCCACATTTTTCGACTTTGCGCCTACTTGCTACAGGAAGTCTCGGAATACGGTATTCATATGCTGCCGATGAATATCTTAAATGGAAAGATTTAAATTTTATTTGGGTGGAATTGGGTGTGTATGTAGTTATTAGACGCCATTTTATAAAACAAGTGATTTGAATTAATATTTTGTTTACAAATTGGAATCCTGAATAACAATTCTTTAGGGAACACACTTGGTTTTTGTCAAGATTTAGGTTTATATCCAAAATTCTCAAGTTTGAAACAATAAAGTAATAGAAAATAAGAACCCAATTAAGAAGCTTGTTTAATTATCATATCAAATAAAGAAAGTGTTAGTACTGATGCAAGTTTCTTATAAAGAGCGAATAAATAATGTCATATTATGAGCTGGTTAAAGCGCGAGCAAGCTGTTCCATAATTGCCATTGAATAGTGGACTTATAAAATTTTTGTCGTTAAAAGTGCCACTCCTAGATATCTGAATAAAGCTTGTTTTCCATTGCTTAACAGCATTGTACTTTACAAAACAAATAATATTGTACTTATAGTTTCTGCTAATTGCCGTGACATGTTTATTTATAAAGGCGTTTTCCAAATATCGACTGTATTTGTGGAATAAGTTTGCCGAAGCAGGACTATAATCTTTTTGCTTGTTTTAGTTTTAGAGCCACGGTTTCCGATGCCAGATTGGTCTGAGACGTTCTCAATACCTTGAAATTGCTCTACATAACTCAAAAGGTAAGCTGAACCTACTATAAAGTATTACCGAACTATAAAATGTGTATTTGTATTTATATTTCTTGTGCTACGCATTAAGTTAATTTTTGAGCTTTCAGATAGGACTTTGAACTTTCTATTAAGCCCTATTAGAGGGCTTAATAGAGCTTGTCAAGTTTAAATGGTCGCGTAAAAAGAGACTGTTTAGCTTTGGTCATTAAAGATTTAACTCTGTCACTTTTTCTGTTACACGGCTATCATGATAACTCGTGATCTTGATATCGTGGTCACTATTGATTGCTTAATAATTGCTTGGTGGTTCACTTGCGATTTTCTCTGATTTCTGTAATTATAAAAATATTTATCTACTGTTATTTTTAAACGAATATAATTCGTTGTAAGAATTGAATTTTGGGGTTCGGTTTATTACAAAGAAACTCCTCTTTCTCGCGACGTGACCAATATAAATAGCCGCAAACTTCTCACAAATCATTAAATATATTTCCAAAACCACAATTTTTTCAATGATAAGGATTGTTTGCTAGATCATTTCATGTTTTCGCGATATTGATATTCCAAAAACGTTTGCTCAAAATTGTTTAGGCCTGTTTCAGACTTTGTGCAAGCGCCGCGCTGTCCTGGAAATTTTCTGGCACGCCTGCTAAATTGCCAAGTCGGACCTGGCCATGCCAGAAAAACTCACTGAGCCTAGTAAAACCTTCGCGGAGGAGCAATATAGCTCATTCGCAGTAAAACACGGACCAGCCGAATTCAGGATGGTCTGGTGCGGCCACAGAACGGCGTTTATTTCCACCCCATTCCGGAAAATCCTGATTCGACGTCTGAAGCAAGCATTACGAAACAAGCTGTACACCTCTTGAATAAACCCCTTCAAAGAAGCAAATGAATAAATGAGCCCCCAGGGGCCTGTTTTGAGGTTTTACTGCATCGTTTTCATCACGACTGCTTGCGTCAATAATTATGTTTCGTTTTCAATTGCAATCTTGATTCGCTTCTTAATCAACTCAGACAAGGGAAATCAAATATTAAAATAATTACATCAAGTAAAAAATCATTTGTTTTACTAATGTTTTGCGGCAATGTGGTCATCCGTGTAATAAAACATTTCATTGTAGCTAGGACAAATTTGATTAGCGTCAAAATAAATGTAGACTCGATTAGTGAAAGTATTTCAATGATAAGCAAAGCAGAAAGTCATTCTTTAGACTCGTAAGAGCATCGCAGTTTCTGCAACAAGTGCTTCGCAACCTCTCGCTATGATATTCCCTGTTATAGTAAGCCAGATGTGCCAATCTTGTCTGGATTTTTCTCTTCGGATCTCAAAGCACAAATATTTCGAGCGCTGATGGTTTTGGTTTAGACGATTCACCGAATCATGTGCTTCGTGTATCAGTCATTCACTTGCACAAAGTCAAGTTGTCGAAAGTTGTGAAAATATCACTTGTAGGGAGTCTAATCCTGCTAATTAGAAACTTCTGATCATGTTGAGACAATTGTCACTTTTTAGCATAAATATTCCCAAAGTTAGTTGTCCGATGAGTCAATAAAACTTGGTTTCGAAATCCAATTTATCAAATCGCGAAGAAGGTCTCGTCTTTTGAGGAATGTTAGAGCGAACCCTGCGTTTTGCAATCAATTGGGAGTGGTTCATGAAGAATGGAGCTCAGAAGTTCATTAATGTCAACCTTGAATTGTTATGATGACAGAAATTCAAGTAATATAATAAAATATAATACCCAACGCAAAAGATACTGAAGGCAAAAACTGATCACTTCGATTTGTTTTCCAGGGTATCCAAGAAGTGTCACCACGTATTTAGATTCTCTCGCATCGGAGGAAAAAGGAAATTGGGTATCGTCAACCGTAAGTTTCTTTAGAGAAAGGAAATTCTAATTCTCAATTGTTGATGCTATTTGACATGTCTGATTCTTTAATGATCCTGTTGCTTGAGTTATGAATTAGAGAGGAGGGCCTAATTGTTGGAGAAGGAAAGACTACCAATGTTTTTTTGTTGTTTTGACAAAGAAGGTGAGTATGGGGGGTGCATGGGGGCGATAATCAAGAAGCCTGTGGGGCGGGAGAGAAGAGGGGATTTTAATGGAGAGAAGGGTGCATTTATAGTGTCACATGTTGTGGTGGGGTGTTAGTGGGGGCGTATGGGTGGGTGAAAATGAAAGGAGGTACAGTTGAACCTCGATAAGTCGAACTCCCAAGGGCAAGAAAAATTTGTTCGACTTATCGAGGCTTCGACTTATCGAGGTTCACATATAAAGCATACAGAACTGAGGGAAATACAAAAATGACCGAGATCGGGGGAGTTCGACTTAAGCGGCAGTCGACTTATCGAGGTTCAACTGTATGTCAAGGTGACAATATACAATACCAAAGTTGGGGCCTTTTATAATGCGATGAGGTATTAGAAATGCCCCACAATGAAAGAGAAATGAAATATAATTTTGTAAACATAATATTGAATTATGTGTAACTTTGCATTTCATCATAAAGAACCAAAGAAATACTCTAAATTTCACTTGATTTTAACAACAAAGCAGTAATTATGTTTCTTATGGTTTTGATTAGCGTGTTATCTGTTATGGCATCTTATTGATGGAAGTGTATGGGTATTTTGTATGAATTTAGTTGTCATCGTGTTCATTGCATCGTCTGGGATTGTCCAAGCGATATTTGCTTTGAGACAGTTTAGGGGGGAACAGTATAGTTCTTGTAGATAAATCCAAGAAAATTCACGTACTTTGCTGATTTTTCCAGTCAAATTGCGAGTGTTTTGCGATAGGTTTATGCTTGGATAATATATTAATTTGAGTCTTGAATTGTTATGACAAGCCTTTGGTTTGGTTTTTGATTTGATAGACAACTCTTTCGTCTCAGTTTTGGCTCAGGGGGACAATTTTGTTGCTTGTAGCGAGTTATCGTTTTGAAACACGAAACTTTCCCCTCAATGAAACGGGATATCCTGAATAAATTCATTGAAAAATTCTCAATACATTTAGCAGCGTTCTTCTGTTATCAATAACAGTAATTTTGTGTTTTATGATTGTTTGATATTCCGTATTTTAGCCTTGTTTTTCTGCTTTCCACTGTCCCCCGGTTTTTCGTCGTACAAGTCCACCCACCCCATTAAAGGAAACATTTTTTTCGTAATATTGAAAATACCAGAAGCCCGTCACAGCAGACCTATCCCCGTTTCCCAGCTCTATCGCGCTGAGAAGCCAAATCACTCAGACCCGTCGCCTAACTTTGTTGTAGCACACTGCAATTCGTATTATTATTGCTGGAAATTTCTATACTTTCCTGCTGATCCATCTGTAAGTATACACACATATAATGAATATTTCAATTAATATCTTTAGCTTGCGACTATTCCTTTGTCCTCTTCATTTCATTTTGCTGTTTATATCGGTTATATCAGATTTCTTTCGTCGATAGCTTTCTGTTTTGTAAACAAAACTTTATCGTTCGCAAACTTCAAATTACTAGAGATTTGGTCATAAGAGCAGTTTTTTGTTATTTTTTCCTTGAAGAATTCAGTTTATAAATCGAATTCTTTCCACAATCACTAAAGGTTGTTTTTATAAAATTCTCGAACCCAAATCTAATATCTAAGAAAAATTCCTTTCCTCCGCTTTGAGTTGAGTTCATCGCAAGTCTCTTCGACAAAGCTCAGAATTTTGCAAAGTATTTCCCGAAATTAGTCTTCAACCATACGCCTTCCCTTTCATCTATTTTGCTTTGACGTAATATTTTGGCCACCCTTGGCACACCTTCTTAGCGAAACTTGTGTCCACGCCCAATAGACCATCACGTAAAATATTGTACATTTATTGTACATTTGATTTATCAGTTAATAAAATTGCTCTGTAGGAGGTTATCTTGTAGGATTCGAGACAAAAGAAATATTTGTTTATCAATACCTTTTGTTTACATTTTGCAATTACCATTGATATTCCAAACCACTAATGACGTCACTTAGGTTCAATAACCTGATTGGTTGGTGCCGACTGCAGATGAGGAGATTTCTCAGACATGAAATTTCTTATGATATGTTGTCATTAAATGTTTTATTTTTAGTTGCTATTTTTTTATTTGTTAGGCCACAATGTCGGACACAGAGTACAACGAAAACGGGCAGGATGAATACGAGACTAGCGAAGGTGATGACGTTGGCATTGAGGATTCCCCTGCAGAACCCCCAGTGAAAGAAAAGGGGCAGAAAGGGGGGAAAGTTGATTATACATCGCATCTGCGTAAGACGAATAAATCAAGTGAGTCTGTGCAAAAGGACAAAAAGCCTGCGGAAAGCCATCCAAACTACTTGGAAAAGCTACGCAAAGCAGACACAGGTATTGAGACGAAGCCAATGTACGTAAGACTGCGAGGATCTCATGATGAAAGCGAGAACAGAGCTCCTGAAAAGAAATTCACAGCCGAAGAGCTAATGGATATGGCATTCAAAAGGGCAGATGATGCAGATAAGCGGGATCCCGCACTCAGACGCGGAATTGCGTCGAAACCCGCGAGTTCTTCCGCAGGCACTTTTCAAGGGATCAAGATTGAGAATGACGAGAAGGAGGATTACAGAGCCGCTTTGAAGCAGCATGTCAAGGTTGAAGCAAAGGCCCCTGCGAAGCTCCAGGATAGCAAGCCAAGCTGGGCGAATACAGGACCCAAGCGCATCAACGAGGCTGAAATGAAAGCGAGATCACCTAAGGATAATAACAAGAATGTGCCTGAATGGGCTCAAATGAACAAAGGAACGAAGATGAATGTGGTTGGACTTGGGTCAGGGGGGAAGACGCAATCCACGACCCCCGAATGGGCCAATTTGGCAAACAGAACGGATCGAAGACGCTTGGCTGAATTGGAGCATAAAAAGAATGCAACGACGTCAGATAATCAGCAACCCGAGTGGGCGGGGAAGCCGAAGGATACCCGCGAGATTCTGCGTGTCGAACAGAAAAAGAAGTCAGTGTCCACAGACGATCAACCTGATTACAGGGGTGCATTGCGTAAAGGGTCATCTGGAAATGAGTAAGCAACAACAACAATAACTTTATTTAGTTTAATGTTCCTGAAAATGCGGATTTATGCATTTTTGAATTCCTATTTTGTTATTTTCGATATTTTTAAATTATGTTTTAGTTTTTTTTAGCTTAATAACGATTATTATAATTGACAAACGCTGACTTCCAATTGCTTACTGACACGCACACAAAATTAAAAAAACTGATTTGACAAACAACATTTGTGGTGATATTTGATTACGAATAAAATAGTTTATAAATGCAACAGCAATGCATGATGTGGTTTTTTTATTCATCTTTCGGTTTAACTCCTTGAACTTCTGTTTCCTCACTGTTTCCCCTCGTGAATCAGTGCATGTTGATGGTTAAATCCAGTGTCTGATGGTTTCGTCATGTCCTTTCAATTGTGTATTATTTCTACGCCCTTAACGGCTCCTAAACACTGTTTGTCTGGTCTGCTATGATCCATCTGAAATAATGAAGGGTTTCATTAGATTTCAACCATATACAACAACGTAGCTTTTCTGTCGAGCCCCCCTCCCCCTATTCCCCAACCCCTATTATCGTCCTCACCATGAATCTCATTTGCAACGAGGGTTATTCCGGGGGGTATATTGGGGCTTCAAGTCCCATTTTTACGCCACAGTGCGTCGTACCTCGTGTGAATAACCTCAAAAGACATCAAATTAGAAAAATATATTCATACTCCTTGTATCCCTGTTCGCACATTGTTTCAGCTTGTTCCCCCCCCTTTTTTTCTGCTCATTTCTGACTTGCTGTCCGTGAATTGTCCACTTCCATTATCTCTTTTGTATTACATGGTGGCTGCTGTCGTTCTTTTCTTCTTATCTTTGTTCATTTTGTTGTTGTAACTAGTTGCGATTGTTGTTATTACTATTTGGGTCTGTTTGTTTCTCCTTGAATTATTCTAGTGGTGTCTTCCTGAGATTCACATCTTTATGCCACCTTACCGCTGTTGCCATGCAGCTAAGAACAGCAAATTTCTCCATGTGTCTCTACAAACTCTAAGACGCCAGCAAGACAATATCTGACTCTACAGTCAACTCTGTCCAATTCGAACATCCCGGGGAAGCGTGAAAATGTTCGAATTACAATAAGTTCGAAATATAGAGCTTTGCTTTATAAGAATCGGTTCATTAGTGATCGTTGAAGGGACAGAGAATTTCGTTCGAATTGGATAAAGTTCGAACTAGACGAGTTCGAACTATGCAGATTTGACTGTACTTGTAGTCGTGACACAACAAGACAGAACTTTCAAATTACATTTTAACTGAAACTAATTGAACTCGGTTGGATTTCAGCGTATGTTGTTTCTAATGATCGTTCAGTTTTTATTTTACATTCTTAATTTTGTCGATTTCAAATTATAGTTGCCTTTATTCTGATGTTTTCTAGTCCATCCACGTATTATGAACAGTACACGTCATTAAATGGCGCGAAAAAAGAGCCGCCCGCTATGGGCTGGAGATTGGTAAAGAGGCCAGATGTAAATGGCGGATACAACAACAATGATGTTTCTGCAGAAGGAGATCAGGTTTTCAATCAGCAGTCCCAGAAATCTGAGGACAACGAAACTGACAAACCGCCCAATGGCACATCTGAAAGCCATAATGGTGGAAGTGAAATCCATAATGGCGCATCGATTTCTGAAGACAATGGTAAAAGCAGAAGGAGGAAATACTCAGACTTTCAACAACAAACGCGAAGGAAATCAAGTACCACTCGACCGTCGTGAGTACTTACCATCGTCCCCTAATAGATTCTTTCAACCTGACATTCTTTCTAAGCAGGGGCGCAAGTACAAAATTTTTCAGGGGGGAAGTGCGATTAAAAGACCAAGTTATTTCCATTGGGGACCGATTTTTTGGATGAATGATAAAATTTTCCCAATTGTACAACCCAGTACAACTCTGTTTAAAACTGCTGAAAACAAGAAACAGTTGAAGCCTACAGCTGGATCGGGACCGACTTTATCACCAAAAATAGCAACTGGGACCGGGCTTTAAAAACTTTAAGGGGGAAACACACTCCCCACACCCTCTCATTTCCGCCCATGTTTCTAAATTTTTGATAAAACTATGACAACATGGTTTAATATTAGAATGTTTTATTTTTAGTCTTGCTGCTTCATTGCCGACAGATTTGAAGGAGGAAATAGAAGATAGCCTGTTAGATTGGGCTCTCGAAATTATGGTTGATTACGAGGTGTGGTTGATTTATTGATTAGATGATTCTTTAATCCAGTGATTATGTGATTCATCAGTTTAGTTACCTGATGGTAAATGTTGATGCTTGGGATGGCGATACCCAAGATTAGCGAACCAGATTGCTGGTCATAATCGAATTTCTTCTGATATTTCAGCCTTGTTTTGTTGTTATATGGAGACATCATTATACTTCGGTATCTCATACATACATTTCATATATCATCATATATTTATACATTTTTATCCGTTCTCAGGGATGCGAGATAAACGACTTGAGCTCGGGTTGGGAAAATGGCGTGGCATTTTGCAACATCATGCATTTTTACGAGAATGACAAGGTTCCGATTGAGAAAATAAACAGCTCTACGCAAAGAAGCAATCTCATGATCGCCTTTCAAGTTGCCAGGTATCATAAATTTTAACCATAATTTATAAACGCCCACTACGTGTTTGTAGCTGAAATTATTGGCATCTATGTGCATAGTTTAGAAAACATTTGGCGGTTTTTCAATTTTAAGGCCTCCGTTGGGAATATGAAAAGTCGACGCCTATACCATAGCTAACGAGCTCTGGGTCATTGAGCTGTCGAATAGAATAATTTACTTTACTTTAAAACGTTTCCACCATGTATTGTGAAATTTATTTGGATTTCTTCAAGCTATCGTTAATTTATTTTTTGGCGTTATTGTATACATGAGACATTTCATGTAAATTTTACTATTATTCACTTTGCAGCTCTCAATAGTTTGATGTTGTTGTGCATAAGTTTATTTGACATCGTTTTTTGTTTTGGCAGTGACGTCGGGATCAACGTCCCAATTAGTGTTCAGGAGTTTATGAAGAGCAAAGTTGCGGATGCAAACAAAGTGTTTGACGTACTTTATGCTATTTACTGCAAGTACAATGGAGCAATCGTGGAATGGGGAACGTTGGCCTAGAATGCAAGAGGTGATCGGTTCTAATAAGTCGAAGGGATCGCAGTTAACGTATAAGAAATCTAGTCTCAGGTTGTCGGTATGAATGGGTAATTTATGCATAGGTTTTGTTATTCACAGTATGAAGAGAGGAGGGGCATTTGGGAACGAAAGGTTTGAGCCACGGGGCTACCATTTCTTCATGGATATAAATATATAAAATATATAAGTTTGATAAGGTGGGAGGAAGTGACAATCGATTGCGCAGAACGTTGCCATTTCTGACGTAATATAACAGAATGAGGTTCAGTAATTATAACAATTTCAAATTTGCAAGTTAACCATGTTAAGTTTTTAATTTTGTATAAATTCTTATTTGCTAAATATTGTCTCTTTCTGTATAGCAAATCTTGCATTTTCTTGATTCTTTAATTCCTCAATTACGATCTTATCCAAATGACCAAAGTATGGACAAATAGCAGCTAAAATGCAAGATAATATTGATTACTAGTTATAATAATAGTGCATCTAAACAAGATGATACTCTCGTATGCAACACTAGGAATTTTTAAAGCTTCTGCCTAGAGAACTACTAGAAAGTTTTACTAGCTTTCTATCTCCTCCCTATAAACGCCTGTGAATGTAAAGAATTTTATGAAAAATGCCTGTGAATGTAAAGAATTTTATGAAAAATGCCTGTGAATGTAAAGAATTTTAAATAATAAGTATACCCGAGCTCAGTTTTCCACGATGCTAGGACCCTGAAGCACGCACGCCATGTTTAGGTTTCAGCAGTCCCTCGTCAATGAAAGCTAGAAATTAGACATATTTTATTAATAAGTAGCAATGAACCCAATGAATGAGCCATCTTGTAAGCAATTTAAAAAAGGAAATGAACCAGAGGAAGTCTAAGATTGATGATAACAACAACTTCAGCTTACCTTGCAACATGGCATTTTAATCTGCGGAAATTTTTCAGCCATGACAACTGAAAATAAATGAAATAAAATTCATTTTAATATAAAATCAAAATGGAGAAAGAAAAACAAGAAATGTGCTCCAAAGAATCAAAGGAGGCAAGCAAGTATTCAAAAGCTCTGAAGATGAACGTGATATCTTACTTCGCATTACAAGGATGAAAGTTTCGTTCCAACTTCGTATCCTTTCTCAATTTACATTCTTGCTTGCCCGCTTTTAGCATGTTCTTTCTTTTTCCATTAATGTTCAATTCTCCATAAACTGCAACCTGAAGAATTACGAAGCTTCGTTCTTCTAATTCTTCTGCAAGGCATTTGGATGTCCTAGTTCATTTTACTCTTCGTGCTTACTTCTCTTGTCGACTGATAAACCAAAAGAAAGACAGTAGAATCCATGTGCAGGGTTTTAATACTTGCGCATTTGCACAGATTGAGCTCCATAAGCATCACGGGATAGCACCATATATGGCAATAGAATCGGAAATGCCAACCAATTCGCACAACTCGTACACAAACAAAAGGCAGAAACACCAAGAATACTCTCTTGGGAGTTCTATCTTTCTTACACTGCAAGAAAGTCTTACAAACGCATGCGTACATATCAGGCTCCCACGAGCACTGCAACAGGTCAATAACATGGTGATAAAGTGCGTCCTTTTTAGAAATTTGAATTCATTTAATGAAGGCACCGATTCTTCTACAAGAGAAGTTCAGGTCGTTCTGCTGAGATGTCGGCGATCAAGATTTCTCGAGAAAGATTGGTGTGCCTAAACAGTTGATAGATTCTCATCAAATAAAGAAAATAAATAATTGTGAAACTTTATTTAAACAAGTCTGGAAATTACCCGGTTCCAATAAAATTTCGCCAAAAAAACGGCGAAACCCTATCTTCCCCGGGGAACCTATGCCACGTGCCGAGCAGCCACTAAAGCTCACCCTCTTTCGTATTTTCCAATGGAGATTCTGATATCTCCCACCAAAAGTAGAGCCGAAAATTCCCAGTGGCATTTGACACAGGCAACGGTCACCAAAGATTGAAAAGACAATGTGGAAATCAAGAAGGAGCTTTTAACTAGGTTGGACGTGGGAAGGTATCTATTACGCATGCGTTCTATTGGTCAAGTAACAACAGCAAGAATAGATTGTGAAACTGGAATAAATATCACTGAGCTAAGGAGAAATTCTGAAATGTATCTGCAGTTGTATTGACGTTTAAGTCAAAATGGAGATCAAAGATTACCTGATATAGTGGTATTAAATGAAAGAACATCGTAAGGCTTTCTTGTTCCAGGGAGCAAATATCTTTAATAACTTGCCAAAAAGCCTGCAGACGAAAACATCAATTTTGAGATTTAAAGCATCCATTAAGAACATAAACATAAAGTTTTAAGCATTCTTCTAATTTGTATTTTTCAAATGCTGTACAATTTTTAGCTCTCATGTAAATCCTTATTATCGCTTTTATCTATGTAAATAATATTTAATAATATTTACTTTTATTTGTAAACTTTACTTTGTAATATACAGGTCTTTGGTTGATAACAGTAATTCACACAAATATGAAAGATATTATTTATCAGTATGAAAGATATTATTGTTGTTATTATTATTATTAATACAAGTTGACTTGTTTAGCAAATGCTAAGCATGATTTTGAATATGAAATGCGCTGCTTGAAGACCAGAAGCAAGCAGATTAAATATTTTTCCATGACAAGATGAGATGAGAGTTATGTGATGGTAGGCATATTGACCAAAGAAACAGCGAACTATTTATGAAACAAATGTCCTTGATCATATTAAGAGCTTAAATGCAATTTCAGAATGACGCAAATTAATAAACGAGAAAAGAAGAAGGTGAACTGAATGGTTGAATATATGCATTCATGGCAATAACAAAGTTGAAGTATATACGTCAAACATGACCAATCATATGGACAGGACAAACCTGGAATGTTAAAGATATATACTTCAATGACAGGTTTAGTCATATGGGAAAGGAAAAAAGATTACAATTTAATATATAGATTGTGAGATAAGTATTAGAAAGAAGAAGAAATCATAACGAAATGAATGAACGTCTTTTCCTCAGCGAATTGGTCCAGGACCAACTCAGAGCCAATTCGAATTCAGGACCAATTCGCTGGGGAAAAGAGGAAATTTGTGTGAGGAAGCTTCCAGCGCACGTGAGTTAAGTTGTTGTTCACTTTCACCCAGCTTTGAAAAAGGAAAACAATGAGCTTTACATTGGCTATCTGTCATGTGACGTCACATTCCCCCTTTTCTATTCCCCGCTCCCCATTCTCTGACTCCCCCGCTCCCTCTTTTACATATAGCCGTTCTCCGTTCGTGGGAAAGGCATCACTCAAATGATCCGTTTGCGGCTTTTTCCCGCGTCATCATTATAACTTTTCACACTTCAGAACAGAACAGCAAACAATTGCGACAAAAGGCAAAATCAGATAATACAAGCTCTCGATCGCAACAACAGTCCTCTGTCCGCACCTTTCTCAGTCTTATTCGATTGGGAATTCACCAGATTCCGCAAGGGGTGTTATTAAGGGACAATAAAAAGAGCATTATCTTACTGGATAAAAGATTGGCAGCCACAACAACTTACGTTAGTGCTATGACTCAGAAGTGGGAGTATGGTGGGTGATGTTTATGATTATAAAAGACCAAAGAATTCAGAATGACAACTTAGTCTCAATCAGGTTTTAAATCAGTTTGGATCCAGTTTTGCGATTTCTAAAAGTATTGCCAGCTTTGCAAGTTGTTTTGTACTATGAAACTAGACGCCGCATAGAACGAAAACAACATCTCTACAATCTCAACATGGCAATATGTTATGGTGATCAAATGAAAGTTGACGCTGGCAATAATAATTATGATCACGATGAGCTCTATTCTGAGACAATTGGAAAGGTAACAACAAGAACCCGATCTCTTTCATCATTATCAACAGCATCATCTGTATCATCGCTGTCGTCATTATCGTCGTTATCGTCATCATCTTCATCAACATCGTCGTTCTCGCCATCATCATCGCCGTTGTGGTATTATTTGGGCTCGGACGGAGATTCGGATTCAGCCTCAGATTCAGATTCGGGAATAAAGCTTTCGCCACAAGTCAAATCACTCCTTCACGGTGACGATAGTGGTGATAATCATAATGGCGAAATTGCCACTCGGCAAAGAAGTAGGAGCGTTGTCAAGCGTCTTGTCCTCCTAGGGCCTCAACAATGGCCTACGGCCGAAGCTGATCTACTCTTAAAGGTTGAAGATTGCATGTTTCCCGTGCACAGAATGGTACTGTGGAAGAGTTCTGGTCTACTCAGGTCAATACTGGAAACGGTTACACTAACATCAAGTGAAGAGTTTCATATGATAACCTTGCAAGGGGTGAATCCACGCGATGTGGAAGATATCCTACCGTATTTTTACAACCAACATTATCCAATTCACGGTAAGCTAAATTTTAAACTTCAAGGTAGACACGCGGGTGATACTGCAGACTAGTATCACCCACAAGGTAGACACGCGCTAAAAAATAAACTGCTGTAGTTACCTAACATAGTCTCTCAAACTCTCACATTCTAAATCAAGTTTTGAGTTTACGCGATTATCCTTGGACATTTACGTCTTGTGTTGGTAACCATTTTCATTTTCATTGGTTAAATTTAAAACTATTTCAGGCTTTTGACCCGATTTAGTGTGCAATATATTACGAGAACAATATTCCAGATTTCACGACACCAATAACTTAGGAGCAAGGTCGTGAAATCCCCTTGGCACTAATTTAAGGCTTTAACTTGCTGGAGCCTCTCCAAGAAGGAAGGAGTGCCCTCCAGTCAGATCTTCTCGAAAAAAGTTTCCAAGAAACTTATAGAATTTCTCACCTTTTTTTGTATTTCAGATGTGAACGTTTTTGAACTTCTGAGGATTGCTGAATTTTTTGAGGCCTCGACCGTTCTGCAACGTTGCGAAGTTTTCTTCGTCTTCACAAAAGATCTTCACCCGATTGACCTGTTGAAAATAGCAGCAAAATTTAGATTGAGCAACTTGGAAGCAAACGCCATTGAATTCGCCGCAAAGCTGCCAAGAATACTGCAGTATTCAGACTTTGACGACCTCGATTTGGCAACCCAACACGAGATTTTAACTCGAATTGCTCAACGTGAGGAACAGAAAAACAAAGATCGTTGCAATACAATATAGTAAAAGTTATCAGAGTAATTTAAAGTCCGAAAGAGAGTATTTATCAAACACTTTCTCCATCAAAATGCAGAAGATTTTTCATTTAAAACGGGAACAATACGTTTAACTCTTGTTTTATGTAAATTTGACTGAAAAGGGATAAATCCCGGCTTTCTAATTCTCAGCTATTTGCAGTGATAAATTTTTCAAAACTGAAAATTTCTCAAGGACCTTCAAACAGGTTATTTAATTACACTTTTTTTTTAATAAGCAACTAGACTTTGGTCCAGCACTGAAAGTTGCTTAAAATTTTGGGTATTTTAGCCCTCAAAGTTGCTTAAAAGTTGCTTACATTTTTTGTACCTATAACAGCCTCTCCTGTCCCCAGGGTACCACCCCTAAGTTTGTGGGTCAAAATCATCAACTGTAACGCCTACAACATAAGACTTAAGAGACAGTAAGTGTAAACATGTTAGTCAAGAACTTCAACAGCACAGTGAACATTCGTGCCCAGTTTTAGCATTCTAAAATAAATGATGTTTGAATTCTTAGTTGCTAACAGTAATTCAATTGAGCCCTCAAGTTGCTTAATGTTAGGGTCAATCCAGCCCTAGTTGCTTATTGAGCGGTTGCTTATTAAAAAAAAAAGTGTAAGCTTATCAGCCATTAAGAGTTGGATTCCTTATAAAGTAGTTCCTTACAAAAAGAGTGTATTGAAATTTCTAAATTAATCCTCAGCAAATTTTCTATATGAAAAGTAACCTATTATGCAATCTTATTATTTCTTATTAACTTATAATAATATTTTAGGTCAAACCTTTTTATGATTAGCATCGGCTCATTGCGTCTCAATGAGAAAATATTCAGGGTTAATTTACCCCCGTGACTACTTAATCCTTTCATATTCTTGCCAATTGATAGTCAAACAATTGACGGGGGTAATGTATCAAATAACACAGTGACGTATATTGTGTACACGTGGTAATAACGAAATTGTAATTGATTTATATTACTGTTATTGTAGATTATTTGTCATTAGTTGTTGACAAATGCATTTAAAATTGTAATTCAGCTTTTGATGGATTATTATAAAGCTGAAAATCGATTGCAAAACGCGCTTTTGCGGGTTGAATTGTGAAGAGCACAGAGGACGCTATTGAACTCAAGAAGAAATCATTCAATGCAATATTATTCCATGCTGTTTTAGCAAGGTTTGAGGAGCATAGATATAATAGTGGAGTAGTGGAGTTTTATTTAACGAATAAAGTTCAGTACGGTAATAAAATGAGTGAATTAGCTGCGAAATTGGCGCACAGAAATGCCGTGAATGAAGGGGAAGCGAAACCAAACATGAGAGAAATTACAAATGTGTATGTCGAGTTTAAAGAATTTACAAGAAAACAGATTCAAGAATATGAACGCATATTTAACAAGTAAGAAAATAAGTTTATTCTCCACTTCTGGCCTAGACAGTAACTTCAACTATCTTGTCATATTGTACACAATATCAAATTGTTTTGTAAATTATATGAAACAGCTGTGAATTGAGGAACTCTTGGCCTGCAGCAATGCTGCAAGATTTAACTGAGTTTTGTCAAGTTGTAAATATACAGCAGTTCTTGAAAATATCACCCGAAGCTCTCATTGAATTTTCGATAGTTTTTGGGGGTTCATTCGAGGAAACACAATGCAAGCAAAAGAACATTCAAGTTTGTTGTTATTCGTACAAAGAAAAACATCTTGTATTCCAAGAGCGCGGCATTATTCTTTGCTTATAATTTGAAAAACCCAAAATCAGTTATTTCGAAAATCCATCCAAATTATTGGAAGCTAGATCCACGTGGTTTAACCACCGTAAACAATAAAAATATTCAAAAGCCACAAGAGAAACGCGCGACTAAAGCATTGCAACATTCTTCATATTTAAAATTCTGTGGTCATTCGTTAATTTATTTATTTATTCATTCATTCGCTCGTTTATTTGTAACAATTGATGTTATATTTTCAGATATGATACCAACGGGGATAATCATCTTGATCAGAATGAGCTACAAATCATGATGGAAAAACTCGACGCCCCACAAACGTATTTGGGGTTGAAAAACATGATCAAAGAAGTTGATGAAGATTTGGATGGGAAAATATCGTTTAGAGAGGTCAGCAATATTGTACCTAATAAAACTTCGCTCCATTTTTTATTTGCAACACAAAATGCAGATGTTGGCAGCTGTTAGGCCAATGTGGATTTAAGCAATCGTTTAAATATATTGGCTTCATTAATATAGGCAAACATAAAGCACTTTTATTGGCTTAACTCTGAAATTAAGAACGTTTGAACGCTTACTCGAAGTTGGCTGTTCTTGTAAAAACATGTGTATCAAGTTGGTTCCCATACCATATTGAATCTGAATCTAAGCTTAAATCTGAGCCCGAATCTGAATCTGAATCAACTACTATGTGTTATTTTCATAGAGATAGGATATAATATACACTAATAATAAACTGTATATACACTAATATATACTAATATACACTGTATCTTATATCCTATCTCTATGGTTATTTTGCAGTTTTTGATGGTATTCAGAAAGGCAGCTGAAGGTTTGCTAGAAGAAGGTTCAGGCCTGTACATACTTGCAACCATGAACGAAATAGATGTGGATGAAACTGGGGTAGGTGGGGCGAAGGAGTTCTTCGAGGCGAAAATGATGCAAGCACAAGCAGGCAGCAAATACGAAATGGAAATCAGATTGGAACAGGAAGAAAAGAAAAAGGAAACGCACGCAAAGAAACTCAGACAAGAAGCATTCCAAAATAAAAAATCAGCATTTCAATCTTTCTGAAATAAATCGCATGTATTTCCATTTCTCTTCTCACTTATCATTACATTTTTGTTTAATTAAAAATTTTGCTTTCCACAGTTAAATAACGATAAAAAAACGAAAAATAAACCGCTCGGTATCAATAGGTAAACATTTAATGAAGTGTTTCGTGTTGTATGCATTTTTGAATCTGAGACTACTTTACCTACACTACACGTTCTCTTGATTTAAAACTAATTTGCTGCAATATATTGTTTTTGAATTAGTACGTCATGTACATAGTCCTACGTCGTGCATACTCCTGCGCAGTAGCCTATAAATAGCACTGCGCATACACGCCCACCTTTAGGGCACTCTAATCCTAACCCTAACCCTAACCACAACACCAACCCTAAGGCAAATGCATCAACCAGCGTCACGCAATGATATAAAGGCCGAATGCGCTAGATACCTCTGACTCCGCACGATTCGTGCAGACAACAGTGATGTCATTTGGCGGCCATTTTCAAGAGGGGCAAATTGCATTTGTAAATCAATGAGTGCAAAGATAAATGCTCGTTTTGGAGGAAAATAATGGTAAACAAGGTTGACATATGCATACTGTTGCAGGGCATATAATATGAGGATACTAGTGAAATTTCCATAATGACAAAAACATTTCAAATGTCGGTATTTTGTTTATTTTTACGGAACGATGAAACAGGCCTAAATTAATCGAATGACCAAAACAATTATTGAATTAAAAATCTTGGATGTACTAAAAATAATATCTGAGCTCTAATTAAAGTCCCCTAAACAAGTGAATAATTGTAGCGGTCTGATATTCTGCTACATATTCAAAGTCACTTAGGCTAAAAATAATTGATTTTCTTCGTTGTGGAACCTTTAGCAAGCAAAACCGTGTGGTGTTACATAAGTTAAAATTTCAGATTTTGGTAAAGTTCTAGAATACTTCTGCAAAATCCCGTGTCGCATCAGTTAATAATTCAGTAAACTTGTGGGATGTCAAAACCATGTCACTTACCTTGGTGAGCATACATATCATATCCAGTACATCCAAAAGTATTAATATTTACAACATTTTTTGTAATTCAATAAATTTAGGCCAGGTCCTTCCTTCGTTCCGCAATAAATAAACAGCATCACGTCACATATGCTCCTGCGCAGTACCTAAATATATACCACTGCGCATGCTGACCACCTTTCTCCTCCGCATGGTGTAACCCTAACCCTAACCCCAACCCCAACCCTAAGGCCAATGCATCAACCAGCGTCACGTCACATATGCTCCTGCGCAGTACCTATATATATGCCACTGCGCATGCTGACCACCTTTCTCCTCCGCATGACATAACCCTAACCCTAACCCCAACCCTAACCCTAAGACCAATGCATCAACCAGCGTCACGTCACATATGCTCCTGCGCAGTACCTATATATATGCCACTGCGCATGCTGACCACCTTTCTCCTCCGCATGATGTAACCCTAACCCCAACCCTAACCCTAAGGCCAATGCATCAACCAGCGTCATGTCACAAATGCTCCTGCGCAGTACCTATAAATATGCCACTGCGCATGCTGACCACCTTTCTCCTCCGCATGATGTAACCCTAACCCTAACCCCAACCCTAACCCTAAGGCCAATGCATCCACCGGCGTCATGTCACATATGCTCCTGCGCAGTACCTATATATATGCCACTGCGCATGCTGACCACCTTTCTCCTCCGCATGACGTAACCCTAACCCTAACCCCAACCCTAACCCCAAGGCCAATGCATCAACCAGCGTACGTCACATATGCTTCTGCGCAGTACCTATATATATACCACTGCGCATGCTGACCATCTTTCTCCTCCGCATGACGTAACCCTAACCCCAACCCCAACCCTAACCCTAAGGCCAATGCATCAACCAGCGTCACGTCACATATGCTCCTGCGCAATACCTATATATATGCCACTGCGCATGCTGACCACCTTTCTCCTCCGCATGATGTAACCCTAACCCTAACGCTAACCCTAACCCTAAGGCCAATGCATCAACCAGCGTCACGTCACATATGCTCCTGCGCAATACCTATATATATGCCACTGCGCATACTGACCACCTTTCTCCTCCGCATGATGCAACCCTAACCCTAACCCCAACCCTAACCCTAAGGCCAATGCATCAACCAGCGTCACGTCACATATGCTCCTGCGCAATACCTATATATATGCCACTGCGCATACTGACCACCTTTCTCCTCCGCATGATGTAACCCTAACCCTAACGCTAACCCTAACCCTAAGGCCAATGCATCCACCAGTGTCATGTCACAAATGCTCCTGCGCAGTACCTATATATATGCCACTGCGCATGCTGACCACCTTTCTCCTCCGCATGATGTAACCCTAACCCTAACCCCAACCCTAACCCTAAGGCCAATGCATCCACCGGCGTCACGTCACATATGCTCCTGCGCAGTACCTATATATATGCCACTGCGCATGCTGACCACCTTTCTCCTCCGCATGACGTAACCCTAACCCTAACCCCAACCCTAACCCCAAGGCCAATGCATCAACCAGCGTACGTCACATATGCTTCTGCGCAGTACCTATATATATACCACTGCGCATGCTGACCATCTTTCTCCTCCGCATGACGTAACCCTAACCCCAACCCCAACCCTAACCCTAAGGCCAATGCATCAACCAGCGTCACGTCACATATGCTCCTGCGCAATACCTATATATATGCCACTGCGCATGCTGACCACCTTTCTCCTCCGCATGATGTAACCCTAACCCTAACGCTAACCCTAACCCTAAGGCCAATGCATCAACCAGCGTCACGTCACATATGCTCCTGCGCAATACCTATATATATGCCACTGCGCATACTGACCACCTTTCTCCTCCGCATGATGTAACCCTAACCCTAACCCCAACCCTAACCCTAAGGCCAATGCATCAACCAGCGTCACGTCACATATGCTCCTGCGCAATACCTATATATATGCCACTGCGCATACTGACCACCTTTCTCCTCCGCATGATGTAACCCTAACCCTAACGCTAACCCTAACCCTAAGGCCAATGCATCCACCAGTGTCACGTCATATATGCTCCTGCGCAGTACTTATAATTATGCTACTGCGCATACTGACCACCTTTCTCCTCCGCATGACGTAACCCTAACCCTAACCCCAACCCTAACCCTAACGCTACCAAACAAAACAACGTCACCAATTATTTAAATTAATGTTTTATCAAAACACAAACTAGATGCTCTCAGCAGGTTTCGAACCAGTAGCCTCCAACTTTGTTTGCGGCAACGCTACCAGTACACCACAGAAGCAGATATTCAGCTCGGCTCGGCTTTCTCAACCTATCCCTATCCCACAGAGATAGGATATGGCGGGTGCGGGTGAAGCAAAAACTTCCAGCCAGCCACCCTCTATCAAAATGGCGGACAAAACTCCAGAGCTAGAACTCTTTATTTTAAAGCCAAAATAAATTAAAATTCCACACACTTGACGGGGGTATCATAATCATGTCATTAGCTGTTAAAATGCGCATTCAATATTGTAATTAGGCCTTGTTGGTTATTATAAAACCAAAGCTCAAAAAACATTTTGCGTTTTGAATTATAAAGAGCAAGAGAGCAGAGCAAATCTCAAGGAGAAACAATATGAGCGAACTGACGCACAACATCTATGATGAGTTCAAGGATTTAACAAGGGAACAGATCAAAAAATACGAAAGTGCATTCAACGAGTAAGATAAATGCATTTCCCTGTTTGTTTTGGCCTAAATATTTAATTCGACAGTACTGGACTATCTTTTCACTTTGTGCACAATATCGAATTGTCTTGTAAGTTGTGTAAACCAGCTGCGAAAGGGGGATTTTTCGTTGTATCTTTCATGTATAGCTTAAACATGCAAATTCCTGTAAGTTAAAATAACAAGTTGTTGATATATTTTCTTGTTACAAGAGGATGTCAAAGGTCGATCAAAAATGGCAGCAAGAAGAGGCCAAAGGTCTTTGTCCAAACTGTTTACAGAATGAAAATGTAGAACAACATATTGTTTATTTTGAAAATTTTATGATGAAAAGTTGACCAAACTTTTAAAATTTTACGATTTTCATGTTGGATGTAAAGTAAACGTAAACATTCCTTACGGAGTATGCGACCACTTACTGACGATTTTGGTTGGTGTTATATTTTCAGATACGATCTTAACGGGGACCATTACATTGATCAAACTGAGCTTCAAACAATTATGGAAAAAATTGGCGTGCCACAAACATATCTGGGTTTGCAAAACATGCTCAAACAAGTTGATGAAGATTTGGATGGGAAATTATCCCTCAGAGAGGTAAGCAATATCGTCAAGCTTCGCTCAAATTTTTATTCGCAACTCGAAAGGAAGATGTTGTCAGCTGTTAGGCCAGTATGGACTTTAGCAATCATTTTAGCATATTGGTCTCATTTAGGAGGCAAATATAAACCACTTACTAAAAACATTATTGTTAGTAGGCTATCAGGAGTATCTTGGCCCCTAATTCTTAAAAATTATCGATTTTGTCGGAAAATGCTCAGTTTTACTCTATGGGATGCGTCATTCATACTAAAATAAAGTAATGGTTATGTCATTTATTGTTTTTGAAAAATTTGGTCGTATATTTTTTTACTTTCCCCCTTGACACCGAGGTCCCACGACGCCCCTGGAGGTTATAAACGTCCACTAGAATCCAGATCTGCGAGGTAAAATAGGGTCCAGATCCCTGATGATTGAGGACTACCAGTCTCCAAGTCCCCGACCTAATTCTGAAGCCTTCTATTACTCTGTTTTATTTTGTAGTTTTTGCTGATATTCAGAAAGTTCAAAGAGGGTTTACTGGAGGAAAGTTCGGGTCTTTACAAGTTGGCAACATATATTAATTTGGTGTACTAGTGATGCTGTTCATGAATTCCTGAAGTTGAGTAACAACTCAACTTCACACTGATGCTGTTCAGGACAATAGGAATTTATTTATCGAGTTTCCAAGACAGTGAATTGGTAAACTCAGCGAACAATTTAATCATTCATACTTGTCTTTAGACTAAGTGGCTTACATATCTAGTGTACCACTTATAGCTTAATCTAGAGATTTATTTATTTTGGGAACAGTATTTAACTATGAATGCCTCAAAGCATAATTGAAGGATATAATATGAAAGAGTTGATAAAATGGAATTGTTTCAGTAAGATTTGACCAGTTCAGAATTAATCAATATTAATACGCAAATTGAAACTGAGTACCTCGTATTTTTGATGCACAACGAATTTTATGAATAGTTGTATAACTTCTCACTTTATTAAATCTTTGCTATCAAGTTGTCAAACTGAAGGACTCTACAGATTTTTTATTATAGCATGTACTTTTTGCTCATCTTATACTTATCTCGTGTATATCCGAAATTTATGAACTCGTGAACTGGAGTGCTATAAACTTTGTGTTTTTATGTAGTGTATTTCTCACCTGCACGGAATTTTTATAACAATAGAGGTTATAAAACATACTGAGGCTGAAAATTGCCAAAATTCAACGGAAATTCAACAATGACAATGTAAAATAGCAAGGCTCGCAAATTGTTAAAATATTCTTATAAACCATGGAGTTTTTTACAAACAGTGCTATGCGCTGCGGAGGCTCATGATCTGACATCCACGTCAGCATTCGAAGGTTCTGGTCAACTGACTGAATCGAAGTTGCACAAGATTACAGGAGAATGTTTGCGCAAACTCGTACAAGATAATAATCTAAGGTGCAGTGATGACCAAATTGTGCAGTGATGAAACAAACATGTGCAGTGATGAATTGGCATTTGTGCAGTGACCTTAACATTACCTAAGGCAAAAATGTACAGTCAAATCACGACAAAACATCTAATTCTCCCACTAAAAGCCACATTTTCCAAAAATTATCCAAATTTTTTCCATATTCCTGTTAACGATAGGTTCCTAAACAAAACAAAAGTTATCCGCTCTCTCTCTCTAACATAATTACCTGGAGCGCAAACCTTGAATCTATAGACCTTAACATTAACTAAGGCAAAAACTGACAGTCAGCTGATGACTAAGCGTCCTGTTCTTGGACTGGGGACCACATTTTCTAATCAAAGGAACCTTGAGGTGACTCGCGACAGATGGCTTTTATTTGACTGTATTATCCAGAAAGTGAAGAAAATAATATCAAATTAAACTCAAACTATGCGAGCTATAATATCAAGTTGAGCTCGAGCAAAACTGAATAACTAATTTTATATTCCACAAAAATGACGTAATGCCAATTCACTTAAAGCGAGGTTGAAAATGACATAACGAACATATATAGAAAATTTATTTACCTGTTTTCGTACGAGTCTTAGAGGTCGTTAATTCAAATTCAAATTCATTTAATTCAGCAACAATCAATTAAGGTTTACAATTTAGTGAATTAAAAGCTGATTAGAAGAATATATAAAAAACAGCATAATTATGAAAAATAGTTGCCTAGGACGCTGGGAGAACCGAAACGGTTTTCGAGCCCAGCGCCCTATATTATTGTACCAACACATACGTAAATTTGCATTGCATGTCCTTTTACTAACGTACTTTTGTGCACATTTTCCATCAATTAAAACGATATGGTTGAGAATTTAAACACATTCTTGCTTTTTTTGATAAAATTAACTATTTGATAACTTCAAAAACTTTAAGAAAATGCTGGAAAAAATTGAAGATATATCGCAAATAAACAATGTCTAGGAATTTAGTAAGTATGAAACTTCACTTATAAGTTGAAAAATTTCAGGTTTTCAATCTGATTTTCATTTTCATTTCATTTTCATTTTCAAAGAGTAATAATGACCTTTCCATGTGTACCAATTAATCCCATTACCATATGATCTGTGATTCCCATTCAAATATTTACCATTCAAGTTTGATGAATGGCAACTGCCATACCACCATGCTCCATAATACGCAATAGCACAACTACCATCATATGAATCATTGTCTTCGTCTTTCGTTGAAAATTTTAGACCATCAACATGGAATGAGTTCCCGGCTGTTCCGTTGTAACCTGCAACATGAACTTTGTATTTGCTAGCCTCGTTATCAATAGAAAATGAACTGTACTCTTCGAATGCCTTGTTCCCTTGTGTATCTTCAAGATCAAACCGAATCATAGTATTTTTTTGTTTTGTCAATCGATGAATCTTGTCATTTCCAAGCCAGAATTCGTGTGTCAAGTCGCCAAAACCTTCCTTATAGTCATTCCAATTCAAATAGAAATTTTGAGACCCATCTATCCGTCTTTGTATCACAGTCCATCCTTTGTTATCTGTTTCCATGTCGCAATATACATTGAATGGTTGTCCTTCATCTGGTCGAATCGAGTACACTCCGTTCTTACGGTGTCCACTTTTAAACAGTTGATTGACTTGAAGAGCCGACTTCATTTTGCGCCGAACATTAATCCTTGGACTCCTTGAGGTCCACTTGGTCCAGCTTTTCCCATTGGACCAACTGGTCCCGTGCCACCCTTGAGCCCTCTCAGTCCACGTGGTCCGGATTTACCTCTTGGCCCTCTTTCTCCTTTCTTCCATGGGCAACATAAAATAGCTTTGCTTATATTATTGTTAATTTCATGGGTATTCAATTTTCCACTCCTCAACAACAAAAGCAACTTCACAGCTTCAGGCAAATACCACTGCTCATTTCCTGAAACATGTCTTCTCTTTCTTATTGCTTGTTCATCTTTGATCTTGTCCATTGTAATAATGTTGTATTTTGGTTCTTTCAATGCTGATTCCAATTTCTTTTCCACTTCCTTCTGTTTCAATTTAAGCAAGTTGATTTGGTTCAATGTTTCATTCTCGACGTTCCTCAATGAAAATCAGGTTAGGTTACACCAGGTTATAAACAACGTTTCCAAGCTGCTCTGTGAGCTGCTTGCTGCGGGGTGTTTTGTTGGCCTGCTTTATCGTTTCATCCATTTTCACCATTCTGGATTGCTGGTATGAATGTTCTGTAAGTCTCACTGTTCACATGACAAAGGGCGAGTTCAACTCAACACGGGCTGAACTCAACTCGGCATTTTCAACCCGTGTTGACATTTCAGCCTGGACGGGTTCAGATTCATCAATTTTCCATGTAAACAGAAAAACATTTCAGCTCGGGGTAGGGTGTGTTGAAATGAAAACAATGCGCATGGCTGAGTATTAGCATTACTGCAAAAACGCCCCCCCCTTCATCTTCTCCCTCATTTTTACAATGATCAAGATGGCAGAAGGAAAGAAAAGACATTCATTTAGCTTTTGCATTTTCTAAAAATGTTCCAATTTCTTTCAATATTTCTGTTCACCATAGGCTCCGGCACGAAGCAAAAATTATCCGGTCTCTCTAGCATAAATATCTCGAGCACCAACCTTGAATCTAGCGACCTTGACATTACTTATGGCAAAATTTGAGCAAGAGAAAAACCAGTTTGTAAAAAAACTGCAACTGATTGAACTGTTTCAATTTATGACTATTATAAAACATAGTTTACTTTCTTTTACTTAACTGGATGATTTCCAAGTGAATGGGGTATATGTCGGGGTACTTGTCCCCATTGGCAAGGGGCAAAGCATTGCAATACGTGAGGAATAAAGAAGAGTTGGCAGATACAGAGATATGCATATGGATATATTTAAGTGTGATATTTGGAACGGCATCAGTAATCAGTAATCAGTAATCAGTGATCAGTAATCAGTAATCAGTAATCAGTAATCGGTAATCAGTGATCAGTGATCAGTAATCAGTAATCAGTCATCAGTAATCAGTCATCAGTAATCAATAGTTGGTAATCAATAACCAGTAATCAGTAATCAGTAATATTAGGAAGGAGGGAAAATGTGAGGAGATAATCTCCCTCAAAGCTCGCAAAACCTGTACCTTTATTGCCTAAAATTCTATACATCTTCACATTAGCAGCAGCATTGTGTTATATACCTTATTGGTGCAGGGATACTCTTAAAAACTCCTTCATATATAGAGAAACTCAACTTCTCCACACGAACTGGCATTTCGTGCCTTAGAAACTCAGATTACGCAGCTACTAATTCGTCTTGTCAACAACTTTCCCCTCTGCACACAGCTTCACATTTCACAATTCACAATCCTAATTATCTCTCTGCAATATTTTCGTTTAAAACTGAATTGTTCCGATCGAATTTCATTGATGGAGTGGACAACAGAACGCAATAGAAAGTGAATTGCCGAGTAAATCACATAGAAAACGCGATGAGTTAAATACAGAAAACTCACCAACTGCCATTCAGGTCAAGTAATGCATAGCTCTTGTATAAAACTGCCGTAGCATGATAAATAATTCATTTCTGTTGTCATCTGCTGTTATAGTCGTGTCCAGATGGCCGTCACTTTTAGAGAAAACGATTTGTATAAATACACAATGTGCAAGAAAATAAAAAACAGATTTTTACCTGATTGATTTTGTAAACAGAGTCGTCTATAAACGAATTGGCTGTGGCTATTGCTACTACCACTGTCACTGCTACTACTGTTATAGTTGCTACTACTGATATCTCTGTTATTGTGGCAGCCACTGGCACTGCTACCACTGGTCGTAATGGAGAGGTTAAATAAGACCGGTGAACGTCACGTAATCGAGGCTCTCCAATCAAAATTGCCAAATCAAAATTCGCAGCTAAGTCGTCAAGGCGACAATCTATGCCTGAGTTTGGATATAGAAATCGGGGGAAGGGAAACGCCCTCGTGTGAACAATTCAATCAACGACTATAAAGTCAAAAATCTTGATTTTTTGTAGCTTTATATGACCTTCTCTCTTGAAATTTGTAATTTTGCAATTTGTAATGCACCAACAGAATGACGCATTGCACCAGAGTGCATTGACAGACAACAAAAAAGCAGATGTCATAAATTCATATCACCCAATTTGTCAAGAATATTCAACCCAACAGTTTGAATAAATCACACTAAATTGCATAGAATTCACTTTTTAGAATTCAAGAATTGCTTGTTAAATACCTTTTCTGCGCAAAAGACAGGACTTCTCGTTCTCATTAATGGCATATAAATTGTAGTTCAAACAAGAAGGGATTTTGTTTTGCGTTTGTAAAGTTCGCTGATTTCCAATTCAAATGCCACGCAGGCCATCTGTCGCAAGTGCCTATAAGAGAGAAAAGGAAATCTATTGTCACTTGCAAACAGCTGGATAAAGAACTATATACATGCAAATACAGTTGAAATAGAAAGCGGAGAGAAAACAAATTTCTGTCAGTGGAAGCAGACGACATCTTGCAGCCCTTGGGTTGGGCAGTACTTTTGAACCCTCGCAAGAAAATCTGGTCGCCACACTTCAACTACATCATATCAAGTACTGCACACGACGCTCTCCTGGGGTGCAAGCTGGGGTAAAGCCCCCAATTAAATGTAAGAACAATATCATTGCATTTTTATGTTGCAAGCTTTTTATAATAAAGCTTATTTATTATCTCTTATCATGTTTTCCATCGTTGTCCCTCGAAATATATACAATATAATGTGCGTCAATGTTTATGGAATGCAATTCTATTTTGGATTTCTGCAGTATATTTCCGCGGGTATTATTCTGTGGATGGAAGTAGAGCCAACTTGTTCTATATTGCCTGCCAAATCTTGTATGATAAATATGCTATCAATTCTAAACGTGTAAATGCATAACCCCAACCAAGCAAATGTTGACAACTTGAACTGAGCAAAGTTCTGTTTAGTTTAGTTGTCATAACTTGGAAACAAGCAATTATTGTCCAGGAACATTCACATTGAACTAAACATTTCTCTGACTATATATTCGATCTAAAATTCCGATTACCTAACCTTGCGTGTATCTACCACAGTTGTTTTCGTAAATTTTAGTTTACTTAGCGACTTTTCATAACAGTAATCTTATAAGAAATTGCATTCATGTTGTCAAAAAACATGGTATTTTAATTTGACCATACGCTAAGCTAACAATTCGTTTATTCAATCATTCCATTCATAAAATACAACTACTGGTTTCACGAAACTTGAAAGAGCAGTTTAACAACAGCAGTTTTAGGAAATTTCCAATTTAAACATCTTCAAAACAGCTGCATGAAATAATTCAGGTATGTAGCTG
Organism: Sanderia malayensis; assembly: GCA_013076295.1. Classification (NCBI taxonomy): domain Eukaryota; kingdom Metazoa; phylum Cnidaria; class Scyphozoa; order Semaeostomeae; family Pelagiidae; genus Sanderia; species Sanderia malayensis. The sequence continues at coordinate 1,446,994 of RQOL01000824.1, read as the reverse complement.
CTTGGAGGATGGCGCAAAAATTGTCACTCAAAACATTGGACAGCTTCAATCTTGCTTCGTCTTATTTCAAGCTCCGAAACCCCACAAAAAAACTTCAAGACAATAGGCAAAACGTATGTATACAAAAGTAAACGTTCATCCATGTTGTTTTGTTTACTTCGTGCAACCGAAATGCGAACAAAGAGGTTTTTTAACTCTTCGAATCTGTTTACAATCTAGAAATTTATCTCTTCAATTCATCACAACTTCACTGATGACTAAAAGTACTATTGAAGCAATGGGAAGCAACTTTTCTTTGGAATTATTTCGCAATTCCCTGCCAACGTACTTTATTCCCAGTACAAATTGATTTGTTGGCTTCGACTAAATACATTTCACAGAGGTTAAAACGGGCGGCAAACATCAAAACTCAACCAGAACAGTCTTAAATGTTTAAAACCCCATGTAAAATTAGGATGACCACACCTATTAACTTGATCCAAATAAGGCTCTTTCTTCTTGAAAAAAAGCTGAATTCATTCAAACCAAGACCATGAACATAATTCGATTACTTACTTATGAATATTTAATACCGAAAGACCATGAACTTATGTTATTAGAGTTGTTAATTGCATATTCCAACTTTGAAATAACACTAAATAAAAATCCAAGTGACGCGAAGTCAGTCATTAAGATCAACAACATTACTGTTTCTACTATATATATATTGGCCTCCTTTTGATATAATAATCACTTATGTAAAATTACTAACCATACTATAACAGTTTTTATGTCAGCTTCTTCGTGAGAAAGTCAAGGAGAAATAAGTTTAGAATATTTGTTGCGTGCAATTTCAAAAGTTGGTATTATAAAATAGATGGTGTCTTTTTCAAGGGAACCTAACACATGGCCTAGTCTCAAATGCTCCTTATTTTTGACCCCCTTTGACCAAATTGTAGCTAAGAAAGTTCCTAAATAGCTACTATAAATTTCTTAAGGGTTGTGCCTTTGGTAGTATTAGTTCTCTACGTTTTGCAACCATCTATGGATGAAAAGCGATAAATAATAACGTTTCATTCGAACTTTGCTCTTTTGGTTAAGATGTGATTAAATTGATTAAATTGTTCTTTTAATCACATCTTAACGTAATGAAGATCAAAGCTCGAAACATTTTGTTAATTATCTTACTTCGATCTTATTACTCAATATCGTACAATTGTCGAATTCTTTCTCAACACTCAGCTAATCATAGAAAAAATGTCGACATGCAACCAGGCAAAAAAAATACTATTTCGTTGCATCTTCACGTGAAGTAAGCTAACACAGGGCAAACAATACTTAGCTATGGATACTTTTGTCAGTAATTTTATATCTTCTAACATCTGCACAACGCTATGTTTACATTTTCCTAGTTTATAATTCAAAGAAGCACGAAGAAAACTTTGATCAGTTGCTGAGTATAGAACTCAAACGTGGCCAAATCAATTTTCAATTCTGACCGAATTTGCCTATAAAAATGGCGTGCATGAACTCCAGAATATAAATATCTCCATTTGTGAGCATGGTTGTATTTGAATTTCACTGCATATAGCATAAACAGGAATACCGTGGATATACCGTGTTTTACAATTAGAAGGTCAAAGTTAAATGAATTATTTTTGCGAGTTACCAACGACCCTTATCTCAAATTCATTAACAGCTGTGTGGACACGAAGTGGAAATAATCAACAAACTTTTTTCATTTTATCGTTTTTGGTTTGCAAGATAGATAAAGAGAAATTGCTTGACCTGACAACTGAAATCCTTATCTTTTTAGACCACCAAAATAATACACAATAAAACTGCTGCTCTGTTCAGAAATCCCATGGTCTAATCCCAAACAGACACGGCAGGGTGTTCAAATTGAATGCTACACAAAAGTCAATATCAAAGCAGGCACGTCTAAAACGAGACTGGGGAGTTCTGCCCCCCCCCCCCCCAATAAACTCACAAATGTCTTTCAAACAGACATTAAAATATCATCATTTGTTTATCAATTAACAGTGAAAATTGTACAAGTGGGGCGTTTTTAGCAATTGAAAGGGCTTGGTTGCAAAGCTTTCCCCGGGGGTGTCTCGATATCAACTGAACTGGCAGCCTCTCTTTCAGGCAGCCTCTCTTTCAGACGGCTTTGGAAATTCAAACGAATGTTATAGGTTTATGGAAGGTTTACGAGGTATCTTTGAAAGCATTAATTCTTGCGGTTTGAGATTTCATGCTTTTCATATTTTCTAACGAGACTAACGATTTCTGGAATTCCAACATTTTATTTTCATTCCCATTCCGACATTCCAAGATTAGTACTAGTCCAGATTTTACTTCAACATGAATGAGCAGAATGCAATACAGTCATCTCTGTGTAATTTGAACTTTTACTTTTATTCGAACCAAATTCTGTGGTCCCTTGAAAAATTCCTAACAAACCCTAATAAAAAACCTCAGTAATTCGAACCTCTGTAATTCGAACTTTTTGTAATTCGACCATCTATTTTTGTGCTGTCAAAAAAACCCTCTGTAATTCGAACTTTGTGTTAATCTCAGTAAAAAGCAAAACCCATCTTTTTAACTGTGTAGTTTTACGCACAATCAGCTCTAATTTTAGATAGGTTTCCAGTATATATGTAGCTAGGGCTAAAGTGTAGTTTAGATAGATCTTGTAAGATCTGAAAGAAACAGTTGCATTATATTATGGCAAGCGCGGGGAATAGAAAACGAAAACACAGCGAAAAGACATTGGATATCAAGTATGAGGCCTTAACGCAACTTGAGAGAGGGATGTCAAATAAAGACGTTGCCAAACACTTTAATGTTGCCAAAAATACACTTTCGACTTGGAAAAAGAACAAAGAAAAGATCATTGCAGCATTCAAGAGTACTGGAAGCACAAAAAGGCAAAGAATAAAACAAGGAACTTACGATGAAGTCAACATTGCTTGCTACAAGTGGTTGCTTATCCAACGGTCAGAAAACGTTAGAATAAATGGCCTGATATTAAAAGAAAAAGCTCTGGATTTCGCAAAGCAATTAAACGTTGAATCTTTTAAAGCATCTGATGGCTGGCTCCACTCGTGGAAAGCTCGTTACGGCGTTACTTTTAGAGAAGTATGTGGAGAATCTAATTCAGTGACACCAGAAATGATAGGATCTTGGAAAGAAACATTGCTACCAACAATACTTTCAAGATTTTCACTGAAAGACATCTACAACGCTAATGAGTTTGGCCTGTTTTATCAAGGCTTGCCTAGTAAAACGCTATTCATGAAAGGAGAGAAGTGCTCTGGTGGAAAGCATAGCAAAGTCAGACTCACTGGAATGGCGGCTGCAAGTGCGACTGGTGAGAAATTACCAATGTTTGTAATCGGCAAGTCGAAAAATCCTAGATGCTTCAAAGGTGTAAAAAACCTTCCTTGCCGTTATAAATCGCAAAGCAAAAGCTGGATGAATGGGATTCTCTTTGAAGAGTGGGTTAAGGAACTTGACAAAAGGTTTTCAGCAGAGCAACGTAAGGTGGCCCTCATTGTAGACAATTGCCCGGCACATCCAAGAATTGAAGGATTAAAAGCTGTGGAGTTGATATTTCTTCCACCAAATACAACGTCGAATACTCAGCCGATGGACCAAGGAGTCATAAGATCGCTCAAAGCCATCTATCGAAGGAAAATCATTCAGCGAATCGTCAGAGCCGTTGACGCAAAGAAAGGAATACCGAAAACATCAATTCTTGATGCCATGCAGTTGCTACGATTATCTTGGGCAGAAGTAACAGAGAAAACCATCAAAAGTTGTTTCAAAAAGGCCGGTATATCAGAACAAGCAGCAGAAGAAGCACTTGAAGACAAAGACGATCCATTTAAAGATCTCACTGCTGAAGATGATATGGAGCTTGAAGACGCAATAGACTGCCTTCGCGCTCAGCTTCCAGAAGAAGTTCCATTGCATCTCAATGCCGCTGCTCTGTTAGAGATTGACGAAAGCTTAGCAACAAATGCTGGCAAACTGACAGATGCAGACATTTTGGCGTCCATCAAAGAAGAAGCATCAGTCGAAGAAGACGAAGCAACAGAAAATGAAATTGAATTTGAAGATGATCCACCGGTATGCCCAACCAGCATTGAAGTTGATAAAGCTTTGGAAACATTGCAGCAATTCAGCCTTGTCTGTCACAACGGAGCCGAAATACAAGAAACAATTGAAAAAATTGATCTTTTGACAAGGAAAGAATATTTGTGCCGAAAAAAGCAGAGGACCATCACAGACTATTTTAATCAAACCTGAACTACGTTGTGACTTAATCCAAATAACTTTTGTTTTCTATTATAATAATTATTAATAAACTTTGCTTCTTTTGAGCTTTGCTTTTGCGTTTTGCTTCTTTAAAATGCCTTTAGTCTACAAAACTGGCCATAAAAATATAGTTTATGGTCATAAGACGGAGATATGGGGGTAACTGGGGGTAAAATATGGCACTTACAAAAAAAAGTCGTATAATTCGAACTTTCTGTAATTCGATTCCCCCATAGAGTTCGAATTAGACAAAGTTGATTGTAGCCTTTGGTGTCGGTCGGCATAAGTTTCCTCCTTCTCAAATTTCACTGCACGTCACATTTTGCAGTCTAATTCGCAGAGATAAAATTTATTATTTTACTCCCACGAACAGTTAATTCGTGAATGCTGGTAGCCAAGAGAGATAAGACTGCATTTCGACCTGGTTACGGTGACAGGCAATCTCAAATTTCAACCTCATACTATTTCTTCCCTGTTTTTCACGCTTGGTTCAAACTGGGACTTGCTCTGTTAAAAGTCAACTCACCAAGAAAGTCTGAGATAATCATAAATACAAATGTAAACAAAGTTTTTTATCTTTGTGAGCGTATGTCAAAGTCAGAGCAGAGTTGAAACTGTGAAATGACATTGTTTGGGGTCCTTTGTTCACTGGTTTGGTGAAATTTATTGTGAATTTTGACTTTGTTTTGATTCTGTTGCATTGCAAGGACCAATAGCCTGGCATGACAGATAATTAATTAACTGAACATCTTCAGCACTTCACTGTCATTCTCGTTTGTGTCCAACTGTAACAGTCTGATCAACAAGTCATACAACCAGGGAGAAAAAAGGACTTGTGGGTGTAGCATTATTTAGCCTGACCAACATTCTTTTCTTGTCCTAGAAACAGGAAAAGCACGGTTTCTAGATCAACAAATACTGCAGACAAAACATTTCTGATTGACCACAATGGCTGATATAAACTACATCGGAGTTGGTGGTATCGTTGTCTTCTATCTGCTCATCTTATTTCTTGGAATATGGGCTGGCAGAAAGAAATCTGCTCCCAGAGAGGGCGAGCCGGAGGGTGAACACCATGACCAAACCAAAGAAATCATGCTAGCTGGACGAAATATTGGAATGTTTGTTGGTGCATTTACAATGACAGGTATTCATTTCATAAATTGCCTTTTTTAACGCCTTTGATTGAAGAATTCAATGTTTTGGTATGAACATAGCCGGGTACTATTGTTTCTTTGCGGCTCGCATATTTCACAGCAAGAGTGACAATAAATTTCCAAATAGGAAATAATAGCTACAATTTCATATAATCTTATTTTGTAAAAATTTGATTACTGCTAGTGCTAATTATCGATAACATGATTATTGCTTTATTTCATTTTTACATGCATGCAATATCATTATCAATATTAATAATTGACATTTAAGTTAATTAATTTAGAAACTGTTTCAGTAAATTCAGAACTTTCTCGAGAAAACATTGTTCTATTGACATCTCAATAACAAGGCCATGTTTTGCATGCAATCGATAATCCATTCTGCGATGAAATGGAGAATGGATTATGGATTGATTACTATTTGCCTTTCCTTCGTGTTCAGGAAAATTTTGTTTGCCTTTCCTTCTTGCTCAAAAAGTATCCGAAAAAATTGAAATGACATAGTGTAAAACCCGGACCAAGTACCTTGGATCCTCTACCAATACCCATGTTAGGAGTCGATCATATTCACGAATAATCATGCTTTTTATTAATACTAACGTACAATTATAATACCTCTTTTGGAGTGTCGCGTGCAATTTAACTGATGTGTCTTTTGTTTTTAGCAACGTGGGTCGGGGGTGGATATATAAACGGCACTGCGGAGGTCGTGTATACGAGTGGCGTTGCGTGGGCGCAATCGTCGTGGGGATATTCGCTCAGCCTCTGTTTAGGTAAGCAGAATGAGACAAACACAAATACAATGTGATTGCAATATGTTCCACTTTACCATGTTACATGCAGTACACCCTTGTGATACGATCATTTGCATTCATTTTAACCCTCTCTATAGCGAAACTCCAGGGGGTTTGTTGATAAATTTTCTCGTCGACAAATCTCAAGTGGATAGATAGATAAGCTTTCCTTCTTGGACGTGCTTTAAAAATTGTCAGACACTGTGCAATATTTCTTAATATCCCTCTCAGTTGGTGTTTATGAACAGAATAAGACCTCTCTGCTCTTTGTAGCTTGAGTTCTTGAAGCGGAAATCTTAAATTTGGCGACTGCAACATTTTTAAACGAAGAAATCTATAATTAATTTACAACACAAGTGACATCAGCTTGGAAAGGGTTCAACTATCTTTGAATACCCCTCCTCATTTTAGCTTGATAAACAAATTGCGACCTGTCTAACTTATACTGCCCCATAACACAATTACTGGAAATTTAAATGTGGCGACCGGGTGTAGTGTGACGCTAGATCATAGCCATCTCTCGTCTTTCAGGTGGATTTCTCTTCGCTAAGATAATGCGAAAACGCAACTACATCACCATGCTCGACCCATTCCAGGACAGATACGGCGTGCGAATTGGTGGTCTGATGTACGTGCCGGCCTTTTTGGGCGAGCTCATCTGGTCAGCGGCCACTCTCAATAGTTTAGGCGCAACAATTAGCGTGGCACTTGAATTGCCATATGCCTATTCCATTGTTGTATCTGCGTGTATTGCCGTTTTCTATACGTTTCTTGGTGGACTCTGGTCAGTGGCCTATACCGATGTTGCACAGCTGATCTGTATGTTTATTGGAATGGTAAGTCTGGCATGCAGAATACCCAGTGTCAAGGATGTTTGTTGTTCAGAGACATGTACAAATCATTGAGATAGCGGCACTTTGATAATAAGTCTCACATACAACCCTTCCCCCCCTTTTAAGAGTGGTATATCTGCTACCTTGTACATCGATTCAATGATTCGATGATCAAATAATTCCATGATTCTATGATTCGATGATTCGATGATTCATGATTCGATGATTCGATGATTCTATAATTCTATAATTCGATCATTCGATGATTCGATAATTCTATGATTCGATGATTCTATAATTCTATGATTCGATGATTTTAACCCATTATTTACCGCTTCTTGTTCTTTTCTACCATTTCAGTGGCTGACTATTCCGTTTGCGTTGACTCATGAAGCAGTTGCTCCGATTTCCCAGACAACAGCGAAGTGGGCCAGTGGAGCCAGTTGGAAATGGGACCGTTTTGGCATTTGGATGGACAACGCATTTCTCTTTGTTAGTAGCATTGGAGATATATTTCAGAGTCTCGAATATGTTAAAGATTGCATACTTTAGAGTCAAGAATTTGTCAGAGACATGCATTTTAGAGCCATGAATCTGATAGAGATGGATGTGCTTTTGAAACAGACATTTTGGCTAAACTGTTCAAAATGCATTAATCACAACTGCCCATTTATTTTTCGCAGATATTTGGTGGAATTCCATGGCAAGTTTACTTCCAGAGAGTTTTGTCAAGCAAATCCTACAAACGTGCCCAATATTTGTCCTTCTATGCTTCCATCGGTTGCGTCATAATGGCGGTACCGTCAATTATCATTGGGGCCATCGGCGCTTCAACAGGTTTGTAACGTTTATCGCTCTAATCATCTCCTCTGATTGTCGTCACATTTATCACTCTTGTCGTATTTTCCGATTCGCGTCTCAATGCTTGAAAATCGCGCAGTGGGTGTTTTGCAGTCGATAGAATGTTCAACCTGACATTACCCCCTGGCAGTATCTCTTGCCACGATACTTATCAATTTATAAACAGAAAATCCAGGGGGTAAGAGGTGCAAAACAAGCCAGCGAGATGTTAACCCCCTCCCCCTGGATACATATCAAGCCACATTGTTGATTAACAAACAATGCAATCTCTTCACGGGGGAATGGGTAAACTCAATTTTCAACTCTATGAATCTCTTTTTCGCAGACTGGACGCAGACCAAATACTGGAGTAAGGCCATAAACTTTAACAAGACTGAGAATACGATCAAACCAGAATTCACAATGCCCCTGGTGTTGCAATATCTTACACCAGAATGGGTGTCCTTCATTGGCCTCGGTGCCGTATCAGCCGCTGTTATGTCCAGCGTTGACTCGAGTGTTCTCTCGGCCAGCTCAATGTTTGCGCATAACATATACAGAACGATATTTCGACAAAGGGTAAGGTTTTAAGACAAATGTTTATGTCTGCTGGGGACGAGGTGTTCTTAAAGTCAAGAGTCTGGGACAGACCTGTTTTCCCAGAGCAAGCAGTCAGTTAGAACAGCCCTCTCCGAAACCAACAGTCTCTTAGAGAACAGCTTTTTCCCAGAGCAAGCAGTCAGTTAGAGAACAGCCCTCTCCAAAACCAACAGTCTCTTAGAGAACAGCTTTTCCCAGAGCAAGCAGTCAGTTAGAGAACAGCCTTCCCCAAAACCAACGGTCTCTTAGAGAACAGCTTTTTCCCAGAGCAAGCAGTCAGTTGTAAAACAGGTTTTTCCAGAGCAAACATATAACTGTCCTCACTCCCGGCTTCACATCTCTCATATCTTCTTTGTGCAGGCAAGTGAACGTGAAATAATTTGGGTTATTCGCGTTAGCATCATCATCATTGGCACAATATCAGCTTGCATTGGGATTGAAGTGAACACTGTCTATGGCCTGTCCTATCTTTGCTCTGACTTCATTTTCGTCGTGCTATTTCCCGAGCTGCTTTGCGTGCTCTACTTCAGATACGCTAACACGTATGGCGCAATGTTTGGCTATGTTGTTGGATTCTTGCTCAGACTTCTCAGTGGTGAACCTCTCTTCCGTAAGTAACACAGTGTATAAGAGGCCAGGGCCACAGAAAGGATTTTAAGGCTCTGGGCAACAATTAATACCAGACCCTTTTTATATTATCAGTAATAATAGTAGGAATATTGTTGTACCAGGAAAAAGAAGATCATACTATCTATAAACCATGTGTTCAGTTTCACCTTCGCAAGTGGACAAGTATTAGAAAAGTCCTGAAATTGTTGAGGCCCCCATTCAAGTTGAGGCCTTTGAAGACTTAACCAGGGAGCATAAAGCACCCTTCGGGCTCCCTGGACTTAACCCTCGCCCTCCCCCCACCGTGCCACGTATTGACACTGTTTTTAGCTAGTTTAACTGCACCTTAATTGCACTATGAATGTGCCAAGGGGCAAGTGGATTCCATGACACTAGTGGTGACATGAAGGCTTTTTTATTATATGCACAAAGGAGATTTAGATGAATATTTCAATTCAACTCAATTAACTAAAGTTCTCAATCTGATTTCAGGTCTTCAAGCTGTTATTAGATATCCTTACTACTTTTTTGACGACAAGGGACTGGTCCGTCAGAAGTTTCCGTTCCGTATTTTACTCATGTGCGTTACGTTGATCTCGATTGTCGTTGGTTCGTTAGCCGCCCGGGCGATATTCAAACTCGGTTTGAATCGCAAGTACGACGTTACGGGCGATTTCCAAGACGAAATAGATGACGTGGAAATCAAGAAAATGTTCGACTTCAAGGGAATCACCGTTAAGACCAACTACGATAAAGTAACCATTGACAACGGTGCAGCTTTGAACAGCCACGAAATGAAGGAGAATCCCAAATCATAATTCCAAGGGAATCCCTGATTGCAAATCCAGGGGACTCCCCTGATATTTTTAATCATATTCGACATTAGCTTTAATTATTGTTATCATTATTACTCTAGGTGTGTTCTGTGTTGAATGCTTATTAGGTATATAAAAAAATGGACCATGTATTCCCATGTGAACAGTTCATCTTAGGCGAAATAATCTATAGGCTCAATTAATTACCTTTAACACATTAATTTCATGGTGAAAAGCTCGTATCTTCAGAAATTCTCAGTGATATTTGCACATTGCTCTTGATAACTATAACACATTTCACATTTCACCCGTTTCTAGTTAAATTTAGATGCGATTTGTGCATCAGAAGAACAATAAATTTAAACCTTGATGACCTACAGTCAAAGCTTGTATGAAACGTAAATGTTTACATTTATATTCTATTGTTATTTAACCAATATATTTACTCAAAACGTATATAGCAATTATAATATCGTGGCATAATATCATAATATATTACAGGTATAGCTTTTCCTGTTTTTTTTAAAGAAATATCTTTCAGAAAAAGCCCTTCGCAAAAGCAAGAATGTAATAGTTCATTGTTCGGGCAAGAAAAAGAGATACAGCGCCCACCTCTATAAGCGATTGACATTGAGTTGGAAAATAAAGTCATTAAAATTAATGTAAATATCACTCATTACGAGTATAATCCTGCTAATAAAGCTTTCCGATCAATTTGAGGTCATTTCCAGCTGTCTCGTGTAATAAGTCTTTCCGAAGTTAGTATCTAACGCGTATTAAATTTCGCGGTTTATTATAACTTGCGATCGGGCATTTAAATTTGCGCACTAGACTTTCATATTTTCGCGCAGCTTTGAATTCGCGCACTTAAAAGTGCACACAAGATAATACAACAATACAGTTCAAAGAAATAGTCTTTCGGAGTTTTCACTAAGTGACCTCTTTGTGGAGTATTTAAAAGGAAGCAGAGGTGCTGCAAAGTTGATTGCAAATAGAGAGATATTCCTGAGATCAATTTTGGACCTCGTGTGCGGCTTACAAATGTCGACATAAATCGTGTTCATGGCGACAACGGAAGGAAAATGGAAGATTTTGTATCAAAAATAGCTTTAGAAGATCATCATCGTCACGAGAAAGCAAGTGCTTATTAAAATTGACAATGCACAACCAAAATCAACCGGACTGCAGAGTATGGCAATTTTCGACGAGATCTCCGGTGTGCACGAACAAAATTCCTGGTGTGCCGGTGTGCACCACCAAAAATTTCGATGTGCTGGTGTGCACACAAAAAATTTCCTTTTCTGAAGGAGCAGGGAGCATTCCATGCACTTAGGCCCGAAGATCTTCGGCGTGATCTCAAGGCTCAAGTCGGCGTGCCGGCGTACATACTAATAAAAATTTTGCTCGGCGTACCCAAAATAATAATAATACATATACAAAATATACGATTTCTGGCGTACATATACGAAAGTACAGCGTAACTTCGGCGTGCGTTCTACGTGAAATCTTTCTTGTTGGGGCCTGGACTAATAATGATTTTGAAAAGCATTATTTTAATGAAACCTAATATAAACAATTTAACGATTATTTTATCTTCTAAATAATCACTGGGATAAATTGTACGGGGCCACGCCCTGCTCCACCCACATAACTTGCCACACCCTAATCTGCCTGGTGTGCAGTTGCTTTTAGAGAAAAATATCTCCGGTGTGCACATGCCATACTCTGCAGTCTTGAAAATCAATGGACTCTTTTCTCACAACCGAAGTTTGACAGTTTCTTAATTTTTCTTAAACCTAGTATAGCTACCAGAGGTTCTTGAATTGTTGACCATCCTAGTTCTCGTTTCGTATAAAAAAACGTGTAGGTACCTTAGACACATATCATTCTATGAAAATGCATTAGCATCATTCTTTGAAAATGCATGAAAATAAAAAGTTATCTCAACAGAATTATTGGTGCCTACTGGACTAAAATGCAAAACTTTGAAAGTTCTAACAAAAAAACTATCGACCAGGGCAAGTTGAAACTGAAACAAAAAAGCATGGGCCTAAGTTGACAACGCCCACCCCTGGCACAATTTACACGAACGTGAATTGCAAGTCTTGATATAATTACTGTGAATAATCTTTTACATGCAAACTGAAAAACAATAAAATTAAAATCACTCACCGTTTTAGGAGTTCTTGTCACAAACACTGCATTTAAACACTTCCTTTGGCAAGAATATTCAGTCAACAATTTGCACGTGCATAATAAGAAATTTCAAGAAAACTTCTCCACAAATATTCTTGCACAAATGTTTCAAAATAGCTTCATGTCAGGAAGCACGAGTTTGCGCAGAAGTGCAACTTCCAGAAATTCGCATCGCAAAATGGTAGCGAGAAAATGGCAGAAATTCATCACAAGCTAATATTAGTAGCAGAAAATTCCAATTTTACATTTGTACATTGCTAATTGTATTTAATATCACCTAGCTATAGTCATGAAACATTATTGAACAAAGGATAGCCGTAGAAAAACCTAAATTGCACAAATAACAAATAAAACACCCCTAGTTCCCTAACTTTACTCTCTCCTAATAAAAAAAGCTGTCTTCAATAATGAGGTCAAATTCAAATATGCACTACACAAAGCACAACTAAGGATTGAATAAAGGATGCCAAAATAGAGAAACTCAATCTATAAAAAGATGGGCACAAATTATTTAATACAGTGCAATCTCAACATAACAAATTTCTCGGTTTACTGAACGAAATATCAAATTAATTTCAACTCTTTTTTCGCCACCCAGAATTCATCTGCGACTTAACCAGCTTGTCACAATACAATGCACTTTATTCTGCTCTCCTTCAATGCTTGTTACATTAGAATTGTACACTGTGTTCACAACACAAACACGTCTGATATCATGATGATCTTAGTCCTCGCAGAGGTCTATTGTAACTGGCTTGCCAGTCAAACCGGTTGGCGGAGTAAGTCTGCCATGTAAACGGCGAATGTTCTCAAGGTACGCTGCTGAAAATGGAAAATGTTCACCGCGCGGAACTCCACGCTCACCGCCAAGCGGCAGTCCGCGTTCACCGAGAGGTAGCCCGCGTTCACTAAGCGACAAACCTCGCTCGGTTAGCGGCAATCCGCGTTCACCAAGCGGCAATCCGCGCTCGCCAAGCGGCAATCCGCGTTCGCCAAGCGGCAATCCGCGCTCGCCAAGCGGCAATCCGCGTTCGCCAAGCGGCAATCCGCGTTCACCCAGCGGCAATCCGCGTTCACCAAGTTGCAAAGCGCGTTCTGACGCACCAATGTGTTCGCTTTTAAATTTCGAATCGAGTTCAAGGCTCCTCATGTGTCTAATGTAATCCTCGTTTTCAGCCAGAAGCCTCTGATGTGCCGATGGATGTTGCGGGTCGGGCAGGAAATGTTGTTGTTGCTCTTGCTGTAGTCTTGCGGCCTGATTCAGCCACAAATGATACGTGGCCGGATCATGTCTGTAATACTCATGCAGCATCCCAGGACTAATGGCTCCCTCTCGTGCAGGCAGACCTCCGGGGCCTCCACTTCCCCCAGCTGCAACAAGGGGATTCCTCATTCGATGCTCTTGAAGATGGTGCAAAAAATCTGGTTGATGTCTGAGCATGCCACTTTCGTGGGGAAGACCCAACGCTGGGGGATGTCCTGGCAAAGGATGAGGATTCCCTGCCGAGCTGGGTTGCGGTGGATGAGGTTCCCTTGCTCCCGGTGCAGTAGCAGCAGGGCCATGCCTATTCTCGTTTTCGCTCGGGTGCAAATGAAGGTGTGTATGAGTATGTAGGTGCGAATGAAGATGGGGATGCCCGTACGCATAAGGCAGACCGGTGGCCGGATCGATATGAGGTGGTCGTGGCGACGTCCGGGAAATTCCATCAATGTTCGGGTTATTAGGCCTGTTGTGATGACCGGGAAAGACGGGCACCGAGCTTTGCCCGGGCAGTGGTAACTCCGGATGCGAATGTCCTTGTGCCGAGTGCGGGCGACCATGTGCCGTGTGCGGTCTAACGTGTTGACCGGGTATTACAGAGTGACCGGAATGAGCGTTATGTACATTGTGACTAGAGTGTCCAGCACCCGAGTGGCCACCGCCAATTGGCGCTCCATGTCGGCTGAAAATCTCAAGCAGGTGTCCAAACTTCGAATGGTAATCAACACCAGCATGTTGCTCCACCGGGGGACTGTGTGATCGAAAATGGTGTCCGGGTGCCATGTCATGTGGAAACGAGACGTACTGATTGAAATGAGGCCACAGGAATGGGAAATTCGGATTATTACGCGGGTCATCACCTGTCATTCGTATGTAATTGCGTAATGCTGTTTGGAATTGTGACGTAATGTGTGCAGGTGCACTCGGAGGTGGTGATGTTTCGCTTTTGAAGTTCGACGATTCTGAGAATCTCTCTTTGGTGGGTTCGATCTTTTCGCATTTCTCTTTCTTTGTCGGCGTGGACACCGGCTAAAAACAGCAGTAAAGAACAAAATTAATAATAACTCGAGTTGAAGTAACAAAATCCCCCGGCGATACAGCAAATCATACACCGAGACCACACTGTAACTAACCCCTAACGTGCAACAACTTCATTCAAGGCATTTTATGTGCTTGACCTAACCATAACCCTAAAATTGACCCTGAACCTGATCCTAACCCTAAACCTTACACTAACCTCTAACTTTTCCCTCATCCAAACCCCAAACTTTTAGCCATAATCGCATACGGTTGGATACTCTTGCAAGAAACTTCAGCCCCCCCCCCCAAACCTTACCAACTCATAATCGTGCAGTGAAATCGAGAGCCGATCCCTTTAACTGTTTCATGATGCAACTTATCCAAAAATTACCGATCTCGTGTCAGAAATAAAGCATGCATGGTTCCCTTCAGAACCAGGTGAGACTCAGATTCCACTGTATAAGCAAACTACTCGTCAAATAAAAGCTTAATACTAAACATGATAAATACATGATAAATACTGAACACTGACCTTCAGTGACTTTTCTTTCTTCGGTCTCTTGATGACGTAAACCAGACCACATCTTGCGCATGCGTTGCGATCATTATCACCGTCATTACGTCTGAATCTCGACTCAACCTTCGCATCCAGTTTCGGATCGTTAGCAACATCCGGACTGGACGGGCATTCGTATTCAACATCATCATCCGGTTGCTCTTGCTTCACTATAACATCGTCACACATCATCATATTTTCCGGACTCGGTTCACTGACTGGATTGTTAGTTTCCGGCTCAGGACCTGATGATAATTCCGCACTGTCATACGAACTCGGGGCATCACTGGACGTGTCCGACTCATCCATCAACTGTTGCAAAAAATACAATAATTTAGGCCATGGAATAATAAAAAATTCAGATATACAACAACCTTTTCGAAAATATGAAATAGCCGCATTGGTCCCTTGAACTATCTACTACACAGAACATTTTGTCTTCGTTTTATCAAATTCAGATAAAGCAGAAAATAGCATCAAGTTTCCTTCAAGTTTCTTGTATCAACAGCCAGCTGTGAAATCTCGATCTACACTTATTAAGCAACACACTATTATTATCACATAGCTGATATGCAGCAAAGCGTGGACGTAACATTTCCTTCACGAAAACTCCCAAACTCCCAAAAGAAATGTAACATTAAGAAGAACTCAGTGAAAGCCTTCACAATAATAGCTTCAATTTTCATGGCATTAATGTTACTAATGATGAAAAAGAGGCTAACCTCGTCTCGACTTCGCTTCTTTTCAATCTCTTCATCCTCTTCTTCGTCGATTTCATCTTGGTCATCATCATAATCAGTCCCGGATTCGCGATTCCGTTTTCGACTGTTTTCCTGCACGCAAAAGAAAACAAAATAAACAACAGAACACAAACAAAATAAACAACAGAATACGAACAGAATAAACAACAGAACACAAACACAATAAACAACAGAACACAAACACAATAACAGATTCACTGCCCTTTCCCCTCGATCAGCTTAGCCAAGCTACTGAGAGAGCCCATCCTTAAAAAATGCCCCTCCTAACATTAGTTATAAACAGTTGCGCGTCCGGTAAACTTAGACATCTGAAGAGTTAGGCCATGTCCGACTCACGCGAGTCTACTGACACAAGGACTTCAAATCCGATGGGAATTGAAAACCAGTCCAACTTATTCAAAGCCTGAGTTATCTGGATTACGGATTAACAAGATTCAACCGCATGTTGTTAATATAATAACTTTGTCTTCTGTTAGTATTGTATTCAATTTGCATCACCCACGGTGTATTTCATAAACTGTAGTAAGTAGTGTAACCAATAAATTATATCTTGGGAAAATAAGATTACATTACTCAAACGCTAATTTGCTGGTACTACCCCCCGGACCCCCAATCACATTTCATTGCTCACCAATGTACGATGTGGACAAAGCAGGGGTGATGCTGAAAAAGACATACAACCAATGAGACATACCTGACCAGCCTCCTTGAAACAGACGGGACTCTCCGAGCTGTTTGTTGATGGCGAATCGGGCTTTCTTAGAATCCTGCTCAACCGTGCTACAAAAAAATAAACATTAATATTATTATTACTATTATTATATCACAGAGATACATACACAACCGGTCAAAGACTGTGACCTGAGAGAAACAGCAGGTCTCAGCTTTTTAACTTTTAACTATTTAACTTTATAACATTATTTAGCGGGCAATTTTTCGAAACATGGTAAAATTCCTGCGAAGAGAGCCTGTAAATTCTGCAGCAAGCTCATTGCTCAAATAAAACTAAGCATAGTTCTTCTATTGTTTTGAGTAGAAATATCAGCCAGTATGTTCTCAAATACTGGTTATTAAATGCCGGTTTTTACTCCATAAGACGAACTGCGCACAATTTTAAACAGAGACAAAGAGTTATACTCACAGAGACCTAAGCGATAGAATACGGCCTAAATGTGGACAGAGACATAGAGCATCACATACCTTCTTGTATTTCTTGCAATATTCTCGTTCGAACACTGCCATTCGATGGAAATATGGGTGTGGCTGACCTCCTCGTGCGCATGCGTCCAGTGTACGTTAGATCGTCGTCGTGATTTTCAAACGCCGCCTTGAATATGAATGATGGCGGCTCTATGGGGTTTTCTATTGGTCGCATTCTGCCATACTTCTTGAAGTAGATTCGACAAATTTTGCAGACGAGCAGTTTGTCTTTTCCAACGTGGTGCCAATTTGGAGATTCTACGATTACAACATGCTTTGTTTCAACTCACTTCGACATCACCAAATATTCACCAACATTTCGTAAAACTCGCTCCACAAAAACCAACTAATACCCTCAACACAAACGATATCATTGAATATAAGTTCAAAAACAGAACAAAGTAATATCTTACTTGTTTCATAGCAATGTCTGCAAGCGTACAAACTGAAAAAGACAAAATACCAGGGTTACTTTCCAGACAATCACAAACATTTGTTAAATAATCCCAAGAGAAGCAGCTAAACCATGGACACAAGATACAGTAACCATGTGCATAAGAACCAGTAGCGAGGTTATAACAGCTTTCCAGGGTAATATTTCTGCTCAAAACAATAGAAGAAACAACAGGCCACAAAAAGGTTGCATGCAAAATCCACGGATTCTTATACGCGGGCGATTACTGTAACAAGGTCACTTCTGAAAGGTTAGCTTTCAATCGAAACAGCTTTACCCCCAAAAGCAAGTCAAAGACAAGGTGATAATGATAGTTTACATGACACAGCCTCTCTATGGATATAGCCAGCCTCGTTTAAAAACACTGACGTCACAATGTAAATACGACTACCTGAGGTCGCGTTCACTGTCTTCGCTATCCGGTTCCTCTTCACTGCAAGAGCTCAGATCCACTAGAAACAACAAATCATACCATTTACCATATTAGCAGTAGCATTCACAGCATTTAATATGCAACGCCCTGAATCTTCATATCACCCATTGGTGAACAATGTTAGTTTACTTTCCCATACGGGGGAACTTAAACTACATAGTACTACGCAATTCAACTTACAGAATTCGCTGGCAAGCGAGCTCTTGCCTTTTGTTGACCTCGTTTTCCTGGAGAGCACATTATGTCGTCTGCCTCGTTTGTGTGGTCTCGAGTTTATGGCCGTCGGCGTCTTCTTCCATATGTAATAATACTCGACTAGCTCTTTCTGTGCGAAGAAACAAGAAATAAACAAATTAATGAAGATAGCTCAGAGTATTTCATCTTATCGACTTGAGAGTGGCCAGAAGGACGGTAAAAAAAATACCTTACTCTCTAGCTACCAACAGTCAAACACTTATCATATCAACACACAGCCTCGCTCGGATGATAAATCTGACTACATAAACATCATCTACTTACGCTGTCTCGTTTTGGTAGGAGTTCCCTTCGAATTTTATTGAAGTTCTTTCCATATTGCCTCAGGCCCTTGACAAAGAGCTTCTGAAATAAAAACATGAACATTTAAAATCAAAATAACACTTCATACTCGAATTTAGAGCCCAGGTAGCAACCAACAAAAATAAAAAATAGTAATAAACATATGATATACAATAATAATAATATAGAATAATATATAATAGCAATAAATAAAAATTAACAAACCCTATCTTCGTCAGACCATTTCTTTTTGTATATTTTCGGGAAGGGCAACCTGACTAATGATTGTAATGCTTTCGATGTGTCATATTTGCTTTTATGAAGCTAAAGCGAAACAAAAAAAGAAAGCAATTACACAAATGAAATGCAGAAAAATTGAAACCAGCAAATAAGAAACCACTTACATAAAACTTCTCAGACTCACATTTTCAGAAAAAAAGATACAAAAATAATAATACAAAAAATATGGCTGAACCTTAACCCCAGCGCCTTACTGCACCATACATTACTGTGTGATAACATTATCAGATAAGAGTAATTAGGGATTCTTTAGTGTTAGTCACCCCGTAGGTTAATGACCCTCGCGGTAATGGACCTTGAAGCGCCATTGCAATATTTTGACCCAATAGTCCTCAGGGCTACATTTATCAATGCCACTGGGAAGGTGTGCCATTGCAATATATTTCATCCAAGAATCCTCAGGGTAACTTTCTCCACGTTGCTGACAGACCTTCTTAAAATATCGCCTTCAGGGAGTGCTGTCCTTGAAGGCAATATTTTCCTCGTCGCTCCAGAAAAACTGTCTCCTCCTCTCCGTGGATAACACAAATACGCAATATCCTAATCATAATCTGACCCTTGAACTTTCTTGGCATGACAAGAACCTCCTGCTTTTGCCTTCTGTCAATAAATACACAACTGTCTGCCAAGAAACTAATAATAGGCCCGACTGAAGGAGCAAATACGGAAATCCTCCATCATCCACTCAACGTCATCAGTGAACAGTTGCAAATTTAAACCCACCCACCCCAGGCCTATTCACACGAAAGGATGTAACTGCGAATATAATCAATATAGTATTTATCCATGTCTCTATGCGTCGTGATCGGACAGAGCCAAGCGCGCGTCTAAGTATAATCTATGTCGTTCTCAAGTGCGTGAAAACTAGATTGGTACACAGCAAAAAACGACACCCTTCTTTACGTTTTGGAAGACCACAGTATATAGTCCATAGATTACATTGCATCTCATCCACGAGTCAGCTAACTTCGGAATCAACCAATCAGACATCAACATTAGCAATCACATGTTTTCGTTTACGCTTTCCCATTGGCTCGTATTCTCAAACAGCGCATTGTCGTTCCAAAACACATCGCCCAGAAATTAACAGAATTCCTGGCCCCCAATATCATATGACCCCACCGTCAATAGAAATCGCTATCAAAACAAATCAGGATACAGTGGAGCTGTCCAATGTCATAAAAGTACTTTATCCAAGAAAAGCACCTCTTAAACTTTGCTGACATTACAATACAAAATAGTAATGCGATTCATTTCGTGTCTTTTACAAACAAATATAACTTATGAATGAAAGACCCTTGGATCTAGCCTCTAATCCACAAAGCACGTGAAGGATTCGTTGAAAGACAGGTTAAGTATTTTTGACAAGAAAAACTGTGCAAAAACAAGATCTTGCCCGGGCAGATTTGTCTATTTTTGGATAACCGTAATAAATATAAATCTGGAAAGAATCTATAATATAACTGCGGTGATTTGACGATAATAATCAGATGACTCCATCCGAGAGGCGTCGTCATCAATTGTAAGAGTCGCGAAGTAAACCGGGGTGTGGTGAGCGCAGTGAAAACTCGAAACATTGGATGGAATCGAAATATAATTTAATGCCTAGAGTTTCGTGTGTTAGTATCAGATGAAACAGTTTGCAATAATAACATAACATATCGACAACACCCTTCTCAATATTTCCACGAATAGTGTCGCCATCACTCTGTTGTAAGATGGGGCATCTAGTTTTAACTATTGCTGGTTGGTATTATTTGCAGAGTGTAGCTAGATGAATGTAACTGAAGACTCACCAAGTTCATTGAATGGAATGTTGTTGAATCCTCCGATAAAACACTGAGAGCTTTATCCACCGATGCATCATCGTCAACATAGCCAGAGTATGAAGAGATGCTCCTAAACAACAAAAGCAAAAATAAAAAGAGCATTAAAAACTGAACTCCAGATGAAAGGGGCTTTCTTAAAAGAGATTTGGGCTGCCCAGCTAAAAAAGCGACATTGATATCCAGCTGGACGTAACATGGGGCAGGACGTAAGGTGGGGCAGGACCTAATGTGGGGTTGCACTGTGGAATCAGACATCGCAAATACCATTCAACCATTTCTGTGCTTTTTGTCCATTATCGCAGACAAATGATTTTTAAAAAATTATATAGTTTTTACCTTGATGCTCTAATGTACGCCAAAAGTTCCTTGTCCTCCAATTTCGGAGTCCAAACCTATACGAAAAACACAAAAACATTATAGTCACCATTTTCACAAATATGAACTACCGTATATAATTCCCCTCTAACCAATGAAAACAGCGAATGCAAATCATGTGACCAGATAGATCACAAATTGATTGGATAATATCTTAATCTCCAATTTGAACAACCTGGGGATTAAGAAAATTATTCGCTTTCCAAAATTTGTTTTTTTTAAACCAGCTGGTCTCTAAAAGGTATTCCAAACTGGACAAAGAATGTTGTTCGAGCAAAAGTCAAGCTTCACATTTTAAACAGGAGTTCACGAGCTCAAGCCAAGCTCAGATGCATTGACAACTCCTTCTGGACAACAACTTACCAGCTGCTCTGGACATTTTCGTACGTTGCCTTTGAGAGAACGTTGCTGCAATGGCACACATTTCGGCAACTTCACCTAAAAATAGAAGCAATCCCATACTTCATAAACAACACATTTGCATCTAAATGCTGTCTTCAACAAATCACGCAATAGCCTTAGAACCCCTAATAAGACTGACAGCATGAGAAAGACATTCTATTGTCATTGCCTAATCGCTTATAAGATGATCTATAAGATGGTCAATCTATCAGCAATAAATAGCTATATCATCTGCGATCGTTATCATAAGGTGATTACCTGATGATTAGATCCGACACGAATTTCTCCTTTTGTATTGGCCAATCGTCTGGAAAGAAGAATAACAACAAATTCGATTACCTGTTGTATGCAACATGGTTTTAATCAAGGAGTTGAGATGCTTATAATAGTATTAGTAATACAGAGGAGGCTTCGTTATATAGGTTTGGAAGAAGAAAATACCATGATGAATAGTACGAAGAAGATGAAGAACATGATGATGAAAACGATGATAGAAGAAGACGATGAAGGATGAAGATGAAAAGTTTGGTGATGATGAATAATATAATGAAGAAAATGATGATGAAGAATACGATAAAAATGAAATGATGAAAATAATCACAGATGAAAATGGAAAATATGGTGATGATGAAGAATACATTAAAAATATAATAATGAAGATAATGATAGATGAAGATAAAAAAATTTGATGATGATGAAAATATGACAATGATGAAGTATTTGATGTTGATGAAGATTACGATGAAAATGAAGAATATGATGATATCATCACATGGACAAAGTGCGTGCGGTAGACGCCTGCCAGTGCACCAAACTTGCTTAACCACTCATGTAACACACAGCAGACCTCAAAACACTTTTCATCCAAGCCACTAAACCTCAATGACGCAAAAAGAAACCACATGCCGACCAACCATCGCATCTCATAACAACAAACGCATTACGATCCCAGAATGAAACCAGCAAATTCCACAGCATACTACACAAGTCACTAGTTCTCGCCCTGACCAATACAGTGCGTTAATGCCGTAAGGCTTTGCAAAGTAATTTTATAGATAGATAGATAGTGCGGTGACCATTACAAGTGGAACGAGCATAGCCTCTCTCTTTAAGCTGATTGGGCCACCAAAACGAGGCTGTCATGGCTCTAAATCACATTTATTAATCGCAGAGAACAAGAAATTGTTATGAAGTTTCGCGCAGTTTCTCACCACATCACTGTTTCACCCTGGATTCAAGTGATTACGCGGAGTTACAGGATTCGGACAAGCAAGTTTTACTGTCAACGTGGGTGGATTAAACTCCTATTCTTCTTCCTCCCACCCCCTGTCCTTATCGCTACGATAATTTATCCATTCGCTTGTTCATTCAAATGAGAATAAAAAGGATTACACGAAGACAGGATCAAATGCACAAAACATCATGCTTCGACAGCACACGGCCTTAAACAATGATCACCAATTAGATTATACATTACACAAGACAATACCATATACATTATACGACACACACACAAGGCAACACACAATACGACATACATAATAGTCAATAGGAAAACTATTGCTATTGGGTATATAGGAAGAAAGAGGCAAAAGATTCAATCTAGGCCTACAGGGAAAAGATTCAAACTAGGCCTAAAGAAACAACTTTGTGATTTGTATTGCACTCGCCAATATATGTGGGGGGGGGGGGTGCAGAACTAGGGGAGAAGGGAGGTTCAGTTTAATAAATACATTGATTGTAACGCGTGACGATGTGATAAAACTGGCTTCAGTCAGACGAAAAATCGCGGATTGAGGTTGCACGTCTGTCAAAATATCCATACAATGCTGACATTTGCAATTAATCTTGAAAGATTTGTTAACAAAAACACAAGATTGCGGTGATACGGTGTGTCGCGGATAAAGGGCTTTATCTTCCATTCACTTCACGCATCGCGCACAAATGCCGCTAAACCCCTGTTCAGGACATCTCTAATCAACCGGATTAGCTTCGGCTTAACAATCCAGTCATACGTGTGTGTGTATATATTTCCACAACAAAAGAACTACTGTCTGAGCAAGATAAAAGACACGCGCCTCCGTAATAATAACAACACCTTGCTTCGCAGAGGGTTGATGTATAGCAAGCCTTCGCCAAGCGCCGCAAACCAAGCAAAAGCTGCAGTCAGCAATTGTCAGTGTCAACCGACAGTAGCTTGCTGCAGTTTCAATCAACTGACAGATTCCAAGGGTTACTTGGCATATAGGAAAAAGAGACTTAAGCCAGGCCTGTATTGAAAAAGACTCAAACTAAGCTTAAAGGATAAAGAACCCAACTAAGCCTGCAGGAAAAAGCCGAATACTAAGCCAATAGGAAAGACAAATACTAGGCCTATAGGAATTAAGACCAATACAAGGCCTATAAGAAAAAGACTAATACTAGGCCCATAGCAAAAAGACAAATACTAGGCCTATAGGAATTAAGACTAATACTAGGCCTATATGAATCAAGACTAATACTAGGCCTATAGGAAACGGTATAACAAACCTTGAAGAACACCAACTAACAAAAGGAGCGCTATACTGCGAGGCTTTCAAGCAATCAGCGCATGTTATAAAGCTTGGACTACCTTGATTCGGGGTTGTAGCGAAGAATGTAGAACCAATTATCTTCCTCTTCCGTGTACTCTTTCAGTCTGTGTTTTACATCGGAAAACGAGACGACATTGATGTGTCCTCTGGATAAAAGCAAAAATTACATTTACACATTGCAATAACATTGGTCAAACATTAGTCAAATATCGGGCGAAAGTCCTCAATAGGGAACGGGAGCGGGTTGCCAAATTGCATCCATTTTAATCTGAACTGTGGTAAACAAAATTTAAATTTAAATTCATATATCCAATTACACTTCTAGGCTTCTACTTCCAGTATACAAGGGAAACGGGATAATTTCCGTCCCTTTCATTGAATTCTGAAATGTACAAATCTCTCGCGGAAGATCTGAGAAAAAACCGCACAATCGTTAAAGCGGCAAATTCCTCACCGTAACGCCAAAATCGGATACGTGTCAACAGAATCGGAAATGAACAACTCTCTTTCTTTTACCGCGGGGTCTTCAAGAACATGATCAGCGCCTGCGTAAACAAAGTTAATGAGCAATTAAATCATCAATATATGTACTTTAATCCATAAATCTTCTAATTGACGCAAAGCCCCCTCCCCCCCAAAAAAATACTTGGATTTTTGAAAACACTAAATACAATAAAGGATCAAATGCTAAAATTCCGCACAATCTTACCATTTTCGTGATTTCTATCATGAATCAACAGTTGGTACACAGAAGTCGGCACTTCGCAAGGCCGGTAGAACCACGTGACATTGACAAATATTTGGTCACGTTTGCTCTAAGAAAGAAAGGAAATATTTTCACAAATATTGAAGTCAGACATAATTATAATCTACGTCTTGCGTAAATATACAGCTTTAAGCTTGAAAACCATCGATAAATATTTATACCGCAGTTACAAATATTAGGAGTCTGTTAAACCGAGGGTAAAAAGCAATAAAAACCTGTGCCTTGCTGGACAGGGAACCTCCAGATTTTGCCCTTATTTTACATCCAAAAATTTTAAATCCCGGATTAATTTCACATCGCGTGACAGAAATTCAGTTCTATCATTCGTTGATGATACAGAACATTAAAAATATAAAATTCTTGCAATTTATAGTTGAAATACTTTTGTACTCACCCTTCTGATGTCTCGAATTGAGCAAATAAAATATGGAACTTCTGGTCTCTGACTTTCAATATAAACGCAGTCTAAAATACAAATATTTTCATTTCAGAACAAAATATTTTCAACCAGCAAAAACTCAAAGCAGGTTAAATTATTTATTGTGTATTTTCCTTGCTTATATGCATGCCCAATCAAATGTCAATAAAGGTCTGCGTTGTTAGCTACACAGTAATCTATGAAACTTGCTTGAAATATTAGCATTGCATCGCGAGATAGGTTTCATCATCAGTGTTATAAGGTAATAGCAGCGAATTTTTGTTGCAATGCAAGATTTCGCCGGAGTAAAACAAGTTCTGCTTTTTGTGAAACAATGGCGACTCGCTGGAAATTACAGTGTCTACAATGTTAGCTGAAACTTATCTTCCAACACCGTTACAAAGAAAGTTTCACGTAAAAGTTCACCGTATAACAGGGCGTTAATTTCTATCATGATGAATATTAAGAATTTATGTTTGCTCTGTTTACTGTGCAAATTGTTAAGTCCTAATCAATCTTCTTAGCAACACTAATACTAATTTATTTTTCAGACCTGACAATCTACAAATTGGTTTACGTTGAGAAATAACAAAAAAGGTATTAAGGATAGAATAGAATCCACACATTTAAACAATAATCGAGTTATACTGAGAATCCGCTCTTTCAAACTTTTTATTTCGGTGAGATGATAAATGACCCGAGCTGAAGAATGAATCGATCAAATCAAAGAAAAGCCAATGTGTTAATATCACGTGGGACAATTTCGAGTGCATATGGAGCGAATCACGTTGCTTAAAAAAGGGCACGTGACTTACACCACTGCCAGGTTCACTGAATCTTTTCATTCATCGAAAAACAAATTCATTTTCACGAAACGACCTGAGAAAAACAATGACCTGCTCGCACCATCATCCACCCAGTGTGAAAAGATATCATATGTGGTACAATACGTATTTGTGCTCAAACAGAGGGATGAGAGATAAGCATCCGTGGGCTTTGCAAAGTCAGGCCCAAGACAATAAGCTCAACGTTGTCAAATCCATTTTATCGCGTTGTTTTCCTGTCCAGACAACGGCCTTGTGAATTACGAAGGGCCCTATAGGACACTAAACATCTCATTATTACACACAAGAGGGGGTCTTTGCATTCCAATTGTATTAAATCACGCCATTTCAATTTCACAGCCACATTATATACACCCAACGGTCATAAAACGCACCGTTAGCGCAGATAGCGCCATTAACTCCCGTATCAACGCCCCACCTGCACAACCCGAAGTTATATTGCGTACATTTCATTAACTTCTGCATTACGGTTTGACTGTTTACAATTTGCATTTTTCTTCTTTTAACCTCAAATAATATCCACCAGTTTAATTATAACAAAGATCACTTATTACGGCAAATATTTACCACAGCATAACGATAGAAAATCGTGTTTATATTCGTGCACAATTCAACATGAAAAGGATGAATAATTCTGTTTGAATTCAACATCAAGTTTTGTATTGTTCCTGCTCATGGTCAATAGACATTGTAACAGGTTCCTAACACGTGGTGCTCCATAATTGAGGCTTTGAGGGAGAAAAGGGTTGGCAAACCCGGGGGCTGGCTAAAAACGCTTGAATTAACATTTTCCAATGCTTTCGAGCTACTTATACTACTTATTCTTAAAACGTTTGAAAGCTCAGTTAAAATCGGATATGGCTTTGATGGACTAAGACGGATGAAGCATAATCTTTTCATTCAAAGACAATATTGTAGCATTTATATGGGGTAACAGCCATAATGAAGCGAAAAAAATACCTATTCATTGTCGAAAAAAGCCACACGATAATCTCGGTAACTGTATTATAGATTAGCGGGATTTGTGAGCGCCTCGAGGGGGGGTTGCTGGCATACTTCTGCGAAGAAAATGGCGAATTATTGGAATCTGAGAAACGATGTTTACCTCGCAGCGGGCAGACGCATGCAGATAAATTATTATTTTTGATTGCTAAACTTCAGGAAATCTTGCACCGTTCTGCAAAGCGACCCCTGAGCCAACCGTGAAAGATCTTCCATAAATACAACAATTTTATCACGAAAATCGAGATTGTGTGGTATGGAACCAGTTAGTAATGTCAGCAAATTTTTGAATGATAAAATATTAATTGAATTTTATGGCAGGAGGTCGGTAATTCAACAAAACAAAACGGGCTGGATAATTCTTGCTCTTTGTCAGATATTTGTTTGAAAAACGCAGTGCCTAAAGGACGATACGAAATGGGTTGTTTTGTTTGTTATCTTCCTCGCTCTGTTGTACACGACAGTGTGTATACAAAACAGGAAATCTATTATTTAATGATAGGTCTTGCAGTCGCCAATGAAATTATTTGTGTAGACCAAATATAAATGGGCACATGAAAGATTCATTGACCCGCGTTTGTGTTAAACAACAACGATATAGCATGTATGCACGTACCCTATTCATATATGAATGCATATTGGCTTTCTTAAACAGACATTCTGGTTTCAAATTGTTATTTACAACCTCGGTGATTTTCTGCGAGAGACCTTGGTAAACAGACACCTCAAAAACTATAATTTTTTCATGACCAGTGTAAATATTATAAACTTCTCTGAGATCTGAAGAAAAATTTCAAATATGTTCCCACAATAAAACTGAATATATTTTATAAATATTGTGTCATAAACGTGAATTGGGAAGAGAAAATGTCGCACGAAAATGAAAACAAACCCAATAACATGATTCAAGCTCCCCCGGGACAAAAAAACTTCCTCAAAGAAAGCTGTGAAATCTGAATTTCGACAAAGGTTGGTCAGGGAGAATTAGCTTAGTTTTCAAGGCAAGACGTCATATTTTTGTTTGGAAATATTTTTCACATGAGTTTGAAGATCTAAAGATAGTTCAATGTTAATTACAAAAATTTCGGGTCTCCCTGAACGTGATTACAACCGATATCTTTTGAAGCCACAATCAAACCACAAACATGCCATCTGTGGGATTTTTTTGAATTAGTAATTTGCGAGATATTTCACAGACAAAAATCAATTATTTGAGAAGATTGGAGTAAACTGAGTTAAAACGTATATGCACACATTGTTTTAAGCTGATTAAATTTTACGATATATGTGCGGGGTTTTTAAAGACATCACATTTCACTGTTATTCTTCAAAGAAAGGCCCAACCCAATGTTATGAACGTAATTACGATCCACGAACACAAAGTTTTAATCTTATTTTCTTCTGTTTTCCGTTCAATGTTAACGCTTTAAGCATAAATGAAGCATAAATAATCATAATATCGACACAAACATAATATCACTTTTCCTTATGCTGATTTATCTTCCCATTATCATTCGACATCTAGCAAACAAAATTTAGATTATTTTCAGGGTTATTATTGTTCCTGCGTGTCAAACCACGCAATCCGCCACCCTTCCGAAAATAAATTGTTGTGAAGAGCCGAGAATATCATATTCATTAGAATATCAAAATGAAAAACAATAAAACGTTGTTTTAAAATGTTCCAGGCAGAGATTCTGTTCCACTGCAATAAAAAACTATCAATTTATAACATAAAATTACGGGTGGCAAGTTTTTTCTTTTGGTATTTACGAAATTATGTTTAATCTCTGGACAGACTGAAAAAAAAATATTATCTTTTTTGTATTCGCCTACTCAATATGATATCACAGATTTATCCTGTCAATACTTTGTGAATATATTTCGGGAACTAATTTTTTTATAATTCATCTCAGATAAAACAGATTTGTGAATATTAACGCCTACTATATACCATTGTTGAGTGAAATTCTTTCCCTGAAGCATTTTTATACCGAAAAATATCGAATTGTGGACAATTACCACATTTCAGGCTTCTACTTTATTAATTTTGTTTAGGGCGCAAACTGGGGCTAACACACAAGAAAGCTCGTTGTGTACAAACACATATTGGACATGTAGCATAACCTATTCACACTTAGGCCTTCCGCATGCGTGTTTGAAACGAACTCAAAAACTGCTATAATAAATCAGTAAAGACACGAAAAAATATCCCAACTAACCTCCAGCGCGATAAATTATATTTGAAACCTCACACCATGGCAATTCCTCTCCTTTTTGATTAGATTTCGTGGATTTTCCCATACATTCAGACAAATTTGCGTTTCCTTTTCGTCCACATTGTGTGCTGTTCGTAAAATTTTCACTAACTTTGTCGGATTTTATCTCGTCTTTGTCACTGCTTTCTGCCTGATTTTCGCTGTTCATTATTGTTGAAGATATCAGAAGAATAACAAACTAAATGTTCCTTGCTTTTGATTGCCTTTACTCCGTCTGAAATGCCAAGAGAATCACAATTATTCGATAAGCTTGACCTGTTTTAACGCTTTGTGCGTCTGTCAAAGAGTGTTAAATTTCAACTTCACGGTTCATCAAAAAAACTCGAAAATTAAACCCCCATAATACTCATCAAAAAGTCTGATAAAATCAAAAGGAAAAACAACTCATATGACTTTGAAAACAGCCTAGTTTTACGGTGTTTTATCGCAAATAAGTTAAGTTTCAAAAAACAAAACCATGGGCCGTGCTATATTCTCGTGTTTCATAAACATAGGATAATTTCGTAAAGAACTCAGAGAAGTTTCCTACAATCCTTGGAAAACACTTGAGAAAATAACAAGAGATATTAGATATGAAAATACCTCATCTAAAGTTGATTTAATGGATAAAAAGTGAGAGTTTAAGTATAAGTTATACAATGTTATAACTACTTTTCGAGTCGCGATGCAACTAAAGCAAACCAATCTTAAACTTCAAAGTGTATGAACTGATAAATTTTCTTGAAAACGCTGATAAGCAGATGGTGAATAAAGCTCAGTTTTCTTAGGGCGAATAGTAAATAAAATCGTTGAAAACAAAACAAGCTTACCTGACCAGGAAATTTAGGAACAGCTCATAATTCTGCGACAGGACTCTTATATCAGTCGAGCATAGTTCAGTCGCCTAATAAATAAAACGACTCGACAGTTATTCTTCAGAAGAATCTTTTATAATATATTTTCGATTGATTGATATTCTCGAGCGGAGGATAATTGTAGTCCCTGCAGCTATAAACACGCTTTGAAGTGAACTTCGTGATAATGATAGCGAAGAAACCACGCTTGTTGCATGTCCAGCTGCAGTTAAAATAACATGAATTGATCGCACGAAAAATATGCCAATCCTTAAGGCAAATACTCACAAATTCACACGTAAGACTTCCGAGATTATTAAATTAGAAAAAGTTGACGTGAAAAAACGCGAATTTCCAACACCAATGAGTTCTCATATATCTGCACCTTTCTCTGCCTAAGCACATGCTAACACATTATCGATGAAAAAATGAAATTCGCCCTCGGTAAATAACGAAATAATGTAATCTGAAAAATACAGCCGCACGGCAGACAAAAAACTCAAAGTTTTATTTACTCTTTGTCAACCCTTAACAATGAATTAATATTGTCTTCTCTTATCCGTTTCTATTCAAATATACAATATTAACGGCCCAGGAGCCAGTTTTTCTGTCGTCAAAAACCAAGGTGTCGCCCCATGCGGTGGCAAAAAATAACGGGGGTCTTGTATATCAAAATTCTTTTATATTTAATAATATATCTTTTTTAACTTCTTTTTCACACTGACATTTTTAGAAGCAAACATCATCATTTCAACATGACAATAAACAGTCGATTTCTGACCGTGAAAATACTCTCGTAAATTTATGTTTTCCAAACACCTTTCAATTTTTTTCATTTAGTTCCACTGCGTTTATATGAACAGAATGTAATGTAACAAAATCATTGCATGTTTTTGGTGGTAAATATTACGTGGTTTGAAAAAATAATGTTCTTGAAAACTAGCTGGCTGATAAACAACATTTTTGTTATCCACAATGCGTTATCTTTTACGTATGTAACGTAAAAGCTCAGGAAGACATTACAATCATTTACTTATATTTTACAAATTAGTGAAATATTTTCTAATTATCGTCAAAGGACCGTTTTTAATTTTATTGCCAAGAACTTCAAAGGGGGTTTTACAAATACAATGCCGTATTCACGTTTATTTGAATGCACGATAATGTGAATGTTTTCGGTAATATAATAATTATTTGAGTATCAGCTGCGAGTATTTCAGCTTTGTCTTTCAGGGCCTAATCACATACAGAACATGCGTGGGAAGTATGAAAACCCCATCAAGTACTTTAGCTCAATAAACAACTTGAAGCGTGAAAACGTCCATCTTTTCTCATCAAGCATTTTTTACATTCACCTCGTCCTTTTAATTATCTTAAAAATATGATTTGCCTCTAATTTTTATTTTTCCTCAATATAATTTCCCAAAACGGAAACTTATATTATTTTCACTGCATTTATTGCTCTTCCGATAACAACTGCATTAATATTCTGGTTGTTCAACAAAATATTTCACATTTAATATGCTTGAGCAAACTTACCAAAGCACGAGATAAATGAGTATCTTGAGATTAGCATTATAATTTCTTGTTTTTAATAAATAAAAGCATTTACTTATGAGCAAGCAGGTTTCTTTGTCAAAACCAACCTGCTCGTGGCCTGATCACAGACAATGCAACCGCCTTAGCATTACATTGCTAGTCTTCTATTCAATGTAAACTATTTTCTTTGTTGATACTTGAAAGCTACGGGTCCCGCTTTGCTTGTCCTATGTCGTGAAAAATTATGTATTTTGCCACAAGATACCAAATATAGTCTGTCCTTTTCTTCAAAAATAGCCAACAATTGAAATGACAAAAGATATAACGGTTATGTAATTTATAAACAAAATTGTACATCTGTTTCTTAAAACGTGCATTTTCATGTGGAAATGTTTTAGCGTTGCAATTTTAAAGAACCAATTATTTTGAACAATTTTGACTTCTTTCATATGTTTACTTATGTTTCATGTGTTTACTTTAAACTTTAAAATGAACTTCAATGGTGTTTATTCTTGTTTCAATCGCAATTCATCAGAAGGGAAAAAGAATTAATATTTAAAGCCAAAAGTATTCTCTAGCATTGTAATTCTCTTTGTGAGAACTCAAAAGACCATTAGACTTTGAGAATAAGAATGCAGTAAAGACTTCTTTTGCACAATGGGTTGCATAATTTGATTTTTAGGCTATGAATGCATGTAATTGTTCAATATAATGTTTTGAATTTAAGTAAGGTTGCGTGAAATAGATGCTAAAGTGGTTTTATGAAAACGAATTTCCACAGCCGGTTATGGGATACCTGGTAAACAGAGTCCAAAATTTAAGAAACTTTTAGAACTACGAAAAATAATTAAGAAACTTTTGATGTTATGAAAGACCACATGGTTGAGAGAAATATACACGATTGTTGTGAAAAATCGCACATTGGAACAATTAACTGTGGTTCGACGTAAAACTTCACCACGATTCTTTTTGATAACAAAAATGGAAGACTATTTTAATTTTTATTGACAATTCATATTGAAGGGTTTTGCTTGTAATAATCCTGATATTTTGCTATGTCCATGTTTTTATTGCTTTAACAACATTTTCCTTCGTTCAATAAAGAGATATTGGGTACTAAACTGTAATAATAAATAAGAAACTTTTACTATGGCTTGGCGCTCAGCAAGGATCTTATTATAAATTAAAACGTTGATGCCACAAAGTGCAAGATAATATGTAAGTGGTAAATAAACTTGCTTGCAAAGTGGAAGAAAATGGAAATGAAGGAATAAATAATTCTGAGCGAACGTGTGAAAAGATATAAAACAAGAAAGGGAAATCAACAAAGTAGTTACTGTGTAGAGTTGACAAGACATAATGTGGTTCCACTCCAACAGACCATAACAAACAAGTTGGAAATTGATCAAAGCAAAAGAATATACCTGTGTCTGTTAATTTTCGAACTTCTTCGATTTAAGTCGAAAGTTGCTATGGCAAGGACATTAAATTTAAATGGTGTTTTGACTGGCACTGTCGTTTACCAGTTGCAGGTATATATCTTCAGAGAATTCTCTTCCCTGCCATGGTCATCTCTTATTGTTTAGTGGCAAATAGAAAATTTAAAAGCAAATATCTCTGCTCGTTTTATTTGAATTAAACAGATGTGCTATTGAACCCTCATGACGTTATATAATTGCATTGAGTTTAATCATCACACGTTTATCAAGGTGTCGTCATTGTCTTTTCTAATTGCTGCGGTGATTAAACTTCTTTATTAAATTTTTATTTTTCATTCTTACTACCATTATATTCAAACAAAACTAATATTAAATTGTCGAATTAATGTTTACCTCAGCAAAAAGTTCCACTCTGAGATTGAAAATTGAAACAACAACAAGCAAGCTTTGTACGAAAATCGCTATAAAATATTTCTTTCTTTCAAGGTTTGTCAGCTGGCTGAATATCCATTGCGTCGAGATAAAATAATGTAGCATTATATGGGTTAGTTTAACTCAGAAAACCAGAGTTAAAAGTTGCGTTTACACTAGCAAAATTCCTACCTGCGTCACATATAACTCGGAACAAAACCAGGTTAGTTGGTGCATGGTGTAAAAAGGGCCTTAGAGAAATGGTTGAACAAATGCTCTATTATTCTTCGACATAAATTATAGTCGACAATTAAAGCAAGCAACCATGAACAATGGCACCGGGTTACGAAAACAATTGCAATGAAAATCACACGCCCTTCTAAATAACGTTCGTTTCATTTCTATCGAAAAATCCGTGCATCGCAGCGTCGCATTGAATGGAATGACGTAAGCACAGCCTCATTTTGACGAATAAAGGAGGCATGAGGTCGAGGAGGGTAGAAAACATCAAAACTGGAACTTTTCGTTTTTCCGAGGTTTCTCACAAAAGAAGAACAAAGAATGATCTAAGTGCAAGATTGAAAACTTATATGAAGATTGAGGCTCGGTAAAGGTGTGTAACAATTTCCCGCATAAGTTCCGACGTAGAAAAATCTATGTCGTAAAAAATCTACAACCTTTCATTGACGGAGGGCACATTACAGAACAAAGATGACAAGAATTTATCAGTTTCAAACGATTCTGATCGAATTATATCGAAACAAACATAATTTTCCTTGAATCCTTCTACTTCTACCTTATCTATAAAGTTTCTAGCCAACAATACCATACGTCGTTATTGGTCCATTCAACTGTACAACAATCCAATGATAACTTCTAAAGTACCACGTGCTTCGCCCAGAGTAAATCGAAGCTCCTCCACATTGCTCCCAGTCGGCTGGTCATCTTTCAAAATGACGTCAAGACGCTCGATCGCATCCCTGACCGCATTGAACTGTGGGATGGCAGATTCATCAAGCTCTTTCACATTGACTCTGACGTCACTGACCCCGTTTAAAATGATGCTGCGCGCTTCCCTGAACGACCGCAACGAAGGATTACCTTGCGATAATCGCTCCATCTCCTCCGCAGTTTCATTCCACCTGTTCACGGTGCTGTGCAGTTCGACGAGAGACGTTCTGTGCGCAAGCATCTTGGTGATTTGTTTCTGCCGCGCTGTTGTTGTAGCCTCAATCTCGTGACGTCTGTTCAAAAGGTTTATGGATGCTTCTCTGTGTTTCTCCATGACCTAACCAGTCACTTATGGTTCCTGAGAAAGATTATCATCATTATCATCATAATCAACATCATCATCATCATCATCAACATCATCATCATCATCATGATAATCATCATCTCCTTCTTTGACTCTTGTGTCAAACTATACCATGATATTTTAAGTTTATATTTCCACGACATTCAAGTCCAGTTTTATGTGTCACCACCATAACAGAAGAAAAAACCCTAAAAATCGAATGAAAGACCAACCTTTCAGTATCCTGAATTCTTCCTTTCACAACTAACAATTATCAAGTTATCTTCAACCCAAACACAGCCAGCCTCCAGTGTTCAGATATTGTCCAAGCTGGCACTCGAGGAATAACAGATTTCTCCACAAAACCTGCCTTTTTTCGTCTTCAAACACCTCTGCATTTACCGACAACCAGCAGCCGAAATGAATATTTTTGTGTGGCATTCATTTTTAATAAGCTTCTGTCAGCATGCAACCATTCTGCAAAGTGCATTTGGCATTTTGCTTCATGTGAATCGCATGAATATGCCATTGGTAATTAAAAATGTTCACCAAATTGATTCAACAGTTTGTTGTCTATTTAGCAAGAGCTTCAAATGTAAACAATATGTACAAGCAATAAGTAAACAAGGACTTGTCCTGTTCAGCATCGTCTGTTCGCTATTGCTTTCAAAACATATCTATGTGTCTTTAATAGCTTCCACAGAATGAAAATTTCTTTCCATGGTGTTTTGGCCTAGTCTTTAAACTGTTCAAAAACTCTATATCTTGCTCTGTTATATCTTGAGCTATTCTAATTCAACTTTCCTTCTCCTAACAAGAAGATATTTTTAACTTTAATGTTCCACAAAATGTTATAAACTTAATGTTATACAGCCAAAGAAACCTTGAATCAGACAGCAACACATAAATGAAATTATTATAATCTTATCAAACTAATGCAATTTCTGAAAAACAGTTATTTCACATTATAAAGTTTCATTTACGAATGAGGTATACAATGTTGCATAAAGCAAGGCCAAAATTAATTGTTACTCGAAAATTCTATTCCTCAAAGTGAAGGTCCAAAATAGCATTCGCAGATCCAGTCAACCGGCCAATCAGCTGTCGCATTTCCTCAACCCACATAGCATTGTAGTTGGCTTCATTTTGCAAGACTTTCGAACACACTTTCTCCAGGGCTTTCATTACATCCGACACGAGGCTAAAACACGGAATATCCGATTCCATCATGCTCGTGTAGGATTTCTGAAAGGCCTCTCTCTTAACCTCGGTCAGTATTTCATTGCAGACAGCCTTGACATCCCTCACGTACGGCACGCCTTGATTATTCCTATTGGCAATCTTGATTCTCTCCGCCCAGGTTTGCAGCTTCTCACACAAACACAACAAGTTAGCTTTGTCCCTTGAAGCAGTGTCCAACAACGCTTCAACTTCCTTTAGACGTGTCTCTAGGCCACTTTTTTCGTCTCGAAGTTTCTTTATCGATTTAGCAATGTTTACATTTTGTTTCAATCCGTTGCATTTGCCTACGACTGTATCATCAACACCACCGACGCTACTCAACTGCCCGCAATCCTCACTCCCGTTCATTGCTTCACTTCAAACTACTTTCAAGTTTATAATCACCTTTCGCTGTTATCAGCTTCACTGTTTCTGCTCGCTATTTTCTGCTCACTCTGTCACGATGAATATCAACCAATAACGTCCAGTTTAAAGCGAAAAAACAGTGCATATATTTTCTTTGACACGGCACCAGAAAGCATGCATCATTCATCATTCAGAGAAAAATCAATTTATATAGAATATCCCATTTAAAGAAGATTCTAATAGATTGAATTCACTTTGATGAAGAAACTGATCTATTATTCATAACGATTTATGAAGAATTCCTTCTCTCGATTCTTTTGCAGGTTACATTTACATACGACCTTTAATTGGAATAACTTTTGGATTGACTTGAAACTTGCCGAAGAGCCAAATTAGTAAACATGGGAAAACAAGAATAATAATAGTCAACTCAGATTCAGACTCAGATTCAGAATAATTCAGATTCAGAATAGTCTGCGGTGACAGTGAATTCTTAGACTCAGATTTGGGCGGTCCTTGGGAGACTTTATGCGTATCTAACAGCTCTATCAATTTCAGATTTATTATTTATTTTCTAATTAAATTCATCTCGATATAATCTTAAATCTGTTGCGAGAGATGCTTGCACTTGATGGAAGAGTCTGTGACCGAGCTTCGCATCCAATCAACGCTCAGTATTTATGACATGTGACCGGGATACGATAACCCTATTGGTCCTTTCTCAAAGCTCATGCAATCATACGCACAAATCAAGCATCAGTTTGGCAACTTCAGCATGCAAGTCCTTAGAGCGTGGAAATTACGAGCATTCTCTGCATGATAAACAAGACATTCCTTTAAACCCTTAGAAAACCTCCTTGAAACCCTTACCGAACGCTAGGGTCAGTTCGCAATGAAATCTAAGCTGCAAATAACCTAAACATATTATTTCAATCATGCTCATCACGTTGCAACAATTTCCAGCTCTCTAGGACGACTGGTTCAAAAGATATAGTCGTTCTAAAAGCACTGGATATCCATTTGCTTTTTGTCAGTGATATTAACACTACTGCACACTAATTGCACATGAATCCATGTTATTACAGCTGAAACAAAGTAAAATACACATGCATTTGCTTGTTTTCAGTGATATTAACATTACGACCTCCTCATCAGGCCCCTTTAGATCGCCACATAACTCCAATGTATCTCAGTTACTTAGCGAGCCCCTGACGTAATCAGGAACCTCTGTAACATAGGGGCATGGAGGTGGATGGAGGTAGATTTGAAGAGATAAGGGGTAGCTTAGTCAACATGCTCTGAAACATTGAAGGCAACCTACTCCGAGTGTCTTGGTCCAGATGATTCTGGATATAAAATGGGCTATAAAGAGGCTCTCTATAAAGTTTTCTTTTTCAACAGGATTTCCTTATAGATAAGCCTCGCAGTGTCAACGGAGGCCTTTCGCAAACACCCAGGATACAAAGAGAGAAAATCACGGATTACTGCAGTGCAAGCAACACATTATTGGCAATTTCTAACTACTGTACGATTACCCCGCAACACTCTACGAGCGTGGGCATGCAGTTAGCTGGATCAGACAGTAAACAACGACAACAAAACCTGCATATTTCTCAGGTGAACAGCAGAACAGAAGTTTTACCCACAGCTTTTCGCATATCAAATATTAATTACGTGTAATTATGCCGCGAAAACAGCAATTTATCGAGTATTTATGCATGAATACGGCCACCTCATGATGTTCGGTTTATCAAAATCCTTTTAACGCAGCTCTGTTTGCTTGAAAAAGTCTTATTCAACAACTGCATTGATGCTAAAAGCAAGAACAAGAGGTTGCTAGCTGTTAACGAACGCGCTGAGCACAACAACACCACGCAGCAGCAAGCAACTACGAAAAGACAAACTTTAAATCACTGTTTGAAATCTGTGCTTGAAGAAAGGTGAGTATCGGTGTTTCCTAGCAAAATCAGGTTGATAAAATTTGTTTCAATTTGATTACTCATTTTTGCAGCTGTCGTAGTTCAGGGAGTGAATTAAAACTGGGTGAATTAAACGGCAAGAAAGTACAAGGCTTTCTGTTTTCATGAGTAAAAAGCAAAGTTTTAACTAATAGGGCATCCAGATCTGCGTCCCTTGGGCTGAGATCAATATACAAAGAGTATGAAAATGGAAAAATGAACTGTAAAAGGTTAATTTCTGTGCAGCATCAAGTTCCGAGACTAATCCATGTTGCTTGTTGCAGCACATCTTGTGATTTCTTTCCCCTTATATATTCAACAATAATCCAAGACAACTCAAAAAAATATTTTCTCTCGTTTGCAGTCAGATTTGCAAGGAAAGATGACCTGTGTTCGAACAAATCTTTTCAAAATCTAGTATTTGGACCTATAGTCTGAATGCCATTAAAATCTCGTATTTTATCAATCCATAGGATGCCAACATCGAGTGCAGCAAACGGTATTGAGTACCCTGCTTCTTCAAGACGGCAAAGCTTGAAAAGTGCTGAAAAAAATGGCAAGGTGACAGTGCAGGACAGAAAAGTGCTCAGAAGGAGCTCCAATACCCAGGATGCACAAGCCACAGAGGATGTGAACGGAAATAGCCCAGCAGTGGGTAGGGATATCTTTTTGTGATTTTAACACCATTATCATCATAACTAAATAATTATCATCATAATCATCACAACATTATCAACATCATAACTCGCTTTTCCTCAAGCTTTCTCTGTTACTTCAGATAACAACCAGCCTATTGACACGAATCAGAATCTTCTGGCAGTAAAGCACAGACGTCGAACGACAAGAAGAAGATCCAGCACATCAGGTACTTTGCTGAGTCGCAACGAGGCAGATCAAAAAGGTGAGTTGTTACCATGGTGCATTGCCAACGTGATTAATTCATCGGATATTTGGAGTAGCAACCATAAATAATTCCCATGAGATTTTTCATTGTCTCAATCTAAATCCCATAACTCCCTTTTCACAGCAGATCCTGGCAATGGCAACATAAAGCAACGTCGATCGTCAGTCTCGTCTTCAAACCCGCCCTCACCGAGACGAGGCAGCATGACGTCTCCCTTTCCATCACAGCCACTGCAGTCGCTTTCACCAAGAAGGCTCAGTTCAGGGATGAAATTCACAAGACGAAATAGCAGTACCTCTGCAAGCATACTCAGTCTAACAAATAAGCCAGGTAAGTAAAATCTCAGCAAGATTTGCTCCTTTTTGATGTCATTTGTCAAATGTTGCATCATTATGATTTTGTTGCATCATTGCTCTTACCCGATAGTGAGAGAAGTAACGTCTCAAAACGTCGTGCTCATAAACACTTCTGTTTATGAAATGATAAACGTATGTTATTATACCATGCCATCTTCCTGACTTTGAAGTACTTCATGTAAACTCCACATTTTGACCCTAAAATGTCAAATTCTCCTCAAATCTATTTCACTCCCTAAAGTATTCGCCGTACAGATTTTCAGCTGGAGTTGATTACACGTGCACAACTGAACAACTATATCCCAATACAAGCCATGACCAGTACCTCACCTTACTGCACCCTCCTAAAAGATCAGCCAATTCCATTGACATCACTATGTGAATAGAAACAACACCGGGGGTCTGCATAAACCAAATGAAACCAATCTCTTCTATCCTCTATCTCAATCCCTTTCAGATGTGTATTTCCAGTTCCCGGCTCAGCGGCCAAAGTTGCATGAGTTTAACAAGAACAACTATTTAAAAGGAGGCCAAATGATGGGTGACATGAGCTCAATTCGCTGCTTGGAATTCGCGAACGAGAAAGACGGAGAAGAGAAGGAAAACATTGACAAGAAACTTGTGAGAGTCAAAGAAGAGCGTAAACATCTCGAAACATTGCAAGCTGCTGTGTTTGATTGGATTCGATTGTTAAAGGGAATTCATCGACTAAGTAAAGGGGTGCCATTGATTCGATCTATTACGAGGGTGAGTTCTTTGCCTCGCTTCAATCCAAGATTTTAAAATCTGATACTATTGTCTCTCTCTTCTTTTACTAATTAATTCCCTTAATCATGCGGCACCATGTCTTTAAAATTCCTTTCCAAAATAATGTCTGCAACATAAGTGCTTCACAACTAGCACATAATACATTTTAATGTATTATCTCACATGAAGTAATGAAGTAATGAAGTAAATTTTACCCACAGTTTTCTACTGACATAATCCTGTTATGTACAGCTTGCTCAACTGTGAACAACGTATGAAACAATTTTCAATGCTATGCCCATTTTATTTAACTTTCTTTCCAAACAGCTCCATCAGCTCACATTTTCAATTAAATTTTCTGCCTTCTTTGTCTTGTACTTTATCCTTTTTCTATCCATACAAAAGAGAGCCTTTCAATTCTCATGGCAAGAGCTGAAAGACGATTTTTCAACTCTTATCGTCCACATACGCTCCTGTCAAACTCCCAACCTGCATTAACTGCCTTCCAACACAATACCACTCTTTTAGGTGTTGTTGCCGCTTATTACCACGACACCTCCCTTGCCACACGTTCGCCTATTTGCTACTCAAACCTATTTCCTTTCGCACGTCAAGGTTTGCCTCGAGATGAACAAACTCTTTGTCCTCAACTGCGGAGCGTACGGTGCAAGCCTTCTGGCGCTGCGCAGGTGCCACCTGCCAACTGTCAATCAAATTGCAGCTGATATCGAGGTATTGCGGTTCATGATTGAAAAAGGTGGACGCATGCTTACTGCCGTCGACGGAAAGTACTTGGAAGACATCAGAGAGCTCTTGGGCAGGCTTGAAGGGACCATATCGACAACCTTAAACATGTTTTACTGATTTCGTTAATTTAAAGTGCACGTTTTTTCACAAGAAACCACTTTATAAGAAACTTACTAGTAGAATTTGTGTAAAATTACAATTGATTCTTTTGTTCTATTGTTTTCCTTAACAATAGAAAACAATAGAATTTAAGAAACTCTTACTAATAGGGTTTGAGCTAGGTTTCTTATCAAATAAAAAACGTGTATTGGCTGGCAGTGTAATAATTGGCAAGTGTCTTCCTTAAAAGAAACTTGCTCTGTTTTATCATTGATTTTGTTATTGACTTTCTTCGTAACTAATTGTATAAGGTGATGATTCATGTATTGGAAAATTTAGTATTCAGCAAATTACTTGTTATACGTAATCGCCCTCGGCTAGTTGTAACAGGCTTGTTTTCGCCCCTGACAAATGAAAGCATTGAATCGCTTGCAGCAAGATTATGTAAAATTTCTTGCAGCCAATAGTAAAAAACATGCGCCAAAAACATCTGCCTTGGTGAGCCATCACTAGTTACCTGGCAACATTCAGAATCGCCCACAGGCAAAGGTAAAAAGCCCCAGAATCGCCGGGAGCCAGAAAAATCTAGTATCAAACGATACCAACTAGTATATGACTTCTGTAGTCAGAAAAAATATATTAGTGTTTGCAAAAAAGAATCATGCGACGAATTTTCAATAGCATAGCATTGATATTGTTGCCCGCCCAAAGCAGCCCCCTCAAACACAGAGGAGTTATGGGTAGGGTAAGTTTGGAGTACTGAGAGATCATTTTCATTGACAATGTAAGGAAGTTCGCAGGAGAGGCTCAAATGATTAAACTATCCCCAGTTGAAACAGACAGATTGAACAAAAACGAAACTTTTTTCATTCACACTGCTGAGCTTTTTAATTCGCAAATTTTACTTACTATGTTTCTCTTTGATTCTACATTTCTTGAAACATCTCTCTTTCTACTCTCCCGCCTCAGCATTTGTTGCAGCTCTTCTTGCAGTGAACCAGCATGTAGTTGGGGTTTTTCGAGCATTCTCTAATCGAGGCCCAGTATGAACAATTGCTATCGTTGTCAACACACTGAGACGAGGCTACAAGGAAATACACACGATGAGTTGTTTTGTTAGACTCTCTACATTGAGTCCCTGCAACTGACTTATTTCAAAACCGGGACAAAAATATTTTGTTTCGGTTTCATTATTTCTTAAATTTGTCATGACACGACCCCCTTACAAGCAAAGTCCAGAACAATGATCTGTAGGGATGCCAGTCTG
Source organism: Sanderia malayensis (assembly GCA_013076295.1). Lineage (NCBI taxonomy): Eukaryota > Metazoa > Cnidaria > Scyphozoa > Semaeostomeae > Pelagiidae > Sanderia > Sanderia malayensis. The sequence goes on along the minus strand of RQOL01000824.1, from coordinate 1,404,656 downwards.
CTTTGCAGGGTCGGCGAGATATTTAAGATGAAGTAAAACCCACTTGACCAATCAAAATCTCGCAATTTTAAATTTTGCCCTGTGAATAGAGCGCCAAAAAGTTGTTGCGTTGTTCCGTTGACGAGCACAGGAACGCGATGCATTGGGTCTAGGTTATAGTTAATAACGTCACATTATTGAATTGAGTTATTCAATTGGACGTTAGATGGAGGTCCCAAGTGTGGGGATTCCACTGTACTGACATTAAGTAAAAAGTGGAATCCTCATGTGACGCTATTTAAGGAACTGCAGCTTACAGCATGCGTTGCAACTTTTCTTGCAATTAACCAGCATCCAATCAGGATTCTTCTGGCATTCTCCACTGGAAGCCCATGCAGCACAATCACCATGGTTATCAACACAAGATCCTATTAAAAAATATAATCCTCACGTCACAGAATGAATCTATGAATGCATGAATAAGAATAGCTTGCTAACCAACTAGCTAAAATAGTGGATAAAAGTCCTGGAACACTTAAAATTTCTGCACATTTTCACTCATGTTTTATCTCCCTCTTTTCCAGACACCTGAAAATTCATTTTAGACTGTGATCACGGGGGGTACGGTGGACAAAAAATGTTTTAAGGGGGAGTAAAGGATCAAATAGAGCCCACAGAAAACCAAATTCACTTGTAAATATCATTTGTATCGCATTTTTCAGGTGTTCCCAGGACGTTTGTCCACAATTGCATGTAATTTATGACAAGCTCTGTTTTTCAACTTCAAGGTTTACAGTCTATGTGGTTGCTAATGTGAGCCTAAGTTAGTTTCGCCGCTATCAGAACACTAACAATAAGCAAACTTCGCAATCATCTTTACAATAATTACTCTTATTATTAACATTAGTGTTACTCTCTTTAATTATTGAAGTAGTAATAATAGTGATTATCATTAGAGCGACATGGTTGAACCTGGGTGCAACTATGTCACTCAGCAATACCAAAGATCGCTGCATAAAAAGTGACAGCAAAGACAGATATAGCATGACGTCACTTACCTCCTCCTCCGCCACCACCACCTGTTCCTCCGCTACAGCTGTACAACTTGTTTATTTGCCTGATATCAATAGTACTGAACCCGACTCTCTGGCCTAGCTTTCTGTTTGGATCACTCTTGGCAACAATTGTTGCATAACCGTTGGAGCTGAATGCTGTTTTATGGTAATGCATAACTGAATCGAAATCATATGGCTCTCCATAGTAACTGGCTTCGTGAGCTTGGTACGTTTGGAAGTTGTAGCCCATTCCTAAGGAATACAAGATTCAAAAATTAGATACAGTATACAGATACAGTAACAAATATACAGTAAAGCACCGTGTATAAAAATCAATGCGTTAAGAGCTTCTAGAATACAGTCAACTCTGTTTAATTCGAACAGCCTGGGGAAGCATAAAAATGTTCAAATTACAAAAAGTTCGAATTAAAGAGGTTTGTTTTACAAGAGTTGGTTCATTAGTGATCCTTGAAGGGACGGGGAATTTCGTTCGAATTTCATAGAGTTCGAATTACACGAGCTCGAACTATGCAGATTTGACTGTAATACTTATGCTCCCGTATATTTCAAATAAGAGTCCTCTTTTGTAAGGTGGGTTCTTGATTAGACGCCTCCTCCAATAGACGCCTTTTTTCAAATCACATATATCACATGTGAATCACTGGAATCATTCAATTCAATACAAACTTACCACTTTGAATGTTATTCCAATATATAGTGACATATTGATCTCGGTCAAGTCTCGACTGCTCATGCCAGAACCCAATAGCATGCATCATTTCGTGTATCACGGTGCCTTTGTTTTCGCATCCATTACCAATCGAGATATCCTGGACTCCACCCGACACGCCAATTTGAGAAGAACACCTTTAGTACAACATAAAATAACTTTAATCATGATGAACAGGACAAACTAGCAAAGACACTAGAAACGTCGCATTTCGTCTGAAAGGGTGTGAATAGTATACAGGACCCCAAACCTGAAGGGGCGCCCCAAAAGATGTCAAATGACGCACAATTGGCATCATTATACACCGTTGTCATTTGCCCCCCATAGATGTTCTTGGTAGGTCTGAAGGCATGTATGGATATTAACAAGACATACGTAGAATTTGGAACACTGGAATTATGGAATCTGTAATAAAATGGCACTCCATAATTTGAACATTCCGTACTGTTTCTTTATTCAAATGCTGATATTTTTCTTGCAACTAAACCAGTAAGGTGCTGGGTGCATTCACCATACTTGGCACTGTAACGGAGGAGTTACAAGAGCTCGATGCATTTCAAAAGAGGAGTGGTCGCAATTAAAGATGCTTTTTGGACCAAGAAAGAGAGCAGAAACTTTGTTTCTTCCTTTCGAAAGTCAGTAAATTAGGGCCTGTTTATATGGAGCCGAGTTACTCGGCTTCCCGAGTTACTCGTTAAGCCGAGTTACCCGCCTTGTATACAAAATCAATGCAATCCCGGGTGAGTGTTTATATGAGACAGACGAGTAACTCGGCTAGCAGGGATCCCGGCAAAACAGCCGAGATCTCGGCATATCGAGTAACTCGTTTCTGTCATATAAACGCAAATGTGCCGAGTTACTCGGCTAGCCGGGACGAATTCGGACATAATTCGCATGCGTGAACTGTTAACCAAACCACATTGTTAACCAAACCACCTCATGTAACAAACACCATTCTAAAAGTAACCTGGCCACCCGAGTAACTCGGTCTCATATAAACAGAATTCAATTTTCATCCCGCCTTGCCGAGTTACTCGGGAAGCCGAGTAACTCGGCTCCATATAAACAGGCCCTTAGAAGGGTTGAAGAGAAAGGTTGCAAGTATAAACTCATCCCGCATTCGCATGATCACATGATAAGAAAGGTGGGCGTTTCAGATCACGTGATTCGATTTGATGTGAAATTCTGTCACGGAGGTTGCCTCCAACATGTACAAAGTGATCACGTGCAAAGAACATTGCATTGAAACAAAGTCCACAGCTGTAAATAAACAGATGCAGTATTTCCTAGTTTTGCAATGCACCACACACACTTCATCAAATCATTACATTGAACATTGAACACAAGCTTGTCACATGGTTTCTGTGATTAAAGAGCCAATAAACCAAATTCTTTCTCCAAGTTTTGCGAAATTGGACCTTATTTTGGTAAGTAACTGTATTGTAGAAATTTAAAGCTGTAAGAAGAGCATTGTGACTTTGTAGTTTCTGATTACTATAACTCTCTGAGAAATCTTTTGCCTCTGGCTTCGTCAAAATTCTTATCGATCTGTGCTTCGCTCGAGACTTTGAAATTGAAACAGTAGGACAAAGATGATTTATATTGTAGCATCATCTTGACTTCACCAGGCACAATACATTTGTGAAGACATTCAGTCAACCAAGACTATAAAGTAGGTCAATTCAAGCAGAGAAAGATCTTTTCAGTAAAGTTATATTATACCCGGAAGCTCCGTAAATGTTTTAATGAAAAGGCAGGAAGTTTGTTTCTCGGCTCGTCAAAAAGTTATGAAAGTTCAGTACTGCAATTTTTAAGCCTCACTGCTCTGAAAATACTTGCTAAGAACCTTTCTTAGAAAAAACGCGTACGTTAAGAGTTGACTTTGAGACACCCCAACTTTTCATTGCAGGTCTCACAGCACGGAAACTCGAATCATCATTGACAATGCATCTGCATCATTTCATATCGGTAGTATTGCTATTGGCATCAACAACAAGGCAATGCTACGTTGCTGCATCAACAACACCCGGCTGTGATCGAAATACCGGTCCAACCGGGACGGTTCAATGTGTAACCGACCAGTCAACAAATATGAAACCGGAATGGGCAACTTGCTCCACTTACCACTACATTAGACGACAATCAGCAGGTCAGTGGTTGATCAAACACGGTGCTTATAAGAATACCAGAAAATAATGAAAATTTAAGAATAACTGAAAACAATAGGCTTTCGAAGTATTCAGTATTTTTTTATAAAAAATCGTGTGCACTGCTGTTTACTACTCAATGCATGGTCCCACACTCAATGAAAACGTTTAACCTCTTTCTATAGGCAGACACAGTTGCCAAAACCAGACCAACGGATATTGCTTATACCGCTGCAGTTTGGAGGCAAGCAGGTTTAACAAGGCAATTCAAGACAGCTGTACGTGCGATCCAAGCAGAACAAAATCAATGCAAAATAGTTCGAGCATCATTCCATCATGGTGTTACAGCCCACCAGGGGATACGTGTTCTTGGTATGAACAATGCCTTGAAGTAGTCCACCCTTGTAAGGGACACACAGCTGACTATGCAATCAGGTATAAATAAAATAAGATATGACATGTTTTACAGTAAAGCAACTCCATTTTTACATCTTTTATCTTACTCTTACCACTTATCTACCACTTTATCCTATTGCAATCAGTCTTAACCTACAGTCAAATCTGCATAGTTCGAACTCGTGTAACTCGAACTCTATCTAACTCGGACGAACCTCTCCGTTCCTTCAAGGATCACTAACGAACCAACTCTTCTAAAACAAGCCTCTATAATTCGAGCCTTTTGTAATTCGAACATTTTCACGCTTCCCCAGGGTGTTCGAGTTAGACAGAGTTGACTGTATTCTCAACCGTCTTCATTCTATTATTATCCGTCTTTGTCCTATTGTTATCCATTGTTATCCTACTCTTGAAATACCATTATATCCATTCAACCAGGTATGCAAAGCGATTTTGCGGCATGTACGACGACTCCTACAACAGATTCACTCAATCTGGCAAGAAATGGGTGGATTCAGTACGCCGATGCCTTCAAGTCGCACTCGTACCTCTAATCAGGCCCTGGCAACAGCAACGCACCTCCTGCAAAACTATCCAAGACATTGCATTCGGTTCGCACACTTGTTGCTATACCGGGGGTTCTGCTTGCAGTTTGCCTGGGTCGCCTTCTATCTGCAGCTTGTGGCCGTCTGATTGGTGGAGGGTATTCTGGACAGTGAAAAGCGCCTTCGTGTTGTCAACTACGTCTGCTGCGGAGAGTCTTAAGGGACTCCTGGGGACGGCGATGGGGTGCGGGGGGCGATGGGTGACAGGGGGGACGCAGAATGTGGCACAAGTTCAACTGGAGATGAAGTCGCCACAGGGAAGCAATGCGATGTTCTCTGCACCACAACAACAGCAACAATTTATGGACCAAACGGCTTTGAAAACAGGGAAGGCAATTGCTCGGAAAATGAATTGGATTGAGAATAACATTGATTGGTTTGCATATGCAGTTAAATTACCAAAACCGGGCACGTTTAGCTTAAGGATTCTTATCACGAAGAAACAGAAACAGAACCTGCTTTTCGCATCAGCACGACGTCCCACTCTCAGACAAACAGTTGCAAATCTTTTTGCAACAGTAGCCAAAGATGGTGGAAAATTTGACATTGGAACACCTACCAAACAGAAATCAACCCAGCCCACAATCGAGGCTATCGAGGAATGCGGTGATATGTCTTGCAGTCCAGCCAGCCTCTCTTCCAGGGTCAGGTCACCTAGCAAAGGTACTACCATAGCCGATACATCCTTCAGGAACTTGATACTGTTATTACTATTGCCTCTTTTGAGTGTTGGGATTGCTATCTATTAAGCATTTCACAACTAAATCTAACAGCAGACACAAAACATTTCACATGATTATACCCATAATAGTAGACAAATGTTCTGAGGCATTTTCGATTTTTACAAACTTCGTGCGTATCTTTCACCCCCTCCTACCCCAAACAACGTTGTTTTTAGTTTCAGTCTCATGCGAAATGAACAAAATAATATTTGCATGGCTGTCCACAATGGTCTGATTCAGAAAGCAGCATTGTTTTAGTAGAATTGGGGGGAGGGGAGGGGGTGAATGGCGTCCCCAGAGAATAAACGCATTTTCAAGCGTCTCAAGGACTTTGGTTCACGAGCTATAAACCATCAATACGTACTATCCCGCAAATCCTCTATTTAGCGCCCATGGCCTTTATTAGCGCCCATGGCCTTCAGTATAAATTTCACAATAAATAAAATTCACAATAAATTTCGGCAAATAAGATGAAGGCCCTGGGCGCTTAATAAATGATTTACAACGAGAACCGCATCCGTTCTACTCACTTACCCTTGTCCAACAACGAATCTGACCTAATTCGATTGAGTTGTTCTCGGTTGGAATCTAACGCATGTCTTGTCGTTAAAGTCCTGTATTGCCTGGTTCACGAGATTCCTTCGAGAGCTATCTGCAAGAAAAACATAGCATTTTATTATTCATAAGTAATTCTGAATGATTTAATGTTTAGCTGAAGGAAATCCGAAGAATGAACGCATTGAAAATCAACTTTCAATACAAGATTCTTTAAAGAAAGGTAAGAGATGGATTATTCTTCAGGACATTTAAAACGTAAGCATTCATATTGTAAATTTTACAATATGAAAAAGTTGAAAGGCAAACATTTGGTTTGCTAAAAATGAATGAAACTGTTTTCCATGAGCTGGGTAATTATCCACTATTTTATCATGTACTAACAATAACCTTAATGGGTCATACCAGCAACATACCAGCTTTATCAGTCGCATTATTTTAGTGTTTATATGATTTATTCTAAAATTCTACAATTATTAAAGGAAGACTTTTAGCAAACTTTGTTAAAAAAAGAAATGCAGTTGTATTACTTTATTTTATTATTTGTTATATTATTATCATTTTATTACTTTGCATTATTTTAGTTATCTATTATCAGTTAACGTATATGAAACAGCATTGTTAAAATTAACAAAAAATATAATTACCAAAATATGAATGGAAAACGTATGGGACAATTCCTTTGGGCCATTTTTTAGCAACGGACGCAACAGCATCAAATGCGTTGGCACCATTTACTATCTTTCTTGTGTTGTGATCAAGAACAATGTCTCCTTCAAATAGTTCGGCGGTCTTAGCTGCAGAGAAGAATTTTAAAACATTAATCACCAAAACAGTGCAAAACAAAAGCGATGTTGATATCATTGTGAAGACAAGCTCAAGAAAATGCAAATGGCTGTTCAAGATTTTCAAATTCGGTGAAGTATTCAGTATAAGTAATCTGAGTTGGACGCAAATCTAAGTTAGAATTGAAATATTGAAGGAAAAAAGGAATAAATATCGAAATGCGTTAAAGTAAGTTTTAATCGCAAAAGATGTTGTTTGCACAGTTGCGCACCTCATTGTAAGACACAATGATACAACGATACATAGATTAGATATGAAATATAGATTCTCGAACCAAATAGTACGAGACACAAATCGAAGCTGCCATAAAGAACGTGTACAAAAGCAACTTATTGTGTGTAATAAAAGTTGTTGTTGCAGTTGTGAAAGGAAACAGATTTACGTATAACAATCACGTGATCTATGGTATTTAAAGGTAAAACTTAAAGATATTTAGATCGAGATAGACTCTAACGAGATAAAAGAGGTAGAATCGTGGATATATAATTAAACAGTTGGTTTAGTTTGAGGATATTATGTTTTGAATATATTTGTGAAGAAAAGAGTAAGAAGCTTCAGTTCTTATTTTCCTGTTCCTGTTAAAGTTATGCGGAAAATCGATGCAGAGAAAGCACGCAATTAAATCTAGCAACAAAACTATAACTCTACCATATTGATTGAGCACGAGGAAAGATCAAAGTAAGGCTAAAGTACTTCATGTATGGATGCAGCGTCATTTCTAACAGTTCCAATCCTGAACACAACATTATGTAAACTGACCTTGAGCTGTGAAGGAAATCAAGACGAAGCATGCAAAGATCGTTAACATCATCTTCAGGTTGTCGTTGGGTTTCTCTTCTTATCTCTTTCGTTTGCAAGCTTTCGAATCTAAACCGGCAATCATTCAATAGCAAAGTTAGTTGATGCTGTAAAAACCATATGATGCAAAACACCTTAGCAAGCAAACTAGTAACGTCTTAGCTCTCCTTTTGTACTTGTCTTCCCTCCCTTTGCACAAAGCAGCTCTTCGGCATAATAAATATGAGCTTCAAAAAGACGTAATTCTGTTGCATTGCAGCACGATATTTGGCATGCAATTCTATTGTTGATTTAACTACAGAACAGAGGCTCTTTGTTAAATAGCTTTGGAGTTTTATTAGCTTTTCAAATGTAGAAGATATATTAGACGCGAAAATAACCACCTACCTTTTCTGCTGAAAACGAATCCAAACAATCTCTTCCTCTCTTTCATGCCTTCTTAACCTTTGCCTTATTTGCACCCAACTTGACATTTTCATTCCAAAAAGTGTGACAATTGAAAGCCTGATGAAATAAGTTTGAGATGAAGCTTAGAGATTCAAAAATATCTACAAGGAGTTTAAGTTATTTACCCATATATGGTGATAATGCATCAATTTTATAAAGTGCCTCGTGTTTATAAGTGGAAGCTGATAAAATCAATTGCATCTTTTTTACACCTGGTATTTGAATACATGAGACCAAGGCTTTATCGTGATCGGATCGAGGTTTCTGATCTACTCATTCATTAAAAATTTCTAGCATGCATTGTTTTATGCTCGTTAGAACATTGGTTTGGCTTTCTGAAAAGAAAGAATTCAGATGATAATGCATGTTATCTATCAACAGCCCCCCTATTCCCTTCGCTTTGCTTTTAGGCCTTGTTCTCACCTTCAGATATAATTTGTTGCTTATAATCAGGAATAAAATGCCAACTGTGGGTGTAAAGAGAGATTTGCTTTTTGAAAGGCTCGGGAAAACATATAGTAAGTCAATTTCAAGTCTGATAATGTAAAATAAACTGCAAATTTGTGCGTTAAACTGGGCAAAGTGCCGAGGAGAAGTTTCTTTGACATTACTAGGTACAGGCTAAGCCAAGCCCCATCATCACATTGTTTATAAATTATACAGGTCGTGCAATGTTACTTGATTTAACGTTATGGTTGTCAAAACCCACAATTTTGTGTATTTCTCGCACAATATGCTGGCTGGAGATTCGGGAGTGGAGATTCTTGTACCAAATTTGTTTTATTGACACGATATCGCATGCCGGTTTTAATTAACTGGACCACGTGTACTTTTGGATTGCTCCAAAGTGCTTTTGGAGAGTTTGGAGTTTTGGAGTCACGTGCAGGCATGAGAAATATTTGTGTGCGCATGCATGCAACACTAATTAACACCCTTTCCCCATACCCCAAATTTGGTTTAACAGTCCCCAAATTCGACTATTAAACCAAATTTGCTTAGAAACAACTTTAAACTTAATGAAGTCTTAAAATTTAAGTACATCATCTGCCCCTACATGCCTTCTTTATATATGTATGTCATTGCAGCCAATATAGTAAGACTGGACATTCTTAATTTCGATTTTTTTTAGCTGATGAAGAATTTGATGAGCTCTGCTTTGATTATGGACTTGAGTTGGATGAAGTAGTAAGAACAACATTTTCAAAAAATAAAACTTTCTGCAAGCATAACTCAATCCCAAGGAACAGAGGAGAGAGCAGGGCATGATAAGACTACCCCCATCCAAGTCCTTCTACTCTATGGTTTGGTTGTCATGCAGATCACGGGGAGGTCTCCTTGTTGTCTCCTGTACTTTTAGAGTTATTTTAGTTAGTGGCTTATAAACAGTTAACAGTGGAAGACATCATGCAGTAGGTGTATTATACCCTGAAGCATCCATGGACTCGTGTCCCCAAATTCAAACATTTTGAAATAAAGTGAAATATGACTCCAACAAGTACATGACCAAACCTACCAACTAGGCTCTCCTGATCATTCTGAGACAATTTTCATCACTGAAAGATGGATTTTTCAAATTCTAAATAATACAAAATGAGTTGCTTGCAAGAAGGTGGTAAAATTTTTCTTGCAGACCTCTGAGAAGCAAATGATTTCGAAGGAACAAGGTGAAGACAAAGCTACGGATGCATCAGATGAAATAATTTATAAAGTTGATGTCCCTGCTAACAGGTAGCACACTCATACATGATACAGATAGAATATGTTCTTTAATTGAATCACAATGTCACATGTGGCTTGTTAAGCAAGTTCTTTTAAGGTTTTATCTATTTTTCCTACTAGATATGATTTGCTCTGCATGGAAGGACTCAGCAGAAGCTTGCTTGTTTTTCTCGGAAAGTGAGTTTCTACTATTGACATAAATATAGCCTCACCAGGTGAAGCAATGATTTTAGTTCATGCAATTTTCAATGCAATGTAATGCCCTTTTTCATACATTTTTTATTAGATTACCGATTCCCCAGTACAAAGCGATTCGACCAGAGTCAGCAGAAAAGTTGATCATCATGCCAGAGGTATCCAGGAGTGCTCTTCATCTGAATTTGTTGAATTTAGGCAATGATGGGTGAAACTATTGCTAATTATCCTTAATAATTCTTTTCAGACAGCTAAAGTGAGGCCACATTGTGTAGCAGCCATTCTCAGGAATATCTCATTCACCCAGGTAGCATCTAGCATTCCAAGCTTAAATCCAGTTTCAATTCCTGGCCCGCAAATTACTCTCCCATTCCTCATTCCTCATTTCAAATCCCCTCTTTTCTATTCCTTCATTCTACGATTCTAAGATTCTAAAATTCTACAACTCTAAGATTCTAAAGTTCTACAACTCTAAGATTCTAAAATTCTACAACTCTAAGATTCTAAAATTCTGCGATTCTACGACTCCTCAACAGAATCTAAGTAGTTTCTGATAACTTAGATTAACTTTGACATTTAACGATATATATCTGCAAATGACGGTAACAACCCGCATATAAATCCAATGTATCAAAAATCCTGCAGTGTGATATTCCTGTTCAAAAAATAGAAGAACCAACTGCCGATTGTTAAATAACAAAAGACTGGATGCAAAATTTGCATGCTCTCGTATACGAGTATTTACTGTCTTATGATAAGCGTAACTGACACTTTCGCTTGATATCTTTAATTTCTTTGCATTTCTCGTGGAAAACAAGGATTCTTACAACAGTTTCATCGAGCTACAAGACAAACTGCACCAAACGATTTGTCGCAAAAGAACACTCGTCGCCATTGGCACGCACGACCTTGACACAATCAAAGGGCCATTCAAATACACAGCTCAATCACCGGATGAAATCAAATTCAAAGCACTAAATCAGGTAAAACGAAAGTTGCTTAACTTAGCATTTCATCCTGTCATCCCCTGATACATGTATTACATGGTGACTTATTACACAGTGTTTATCAATGGATCGTATAGGACTGTCAGGGGGTAGCATAATGAATAGAAGTACCGTGGAAAGACGATCCAATGTTGATTATTTTTGATGTTTTGTTTAACTAAAGCAGGGAAATTTGTGGACTTGCTCCAAGTCTCTCTCTTATATGTCATCTCTCGATAAAATAAAACAATAAAAAGGGAAAGGAGAAAAGGAGAAAGAAGGAGAGAGATGACATATAAGATGACATACTTTTTTCTTTTTCCCTCCCTCAGGCTTGTTTTATTTTATCGAGAGATGACATATAAGAGAGAGACTTGGAGCAAGTCCAGGAAATTTGGGGTTGTGAATTGCGACTGAAAATGAAAGTCTTGATGCCATATTATTAAACGACTAGTTTAATGATATTTTTTTTGTTTTTTGTAGCCTAAAGAACACACAGCTACAGAGCTAATGCAATTATACAAGGTTTGCTTTGTCAAGGCTTTGTTATTTTCCCTATCCAAGCAATAATCTATTGCGCGATATAACAATCTATTGCTCGAGAACAATGTCCTTTGTTATAAAACAATGCCAATTAAACATCATAGCAGTATGCTGATAGACCATTGTACAAGTATAAACAATTGATAAATTTATCCGTTTTAGGGAGAAAGTCATCTGAAATCTTATCTTCATATATTGGAAAATGAGCCTGTGTACCCTGTGATCTACGACAGCAACAACGTTGTTCTATCCATGCCGCCAATCATTAACGGTTAGCACAATTACGTCACTTTACAATACACATGAATATGTTTAAGATCGTTGGTGGGTCACATTGAACTATTCGTATACAGAAACTGGATTGGAGTGATAGGATAACTATTGTTTTCTAACATTGCAAATGCGTGGCTTGCTACACCTGTACACAAATTGCACTCACGTTACTGCGTAGCTTAATTTCACGTATATATACAGAGAACATTACTGTGCAGTTTATGTTCAATTATTTAACCACAGATTACCTTATTGGCCTCTAGTATTGAAAGCGTTGCTCGCATTTGGCAGTATTGCGCAGTAGATTGCATGTATTGCACGTGGATATAAGTTCAATGAATGCAAGTGCTTCATGATAAGCATCGAGTTTTGAACCTATCGAACGCGCAAGAGCTGACAAATGACGCGCATTCTGAGCCGTTTAAGTAATTTACACGTTTACTTATCTGAAGGTGATCATTCAAAGATTACTCTTGATACCAAGAATGTTTTCATCGAATCAACTGCTACAGATTTACACAAGGTTGGTAATTTCCTACCATCTCCAAATCAATTTGTTTGAAATTGTACGTACCATGAACATATAGTCGTCAACTGTGCAACAAGATCGATGTTATATTTCCACTGTGTACAGTGTACAAGTGTGCCAATTCATTTCCACTTCATTAACAGGCTACAGTTGTATTGGATACAATCGTAACGATGTTCAGCGTCTACTGCAAAGCGCCATTCACGTATGGACACTACCCCCGTTTTTCCTTTGATTTCAACGCGAGATTCCTTATACGTTGTCGCATATCCAGGGGGTAACCTATTAATATGATTCGTCTGTTTCTCAGTGTTGAAAGTGTCGATGTTCAGCAGCCAGATGGCAACGTATTGACCTATCCGGTAAGATCATTCTATACAACACAACTCCCGGTTTTGTTATCATTTCTCCATTAATATACAGTATTAGTAGAGACTTTGCCAGGGTGTTTCATTGCGCTTTACAACTGTTTATTGCATGCAGTTCTCGGTCGACTATGAAACCACGAAAAATCAACCAAGTCTCCATATAAACCCCAAACCCCTGTTTAAAATATACCCGAAATATATTTGGTGTTGTTTTTGTTGAGTTTTCGGTTCGCTTTACTTTATTTGTTATTATTTGTTTTATTTAGAAATTGCAATACAGGGAGGAGAAAGTCGAGCTTGCAAAAGCTAACACAGCAGTCGGAATTAAGTAAGTTTCGAGTCGAAAGTATTTCAAACCTATTAGTTTAATGTGAACGCTGATGAGCTAATGATAATTGTGCATTTTATAGAACAAGCATGAAATTTGCCATCCAACCCAGTTTGATAAATAATAATAATAATAATAATGATACATATTTATACAGGATAAGCCTTTTCAGTACATGTAGAAACTGAAAAAGCTTATCCTGTATAAATATGTATCATTATTATTACGCTAAAACGTTTATAAAAATCCCCAAACAAGGTATTTCTAGACTGGGGCTACTGTGATCCAGTACCCTTTCCGATGTTTTTCTGTTACAATTTGACTGTATCTGTAACTATTAACAATGAACCAGGGAAATTAGAGATTAACTTTAATTACAACGCTACTACTGAGCATCGCCGTAGCATTTTCCTCAATTAATTCTCGGAACCACGGGGGTGAGTTGAAGTTTGCTGACTTTTTCAGAGTAGATTAAAATAAAGAGGAGCTTATTTTGATCTGTTGCTGCTGGATATCGAGGAATTATGACCAGGATAGTCCAGCCAGGTGTGATATTTATAGCAATAACTGTTTTCGAGGAGCTTTTTTTCGAAGACTCATGGGTAGAATTTGGGAGATGCAAGAAAGGACGATGGTTTTCTATTCATGAAAATGCGAACAGTCTTGGAGAGCAGGTGTGAATATTCCAACATTCTTGGAGAGCAGATTTGAATATACGAACAGTTTTTGGGAGCAGATGTGAATATGCGAACAGTCTTGGGGAGCAGATGTGAATTTGCAAACAGTTTTAGGAAGCTCTGAAATACTATTTTTGTTTGCACTAGCAGGTCGCTATACAGCCCTTTCTTGCGCAGTTGGAAGTAAAATGTCTGCATAGGAAACATGAGGATCTTTTCCAGTACTGATTGCTTCATTTGTAGCTCATTGCATTAAAATAAAAAAGAAGATTTTGCCTTCTTTATGTTAGCCTTTGAGGAAAATGCTTTGGAACTTTACAATAAGCCAAACTAAGCATCGGGGGTATTTCAATATGGCAATTTCACTATTGTATTCATTGCATCAAATTGTGCCATTACTTTCACCATTGTCTTATGATTTGCCAGTGATAAAGGGGAAAATAACCGTTAAAACGACTGGGCTTGAATTTAGGGGGCATTTAGGTTGCTTTCCGTAGCCAATAGTTTTCAGCGTATCAAATGAGGTATGACAATTATCATGCTTGCTTCGTAAAACGCAGAATTCTTGCATTAAACCGATGTACAAGCTCTGATTGTTGCAGTATCGCATAGCTAAGGTCTTCAGAGCTTACGGCCCATCAACAGTTGATGTTCACACGTTATTTTTATAAAATACAGTAAAAACCCGCATATAAGAACCTGTAAATTTCCATCCAGCCTATTGTTCCAAGACAATAGGCTATTGTTTCTTCCATTGTTTTGAGCAGAAATACCACCCTGAAGGTTCTTAATCCATTGGTTCTTATATGCGGGTTTTTACTGTATACATTAAGCAGATCACAAGCTGTTACGTACCTCGGTTGATTAAGCCTTGGTGGACTAACTCGTGACGTCATTACAGATGGCCTTTTGTATTGGTCACTGTCGTATTTAAAATCATCGACTCCTCCGCATTTTAAACCAATAGCTCCTCCGCATTTGAAGCCAGTAGTTGTACAACAAGCGTCATCGTAGTCTACAAATAAAAATTGATTTTTGTCAAATGCGGGGCTATTTGCAGCTCAAGTATTACACGCACGGTGTGTTGAAAATAGCTCTGAGAATCTCCGAAGTGTGACATAGTATTCAGGGTCCATTGCCCCCTTCTTCTGCTTTTTCTTGCACCCCTCTGTTACTCTAATGTCTAATACCTTTATCTTTTATTCCCTATGTCAAAGTACACAGTAATATCTAGTTTAACACCTTTATATCCAATACCCTCAAAGCCGCTGTTCACAAACCATTGTTTTTATTCAAATGCATTGCTTTTTTCTACTTGCATTAAACAAGCTTATTTTATTGCAATATAACTAACAAAAGCCGACGGACACGCTAAGTAATTGCAAACATGTACGACAACCCACATAGTTAATCATAAACTGATCTGATAACGGTGACAATTTGACACATATTCGCCCAGGTCGTTATCAAACGAATTTGTTTCATTCTAGCATCGACGCGGAGAAAGCTGCAGATATCCTCACGCGGATGTGTTTGAAATCAGTTGTCATTGACGATGGCAAGAGGCTACAGGTCACCATCCCACCAACTCGCGCAGGTAATACATTACCCCCGGTTTATGCATGTTTCCTAAGTATAAACAATGTTATATCAGCGTTGAATAACGGGGGTGAACACGTCTGTTTATTTAGATGTTATTCATCCGTGTGACATATACGAAGATATTGCCATTGCTTATGGGTATAATAACATCACAGAGCTTATTCCGCCAACCAACTGCATAGCAAATCAGGTAAGGTCAAAGGTTATCATTGCGTATAGATCACGTGGTTTGCAGAAATCACTCAAATAGATTATAGTTCATAGGGCAAAAAGTATTCCGCACAATTCTTACTTTATTGTACATATTTCATATGTACTACTTTGAAAATTCACAGCTTCATAGCTTCATAGTTCATAGTTTCATTCATGGGTCATAGTTCAAAGGAAACAGGTCAAGGTTCTTTTGCCATGGGAGTTTATAGGTCAATAGGTCAATATTCAGGGATTCCTGATGTATATAATAATATATCTGATTGTTGAATTGGCATAGGTGGTTGAATCAAAGTTTATAAATCATAATATTTTTCTTTTCAGTTCAAATTGAACAAACTTTGTGATTTGGTCAGAGGGCCCATTGCCCAGGCTGGGTTCACAGAAGCTTTGACCTTCTCATTGGTGAGGCAATCTCAACACTGTCACTTTAAATGAAGCACCAATAATTTGCAGGCCCAAGAATCTTCTTCTATGTATCTATTTATCTATCTATCTGTCTGTCTGTCTGTCTGTCTGTCTGTCTATGTGTGTATGCATGTATCTATCTATCTATCTACAGTATGGGACAACAATTCTGGGACACTTGCGACTTTCGCAAGTTTTGCACGTAATCCTTCACCCCTCTCCTCCCCCAACAATGTTTTATCTAGAGATCTGGGGGTCTAATTGGGAAAAAAGGCTGTTTATCAACCTTGCCTTTGGCATACCAATCAACTGAATAGCAGCTAAAATGCATTGAACTTTTTATAATATCTATTGTTTTATCACGAATAAATCGAAATGCACGAATAAATCGAAATAGATGTTCTTGAGGTGACATGACCATTGCCACCTGGGTGTCGTAAATTTCAACCCGCAAGGAATGAAATTTACGGGCGTCCCAAGTGCTTTTGTCCCCTCCTTGTATCTATCTAATATTGTACACTGTCGATCTAGTTAGTAGGTCAGTAAAAGAAGTTGATTAAAGAAACCACGATTGTATCTCATTTGTTTGTATCAATTTTTAGTGTTCAAGAGATGACATCTCTGAGAAATTGAATAACCCAAACGGATGCAAAGAAGCTGTGCATATTGGAAACCCAAAAACCTTAGAGTTTCAGGTAAGTCCAAACTGGTCTCTGTATATACATGGGGCATGTCAATCCATTGATATTAAGCAAAGACATTGTTAGTATTAAGTATCTCACCATTGAATACTGGGATGACAATTAACTCTAAAGGGGGATGACAATTCGGTCGACAAGTTAAAGGTATCTTTTTTAATTCAGTATGGTTTTTATCTTGTTAAGAAGTAACTATTTGTTCCAGATAGCGAAAAGCACAGTAACGTGCTTTTCGCTATATGATATGAGAACCTGAGAATGTTCCACTCAGTCTATTGTTAAAAACAATGGGTTATTGTTTCTTCTATTGTTTCAAGCAGAAGTACCATTCTAGAAATACTTCATTGGTTTTTACATGCAGGTTTTTACTGTATTTCAAGATGCTCAGGAATCAACTGTAGTTATAAAATGCTCTCAAAATTAAGCCAGACGAACCTACCTCCTGATGATACAATAATTTGTATTGTTTTTCACTGCAGTTAATGGACTTTCGAGGGGGTACAGTTATCTGAAACTTAATAGTCATTATTTCTTATAAGTTTATTGATTGATGTATTTTTTGATCAGGTTGCAAGAACGACCCTTTTGCCAGGGTTGCTCAAGACTGCTTCCAGTAATAAAAGAATGACATTGCCTATCAAGTTATTCGAAATCTCAGACGTCGTACTCAGAGATGATAGCAAAGGTGGGTGGAAGTGATCTATATCTATTCCTTGATCATTATTTGTACCCTTATAAACTCTTCAATCTCATAATAATCTTTGTTTTTTTTCCATAGACACTGGTGCTCGTAATCAGCGCCGCTTTTGTGCTTTGAATTGCAACAAAACCCCCGGGTTTGAAGTTGTACAAGGGCTATTGGATCGTTTCTTTCAAATACTTGATGTAAAGCCAACAAAGAACGCACAAGAAAACCCCAACGAGGGATACCATATTAGGGCATTCGAAGGTGAGTAGGATTTCTATCAAAAGATTTCATTGCTTGGTAAACATTTAGATATTGAAGGAAAGAATAAGTAATTTTATTTCGGGAGCTATTTGAAACGAGGGTAATCTATCCCATCACCCATATCGAGAAATCAGATATTTTTCTTTATATCAAGAATTTTTACATTCAGATATGTGATCAACTACTGTTAGTTTAGCCATGAATTAATTTTCCATTTTTTGTTATGTTTTAGACCCAACATTTTTCTCTGGAAGGTCAGCCCAGGTAGTCGTGAATGGTTCAGTGGTAGGGAAAATTGGTGTCATTCATCCTGAAGTACTTCACAAATTTGAATTGACAAATCCGTGTGCTGCTTTTGAAGTTAACATGGAGTACTTCTTATGAGTGAAATTCGACAATTAGAATTTGACAATAAATTAGATTTATGAACAATATGAAAGCAAATAAAATATTTTATTTTCACTGACAATTTGTTGTTTTCAGTTACAATGAAATGCAGAGAAAATGGCAATGTTGTTATTTATTTTGTGAGCTCTGGTAAAAATTCTGTATGCAATTATTTCATAAACACCCGTTAGGGAGGGGCACTTGACTAAATATGGTCAGGGGCGTGCCGTCCAAGTTTCAAAAACATATCCACCCTTATACCGATTTTTCAAAAACTTAGCGCTGTCGTAACTGAGTTACGCAACATTCCTTAAGCATCAAACCTGCTATGCTGACCGAGTGTTTGGTCAGACCACAATTTTTCAAAACTATATAAATTGTTATAATTGCTTATATCAAGATAACATAATATATTATCTTGTTTTTATAAATGCCTTTCCGTGTATAATCAAATAGATACCGCTATGTTTATCAATCAAATGCATCGTACTTGTTAAAGACGTTTGTGAACACTGAATATCTATCTCCATGCAAATTATAAGCTCAAGCTTTTCTCTTTACAAAGCCGGTTAGTTTTCTCACTCTTTTGATGAAATAAAAATTAAAGAAGCGTAGTTGAATAAAACCCAATCAAAGTATCTTTGGCTGGATTTAGCTGTGTAATTACCTTCTAACCATTTTTCAACTTCCATTGCATTGTCAATGTTCAATTGTCTGTTATTGAGAGCACTCTTTCTGGCTTTAGGCATCCCGCCTCAAGGATTAAGTTCACTCGAGCAAGGAAAATTCCATCAGCAAATATTTGTCTTGTTAGTATGTTTACCAGCTCTCAACTCAGAGGTATCAATTCCACAACTAAAACACAAATATTTATGGAACTGTAATCATTATGTGTTTCAGAGCATAATTTATACTGATTAATCAAAAGATTACTTTGAAGTTGGTTGGTAAGGCAAGTTGGAGTTCAGACTTTAAGCTGTTAGTTAAAAAATTGCTCGTATCAATAGTTTTATCACCGCGTCTTATCGTGCAGCTGTTGTTCATATTAGACTGAAAAATTGGTTTCAACTATTCAAGGTTTGTCAAGTCTATATCTCTTTGTTTTTGCCTTTAACTTGCATGCTTTATCCGAGTTGTTATTGCCATGAAAAGACTTAGAATTTAGAGGAATAAATTTTGCAAAACTAACGACCATCTTTTGGCCGAAAGCAATCTATTGTTTGTTTATTCCACGTTGGTTTTTCAAAACAAGAAACTCCAACCTTGATCAAAATCAAATATGAATCCTGCAAAATCTTTATAGAACCGCTGCGTTTCGAGGACTTTTCAATGAACAAACGTTCAATCTTTGCAGGCCAATTATTACACTAACATAATTAGGTACTCAATTAATTTCCGTCCAATGGATTTTATTTCTGGCATATGTTCCGGAGAGCATAAGCTTTACTATCTTGAAAAAAGTCATAGTTACCCTTTACTATCTCCAGAAAAATTTAGGTTACCCAAGTTAAGACTTAACTTACAAAGATTATTTATTTATTTATTAATATTAATATTTATTTATATATATTCATAAGTTATCAAAACTTATCCCAATTCTACTCTACCAATCTTTAATCTTATATTTAGATTAAAATTAACTATAAATATCATTTCTACGTACTTTTCTGTGATACTTGTTGCGTACACAGGGTTTCTTTTAAGGATTTTTTATCATTGCACATATTTAGCAAATTTTGATGATATGGGCGTTGTCTTTCGAAACTTGTCATGACCACGCCTTTCTATTAACATTTAGAATAGTATGCTCCACTCATTTCGACTTCTGAGGAACAGGAACTGAAACATAGTTAACCATTTTATGGCTATTTAGCGGATATTAAACTCAACATTAGAGGGTGAGGTGTGTGTTATTCAACTGACTTACCATGTGCTATTTCTCGTCATTGTAAAATTTTTGAATAACAGACAGCAAGAAAAAAAAACAAACCTCATGAAAGCAAGTTCAAGAAACCGACTTTAGCGACAAAAAATCAATAGCAATTTGTACATAAATTTGAATATGCCAGTATTGGGGCAATATGACCCACGACCAGCTATTCACTACTTCATGACAGATAGAAAATGCTGAACCCGAGATACCCCAAAAGCTGACAAGCAGTCTTGGTTTTGCAAAGTTTTTGAGAACCAAGATATTGAAAGAAAATGAAAATAAGCTGGTTCAGCAAAGCTTTTAAGTTGTTTAGTATTGACTGTTTACAATTAGTTGTTTATTTGCATCGATGACTACGAGGACGACATTTACTGTGAGAATATTTTCTTGAAATTTGTCTGAAATTGTTTTGTTAAAAGGTTATCACTACACAAATTTGATTTTATCACTGCACAATCATGATTTATCACTGCACAAATTGGTTATCACTGCACCTTAAAATAAACCCTGTGCGTACATATAAAATGTTTGAAAGTTATCCTGACTTACACCCATATTTTTACAAGAAGCTATGCAAAATTTTTGTACCAGAGTTTCTTAGTTTCTTAGGGTTTCGTACACCTAATTATGGTACGAAAAGTTTCTCAGCAAGTTTCTTAACATTGTTGAGATTTGTTGTAAATCTGTGGGAATGAAGTGCGCAAGTTGTTTTTAACATTTTTTCTCATTAAAACAACATAGAAAGTTTCTCAACTTTTTTCAGTCACACAAAATCTCCTACCAAAATTTCTTAAGTTTTGAAAATAGGGGCCTATGATTTCTTATAAAAAATGGGTGTAACACACCTTAAAGCAAACCAAACTTGAATTTTTATGTCAATAGTTTTTTAAACTGAATGCAAATACTTTATGTACGAAGCAGTTCAAAATACAAGATGTTCAGTTTATTGCATAAAATATTTAATATATATACAAAGATAAAATTTATCTTGATTTCAACTATTGAAACTCAATTATCGCATGCTTTGTTATCATCCATCTGTTTTTTTGTAGGTCTAACTTAAAAACATATCGAAAATGGCTATGTCAATTCATTATGATATCCTGAACACTCAAGCAGATTTGCGAGAACGAAATTACTCGAACGTCAGCCGAGAACACGCTCGAGATTCGCCGAGAGTTAGCGAGCATCATCGACACTTACGTCATTGCTGCTGTTGCGCCGATCCCCGACATCGATCAAAAGCGAGCTTAACAAACAAGCCGAGAGTTATCATAAATATTTCGGGTAAACGATACGAGACGTACGAGAGAACTTTCACTTCGAAAAACAATTGCTTACTTGCACAGCCGAAAGCGAGGAAGAATTATTTCGACGTGGAAAAGGGCGAGTATTTCTTCGACCGAAATGCGAAAGTTTTCGAGGCCTTGTTGACGTATTTACAGACAGGAATATTATCGAAACCAGAAGCAGTACCAGATAAAGTATACCTTGACGATCTTCGATTTTTCGGTTTTCACGACGAAGCCTTGGACTTCTACAAATCGTTGTTGATATCGGTAGAAAGCAACTGTCTCCGAGACCTCCCAAAAAACCCGTACATGCGAAAAGTTTGGGAGACGATGGAGTACCCGAATACTTCTCGCCTTGCGAAAATTATCTCGGTGTTCTCGACGTTCGTGATTACGCTGTCAATCGTGATTTTCTGCGTTGAAACCTTGCCACAATTTAACGACCGAAAATCGGAATCTGCTAAGTTTGCTCGTTCGATATTCATGTGGATTGAGTCGGCTTGCGTTGCCTGGTTCACTTTGGAATATCTTGCACGACTCGCAAGTACACCCAACAAAATTCGTTTCCTTTACCAACCATTAAACATTATCGACCTAGCCGCCATTGTTCCATTCTATGTCATCCTAACTTTAAACAAAACAAGCAGTAGTCTGACTTCCCTCGCCATTCTGCGTGTTCTACGTTTAGCCCGCGTGTTCAGGATATTCAAATTATCACGATACTCAAAGGCTCTGCAACTGCTCATGCAGACAATTCTTGCAAGCATGAAAGAATTAGTCCTGCTTTTATTTCTACTTATTGTTATCACAATTCTCTTCTCGAGCGCGTTTTATTATTTTGAGACCGATGGGAAATCAAACAGTGATTTTAAAAGCATTCCACATACGTTTTGGCTATCAATAGTGACCATTACAACTGTTGGTTATGGTGACATGGTTCCATGCACAATTGGTATGTATATCTTATACTTCTAATACACAAAACCAGACACAGCGAAGTGTTGGTGCATAAGTCTCTCGAAATGTGCCACTCAACAACTCAATTTTTATAAAGACTGAAGTTTTTTCATAAGAAACTTGTTTATAAGAACAAGATCTGGCGTGGCCAAAAAATTTTAATACTAGGCTCAAAAATAATTGCGAACCTGTAAAGCCTCCATTCTTAAAAACCAGGCTATTGACTTTAATCAGTGAGCATCAAGAACTTCGTTCAATTTTGTTTAGAAAATTTGTAATTTTTATTTTGATCCTCACGGGCTTTTTCATAACGATTTTGGTTTTCATCAATCCAAGAATGCTCAACATGAAGGTATTAAAGTAATTTTAAGCCCCGAAAATAGTATATATGAAAGGAACAAAGCGGCAAAATTGTCATTCCAAGTTTAGAAACTCTTAGTTGTAAGTATACCGATCCAAAAAGTTTCTTATGAAACAGAGTATCTTCAAATAATCATAATTTCTGTTAAAAATACTACAAAACGTTAGCCAACATGTTTCTAGAAAGTAGCTGAACTTGCCAACTTACCGAAAGAAGTACTTAAATCTGTTTTCCTTTTCCGCAACAAATTTTCCAGCCGGCTGCGCTAAAAGTTGTTTGTCAATTCAACTTCACTCCAGCCAAACTATCTACTTCATGGTTCAGTTGAGTGACAGATGAAACAAGAATTAAAATATTTCAAAAGAAATACAACGCAATTTTTATTCCCTTGTTGATTTCAGTTAAAAAGTTTGCATTTAAAAATTGCGAGCTACCACCGCAGGGAATAACGACACTTATTGTACCATGTCAAAGATAGAATTGCAACTTCTTCGGCAAACCTCACATGACTAACAATGAAAATCAATTTTAATACTATCAGGAGGCAACAGTTTTTTTCGCAATTATTAATCGCAGCTCACTAGTTAAATCTTGTCTTAAACGATAAATATTATCAACTTGAATAAGTGCGAGGGAATACGTAATAGCTAGGAAGTTTAAAGAAGGGCTTTTATCTCATGCTGATAGTTAAAACACAAAAAGCATTGGAGCAAGCGAAATAAACAAATTAAATCTACTGAAAAAGTGGGGAATGCCCCCCGTCTGCTCACGCCAGGAGTTACTTGTTTGCTAATTTATCGACCATGAATTTCAGAATTTCATTTTTCTATAGTTGCCCATTTACAATAATATATACTGCTTATTTCCAGAGCTATTAATCGAAACATTGTAAAAAAAACTTGATAATTACCTGGATTTTATTGTTTTACAGGGGGGCGCCTTGTTGGTGCTGTTTTAGCTGTGACGGGGGTGCTTGTAGTGGCACTGCCTATTCCGATTATCGTGAATAATTTCTCGCGAATTTACACGAGAGTCATGAAAGATGCGTCGTTTCTTGATGAACTTGCCTTCGTGCAAGACGAACACGGAGAACTGCTTGTCCAGGATATGGTGACATCATTATGAACAAGCCTCGCTGTGGACCCTGATTCGGAGACAATGAAAAGGCAGTATTGTGCTTAGAATAAGCTTGGAATAAGCACAATGCTTAGCATTGAACGAAAGTCATCGGGACTAAGTCTCGATGATGAAAGAAAAATAGTAACATGGACTCATATTTGTCTAAATTTTACCGTAAAAACTCTATTAGGAGCTAAATTAAATTTAACTAAGTGGGACTTGTTTTGAATGAAGAATCTTGTTTTGAAATGGGGGCTTATTAGAGAGGGGGCTTACATAGAGAAATCAAAGGAAAACATAGAATAGAAATTAGCAATTTTTCAATTTCATTTTTAATTGCACATCATTTTCTTTTACAACTACCATTCCATATTTTCTCAGTAAAGACAATTAAGTTGAAATAATTATTACATTTCACAATTGATGAACATTTTTAATAATTGATAGCTGTTTAATTGCATATTGAAAAATAATACTTCGCGAAACTTTTGACAACTTAGAAGTCTTGACATCTTAGAAACCTTCAATAAATTTTCCTATTCATATCGTAAAAATAAATGACTTTCTGATACAAACTTTAGAACATATCATTTTAGCTTCACTCAGTAATTCAATTCTATATTTCAAACATAATGTTGTATAGCTTTAGTCAAGTGGAACACCATAAAACTTCTTTGCAGCAATGTTAAGTTGCTCTAAGAAGATGAAGGTGAGAACGGTGTGTGGGCCTATTCTCAAATAACATGGCGTGAATCCTTTCCAAAGTGATACGATGCCTTCCTTGCGAACAATTTTAATCAACACATCCTGAATAAACAAAGATAATAGAGCAATTAATAACAATAATAACAAATATTCATATCAAACATAAATAACTGTCTGAATAAAACCACAACTCGGAATATTTAGTTGGTTAAGTTAGCCATTTAGAGGTATGAAGTAGGAGAGATATGGAAAAAGATATTTGAATATTGGAAATTGATTTTAAAAGCATGAAAAGTACAAGATTAAAGAGATAAGATTTATTAGAAGGATATTAAAGGAAGGATTATGGTGTCAGGAGTGGTTGAGAAATAATGAACGAGGATAATAGAGACAAATAGAAGAAAGAATTAATAAGAAAGATGAATTAATAAGAAGGATGATAATATAATAGAAATACTAGAGTAGAAATATAAGAAGTAATGGGCAAATATTAGAGGCAAATGATTAATAACAGATGAAGCCTAAAGCTTCAAAAGATACAGGAATGATAAGTAGTTAAATGGTATAGAGATCATAATGGAATAATAAAGAAAAAGCAAAATACAAATTAAAGGCGAAGATCTTACCAAGGCACCTTTATATTCTGGTTTACCGTCAATTATCTTCATACTTTGAATTCTGAAAAAAAAACAAAAAGTATTCATCACTGATGCAATCGCGAATAAATGCCAGATTAATGGACAATATCAAATACAATGAAATCCTGATAACTCGAACCCACGATATCTTAAACTTCGGATAACTCGAACCAATTTCTATTCCCTTTAAAATTTTGCTGGTTCTTTCTAACCCTCGATAACTTAAACATTCGTTAGCTCGAACCATTTTCATCGGTGCCTTGGAGGTTCGAGTTATCGAATTTCACTGTATATCGAAATCAAAAACTTGCTTTACGCTAAAGATATTACAAAACTTGAACCCAAGACACAGCGTATATCCACGCTGAAGTGTTTGATATTCTAGTGTTAAGCCCCCGTCAAACTTTACAACCTACATTAGATTTGTTTGAAATTCGATAGAAACACGGGGGGTAATGAACTCAACAGACCTTGTTTTAGCAATATCAGGAGGCATCGATGCAAATGTTGTGGCAAAACCACTGATCATGCTGGCAGAGAAATGACACCAGATATTATCATGGAAATAACCTAAAATAAAACAAAAAAATGAACATCAAACAATGAACTGGCAATACAATGCGTACAATAGTGGACAAAAGCCATGGGACACTTTCGATCTCCCTCCCTCCTTTCCAAAACAATGTCCCATTTTGAAAATATAAAATAATGAAAAATTCCTCTTGCACGATGAGTACAAGAGTTTGGTTGACAGAGCAACATGGTCTTACGGGGAGTGGGGGTTGAATAAAGCCTACAGGAAAAGAAGCATGCATATATAGATAGCCTTTATTTACAATTTTAGTCTTACACTTGCCTACTAACAAACGTACTAGTACGCAAAATTTAAGCGGAGGATACCTGTGAGAAGGAGCTCCTGCTTTGCCTGTGAATAAGTGACCAGCTGCGCAGCATTGACAACCACTGCGCGGGCGACTGTAGGAAGGCAGCCCTGGAAGATGAGCGAATAAATTCAGAATGAGAAATAGAAACAAAACAGAATGCATAGAAATTATAAAACTTAACAAAAGTAACAAATTAACGTGTTAAATTAGAAGAAAGGCAATATCAAGCAAATAAGTAATATTTATTTGTTAACGCAGGCCTTGGAAAGATGGACAGCTGAGCGACGGATTGTAATTCCGACAGTTCTTGGATTCTTAATATTCTATATTGGAACCTGGAAGTCTACATATTGTTTAAACACAATAGCCTATTGTTTCCGCTGTTGTTCAATACAATAACAGTTGATTGGCCATCTCAACTGCCTTGAACATTCGCAAGGGGAGTAAGCTTGTTTGTCTCATGAGTCAATCACTGTTTCTATAAGACAGTACAGTACAATAACGATTAAAAGTACTGAATGAAGCGATGCAAAATAATACAGTTGACATTGCATGTGGGGAATATTCAACAGGGAATATGAGCCTATCAGTCAATGTTTCTTGATAATAGATAGACAGGCGAGCGTAGCGAGCTAACCCAATGTACGTGGGGTTGAAAATGGTATGAGCATTAGCGAACGCAGCGCACAGTTGACATTGCATGTGAAGAGTATTCAACATGGGGGGGGGGTATACAGCTCACTTACCCTCCATAGAGTTGCCACCCCTTCTTCTCTAACCACTCTAATCAGTGCATCAGCAACGTTCTTGTAACGACGCTGTTCGGCCGGAGGTAATCTGAAATGAAAATGGTAATACAAAGTCAGTATGAAATCAATGAAGATTGATTACTACAGACCTCCAGTAACAATAATATTGTGACATAATTGCACCTTCCATCTGACGTCATTCTGATCAGGGCAAGCTCAGCAGGAGTTCCAATGAAAGAGCCGATTGCACCAGCAGTCATGGCTGAAAATTGCAAAGATTGGCTAACAGGAATTTGACTGAAAAATAGCTATAATAATCTTCTTAGAGTAGAAGCAAGAAATTAGACTTAGTTCTCTGTTACTCGGAGTTTCATGCTTGCACATTCAGATAGTCTGTCTGATGATTGCGCAAGCATGAAACTCAGAGTAACAGAGAACTAAGTCTACTTTCTTGCTTCTATTCTGTTATTGCTCTGTACTTCTGTACATCGAGCACTGTGATGCCAGTATAGACAGTAAGAATCTATAGATAATAACCCTTCTTATTGTTTTCAGTAGCTACATTATTGCAACTATAACTACAACTACGATAGAACAACAAGAAATCAAAGGCAAATTCTCTGCAACTCTAATTTTCATGTTAGAGCACTCATCAAACAAACTATAAATTTTATACTGAGTCTGACAAGTACTCTAGCATGAAACTCGAAGTCATAGAAAATTGGCTCTTCTTTCTTTTGTACTTCTATTATTAACATTCTGTGCATTTTATTTCAATCACTTTATGCCCATGTAAACAGCACCTCTTACATGATAAACAACCTTGTTTACCTATTAGCTGGAGTACAATTCAGCCTCACTATCTCAAACTTGGTTATCTTGAAAAACACGTTATACCCAAAATATTCCTATTTCTGCTTGTTCTCCTATAGAGTGAATTTAGTCTGGATATTTCAAACTTCCGATATGTCAAACAGATACCTCCCATGCAAGTTTGAGATAGCAGGGCTCAGCTTTGCTTCATGAATTAATCGGCGTTAGATATCTTACCCATTCCAAGTTTCTTGAAAAAAGTTGGGGGAGCTCCATCAGGTCTGCAAATAGAAAAAAGAAACAATAATGACCCACACAAATGAATTGATATTAACATTAATATTAACAAGTTACAAATAAATATTTACACTGCATGACAGTTTCATCTAAGATACCCGTCATTAATGTGGGTTCTGTTGATATCAACCCTTAGCCCAGAAATGCTAGGCGTTCATTTATCGACCTCTCAAGACTGGCATTTGTGTTTTGAGCCAGTGAAAGCAGGGCCTCAAAAAGCTCAAAGCTCAGCACTTCAAGCACTAGACAATACAGCAAACACAACACAAGCTTGCTATACTATGTAATGATGAAATCCTACCCTTTGAAATGCTCCATAAGACTTGTGTAGACACCAAGTCTTGTTGTAGTGTAAGAGGCCTGTCGCAGTAAGGCTGCAGATAGTCTGTTTGATTGAAAGAATAAAATATTATTTGACTAGATCATAAAAAAGATTGAAAATTGTGGCCAGTGGCCAATGGCCAATTGGGGCATACATTTTGGAAATTTCCTTTAGGGTGTAACCCCTCCTCCCAAAAACCTCAAAAAGAGGACCCCAAGCCAATCATTGTCACATAAAAGAAAGCATTGTTGTTAGTGAAAATAAAAAGTGCCTTTACAATATTAATCCTACCCATTATAGACACCAAGGACTCCTTCACTGCGTACAATGTTAAAAATAGCATGAAAGGAGCTTTTATGAGCTTTAGCTTCACCAGCAATTCCTAAAAATAAGCAAATTATTTCTTCATTCACAAAAGTCAGAGACTTAAACTAACTATTCATTAAAATACTACACTATTGTAGGAAAGCAAAACATGACATTGGTATAGCTATAGAACACAATTATACGTTAAAAATATGTGAAAACGTGTTTGTATGGGTTGAAAAGTCTTACCACTCATTTGCATTCTGGTTTTAACAAGGTCAAGAGGTTGGACAAAGCAAGTTGCCATCATTCTGCGAAATATGTATTACATTTTATTTATTAAGGCATGATATACAAAAAATTAGAAAGTTAAAGACAATTCTTCCTCTTTCGCTCTTGTCGTGACCTCCCCTCCCTCCCACCAAACCCAACTTCTGCAACTTCGGAAAGGAAAATAAAATGAATATCAAAACCTGAAAGACATAAAATAACATACCCTGCAGCTCCACCCATGATAAATCGTGCATAATTTGGCACCTTTGGTTTTTCTACAGCCATTTTGATAATGCAAAGCAATAAAATAAATAAGAATACTGTGCCGATATCAGTCGCTGATATAGCAATGGCGAAGAAGCTTGCCGATTGAACGAATATTCGTCCAGACGGGAGACGGGAGACGAAAGCTTGAGCTGAGAATAGAATTACGAAAGACGATTTTTCAAATTGATGGAAAAGCATTCAAAATGGGTCGAGTTCCAATAATTAGAGTGTTCTGATCACTTTGAGACAAGTTTCACTTGGTTTCAAGCTCTAACCTTTTCTCATTTTTCGAGTAATTGTCTTTTCATATACAGTTTCTTATAAAAAAACATAAATATCGCTCAACAATTGTCATGTTATATTGAATTACATGTTTAGATTGGCAATTCATCTTTTGCTTTTACATCATGTTCAATTTCTATAATTGACAAAAGATAAGAAGAAAATAAATTGACATTTTCTTTCACACAGCTGCCCCAACGATTTTAACCATTGTTAAAGAATATGGATATAAGCAGGGTAAAAATGCAACTAAAGACAAAAATTCAAAAATTCAATTTTGGGTTCGAAATAAAACACTGCTCAACTTGTCGAAAGTCAAAAGGTAAGTTATATCTCTAAGTACTTAAATGAAACAAAATTGCTAATTTCGCTCTAAGCATGAAACATATTTATTTCATATTTGATGTATCTTATTCTTCAACTTTATACTTTGTAGCATAAAAGGCCTGTCAATATCCTATTTTGGGTGAGCCATTTTATGTTGTTCATAAATAGAGCTTTGTACGTCACTTTTTAGCATACGAATATTGTATTTAAAAATATAGAAGCTCGCAGTTGTCAACAAAAATTGGAAATGAAAAAGATTAAAATGCGTTTATCAAAAAGGCGTATTTTGATGAAAACGTTAATTGTATTTTATATCTTTCAGATATGGCGTATGAAAGATTATTTGTTGCTCTACTTTTGGTCACATTTGCCTGGCCTAAGATAGGTATACTGAGTTGCTTATGATTTCACTTTGGAGATGAATATGATTGAAAAAAAGATTTTCCACGCTTTGCTAGAGTATCTTATCAGGCCTTTTCGTTCGCAGAACTTCATATAACTGTGTGCTATAGATTTTGTCAAACATATTACATAAGAATTATCAAACAATATTGTGCTATTATGCTCATCATGTATAATTAAGACCATTTTAGGAACTAAGAGTCGTATTTTCCAATACCTCGCAATGAACTTTCCTACACTTCCTCCCACTTTTAAATACTTATTTCCTCCCACTTTTGATTATCATTAAATATCATCGTTTTAGACGCATCAATTAACAATGGATCTCCAAACTGCCAGAAAGTCTGCAAGGGTTTGCCTCGCAAAGCACGATTTAATGCAGCTGTGTGTGGCAGTGACTGGAAAACCTATGCAAATGAATGCGAACTGAGGATCGAAGCTTGCAAAACCCGGCAAGCAATCATTCCTGTTTACAAAGGAAAATGCATCAAGAAAGGCAAACAAGGTAAATAAACATAAATGGTTACGATGCCGTAACACTACTTCACAAACATCTCCAAATGGTCATAACATATCATAATACTTTGAGTGAAAATATCCCAACTTCAAACTTTCGCTTTCCATATATACACTGTTTAAACTGGAATGATTTTGTGAGTGCCTATAATGTTATCGTGTTAGAAATCATGTTAAAATCGACTCTCACTATCTCGAAATTGCGGGGAAATGAAAATTTATTCGACATGGAGGGAGTTCGAGATATCCGAACTAAATTCACCCAAACAGAGAACCAGGGGAAATTGGAACCTGTTCCAGATAGCGAGTTGTACGAGATAACCGAGTTCGATATAGCGAGATTCGAATGTACACATATCGATTTAAATATACATAATATATAATTTTCAGCTCCGTATTTCTAAAGGAAAAGCCCAATTTTTAATTGCTTCACTGTCCTGTTTGAAGCAAGACTTTTTCTTAATATTAGGGTTAAACTTTACAAAGCGTATCTTATCCTCTTTCCTCGATCAACTTAGGACCATTTGGAGACGAAGCTAGCTGCGCAACACAAATCAACTGCGATGGCCTACCAGTGAAGCCTGTTTGTGGCAGTGATGGCGATAGATACAGCAACGAATGTAATTTGATAAAGCGCGCCTGTTTCTCGAAAATGGCCATCGTTAAAGTGTCCACAATTGGAAAACAAGTGACAAAGTGTCACATTAACCAGCCTGTGTACGTATAGTTTTGCGTAACAATATTGAAAACGATTTCGCATGCATATTTCAGGACGAAACTGAGCGTGAAAGAAAGTTTGTCTTCTCCTTCTTCTCCGCTATTTTCTTCTGTTCTGTTCCGAAGTGTTGTCGATTTCAAAACGTATGCTGGAATCGATAACCCTTCTTATATGTATTTCTTTATAAAGCTTTCTATTCAAACAAAAGTACTTAATTTACACGTGAAAAGGAGAAATTCTGACCATGGAGGAAAACGACCAGTTTTCTTAATTCCATTTGAACCCAGAGTCAGTACCGTCAAGGGGAGGGGGGTGGCCGGGGAAAATTCACGGGGTCCGGGTCTCGCGTAAAGCCTAGCGCACACAGCAGATTTTTGTCGCAAAAGACGAAGATTTTTGTCTCAAAAGACGAAAATCTGTAGTGTGCGGGGCAAAATCGCAAAGATTTTTGTCTTTTACGATTATCTTTGAGATCAAAAATGTTTGATATTTGTCTTTGTCTTTTGCGACGAAAGACAAAAATCGTGCAATGTGCGGGGTCGAAAGACAAGTTTTTCATTTTTAAACCAATCAAACTTGGATTATATGGTCACGTGAATTTGAAAAGGTCTTCGTTGAGACGAAAATAGCGTTGGTACATAGGTTTATCCTCCGATGCTAACTCCTGAACAAGATTCTGATATGCTCCCAGCTCATTTCTACGCTCAATCCAGGATTTCACCCACATTCGTCTCGCAATTCGCCTCCTTCTTCTTCGTCTTATTAAAAGGATAATAGCCAACAGTGCTTTCTTTTTTGTCAAATTCATAACCTTCGTCAGTTTCTTGAGCAATTTTATTCGTGTTTGGAATTTTATTTTACGCGCCAAAAAGTTTAAACAATGTGAAAAAGAGGTCACAAAACTTAATCAAGGCACTAATCCGAAAAAAATCGTGCTGTGTGCGGGCAATCAGTTTTTATGAAAAAGACAAAAATCTTCGTCTTTTGCGACAAAAATCTGCTGTGTGCGCTAGGCTTAAGGCCCGCGAAAAGCTTTGCTCACGCAAATCAATTTTAAAACAGCCGCTTGTTTGTTTATAGCCTTAGGCCCGAGCTGGTTCTCGACGGGCCTGCCCAGGGTGCATTATAAAGCTTAAAGTAGAGTTAGTATAATTTGTAAGAGAAATTATTTAGTCGGTCATACATAGTAGTTAGTGTTCATACACCATTAAAACTGAACACAGTAATTTATTTATTTGTCCTTTCAGTTGCCCTGTGTGCCCAGAATATTCTTCGCTCAAGGCTTCACTTGGCACTATGCGTCGCCGAAGATCCCAAAGACCAAAGCGACGTTTCAAAAAACCTCGTCGTCTTAGGCCAGTTAATTTGAAGTACGTATGTGGCTCTGATGGCAAAACATATAAATCCAAGTGCCATCTATTGAGAGAAGCATGCATAAAGATGAAGCCAGTTTATCTTGCATACCCAGGGCGATGTTAAAAGTTAATGACACGTTGCTCTTACACTTTGATTAAGTCTATTCTTATGCTTATGTGATTGTATTACTTAACTTTGCCCATTTATATTATCTGACGTGAATTCTCTCAATTATATTGAAGATGATCTTTGAATTGTTGTCCTTTCTCTTCAGTTAATTAAGGTCCGTGCATTAAAACTAATAGAACCAATTAAAATAATGGAACTAACGAGTGTTGTGATAACCAAACAGTAAAACAAGGCTAATAATAATGAAATTAGCTATTCTGATGATTAGTAAACAAACAAAGAAAAAACTCTTTTATTCTGCTACTGGCAGTTTCATGTCTTATTTTAAGACAATCCTCAGGCAACTAAAAAGATTCGTTACAATACAAACTAAAAACGTTCCAATGATTTCGTTTTCGAAATCGACGTCAGTTCTGTTCGTCTCAACAAAGCTCAAGTTCGAATTTACGCTGATGTCGACACTTGCCCATGATTTCGGATCGCTTATTCAGCAGGTTGCTTCCAGGGAAATTAATGATTTCAAATTTCTCGGCTTCACAGAGTGCACAACGACCTGATTCTGGAGTGAACGCTTTAGACTTCCATCAGGAAGTCCGAAGCTGAGAAATTTGAAATCATTAATTTCCCTGGAAGCAACCTGCTGAATAAGCGATCCGAAATCATGGGCAAGTGTCGACATCAGCGTAAATTCGAACTTGAGCTTTGTTGAGACGAACAGAACTGACGTCGATTTCGAAAACGAAATCATTGGAACGTTTTTAGTTTGTATTGTAACGAATCTTTTTAGTTGCCTGAGGATTGTCTTAAAATAAGACATGAAACTGCCAGTAGCAGAATAAAAGAGTTTTTTCTTTGTTTGTTTACTATAAACGCTCTGCGTATGCATTGAGCACTGTTATCAATCTGTGAAGATCAAAGATACAAATATTCTGATGATTATAATAAAGTTGTATCGGGCTTGCGTTAGCCAGAAACAACGTTAGGTATACATAATTTACAGTAACTGGTACCAATGCAGGTGAGATAAAATGAGTGTCTATCAAATGTGAACTCGTTCTAACGTAGCGGCTTCGTGGTCTAATGGTATGATTCTCGCTTTGGGTGCGAGAGGCTCCGGGTTCGATTCCCGGCTGAGCCATTGTTTTGAAGTTTTGAATTAAAAAGGATAACGAGATGTCTATTGA
This sequence comes from Sanderia malayensis, assembly GCA_013076295.1. Classification (NCBI taxonomy): domain Eukaryota; kingdom Metazoa; phylum Cnidaria; class Scyphozoa; order Semaeostomeae; family Pelagiidae; genus Sanderia; species Sanderia malayensis. The sequence continues at coordinate 1,370,674 of RQOL01000824.1, read as the reverse complement.
ACTGTTTCATAATAAGGTCGAACTACTCTCGGCCCAGGCTCAACAAACCCAAAATGTAACAAATTATTCCCTGATTCGAATCAAAGCTGCTATTTTTTTGTCTGTTCAACGGATCAAAAGTCCAGTTACATCCATCATTTTGTTGAATTTAAAGCTCCTCATATTCATTTGGTCATACGTTATATCATTTCGCCTCCTTCAAAGTTACCGAAACTGACGCATATACAAACTCACACAACTTCATACTAACTTGTTTGTCAATCTTTCCGCGCCGCTCTTGAGATTCTCAGCCCAGACATTACGTTACCTTATATCATTTTGCCTCCTTCAAGGTTACCTAAACTGACGCATATACAAACTCACACAACCAACGTCATACTAACTTGTTTGTCAATCTTTCCGTGCCGCTCTTAAGATTCTCAGCCCAGACGTAAACAGTCACTTCGACGGAGTGCTTTGAAGCAAAACTCAGCTCGGCGTGCACCTTGGCAACCTCACCGATCAGCATCGGTTGGATGAAATCAGTCTCTTCCACCTTTGCCAGCGCGGCCCATGATGGCACGTGTTGAGAATCGCCGCTTCTACCTTGTGGAAATAAACAAAATGCTCTTTACAATTACGGCAGCAATACTATAATACAAAGCTCGTTCAAATAAAGCAAAGGAAATGGGCTTGTGAATACAGTTGAACTTCGATAATTCGAGCTCCCAAGGGCAAAAAAAATTTGTTCGATTTATCGAGGTTTCGACTTATCGAGGTTCACATATAAAGCATACAGAACCGCGGTAGTTAAGGAAAATACAAAAATGATCGAGATCGGGGGAGTTTGACTTAAGTGGTAGTCGACTTATCGAGGTTCAACGGTATAATTGAATATTGAATTAAAATGAAAATGAAAAAGTGAAGCTCCTAAATAGTGCCAACTTTAAGAAAAACTTCCAAGACCACAATTCGACAACGGGACTTGGACTATTAAGAACTTAAGCCTTTCCGTGGATGATATTTCCATCCACCCATCCACCGTTAAGTTGAAAAACACTTGTTGCAGTACGTGGTGAGTATGCATAGTAGCAGATTGCTCAGTGCTGCACAGGAGCATACGTGACATAATACTATTAACTGGCACCAATGCAGGTGTGATCAAATAAGTATCAAAAATCCAACGTAGCGGCTCAGTGGTCTAATGGTATGATTCTCGCTTTGGGTGCGAGAGGCTCCGGGTTCGATTCCCGGCTGAGCCCGCCATTATTTTGTAGCTTTCATTTGATTAAGGCCTAGTGAAACTGGTTTGGGGTGGTTTTCCTATCTTTCCATTTAATCATTTTTGGGTCTTTTACTTTATTAGTCTATTTTTGTCTTCTTTTCTGTCTTCCAGGAGTTTGTTGCCAAACAATTGGCCAACAAAAAAGAGCCATTTCTTTCCAATAATGTCACAGAAAATGATGTATCAATGCGTTAAAAATAATAGAACTAAGGAGTGTTGTGATAACCAAAGTGTAAAACAAGGCTAATGATAATGAAATTAGCTATTCTGGTGATTATAATAAAGTTGTACCGGATTCGCGTTAGCCAGAAATAGCACTTGTTATACATAACTTTGCGTAACTGGTAACAGTTCAGGTGTGATAAAATAACTGTCTATCAAATGTGAACTTGTTCCAACATAGCGGCTTAGTGGTCTAATGGTATGATTCTCGCTTTGGGTGCGAGAGGCTCCGGGTTCGATTCCCGGCTGAGCCCGCGATTGTTTTGTAGCTTTTATTTGATTAAGGCCTAGTCAGGTTAGTTTGGGATCGTTTTAACAGCTTTCCATTTCATCGTACTTATATTAATGAACATTGTTTCTTAGACCTAAGTAAAACCAAGGGCCTTCAAAGCTTATGCAGTTTTCCCATTTTCGTATTTTGCAACCTGATGCAGTGAACTAGCTTCCAATGATCTAGTGTTTCCACTGAAGACAATGATTATTGAAGTAATTAAAATGCCTTATATTTTTCTTTATCAAAAGGTTGAAGAGCTGCACATTGTCTCGTGAGCAGCGGAGGAGCGTTGGGAAAGAAAAAGCTTGACAGACGATTTCAGCCACTGTTTTGAAAAAAATTATACAAAGGAGTAAATGAATAGTTATGCCATAATTACCACACATACCTTCATCCTTCCCGTATTGCAATGATGGTGCTTAAATATGTCTCCGAATTCTACAAAAAGAAATGAACAAATGTGTAACCTTAGGAAATACAAAACTCTTACAATTTGTTAAGTTTCATCAGGTAGAAAACAGGCTGGTCTCTCAAACCAACGCGTCCAACATGCTGTACTGCCACCACAACATATTGAACGGGCCGGTTACTGGGTGGGACTCGAACCCACGACCTTCGGCCTGCCACGCCGACGCCCTATCGACTAAGCTATCCAATCACACTTATATATAGTGTCGTAAGTTCTAGTCTTTAGGAGTTATGAACACGTGACGTTTCAATCCCCAAAGGTGGGCAGAACTGCGCAGTGGTATGCATCTTGCTGCTGCGCAGAAGCAATCACTGCGCAGCCAAACTCTGCGTTTACGTCAAAATACAATATCTATGCATGCTCATGTGCAGTATCATCAATATGAAAAGTAAAGAATTATTCCGAAGCGAAAATAGCTCGTTTGGCTTCTTGCTTCAAGACATATTTCTTTGCATGCAATACAAACGTCCAGCAATTTGATTCAGCCATAGCAATCGAGTCCTTATGCAACGTAGACCAAAATTATTTCTTAGTGTTCTGATTTCCCCTCATACAAATAACAACATATTGTGGTTGTGAACAAAATAGTCTATAATTATGTTGACATGAAGCAAAAGTGAGAAAGTTCTAACAATTAGCAATGAAGTAATAGGGTATTTGACGACATTAATGCTGACACAAAAAGAAATAGGCCAATTTATCAAACGGTAAGAAGACAAGAGAAAAATACAAAGAAAGATTCGTTTTGTAAAAATATATAAAGTAAAACAAAACCAAAATTGATATAATGCAATGAAAATATGCCTGTATCTTATTTTGAACTAAAGTTTGATTTATTTTAGATTTTTCTGGATGTTTCCACGCATGTAGCAGATCCTGTTCTTCATGTCCCTCTCCAAACATCCAGCCAGTCCTCATATGAGCAATTGTGTTGCTATCCAGGTTACCATTGACAAACTTCATTTCTGTTGCTGTTCATTCTTATGCTTAGAATGATTGAAGAACTCGCAATTTTTGCTTGTCCTTCAGTTGTTTTTACTGTGATTGTGACGATATAAACAGGCCTTTCTGGTCTCTGCGGTGGCGCTCCTTCCTCCAGAAGGCGCTGGGCCTAAAATAAACCATAAAAACTAGGCAATATGCTGAAAATCGAAAAGTATTACGAATAATGGTCTGTTTAAGTTGCTCTGTTCTGATGCTCATTAATAGATACTGATATGCTTTTGTTTTATGTTTCTTCTGTTTTATGGTACAGGGTCGTCCCATCCCATGCCACTCCACTACTTTTAAGCTTATTTACTGAAATAAAACAAAAATACTGTACCTTTGACGATATCCATCGTGCAAAATGCACGAAAACATCTCTTCGTCACCATTAGTTGCTTCTCAGTTTTCAATTCTTACTGGATCATGATAAGAATTCATCTCATTCCCTCTTTGATGGGCATTACGTATTGAAATCAGAACTCTCCACTTTCAAAAACTACCTTCAACAAAATGGCGGAGACTTTGGCAAAATACATTGATGGTGTCAGAAAAACATTTCTCCTCCGCATAATATAACCCTCACAAGGATAGGACTTATTGTATGCCCAATCTCTATGCCCTAACTCAAACACTGACCCGAAGGACGACGCCTCAGCCATTAGGAAAAGCATTACGTCATATATGCTCCTGCGCATAACCTAGTACTACGCCACTGCGCATGCTGACCACCTTTCTCCTCCGTATGACGTAACCCTAACCCTAAGGCCAATGCCTCAGCCATTAAAGACACCATTACATCATATGTGCTCCTGCGCAGTACCAATATTTACGCTACTGCGCATGCCGACCACCTTTCTCCTCCGCAAAGGCTAACCCTAACCCAAACCCTAACCCTAAGGCCAATGCCTCAGCCATTAAAGACGCCATTACATCATATGTGCCCCTGCGCAGTACCAATATTTAAGCTACTGCGCATGCCGACCACCTTTCTCCTCCGCAAAGGCTAACCCTAACCCAAACCCTAACCCTAGGGCCAATGCCACAGCCATTAAAGACACCATTACATCATATGTGCTCCTGCGCAGCACCAATATTTACGCTACTGCGCATGCCGACCACCTTTCTCCTCCGCAAAGGCTAACCCTAACCCAAACCCTCACCCTAAGGCCAATGCCTCAGCCATTAAAGACACCATTACATCATATGTGCTCCTGCGCAGCACCAAAATTTACGCTACTGCGCATGCCGACCACCTTTCTCCTCCGCAAAGGCTAACCCTAACCCAAACCCTCACCCTAAGGCCAATGCCTCAGCCATTAAAGACACCATTACATCATATGTGCTCCTGCGCAGCACCAAAATTTACGCTACTGCGCATGCCGACCACCTTTCTCCTCCGCAAAGGCTAACCCTAACCCAAACCCTCACCCTAAGGCCAATGCCTCAGCCATTAAAGACACCATTACATCATATGTGCTCCTGCGCAGTACCAATATTTACGCTGCTGCGCATGCTGACCACCTTTCTCCTCCACATAGGCTAACCCTAAGCGAAACCCTAACCCTAAGGCCAATGCCTCAGCCATTAAAGACACCATTACATCATATGTGCTCCTGCGCAGTACCAATATTCACGCTGCTGCGCATGCTGACCACCTTTCTCCTCCACATAGGCTAATCCTAACCCAAACCCTAACCCTAAGGCCAATGCCTCAGCCATTAAAGACACCATTACATCATATGTGCTCCTGCGCAGTACCAATATTTACGCTACTGCGCATGCCGACCACCTTTCTCCTCCGCAAAGGCTAACCCTAACCCAAACCGTAACCCTAAGGCCAATGCCTCAGCCATTAAAGACACCATTACATCAGATGTGCTCCTGCGCAGTACCAATATTTACGCTGCTGCGCATGCTGACCACCTTTCTCCTCCACATGGGATAACCCTAACCCAAACCCTAACCCTAAGGCCAATGCCTCAGCCATTAAAGACACCATTACATCATATGTGCTCCTGCGCAGTACCAATATTTACGCTGCTGCGCATGCTGACCACCTTTCTCCTCCACATGGGATAACCCTAACCCAAACCCTAACCCTAAGGCCAATGCCTCAGCCATTAAAGACACCATTAGATCATATGTGCTCCTGCGCAGTACCAATATTTACGCTACTGCGCATGCCGACCACCTTTCTCCTCCGCAAAGGCTAACCCTAACCCAAACCCTAACCCTAAGGCCAATGCCTCAGCCATTAAAGACACCATTACATCATATGTGCTCCTGCGCAGTACCAATATTTACGCTGCTGCGCATGCTGACCACCTTTCTCCTCCACATAGGCTAACACTAAGCCTAGAAATTGATTCTTAGACCTATATGAAAATTTAGAATAAATTGGTTCTTAAAGGGAATGTGCAAAGATAAAAGGCTCTGTTTAAAAATAGATCGATGAGAACCGAAAGAGAATGCAAAATGGTAACAACAGCAGGCCTAATTTTCCTTTTGCGCTTCTCTGATTGGTTAATAAACCAAATCTATTTTTAGCATTTGCACAGGCAAGCCTTTTAACCTTGCACATTCCCTTTAATTACTGGAATAACGTTGGAAAGTATGCATGGACCACTAATTCCCACCTGTTATACATAAAGCTTCAATGTGATACCGGCAAACTTGCTTCTGGTACCAGAAAAATGGAAGGAAAATAATTGCTATTATATCACCTTCTTGTAAGTGTGGCTTAATCGTCTAATGGTATGATTCTCGCTTAGGGTGCGAGAGGCTCCGGGTTCGATTCCCGGCTGAGCCCGCCATTGTTTTGTAGCTTTTATTTGATTAAGGCCTAGTCAGGTTAGTTTGGGATCTTTTTAACAGTTTTCCATTTAATCATTTTTGGGTCTTTTACTCTATTAGTTTATTTTTATCTTGTTTTCTGTCTTCCAGGAGTTCATTGCCAAACAATTGGCCAACAAAAAAGAGCCATTTCCTTCCAATAATGTCACGGAAAATGATGTATCAAAGATTGATTGCTCAAAACATTAATTAAGGCTTATTGCACGGACCTTGATTGATTGCTCAATTAGCTAAGGTCCGTGCAATAAAACTAATAGAACTAAGGAGTGTTGTGATAACCAAATAGTAAAACAATGCTAATGATAATGAAATTAGCTATTCTTATGATTATAAAAAAGTTGTACCGGATTTGCGTTAGCCAGAAAAAGCTTTAGCCATACATAATTTAGCCATTGAAATTGCGTGAGCAATACATAATTTAGAGTAACTGGTACCAGTGTAGGTGAGATAAAATGAGTGTCTATCAAATGTGAACTCGTTCCAACGTAGCGGCTTAGTGGTCTAATGGTATGATTCTCGCTTTGGGTGCGAGAGGCTCCGGGTTCGATTCCCGGCTGAGCCCGCCATTGTTTTGTAGCTAAAAATTTATCTCGCTTCTCCAAGATAAATTCCTGGAAAGGAATCTTTGAACCTGGCGACCTAAACATTACATAATGTAAGAATCTACAATAAACTGAAGAACAGGCCTCTAATTCTCGGACTCACGGCCATAACTTCCAAAAATATTCAATTTTTTCCATATTCCTGTTCCCGATATGTTACTGCACAGAAAAAACTGAGCTGGCCTCTCTAGCATAAATACGTGGAACGCAAACTTTGTATCTAGCGACCTTATCATTATCTAATGCAAAAGTCTATAATATATTGAAAAATAAGCCTCTGGTTCTCGGACTCACGGCCTTAATTTCTAAAATTTTTCAAATTTTTCTTGATATTTCTGTTCGCAATAGGCAACTGCACATAAAAATCTTTTATGGTCTCTCTCGCATGAACACGTGGGGCGCAAACTTTGAACCTAGCGACTTTAAAATTAAGGCCTAGTCAGGTTAGTTCGGGATGTGTATTAGTAAAAATTGATTGTTAGACCTAAGGAAAGCCAAGGGCCTTAAAAGCATATGCAGTCTTCAAAGTTTCATATTTTGCAATCTGATGCAGTGAACTAGCCACCAATGATCTAGTTTTTCCATTGAAGACAATGCTTATTGAAGAAATAATTAAAATTTCATTAACAGAGGTTGACGGGCTGCGCATTGTATCGTGAGCAACGGAGGAGCGTTGGAAAAGAAAAAAGTTTGACAGACTTCATCCACTGTTTTGACAAAAATTATGCAAAGGAGTAAATGATTAGTTATGCCATAATCAAATTTCTGTACTACACATACCTTTATCCTTCCCTCACTGCAATGATAGTAATTGCTGTTCGGGTGTTCAAATTTGCCTCCAAATTCTACAAAAGGAAATGAACTAGAAATGAACAAATATGTAACCTTAGGAAATACAAAACTATTACAATCAGTATACTTTCTGTGTTAATCTATTCCGGAGCTCTAATCTGTTCAAAGGAATAAATGTGAACATTCAAAATACCATCAAAGTGTCTCTCGACTTAATGGCAAATGCTTTATTTAGAGCATCATCCAGGACAATATTTAAATTTGTTTTTTACTTTAGTATAATTAAAACGAATCGTTGTGTTTTATATTTTAATAAAAAAACAACGATTTTTTTCATTTTGATTTGCTTTTATTTGTGTTTGCAAGTTGAAGTTGCATTTCTAAGACAGTGGAAGGTTGGTTGAAATCTTTACAAGAAGGATAAATATTTTGAAGTTCATGTTTCTTTTAAACATTCAATCAAAGTTTGTTCATGTTCACCCTCTAATCGAAAGAGAAAGGTCTCCTTTCCAGAAGCATTTAAGTTCGAGCGTGATGCGGAGGTTCAATAAAAAGAAAGAAGCAAAAAGCATTAGCAGCAAATCAGAACTCAGAAGGAAATTGTCAAGATGGCGCTCGTGCAGGAGGCAAATTGGAGTAAAGTTGAAGACAAAAATGATCCTAATAAACACGATCTTCTGTGTCCTAAACACAATTCAGAGCGTCAAGGTGGTAAAAAATGGCTTATTCATGTGATTGACGGATTTGTTATCGAAGAAAGCAATGTTCCCTTCCAGGTATGTGCCCCTAAATTTGCAAAGTATCTTATCTAGGCCCGTTTTGATTTTGAGACCCTAAATTGAATTAAGCAATAACGAAATAGTCATTCCTTTTAGGTTGAAGGCGCCGAGGAAAACAATGATCCAAATGCAATGGATGTTCCGAAAAACTCGCAATTCGTGTCCAATATGGAGGGAGAAGAGCAAAATAGTCTCATGGATCGTTGGGGTAAAATGAATTTTGTTTTGTTGCAATTTTCAAAATTAAAAGAAATTCATGGCGTGCACTTTAATGTATTTCAGAGAGCCAGATACTTAATTCTTCTCTAAATTTTTAATCTCAGCTATTATGGTTATTATGGTAAATCTAATCACTGAATGGCTACATGTATTTTAACCAACTACAACTAATATACCTAATGTTTTAGCATTCTAATGCAACCTATTTTTCCACAGGAGCACCTGAAAGCAATCAATTTAATCACTCTGTAGAGGAGCCACACATCCCTGTCTTTCCAACAAATTGTAAATTCTGTGGTGGCCCCCTTCCAGAAGAGAGGGCATTTTGGGGTAAACGATTTTGCAGCAAGTCATGTGGCAAGAGATACAATGCAGGGTATTCATACAGAGCACGAAGGGGAATGCACAAAAGGGGTACTCCGAGGGGTAGGGGAAGAGGATTTGGAAAACTCAGAAGACCAAGGGTATGTATTTTTCATATCTAAATTCCATTCCTAGTTAAAAAGTATTTGAGATTAATCTTTGATCGGTATAGTACTTCAAAATTGCTTTGAAAATCAGAAACATAGCGAAACATAATAACTACTAAAGCTGGCACTACATAATAACTACTAAAGCTGGCTTTATATTTGAGATTTGTACGCTCCAAGATTACCTCATGCAGAGGAAAAAGGTGGTCAGCATGTGCAGTAGTGTAGTTGTGGGTTATGCGCAGGAGCGTCATTTTAAGCTGTAATTTCTGATTATCTGATCTTCATTTATGAATCTATATTCAGGATGAAAACAGGGAACAGGAATTTGAAATGCAGCCAGAAATACACAAAAGTCCAGCAAATGAAGGTTTGTTTTCAACCCTTTGCTATATAGTAAGCCTGTTGCACTACATGTGTTGTTTTAATAATGATGATGAAGTTTATATGTTTTGAAATTGTTAATCTTTTGAAGACATTCTATGCTTTACAAAACTCAACATTTTGCAAATATACATCCATCTAGTTCATTTTGAACCATATGGATTAATTAACAATGGTATGGAATGGTGATTTCAAGTTTCTTTAATTACAGAGCCAAGACAAGCATTTGAATTTGGTGAGCAAAGCAAATGGCCATATCAGATTGAAGGTTTAAGTCAGGAAGATTTTGAAGAGGATTTGTTTGATGGTGTTGAACCAATGATGAAATACGCAAGCATACCAGCAGTACTGTGGTCCCCAGAAGATGTTGTTAGTTTTATTAGGTGAGTATTTTCAAGGAAAAACTTTTGTGAGAATAAATGTTTTAAATTCAAACATGTTTGGAAGTGTGGAAATGTTTCAGGGTTGATATTTGAATCAAGCAAACATGTTTTTATTTTGCAGTGAAATACCTGGTTGCCAGCGATATGCAGAGAGGTTCTTGGAAGAGGAAATTGACGGACCAGCTTTAATGTTACTGAAAGAGGAACACTTGATACAGACCATGGGACTAAAACTGGGACCAGCACTAAAAATATCAGCTCATTTAAGATCATTCAAAAGTAAATATGGTGTGAAATACATGACTAAATATTTATCATCACCTCTTTGATATGATCTATGGAAAATATTTGTAAATACTGAGGATAATATTTTATTTTATTTGAAAGAAAATTTATTTTCTATTTGCAAAAGAGGATAAGTCATGGTGTTTGACTTTAGAAAAACCAATTAGAATCTTACTCGTTAATTTTCAAACTGTTTATGCTTTCATTTGAGTTATAAACATATTTTATTTTGTGTAATTCTATCAAGAAACTTGTTTTTCCCTCACAAAGTTCATCGTGCATGCAACATGGGTAGAATTCCTCTCATTTGAAATTGTTACAAATTCTGGTAGATACTCAAAGTCTCTCAAGGCTTCCTATATTCACCACATTACTACCAAGGACCCAATACAATATTTCATTAATTAGATCATAGTTCATTTAGCACCATGCCATAATGATCCATATCAACCCTCCCAAAGAACACACTGGGTCATGATCTATGTCAGTTGATCAGTCTTCAAGCTACCATTTGATTGCCAAGGAGCTTGACTGTTTCTCAATTTCATGATATTGTGTATGCAGCATTTTTCTTGCCTGCTCTGAATCAACACCTCCCAACCATTGATCATATAAATCAATCACAGATCTATTCTCATATGTTCCCCTGCACGAAACGGATTCATAAATATCCTTCACTTTAACAAGCAATTCTTTGGCCTCTTCCGTGGATGAAGCTCTCAGTTGACCACCTCCATTTAAACAGCCGGATGGACAAGCCATGATTTCCACAAAATGATACTGAGATTTTCCCCGTTTCAACTTCTGAACCAAATTCTGGATGTTTCTAAAACCGTAGGCGAGGGCAAAATTCAAAACAACTTGGCCATCAATGACTAATTTTAATTCCTTAAGATCTCGATTCCTCAATGTCTTGTACTCCACATGCGCATTCTCAACACCAAACAATTCCTTGGCTGCAAACTTGAATATATTCTCTGCATAGCCACCAGAGCCTCCTCCCCAGTGGCTCATCAACACCCCACAATCATCAACACTTGAAAACGGCATGTCAACTGGCATGTTAGGAATCTGATCGAAAACAACACCCTTCTCTTCAAACATCTTCTCCACTTCCATTGACGTCAACACGCAATCAACATCCCTTGTTCTGAATAAATCATCATAAAAATCCTGCCGTGATGCTTCCAGTTTCTTATCATAACACGGCATCACACTAACATGGTATATCTGGTCAGGAGACTTGCCAACACTCTTGCTAAGGTAGCTTTTCAACAACGAGCCCATAATCTGCTGTGGTGACTTCACAGTGCTTATGTAAGGCAGGATAAAGCTACCGTGAGTCTTTTCAGCATAGCAGATCCAACCAGGACACGCTGAAGCAAGCATTGGCACCGTCTTCTGTCCAGTTTGCGATTCCTTGAACCTCTGTACAAATTCACGCTGTGATTCGATCAAGCTGAAATCTCGTGAAAATGTTGTGTCAAATACATGATGGACTCCAAGAGTCTTGAAGAAACTCGTCAACTTCTCAGCCGTCTGTTGTGCATTCAAGTCAAACTTTGCAGCAATGGATGCTCTGACTTGAGGTGCAATGGAAACAACAATTGTTTTTGTCTGATCACTGGTTAGTTGTTTGTTTTCAGCCAGTACTTTGTACAGTTCTTCTTGGCTTTGTTGAGTGATTAGGACGGTTTCAGCTGATGTGATGCAGCCACTGCATGCAAGGCAATCATTGAGTGTTATCGAAGCCTGAAAGATAATAATGCCGTGATAATACAAAACAAACTAAAAAAATTATCAAAAATCACAATAGTATATTCAAAATACAAGACCTAACAATATCAATACTGACCACTTAAATTGAAAACAACAAGCTACAACTTAAATGATAATTAAGCTGGATAAAATATTATTTTTTACCTTTTTGAGTCTGATTTCTTGTCCATCATTATTCACTTCGAAATAAGATCCATCTGATTGAATCTTTATTGCAGCCATTCCCTTACTATTTTGCTTTTTCTCTACTTTTATCGGCTTTATGCATTCTTGGGACGGTGTTATAAAATCATCGAGGTCTGTAAGCTGCACAACACCACTAAAATGCGCCATACTGTTATAACAGCTGTATGACAATTGTAACGACAATTGTAACAACTTCACTTGATTAAAATTTAATTCTGTTGTCTACCATCTTGGCTCCGCCCCCATTCCGCACAAAGTTAAATCTTCTAATCGAGGCTCATTTAATATTGTCACCCTTTGTTTTGGAAGTTTTTCTTGGAAGCGTGGATTTTCTTCCGCAATTAATATTACTACGCTGAAACGGAGTTCTCAAAATAAAAGAATCTGTTACATTATTATCTTTCAAACCAGTATTTATTTTTCAAAGCTCCAAATAATTACAGTGTCAAAATGGTTTGCTTTTGTCGTCAATTAGGCCAGTTGTTATCCTTCAGTTCAAAAATTCAAAGTGCATCACAAAGAACTAGAACCAGAATTCCTCACATTACCCAATTTACCAGACGAAAATCTTCTTTAAAAATTCTCTACTTCGGGTCTGATGCATTCAGTTTTGGGCCTCTAAGACACCTTGTCCAAAGAACAAAGTAAGTTGAGTTGTTTCTTTTGTTTGCGAGAAGAGAAGAGAAGAGATATCTTGCCATTATATCCACCACTTTACATATTTCAAATCAAATAACACAGGTTCATATCACTCCGTTGATTTCTATGCCTTTCATACTTGCTAGACAAGAAAATCAAGAAGTCAAATCAAATATTGAAGCCATAGAGATTGTTACATCGGAATCTTTGATTCCAATTACTTCAAAGGTTTGCGTATACTGTAATATGTATCTCGTTTTTCATACTGTCAACATTCATGTACTCGTTATTCATACTCGTTTTTCATGCCTCTCTGTCAAATTCACTTCTGGTTCACGAGGAGACGTGCATATGACAGTTTTTGACAGTACCTTGAATGTGAAGAATTTACCAGCCACATTCTCTAATGATTTCTTATTTAAAATGTAGAAGAAGATTAAACCAAGTGAGTTTATTGAGTTCGCAAAGAGCAACAATCTCCAGCTCCATAGATGGTACAAAGACAGCATCAGGTATGTCTCATTGCATAACCCAAATATAGCAAAAAGATACCAATTTCAGTGCATCAAGCAAGCTCATATGATATTCATTTCTCACTTCTCAATATTTAGTGAGCTGGCAAAAGATTTTGACATTGGCATTGTTGCATCATTTGGGCATCTGATACCAAAAAAAGTCATACAAAATTTCAACAGGTATATTACCATAAATGCATTTATACATTATGTACATATACATACATGAATTCTTTCATTAGACAGAAATAAAATATATTTTTATAATCTGTCTAACAAGTGCCCTAGCATGAGTCACAGATAGTCATTTTTTTCTGTATTTCTACTATTAATGACCTGTACTTTGTGCATTGAGCACTTTATGTGCTGGTGTAGACCTCCATTCTTATATGATCTGAATAATTTCATATTGGAATAATTTTGTATTGGAGTCAGAAATTCCTGATCGCCCAACAAACAATCAACCTTTCAACCAATCTGTTAATCAATCCAAGATGCATATGTCTTTATTATGCATTTAAAACAATATCTATGCAAGCAACGAGAATCTCTTTGTTTTTAGAGGAATGATAAATGCACACCCCTCATTGCTGCCGAGATGGAGGGGAGCTGCCCCCATAATTCACACAGTTTTGAATGGAGATACAAGGACGGGAGTCAGTATTATGGACTTATCAATCGGAAGGTGATTCATAAAGCCATTATATCTTTTTTACTCAGGATCACTATTCCAAATACCAGACAAAGGGGACTTTATAAAAATGGGCTTTTTTTAAGTTAAGAATTTGTTTTTCATTCATCAATATACATATTTATATATTTTTTCTGTATTTTTCAATACAGGTTTGATATGGGGAGTATTTTGTTACAAAAGGAAATCCAGGTTGGTATTTTTATATTCAAAGGTTATTTTTAGTCTGTGGTTTTTCTTGCTCCACTTGTTGCAAGCATAAAACATACTTTATCAAAGGGCTTTTCATAAATCTGTTCTCAAAAACGTTTTGTTTTCGTGTAAGACAATCCTCTTAGTTTTATCATTTATATAATATATATTTATATGTATAATAATTCCGATCTCTTTTATTGTTTTCTGCAGATTCCCGATTGCATAACAACAGAAGAATTAACATCAAAACTAGGAAATCTTGCTGGTGAAATGGTAATTAATTAATATGTTAACATTGTCTTTTCCAAGCAATTTCATTTCATTTTAATAGCAGCACTGCATAAAAAAGTGTTTCACTTACTGCATTTAATCAAATGCTCTTTCATTGTGTGATAAAAAACATCATGGCTCATCCTCACCCAATGCTGTAATAACGGTTCAATTTTTATTCTTGTATATATTCTCAGTTTTCTCGTTTTCTCACAGGTTCTAGATGTTATTGATAACTTTGAGAATTTACAAGAACACAAACTTGCACAGCCTGAAACTTCAGCATCAAACGGTATTCTACAGAAAAGCTTCACGCCCTTTTACGCAAAAACGGCTGTGCTAATTTTAGTTTTAGCGAAACTAAAATAAACAAACGGAAAATCCAATTGCGCAGATGACCTAATTTAATTACACACTCTTAAGTCAAAATAAAACGCAAGACTCACACCGAAATGACGATTTTCATTTGCCCAAACTCTCTCTTTATTTGAAACTTCCAATTCTGTATAATCTTTGTAAATTCGCGTCAGTAATTCAACTTTGAGACGGCAAAGTTTTGAGCGAAGTCAGCGATAAATCAGTTAAAAGAATTAAGAAATTTTTCACCAACCTGAAGGGCCTTTGTTTGTTTCAAATGCAAACTATGGATGGTAAGCGAAAAACCAGCGTTTGTCAGAAAGAAGTTGGTCTGGGTGTGTAATCTCTCTTGAGATAGAGATCGAAAAAGTTTTAATTGCTTAAACTTAGAATTAAGTTAAAAACTAAGTTATTCCCAGGAGGCAAAGAAGTTGCAGAAAAAGTAAAAAAGTTTGCGTGTAAAGTACAAAGATTGACAGTTCTCTGTCAATCTTTGTACTTTAGGTTTTTCAACCCTTGAATTGAACCAAAATTTACTTCGTTGATGAGCATTTTACAGGATTTACAGGATCAGCACTTTAGCACTAAAATTTTTCTAATTTGATATGAAAATTTTGGCGTTTTAATACCAAAATTTCTTATTTTCGAGATCTAAAATTAGAATATTTTTGGATGGATATAACCCATATCGTCACGAAAAAAACCATCAAAGTCAAAATGTCAATGTCAAAAGTCAATGTCAAAATCAATGTCAAAGATTACAATCTTTTCAAAACAAGTAACGAAATTCTCGATATTCATTGAATGCTGTGCACAAACTAAAGTTAATGGGCTGGTTTTAAAGGCTAGAAATGTTATAGTTTCTTAATTATTCTTGGGCTTAGTACAGACGTTTCTTAAATTTCTGGCCATCCTAGTTCCAGTTTCTTACATAAAAAATGTGTATTTACTATCAATTATTATAGCCATATTTTTATGCTGTTTTTAGCTCCAAAGATAACAAAAGATACAAGTTACGTCAAATGGAATTCACATACGGTCGAGTATCTCGACAGACTACACAGAGCTATCGGAACAAAGGTAGAGAATTAATTGAATGTAATAAGTTGAATTATCATACGAAATGTTTTGACGAACTCGATTCACACGGGAATATCCCATGATACTTTGCAAGGATTTGAAATGTTTCCCCCTCCGCTAAACTACGGACCATGGAATCGCGGACCCCGGAAACATGAATAGATGAATAGTACAATAGTGCAACTGAGATGTAAACACTATTTTCCTGCATGTAAGGTCACAAATAAGTATTTTTCTCCGTAGATTGGAGTGCATGCTTATTGGAAAAGCAAGTTAGTGCGGTTTATTGACGTAAAGATCAGTGATAATGAATTAAAGAAAACATTGGGTAAGAGAGTTTGAAACTTTCGATGCCAACTGAAGAAATATACTGAAAACCCCCCCTCGACAATTATTCAACTTAATCAAATACTGATACTTAAAGTGAATATTTCCGGGGGTGAGTGTGACATTATATTATCATTCTGCTTGTATATTTCTTTTTAATAGATTCAGAGCACCCGACTTCAGCCTACCAGCCAGGCCAGACATTTTTCAAAAAGAAATTGAAGACACTATACATCAAATGCATTGTAAGTTTCATGTCCAACTGAACTTCTAGTATTTGGTTGGTAGTAAATAAATTCTTCATATAACCCCATCGCATGCAAATAACTTATGAAAGTTATTAATAAAGTAAAACATATTATTTCTGAAGAATATAAACATTGATATTTTTTTAAGGATGGTTGGATATCAGTGTCAAGGCTTCAAGTCGAATGCAAGCAGCCAATCACAGCCTTGGATTTTTACAATGCTTACATGGTCGATAGAAAAGACAAGACTATATTCTATGATAGGTTTGATTAGCGTTGACCCCCTGGAAAGCCCGTGTGACTCGTTGATGAATAATACGAAGTGATATATTTTAGGGGGTAAATTGTTTTATTTTCAGCGAAGTTTTTGCTTTTCGGAAACTCATGTAAATACATTTGAACCCAACGGAAATATCTTTCTGTGTTTTACAGAGAACAATGGTGGGAACAATAGCCTTTGTTAAAAACAATATGCTATTTTTTTAGGCTCACATACGGGAACTTGCTGTGTCGTAATCCATATGATGATGGTAATAATGAAATAATGATAATTAATCGCGATAATTTGTGTGAGTGAAAATGACCGGAGCAGGACTCGAACCCACGACCTCTAGATTTGTACTCTAGCGCTCTACCACTGAGCCATAATGATAATGAACACCCTTACAAGGCCAAGTTCAAAGAAGAAAAATCGCTTTCTACAACAAATTCTTTAACACTAAATTGTTCCCAACAGAAAAAGCGTAATATAAATCTCTAAGAAACATAAATATAAGTATAAAAGTTGAAAATAAGAATATAAGAATGTAAAAGGTAGAAAATAATACTCTGGATAACTTTGTGAAAGTTAACTTAACTGTTTTCAGTAATTTCGCGGAAATTCTATGAAAACTCGCTTAATTATCGGAAAAGGGTTAAATCTGGGGTCGGATTTGAAAATATATTTTTGTTTCTTTTTGGAGTATCAAACAATATAAAAAAATATGAAAACGGGGATAAACCCAAAGTTCTAATTTACATGAAGCTGTCGAAAAAACAAAAAATAAACCTAAATCTAATTCAATTGTCGTCAAATCTTTACTTACCTTACGCATTTCATATTGTCATTATAAACTCTGTTAGAAATATCCGAAACCCTTTCTCCGTAGTTAACAATTCCTGTCAGTTCACCTCAATTCACTTACGGATCAATAAATGACACCATGATATAGCGAACTCCTTTGGTCACAACGAGGCCTTCGTGGTAGTGAGTCAGCCTACCGGGATGAATTAAACCCCAACCAACTCTGCTAGGTGGAGCTGTACAGTTGTATCGGATGAAGCGTGCACCGCCACCCTATAAAATGAATTGAAACAAAAACATTCAGATACGTGTTATACGATTGTGAGAACCCCCTACTGGGAGAGCACCCCCTATCGCCCATCATCTCCCTCGATAAGGCCCTGCACATTGCAAAACACTACATAACTGATTATAAAATCTAGAATTCTGCATCCAGTCTATTGTTCAAATACAATATCCTACTGTTTTCCTGTTGTTTTGAGCAAAAATATCGGTCTGGTAGGTTATTTTCTGCGGGTGCTTAAAACGGTATGATGATCTTGATGATACTAATCACGAAGGTAATTGATTGAAATACCCAAGACAATCACTATTTAAGAGCCCATGGGCGATCATTATTATTTATTTAGGCGTTTAAAAGTTGTATTATACATAATACATTATATAAGCATACCTCGTAATCGATATTTGGTCTGTTCAATGCGACATTGATTGTGAATGTGGATGAATCGTGATGGGGTCTCAACAGATTTTGTCCCGTTGGTGTGTACTTGACGACGAAGTTCATTATGGCTCGAGACTAAAGGAGAGAAAATAAGCAACGTTAATAAGAATAGAAATTTTAAAATGAAAAGACATCAAGACTTCAACAAAACTTTGAAACTTCAATACATCAAGACTTCAAAATTTCAAAATATCAAAATTCAAGACCATTATGGCTTGAGACTAAAGGAGATAAAATAATAATAATGATAATCAAATCATAAAAAAGTATAAAAAATTTCTGATCAAAGCAATGAGACCCGAGCTTCAAAGACAGAAGCTACTGGGCTCGCTTGTATATACTTGTCTTGTACTACTACGGTATGAATAGATGAAATGGTGATATAATGGGCTCAGAGCAAGAAAAAACCTTTTCACTGTGAGAACTCGCTAAACCGAAGCTACATTGTGCACAATAAAGCAATTCAATAAAGATGTTGAGTTTGCTAAGAAAAAAAGTTCGCAATAAAAGTGCTTCGTTCAATCATAATCAAAAGACGAAACTAGTTGGGAAGCGAACAATAACATATTCCTCCATGTTACTGTCAAGGTTTGGGCTACTTCCGACCGTGGTTCAATTGAGATTGAGATGGTGTATAGCATTGAACAAAGTGGCAGAATGTATACTTACGTCAGGGTAATATCCTTCGAACAGCCTGGTTGTCATGGGTGCAACATACAGTTTTAAAACTCTCAACCAATGTTTTTCGAAACCGATCTGAAAAATAAGTGCGATGCAAACTATGATGATTTTAGCACACATCAACAATGAATACAACATATGACCGGATCAATACAATAGATCCGACCAAAAGAAAATAAACGGAATCATACAGAAATGTGTTTATGTGTTGTATCTTGTATTCATGTGTACCATAAATCCTCGAATCAGCCCCCAACAACGAAAACATATGAAAACCAAAGTGAAAATAGTATAAAAAGACTTCTACTTCTTAAAAAATGATGCAAGCCGGTTTTATAACACTATTATTAAACAAAAATAGTGGAAAGTAAAGTATGATATACCTGGTTCGTGTGAATATCAACTGTTGGAACATTCTCATAGCCACCAGCAAGACGATCATCCTAAATAGAATAGTATTAATTAATATAATTATAAGAATACATTATTAGAACATGAAAAGAAAAATATTTTCTTTTAATGTTCTAAAATATTTTCCCCAAAGAGATCAATGGTTGGATTGAAACTTGGAACTGACTGGGGCCCAATGGAGCATGTCTAAATGGATCAAAGAAAACGTGGAATGGAATGAACAGGTCGATGTGAAAATGGCTCTGAATGGAATTAGTTGAAGTGACACTTGGCTTCTAGTTGACTCCACACGGTGAAGCAGACATTAAAGAAAGTGGACCTTATACATATGATACATATTAACCAAAATGAAACCTAAAGCATACCTTATTACCACCAGAAGACCATTTTCCAAAATTTTCCATTTCCTAGAAATATATAATGGAAACAAATAGCTATATATCTACACAAACAATATATCCCTTCCTAAAGCCCGGAAGTTATGTCGATTCACAATAACTTACAAACACCCACCTCTACAAGTTCCTTCGTCATATTGAGCGACATGAGTGGAAACCAGAACACATCTGGACACGGCTGCAAGATTATAAAAAAGATCGTATAGTTTCTTCCGATAAATAAAGGAAAATAAGAAAAAAGATAAATAAAGGAACAGAAAAAACTGGATTTCTTACCTGGGGCACCAAAGTCTTTTTATCCAAAAACGAGGAATAATTCTCATTCAGATATCTGTCTTCCCAATCCTGGTGGAAAAACAAACTAACATGTATTATGGAATACAAATTCGAACATTCTATTCTGATTCCAATTACTCTCCTCGCACAAAAATCCTTTTACCCCTCTATTCCTATCTTATTCTCCCCTTTCGCTTCAATTTCTTTTCCTATTGCTTCTTATCCTTCCATTCCGTCATCGTTAAGCTTACACTTCCTTTCTCACTCCTTTGTTAGTAATTCACCCTGTTAACCCCGACCCCCTCTTATAGCCCCCTATGTTTTCCATGGTCTCTTCTTCTGATTCTGATCAATATTACTCTAGTCCTGGTATCCTTCCACTCAACTCTCACCCTCTCCCGCCTTCACTGTACTCCCTATTTTACTCATTTTCGCCCCTTTAAGCTAACCCAATAACAAACATTACCATATCGTAATAGAAAAACTGACTTACCAATTGGTTATTGAACAATTCGTACATATCGTTGTGCTTATGTGTTGTCTGGTAGTTGTCACCATCTTTCAAATGTCCAAAATACTCCATATTCGTTATGTACATGAAAACACCCTGAAAACAAAGTATAGGATAAAACTTTGATTACACCCAGCACGCTACACGTAACACGTTACTCACAATCAACACGCTACACGTAAAACGTCACTCGCAATTAACACGTTACACGTTGCCGAAAATGAACATCGATCGTGGAATGATAAGACTTAGAGCCCGGAGCCCCAAGGAAAACTACCATAAAAGGAAGCCATATCACAGATTTGTTAAACTGGAGATAAACTATGCAAAGAAGTAGTTGAAGAGACCCAAAAGAAACTACCATAAAAAAGAGCCAACATGGCTTACTTAGCTATATCACAGATCCGCTAAACTAAAATTGAAGATACCTAATGTTGTCAGTCATTAAACTGGTAACATAAACAAATTGTATTCAAGACTTACGTCATTTCTCAAGTTGTTTGAAAATACCATGTCTGCATCGAGATATTCACTGTGGTATACGTTTGGCTTCATATCCTTGATTGCCGTGGCCTTGATCAAATGAATTTTCGAAATGAACGGCACATTCCACACACCCCTGAGAATATCAGAAAATGAATTTACATGCGTAATAAAACAGGCTGGCACAAGGGGTAGTGTCAGGATAAATAATCTATAAGATATAACAGTTGTAGTATTGTATAACAAGGTCGTTCTTATGGTGGTACATACATTCTGTTGTATTTAACAATGTCGATGTAATCATCTGATCTCGCATAGAATCCATCATCACCAATTGCTCCCCAGAAATTCGACCATAACTTCTCATATCTTGCAACCATCGGAGCAATCACGGTCCTGTAACATGAAGTAATCAATCTGTGAAGCATGTTTCGTTTATTTCCAAGTAATTTAGAGTAGCATGACATTATAACTGATCCAAAAGAAAAGACAAATGCAAATGATGAAAAGTCACGAAAAGTCAAGAAAGAGAGTACACGATATGGAAAAGAGGCTCGGCATAGAAATGAGGCATTCTCTATGAAACATTGGAGAAATATATGCTGTGTTCGATCATACCTGTTTTGTTCAATCAAAGCACGCAAAGTTCCAGTGTGAGTGACAGTGACGTCAGCATCAACAGTGAAAACATAATCGCAGCCGACTTTCTTGCAGTGGGTTCTAAACAACAACAACAACAACATGAGGAAAACCATCATTAAAGCCTGGTTTCCATATAGTCGTTGAGGGGCACTGAATGGATTAAAAATCACACAGAGACATTGTCAAAACTTGATTTTAATCCTTTGAGCGGCCCTCAACGACTATACGGAAACCAAGCTTTAGCAATTCAGCTAATGAGGTGTAATCATTGGGTGAAAAGCATAATGTGGAGGGATGTTCTTTTAAGAGAGATGCATCGAAACAGAGGTATTGCTGTGCTTGAAAACATAAAGTGGTGCATGGATTAACTAGCTTACAATGCTTTGTTTCTTGCTTCGTATTCTTTTAGGAAAGCGTGAGGTCCATGGTATTTCACAGAGCTGTATTGGTTCTTGTATTTCTCGAGCCAACTGTCTACATCTTTAGAATGGTATGAGTCCTGGTAGAAGAAACAATATGAATTAATGCATTATTCATGCATGGATCATGAATTAAAGAGCATATAATTTATGCGTAGATCTTGTAAGAGAAGAGGAGAATTTGCGAAGTGAGGAGACTTGAAGGAAAATCAGCAAGGGGGGAATGATGATTGAAGAAAAGATGATTGAAGAAAAGCAATAAAAAGAAGGGGTTCAAAACGAAAATTTGAAAATAAAAATATTAACATGTGAAAAAGTAAAGACAAAAGCAGAATTTGGAGATTATTCTAAGTAAAAATTAGGAATTACGAAACAAAACAAGCACAATTATTAATATGAATTTTTCTTATATGGGGTGATGGTTGGCTCTCCTTGCTCTTCACAGAACAATTAACATGGAAAAAGTGGAGGGAAAAATGAAGGACTTCAGAAAAAGATGTAGAAATAGTAAATAATTGAATATGAAAGGATGTGGAAGGGAAAAAAAGAGCTAAGGAGAAATCAGAAGCTACAAAGAGATGGAAGAAAGAAAATAGGAAGAAACCATTAAACAGATGAAAAACTGGACAATATAAACAAAGAATGAAAGCGAGAAGGAATGAAAGCGAGAAGAAATAAAAGATGATCTGATAATCATCTGCAACTTTATAGAGTAAAAAAAAATATCGACTAACAATGTTATGAATGAAAACATCGATTTTATTCTTTGGATAGTCAAGTTGGGCAACTCTTTCGAGATAAGCCGGAACAAAGGGAGTTGGCTTCTCAATAAATAGAGCAACTAAAACTTTTGGGTAATCTTCATCCTGTAATAAACAAAACAAAATATGAATAACATGACACCCGGAAAGCATGCCAACCAATAGTAAAGTTAATGCACGGTGCCTAAGATCCAGGATGTATTGCTTTTTGAACATTAATGTTATAAGAATACCTTAAAATCTTTCAGGTTAAACGTGTCTTCACTGCATGCCATGCATCCATTATCAAAAGTCCAACTTTTTGCGAGGTAATTACCAAGGGTGTTCAAATATAACTGGAAAAAGGTAAAGAAATGTTACTTATGTTTTTGTTGCTCTATTAGGGCTGTCAAATGAGATTGAAATGGAACTTAAATGAAATTTGTTATATAAGCTGTCTCACATATAACAGATTTTAGGGAACAATTATTCAGACTCGGTCAGCTTTTAAGTTACCTCTGGCTTCTGAAAACATGTTTACTAAAATTATTTTGAATAGTTCTTTACTGCCACAATCACGACCTACTACATTGCATCCCTGTGCTTCACTCGCTTCTTGCTCAGTACAGTTGTTGAATCAAAAAACGAGCGAAACCACACGGACCCAATGTAGCGAGTCTGGTCACCACAATACCTTGCTTGGGCCGTTCCCATGAATGACTGCGGGCTGCGTATCGAATCGTGTGTTCGATACTCTGACGTCATCAGCTTTGAAGGTCAATTCGACATCATCTGTGAATAAGAACATATTAAAACTGGTTAGACCCGTATAATAGATACCTTTGGAGACAAAGTAGCGTCAGTTTTCACTATGCTCAGGGGGCAGTGTACAATGATTTAATTGCAATCGTCAAACACTCGCGATTTAGTGCACTTAAACTTTGTTTTTCTATGGCGTTATGTGCATATTATCGAAATTTACTATCAGACGTTTTAATGTAGATAATGAGGTACTGAATAGAATCAAAATTGATATGAATTGTGTAAATCGAGCTCACCGAAATTTCCATTCAGATTCTGCACAATCTCTGCTTTGTGGTCTAACTTGATTTTGAACTGGTCCTAGAAGAAACAAAATTACACGCTATCAATGTGAGCGTAAACGTAATATATACATTGGTTTCATCGTGATACGTTAAAAACCATGGCTTGGTCAGAGTTGGGGTTAGCCAGGGTTAAGAAAGGCCAGGGTTAAGAAAAGCCAGGGTTAACAAAGGTTGGGTAACAAAATTTTAAGCTTTCAATTGGTAAACCATGGAGTTAAACTGCATCATATTAGCTATCAGAAGAGAAAAGGGGAGAAAGGGGCAAAAAAATTGCTTAGGGGGCTGCTTACCCTGTGCTTTAAGTAGATTCGGGTATAATACAATTGATCGTCATCCGTATTTCCAATCTCTTCAAAATTGACGATGTCATTGAAAGTTGATGCATACCCAATTATGCCTGGAATAGAGTAACTTCTTTAAACTTATATTGTCTAGGCAAAACGATAGCAACATTAATAAATTAATGATAAAAAGAATACAGAAGTCCGAAGGGTATAGAAACCCTAAAAAGACATGTTAAATGATGAATTATCTAAAATATTTGAAATAATGCACGTTGAATGGCCTATATAAAAAATTATCGTCAAACTGTTACATTGTCTACAAAATGTATTCGTGTATGGATGAAATTATGGATGGCAGGATTTAGACCTGAGAAGCAGCACGAAAAATTGGCACCGAAACACAGGCTGCAATAGGGGGCGGGGGGGGGGGTACTATGAAAACGTATATTACCACCAGAGCAAAGATATCTGTATCCACTCTTTATGTCAGGGTATTTGGACTGAAAAATAAGACAGCAAATGTTGCGAAACTGCTGGTAACATATTAGTACAATCTGTATGGAAAAGCACATTGATATAATGTTGTTTTATGGTAAAGGATTCATGAATTATAAAAAGAGGTGTATAAAAGCAAAGGTTAATTAGATATGGCCAGTTGAGCCTACCGCCAGGGACTTATCAGGCCAACAGAAATCTTCAGCAGAAAAGACCAAGTTCGCGTCTGCTTCCAAAAACTTTTTCAATATTTCATTTGGCCCAGTAGTGAATATGACGTCATAACTAGAAAATAAAATACAATTTATGATAAATTTTAGTTGGGTATGGAAAAAAAACGAAATAAGATGAGAAAAGTTTTACATACCTATCTGTAAACATAACAACAGTATTCTTGTCATCTTTGTATTCCTTCAAGGCGTTTTTCAAAATATTAATTTTATGTCCGCCACCAGTTCCCAGAGCCATATCGCCACCCTGCCATTTCTCATTCATTCCAAATACCTAAGAAAACAATAGAGATTTTCAATCTAGGGGGACTTCTCAATCCGAGGAATCCTCAAATGATCAAAATCCAAAACTGATGCCTTCGGACAGCGGTTACAAAAATGTAGCCATATCAACATAAATTGTGACGTCAAATAAATTATTAATGTTGCTATAGATATATGATTGATTTAATCGTTACAAATTCAGTTGCAATTTTGCAATTTTCAAAGCGCACATAGAGAGGAGCTCGTTTCGAAGTATTAGACAAATTCTCAATTGAATATCGATATAAAGTTGATAAATTGAACATCGAAAGTTTAAATTTTGAAGATGGAACACAGCATTCGAAAAACGATTCGCAAATTCCAAGGTTCACTCAACAAACCATGTTCTTATTTTGCGAATGAAGAGGTAGGACAATGGATTTATTTGTAAACAATGATAAATATTTTGAAATGGAACGATGTTTTAATATGAATATTGAAACAAAACGAATCCAAAAATGGGGAATAAATGGCTCCATCAAGGCGATTAAAAGGATTTCAAAATTTTGTTAAGTAAGAAATGTTTAAATTTTCGGTAAATTTCAAAATCTTTTAACACGGGATAGAAACAGATATTTCGTCAATGAAAATCGCACCATTTTCACAAAAAATTCAACGAAAACCTTGAAACAAGTCTTGGGTTCATTTCATTGATATATAGTGATGGCCTGTTTATGAGGAAAAACTCTTTACCTGAAGGACCTGGGGCTGACAAGCGAAGCTTCACCTTTCCGTGGGATTCTTAGTAATTTTCAACTTGCGTTTATAAAACAAATAGCTAATAAAATTACCCCGCACCATTGGTAATATAGTTATATTTACCATCTTCATTTCTCGAGAAGTGGAAGCCCACCTGGGTGAGATAAAATTTCTACATATAAAGAAAACACTACCGGCATGGTGGAGTAAAATTCTTTGCTGCGTGAAGGCATTTGATTTCACATTGCCTCTCAACATCGGGGCTCGTATAGGTGAATTAAGATCCCATATAAACAGTGTCTGAAATTTACCTTGCCTATCAGCCCGTGGTCTGGTATAGGTGAGGTGTTTTTGTGATATAAACAGGCCCTAATATATCAAAAAATAAATATTTTTGGTCATAAAGGTGTTCTTTAAAATTAAAATTGAAAAAATCCGCCATTATTAATTTGTTATTGTTGCTATGACCCAATCACTAGGCAGGCGCCAATCCCAGGCCAGCGGTTACAACAATAGCCATACCAAGATAAATTTTGACGTCAAATAAATCATTAATGTTGCTATAGATATATGATTGATTTAATCGTTAGAAATTCAGTTGCAATTTTGCAATTTTCAAACCGCACATAGAGAGGAGCTCGTTTCGAAGTATTAGACAAATTCTCAATTGAATATCGATATAAAGTTGATAAATTGAACATCGAAAGTTTAAATTTTGAAGATGGAACACAGCATTCGAAAAACGATTCGCAAATTCCAAGGTTCACTCAACCAACCATGTTCTTATTTTGCGAATGAAGAGGTAGGACAATGGATTTATTTGTAAACAACGAGAAATATTTTATAAGAAAACAAAACAAATCCAAAAAATGGGGAATAAATGGCTCTGTCAAGGCGATAAAAGGATGCAGTTGGTAGTTCAACATTTTCTTAAGTAAGAAATGTTTAAATTTTCGGTAAAGTTCAAAATCTTTTAACGCGGGGTAGAAACAGATATTTCGTCAATGGAAAGTGCACAATTTTTACAAAAAAAATCCAGGAAACATTCGAAACATATCTAAGGTTCATTGATATATGGTGATGGTCTGTTTATATGAAGAAAAACTCTTCACCTGCATGACGTGGGGCTGACAATTAAAGGTCACCTTCCCGTGGGATCCTTCGTAATTTTCAACTTGCGTTTATAAAACAAATAGCTAATAAAAATACCCCACACCATTGGTAATATAGTAATATTTCACTTCTTCATTTCTCGAGAGGTAGAAGCTCACATGGGTGAGATAAAATTTCTACATATAAACAAAACACTACCGGCATGGTGGAGTAAAATTCTTTGCTGCGTGAAGGCATTTGATTTCCCCTCGCCTCTCAAAAGCGAGGTTCATAGGTGAATTAAAATCCCATATAAACAGTGTCTTAAATTTACCTTGTCTATCAGCCCGTGCTCTGGTATAGGTGAGGTGTTTTTCTGATATAAACAGGCCCTAATATATCAACAAAAACAATTTGCTAAAATGTAAATCTTAACAGGGAAAAATAAATATTTTCGGTCATGAAGGTTTTCTTTAAAAAAAATTGAAAAAATCCAATGAAATGTAGTTTAGGATATAACACTCGGGAGTCAATAAGAATTTTAGCAGAATCTGCTAAAAGAAGAAATATTGCTGAAAAAATCCGCCATTATTAATTTGTTATTGTTGCTATGAGCCAATCACTGGGCAGGCGCCAATCCCAGGCCAGCGGTTACAACAATGTAGCCATACCAAGATAAATTTTGACGTCAAATAAATCATTAATGTTGCTATAGATATATGATTGATTTAATCATTATTCAGTTGCAATTTTGCAATTTTCAAACCGCACATAGAGAGGAGCTCGTTTCGAAGTATTAGACAAATTCTCAATTGAATATCGATATAAAGTTGATAAATTGAACATCGAAAGTTTACATTTTGAAGATGGAACACAGCATTCGAAAAACGACTCGCAAATTCCAAGGTTCACTCAACCAACCATCTTCTTATTTTGCGAATGAAGAGGTAGGACAATGGATTTATTTGTAAACAACGAGAAATATTTTATAAGAAAACAAAACAAATCCAAAAAATGGGGAATAAATGGCTCTATCAAGGCGATAAAAGGATGCAGTTGGTAGTTCAAAATTTTCTTAAGTAAGAAATGCTTAAATTTTCGGTAAAGTTCAAAATCTTTTAACGCGGAGTAGAAACAGATATTTCGTCAATGGAAAGTGCACAATTTTTACAAAAAAATCCAGGAAACATTCGAAACATATCCAAGGTTCATTGATATATGGTGATGGTCTGTTTATATGAAGAAAAACTCTTCACCTGCATGACGTGGGGCTGACAATTAAAGGTCACCTTCCCGTGGGATCCTTCGTAATTTTCAACTTGCGTTTATAAAACAAATAGCTAATAAAAATACACCACACCATTGGTAATATAGTAATATTTCACTTCTTCATTTCTCGAGAAGTGGAAGCTCACCTGGGTGAGATAAAATTTTTACATATAAAGAAAACACTACCGCATAGTGGAGTAAAATTCTTTGTTGCGTGAAGGCATTTGATTTCCCCTCGCCTCTCAAAAGCGAGGCTCATAGGTGAATTAAAATCCCATATAAACAGTGTCTGAAATTTACCTTGCCTATCAGCCCGTGGTCTGGTAGGTGGGCTGCTTTTTCTCATATAAACAGGCCCTAATATATCAACAAAAACAATTTGTTAAAATGTTGATCTTAACAGGGAAAAATAAATATTTTTGATGATGAAAGTTTTCTTTAAAAAAAAAATGAAAAAATCCGCCATCATTAATTTGTTATTGTTGCTATGGCCAATCACTAGGCAGCCACCAATCCCAGGCCCCATTGCAAAGTAATGCTTCCGTAAAACATGGGTTATAAAACAAAGAATACGAAACTTAAATAAAAATAACAGAGGGAAGTATAGCGTAAAAAAATAAAACCTAGCGAAAAATAAAAAATTTATATCATTGCTTTAATATATTAAATATCTTAAATACTTTATTCTAATAACTTCTTATTATTAATTTAATTATTTATTGTTAACAAATTCAATAGCTGTACTATCATCGCCGAACTAATGGAAATAAACTATGGAAAATGTACAACAATATATTGTTATCAATAGGTAACATTTAAAAATACTAATATATGATTGTTGAGAAAGTGTTTAAAGCAAACGAGAAGAAATGAGAGCTTAATAAATATAATGTTCCTTCTTTTAGATTGTCTCTACTATAAACTGACAGACCTGACAGAAGTTAGAGGCGATCAAAATGATAACATTAAGAAAATGCAAATATTTTCTTATCGAAAGTTTGCATTTGCTAAGGTATATAATGTTCTCTCTACTAAACCTATATTATCACAATATATATATGTTTTAATTTTAGTTTAACTATTTAATATCATGTTTAAACAGATTAAGAATCATGTCAATGCCATTTTGCAAGATCATGCAGACTTCTATTCAAAGGTAAATATAATAATAATTTTATCGTTTAATTATCTTGGAAGGAAGTGTAACCAGCAATGATTTTGTAATTTTCTTCTTAACAATATATTTCGGATGGCCACAATGTTTTTGGCCTATCCTTTAATTATCATTCTTTTAATTTCATTCACACAAGGTTCAGACTTGCTCCAAGTCTATTTCGCTATCGTGTTTCTTTTTCCTCCTGCGCAGTTCCCTTTTTATGAGTGAAATACGAAATAAACTTGGAGCAAGTCTACACAAGGTTTGGCTCTAATGTTTGGCAATTTCCTAATCAGCATGTTTTGCATTGCAGATAGAGGATGGCCATGATAGAGTCCGAAAGAGGATTTTAGACATGGCAAATCTGGTAAAGGGCGTCATGATGACATGGGATAGGTTCTTCCATACAATAAGTTACATGGTAGGTATTCATCATCGAAAACTTCAACCATTAAACTCTCTCGATCTAAAATTATTGTAACATGAAGCCAGCAGGATAGAAATTGAAATATCTTTATGATATTTATGAGAAATTGACAGAAAGTATCAGACTGGTGTATAGATGCTCGTACACGTTTTTTATTTGATAAGAAACCTAGCTCAAACCCTACTAGTAAAAGTTTCTTAAATTTTCTATTGTTTTCTATTGTTAAGGAAAACAATAGAATAAAAGAATCTATTGTAATTTGGCAGAAATTCTACTAGTAGGTTTCTTATAGAGTGGTTTCTTATAAAAAAACGTGTATTTAAGTGTGAAAACATATTCAAGAAAGCTTATGCTAATAAGTCGATATTAAAATTATAACTAAAATTACTGTACCATGAAGCCAGCATGAAAGTTTATGTGAATAAGTTGATATTAAAATGGAGCTTTTCAGCATTAAAGAAGGAGCTGGAGGTAATATGAAGTATTGTGTTTGTTCCAGCCACATGATGACGTCGATAAATTGGCAGAAAACATCAAACTGGTGCATAGATGCTCGTACTTAAGTGTGAGAGCATACTCAAGAAAGATGCAAGAAATCAAAGATAAGCTCACTGAAGAAATAGCATCTTGCAAAATGAGATCATATGAAGACGCAGATAGATGTTACGACAAGACATCTCGTCTATTCCGATTGGGCTGTCTGAAATTCGAGAGAGAATACCTGAATGCATCGGAAGAAATCTCTTCGTCTCTTCAGAAGAAGAATGGAACAAAGAAGAGGGAAAAAAGTGAAAAGAAGAACATTAGACAAGTCAAATTGTCTGCTGTCAAAGAAGCGGAAAGCAAAATGTGCAAAGATGAAGTATCTTCTTCATTTGCTTCATTGCCATCAGATAACTCAGGCATTCTTCACACACAGATGAAGAATGTGTGCCTGGTTGAGTCTATCGCAGAACGCATAATTAAAAATGCAACTGAAAAGATGGCAATGCGTCAGAGAAACATTTGTCAAACGACAAATCTTCCAGCTGAGATCAGAATGGAAGAGAGTGGAGTGTTTTCAATGCAAAACAAGGCTCTTCTTCTAGAAGAAGATAGACAATTAAGAAGCATGATGGAAGATAAACGTGATCATGGAAATCAGCTGAAAGCAATGATGATCCATGAAGAAGGGAGAAAAATAAAGAGGGAAGTAGAAGAATTTCATGCCAATGCGAAGAGGATTAAAGAAAGGTATTTGTCGAGAAAGCAATGCAAAGGAGAGAATACGATTGCGTCTATTGAATATCGAAATAAGGGCGCAGAGAATGATAATCAAGCGGAAAATGCAGAAAACAAAGCTCCTCCTCCACAGTCGATGAAAAAAGAAAGCCTGCGCAACGACACTGAAAAGAGGCTCGGTATTTTGACAGTCAGCAACAGTGGACTGCCAAGAAATACAGTTTCGGTTTTCAGCAGAGAAAAAAGGGTGACGTTCGCTGCAGATCCAACCATATATGAAATACCCGTTGTAGGCAAAGGAAGGAAGAACTGCAGTCAGATAGTGAAACGAATCCTGATAGAAAAGCGGCTGAAAAAAATGATGCGAGCAAAGAGTCGAATGACCGGTCAAGTGGTCGGTCAAATGCCTGCTTTAGCGACCGACCAGGAGTCACTTCAAGAAACGAAACAAGTGACCAGTCTAGCGGTCGGTCAAATGCTTGCTTTAGCGACCGACCAGGAGTCACTTCAAGAAACGAAACAAGTGACCAGTGAAGTGGTCGGACAAATGCCCGCTTTGGCGACCGACCAGGAGTCACTTCAAGAAACGAAACAAGTGACCAGACAAGAGAACAGATTAATGGTCGATTCAGAGACCAGTGAAATCATCAGCCAAGCAAAGAGATGCATCGGTGAGCCTCGCAGTGTTGTAGAAGCAGATGGAATATCCATTGAACCATCCTGTAGTAAACGGAAGAGGGGAGAAAACGAAGAACAGGCGATTAATACTTCTTCGAATGAGAAAGAAGGAGATCAGAATAATTTCATTGCTCAGACAGCTCAAAAAGAACTTTGCATGGAGCCATTGGCCAAGAGAGTTAGGCGAGGCGAAACAATTCCCAACGAGAGTGGGATAGAAAAGCGTGAAGCAAGCTGTAGCGAATTGAAATCAAGTGAAAGCAAACAATTTGCTGTTATTTATACAGACGATTAGGCGTATAGACCAACTCTTATCAAACCTCAGCTGATAATATGCTTTTATCGTAAGGATGGTATTGAGTTTAACTACTAACAGAGGTAGATATATAAGACACATACGTAGATATGTATAGGTAGATATATAAAGATAGATAGATAAATAGATAGATAGATAGATAAATAGATAGATAGATAGATAAATAGATAGATAGATAGATAAATAGATAGATAGATAGATAAATAGATAGATATAAAAATAGATAGATAGATAGATAGATAGACAGACAGATAGGTAGATAGATAGACAGATAGGTAGATAGATAGATAGATAATTAAATTAGGAATAATCAATATTTCATAAAATTATTAAGAACAATTATTGAATATATTATCATAAATTATAAAATTAGTTAATGATGTAGTTGAAAGTATTTTTTTAAGAGTATGGAGATGGTTTGTTGTTTTAGAAAATACTCTTGACTCTATTTTTTGACTGACTTTCTTCTTATTTTTCAACATACTTGGACGTAGATATCGCCACGAAAGCAGCATATCTTACTGGCAATTTCGTATATGTACAGAACAAGCCCCCCCCTCGAATAAGCCCCCCCTCCAATTAACCCCCACGCTAAAATGTTTTTTGTGAAATAAGCCCCCGGGAGCTTAATCGAGGACCTAATAGTAAACAAATATTGTATTTTCGTGTCTTATTATAGCGCAGTATGTCAATCAATGACTTTCTGTGTCACAAAAAGTAATTCGTGCTTTCATGCACGTCAGATTTTCCTTGAGTTCTGAATACCGTACAGCTCCTTTGTCGCGGTCAAAAGCCACGCTCCACCGTCGCCTCACCTTCTCGAATTTTCAAAATGTTTATTACTTCCTTCTGCGTGAATCAAAATTATTGTCTTGATTTGTGAAGAGAAATATGTTACAATTGTCAATGGCTCGGACTACTGATAGCTTAAATTTAATTAACATTAATAGTGCATGATTTATGTATGCTTTCATTGTTTAATAAATTGTTAGTGACAATTTTATGACAAATTGTACCAGTAAGTAAAATGGTTTTACGAGCAAAGGAGTTGACCGATTCTTGTCAAAATAAGAAAAAATTACCAATTAAAGATTGTTGTGGTCTCAACAGGAAGTAGTTAAGGTTTAATGGAGTAATATGAGTTTTTAAAGCATAGCAAGATCTTCAATATTTTCTTAATTGCAAGGAAAGTCTTCCTCCAGAGTAAGTATCTCCTGTAATATTATCACTGCTGGAAGCTGTTTTTCCTGAGTTTGTAATATTGTATCATTGGTTGAACCTTATGGTTTCTCATGGCGTTTGGTTTTTGAAAAGAATGTAATAAGAGATAGAATTAATAAGATATAGGCCCTGACCTTGACATCAATGTTGTAAAGTTTGCACGAACGCATGAATCTTCGAAATCCATCAGTTTCTGCAGTGGCTACAGTCACTACGACCAGTTTAAGATCTATGGGAATGAAAATAAAAAGTAATAAATTGAAATTGAATGTCTAAATAATGTCTAACTATTGTTTGGTGGAGGAGGGGGCGGGGACATACAAATGAATGAAAAATTTCCAGAAATTTGCTCATATTGGTGTTTATCAATTTCATTTTAAAGCATGAATAATAAGCCGAAAACAAGATAAGCATTTGAAAGTCAACACTATAACACACAGTCTCGAATTATTTTGGGGGAATTTCCGAGGTTTTTCGAAGGGAAACAGAAGACAATTAGTGGCCTTGTTTTGGTGAATATTAATTGAATTATTAACTTCAAAACAAAATTCATCACTTCAATAAACATACTCTATCATGTATTCGCCTGTAAACATAGTTTCAGACAAAGATTAAGTAATAATACTTCGTAAAGTGGCTCGAAAGAAAAACTTCAAATGATAGCCAAAGGGCCTAAAGTTTGTGCTGACTTTATTTCAAAAAGAAAAGATAAATTTAACTTACCTTTCGGAGTTGTAGTTCCGTCCTTTGATGCGGAGGATAGTGAGAGAGCAAAAAGTGGCAATAATACCAAAAAAGACCTCATTTTAAAGAAGTCTCTTTTAAAAAACCTGACTTTACTTCTTCGTGAAGTTCTCTCTCCTCGCTGGGTTGGTTTTCCCTCAAGGCAATGAAACTAAAAAAAAATACAACCGGAAAGGTGTTTACACCACGTGGTCTCTTATTGGGTATTGTTTTCACGTTGTCTGATTTTCAGTCATCAAGCCTCCAGTCATAAAACCTGTTTTCCACAAAGTTTTTCCTGCCTTTTTTAGTCTTTTCCATCTTTCTGTGTCTTTTATCTATTTTTATAGACTTTCTCTGTCTTTTCGAACTGAACTCGATATCCGCGAACGTTGAACTGCTCGCAATATTTGCTTTTACTTTTACTACAATTTTCCTTCATAAATTCAGAAACTTTTAGAACTAAATTTTGCCCAAACGTTGATTAACTTGTACCACTAGGCCTTGCATTACATTTCTTATGAAAACGGTGAACAGCGAAAATTCCCGGCAATATGTAAAGCTCCAGAAAACAGATCAGAGTGAGCTGAAGATTAGGGAGCCATGGAAAATAGACAAAATTGAAAGGATATGCAATGTTAATTAGGCAAAATTATTCAAACTAGTTGACAAAATTATGATCCAGTCGTTTATCCGAATCTTTTACATATCAGTGCACTTTGATCAGATAATCGAGGACACAGGGTTTGATGGAATAAAATCAGGGGCATCGTGGGACCTGAATTTTAGGGTGGGTCAAACGCTGAAAAATTTTCGACAATTCCAGCGATTTTGCTTTCACAAGGTGAGCGATGCCCCCCTCCCCCCGGCCACGACGCCCCTGAATATAATCCAGGAAATCAAGGAGTCCTGCTAAAGATCAACGATTTAATATAAGTACTCAAAATAATCAATAAACGTAATAAAAATAGTTGTGCATGCGGAATTTCGAGCTAAACCCGAAAACTACATTCCAACACAGAGTTTGATAAAATACAGTCCAGGACACTCAGAAAATCACTGATCATTAATATGCTCGAAGTAATCAATGCAATCAAAATAGCTATACATAAAGAAATAAAATAATTATCTATATAAAATGGTTATAAATCCACTTATTGTTCGTTCATCAGAAATTTAAAAAAAACCTATAATGTTTCGAGGTTAGGTGAAAGTAAATGAATCAAGATCGTACGTGATGAATCAAGATTGATCGTCCGATAATCACAAAAGTACAAAGCATAAAGTATCAACACGTGTCCCAGAATAGGGGACTGGGACCTACTTCATTGCAGCAGCCAATCCGGTGCTTTGCTTCTACCATTCGATTAGGCTACGTTTCCACGGGTCCGACCAGATGATTCGTAGTGTAGCTTCAATTGTTGAGTTATTCAATTATCAATTATTAATTTTTTTAATTTAGTTTGTGCCATAATTGCTGAACAATTAAAAGTTCGATAACAATCAAATTTTGATATTTATTCAATTAACAACCTGACCAACCTATTGTTGGTGTTTTGTTGCTTCTTGTTTTGTTTGCTTTGTTGCTCAAAGCAACAAGAATTAGAAGTTCGTTCAATCCAACTAAAAAAACTGCAAACACAACATTTCTGTCTTAAACGTTCGTTCTGTGAGTGCACATTTCCAAGCATCCTTCAAATAAACTCAGATGCGTTCAATGAGAACATATACTCAGATTTCGCAATTAAAATATCTTCACCAAGCATTTCAACGAGCCAAGCGTTTGCCACAAAATCCTTCTATGTTCCCTTTTTGTTCTTATTGAGGTTGCTAAATTGTCGCCCAAAGCGTACAGGCTGGTTATTGATTCCATCCTCGAATTTTATACTATAGGCTTTCGGCCCAGCTAAAGTAAAGCATACGATGAAACGTACTCGCTTGTCAGCCTTAAAATCCCAATCAGGATCACCAACGGCATTCTTGGGAACATTTATTCTCAATTGCCCTTGTTCGAGAGCAATATAGGGGTACTTCCGGCGAGGGTTACGATTATCCATCCTTATACGTCCTTTGCATTCATGAAGATAATTTCTGCATTCGCTTTCCCAGAACTCTGGAGTAAGTGTGTCTTCTCCTCTCGATCCTGGCTTACCTTTCCCATATTGCTGTTCGAGTTCTGCCCGAGAGATCAATTTTGAGATTTTATCAAGATCCCCACCTTTTCTGATAAAATACTGCTGCACAAATCTTCTGGGGCTTCCTTCACACCTTTTTTTACATGTTTCGACTGCTTCTTCATAACCCGATAAATGCTGCGTTATTGACCCATGCATAACTTGCAAGTAGCAGATGACGTAGCTGAAGAAATGGCTGAAGGCATCATGTGGGAGCTGTTTCTGCCATTCCCTCACATCATCCAAAGCTGAGTCCAATGTGTATGAAGCATGACCTTTCACAGTTGAAAAATCCATCAGATAACTTGCATAATCGTAAACCTTGTAGTGCTTCACCAACCTCTCCAATAACCCAAAAAGCTTTGGTCGCTCAGCCGTATTCAGGAGATGAATGTCCCGCCCTCGTCCTGCCTGATTCATCATCAAAGAGACTTTCAATCGCGTTAGCTCTTTGTCGCTTGCAGCTGTGAAATTTCTTTTGGAAAAAATATTTTCACAAAAATCAGCAACATTGAGTGCTTGTATGGCCTTTCTTTTGGTCTTTCCCATGTTTCTAAGCAAACTCAACAGCTTCAGTCGATTGTCATTGGCCTTTTGCATCGTCAGTTCAGGATCAACCATCCTTGGCAGAGATCGTACCATTTGATCAATTATATCCAGAAGGAAGAAACAATCACTTAATGCAGAGCTGAAAAAATCGCTACTCATCATGAATACAATTGCTTCTTCAACATCTGACCCTTTCCACTTGACCAGCCAATCGAAGCAAAACTGCCAAACATTGATCTCCCCATTGAGTGGATTTGGAAACGTCATAGGTGGATTATCGCGTGCCTTCCGAAATCTGTCCAAAGCTTCACCAGCTAAATTTTTCAAGTCTTCCACTGTTTCTATCTTCCCCTTTATAGCGTTCATTTTTTTAAATAAAATATGGCCTTCAGTGTCCCTTACTCTTCTGATCTTTTCCTTAGACGCTTTATTGTCAACTTGGAGTCCTTCTTCAATGAGTTTTAATGCCTTTTTGAAGTCTGGTTCCTTTTTGTCATATGCAATAAATCTTGCGGCATGAGCATAAACGGAAGCATCCTTTGTTTTCTTTGCAACTGCTTCAAATATTCGACGACTGTTTTCTAGCTTGGTTATAAGCACTGAAAAATGGGAAACGCTGTTTTTTTTGTTGTGCAAGAAAAGATCATTCACAAGCTGTTTGATGCTGTTGTATTTGTGATAAGAAGAGATAACATTTGAATTAACGAAGTTTTCTGTGATGTCTTCCAGAGTTCTCTTCGAGTGGGCAATGATTTTTTCTGCAATTATTCGATGCTGAAATGTATACCATCCGATGCCTTCATTTCCTCGCAGATGACTGTCTTCATCATCCTGATCGATGTCATCATTATCAAAATTATATGCTGCAAACTTATTTGATGCAATCCACTCCCGTCGACTTGGTGCCCTTTTCGAAACCATCAAATTAAGTAAATTATCAGAGAACTCATTTGCAACATCCTCGTATGTCAAATTTTTCATTTCAAGGTACTCAGCTATAAGCACTGCTGGCGTTTCACGGTTTGAATATATTTGCAGGAAACTGACCAGTACTGCTACTTCATACTCTCTTGGTTTACCCTCTTTGATCTTTTCAAGAGACTGATTTACTATTCTGTTCAATTTTTCGTCAAATTCACCAAGCATTGCCATCATAGGAAAATGATACACTCTTGATGAACACTTCAGTTGTTCCCCGTCCTTTTGTCGATCTTCTGGTTGTTGAAATCGTTGACAATAGTCCTTGTATTTTGTTCTAAACTCTTTTAAATCACGGTTGGCATCATCCAGCACAGTTTTAACTTCAAACGTGCTCTTTTCATGCAGATAACTATTGAGTAGCTTTTTATTGGTCATGGGAAAATCTTTTGAATGCACACATCTGACAATGATTGCTCTCTTTCCATTTGCTTGCAATTTCCTCACCAAATAATCTGATAAATTCTTCACCAATCTGGAATTACCATCCATTAGAACGACTGGCCAAAGTTCGCATAATTCGTTGATTTTACCAATGCTTTCGGCCAGATTAGCAACAAATTGGTCTGTGTCATCTGATTCGGTCCCGAAACCATCATTTCCCGAAGACAAGGTTTTAACTATGGCACACGGGAACTCTTCATGGAGGTCCCATAGTACACGTCTTGCTATAGTTGTCCCTCCTGTTCCTGGCTGGTGGCATATCTGTACAATTTGTGCAGAGTTGAAACGAGCTGGCATTTTGTTGATGTGTTGCTTTACACGATTTGTAATCGTCCTGGTTGCATCATGGCCAAAATGTAAACTCTCAAATGTGATTGGGTTTCCTACAATGAAACTTTTTAGGTGATAATTTTCAAACTCTTCCAATTTATCTTCTGGCAATTCCTTTGGAATGTGCTCACATCCCTCATACAAAATATCAAGATACAGTGTCAAGTTATCATACATTATCTTTGGCACAGGCATCGGTGCATCCGCTTGGTAGGATGGCAACAAATGTTGGTCATTCGTGTCTCCTAAAATCGAGTATATTCCAATATACAGAGATTTAAGAGATAGTGGTGAAAACCTTCCGTCTTGGGGATACTCAAAATCCATTTCAGATGACAAAAAGGTGAAACTAACTTTGAAGTTGAAGTATGAAAACATATTTTCAATTTCTTTTACGATATCATTAGCCATCTGCACAGATTCGTTTCTTACATTCATAATCAGACAATACACAGGCTTCATTTTGTCAAGCTTGGAACAACAAGATTCTATTATTTTCACAACAGCAGGTTTGAACTTGCGACTCCATGTTTTCAAATCGCTCTTTGGTCTGTCTTCCTCGGTTCCTTCGTTTTGACCATTCGCAAACATCCACTGGATTCGTTTTATTTCAATGGTATGGAGGTGTTCTTGGGAAGCAAGTTGGCTTGGCGTGTGTGTTTTTATGAGACCACTTTCTTCATTATCAAGCGCCAAACTGCGCAGAAAACCATTTATATCTGAATCTGGATCTAAATCTAGAACGAGCTTCCATGGGACTCTTGCCAGAGCTGTCGTGTATTTCTTGTCATCTTCAGATATTACTCTATCAACAACTAAAATATATTGGTTTGCATCAAAATCGAAATTGCCCATACCTCGCCTTACTTCAAGCCATGTGTCCCAAGCCTCTTCATTAGCTTTTCTTGCTTGTTCTGGAATTCGATATTGTTCAATTTTTTCTTGTGCTATAGATTCATAGATGCTGTCTAGTTTATCTATGACCTTGTTTTCAAAAAGACCAATTTTGTCGTCAATTTTCTTGCTTTCTCGTTGAACCTCACTTATTATGGCCTGATTCGATCGTTCCACTTCTTCTATGAGCATCTGATAATAGAGATTTTTGGGTGTCAAATCTGCATCTGTAAATGAAAGACAGGAATCATGTTCATCCACATTTGGCAAAATAATTAAACTACAAAGTTTCAAATAATTTTGTAAAGCGAAAGCTTCTCTGTCTGTTAC
The DNA here is from genome assembly GCA_013076295.1 of Sanderia malayensis. Taxonomy (NCBI): domain Eukaryota; kingdom Metazoa; phylum Cnidaria; class Scyphozoa; order Semaeostomeae; family Pelagiidae; genus Sanderia; species Sanderia malayensis. The sequence continues at coordinate 1,331,137 of RQOL01000824.1, read as the reverse complement.
AAAAACTTCACTTTCTATTTGCAATTTCGAGTAACCATTACACAGTTTGACTATTCAATCAAATCCGATGTATACCTGCCACAGTATATCTCCTAACATGCTGCAATATGTGCACTAGTTGCATAGACCTGGGGGATACTTCATTGTCCAATGTATGTGCCGCCCAGGTTTTCAAAACAAACTCATGTTGTCTAACGTGATTAGTGTTTCTAGTTACATTTTAAAAGATATTTTAGTTGTTTCCAATGGAATTTGCATTTCTTTTTGCTTGTCTATCCAATTAATTTTTGGCAGTGACAAAAGATAAAGAGAAGGACGATGAATTAACGAAAATTTGGTTTGGGTGGGTGTTAAGAAACTCACCAAGAAAATTTTCGTGCCATAAGTAGGGTGAAAGCTGAGCAAATCTGGTACGGGGACTTTGCATAGTTTCTCATAAAAAATGGGTGTAACGATTCAACAAAATACTTTTAAATAGATACATCTAAAGCAACAGCCACCAAACCGGCGCTTAAAATAGTTATGGCTACATTAAATATAAACTACACATGTATTGAGATTTCTCACCAAAACATACCAATATATGTAGGAAATTTTGAGCCAAAAAAGGAACCCATTTGGACGGAACATTGAGGAAATTGAACAATGAAGTACCCTGTAAAATGCAATTTTTGAGACAAAATCTTAAAACTAACCTCTAACAGCTCGATCAAATTCATCATCAGTCAGACCCAAAGCACCAAGAGCTTGTTTTAATTCATTCAGTAAATGCATGTATTTGCCTTCTTTCAGTCTTGGACTAGATTTATGGGACACAATTTCATTCTTCACATCTTTTAACTTTTTGATAGCATGTTCATAACCAACATATCCATGATCTTTTTCTAACTTCGCTTTCGCAACCTTTGAAAACCGTAAAACTTTTACCAATAATGTTATGTCCCAATGATCGATATCACCAGTCATAAACATCTGCTTTTCATTTGTGAAGTCAAAACGAAGCTGCCCCATATCAAACTGAGCTGCATCCTTTTCCAAATTCTTCCAGCCAGAATGTACTTTCATGAACACTTCTCTTAACCTTTCCAGCCCACACTTGTAAAGCAAAAACACCAATTGAAGGAAGTTGCGTCTGAAGGACAAAAACGATTGTTCAGCTTTTGGAGAACTGGTTTTCTATTATACTGACTGTTTCCAACCAAAGATGAGTAGGACATCACATAAATTAATAACATAACTTTCCTGACACAAACCTACATCATGAGCCATCTCACCTATCAGATATACCTTCGCTAAGCCGATTAGCTAAGCCCTCAAGCTAGGGTCGCATGACCGGCCCAAGTTACTTACAAATCTGAACAACATCATATCAAGGAGCACTCTAACAGAAGTTTCATTAACAGAAAAACTGGAAATGAAAGTTTGAAAGCTCACATCCCCTGTGATTCGGCCAAAAATGGCCAAAATTCGCGAAATTCGCGAAAGTTTATCTCGCGAAAGTTTCTCCGATTAAAGGGAATGTGCAAGGTTAAAAGGTGTGCCTGTGCACATGCTAAAAATAGATTTGGTTTATTAACCAATCAGAGAAGCGCAAAGGGAAGATGTAATTTTTTCACGTGAACATTAGGCCTGTTGTTGTTGCCATTTTGCATTCTTTTCCGGTTCTCATCACTGATCTCAAAATATTCATGTGATCAGTTTATGTGACGCTTACTGCGCATGTCTACATTGAATTGAATTTCGATCTATTTTTAAACACAGCCTATTATGCTTGCACATTCCCTTTAAAGTAGCTATTCAGTGGGCCCTTTGTGCTTAGCACATAAACCAATACCTTACGGAGATAGTCAGCGTATTTGCCTATCAAACTATCAAGACCAAAGCCAGACCCTCCTCAAACTCAGAAAACTTACTTACTCTTCATTTGTAGGCCCTTTGCTGGGCTGTGATGTTAATGAGGACGAATCTGGGTTTTGCTGTGTTGACAAAGTCTTGTGTTTCACACTTGGGCTTGTTCTTTTTGTAGGGTTCTGCTGCGGGCTTGTTGCTTGAGTTGCACTATTGCCGCTTTTAGCGCTGCTTTTCTCGTTAACGTTTGAAGCAGAGTTGTTGATGATGTTAACTTCTGGGCTTAGGCCCATCTCATTGTTCTCGGAATTTCCGAAAATCTGTCGTATTTCTGGAATACTGTGTGCATGATTTTCCAACAGCAGTCTTATTTCATTTTCTAATAATTTTTTGTCAACGAGAACAATTTCAAGGGAAGAAATGCTTAAATTACAATGGTGATGGAGGAATGACTTAAATTTTCCGAAGCCATAATTTTGAAACTTTCTTTTCTCATTCTCATTGCTGTTCCGCCAGACATCTCGTAAGAAGTTGAGCTCAATCTCAATTTTGTTCTTTCCAATGTATCTGATGTTATCTGCAATATTACGAATAGTGCATAACATCTTGGCTTTAAGTATTATCAACTCTCTGCTGGCAGTTACAGTTGAAGAGCGGGTCTCTGTCGAAAGGCAGTCCTCTTGGTTCAGATCCACGTTGCCAAGATTTTTGTCCAGGCAAAGTTTGTCGCGGAAAACTTCACCTTTCTCCTTGGGATCATTCTTGATATTGATCGCAGGCTCTGTTCGTATTGGCACTTGTAGATTTCTATTCTTTGGTACGCGAAACTTACGGCTCCCGATGTCTACTGCGCTGCAGTCATTTTTGAGGAAGCTCTCCAGTTTGCCAAAACCGAGCTTGGCAAATTGACCAGGATGCAAATTCGCCCACTCTATGAGAAAGCTGTCGATATTAAACGTCAAGGAACCCTTTTTGTCTTTGCCTACTCTTCTAATCGTTTCAAAAACTTGGTTCCTCAGTTCAGCTCGGTCCATGACAAAACAGACGCCCTGTCTGTCTCTGGGAATGGCAGAGGAATGTGGAGACAGACAACAGAACCGAAACCGACCGAATCGGCTGGAGAAGATTGAATTCAATTCCGGGAATTCCCCTATTCCGTGCTTGAATTCAAGGTTGCCATTGCAACAGCATGTTGTTGAACAGGTGGATTTATTCCCAGAAGACAAATCTGAAATCAAAAGGGGAATTCCTGAGATAGCATGAAAGGCGTGGGCAGCAAAGTTTTCAAGATGAACCAGGGACACATTTGTTAGGTGGACTTTATAAGGCCGCATTTAGGTCGTGTCGAATTTAATTCAAACAAGATTTGAATTAAGTTCGACATAAATGCGGCCGTATAAAGTGAGCATTTAATTAAGTGCAGCAACTTGAATTAAGTTCATCAGGATTTGCCGAACTTAATGCACAAGTGCGACACAAATGCGACGTGGCTTTACACGGCCGCATTTTGGTCGCATTTAATTCAAATTCTCCTTGAATTAAATCACTTTATGTGATATAATGATGAAATATGTCAAATTTGCCCAGTCAAGCACTTTGCGTATGTGCAATCCTTTTTCGTTACGTCACGATGATATGAGGAGTTGAATTAAATGCGGCAAACAAAACAGGTATAAAGTGAATGTCGCACTTATGTCGCATTTAGGTCGAATCTAATGAATTAAATTAGACGCGACCTAAATGCGGCCGTATAAAGTAAGCCTTAAACAAGAAACTCACATAAAAGAATAACCCGTAAATACGTCCCGTGGGATTGCTCCGCTCCGCTCGTCTTCTTTAATTTAATGAATTTTGTTTCAGAAGTAAGTGGAGTCTGCAAAAAACAGTTTGTTCTAAAGATTAATTTTTGTATTTCTGCTTATAACCTTTGTGAAGATATGACAACAACTAAATTTAAGTCTCTGCTTGCTTTCCCCTCACAACATACAATTAGGCACAGAAGAGTACTTTTTGCAACACTCCCAATTTACTTTCCACTAGTAACGAAGTAACTGTCAAAAAAATGAGCTACAAATATAAAAAAATAAATGTAAATAATGAACCTTGAGACTCCTGTTGCTGAATACACGAATTTTTTTATAAGGAACAACTTTATAAGGAACGCAGTACATACTCGGCAAGGCAAAAACTTAAGGAATTCTAGTACTGGACGGAAGACTACTAAGGCCCCGTTTACACGGTACCGGTCAAGTTTTTAGCCGTTCAAGTTTTTGTACGGATAGGGGTTGCGTTTACACGAGATCGGCTATCCGTACAAATATTTGTACGGATAGCCGTGCAAAAACTTGTCCTGTTAGGGAGAGGACGAGTTGACAACTTGAGCGGTCAAATATTTGAACGGTACCGTGTAAACACTTCTAACCGTGCAAATATTTGTACGGATTCATAAAGAGGTGAAAAAATCAAGCAAACGAGGCAATTTGAAAATGTTGGATTTGGCGCTCAAAGTTTAAAAGCAATTTTTTATTATTTACGACGAAACTTAACTTTCAGAAATAAAAAAGACGATCGTAAATTTCATAAAAATCCAGACAACAAATCATTTCACTCGCCACACACAAAAAATAATTCGACTTGGCGCCAACGATATATGAAAAAGCATACTGCGCATGACGAGCAAAGAAAGCCGTCTAGCAAAAGCCATCGTGTAAACGGGAGGCCTATCCGTACAAATATTTGACCGGTACACCTAGCCGTACACAAACTTGAACGGCTAAAAACTTGACCGGTACCGTGTAAACGGGGCCTAAGGAAATGGAAAATTTTTATTTTCAGCACTTAACAGGAAATGTAAAACTTTTCATGATTAAAAAGTGCAGACGCAATTTATCGTTAGGTTTTTAAATTCATCTTTAATTGATCGCGTCTACTGGCGTCTATTTGACACTTTATTTACCCTTTTCTAGTCTATTTCTGAGAAACACGAAAAAAAGTTAAGGAACTTCTAAGGAATTTTGAGTACTCAAATTTGCCTTCTAGCTAAGGAATTTTTAGTACTGAGCTCGAGCTGAAATTCCTTATAAAAAAATGCGTGTAGTTAAGCAAAGTTGAGTGAGGCTTGGCATGAGGGAAAATCTTGTAATTATACAGCCAAGCAAACAGGTCAAAATTCGTGCTCACGTTTTCTTCAACAAGCAAAGATAGAAGTAACTTACCTTTCGGAGTTGTAGTTCCTTCTTTTGATTATGAGGAGAGCGAGAGAGCACAAAATGACAATAAGACTAGAAGACAATAATAACAATAACAAAAAGCAAAACTAAAAAAAAATTATTTGTGGGTTTATTGCTTTGAAAATCATAAAAATTATATTTCAAACATTTACTCGGGGGAAAGTAAAAATTAAATCAAAGACTAAAAAAGTAACAATAATTAAACATTAAACATAAAAATTAGAAAAAATAATTGCATGAATTATGTATGAATCAGCATTAAATTGCACTATCTAAATTTATATTATTAGTAATCAAAGAATATAATAAATACTCTTTATTTAATTCTACCCTGCCGCAAACGTATTGTCAGCCAAAATAAATTTCGCCAGAAAGCGTATACAGTGAAGCCTCGATATGAGAAACCCAAAATAATTTTTCCTGGCAGGTCTTGCCATAATAGCCAATAGAGATCATGAAGTATATTGAATTACTTCACACAGTACACTGTACACTTGTTTCACAACACAATGGATGACAATAGTATAGATATCTTTCAGCCCCCCTTATCAATTAAGCCCCCCCTTCAAACGCAGAACAATGGCCTCACAGTGCAATTGCACTCTCTTTCAAATAACAACGGTAAAATAAATTATCATTTAGGCCCCTTCTCAATTAAGCCCCCTTGTTCAAAGTGACTAAGAACAAAAAGCCCCAGGGGTTTAGAAGAGAATTTACGTTAAACCTGTTTTCAAGGTTCCTTATATCGTGATTTCACTGTTTCAAATCCAGCATGTAACATTCATGTTCACCTAACAATTCAACCCAATTCACTTATGGGTCAATGAATGACACCATGATGTAGCGAACTCCTTTGGTCAAAACAAGGCCTTCGTGGTAATGAGTCAATCTACCAGGACTCATCAAGCCCCAACCAACTCTGCCAGGCGGGGCTGTACAGTTGTATCGGATGAAGCGTGTACCACCACCCTATTAAGTGAAACACAGTCACTTAGTATTGAAATTAGTATAGAAATCAACAGTGATGTTTTCCCACAGGTAAATAACAGGAAAACCTCTCATTACTAAGCAGTACTATCGTCAACAACCGTCCTTTTATATATATCACAGTCTATGCAGTATAACCGAAGTAAGAGACTTTTTATCTCTACGCATTAGACTAAAAGCCCCCAAAACCTCATTGCTCCTTCAATAGATGGTCAGATGGAAGATTCAGGATTTTCGTGAAGATGGAAGATTGAAGATAAAAACAGGAAAATTTTTCGCTGAAATAAAAATTCAAAGGAATCTCTAAAAACTGACCCATCCATATAATGGACAAATAATTTATTCCAAATGGATTTTTCATGCAAAAGCAGTCTCCATACACCAAGCACTTCTTTGAAGCGACAAGAAACGTTTGCCACTCATAAGATAGAGGAAATTACACTTACACTGTATCATTTGTCTTACGTACCTCGTAGTCAATAAATGGACGATTTAGAGCAACATTGATTGTGAATGTGGATGAATCGTGATGGGGTCTCAACAGATTCTGTCCTGTTGGTGTGTACTTGACGACGAAGTTCATTATGGCTCGAGACTAAAGGAGAGGAAAAAATAAACAACATTAAATAAGAATAGAAATTTTAAAATGAAAAGACATCAAAACTTGAACATTTCAAAACTTCGAAACCTCAATACATCAAGACTTCAAAACTTCAAAACATCAACAGTCAAGTCCTTAAGATGTAAAGACCTCGAGATTTCAAGACTTCAAGATTTTGAGACTTCAAAATTTCAAAAGTTTCAAGACTTCACCAGATTCAAATTCAGGATTTTAAGATGTCCAACGATAATTAAGCCATATATGATGTTGAGAATTCGTCAAGCCAAAAGTAATTGTACTTAAGGGAAGTTCAAGGGATAACCTAATGACACAATGTGCTGCGTAGAAGAGTTCTTCATTACAACATTCGAGCATTTAGCATTATCGCAGGTAGTTTCACGCATGCTCACATCTGAGTAATATCCTTCATAAAACCTTGTTGCCATGGGTGCAACGTACAGTTTCAAAATCCTCAACCATTCTTTTTCAAAACCAATCTAAAAACACATGGAAACAAAATGATTTTCAAATGAAAAAATAGAATCAACAAATTATTGCAGATAATAACACAATCCAAAAGGTGGTCAAGAATATACATTCTTAGCCTGGTTACAACTTATTTCGAATACTTCCCTTTATCAGCCTTTTGCTAGCTAGTTAGTTTGAGTTGGCTTTAATTTTTACTTGAAAGCTATGTATTAATTTCACTAAACTAACTTTAAAAAAGGAACGAAAAAACGTGGCGGTCCTTTAAAGTACGTTATCATCTAACTAAACAGAGTAAACCGAATTTAGACAAAAACCAACAGAACAAAGCTTTAGACAAAAAAGTCTCATATAACAATTTGGCACAGCTTATGGTGGAACCTCCTCTTTTTGTAGAATTAACACTCCTTCTTTATTTGTTAAAAACATAGTGGAGCTTAGAAAGGGTGGTCTGGCATTACAATTGCAGGGCGGCTGGCAAACCAACGGAGTTGGGATGTGACAAAAATGTAACCACCCTCGTGAAAAGGAGTACGGTGAACTTATATTCAGTTAACAATCAATATGCTGAAGGGTAGCAATGTTTCTACTCAGTTTTCGGTAGGTCCTTGTAGTGTGTGACCACAATACTTCAATTTACAATTATCTCTGCCAAGTATTCGGAAAGGGCCCGTAAATTAATTTTATGCTAAAAATGGGGGCAGACGGACCCTGGTAGAGTATTATATACCTGGTTCATGTGAATATCAACTGTTGGAACATTCTCATAGCCACCAGCAAGACGATCATCCTAAATATAATGTTATTGATTAATATAATAACAAAAATACATTATATGGAAAATTAAAAGAAAAATATTCCCATAAAAGTATCAATGGTTGGATTGAAACTTGGAATTAATTGGATCCTATATGGCGAAAGTGACCCTAAATGGAGTATGTCTAAGTGGTCAAAGAAAATGTGGAATGGAATGAACAATTCGGAAACAATTGAATTAATTGAAGTGACACTTGGCTTCTAATTGACTCTATATGGTGAAGCAGACATTAAAGAAAGTGGACCTTATACATAATGTAGTACATATTAACCAGATTGGAACCTAAAGCATACCTTATTACCACCAGAAGACCATTTTCCAAAATGTTCCATTTCCTAGGAATAGATAATGGAAACAAATAGCTATATCTACATAACTAATATATCCCTTTATTAAAACTCTGAAGTAACATCAATTAACAATAACTTACAAACACTCACCTCTACAAGTTCTTTTGTCCAATTCAGCGACATGAGTGGAAACCAGAACACATCTGGGCACGGCTGCAAGATCAAAGAGAGTATCAACTTACACATTAGGCATTAAATAAGACCAGAGAGTGTGTAATAGCATTGTATTGATTCATCTAAATTTAGAGATACACAAAATAAGCGACGTATAATTATAGAAATATGTCTCACTTGTGGTATTTCTGTTTTGGGGTTCAAAAATGAAGAGTAATTTTCGTTCAAGTATCTATCTTCCCAATCCTGATAGAAAACGAAAAACAAAGTCATCACTACTTGTTATTAAAAACATCTTCAGCCGAACCTATTATCTCTCTGACTCTTTAACTTTAACCTTCATCTTCTCTTCCCTTTGGTCTTGATCTCTATTTCCATATCATTAGCTTTAATTCATTATTCCTTTCCTTCTTCTCGTCATCTCCCTTCATTTCCTATCGTTCACTTTCTTTCTTATTTCACTTCATTTTTCCCTTCATATCCCTCGCCTTCACCTTCATCTAATCTTGCTTCATATTTCATGATTTTCTCGTTTCTTTCCTGATCAACTATTTTCTCACCTTTCCTTCCCTTATCTTCACCAACGCTCCTCTCCCTACCAACACTCCTCTCCCCACTAACGCTCCTCTCCCCAACCCTCCTTTCACCAATTCTGGCCATAAACATAACATTGTCAACGACATTAGCCCCACATACCAATTGGTTATTCAACAATTCATACATATCGTTGTGCTTATGTGTTGTCTGGTAATTGTCACCATCCTTCAAATGTCCAAAATACTCCATATTCGTTACGTACATGAAAACACCCTGAAAATTCGAAGTTTAAAATCGAGTTCACTAACTTAGCTACTAGCTACTACAAAAGTCTTTAGTAATCATTCGATATCGTGAAAAATATACTTGACAAGAAATGGTAAAACATTGAAATGTGGCCACAAGTCTTACGTCATTTCTCAGGTTACTTGAAAATACCATATCTGCATCAAAATATTCGCTGTGGAACGCGTTCGGCTTCAAATCGTTGATAACTGATGCCTTCATCAAATGAATTTTCGAAATGAATGGCACATTCCAGACCCCCCTGCGAATATCAGAAAATGGATGAGCATACACAATAGAACAGGCTGGCACAGGGGGTAGTGTGGGGATAAACAATCTACAACATATAACAGTTGTAGTATAGTATAACAAGGTCGTTTGTATGGTGGTACATACATTCTGTTGTATTTGACGATGTCGATGTAATCATCTGATCTCGCATAGAATCCATCATCTCCAATTGCTCCCCAGAAATTCGACCATAACTTCTCATATCTTGCAACCATCGGAGCAATCACGGTCCTGTAACATGAAGTAATCAATCTGTGAAGCATGTTTCGTTTATTTCCAAGTAATTTAGAGTAGCATGACATTATAACTGATCCAAAAGAAAAGACAAATGCAAATGATGAAAAGTCACGAAAAGTCAAGAAAGAGAGTACACGATATGGAAAAGAGGCTCGGCATAGAAATGAGGCATTCTCTATGAAACATTGGAGAAATATATGCTGTGTTCGATCATACCTGTTTTGTTCAATCAAAGCACGCAAAGTTCCAGTGTGAGTGACAGTGACATCAGCATCAACAGTGAAAACATAATCGCAGCCGACTTTCTTGCAATGGGTTCTAAACAACAACAACATGTGGAAAACCATCATTAAAGCCTGGTTTCCATATAGTCGTTGAGGGTCGAGACATTGTCAAAACTTGATTTTAATCCTTTGAGCGACCCTCAACGACCCTCAACGACTCAGGCTTTAGCAATTCAGCTAATGGGGTGTATGTAATCATTGGGTGAAATGCATAACGTGGAGGGATGTTCTTTCAAGAAAGTTGCATCGAAACAAAAGTATTGCTGTGCTTGAAAGCATAAAAATGTTGCATGGATTAGCTGGCTTACAATGCCTTGTTCCTAGCTTCGTATTCCTTTAGGAAAGCATCAGCTCCATAGTATTTCACAGAATTGTATTGGTTCTTGTATTTCTTCAGCCAGCTGTTCACATCTTTGGAATGGTACGAGTCCTGGTGAAGAATAAATAGGGAATCAAGAATAAATAAAGAAGACGAAGAAAACGGATATGACGAGTGCTAAAGGCGACAGATGTAAAAATGCATTATATATGCTGAGTTGTTGTGGTAGAGAGGAAGAATGGAGGCAGGCGAAAAGGAAGAATGAAGGTTAAGGGTGAATGGAGGCTTACAAAAGGAGAAGAAGACTCTAACAAGTAAGGAATAGGCTTCATAGTATTTCATAAAGCATCTGGTGAATAATACACGTGGAGATTAACATATATCTTATAATAAATACAGAGCAAAAGAAGAATGACAAAGAAGAATAACTAAGATGCAAGGATTTTAATTAACATGAAGAACCTTACGCCATTGTGGATGAAAACATCGATTTTATTCTTTGGATAGTCAAGTTGGGCAACTCTTTCAAGATAAGATGGGACAAAAGGGGTTGGCTTCTCAATAAAAAGACCAACTAAAACTTTTGGGTAATCTTCAACCTGCAGAAACAAAAAATAAACACAAAATAACAAAATATGACACCCGGAAAAATCCAATATATTAAGAAAATCAACATACGGTGCGAATACGTAAAGGGGGGAGTGTGGGGCTACAACTTTTGCCTTACCTTGGTATCTTTAAGACTGAATGTATCTTCAGTACAAGACATGCATCCATCATCAAAAGTCCAGCTCTTTGCAAGGTAGTTACCAAGTGTGTTCAGGAAAAGCTGAAAACGATAACGAAAAACATAATTGATCAAACTCATAATATATATTGACTATTGGAAACTATTCAGAAAACAAAAACATAACTGAGTCACTGTATTAAATTTGCGATCACGGTACCTTGCTTGGACCATTCCCATGAATAACTGCGGGCTTCGCGTCGAAACGCGTGTTCGATACTCTGACGTCACCGCCTTTGAAAGTCAGCTCGATATCATCTAAAAAGAAAATCGCACAAATAGACTGAAAACAGTGCATAGAGCATAGAGTAAACATGTGCATTTGGTTCTTTGCAACAGCAACAAAGACCACTGTGGGATGGTAGTTAACGTCTGCTGTACTGTATAAAAATTGCCTAATTGCTGAAAACAATTCGTAGTTGATAAATTAATCTATTCCACATAGCAATTACTAAAAGCATTCCAATTTGTATTTTTTAAAGGTACTACATACTTCGGACCATAAACATATTTAAATTACTAGAAAAATGGAGGTTTGCTTTACAAGCAAGAATTAGTTCCTCAAGAGCGTTTGGGTGGAAAAAATGGACTGGACAGAGAAATTAGTTTAAGCTACATAAAGTTCGATTCGTAATCGAATTATACACAGTTGATTCTGGTGACAATGATTACAGAATTACACTATGGATCTCTACACATAACATAGTTTCCGTGATAGAGACGTTTCCAAAATGATGCAGGGTAATGGATGATGTAAATCACACATACCTAAATTGCCATTCAGATTTTGAACAATTTGAGCCTTGTGGTCCAGCTTGATTTTGAACTGGTCCTAGGATGAACAAATCAAAGAATCAATGAAAAGATGAAAATTAACACAAATCAGGGACGGTTGAGGTACAAGGGAAATTCAAAAGAAAACAAACATGACCGAGTTAGCGATGATTAAAGATGATAAACCAAAAGAAAAGGGAATTCATGAGACTTAAAACGTGACTTAACTGGACGTATTTAAAATGCTTATAAGTCATAACAAGCATGTATCGTTTTTTAGTTTTCGTCTTCATTTCAAAGTCCATTCCAGATGAGATATCAAACATTATATGTGACGCAAGGAGAAGGGGGTGAAAAACAGTCCCCACAAAAAATTTGACGCATTCGAGAAATTCAAGCTAAAATTTATTACGCAAGTCATCAAGCTTCATTCCACTGCTTTACATAAAGAAAGACAAGATGGTAACAGATTGCTTAGGGGGCTACTTACCCTGTGTTTCAGGTAGATTCGAGTATAATACAATTGATCATCATCCGTATTTCCAACCTTTTCAAAGTTGACGATGCGATTGAAGGTTGATGCATACCCAATTATGCCTGGAATAGAGTAACTTTTTTAAATTTATATTCTCTAGGCAAAACGACAACAATATTAATAAATTAGTGATACAAAGAATACAGAAGGGTATAAAGAACCTATAAAGACATGTAAAATGATGAATTCTCTAAAATATTTCAACAAATATTTGCTGAATGGCCAGCAGTCGACCTTCGCTAACTCAATCTGGCAAGGGAAATGGAAAAGGTCGAGGAAGAGAGGAATCGGGAAAGCAACATGAAACGATATATTCCTAGAAAGCTGTCAATTATTTATTTCGAGAGGGAACACGGAATACAAGATGAAAAAGCAGTAAAACATGGCATGTCAGATCACATTGGCAAGTGACTTACCACCAGAACAGAGGTACTTGTAGCCATCCTTCACGTCAGGGTAATCGGACTGAAATAAAGTAGAAAAACAGATAAATTTGAGCTCAGCTTTGCAACAGTTGAAAGAATCAAATTAGCATCGAGAATAACACAAGACAATGGAATTTTAAAAAAGATTGCCCTACCGCCAAGGTCTTGTCAGGCCAACAGAAATCTTCTGCAGAGAAGACCAAGTTGGCGTCTGCTTCCAAAAACTTTTTCAGGATTTCATTTGGACCAGTAGTGAAAATGACGTCATAACTAGAAAATAAAATACAATTTACGATAAAGTTTAGTTGCATATGGAAAAAAAAAGAAATGAGAAGGGTTTCACATACCTATCTGTAAACATAACAACAGTATTCTTGTCATCTTTGTATTCCTTCAAGGCGTTTTTCAAAATATTAATTTTATGTCCGCCACCAGTTCCCAGAGCCATATCGCCACCCTGCCATTTCTCATTCATTCCAAGCACCTAAGAAAAAAATATTGAAAGAATCAAGGAGTTGTAACGATATGCATGCACACCAAGCAATTCAATTTTAAACCATTTCTAATACGCTGGGTAGATACCCATGCGTACAAATTGGCCCTGTGCAGTGGCCGTGCACAATTTACTGGACAAATAGGTAGGTCAAGTACACGTCATGTAAGGTAGATGATCAGAAAACTTGCAGCTACAACAAATCTGAAGGCAAAACATAAGCAAAAAAAGAAAAATTGCGCGCATCCGTAATCAGCGCTGGATTCCCACCCTTAGCAACACCCCAGATTCTTGGGTATTGCACTACCATGAGTTCTAGCAAGTACATATTAGCTGAAGCTGATCTCTCACCCCAACATATTGACCAGGCTATGTGGCTGGTATGTGATTCGAGCCCCGCGACCTTCGGCCTGCCACGCCGACGCCTTACCAACAAGGCCAATCAGTCACGTTTATATAAGGTGTCGTGAGGTCTATAGTGTTTAGAACTTTGGAGACACCCATAGTATTTGTATAGTGTTAATTCATGCAAAGCATTACGTATTGCTCAAATTACCAACCAACACTATGACTATATGGGCACTATGACGATAATTACATAATATACCGTGAATCCTGCAATAAACCTCCACCTTCGAATAAGCTCCCACCCAAAAAATCATTTTTGCAAATAAGCCCCCGAGGCTTATTTGAGAATTTACGGTACAGTCAAATCTGCATAGTTCGAACTCGTGTAATTCGAACAAAATTATCTGTCTCTTCAAGATCACTAATGAACCAACTCTTATAAAATAAACCTCTATAATGCAAATTTTTTGTAACTCGAACATTTTCACGCTTCCCCAGGGTGTTCGACTTAGACAGTCAACTGTATTTCTATATCAACATATGAATAACAGAAAGGTCAAAGACTCTAGTGTGTAGGGATCCTGGCCTTTATCAAGTTCTGTTGTTTCCATTAACCAAGTAATGAAAAATACGTGTCCACTCGTTGATTGGCTCAGCGCTACCAACAAAACAATCACTGAATCCGCAAGTAGCGGAAATTAAGCATAAAACAGCGGAAAGACCCCAGCAGCAAAGGAGACATACGTGCATAGTTGCATCTACTTTAATCGGAGAAACTTTCGCGGGAAGAAACTTTCGCGGGAAGAAACTTTCGCGAGGCGAAATAATCGCGAAATTTCTGGAATTAACTTTCGCGTTTTTGGCAAAATCGGATATTTTGCGAGAATAAACTTTCGCGAATTTCAAGTCTGAACAGAAACTTTAAACAGAAACCTTGAAGTAGTTTTTATTCAAAGTGAAACTTTTTCATCAATTTTTCTCATTTTTACAACGTTAACAGAAGAAGAACAAGTGAATTTCCAATTTTGAAATTTTTATCAAGAATAAACTTTCGCGAATTTCATATTTTAGAAAATTTCGCGCAATAAACTTTCGCGAATTTTGGCCAAAAACGCGAAAATCGCGAAAGTTTCTTCCCGCGAAAGTTTCTCCGATTAAAGTAATGAAATGAGTGATATTGCTTTGTTGGTATACGAAAGGCGATCTCCCTTGCGATAAACGAGTGTGTAACAAACACTAGTCTCACAGGAGGAGATGTGAATTGACCCAGAACACGCCCTCCTATTTTGGACACACCCGCGTCACAAAGTGTGCAGTGATAATTTATTAAAAATATCTCGGGTGTACATGGATGAGCCAGTCTTGAGCCGAGAAAAGAGATAAAATTTGAGCTCGTAGAAAAATCAAAAATAATTTAATTCACATAAATAGTAATGATTTACTATATGCTTCATTGTTTAATAAATTATCAGTGACAATTTTATAACAAATTGCACCAGTAAGTAAAATGATTTTACGAGCAAAGGAGTTGGCCAATTCTTGCCAAAATAAGAAAAAATTACCAATTAAATATTGTTATGGTCTCAACAGGAAATAGTTAAGGTTTAATGGAGTAATGTGGGTTTTTAAGCATAGAAAGAGCTTCAATATTTGTTAATTGCAGGGAAAGTTCTCCTCCAGAGTAAGTGTATCCTGTAATATTATCACTGCTGGAAGCTGTTTTTCCCGAGTTTGTAATATTGTATCATTGATTGAACCTTTATGGTTTCTCGTGGCGTTTGGTTTTTGAAAGGAATTTAATAAGAGATAGAATTAATAAGATAATAGGACCTGACCTTTACATAAATGTTGTAAAGTTTGCACGAACGCATGAATCTTCGAAATCCATCAGTTTCTTCAGTGGCCACAGTCACTACGACCAGCTTAAGATCTATGGGAATGTAAATAGTTGTGATAAAGCATTGGTAAATTAATAAACAATTTACGTAAATAAATACAAATAATCAAAACAGAGCGGGACATTTGTTGAATGAGTGAAAAATTGCCAGACATAAAGTAAGAAAATTGTCAAATATTTCTTCAGTTCTTTCTTGAAGTTCACTTGCAATTTTTAAAGCGTAAAACTTATCAACATTTTCAAATATTGCCAAAGGCCCCAGCCTTGGCCCCAATTCATAACGTGGTCATCGAACAAATAAATATATTGACTGAAAGATAAAAGTTTTACAAACCTTTCTGCTTTCTAATCTCTTCTT
Source organism: Sanderia malayensis (assembly GCA_013076295.1). Classification (NCBI taxonomy): domain Eukaryota; kingdom Metazoa; phylum Cnidaria; class Scyphozoa; order Semaeostomeae; family Pelagiidae; genus Sanderia; species Sanderia malayensis. The sequence goes on along the minus strand of RQOL01000824.1, from coordinate 1,315,134 downwards.
TTGACCCTGAACATATTGAGAGGGCGCAAATGAAACTAAATAACAGAAAATATCTCATCTTAAAGCAGTTTTTTCACAAAGCCTTTACTTTCAAGTACTTCTCACAAAAGAAAGCAAAGTGCTTTTCCCTCCACAAGGCAATTTTTCTCTGATTTAGTAAACCGGAAACAGTGCTTATACCACGTGATTGTACACTCTGCATTGTTTTCATTGCAATTTATTTCCTGCATGGCGATTCGGCATATCCGGTTCGTGACAGCATGCACCAGCTGAGAGTCGTGAGGGTGAACACGACGACACGACTCCCTACAAGTTCAACATCTGGGATGGGTGGTTCAGGGAACGTCACGTCATAAGTGTGATACTAAATACCTCAGGCACTTTCCCCGAGGGAAAAAAGTTTTGAAATGGCCGAATAAAGTTGAATATCATCACAACTCGACAAAATGGTTCAATTATTTAATTTCATTCTAATTTCAATTATAATTGACTAAAAATAAATAGGAGCGTCGTCGTGACAATAAATTTAACAACAAATAACATGGATACAATATGTATAAGAATACTTTAACTTTTGTTGAGCATTCTTAAATTTCCATTGCTTTTGGCGATTTTGTGCCTCAATATTCTTATAAACATTATTCTTATAAAAAGAGAGTGTATAATAAACAATAGAAGTGCTTCCTGCAGTAAATAATCAACTGAATGGCTCTTCTTTATTGCATGGAACACAATAAAAATAGAAAACAAATGATAATTTTCTGACGCACGCAAACAATTCACCCCCGACCTTTAGCCATTGTAAATTCAGACAAAACAGTGACAATGCAAGCTCTGAAGCTGAAAGTTGATTGAAATAGAAAGAAAAAGTGCAAGAAAAAACCAAATATATTTCAATTTTGAGTCCAGACATTGGTAGAAATTGACAACATGAATTTTCAACTGATTTAACCCACAAACAAGAAAATAAAGTGTTGCACACACAAACGTGACCGTGCTAGAGTTTACGAGAACGAAGAAACAGACTCGAACTTTCCATTCCATGCGATATTTTCGCAGTTTGGCTTGGATTACGTAATTTACGTAATATTCCTATTTTTGGAAATACGTAGAACCAACACGTGTGTGTTTGCCGACGTAGTTGTTTTGTTTTTGTTACAAAGAAGAAGGCAATTAAATCGATTGACAAAGCAAGGTATACAACACCATATTGTTTACATGTTGAGAATCGTTGGACAAGGAACTTCATTTGATTCGATTTCACATTCGCATTGCTTCATCGCTTTCTGATAAGTTTATAAAGATAAAATAAATAGCTCGATAATTGAATATTTTTGGTGTTTTATTGGCAGTGGATGGTGAATTGACAACTTTTGACCTTCTGGCCTCATTTGCAAAACCTCAAGCTCTTCAAATGTAATTCTGGTAAGTTACAACTACAATAAAATGCAATAAAATGCTCTATTCATAATAAGGCTTGACGTCAATAACACGTTTAAAATTTCCAAGAATTATTTGACTTAAAATCCGACAAGAAAGTCAAATATATATTATATTTCGTCCAAAAATATAACTTACAAAGTTATAATTTTGAATCAATGCATCTTATTATATAATGTGCCGTGGATTTTTGGTCAGCTGTATATTTTATCCCAGTCTGAGATGTTATAGAGATAAAATGGCTTTTTGGACATTTTGTGAGTAATTGGTTTCCCTTTTGCTAAGATTTTATAAACTTTTCAAGAGGTCTCTCGCGCCATGATGAAACCCAATGTTAGCAGGACATGGCAATATTTTGATTGAGCAAGCCAGGAAGTAAAAACGGGAAGTTCATAAATATTGGTTCATAAGTCGAAGTGCAAGTTTTTAAGTTTCATCTCATCCGGATTAGATCAATAAAAGAAATGTGAATTGAGGGAAATAATAACGCACGTTTTTGGGAATTTTTTATGTCCGAGTTAAAAAACTTGTCTAGGCCGTTTACAACATGTTATTGTTATTTCTTTTGTTGTGAGAAGAATTTTTTTTATATACGGGTGGTAACTCTTTCATAACAAAGTGAGGTTGATAATTGATCAAGTATGGAAACCCTGCGTGTATTGAGTGTCCTGAAAATTTGAGTAACCTGTTAATGATCAACAGATGCATAAGTTCACATGCACGGGTGCATAAGTTCGCATGCATAGATGCACGGTTTGAAGCATCAATTATACCGTGACATGGCGTTAGATACATATATGGGTTGGGAGTCATGGTCACGGTTGCGGTTCAAATCCCTCAACCTCCAAAATCAATTTTAGTCATTTTGAAACAAATTAAATTTCTGAAAAGAATAAGATCAACAAATGCATCTCTCAAATCATCGGTTGCAGTGACATGACGTTAGTCTTACGGGTTGGCAGTTGTGAGGCTTACGGTTCGAACCCAGCAACCTCCAAAATCAATTTTAGTCTTCTTCAATCAAATTAAATTTCTGAAAAGAATAAGATCAGCAAATGCATCTCTTCAAGCAACGGTTGCAGTGACATGACGTTAGCCTTACGGGTTGGCAGTTGTGAGGCTTACGGTTCGAATCCAGCAACCTCCAAAATCAATTTTAGTCTTCTTCAATCAAATTAAATTTCTGAAAAGAATAAGATCAGCAAATGCATCTCTTCAAGCATCGGTTGCAGTGACATGACGTTAGCCTTACGGGTTGGCATTTGTAAGGCTTACGGTTCGAACCCAGCAACCTCCAAAATCAATTTTAGTCTTCTTCAATCAAATTAAATTTCTGAAAAGAATAAGATCAGCAAATGCATCTCTTCGAGCAACGGTTGCAGTGACATGACGTTAGCCTTACGGGTTGGCAGTTGTGAGGCTTACGGTTCGAACCCAGCAACCTCCAAAATCAATTTTAGTCTTCTTCAATCAAATTAAATTTCTGAAAAGAATAAGATCAGCAAATGCATCTCTTCAAGCAACGGTTGCAGTGACATGACGTTAGCCTTACGGGTTGGCAGTTGTGAGGCTTACGGTTCGAATCCAGCAACCTCCAAAATCAATTTTAGTCTTCTTCAATCAAATTAAATTTCTGAAAAGAATAAGATCAGCAAATGCATCTCTTCAAGCATCGGTTGCAGTGACATGACGTTAGCCTTACGGGTTGGCATTTGTAAGGTTTACGGTTCGAACCCAGCAACCTCCAAAATCAATTTTAGTCTTCTTCAATCAAATTAAATTTCTGAAAAGAATAAGATCAGAAAATGCATCTCTTCGAGCAACGGTTGCAGTGACATGACGTTAGTCTTACGGGTTGGCAGTTGTGAGGCTTACGGTTCGAATCCAGCAACCTCCAAAATCAATTTTAGCCTTCTTCAATCAAATTAAATTTCTGAAAAGAATAATATCAACAAATGCATCTCTTCAAGCATCGGTTGCAGTGACATGACGTTAGCCTTATGGTTTGGCAGTTGAAAGGCTTACGGTTCGAATCCAGCAACCTCCAAAATCAATTTTAGTCTTCTTCAATCAAATTAAATTTCTGAAAAGAATAAGATCAGCAAATGCATCTCTTCAAGCATCGGTTGCAGTGACATGACGTTAGCCTTACGGGTTGGCATTTGTAAGGCTTACGGTTCGAACCCAGCAACCTCCAAAATCAATTTTAGTCTTCTTCAATCAAATTAAATTTCTGAAAAGAATAAGATCAGCAAATGCATCTCTTCGAGCAACGGTTGCAGTGACATGACGTTAGCCTTACGGGTTGGCAGTTGTGAGGCTTACGGTTCGAACCCAGCAACCTCCAAAATCAATTTTAGTCTTCTTCAATCAAATTAAATTTCTGAAAAGAATAAGATCAGCAAATGCATCTCTTCAAGCAACGGTTGCAGTGACATGACGTTAGCCTTACGGGTTGGCAGTTGAAAGACTTACGGTTCGAATCCAGCAACCTCCAAAATCAATTTTAGTCTTCATCAATTCAATTAAATTTCTGAAAAGAATAAGATCAGCAAATGCATCTCTTCAAGCATCGGTTGCAGTGACATGACGTTAGCCTTACGGGTTGGCAGTTGAAAGACTTACGGTTCGAATCCAGCAACCTCCAAAATCAATTTTAGTCTTCATCAATTCAATTAAATTTCTGAAAATAATAAGATCAACAAATACATCTTTTCAAGCATCGGTTGCAGTGACATGACGTTAGCCTTATGGGTTGGCAGTTGTAAGGTTTACGGCTCGAACCCAGCAACCTCCAAAATCAATTTTAATCTTATTCAAACAAATTAAATTTCTGAAAAGAATAAGATCAGCAGATGCATCTCTTCAAGCATCGGTTGCAGTGGCGTGGAGGTTGAGCTACGGGGTGCGCACCGACCAGGTAAGAGGTTCAAGACCAAGTAAAGGTAAGTGAATTTAAATTAATTATCGATTTCAGTTAGTTCAGAGTTCTGAGGTGGAGTCTAGTGTAGTCTGATCTAAAAAAAGTGCAGTGTAATGTAGTCTAGTCTAATGTAGGTCAGTGTAGATAAACAAAGTCTAGTTCTAAGGTAGTGAAGCCTAGACAAACAAAAAGTAGTCAAATAAGTGTAGACAAGTGATGCAGTAGTCTAATGTAGACAGATGTAGACAGATGTAGTGTGGAGAAGTGAAGTGTTGTCGATAGCGAATGATCTCAGCGTGTAATGGTTGTCGTGATATAACGTATACAAGTATCAGTTGTAGTTATCATCAGTTGTAATGCAGGAATATAAGTTAGTGTAGGCAGTGTAGTTGTAGTGCGCGTAGTAAGGATAGTCATTGCAGTTGTAGTGCATGGTGGCACGCGCAAATGGCGGTAAACCATGCGGGGTACACGCCAAATGAGGGGCAAAAACAAGGGGACAAACGCGCGGGTGGTGGAAAAAATAAGGGCAGGTAAACATTCTTCTTTTTATTATTAAAAAATTTTGTTTCCACGTCCCTTATTTTTTTACCATTTGAGCGACCTCCCTTTGCGGTTTGCCACCATTTGCGCGTGCCGCCGCGGCTGCACTTCAACTACACTGACTATACTACTTATATGTCTGTTATACGACTATCTATGCTCCAATTCTTACATAGATCTACCTATACACTTTAACTACTGGAAACTACATTTGACTTGTCTACACTTCACAATCCCAGACTCGCACTTGTCTACACTCCTCTACACCAGACTACACTTTACTTATCCACATTTCTCTACAGCATACTACACATAGCTTCACTACCACAGACTACAGTACACTTGTCTACGCTACCCTACACCATACTACACTTTACTTGTCTACGCTTCACTACATTAGATACACTTCACTTCTGTAGACTTCGATACATCAGACTACACTGGACTCCACCTCAGAACTCTGAACTAACTGAAATCAATATTTAATTGAAATTCACTTACCTTTACCTGGTCTTGAACCTCTTACCTGGTCGGTGCACACCCCGTAGCTCAACTTCCACGCCACTGCAACCGATGCTTGAAGAGGTGCATTTGTTGATCTTATTCTTTTCAGAAATTTAATTGAATTGATGAAGACTAAAATTGATTTTGGAGGTTGCTGGATTCGAACCGTAAGTCTTTCAACTGCCAACCCGTAAGGCTAACGTCATGTCACTGCAACCGATGCTTGAAGAGATGCATTTGTTGATCTTATTCTTTTCAGAAATTTAATTGAATTGATGAAGACTAAAATTGATTTTGGAGGTTGCTGGGTTCGAACCGTAAACCTTACAACTGCCAACCCGTAAGGCTAACGTCATGTCACTGCAACCCATGCTTGAAGAGATGCATTTGTTGATCTTATTATTTTCAAAAATTTAATTTGTTTGAATAAGATTAAAATTGCTTTTGGAGGTTGCTGGATTCGAACCGTAAGCCTTACAACTGCCAACCCACAAGGCTAACGTCATGTCACTGCGACCGATGCTTGAAGAGATGCATTTGTTGATGTTATTTTTTTCAGAAATTTAATTGAATTGAAGAAGACTAAAATTGATTTTGGAGGTTGCTGGGTTCGAACTGCAAACCTTTCGCTTGACATTCAGCTGGGCATATCATAACACAATTGCAGCCGACCATGATAGGAATGATTTTTTCTTATCCATTCTTGCACAAGTCTCTAACTAAATAATGGGCCATTAACAATATTAATTTTATTACAATTATTATGATTACAATACCGTATTAACAGAGCAAAAATTTGCCATGAACAAATTTCGCAGTTCAATATTTATTGAGTTTCGTGTGCTACCAAACGTTTTTTAATTAAAAATCTTAAACAATGTTTTTGCCGTGTTTCCATATTAGTGTAAAGTTTCACTTGCATCATATTTGTTTAACAATTTGATCTCATGTTAATGTGATCTAGATTTCCTTTCACAAACGGCCGTTCTGAGAAAGCTGCTAAAACAATCTTTAACAAGCCAGCGAATTTAATTGAACAGCTAAAAATACTAAATCGATTTTTGATATGAGTTTGAGAGGGAGAGATACCCTCATCTAACAGAAATTTGGATTTTGGAATGAATTGAAGTTTTCTCTACCATTATTAAGGTTGGAATTATCGAACTGCGATAAAGGTATATACCATTACTTTTTTATAAGAAACCAGTTAAGCTACCAACCACTTATTCCAGTTTCATCAGACATTAGAAAATATGAGAAATCAAGTTTCTTGAGCTTATTTCTGAAGATTATTTTCATAACGTTTTCTGATTTTTCGCTACTGGTTTCCTATAGACGGTTTCTTATAAAGAAAATAGGTGTAATAGAGTTCCAACAGTTCTTTTAAACATGACATTACCCCCTGTTGACCTCAAGGATCGAATCCAGTTTCAGTAGTAAACAGTGAAACAACCTGGTGTAATCCGCTTATTTCTTATTCGCAGGAAAAACATCTTTAAAAATACGAGAATACAAACAAGAGAGTCAACAAATTATCATGAAGCTACTTACACTTGACAACAGGACCAACAGAGGCACATTTACTCCACACATGACAAATGCTACCCCCGTTCTGTCGTACGTAAACGTTGAGATATTACCCCCAGGTTTGGATACAACTCTCGACGCACTGTATGTTATTGTTGCGGTTTTAGGCCTACTTGGAAACGGGTTTGTGTTTTACTTGTTCGCAAGCAAGCGAATAAAACTGTCCCCGTTCAACTTATTACTATTGAACCTATCAATTGCAGACGTAATGTCAGACTTGTCGATATGGCCTTATGTTTTCATTGACTTGAAGAGTCTTAGGGGCATGACACAATTAGAACGCGAAGTATTCTGTGTGATATCAATGGGACAAATGACTTACTGGTTATCAACGATCGCAGCAATATTTACCCTGTGCGTTATATCCATTAGCCGCTACTTGTTCATCCGGCACCCGCTGAAGGCGCGGCTTTTCAACAAAACGCACGCTTCCGTCATCATTATCGGCCTGATTTGGCCCGTCTCCCTGTGCATGACCTTAACAAATATATTCTCATTTGAATTCAACCCTAAATACGCCATATGCGAACGCGAATGGCCGCGCAACTTCAACGGCCAGGCTTACAGTGCCGTCACGTCGTTGCTTGGTTTCGTATTGCCATGTATCGTTATGATATTCGCGTTCGTAGCAACGCGGCATTATTTCTGGAAGGTCGACGCGAGCGGAATTTCCCGCTCCGCGTGCGCGGTGGAGCGGAGACATCGCGCGAGCCGCCTGCTGGCCTGGTTGATAATAGCTTTCTTCGCGTGCTGGAGTCCGTTCTTCGTCTACTGGATTCTGTCGCGAACAGCGAATACGATTTTCACCGCTGGACCGCGCGGAGAATACGAGCGGATGCGCGCGCTACGGTTCATAATGCTCATATCTCTATGCAATACCGTAGCGGACCCGATCATTTACGCGATAAAAAGGGAGGACTTCAAACGCAGTTTAAAGGCAATGAAAGAAAAAATCCGCTTCCTGGGGAGGGAAACTCGCCAGAGAGTGCGCACGAGAACAACCTCGACGTATAACGATAGCTGCGATGAGCATAGACTCAGAGTTGGCACATTGTAGAGAGACAAAGGCAGTTTTCACTGGTGGAGCCATTGAAGGAGCCAGTTACAAAATGGGATCATTGAAGGAAGGGGCGAAATGAAGAAATGAAGCCATTGCATATTGGGGTGACGGAATGAAGCCATTGCATAAGAGTGAGGCAAACATTGGAGAGAAACACTATTGGACTGACGGAATGAATCTATTAAAGAAGTGACAAAATGTAGCTATTGAAAGAGCGTTGAAATGGAGACAGACATACTGTCGGAGAAATTAAATGAAGCTGTTGAAGAAATGGCTAAATGAAACCATTATTTGGATGACACGAAATGAAGGAACGCCATTGAAGGAGCGATGAAATTGAGCCTGCAGTAGTGACAAGCTAAACTATTTGAAATTGTGACAAATAAACTATGGAAACGCTAGTAAAGCCAAACAAGCAATTAAAGCATTTCCTGTCACTCAAAGGTTAATTAGTAGAATGGCAGAGTGAATAACCAATCAATACTTTTAAGTGTGCTTCCATGAATTATTAATTAGCATTATCAATTAATTAAAGTAATTTGTTACTCTTATTTATATACAAAAAGAGAACTCAAAAGAGAAATCATATCAGTCATACCAGCTGTCATAGATTTGGCTGGGTGACATCATAAGGACCATTTGTAGGTCCAGTGGTCTCTCTTTTGTTCATATTGCAAAGTTGCAGGGTTGTAGCTTTACGATGCCTACTGTGTTTACATTTGCATGTCACAGTAAACATCTACCTGTAAGATGCAAGATAAAAATTCTTTCACAAAAACAGTGACAGATACAGTCAACTCTATCTAATTGGAACACCCCGTAAAAATGTTCGAATTACAAAAAGTTCGAATTATAGAGGTTTGTCTTGTAAGAGTTGGTTCATTAGTGATCCTTGAAGGGACAGAGAATTTCGTTCGAATTAGATAGAGTTCGAATGATATCAAATGTTCGAGTTCAAATTGTGCAGATTTGACTGTACAGATTTGATAGCGCTTAAAACTCAATTAGTTAATAGAGTTGACGACATCCGATATCTCAACTGTCTGCTATTTCAAACACCCGCTTTCCCTTCAACTTCACTTTGTTTCGTAGAAATACAATTTTGACGTCCGTTATTTCGAATACTCGCTGTTTCAAACAAATGCCAATCCTTTTTGGGGTTCGAAATAGCGAATACCTAGTGTACTTAGATGTGGAAGACAAAATTAAACATCTCTATAGCACAAAGTTTAAACAAAAGTTATAGAAAGTTTTCAGACTTGATTATATGGCCACACCGTGCCTGTGATTCAAATTATGTAGGTAATATAAATTCATAAGTATTTAATTTACAATTTACAAATAAATATTTAGCTATATATTTGCTTTAGAATTGTATAGATAAAATTTCAATTCAATATATTTAATTTTGATTAGTTATTTTTGTGATTTGGAATGCTTGATTGTATGGCTTAGAACACCTCTTAATGCTCAATAACAAAACCAACTTGAAACTAATGCATAAATAGATACCAGAAAATCAACGCATTTCATACCTTCCTCACCCACCGGCTGGCGGCGGGGGGCTTTGTGGACCTCCTCCTGAGATAAAGATCGCGAAATAAAAAGTTTTACTGATTAAGAAATATAATGGCAGTAGCAATCTCATTCCATCGTATAGAATTAAGAGTTGGGAGGACAAATAAATGATGGTGAAATGATCTGTGGATGATACAAATGAGGAATGATATAGTGTTCACGGAATGTTGGATCAAGTTCTGATAAAACGACCCCTAAATTCCATGTTTTGTTTTTTTATATAAGAAACTATAGGATGGCCAACAATTTTATATTCACAAATACCATGCACAAAATTTAGTCAATGGACTTGTTTTTAACACGGAAATTTTACAGTTTTGTATTTATTCTTGAGTTCAGTACTAAAGATTCTTAATTTTTGCCATCCTAATTCTAGTTTTTTATAAACCAGTTTCTTATAAAAAAATTTTGTAAATTATATTCCCTTATTGTATTGATATTATACAAGATTGACCTGTTTCTTATATAAAAAATTCTCAATATGTAATCTCAGTGAAAAATCTTCCTACCTCCACCTCCTATTCTTCCAATTCTTTTTCCAGGTGGTTTTGGAGGTCTGAAGAACAAAACATTCATTCTATTAATATTCAGCTTATAATATCACTATACAATGATAGGATAATATCTTCTCTTTCACCAAAGCAGGGAATGACTTTTGGAAGTTGACACAAGGAAGTCCTCGTGAACGGTAGTAGGTTAAAAAGGTTTAAGAGACAGTTAAAGACTTATTTTTGTCTTACCCTCTTCCCTGTCTATAGTTTGATGTTTCATAGCCCCTTCCTTTCTTGGTTAAATCAGGCTGAAATAAACAATTGATAATCAGTTTAGTTATATTCATTTTAGAAATCGATGATGAAATAGTAATATTTACTGTTTATTATTTTAGTGTGTTCTGTGTTGTGTAGCTAAAACAAGCTTACCGAAAACATTGTTTGAAAGCTAAAAAAAAGATGAGTAAATTAGAAGTTAGAAATGTCACAAATATGCCACTGCAATATGCAGTAATTGCACCAGAAAGCTTCAAACCATAGTTTTATAGTTATTAAAACTTACAATAAAACGATAAAATTCACAATTGCCCAGAACGTGTCTTGAAAGATCGATAGCCTCCAGGGAGATTTGTTCTCGGAAAGTTGACCTAAAATGGAATAGAAAATTTGAAGATAGACGCAAAGGAATGAACGACACACAGAGACTGAGACAGCAAGAAAAAAAGGAAAGAAATTATCCAATTTGTCGCATTAAAGTAGCGATGAAATCGTGGAAGAACCTACCACTTTCTGAAATGTAAACCATGTTTTATTATTTTGTATTCACCGCAAATATAAAAGTAGAGCTCGATGCGTAAAATATTATTTAATTTTAGACTCTTCAAATTGACTTCGGAAAAAAATTACTTGACTTAACTTAGGCCAGTTGTCATGATGACGTAGTTTAAAAGTTGCATGACGTCATAGCTTGAAACAAAAATGAAAACACTTTTTGGTGAAAAGAAAATGCTTAAACCCAGAGGGTTCGAAATTGTTTTAAAGCGATAGAGATTTAAGAATGGCAATGGAAAACCTTAGAGCTCGGAAAAAATAAAGTATTCTGTTCAAAAATTGTGTTTGCTGTAATGTAAGTGAGTGTTATGCATATCAAAGTTTTATGATGACAAACCAATGTGAGACTGGGCATGGAATTGAGGCTGCAAATAAACAAAACACTAAAAGCAAAGAAAACTTTTCAAATCAAAATGTCTGAATTGTGTACGAACTAAATTGGTTGTAATTAACGTGTTGATGTAGCAAAAACAGATAAGTAAAATAAATACACGATATGCTATATCGTAAACATGAAGATAAATTGTTGATGTTATTGTTGTAATTAGTTGCTGAATATGAAATGAAATTGAAATTGAAATTGAGTCGTTGAAGTCACATCCACACGTGGAAGATATTTCGCGCGCCAAGTCCTGGTCTCACGCCTCCTCATCTGAGGTTGGTAAAAATCTTACCACAGAAAATAAATACACAGCGTATGGAAAATTCGTGATTTACCCAGCGGGAAATGTCTTCGGATTTAATTACTTCAACCGCGACACCTGAAACGACAGTTCCAGTACAAAGATGCTATTGCTGTAACATGACCAACTTGAAACAAATTGTTGCAATTCTTATCATCTTGTCGATAACATTGACATGGTTCTACTCGAAACAAGTAAAGATATTTATCTCCAGTTCCGATGATTACGGCTGGAAGAGTTTAGAACTGCAGAATGGCAAAGACACGTACACTTTTAACTACAAGGTTATTCGACAAACCGTCCTGTCAAACCGAGCAAGGATGTCTTCTGCAAGAGATCCAAAAACGAGAGACATTTTGAGAGATGAGAGGGACAAAGACAAGTTCCACGTGGTCACAACTTTTGTTCCCTTCGATCACTCTGAAGTGAAGGGGGGCTTGTTGATTTACGGGGACAGAGAGCCCACCGATACCGAGCTACAGGCACGAATGGCCGAAATAACCGAATGTTTGCAAAATAATTTGAACCACAAACTGGTTGCGTTTGTGCACATGTTGGTATATCGACAAGAAACAATTGATTATCTTAGACATCTCGACTTGACAAATAGCGACAAATTAATCTTGCACAAAGCCGACGAATCACCGACAATGAAGCAAGAAATCGCATACGCGACAAAGTACCTGACAGGGAAGCTCGTTCTTATCACCCATCAAGATAACTACATCAAAGATGAAAAAGGTGGGTGGGATAAAGTCGACCGTGACATGATGAAAAGGAAGAGACTAATGTACGCATTGACAAGACACCAGCAACCATCGAGATGCCCCGGCGCCTCCACATCGGCTCATTGCGATGGCCAGCATCCATACATTGGAAGTCATGATACATTTGTGTTTTATGTGAACAGCAAAGTGCCAATAGAAGACCACCAACTTGTGGAGCTAGATGTGACACCTAATACGTCAGGCATTGAGAATGTCCTGTTGTGGATATTCAGAAAACGGCTTGGCTATAGAGTCACAAACCCGTGCAAGGTTCTGATCATGTATCACAACCATTGCCTACCAATCAGAGATTCCGGACGACAACGCATCAACACAGATAAAAATGGACTGGCTTATTTTACCGATAATTTGAGTTAGAAATAATGAAATAATAATGAATAATACAGCCCACACAACTGGAAATTGGGAAAATTTTCATGTCAGATTCCTTTAACATTTATACAAATTTGCAATGAATTTTATATATATTTCTATGCTCTTTGTTAAAGGAAATTACCACTACAATTTGTTCGCTGTAAGTTTTCATTATCAACATTGAAAGCTATAAAATTGTCTTTCAAAATGATGTCTTAAATTGTCTTTCAACATGATGTCTTAACTATTGTCCCGATTTGGCGATAAGTCCTTCAGACAGAGTAAAAATCCACATGTAAAAGCCTACTTTTATATGAACCTTTAGGCTAAAATTTTTTCTTGAAACTGCAGAGAAAACAATAGCCTATTGTGGTTCAAGTGTAGAATCTACAAGTTCTTGTATAAAGGTTTTTACTGCATATTAACAAAAGTAGGCTTCACTTTAGTTGGTTATCGATTTGCCACAAATTTCACATTTCTCCACATTGGGAAATGAGGACAGGAAGCTTGGGTCTGTTTTGCTGTCCCGTTTGTACATTCTGTTATATAGAGAAAGAAAAAACACATATTTAATACCTATTTCAAAGGTGCCCAAGTCATTATAGGACATAGATAAATCAAAAATTTAGGGAAAAGAAATAATTTATGAAGTTAAAAATCTTTGAAATTATCAATGGTCATATTTGCAGTATAATTAGTATATATATTTGTAGTTGAAGGAAAACATGTTTGAGGATAAATTTGAAGAAATAAAGTTAGTTAATCTATCATGGCAAGTGACTTAACCTACCTCAATTTTACGCATAACAAGTAAGCCATCAACTACTTTCCCTAAAAACAGAAATCAGACAAATTAATATCCAACTCTGTCAATTGTATGCAAGAATTCATATTCATATCTGTCTTTGAATCAATCGTCAAAACTAAAAGAATTTTGCTTACATACCAAAAACAACATGTTTTCCATCCAAGAAATCACACTTGGCACAGGTTACGAAAAACTGAAAAGCAACAAGGCATGTCAAAAACAATCTATAATGTAAGTGACAACAATTAACATCTTGAATTGTAGATGAAAAGCATTAGTGAGCTTGCGGTAAATTCAGAGACATACTAATGAAATGAGAAAGATAAACAATTTAATATAAAAAAAATCTTACTTGACATCCATTTGTATGTGGTCCACTGTTTGCCTATAGGTAATAAAAATTACGGCTTAGACCAGAAAAGTAAGTTTAAGAAGCTCAAAGTTGAATTAATGCATAAAATATTGTTAAATAAAGTATAATATTCCTCTAATTATTAAATAATCTCTGATTTTCTCTAAAGTTTGAAAAAAATAGATGTATACTTTGATCACGATTAAACAGCAATACATAGATGATCTGTTTGGATAGAAATATTTGCAGATGTTCTAATACAGTATAAAGTATACAGACTCAAAGAAGCAATACCATTGATAAGATACCCGGACCATCATGCTTTAAAGTGAAATTCTCATCAGGAAAACTGATCCCATTTCCACCATATATGCTACATACTCCCTTGCCGTCACCCTGGAAACATCAAATCACACTATATCAAGACATTGAGTGGTGATTGAAGTAAAATATGAACTGAAATTTCTTCAATGCAGCTTTCTATAACAAGATACACCCTTTTCTTCATGGGAATAGAGTCGATATGAATATTAAGGCTCAAAAAATTGCCAAAGATAATGGAAATTTAAGAATAACAATAAAAAAGATTAAGGTTCAGCACAAGTTAAGGTATTCTTATAAAAAAGTGTGTATGTGTAATGAGTAAAAAATCAAACCTTGACAAAATCACCACCCTGAATCATGAAATCTTTTATAACTCTAAAAATGAAAAAATTTCTAAGTTTGCAGGAAACAAGGATTTAGCCAACCAAGAAAAAGATGAAAAATTATTTGAGAACATGGGCTTGGACCATTATTTTCACCTGTGAAATGTTGCACCTTTGAAACCTACAGGCAAGCCATCTATCCTTTAAACAAAACAAATATATGATATACTATAATAATGTTATACAATATACACAATTCAGGAAACTTTAGATAAAAATACTTGCAGTTGGTGTATAATAAAAATAAAATAACATAGCAACACAAAAACATGTCAGAAAATTGTAACTTACTTATACTCTCCAGTACAAAACTGCCTGAAAAGAGGAAAAGGGAATAGATGCATATTTTTCCGTGCAAATAATTTTATTGAAAAAAAATGTCAATGCTAAAAACTGTTGTACAATTGTGGTGACATCATATAAGCCCGTTGGGTTTCAGAAACAAAAAATTCTACCTAAAATTTTCAGCTGTTTTCGGTGCGACGTCAGCAAAGAGCTCCATTTTCATCCTACCAATATCCTAGTAGATAACAAAAAAACAATAAAATTGCAGTGCAGACATTGGCTGGCTTAGAGCCCAGCCAGAGGGTAGGAAACTGAGGTCAGGTTGGTCAAATCAATATTATCATATCCAAAGCAATAAAAAACTCACATCAAAAAAACTTCATACTCAAATATAAAACTCACCTGTCCACCCACAGTAACGTCAAAAAAGACAACAGGATTGTTTGGATTAGTTGCTACAGTTGCCATTGCACGATTAAATTTTGAAACTGGAATGAAAATGTCACCTGTTCCCATCCAGGTCTGGTTTCACATTCAGATTCGCAGACCCAGTTTCATATTCGCGAGGGATTATCGTCCCATTCAGGTTCGGATTCGAGAAAAGGCACGTGTTTCGATGTCATTCAATTCAATTTAATTTTTAAATCATTCTATCATTCTATGAAATCAATTCAATTAAAGAAAATTAAAACATCAAAATTAATAATATAATAGGATATAAGAACTACATTTACTTCTATATTTTTTACTTAATTTTGTACATGTTGGCTAATTTAATTTTTAAAGGCTTCAAACATGAAATTCATTGAAGTTGCTTAAAGTTTATTCCAAGAAGAATGGAATGTTCAACATTGTTACTTCCCCAATTACATTACACATCTTTTAACATTACATATGTGCATAAATTTTTCATTTCTCAAAGCAGGTTGAAAAGTTTCGGAGCTATATACGGACTGATGTGAAAATAACCCGTATTTCATTTCATTTTACAAAATGATGCATGCAAAGCGACTGAAACAAACAATGGACTAAAATAATGCTTGTAAATTTTGATAAAGACACAAAGTAAAACCATGCAATGAAATCAATCAATTGAAATGCTATAAAAAATATTTATTTGCAAACGACTATGATGTTGTAGCTTGGAATTTTCTAACGAATGCATCTTTATTTTACACTGTTAATTTTTACTAATATCTGCATTGCAAGACCTGTTCCTACAGATCATAATAATTTCCAGCAAATAATTAAAACCATTTGTATAAAGCCCGTATAAAGTTTTACTACTGATTTGTTATGTTGTTGTTGTTGCCATCCCGTTATTTTTGTTGTTGTTCTACCTCGGAACATTTGGCCTAAGCAAATTCTGAATCTGAATCTACTCTTCTACGCCGCTATTACAACATATTTTGTACCAATTTCACCTGCAACCGCAGGGCATCCAATTCCTCTAGCTTCTGTAAAAAAAAATATGCAAATGTGGCCAGCATTTAAGCATTTATTGAGAAATGGAAGTTTTTGGCGAATCCGAACCTGAATGGGACGAAAATGATCATGCTGCGAATTTTGAATCTGAATCTAGGCTTCTACGCCGTTATTACGATATATTTTGCACCAATTTCAACTTCAAGAGCAGGGCATCCAATTCCTCTAGCTTCTGTGAAAAAATCTTGCAAATCTGGCCAGTATTTATTGAGAAATGGCAATTTTTGTCGAATCCGAACCTGAATGGGACGAATATCCCGCTGCGAATTTTGAATCTGAATCTAGACTTCTACGCCGTTATTACGATATATTTTGCACAAATTTCAACTGCAACAGCAGGGCACCCAATTCTTCTGGCTTCTGCGAAAAAATCTTGCAAATCTAGCCAGTATTTATTGAGAAATGGCAATTTTAGTCGAATCCGAACCTGAATGGGACGATAATCCCTCGCGAATATGGAGCTGGGTCGGCGAATCTGAATGTGAATCCAGACCTGAATGGGATGTAGTGAAAATGTCGATTTCGATAAAATGTGGTAAAGATCAAAGCCTTAAAGGAAATAGGCCATGAGATAACACGTGGCTGGTAAAGAAGATATAATATGCAGCAAAATTTGAATGACATTTCAGGGAAGCGTTACGTCATGTTGGCCCCTGCGCAAAACGAACAACTATGCCACTGCGCTTACAGACTACCTTTCTTCTCGGCATGACGTAACCATAACCCTAACCCTAACCCCCTAAGGACAATGCCTCAGCCAATGGATACAGCAATACGTCATATACGCTCCTGTGCAGTACCAATAAAGACGCTACTGCGCATGCTAACCACCTTTATCCTCCGCATGACGTAACCCTAACCCTAACCCTAACCCCCTAAGGACAATGCCTCAGCCAATGGATACAGCAATACGTCATATACGCTCCTGCGCAGTACCAATAAAGACGCTACTGCGCATGCTGACCACCTTTATCCTCCACATGACATAGCCCTAACCCTAACCCTAACCCAAAGGACAATGCCTCAGCCAATAGATACAGCAATACGTCATATACGCTCCTGTGCAGTACCAATAAAGACGCTACTGCGCATGCTAACCACCTTTATCCTCCGCATGACGTAACCCTAACCCTAACCCTAACCCCCTAAGGACAATGCCTCAGCCAATGGATACAGCAATACGTCATATACGCTCCTGCGCAGTACCAATAAAGACGCTACTGCGCATGCTGACCACCTTTATCCTCCACATGACATAGCCCTAACCCTAACCCTAACCCTAAGGACAATGCCTCAGCCAATAGATACAGCAATACGTCATATACGCTCCTGTGCAGTACCAATAAAGACGCTACTGCGCATGCTAACCACCTTTATCCTCCGCATGACGTAACCCTAACCCTAACCCCAAGGCCAATGCCTCAGCCAATAGATACAGCAATACGTCATATACGCTCCTGCGCAGTACCAATAAAGACGCTACTGCGCATGCTGACCACCTTTATCCTCCGCATTACGTAACCCCAACCCTAACCCTAACCCTAACCCTAACCCTAACCCTAACCCTAACCTTAACCCTAACCCTAACCCTAAGGCCAATGCCTCAACAATTATGTACAGCATTGCGTCATATACGCTCCTGCGCAGTATCTATAGAGAAGCTACTGCGCATGCCGACCACCTTTCTCCTCCGCATGACGTAACACTAACTCTAACCCTAACCCTGAGGCCAATGCCTCAGCCAATAGGTACAGCATTACGTCATATACGCTCCTGCGCAGTACCAATAGAGACGCTACTGCGCATGCTGACCACTTTTATGGACTGCATCTCCTCCGCGGAACCAATTAACATCCCAATACCTTGCATGACGTCTGACCCAGACCCAACAACCCATGGTACCATTACGTCATGAACGCTCCTGCGCAGCCATAGCTGCGATGCGAAGCGAACTCATTTGATTACAACATTCTTTTCGCACGTGGGTCACTTCGGAAAGGACGACAAGCCATCCCTTTGACAAATTTTGTTGAATTTGCTTGGTATTGTCAATGTAATTCTGTTAAAAACAATAGTAATATAGGCTACCATTAATTTAATATAGGGATTATTCGACCAAAATAAAATTCAGGTAAGTAGAACTTATTATTTGAGAACGTCTTTTCTCTTTTTTTGTCATTGTAATTTCATAAAACTGTTACGTGGGCAATTTATTGATCAGGACAATTGTTGTGTTTCAGAAATGGACAAAATAGAGAATGGATGGTTTTTAGAGAAGAACAAACAATGGCCAGGCCAAACATTTGGTTTAGAAATAGAAGAAGTCTTGTTTAATGTAAAATCAAAGTACCAAGATATCCTAGTTTTTAAAAGGTAGGTTCTCAAACATCTGCTTTGTGCACAAAGCATGCTTGTAATGGTTAGAATAGGAATAGAGGGTTGGTTTAAGAGTTTTATTCGCAAGAATTCTGTGAAAAGGGCAAAGGCTTACCTTGAAATAAACAGAAGTCACATGTAGTTGACTTGACTGAAGGCTAATCATTTCATCATTTTTTTCTTTCTTTGAATAGTAAAACGTATGGAAATGTTCTTGTTCTTGATGGTGTTATTCAATGCACCGACAAAGATGAGTGTTCGTATCAAGAAATGATTACTTTTTTGCCACTCAATTCGCATCCAAATCCTAAAAAAGTGAGTTTCCTCTATTAGTTTTGCTTTAGACTTTATTCCTGGGTTGGAAAATCTTGTGGAAGCATTTTATTGGGAATAATGTGATTTGATTCCAGGTTTTGATAATCGGAGGTGGGGATGGAGGAGTAGCAAGAGAGGTTGTGAAGCACCCTGCAGTTGAATCAGTTGTGCAATGCGAAATAGATGAGGTATGGCAATGTTTCTAATTTCTAATCTACCAAAAAAAGGTTCCACATATACACTTTGGCACCTTGAAAATCTTCAAAACATAGATACCTGCCTGGAAGATAAATTTGCTCACTTGCAAACCTGAAGCAAATTTATTTAGAAATTTGTTTCAAGTTTGGTTCAATCTCTAAACTTATTTTTCACTGTTTAGGACGTTATCAATGCTTCCAAGAAATACCTTCCAAATATGTCTGTGGGGTTTAGTAATCCAAAGCTAACGCTACACATCGGAGATGGCTTTGCGTTTATGAAAGAACACAAATCAGAGTTTGACGTCATCATTGCAGACACAAGTGATCCTGAGGGTTCGTAGAAACTACTTTGAATCTACTATAAGATATTGCTGCATTCACACAGTATACTATAACAGTATATTCACTTGTTGGTTCACACAGGTCCAGCTGAAAGCCTTTTTACAGATGAGTTTTATAAGCTAATGAAAGGTGCACTCAAGCCAGATGGACTTCTGTGCACACAAGGTAAAAGCAAGCATGAAACTTAAATACACCAGTGAGCAATTCAAAATGGTTACTTTTGGCTTTGAACTACAATTTACGTTCCTTGATTTTAGGGGAATCCATGTGGATTCATCTTAAGCTGATAAAAGAGATGACAAAATTTTGCAATGATCTGTTCCCAGTCTGCAATTATGGATCAACCTCTATTCCATCTTATCCGTGTGGACAAATCGGATTCATGCTTTGCAGTAAAAACCCGGTAAACAATTTTTCTTTAAATTAAACTTTTTATGAGTTATACTGAATTGCGAAAATAATGCTTTTGGTTTGCATTTACTATTTTCTACAGGGGTCTTTGTATACAGTGGAATTAATGTGAAATAAAGATAACATATATAGAGTGGAACATATGTACATATAACAGACACTTATAGGAATTAGGATTAATGATTTCATACAAGGGCAAAGAGAGGACTGATATTGAACAATTTTAGCAAAAAATATTTCTGTCATTTGGAGGTGCCCATTAGTTAGTTGTTAGTTCTACTGTGCAATTGAACCCTGTCATTAAGTCACACTGATTGGTAGTTCCCTGATTGGTGGCTTACACCAGACACTGGCTAAGTCAGACTAATTTTTTATTCCCTAGTAGTTCAAACATACATATATACTAACTAAGTACCACTGGACACGTTAAGTAATCAGCTCTATATATAAATCAAACTTCTTTATCTTTAGGACACAAAATTTGCAGAACCAATTCATGTTTTCACAGAAGAAGAAAAAGTAAATATGAAATTACGCTTTTACGATGAAGATCTCCACAAAATGGCATTCATTCTTCCAAGATTCGTTAAGCAGGTAAACATTCTCTGATTTTTGTTATACACTTGGTGAGCAAAATTTACACACCACCTGATTGTAAAAATGATTTCCTAATTCCCCGGGACATTCAGGTTTTAACTATAGCCAGTATACAAAAACTTGCAACAAATTCCTAGCCATTTCCCTGCTGTACTGAATCAACACTTCTATTTTGAATTGTGGTCAAAGTGATTTCATATTTATTACCGAGTCTTTTTGAGAATATCTTTTATATTTATAATGATAAATTTTTAATAATAATCTTTTCTTATAAACAGGAGCTTGGTGTTTAATGTCAACGAAGACTTCAACCCTTGACTCCAAACTTCTGATGTAAAGCAAACAGTATATGCTTCCATATAAACAGTATATAACAGTATATGTATATGAAACCATATCAACACTTCATTATGTCTGAGACATGTTAGAAATGGACAAGATCATGTTGACTTATGATACCCAAAGTGCATGACAAATTGTTGTATTTTTATCTGTTGTGTTTCTGAAGACTAAAGAGGCAAACCTGGACCACTTGGAACCATATAAATCACTTACTACAACACCAGCATTTGTTGCCACGACAAATGTTTGAGTTTGATTGACAGATGGCAATTGCTACGAAACAATAATACCTCGTTTCCATTTTTACGTCAATCTCGCTTCAAATCACAAACATGACGTCATTATACAGATATTCAATATATACAGCCAACTAAATGGTTTAGCATAAACGACAATACTAGATAAATTAAGTGTTCACTTACAGCGAGAATATCTCACTTGGAAATATCAGAGAGAGGTTCTAACCTGGAAACAACTGGACTTTTAACTACGTTAAAACTAATTAACCCAAATGGTTTTTGCTGCAGCACCAACCTTACAAGATTATCCACAAATATGCACCAACACTAATTGAAACTAAATGAAACCCAGTCTAAATAGAAAGCTACGTAACATACAAGGAATTATCACTAGGGGTTGACTGACTGATAATACTAACAAGCACATGATTCTCCAAAGCTAAACAAAAACCTGGATTTCATTACATGACCCCCTTACAGTGCCGCATTTACCCATGGGCCAACTGGGCCCGGGCCCAGGGGCCCCCTAAGGTTTTTAGATTTAGGGGGCCCCGAGCAAAATTCCGAAAAACCTAGGAACTGTGGTTGATTTTATTTTTGTGTTTGAATTAAGAAGTAATGTCTTCAAACAACACAGTGGCTTCATTTTTTAACAATATGTGATCCTCTAAATGATACATTATTCCTTGAAGCTGGATGTCATAAACTGGTTTTGGCGCCATGAGCCAGTAATCGTGATTTTCTTTTAATTTCATTTCCATTAGCCAGTTGTTAGTATGCCAATAAAATTATGCTTACATGGTACTGAGGACTATACACGTGACAAAAAGTTTTGTTTACATATTTCAAGGGGCCCAAATCAATTTTGGGCCCAGGGCCCCAACTGACTTAAATGCGGCCCTGCCCCCTTACCACAAACACAATAAACATAGAATTTGCAATAAAACACGGGGGTAGGTCCAATAAGATAATACACGTTGTTATTTAGTAGAGCGTTATTTGCTGTCTGAATAATCAGTTGATTCCTCATTCTTTTTCAACAGACCCAAATCCGACGCTTTTTCGCGAATCAGTGATGACATTTTCGCAGCCAGGGGGGATGCTGCACCCCCGTGGGTTGCTAAAACAGGACTAGCATTCGAAGGCGATCGAGTTGACGGTTGCATTGAGCTGGTGCTCTGAGATTGCTCCTGCGCATTGGCTTGCGGAGGAGCAACGATCACCTTTGTACTCGAACCAATGACCGGACTCGGGGTCGAAGCACCGGAACCGGGTGAGATTGCAGCCGGAATTAGTGCGTAACCAGAGGGACTAGCCGTACCGTAAGTTGTCCCGGACGCTGCTAGAGCACCACTTTGTAGGTATTGACCGACCGCTTGTGGTCCGGTCGATGTAAAAAGGGTCGTTGCTGTGGTCGTTATTTGCCCACCGGTCGCTAATCGACTGAGAATCGATCGTTCTGACATGGCAAGCCGGTTTGTGATTGGCGGCATTTTCGCCAGAGATGACGGCAACCTTGCCACGTCCCCTTTCATGTCTGAGAGAAGAGACTCGAGTTGGTTAAGTACTTTGTGTAGCACAGCATTTGCGGGTTTGTTGCCCTGTAGCGACTCTTTCGACAAATGCTGATGGCTCTCGGCCAAGCACTCGAGTTCGGAGAACCTGAAACAATGAGTTGACCTTGGTAAACAATACAAAGCAATCAAGTTTACAGAAACGCGTCGTGTCCCTCATATCCCACGCCGTGCCTCACATATCGCGCGGGGAATAACATAGCCGCCTAGAAACATAGAAGAATTCACATAGAACATAGAAGCATTCACAACAAACCTCGATTGCAGGGCCATTCCTGGGTGACTGTTATCTTGTTTCACGTTCATCAATGTCGCTCTTCGTAATTGCTCTTCCACAATCAAAGCTTGCTCCAAAAGCTGTCGAAAAAAGTGTTGATTACATAAAACTACCAGCGTTCAATGACTTGCAAAACAGGGTTTCATTAGGATTTTATTTATTCATTGGAGAATGTGGTTCAAACATGCACAGGGTGCTCAAATCAACCAATAGATAACGAGCATAATATATGCGTATCGATTTGCAACAATGTGCCTTTCCGGTTGTCACCAAAGTGGTTCTTTGGCAATACGTAAGCACTGGTATCAAACTCTGTGTATCGCAAGTGCATGGATCGCATAGTATTTCACAAGATCAGAGAAGAACCGCACATGATCTATTTATGAAAAGCGACACGTTCACTATTGTAACACAATCGAGAATAACCCTATTCAACCGAGAATAACCCTATTCAACCGAGAATAATCCTACTCAATCCTTACCTTGAATCGTCTTGCGATGAATTTATTCTTGTAGTCAACAGACACTGCAATACAAATGGACATTTATCAACAATAGAACCCATGTACCATTTTAGGAGCAGGCCAGGATGGCTATAGGATATGCAAAATACATGCACCAACGTATGTATGTAAAAACTCACTTCGTTTGAATGGCTTGTTGATAGTGTCAAATCGAGCATCATTCTGAATATCCTGCCATCTTCCATATCCATGACTGATGGAAAATTAGTTAAGGAGAATGTTACACAAGTTGGAGGAGCTCACACGCATATCTAGACAAAAATAACATGTTACAAGGACACCACAAATGAATCCAAGCAACAAAAAGAGCCTCTTGAATTGCATGAAAACATCTCCAATACAAAATGGAGCGTTGAAAGAAACCCGACAGCATTTCAGTGACAGAAGAGTTTATAGATTGTCTAGCGGAACATAGAGTCGCCATTGTACCAGCTCAAAGTACCAGCTGGGTATGAAAAGCATCATGCAACCAAGCTTTACACCAAATGAAAAGGATACACAACAGCACCAACAAGCAACCAGTAGTCATGGTATCTCCACCAGATATTATCGTATTTTCTCTTCTCCTCCGCTTCCCACAACACATGCAACTCCGTGAAGCCACCGTCTGCGATGTTAAACATGAATTTGGCAGCGTCTTTCGTTGAAGCTTGATCAATTGACGCCGAGGGCCCGTCCTTGATCACAATGGGCGACTGTTTATCAGTCTTTGCAGCACTTGAAGCGTCACTTCCTGAACCGGAAAAGGTGGTTTGGATTATTACGTCATCATTTTTCGCTTCTTCATTTTCGTGATTCTGAACAGTTTCTTTCTTATCATCGCTCTTATTCTCTCCAGTATCATCTTCTTTCTTATCACCATCTTCTTTCTTTTCTTCGTCATTTTTGGGTTCTGCTTGATCATTTGATTTCACATCGCTCTGCTCAGTTTCTTTGACATCTTTTATCTCTTTTTCTGCTTCTTTCGATTCTGACTTATCCGATGTTAACACAGATGTTTTAGAATCTTCATCGATATCCATTTTCGAGCTATTATCTTCATCTTTCTTCGCATCTACAAGTTACAGATAAGAAGAATTAAGCAGGTGTACAGATGGGAGCAGCAATGAATACAGCATGAGGACTAATAACAAGTTAGAAAGAAATGAAAGTAACAAGTGTGAAGAAGATGAATACAAGGAACAACAAATCAAATATAAGATGAAGAAGATCGAGGAAGGTTTGTGCAGAGATAAGAGAATGACTGCAAGATTAATAAGAGTAAGAATGTAAAACAAATATAAAAAGAATACAAAAAAATAAAAGCAGGTAAGAATACAAGACGAATGGGAGAACGAATACAAAAAACTAAGAACTAATAGAATGTAAATTGAAAAAAGCAGCCATGATCAGTTGGTGGTGCATGATATCTCTTCCTCATTTGAAATGTCAGAACAGGTCTGTGGATATCAAATCATCATTTCATGGCATTGCAGGAAAGGAATAACAAACAAACACATGCTTACCAGGAATATTGACATCCTTCGATTTTTCTGATTCACCCGTTCCGACCTGAAAATAACAAATATGACATAAGAAATTGGAAATGTAATGTGTACATTGATTCGACCTGTTACTACATGCATCTCCATCAGAATAGAAGCATTTAATTCTGATCATAAACACCTTGATTTCCTCGGCTTTTTTAACGTCAGACTTATCACCGACTCCAGGAGTCATCGTAACCGGCGATACTGAGCCAGTCGCGTTTATTATCGGTGCCAGAAAGGCGTTTACGGCGGCGAATTCATCAACCTGGAAAGAACAATTAATAATCGCCATTAACAACCGATGATTAATCATAGCATTTACCTCCTGGCACTTTATCCAACCATATACTTTATAAATTGAATCAATTTGATTATAGGGGGGTTTGGTGGGTAAAATAGTTGAAGCGAAGCTCATGATCAGATGGTGGTGCATGATGTATTTCTCATCAAATTTAATCAGAACAGGTCTGTGGATATCAAATCATCATTTCATGGGCTTCAACAAAAAAAAACTTGGTGCAGAAGAAAAAATTGAAACATACAAGATAAACAAAGTGAATAAAGGCAAGTAAATTAAAAACTACAAACTATATGGCAATAAACAACTGAACCAAAGGCAACTTGAAATTGATTTACGCTTCTTTTTATAAAAAACAAAGATATTTTGTCGTCGGTACTCAAAAATTCTTAAATTTTGGTAAGTTTTGTTGCTGAAAGTTTCTAAGCCAATTTCCAAGGATAATTCGACTGGAGTTGATCCCTGTTAAGTCAAACCTTTAAGGGAAATAAGAAATTGGTCTGACTTAAGCAAATCTCCTGTTACCTTCCTTGGGTGCTTGACTTATCGAGGTTGAACTGTGACAAACTTACTCACCTTTCTTTTAATGAGACTCATGATACCAATTCTGGATAACACCTGCATTCTGTTAACACCTTCTCTTGGCACACCATCACTGTACGTGTCACTTTTATCCGCACCAGGTTCACATAAATGGCGCAGAAACATCGCAGTATATGCCCTGCAGAAAAAACATTGATCATTATTTGACACTTTCGCCCCCTGAAAAGCAAGCATTATATTATAATAAACCCTCACTCAACAATCTGACAGGGGGGAGCATAATCTAATACCTTCACCTCATAAATAGAAAACATTACCTATTGTCAATACAGTCAAATTCAATTGCTTCAGAAGGAATTGGGGTTGACGCTACTATAAATACGGCGATAATCACTGAATACCACAGAGGAGAGACAACCAGTGCAATCAATTACTTACTGAAAAGCTTTTTCTGTCTTGCCTCTCAAGTTATGGATACACCTATGCAAATAAAAGTAGTTGAATTATAAGAAAGAGCGAGATTGATAATAAAGCAAAATACATGGGTACTATACTGCACTACAATCAGCTCTGTCTAATTCGAGCATTTTGGGAAGCATGGAAATGTTTGAATTACAAAAGGTTCAAATTATATTAATTTGTTTCATGAGGATTATCTCATTGACGATCCTTGAAGGGATGGAGAATTTCCTTCGAATTGAATAGAGTTCGAATTACACGAGTTCAAACTATGTAAATTTGACTGTACTCTATACTCTACTACACTGCACTACACTACACTAAAGTATACTATTCTATACATCGCTACACTATACTATAGCACATAATACTATACTGGGTATACCAGCTTAAAAGCCATGATCAGTTGGTGGTGCATGATATCTCTTCCTCATTTGAATACTCAGAACAGGTCTGTGGATATCAAATCATCATTTCATGGCCTTTCTCACATGTCTGACTCACTGAATAGAATAACCCAACACATAGACACACCAACAGATCTTACCATTTCTCTTTTGCCAGCTTGAAATCCTTGGGTGGAAGACCGTATCTCATGACAGCTGTCAAGTAAGACCGCCGCTGTCTCGGATTGAATCCATAAACCTGCAAAACAGTAGATACAATAGCAATCATGGCAATCACCCCCTGGAAAAACGCGCTTCTGAATCAGCAATCAATGCAAATAGCAAATGGTAAGGAGGGGGACGTAGTTAGATGTTTATAATTTCAAAAAGGGGGATTTGGCCAAGGTTCTCACCTCGATGTGACCACCAACCCTTGATAGCAGCGGTGGAAGGTCGTTCTTCAACTTGCTCTTTCGATTCTTTCCTATAAAGAACAGAAAGGTGGGTTAAACATAAGAACCAAGTCATTGTACAAAGGCAGGCAAACACTGTGGTAAGAGTCTAAGGCAACGCAAGCAAGTGAAGGGAGATTCCCCGTTATATACCCGATTATCCCTCAGTGTTGTTACGCCGAGAAGGGCGAAATCAGACAGAACATAGTATATACAGAGAATATAGGCAAATCAGGTCAAAAACCCGTGATCAGATGGTGGTGCATGATGTATTTCTCATCAAATGCAATCAGAACAGGTCTGTGGATATCAAATCATCATTTCACGAGTATTGATGTCATGTTTACCTCTATGGAGGGTTACAGAAGTAACGTTTTTTGACCCAGTGGATGCAAATTACCTTCTCTTATGTTGATAGATTCATCGTCTTCGTCTTCTTCGTCATCATCATGGACGTCATCAGCATCGTAATCAGAGCCATCATCTACTGTTACAAAAAAATCATCAATCAATGATACAGTCAATCAATCGTAATCAATCAATCACCTATCACGATCACTTAATCAAGCAATCAGATCATATGTCCAGGCAATCGCAATAATTTAATCACCAGCTATCGCTGATCAAGCAATCACAATCATTTGATCACTATTACCTGATCAAGCAATCACGATCATATAATCACTAAATCATAAAAACAACTTATATTCAACACTTACATGGACCGGGATCCATAATTGTACCATCCACATAGTTCACCTGGACAAACATACAAAAAATGAATCAATTTGTGCTTCAACGCTGGTATGCAAGTTAGCAGCTATCAAAACAGCAGCCATGCATGATCAGATGGTGGTGCATGATGTATTTCTCATCAAATTTAATCAGAACAGGTCTGTGGATATCAAATCATCATCTCATGGGCTCGTAAATGCAAATGCTGGATGCCATTTCTCACGCATACACAGTTCAATCTCGATACAACAAACCTTGGAAATAGCTAACAATCACTACTACAATCTATTGCAGTTGAAAACAGTCAAACGCAAACCTGTTTCCTTGCTCGTTTGCCCTTTCCAAGTGTACTTGCAATGTACTCCTGTTCCTGCTCGTAATGATGACGTAACAGTCTTTCCCAATAAGCATGATCTGGTTTCTCAGCTTCTTGCTAAAAAAACCCAAAACAGCTCTACAGTACACAGAGGATTTATCATTCACAATAATGGTAAATCTACCGTTCCACAGAGGTCACCATAAACCATCGCTTTGTAACTCGAAGCACAGTTGAAAAGCACAGTGATTTTTGACCAAGCAATACTCAAAGATATCTGAACAAAACGACTCTTTTACCGAGTCAAAATGATGAAACAATTTACCCCCTGGAAATATATCTTTAACATATCGTTATCGTGTGGCGTTTACAGCATTTTCGGGGGGCGAATAAAACACATAAGCAATGCGCTTCGTGAACAAAACAGTGGGCAACCCCCTGTAAAATCAGTACAAAACGTTGATAATCAACAAGAGATGCTATGAATACAGGGGGTAAATAGCATACCTTTAATACTTCCACGTCTTCCCTCTCCTCTTCTACTTCTTCTTTGTCTCGGACAACGTAACTTGCAACCTGAAAGACAAAATAAATTCAAGTTAAAAACACCAACACAGAAGCTCGGTGTAACAGAGGACTTACAAGTGGGAGTGGGTTCATATTTGCGAGGCCACACTGAGCCACACTGAATGACTTCTCAATTAAAGACGAAAACTAAACAGCTAAGAAACACGAATGCTCTGGAATGCTCTTTATCGAAAGAAATGTCCCTCTATTAAATAAGAAGTCAGAGAGAAGAATTCTCAATTTCAAATAGCTCTGTCTTCTATCAAACGTCAAAGTGTCACAGTTACATGTGAGAGCTCTATACTGCCTGATAATCAAGCTCTCTTGAACACAGACCCTGAAAGCTCTCGTTGCATGGTTTATCTCGCATTGCTCTACAATGAATACCGAATACAACGGTAAACACTCGAAAAGCGGATCGGCCACGTGGCAAGACCTTCTGCTTTCGACACATGCTAGCTTGGTACTACCATCGTATGGTAAAAATCTATTTTATAATCTGTTAGAATTTTCTTAGAAGCCTGTTAAAAGTCGATCTGAAGTCTAGAAGCCTGTTAGAAGTCCATCTGAAGTCTAGAAGCCTGTTAGAAGTCCATCTGAAGTCTAGAAGCCTGTTAGAAGTCCATCTGAAGTCTAGAAGCCTGTTACAAGTCCATCTGAAGTCTAGAGGTCTGTTAGAAGTCCATCTGAAGTCTAGAAGCCTGATAGAAGTCCATCTGAAGTCTAGAAGTCTGTTAGAAGTCCATCTGAAGTCTAGAAGTCTGTTAGAAGTCCATCTGAAGTCTAGAAGTCTGTTAGAAGTCCATCTGAAGTCTATTAGAAGCTTGTTTCTAGCAGTGTAGTATCGTATAGTAATGTAGTATAGCTGGAATACTACATTTGTTTCATATACTTAATCCCACCTATTTTTACAATGCAACTAGAATATCTGTTAGAAAATCTACTACTAGAAGTCTGCTTACCTTGAATGACGACAGGTATTCATTCATTGCACTTTCTTTCTGTTCGATGCCTTCGTTTGACCTGTCGAGAAGGTCATGCACTGCTTTCATATCATAGAAGATCTGCCCAGAGGAATCACTAGCTCCTACAACAACAACAACAAAATTGACTTTATAAATAGCACAGTGAGAAATCAAGGATAAAGTGAATAAGAGCCGACAGCCACACGTGATCAGTTGGTGGTGCATGATATCTCTTCTTCATTTGAATACTCAGAACAGGTCTGTGGATATCAAATCATCATTTCACGTGTTCAGCCGAACAAAGTAGCTATAAACGCAGCCCGTTTGCAACAGTTACAAATACTCCTGCTGGGTAACCACTTCAGTTGTCTGAGAAGTCAAACACTCTTACTGGCATTACAAGTGGCCAGAAACCTAGTATATTTTTGTTCCATTTATTCATTCCTTCGTTTTCTTATCTTAATTCTGTTTCGTCTATGTTATGTTTCATTCGCTAACGTTTTCGTTTAGCTATACTTAATAGGTCTTTATATTACAACTTAAAAAAGCGCTGAAATAATTTTCAATAGGAGCACTAACCTTTTAGACTTTTACTCCTAATATTATTAATATAAATAAAACAGTTCATAGTCGAACAAGATTGCCTGCCATTCAGGGGCAGTAATGAAAAATGTATGTAAACCCAAATTATTATTATCGTTATCATTATATTTTCCAGTTAGCACGAGCCCTTGTCCCTTGAAAATCCCAGCTACCCATTCACCGACCTTTGAAAGATGAACAGCTGAGCTGGCTGACCGCTTGCAGGTTATGATCCATTGGCAGGGATTTTAAACCGATTTCTGATTTTGAGACTCCACATTAAGAATCTAGAGCAAATAATAAATGCATAACTAACCATTTTCACTTTCCTTGAACAAATCTTCAGTTCCAAACCTAAGAATATCATCGAGTTCTCCTTTGGACATCACGGCTGACTTCTGTCCTAAACCAGGCCTGACGACAAGATGAGTCAACATCATTTTCTTCTTAGCCACCTGAGTGATTCTCTCTTCAACCGAGCCTCGGGTCACAAAGCGATAGATCATAACCTAAAAAACAACACACCCAGGCTACAAACATGAAGTCAAACCACCCAAACCCTCGATAACTCCAGGCTCAGACAACTCGAACCAATATGTATTCCTGGTTGAAAGCACTGCTGGTACTTTCTAACCCTCGATAACTCGATCCAATATGTATTCCTGGTTAAAAGCAATGCTAGTACTTTCTGACCATCAATAACTCGAACATTCGTTAACTCGAACCATTTTCATCGGTCCCTTAGAGGTTCAAGTTATCGGAATATCCCTATACGCATTCTCGCAACATGTGCATTTTAAAACATTGACCTGCTATTAAAACAACGCAAAAGTTGATTCAGAAAAACTCGTCATATGACGATACAGTGAAGCGTGAAGCCCAATAAATCGAGCCTCCAAGGGACCGATGGAAATGATTCGAGTCAATAAATACTCCAACTACTAGGACAGAAACATACCACCAAACTTTCAAGGGGGACACAAATTGGATCGAGTTATCGGAGCTCTACAGTATTCATCATGGCAAAACTCCACTGCAACAACAACAACTCGATTTGCTTCAACACACCTTATTCCGCTGACCAATGCGATGCGCCCTGCTGAAGGCTTGAATGTCGTTATGCGGATTCCAATCAGAATCGTAGATGAAGACAGTGTCAGCGGTTGCTAGATTGATACCCAGACCACCAGCACGGGTAGACAACAGAAATGCAACGGTGTCTGAAGTTGGCTCTGCGGAGGAGAACAGTTATACGTCGCCAGTTATCAAGACAAAAGAATGAATTAACATATAGAGAAATTCACGGGTTCGAGTTATTTGCTATACATTATCAAAACACCACTGTAAAACAATGCAAAACATACCATTGAATCTGTCTATACTGGCCTGTCTTACGCTACCAGTGATAGATCCATCTAATCGTTCGTACTTCCAGCCATGTCCTTCCATGAAATCTTCCAACAAGTCAAGCACGCGAGTCATCTGTGAGAATATGAGCACCCTGTGTCCTTCAGCGAACAGCTTCCTAAGCATCTTTTCAAGCAGGATCAACTTGCCAGACGCCTCTGTCAGTTCTTTGACGCTGAATGCGTTGTGTGGTTGAACTCTCGGTGCCTCCTAAAATGATAAAATCATTTCCATTTTATCATTACACAAAGTTAAAACTATTCAGGAGGTGTTCGCCGCAGCAATCCACCCTCTCTAATAAGACCAACCTCAAAAATTAAATAAGCCCCCAGGCTTAATAGAGCTTTTACGGAATTCGCAAACATAACTTTCTGCATATGTGGAATAGGAATGAGGAATCAAATGATTATTCAGACAGCAAATAACGCTCTACCAAGTTAAAACTATTTAAAAGGTGTTCACCGCAGCAGTCCACCCTTTCTAATAAGACGAACCTCAAAAAGGCTTGATAGAGCTTTTACGGAATTCGCAAACATAACTCTCAGGTGGAAACTTATTCGACGGGGGCTAATTCGAGAAATTACGGTACATGATCTTGGTTGCTATAATACTGACCTCGGCAGCTATTGCGAATAAATAGGGATGGTTGCAACATTTCTTTAACTCCATCATGATGTTAAGCAACGACACGGGAGCAGATCCTTTGGCATTCAAAGCATCGAAGTTCTTTGTCAAAATGTACTTATAGTACTTCCTAAAAAATAAATAACAACAAATGATGTTATTGTGCATAGTCAAAGTTGGTGGCGTTTTAATAGCCGGTATAACAAGTTCGTTAGATATGGACCCTCTGGGACACGATATATGAATAATCACATCCCATACCATATGTACAATAATTGCATATCAAGTGCGTAAATTTCATCGTGGATAGAAGATTCATGGTATGGTTAGGTTTCGAACTGCCTAGCAAAACAGTGCTACATGGAAAGGTAGGCTGGAAGCGAGAAGGGGGGATACAAAATAAGTTTGCTGTCCGGACTAACTTCTGCATGGGTGCGAGGTCCACCCTCACAATGAATTCACTCTTGGTGGGGATTCCCTTTAATACGTCATTCTTCAATCTTCGCAGCATGTGAGGACCAAGAATCTCGTGTAGCTTTTTAATCTGTAAATAAAAAAGTAACGACCAACTTAAGTCAATTGAGTGCCAATTAGAAGATGCTACCAATACATTGTACTTCATGTGATCTATCTAAATGGCAGACAGCCGTGATCAGTTGGTGGTGCATGATATCTCTTCCTCACGAATTTGTATTATTTCGGAACAGGTCTGTGGATATCAAATCATCATTTCACAAGCTGCGCATAAAAATGCAGATCAAAGATAAAAATTTAAAATTCAATGTGTACCTGGTCTTCTTTGGCGATGTCTTCGAATTCTGACAAAAACTCATTTCTATCACTATAAATCAAACATGCACACATTACTGTACAGCGCTGGGCTGGGCTCTAAGAACGGCTTGACACAGGTCGAATCTCAACTCAAAATACAGTCAAACCTTAACTCGAACTAAAGTCGAATCTTAGCTCGAACTACAGTCGAATCTCAACTCGAACAACAGTCGAATCTTAACTCGAACTACAGTCGAATCTTCAATCGAACTAAAGTCGAATCTTAAATCGAACTAAAGTCGAATCTTAAATCGAACTAAAGTCGAATCTTCAATCGAACTACAGTCGAATCTTCAATCGAACTAAAGTCGAATCTTCAATCGAACTAAAGTCGAATCTTCAATCGAACTAAAGTCGAATCTTAAATCGAACTAAAGTCGAATCTCAACTCGAACTGAAGTCGAATCTCAATTCGAACTAGAGTCGAATCTCAACTCGAACTAGAGTCGAATCTCAACTCGAACTAGAGTCGAATCTTAAGTCGAACAACAGTCGAATCTTAAATCGAACTAAAGTCGAATCGTGATACAACCAAGCCCTATACAAATAACATTATTCCTTACAGACGCAAACACTCGGTGCCTGAACAGCTTTAAAGCAACAATAGCCCTCTTAAACACACTCCTCTAATATAATAAAGCACTGATGGGCTAATAGCTTCATTCTATCAAGACCCTATCGTATAAAAACATTGTCTTGTACTTACTAGAACTCCATTGGTGACAGGAAATTCAGAAGATGAAACAATTCTTCTAGATTGTTCTGCAAAGGTGTGCCGGTAAGAAGAAGCTTGTAGTCCAAAGGATATCCATTTAACACTTTGAAAAACTAAAGAGAAAATGTTCGTCAATGACATAAAGTTGAACCCCATCCGACATTCGTAAGCAAGTCGTAATTAAGTCGTAAGTCGGGCCAATTCCTTATTCCCCTTGAAGACCTGACTCAGCATTGTTCAACTGTAAGCAGTAACATCCCTAAATGCTGGGTGATATTCAACGGATTTAGATTGCGTGTGAAAAGCCTAAAATCTCACGCATATGACAGACAACAATAAACACAAAAACCTTTGGGTGATCAGTTGTTGGTGCATGTTATCTCCCAACCTCTTTAATGAGTTTCTACATCATTAGAATTTCTACAGCAATTACTTCTACATCTCTTAGAAGTTATTGCCAGAGTAGGTTTATGAATGCCAAATCGTCACGTCTCTGAATGTCATATCCCCCCCCTCTTAAGCCTCAATGAGTAATTGGTTATGGGGAATGAAGATAACACAAGTGGCTATATTACCTTTGATTGGTTATTCTTCAGCCGGTGTGCTTCATCGACGACAAGCACGGCCCAATCGATGGATTGAAGGGTCGTTGCATCAATTGAAACCAGTTCATAAGATGTCAGCAATACATGAAACTTCACTGGGCTGTCCTTCTATTATAATAGTAAAGAAAACATAGGTTACGTATGCTCAAGTACACAAAGTTACAACAATTCATTATAAACAAATCGTTTAAATCGTAAATATGTTTGCATTTGTCTGCTCAGTGATGATAAAGAATGGCTCATCGTGTCATGAACAGGAGTGTTTATGAGTGAGACGTTTAAAGGGATATTT
Source organism: Sanderia malayensis (assembly GCA_013076295.1). Taxonomy (NCBI): domain Eukaryota; kingdom Metazoa; phylum Cnidaria; class Scyphozoa; order Semaeostomeae; family Pelagiidae; genus Sanderia; species Sanderia malayensis. Next base: position 1,280,212 of record RQOL01000824.1, on the reverse strand, counting down.
CTCTTATCATACGGCAACGCGAGAGGTGTTAAGAGCTATCAAGGTTAACATTACACACAGAATTTACTGACAAAAGTATTATGTTTCCTTTAAAAGGGTGAAATGAAATTAATAACAATTGCATTTCTTACCTTCATTTTGTATGGCTTCTTTCCAGCCCTGACCGCGTCTTCGTCAAATGAAAACTCGTAATTCCTAAGCGAAAAAAGTGGCGATATACGTTAATAAGTTGATTTCAGAAGAATACAGCTTTGCAATTCAATAAACAGTACATAATGAATATCTTGAAGTATATCTGTAAAATTGTACAAGTGTAATGATTTCTGAACAATTGCACAACGCAATAGAAAAAGATTTCTTTATACAGTGAGATGGATGGCATACAATAGTTGGTAGCAACGCAGCGCAGAGACGAAAAACACCAAGGTGCCAAATGTACCACATGAAAAACAAATATCGTAGGAAAACAAATACAGCAAAGACCCGCGAATAAGAACCTTTGGGTTAAAACCCATTCTCACAACAATAGAAATAACAATGGCCTATTATATTTTGACAATAGAAATAACAATAGCCTATTGTGTGTAAATAATAGGCTTGATGCGAAATGTGAAGATTCTTATACGCGAGTTATTACTGTTGTTGGATATAAAGACAAGCACGAAATTGTTACCTTATGACAGCTCGGTTGTCTCTGTCGCCAATATACGTGACAACATAGAGATCAGGTGCCCAGAATTCAAACTCACGCTCCCAGTTAATGATGGTAGAGAGGGGGGCAGAGATGAGGAATGGCCCCTGGCTGTGGCCCTAAAAAATAAAACACTCACTGTGATTAAACAATGATGGTTAAAGGATGTATATATCTTAATAAACGCCTCTTACCATAGTTAAGATATCTTAACAAAAGAGCACAAACAGAATAAGCGCATGAAATAAACAAGTGACAACGATAACGTTGTCACTTGTTGTTGGAGATAACGTTGGAGATAAACGCTCCCGGCTATTAAGCATTTAGCTCTGATAAAAGCTTGTCCACTCAAATTAAGCAGGCAAATAAAAACCCAGCCAAGATTTCGCTTTTGCAAATAAGCCACCCCGTGACTAATTCGAAAATTTACGGTATGTCAAATAAAGCGAGCACTATTGAAGAAAATAGAACTTTCGCGAAATAGCAAACTAACCTCTTGGAAGAGAGAGTATAGAAAAGCAATTGTCTGCACTGTTTTACCAAGGCCCATTTCATCGGCAAGGATGGTATTGGTTCCTTGCGACCAGGAGAATCGGAGCCAATTCAATCCCTCTAACTGATACTCATGCAACTGACCACCGCTGGCCTCGATGAACGCGGGCTGCTTCAAGTATTTCTCTTCACACTAGAATCAATGTACACATGTGATCAATACAATGTGAAGACTGAAAACTGCCATCAATAAAGTTATCGTTAACCAATTGATGGTCTACAATTGTCTAGAACCAATTGTCTAGCTCTACTCTATGTATTGAGCACTCTAACGGGAAACCGATAAACAGACTTTGTCATTAACCAATTCGGCAACAAAGAACATCTATTTCCCACATGCAACATCCTTTGGTAAGGAAAGTTCGAACGACGTTTTCTAATAAGGATAAATGCAACAATATCCTTTGGTAAGAAGAATTGACTCAACCAACGTACATTTCCAATAACTTTAGTTTTCTTGGATTTATGTTTCTTTGATGATTTTTGTTTGATCTTTTTGTCGTAGCTTTCCCTATTCAAGAACAAATGATAAACAGCTAAGTTTAACCTCAATTTCATCAGCAGAGCTTGGCTTAAACTTCATCCAAAACAAAGTCTTTATATTTCTCAGGTTAAGTTTTTTGATTTTTTAGCTTACCTCAAATCTTTGTATTTCCTGATGCACTCATCAAACTCGCTACAAAAAATAATTAAAATCCGAGTTAATTGAATTAAATTAATTTGAATCACATCAAACAATCAGTTTTAATTCTGATCACGTCAAAGAATCAAAAACAGTGTAAGTAAAAGATCTGTAGTAACGGCAAGAAAATCAATTTTCCAATGTCTTAAGAAAATATAAATAAGCACATAATTGTAATGCAAAACAAATAAAAGGAGAGAAGAAAAGCATCATTAGTGATTCCCTTGCTTTCGGTAATTATGACAATGAAAAATCAGCCAATTATACTCACGCAATCTCAGAGTTATCGGGATCTTCGGGGGATTCCCAGGTACTTTGATCATAAGGCAGATCTTTCCATCGAACCAAGTACAAAGATCGACCACGCTTTTCCCTGAAAACAAAACCAAACATTAGCCCAAAACTAATACATACATCTTAAACCACAGACACTCGCTATAAGTGTTCTCTAATAGGGTTCAAACTTGGCTCGTTAACAGATAAATATGGCATCCCTGTATCCTTACCTATGCCAAAGAACCCTGTTGATCTGAAGCCATTCCGGTTTGATGCCATATTTAAAAAACCTCTCTTCCAAATTGTTCTTCGGCTCATTGTTCTCCTCCTCGTTCTCATTCTCCTCCGCACCGTCCTCTGGCACGGGGGGGTCATTCATGTCGTTCTTGCGACAGAAAACTCTGAACAACGGCGCGTGGTACTTCTCGAGCTGAAAACAAAACCAGATATTCATCAGAAAACTTCAAAATCTCAATACAACAACATACAACAATCAAACTTCGCTCATCTGCAACTTTCGTACAGGTCCTTTGCAGCAAGAAACACATTATACGCTATGTAAGACTTGTATCTAAGCGTAAACACGTTACGCAAGCCGTTCTATGTTCACTACTTGTATTTCGTACGTGAATTAACAATCTGAAGCAGGCAAGTAAGAGAAAGCATACAGCACAACGAAGTAACAGATCCAGGCCCACTGAGTTAGAAGAATTAATCTTCCTTCAGTGCTTGCATTATTTCACGAACAATAACCTATTGCTTTATCCATTATTTCCTCCAATGAATCAGACCAGACCAAATAGTTTCATTAGTTAATAGCTTATTTGGGGGGGGGGGCAGGATGCAGCAACAAACTTTCAAAAAGCAACCACAACAATCTAACAAAACTAACCAAGTATAGCCAAGTATAACCAATCTAGCCAAGTGTATTAAGTGTCCCCAATCTAACTAAGAAAACATAAATATACCAATAACAAATTATGATTAACGTTGCCTGAAATTATCACCTGAATTTCGTCAATCCATTCACACCTCCAATAGGAGAAATTCGTGTATTTCACAAAATATTTACGCATTTGACATGGACCAGGTTTGGCACCACTTTTAATTTCAGCAGCTAAAACAAAATAGCATTCATCATAATTATAATAATTACTATCGATCAGACATATCTATATAATGATTGGATAAGAATGTCGCATGATCAGTTGGTGGTGCATGATATCTCTTCTTCATTTGAATACTCAGAACAGGTCTGTGGATATCAAATCATCATTTCATGGACATATCAAAAGGAATGGATGATCGCTACGATAAAGTTTCATTGAGATTTCTTGATTCGCTGAATTGACAAATACCCTCTTTGAATTGGGACCAAGGTGTCAAATGAGACGGTAAATACATAGAAAAAGTAGCAGAAGGAATTAGAAATAGCTGGAGATAGAGATAACAAGATTGAGATAGCAAAATTGTTCGAGATAGCGAGTGATTTGAAATAATGAAATAATTTGAAATAGACGGTTGAGATAGTAAATGGCAACTGTAGATTCACTTTTCATGACAACTTTAAAAAACATAAACTAAAGCAAAGAAAACTAGAACTCTGCAAAGCTGTTACAATCCTTTAAAAAAACTTTGCAAGATTTCCATGTTTATCGTGGTCCTTTTCAGACTCTTTTTAGGACCCAACCTAACCAGCTGCCCCCTGCAGCCAAATGACAAACTACAATTACTATTATCACCATCACGAACATGTTGTATCATGACTTACGCGTAGGATCGTGCATTATGAACCTCCAGAAAAGAATCCTTTCAACTTTCTCTGGCAACGGGTCAGCCTAAAATTAATAAAACAATATTTAATGACCGCGTCTTCAAATTACCTCGTGTGTTCAACGGTAGATTATATTTTGAATAAGCCTTTAAAATTGTATCCTTCTGAATTGTATCATTGATGTTACACACACAGCATGTATAAAATAAATATTTAAAATCTGCCTGATGAGTGCGTAAGCACGAAACGCTTACTTTAAATGTGTTGTGTGTGTTACACCAATGGTATTTCAAATGAGTTTACCAAAATACGATATTTTCAAAGCTTTGCCAATCACCATTTAGCTGGGTGGCAAAAGCAGAAAAAATGTCCACGATATTCAGATGTTGAAAAATAGCTATAGTAACATATACACGTACTTTACAAAGAGGACACTTCCATTCGCCTTCTGGCAAACCGATCAGCTCTGGTTTCAAGCACCTCATGTGATATGTGCCCGGGCAGTAGTCGCAGCACAGCAGTTCACCCCCGTCTTTGCAGACTTTGCAATATTCACCGTGCTCTTCTTCGCTGTCTTCTTCATCTCCAAGATGATCTTCCTGTAAAATGAAGGGAGTGAAGAATGAAGATAGCGCATCAAAGCATTGTGATAAAAATAAGAACAGGTGGGATGAATGAAAAGGACCCTAAGACAAAGGACCACACAGATGAATGGTAATAGATGTTGGAAAGGAAATTCTTGTAAACAGTTGGTAGTGCATGATATCTCTTTGTCATATTCAAATTCCCAGAACAGTTGTATGAAAGATCATAACACATGAAATAACCTGAGTTGCAATAGCACTTTTTAAAAATAGAGTCCGTTTATAAATAAGACATTAATCTGTTCCCATGACTTACCTCACATTTGGGGCAGCTCCAATCTCCCTCCGGGGGCTCATCCAAAGGGGGGTCAAGGCAAGTCAAATGATATGACAATGTGCATGTGTCGCAAAGCAATAGTTCCCCACCATCATCACATGCTTCGCAATACCCTTGATGGTCAACTTGCTGCAAAAATAACAACAACAAAACAAGTCACAATGAGTTATCAAACACAAGCAATGCAGTAATTAGGTAATTTAAAGCATTGGATCAAGTAATGACAACTTGACGTAATGATTCAAATCATTGATCAGTTAATTCGTCAAACATTTGTTTGTTCTAAATCCTTAATATTTGAGAAATTACCAGCTACATAGAAATAGAAGCTCTCAGTTTTAGCAAAAAAATATCTTACCTTATTCGGCACAACTGGTGTTGCTATAAAAAAAGAAAATAAACATCAGACAACGAAATCAAATTCAAATATTTGCTGCAAATTTAGAGGAAGGATCTAATGCGTGAGATAAATGATGCATTATGGGAATGTCACATGATCAGTTGGTGGTGCATGATATCTCTTCTTCATTTTTGAATACTCAGAACAGGTCTGTGGATATCAAATCATCATTTCATGGACATATGGAGAGACATAAGCACACAATTGTCCCATATTGACCCCCTGAACATCCATTAATCCTATACAGTAGATCGAATAAAGTGATCTATGAACCAGGGGGTATGAATGATAAATTAAGGGTATTATTCATCACCTCTTTTTGAGCTCTTTGCTTTTTTCTTTTCAGCTTTGAGCTTCTTGCTCTGTGTTGTATCTTTAATACGTGCCTGTCCCGATCTTCTCTTCAACGACCGTTCTCTCTTCTTCTTCACTTGTAATTCAACTTCTTCCTCTGTTTGGTTGGCATTGACAATCATTTCCGTTTCAAAATTCACCTCATCCAAGTTAATCACACCTTCGCGCTCCAGCTTTGATGGCTGCCTTGCACTTTTACGTCCACCCTCCTAAAATACAATATCTTCTCTTTAGGGTAATTCACAATCTCGTTAAACTCATTTCAATGTGAATAAATAAAGATTAATGATGTTAAAACCTGATTACCCCAGATCCAAAAAATTGATCAAGCTTAGATTTCACTTGCTTCAGAAAAGCATTAAATTGATTCCAATAACTCAAAGGTTTGCGATAACTCTTATGCCTGATATATTAATTATCATCAAGTTAAATACGACAGCTTAACAAAATTTCCCATTAACATCATGACCTTGTGAGCCATCAATCTACTTGAACAACTGCTTCCTTGCCGTATAACCTCTATTAAACCCTGGGGGCTTATATACTTTTTAATAGTCCAGAGGGTGGGCTTATTGAAAAGGGGGACACATAACTCTGAAATAAACTTCAAAAAATGTTTGCATAAAATAATTTATGAGCTTTCATGGTGTTTTCAATCACAACTTCATCATGATCCAGAATTTCAAAGAAGCAGCTTAATATAGAGGGGGGCTAAATTGAAAATCTAGGGAGGGCTAAATAAAGATAGGGGCTTAATAGAGCCTTTTAAAGTATACTAAAAATAAAAACTATCAACAACAGACATACCCTGTAAAGTTTTCCTCCTCTTTTTACAACTTTCATTTTCAGTGATCCAGAAGTTTCTTCGGCATAGAAATCATCAAGGTAATCATTGCTAACCTCGTCACCACTTTCTTGAAACGTTGAGCTATTTGGTGACCCATCCTTTTGAGAAAAAAACAAAAATATTCTGATTATAAATGGGGTGGAATAATATTGTTGGAGGTACAATGGAATTATTTGGTTGCAAAAAGCAAGGGTGGCACAAATAGTCAATTTTGTAACGTTTGTTTAAATAATTTCTTAAAGAATTCATTCAGGAAGCAGCCCATACCACTAAACTTCCCGATCGTGAGCTTTGCTGGCTTTTTCTTGATTCTTCGTACATCTGAAGCAAGAACAAACTTATTAAAATCTAATTTCTTCAGTGCAGTTTGCGGAGAAAATATAATTAAAAAGACATCATTTAATAGAGATAGAAGCAAAATAAAATTATAACGGGTATTAAGAATAGATTACAATTTACTAACATCTTCATCCCTGCGTCTTCTTTTTTGGGGTGGATCCTCTTGATCCAATTTCTTCTTCTTTTGCTTCTTCTTTACTTTTGCTTGTTCAAAAGAATCCTGACTCTCATCTAAAACAAATAATACTTAAAATTAAAGCTATGTAAATCAACAAATGTATTAATAATTTGCAGATGTTACATTATCAACATTAAAAACATTGAAAAGAAAAAGTTGAAATATCAAGAATATGAATAAAAAAAAATTAACAGGGCTTTTCAAAATTGTTTAACAACCTGCATTTGACAAACTTAGATGGGTGAAATTTTCCTTAAAAACATAACTAATTGCAAAAATTCTCTCAGATATCATTACAGCAGAAAATCAAATATGTTTTATTGTTGATTTTTGGTCGGTATTTTTAGGAAGTCGATAATTTTGAGCTCTTTTTTAGCTTAGGCCATTTTTGTCAATCGAACAATAGAGCCCCCGTCTCAAAATCACCTTGAAAATTATAATCCTCAGAGACTTCGATAATTTTTAATTTCGAATTTTTTGATAAAACTTTTCATATCTACTTCATTACATTAGATGTTTGTAATTAATTGTACATGTATGGGACATCTATTAGTTGTAAATACAACACAAAATAGAATATTTGAGCATGTGCGTTTCGTAAATGGTTGCGCGTGACATCGAATTATTGAAATTTTGACGCGCGAAATTGAAAAACTCCCTCAAATAAAATCAAAATATATGCTCTCCAATCTTAAAACACAAACTAAAAACAAGCATTTCACAAACGTAAATCATTTAAGTACACAAAGAATGGCAGGGATTGGAATTAGAAGGCATAAAAAATATTTAACTTGAAATTCAAAGTGGAGCGCTTGGATACATAAAAAGAAGGGCTGGCGGCGACAGGGAGGATAAAAATTGCCCAAAAGTTTTTTAAGCTTACCGCTGAAATCGTAGTCCCGGTACACTTTTTCTCTCTTGTTTCCACCAGGCATGGTCTTTGAGCTTCTTCAAAGCTTCAAAGCTGCTTTACGACGAGTTTACTACGCTAGTCAGTCATAAAAAACGCTTTGAACTTATAATTTGGCCTAGAGCGTTCTCCCCTATCGCCCTTTTAAAACAAAAACGCGATGCTTTACTTCAACGCGGGGGTTGCTTGAAGCAGATGGTTGTCCCCCGGTTTAAAATTTAAGGAGAATATAGCTTCTGATCAAGAATATAATGAAGAAAGATTAACATTAATTACAAAATACGGCAAATTTATCATTTCTATTCAGTTTTTACAATAGCAAAAACTGCATATTCCAAATTTGGTCAAAGTCATGAAAGCGAAAAATGATTTTTTGCCATTTTAGTTGCTAAAAGTTAAGCAAGTTCTCATTTCTATCCCGGCATCCCTCCATATCACGGTTGACAATAGTTTTGCGTCATTACTCACGTGGTGTTAGTTGTTATTTTTCCCACATATATTCATCATGTATTTGTTAATATTATTACAACTCACAAAGTTCATTAGTATTGACAACTATTTGATCTTTCTCAAAACGCTAAGTAGCGCGCAAAAATAAAATGTTTTTCGATGCAGTGAGGCATTTCGCAGTCTCAACCCTGATCTGGTATAAACTTAATTTCATTGTTTGTTGAGTTTCCAGCCCTTTCCATATTAATGCATCTTGGAAGCATTTTAAGATAAGAGAGTCTTTGACAGTTGCAAACTAGTAATAAGCGATATCTAAAGGCAATGGCAGATTGATATATATACTTTATTTTGCTTAAAGATACCAAGCTTATGATCAAATCTTTATGTTATATTTAAAGCAAAGTGTCTACTGCAGTCAGAGAAGCGACAAAGCGACTTTTCTGAAAACTTACACCACAGAAGATCAATCTTAACTAAGAAAAAAGCAGTTTAGTATATTAAGTTATGTATTCGAGTAAGTTTGATACATTTTATGAACTAAGTTTAAATTTTTTCCTCATTTGATGGAAAAGTGAACTTAAAATTGTATATTTTACCGTGCATATAACAGAGATCGCTTTTTACGAGTCCATAATTTTTACGTGATTCATTAAAGGTTTAAAGCTCAAATCTTATTTTTATCGTGTGGAAAGTTTTTGAAAATTAAACCTTTCGAACTAAGCCTCGTGGAATTAATGAACTTTGCTAAAAATTGAGTAATGAACTTTGCTTATGTTTCTCTATACAATTTATTTTATTCTGAAAGTTCTTTCCTTTTTATAATCGTGCGGCAAACTAAATAAAACTTTGTTAGTTATAACGACTCCTTAGTTAGAGCAAGGTGTATCATTAATGAACCACCTTTATTTTACCTCAGTTTTAGACACATTTTAGACTTGGTTTTAGATCTATCTTATCAGTTTCGTGATAGTCAAACATGCTAGATTTAGCTGTGATTAAACCCTTTCGAATTATCAAACTGCTATTACTATTCCCATCCCAGCCATATTCGTAAACGTGAGCAAAGCAGAAAAAAACAAAAAAATACATCAATCAAAAACGTTTTCTCAAATTTTATAACAAATAAAATTTCTAGTTTAGAAAATTGATTCTTTAAGTTCCATATATCATCCATGTATTGCTAAATACACAGAAAACATCTTCTATCTTCTTGCTGTTTTTAATTCGTGTAGTTTTTTTGAAGTTTCTTATGAACCAGTTGAGAAGAGTGCGACAAGACCAGCAGCCAGCCCAGTGGAAACTGTGAAATTTCTGTGATTCATGGTTAAGAAGAAATTCAAAGTTAATTCAAAGTTAAAATGCTTAGTTATGGATAACCACAAAAAGAAAATGAAGAAGTATAGAAAAATAAATAAAAAGAAGATAGCAGAGGAATTTGAATAACGACAGCAAAATTTTAAAATACAAATGGGGTGGAATATATGGTTAAGAAGAAATTCTAAGTTAATTCAAAGTTAAAATACTTAGCTTAGGGTGGTCAAAACAAGAAAATGCAAGAGTATAGAAAAATAAATAAATAAAAAGAAGATAGGAGAGGAATTTGAACATCAGACAGAGGTGTTGTGCTTCACACTTGTGCTTCAGTGTGAACTTTGTATTTCTGTATGCGAATTACACTAAATAAGTTGCGATTAGTGTCCCAACAGCAAAATTTTAAAATACCAATATATTCCTGTGGCAAGTTTAAACAGCCAAACTTGCAGCCCATAAGGCAGAGCTGCCAACAGCCCCCCAGAGGAAACATCCCCCCTGTCTCTCCCTGTGGTGCTGCCATTAAAAATGTTCACTTTATAATCAACAACTGGTTCAAAAAACTACTTGATAATACAAAAAATTTTCTCCCCTTCAAGGTTCATCAAGGATTCCCATGTTAATAAAATTAAGTAAGAAAATAATATAATTTATATTGCATATTATTGCAAATTTGAATTTAATATGAAAGGATACACTGTTGGGCTAAATGTCTTGAGCAGGTAGAATGAAGCAAGGATGATAAGGAACAAGAACATGGAGTTGTTGTAGAAGATTGACAGAGTGGTCGCTTCTGTGTCAGAAACATTATTCTTCTTCCACAGGATTCTGCAAAAAAATACACAAACTAACCCCCTGAAAATCTATCAAACCATGCATGAAATTGATTATAGTGCATGCATTTAGCAGGGGGTAGGTAAAAAGTTCAAATGCAAATAGATTTAAAGACATTATTCCCCCAATATCCACCCGAGCAATATACTTTTTAATGGAATTTGCTTGATTATCAGGGGGTTTGGTGGGTAAAATAGTTGAAGCTCATGATCAGATGGTGGTGCATGATGTATTTCTCATCAAATTTAATCAGAACAGGTCTGTGGATATCAAATCATCATTTCATGGGCTTCAACAAGAAAACAAAAATCTGCATTATGTATTTCAAACTTAATAAACCAACAATTTTTAAACTTGCCCCATCCTAAATACTCAATGGTTCTTAATTTATTGTCATTTCTAAACTCCTGGGAGAATTCCTGAGTTACGTTGGAGAACTGAAATTTTAGACACTGTATTGAACTAATTTCAAAATTATAGAACCGAGGAATAGATTTTGGAGTTGTGAAGCAAAATGAGTTGTTTACCTGTCATCCTTTTCCTTTCTTGACAATTTTTTTGTCTCAGGTTTTGAGTCCAATTCGGCATTCACCTCTTTGGCAATTGCATTTTCTCTTTTCTGAGCAATTCTGTTTGAAAAAACCAAATCTATAACATTCCCATTGCAAATCAAAATACATTTGTCAATTTTTTGGGATTATGATTAATATCATAAAGCATTTAGACTCAGCAGAGTGCATAATTATAAATTTATGGATAAATTAAACACCATAAATTTTCCAGCAAAACTAAACATTCATTACATATTCAAGCAGTCACCCAAATACCGTAATGTAACCTAAAAAAAAGTTCTTTGTGTAAAAAAATCATACTGCTCACTTGTGCTTCAGTGTGAACTTTGTATTTCTGTATGCGAATGACACTAAATAAGTTGCAATTAGTGTCCCAACAGCAAAGAGAGGGCCATAAGTGTATGGATCCATCAGATGAATTTTCCAGAAAAGCCCTGAGAGAAGAAATCGGAAAAGATAGTTAAATATTTGATGTAAATAAATCATAATATCAATCATAATTTAAAGTTTTGTGGATTGTTAAGAAATGGAAGACCTAGAAAGGGATATATTTGGATGGAACAATAGAGCCTAAACTTTAAAAGATTTCTCATCTCATGGAAGGGAATGAAACAAAGAACTTCAAACTTCAAAGAAAGAGGACTTTCGCATTAAAGCTTCTCAAATTGCTCCTCTTTAAATGCTTAAAAGTCGTGTGTGTGTTTTATGGATAGATTTTTATTTGTAACAAAAGGGATTTCAACCCTTGAAAATTTGTCATACAAAGGACTCTTAAACTAGAGCACCAAGTTAGGCCATACATCACATTAAGTTTTAAAGCCCTGGAGAACGTTGGAGCACAGCCAATACTCACATAAAGGAAGCAGACTGATAACCAAAGCATTTCCGTAGAATAAAACCTGGGATTTCTTTGAAACAGTTCTGCTGAAGTCCTGTAAAAGGATTTCTTCTTCTTGGGTTAGTTTCTTTCCACCAGCCATTTTGAGATGTCAGCCAAAGGGAAACAATGGTAAAGCTGCGTGTCCTTATCACGAAGAAAAAGTCACTAGCGCTCAGCTCTCTTTTCAACAATTCCATTGTTCTTTATATTGCCTCCCACCTTTATAATATTACAAAATGAAAATCTCCCATCATGAGAACGATTATGATGATCAGGGCCATTAAAATTGTATGGAGTTTAGGCTTTGCTTACTTTAATCGGAGAAACTTTCGCGAGATAAACTTTTGCGAATTTCGCGAATTTTGGCCATTTTTGCGAAAGTTTGACGCGCAAATTTTTTCAAAATTGCAATTCGCGAAAGTTTATCTCTCTCGCGAAATTTTTCTAAAACTCACATTCGCGAAAATTTAACCAGTTGTATCTGTAAAACCTGTTCAAATGTACAGAAATATGTAAAATATTTTACATAATTTCTCTATTCGCGAAAGTTTATGCTGCAAAACTTTTTCGATTTGTAAATTCGCGAAAGTTTGTCCAAAAATTTCGCGCGCTTATTCAAGCAGGGTGCTTTAAAAATTTATTTTTCTATTTCAAGAACAGAACGGCTTGTTGCTGCTGGGCTGGGCAAGTTTGATGATGGAGTCTGTTGACAAGATACTAGATGACATTTTAGAGTGTCATGTCAATTCAGAATACCGAAATTCTTGCCATGTGTTCGATGATTTTATGCAAATATTATTACCCTTGAGTATTCTTAGTGGCAGCTTTGTGGAAGGTTTTAGCAACTACAATGATATCGATCAGATGATAATTGTTCGCCCAGATTCAGATATGTGTTTGGCCGAAAATGTTAATGATATTCCGAAAGATAATAGAACGAAGGAAATTTGGAAGTTGGAAACCAAAGGATGCTATCCTGGCTATGCAAGGATAGGACAGCCGCTGTTGCATCTACCCAGAAAATATTTTGGTTTTATTGCTTCCCGTCTCAATCCATTTTTCCCCACATTCTTATACAAGCGTGGAGAAAAAGCGTTGTATTTTTTGGTTAATAATTGGATGACAAGGAATTTAACATCTACTCTGAAGCTAAATGGACCTGCACTTGAAATAGTTTATGGAAATGTAAAAAATGATATTGTGTTATGTTGCAAGATTACGTCGTTGACGTTGTCAAGTATTAAAGGTTTTTTGAAGAGAATGTCTTCAGCTATGACAAAAAAACTATCAATTACTCAACAAAGAATTAAAGATATTGGATTTCATGTTGTGCCAGTGTCTCACTCCTCAAGCAAAAATCCTGGTATTGAATTCAGAATGTCATTTTCAGCATGTGAGAAATATTTACTAAGAAATTGGACAAATAAGCAAATGAAATGTTGTTTTTTGTGTCGAGAATTAAACAAGAAATACTTTTCAAATCTGGAAAAAGGAATTTGTTCTTATTTCTGGAAAACTACCATCTTATGGTTGATTGAAGAAGAAAGTCAAGAGTTTTGGAGTCAGCCATATTTGAAGTGCATGAAGAAGATACTTGATAAAATGAGTGGTTATTTGAAAGAAAAAAGTTGTCCAAACTATTTCATACCAGAGAATCTGATGATGTCCACATACACAACAGAACAATGTGAACAACTGCAGAAGATTATAGAGGATGTGTCCAAGAATTTGTTTCTTCACATCTTGAAATGTCCAAATATAAAAGAGCTGTTTGAAGATGATTCAGAAATGTCCTTTGTTTGCGAAATTGATTATTTAACTCGTGTTCATACCATGCAAAATATTATCAACAAAATATCTCCAGACTTGAATGGGAGCAAAAGAAATATGAAAAACTGCTTGTACAGAAATCAAAGATTGATGGTACTCAAGATGTACAATGATATGACAAATGCAGAACTTGCTGCAAAGGCATCCAGCATACCATTTCTTCAAAACCAACCTTCTTTTGAGAATATTCGTGACAGAGAACAAACCCCATTTTTGAAAGTTCTCAATACAGCCTATAATCGTTCAACTGCCTTCAGAATGCTGGAATCTGGTATTTATTTCTTTTCATCAGCTGTTAAAGATCCAAGAATAGTAGAGGATGTTGAGAAGCAACTAATTTCAGCCATTGCTATTCCAGGTGTTCTTGATGACAAAGGTTTTTCAGGATATGCATACATGACCCTCTTTTATTATATCACTTCAAACAAGAAAAAAGCTTTAGAATCAGTGAAGTCTTGCCATGAATCATTTGAAAAGCTATCAACAGGCTCATTGGTAAAAGTTGAGCCACTACCTGTCTTTGTTCCTGGCGGTAACTATTTATGCACAGCACCTGCTTTTTTGGAAGAAGATAAAATTTTTTGCCAAATGTTCAAAGAGTTGCACTGGAATTGTTTATCCTTTGATCCGATGGTATTGACCATCTACATTGAATATATGTTGACTGATGATAGAAAACTACTAGATGATTTGAAGAAATTATCCCCAAGGATGAACAAAGTGCTCTTAAAAGAAGAAAAGATTGATGCTAATCTTCAATGCTATTCTTATTTGTTTATCTTATGGAAACTCGGCTTATTGGATGAAGATTCAGAGGAATTTAAGTTTCTATCAAAACCAGTTTCATGCCATTATTTAAAATTGGAATTTTTTTTTAAATCACTTGTTGCAGTTTTATTTTTTTGTGTGTTGGAATCTCTATTTGTGGGAGAACTTAGAATTAGACTTGCACTTATTTATTGGTTTTTTCTCCTTCTGCTCAAGATTTTCTTTTTTTTTCTACCAGGTCCTTAGAAATAACCAAGAGTTAACAGTAAGCCTTGGCAGAAGTACCTTATCATTGCCAATAACTTAAAGTGTCTCTGAATTTAATATGTATTAAAAATTTGTGCAAGGTGAATAGCGTGGTGCGCTAATGATTTTTCTTGGAAAATGCTATTCCTGTACTTACCACAGAATTTTCGTAACTCTAAAACACAGAATGTTTACTCCAAAAGAACAAGGTGCTTCACAATACCAACGTATACCTTTTCATAAAGGTCACATAATTGTTCCTCCAGTCCCCAACAAGGGAAGGCCAGTGACAGCTATCCCTATCTGCCACTTTGCTTTGGTGGCCTTGCTTACACCATCATTAGAGATATATTCACAACAGTAATCAAGTATTTATGACAATTTTTATGAATCAGCTATATGCCCAGCATTTTCTAATTATTGTTGGTGCCAGTAGTATTATTAGTGATTGTATTATTTGTTACAGAATAAGTACTAAACTGTTGAGCTTTAAATTGTAAACCTTAAATATCTTTTTCTGATATTGAAGGCAACAAATACACAGTTTTTTATTTGTTGAAAACTTTTGTTCCTTTCTGAGGTGAAAATCAAAGCTGATGAAAAGATCGATTTCAAGGCCTCAAGTTGTTGTAGAGGGAGGACTTAGTACACCACGCCATGACAGCACATTTAGATGAAATCTTGAAAGAGAAACATATCTGCATGTAAAATTTTGCGAAGTTCAATTCATGACGTCACGACGACAAACTTAACCTTCGGGTTATGTTTTAGTGCTTACATCCACAACACGAGTTTTGCGTTGAGCAAGTATGAAGGATTTGAAAAAGATTGATTAATCTCTCATCATATGCCAGAAAATTGTGCAGAAATAGCCGTTTATTGTTATTATTTCATTGAGGGTAAGGTAGCAGGTAGCTGCCAAAATGCCACAGTTAAACAAGGTTTATCGCAAGAGCAATTCGGTCGTATCAATTTCAATTTCAAAATAATGACATGCTACATATACAGAGCATCGTCATGAATAACTACAAACTACCAAGCAAAACAAAATAAAACAAACTAATAAACATAACATCGATATAAAGTAAGAAAAAGAAAACATAACATCGATAAAAAATAAAACTAAAGATTAGAAGATGCTAGAAAAGGCAACTACTGCCAACTAAGTGACAACTAAATGTGATCAGGTGCTGTTCGCATTGTGAACATCGTCATCGTACGTAACTCAAATGCCTCTTTAAAAAAGGTAGTTAATTGCTTTGGAGGTCTTCATTTGACAACAGGTAAATGAATTTTTGGTTGGGGTCATAATGGCGAAATTCATAACCTTTTTAGTTATTGAATCAAAAAGTTTACCGCGCAGAAGATCGTACTTTGGGCAACATATTAGAAAGTGAAATTCGTCTTCACATCGGGCTGTCACACATCGGGCTGCCCCTTCGTCACACATCGGGCTGCAAATCCGTGGCTCAGGAGATGAACCTTGTCTTCCACCTGTTTCTATCTTTAGGTTATGGTCGCTACATCTAAACTTTGTTAACAATCTCCTCTGGGTCTTCTCATCAAGATTAAAGTAAGATTCATATTGCATACAGGTCTTGAAAGTAGCATAAGAGCGTAATTTATTCCCGCCTTTATCTGAAACCCCAGTGTCAGATTTAATGTTGGCACACCAATACCGTTCAAACACATATTTGAGAGATCTCCTACATCTCAAATATGATTAAACTTCGTTTATTAAAATAGTATACATGTACATTTACAGTTTATTTGCTAATTTGTTATGCAAGTCTTGTAGTTAGTAAGTTGCTAGTAGCTAGTGCTATTAAGATTAAGTCAGATCAGTCAACCAGGCAAAGGAAAAGAGAGCTTCTAGCTGGTTAAATGTACCCTCCTGAATGATCAGGGGAGGGGATTCATCAGCTTACAAAAAGGAGAATTTAGGGGTGCTTTCGAAGTGTTCAATCTGACTCATGCCCTGGCTGAATTGTAAAGAAGGATGCTTTACAATTATCAGACATGATTAAATTCGAAATGTTATGATTTACAAGTGGAGCCCTAGTTACAACCCATAAATTGGAGAGCAAGTATCCACAAGTGGCTCAGAGACAGGAGATGAAGTAACGTCCAGATATCAACAGCGAGAGGTTTTTGCACAGTGATCAGTGTGCTTTCTTTGGCATGCGAGTGACAAAAAGACTTTTACTCCCTTTTTATACTCCATATCTGGTGGACCATAGGCAATGAATACCAGACTTTTTATAACAATTAGCAAATCAAATAACCTTGAAGGAAAACAAACGAAAAATATGAAAAAGTAATAACTTGGTTGCGGTGTACGTGACATGTAGAGTTTCCGCGGTGTAGATTATTGTTGTGAAAGCACTCTTGCACTCTTTGCAGGGGCGTCGTGACCGGGGGACAAGGGGGCCATGGCCCACCCTGTGAAAGCAAAATTGCTGGATATTTGGGAAATTTGGGGGATTTTTCCACTTTCTCGAAAATTTTTCAGCGTTTGACCCACCCTAAAATTCAGGCCCCACGCAGTGGTGATATTTAAGGGACGCAGGGGGCGCAGCCCTCCCAACAATCTCTGTATTCATGCTCTGCAAAATTTCTCGTTATCCAGAAGTTAAAGTTTAAAGGCCTCATTTGCAAAGATTCTGATGTCCGTTGCATGCCAGATGTTAATTCTTGTATCGTCGGTGTCTTATTCAGTTGTTTCTGTCCCTTTGAAGGTTTATAAACCATTGTTTGATCTGGTTTGGTTTGTGTGAGCAGAGCACGTTTTTGACTCGCGGACATCAGGACGGGAGTCCTTGCAATCACTCTGGAAAAGACAATGGCCGGTCACGTGAATAGCACCTACCAAAATGCTTTGCGATCTCTTTGTTATTTGCGCTGTAAGCAGCAAATATTAAAATACCATAGAATTAGGAGGACTAGAATGAGTGCTGGGTCACGTGACGTGTAATAACCATTGAAAGCCAAGATGGTAGCAACAAGTTACCAAAAAACACCCGGGAACTTGTTGCGCAGTACAAATTGCACTAACAATAACCTTTTGTAATCGTACCTTTTCTCTCGAACGGAGCGCGTTTTTTGAATTTGTCGGATAACGAAATATAGAACAATGGTTGTTTCGTGTGCTGCATTTGAATGTGATAGTCGATGGATGCCGAAGAACAAGTTATCACCGGGCCAGAATAACCTAACATTTCACCTGTAAGTTTTTGGCCTACTTCTCCTTGTCATTCTATGACCTACCTACACTTGCCTACACTACACTTAGGCCACACCACAGTTAATGAAACATCCACTTGACGATCATGTTTTGTTTTTAAATGCACATGGGTTTTCATGTGTGCAAAATTTTCAATTTTTGATAGCTTCCCTGTCAAAAACAAAATGCTACTGAAGAGATGGTTGATTGCAATGCGGTGGGAAAATTGGACACCAACCTCGTATCAAAGAATTTGCGAAAAGCACTTCCTTCCCAGTGATTACAGCTACCCCCCTTCTTTGCCAAACTCTAAATCCCTTGGTAAAAAGTATTTAAAAAAAGATGCCATTCCTTCCGTTTTTAATTTTCCGGCACACTTAAAAAAGAAAAGTCCGAAGAAAAGGTCAACCACTAAGAGGTGTAGTCCACCTATTGTTACAACTTCGTCCAAATCTACCAGTCCTGATCCCAAGAAAATCAAACTGGATCATTCGTATGCATCAGCACTTGTATCACCAAGAAAAATAAGAGATAAATATAAAAAAAAATTAGCACATAAAAATAAAGTAATAAATAAGTTAAGAGTAGGAAACATTAGAAAAGCCAAGTCCATACAAAATCTTATGCAAAAGTTAAAAAGTCTGAAATTGTTATCAGAGGAGAATGCAATGTCCATTAATGATAACTTTGGTCACATGGCAACTGAGCTTTTCCGTAATGAAGCAAAAAATGTTGGAAAACATTCAGGTTCCCGATATTCGACAGATGTGAAAGAATTTGCCATTTCTCTTCATTATTACAGCCCCAGGGCATATATGTATGTACGAAAGTACTTGAACTTGCCACATCCTGCTACAATAAGGTCGTGGTCTGTTAATGTACAGTGTGAGCCAGGATTTTTGTCCAAAACACTTGATTTTGTGGAAACCAAGGTTAAAGATGGCGAACAAGACTGTGTGATTATGTTGGATGAGATGTCCATAAAGAGCCAGCTGCTATGGGATAAAAAAAATGCAAAATTTGCAGGCAATGTCGATTATGGCGCATTAAAAGCTGAGCCAAATGATTCCATAGCAAAGAACGCACTTGTCATAATGGTATCCGGTTTGCAAACACCATGGTATGTGCCAATCGCTTATTTCCTAACCAACAGCATTAATGGAGATATTCAGAAACAGCTCATCTATGAAGCAATAAGCCTCCTCACTGAAAAAGGAGCCAAGATTCATGCTGTTATTTTTGATGGTGCATCGAAAAACATCACCATGGCTGCAAAACTTGGGTGTGATGTCAGCAAACTTGAATTCAAATTCCCTCATCCTACAAAACATAATGAGAAAATTCATGTCATTCTCGACATTTGTCACATGCTGAAACTAGCACGGAATGCATTTGCAGACATTGGTGTGTTTTATACTGCGAGTGGAGAACGAATAGCATGGGATTACATAGCTAAATTGTATGATGTACAGAAAACAGATATTTTGAATATTGCTAATAAACTTACCAGCAAACATATTCAATGGCAAAATCATAAAATGAAGGTTTCTGTTGCAGCACAAACACTGAGTAACTCTGTTGCTGCGGCAATAACATTTCTAAGAAGATTGAAAGTAGCCGAATTCAAAGATAGTGAAGAGACCAGCCACTTCATTCAACTTATTAATAATTTGTTTGACATTTTGAATTCCAAAAGTAAATTTGGAAAGCATAGTAAGAGCCCAATAACATCTGACAATATAGATGAAATTGAATCCTACATTAAAAGCAGCATTGAGTATTTAAAACATCTGAAAGATCCGGCAGGAGTGCAAATTATCAAGGGCCAAAGGAAGACATTTGTGAAAGGCTTTGCAATATCTGCTTTTTCTGTTCTTTCTATTTGTAAAATATTGCTGGAAAGATCAGAAGTGCCATTTCAATACATTTTGACGTATCGCTTCTCACAAGACCGCATTGAGATGTTTTTTTCAAAAATTCGTAGTCGCTTTGGGTGGAACAACAACCCTAATGTCCTTCAGTTCAAATATGCTTTGAGGCAGTTGCTTTTAAAAAACAAAATCGAATCACCGTCCACAGCTAACTGTGTAGATGTCACTGATGTGAACAGTGTTGTTGAGCCAAATAGTGTCGATGCAAGTATCTCAGAAATGTTGCTTTCCACAAATGAATGGAGACCTGATGTCCTGTTTTATATTGCTGGATATATAGTTAAAAAGATCAAAGAATCTTCAGATTGTCCTGAGTGTGTTGTAGCACTTTACGAAGATTGCAATATGGCAAATGAACATGCTTACACTTGTTCTTCCCTTATATCCTGCAAAAGATATGGAAAATTGTTTATTCCATCTAATTCGGTATTCAAAATAGTGCAACATGTTGACAAAGTTGCAAGAACTCATCTTGGTAACTGGCAATATATTTCAAAGGAAGTGAACACAAAAATAATGATGTTGGTTCTACAAGAAACGAGAACGAACACATTTCAATCATTACAGGAGCATTCAGTGCAAAGTCATGTAATCGATAACGAGCTGAGAGACGATCATATTACAGTTTTAATTAAATTAATAGTTAAGCATTATCTAATCCTTTTTTATTACCAGTTTGGTAAAGTTTACACTGAGAGAGTCATAAAACAAAGCAAAGCTTCGCGTAGGAATAAATTGACCAAACAGATTCTATTTTATAACGAATAAGTAACGATTTAAAAACTCCATGAGGTAACGCCGATTGCCGGGCGGCGGTTAAGTAACCTGGTCTGGTGTGGTCCAAACTGATGGAGGAAATGCCATCTGCATTCATAAACAGATCGGATTTTGTATTATAGTTAGTTGTTAAATTATAAATAATGTAAATAATAAAAACCTTAAGTGTATTAAACATTAGTCCCTAGTTTATTAAAATATATATTAGCATTAAGTATTTCGTTTGGCAAAATAGGGGAGTTCTGTGATCATTCGGGTTGGAAATCAGAAATCAACCTACCTACTTGTTTTGTTCATGTGTGGCCATTCTTTGTTTGCGATTGCTGTTTTTTCATCAGGTTTGCAGTTTTTCTTACTTTACTATGCTTTACTTCAGCGACATATCTATCACGTATTAACGCAAATCTTATCATCACTAGACCTTCCACTACCTTATCATTTCAGAATAAAAGTAAAGTACGAACGTCGGCTAGGCCAAACTTCAGTCCAAAAGTGAGTCGCCAAAGGGCTTTATTCGCTTAAAATTACTTCGATCTCATTAACAAATAATCACAGACATTATTTACCTTTATGTGGGATAAATTTTACACACCATTGAAACTAGTGCCAACCACATACATGGATATCTATTAATAAATACCGCTATCACAGGCATTATGCGCGCCATTGTAAACAACTTTTTGGTAACTTGTTGCTACCATCTTTGTTCCCCATACATGTTACACCAAATCCTGAAGTAGAACAATAGACCGCGCATTCTAGTCCTCCTAATTCTATGTAAAATACAGACGGTGTACAGGATTCACGCTTCAGTGAGAAGGCCAGAAATTGGCCAATGGCAGCAGCTAATCCATAAAGACAATGGCTGCAACAATGGCTAGTTTAGCGTATTGTTTACCAGATTAGGATTTGCCAAACACCCACAATAATACGTGCGCGCGCATTAATGTCAAACAACGGAACAATCAATGTATTGAAACGTGATGAAGTGAAGAAAGCGAAGAAAATAATATTAGACAAACGTTGCAAAGCTAAAAGTTGAGCTTGAGCAAAACCGAATAACTAATTTTATTGAATATTCATGTTTTTTAACTCCTGGACATAAAATACCATGGATTCAATTTTCAGGATTGAACGCAGCAAATTCAAAAAACATTTGTTTTGAGACCACTCAAGCAATCATTTTGACTTCAATTTTCGATCTTGTTTCATCAAAGTTAAAAAATTTTCATTTCCCAAAACAAAAATGAAATACTATAATTGTTGTATTAGTTGCATAAGCATTACAGCTAGAAAACTTTCTTCTTTTCACATGATGCTTCCAACGAGTCAAAAATGCTCGGTCGCTGTGCGTGATCGTGCTTGTGGTTCCGCCCTGCCACAGCGTGCCCAGCATCTAGTATGGTACGTCATGTTGTTTATTGTTTCAACAAGTTTACATTTTATCCAATGTAAATCCAGGAAAAAGCTACGATTTCAGGCCAACAAAGAAATGTTCCAATCTGTAGGCCAGGCCATAGCCATGCCTTTCTTGTACTAACATACAAAGTTCATCCAGGCTGTTCCAGCTGATTACCGTAATCTGCACATCCCCAACCTCGAACCCAGGGCCCTTCCAGCTTCGCTGACATGGCCCTGGTACCTACCTCCAGATTTGTTGGGAATTTATTCGAAGATAAAATGTAAATCATGTAAATCATGTAAATCGTGTAAATCATGTAAATCGTGTCTTCGCTGACATGGGAATTTATTCCCATGTCAGCGAAGCTGGAAGGGCCCTGGGTTCGAGGTTGGGATATCCCTTGTTTCACATTGTTTCACATATCAACACAGCCAAAATAATAATCTATCTTTGCAAGAAGTTATTACGAATAAAATCGACCGGTGATTGCAAAGACAAAGGGAATTATACTTTCATTTTGTTCTATTTAATTTCACATGGCCTATCAAGCAAATTTTTAGGAATCAGGTTTGGCCAAATCTATGGTTCCGGTGGTGTCCGCGAGTCACCCAGAGGTTTCCCTTTGATTCATATTTGCGCCAATGAAAACATGGGTGTGGTCACAAAACACCACACCCACTCTGGAGGTTTTGTCTTTGGAGCCCCCTTGTTAATTTTTTTAGAAATCACCACTGGTCCCACTCCCACGACACCGTGGAGTTTTCAATAAACATGCAACTGAAATTGTATATGTTTGAATTGACCATTGCATTTAATGCAATGCTAATTGAAGCTGGTATCTAATCTTTTTATTTTTTTATTTTGAATTGTTTTATTTCTTCCTTGGTATATGCATTGAATTCTTTCTATTTCTATTTATTGTATGATTTAAAAACAAATGACGAGATGGATTGTGTTCGTAACTTCATTTGCATATTCAGTGTACAGTTACATGAGATTTGGTGATATAATTTGATTTTAATGACGGTTTCATATTCGGACAAATGCACAATACACTGCCCGAAAATTTAACCGTCCGAAATTTTGGGGATGTGCATGACATTCTAAAAGTTTCGTGATGGAGCCTGTTGCTGACATTGATAAAATACTAGATGATATTTTAGATTGTCATGTCAATTCAGAGTACAGAAGTTCTTGCTATGATTTCGACGATTTTATGCAAACATTAATTCCTATCTACATTTATAGTGGAAGCTTTGTAGAAGGTTTTAGCAACTACAATGACATCGACATAATGGTGGATTTATTTCAGTTTGACAGGGAGTTTTGTTTGGTGGAAAGTGTTGATGATATGCCACAAGGTAATAAAAAAAAAGTTTGGATGTTGGAGAACAAGGAATGCTATCCTGGCTATGTCCGAATTCGACAATCATGGTGGCCTTTACCGTCTCATGGTGTTATTGCTGACTTTTTAAGTGCAATACTTCCATTATCACAGTTACCATACTTTAATGGAAGAGGCTTTTTGGAGAGCGGTTTTCAGCATATTGATAAGATCGGAAGGAAATTGAAGTTATGTGGACCAGCATTTGAAACTGTTGGTTTTGACACTAAGCTCGATCTTGTATCTGATTTCAAGATTACTTCATGGCCATCAAATACAGAAGGTTTCTTGAATAGGATGTCAGATGTAACCAAGAAATTATCAATCAATGAACAAACAATTAGAGACATTGGATGTCATGTTGTAATAGTGCCTCACCCTTCAAGCAAAGAGCCTGATTTTGAATTTAGAATGTCATTTTCACTTTGTGAGAAATATTTACTAAGGAATTGGTCAAATAAGCAAATGAGATGTTACTTTTTGTGTCGAGAATTAAACAAGAAATACTTCCAAGGCTTAGAAAAAGAAATTTGTTCTTACTTCTGGAAAACTACCATGTTATGGTTGATAGAAGAAGAAAGTCAAGAGTTCTGGAGTCAGCCATATTTGCAGTGCATGAAGAAGATACTTGATAAAATGAGTGGTTATTTGAAAGAGAAAAGTTGTCCAAACTATTTCATACGGGAGAATCTGATGATGTCCACATATACAGTAGAACAATGTGAAAAACTGCAGGGGATTATAGAGGATGTGTCCAAGAATTTATTCCTTAACATTTTGAAGTGCCCAAATATAATGAAGATGTTTCAAGATGATTTCAAAATGTCTTCCATTTGTGAATTGGACTATTTAAATGGCACCCATGTCATGGAAGATATAATTAACAATTTGTCTTCAAAAATGAATGAGAACAAAAGAAATAAGAAAAAATGCATGCTAAGCAAACATCAAAAACTTATGTTACTCATGACGTACAATGGTGTGATGACTATAAAAATTCTTGCAAATGAATCTCTGATACCATTTCCTCAAATACAATTTTTTGTAAAGGATCTTCATGACAGAGAACAACCCTCATTTTTGAAAGCTTTAAAAATGAGCTATCATCGTTTTACTGCCTTCCAGATTTTGGAATCCAACACTTCTCTCCCTTCATCAGCTATTAAAGATCTAACCACATTAAGGGATGTTGAGAAACAACTAATTTCAGCCATTGATGTTCCAGGTGTTCTTGATGACAAAGGTTTTTCAGGATATGCACAAATGGCTCTTTTTTATTATATCACTTCAAACAAAGAAAAGGCTTTAGAATCAGTGAGGTCTTGTTTTGAATCATATGAACAAATACCAAATGATTCATTGGTAAAAATTGAACCATTACCTGTTTTTGTTCCTGGAAGTGGTTTTTGCAAAGCACCTTCATTTTTGGGAAAAGATAAAATTCTTTGCAAAATGTTCAAGGAATTACACTGGAATTTTTTATGCCTTGATCCAATGGTATTGGCCATCTACATTGAATATCAATTAACCCATGATAATGAGTTAGTTAAAGATTTGATGAGACTATCCTCAAGAATAAACCAAGTCCTACGAAAAGGAGATAATATTGATAGAAACTTGCGATGCCATTCTTATTGGTTTATTTTATGGAAACTTGGCTTGTTGGATGAAGATTCAGAGGAATATAAGTTTCTATCTAAACCAGTTCCTTGCCGTAGCGGTAATTGCGGATTGTTTTTTATACGTTCTCATATTCAGGAGACATATATTAGTGACATAGGGACATTACTCTTGATTTTATTATTTTTTTTGCTTTTCTCATATTTTAGCATTTATCATTTTTCTACAATGCTTTATCTACACTCTATTTTATCACTTTATCTACCATTTTTTATTATATATTTGCTATATATATTTTTATATCTACAATATATCATTAAATAAAATTAATAAATGATTATGCAGCCATCAAGCATCACTGAGATTGCTTTAATTTTGTAGCTCATTATTGTTTTTAACTTTTTCTTGTATATTTGTCATGTGTATATTCTTGCTTTCAACTTTTTGTTCGAAAAGAGACTCCATGTTCTATAACATTGATGCCTTTTTAATGTGAAAATTCTGTTGTCCATTTTATGCTGAGAATCAAAGCTGATTTTGCTCCTCACTGCGAAGGTGTAGAGTTCGTAGCTGCGAAGATCCATTTTAAACTGTTTAAAGTGGCAACATAACTTATTTTTGCAATGGCTAAAACTCTCTGCACTACAATCGAATAACCATATAATCTACTGCGCTGATTCAGGATATGTCTTAATTTTTTTGTGTGGCGAGTAATTTCTGAAATAAGAAGGGTCTTTTGTCACATACTTTGAAGACTTGTGTCTTCAAGGCAACGACCCATGATAATGAATTACTTAAAGTTGACCCATGATAATGAATTACTTAAAGAATTGATGAAATTATCTGCAAGAATAACCCCACGAAAAGGAGAGAATATTAATCCAAATCTTCGATGCTATTCTTATTGGTTAATTTCCCAACAGGTCGTTTCCCAACCAAGACCAACTTGGATTATTCGAGCAACCTTTGTGGGCGTTTTACCCAACTCCCGCAAGAATTTATGAAAATATGAATATGAATGAATATAAGTTCATATTTGAAGAATTTTTTCTGTCATGCAATTTATTAAACGGGCACGAAATAGTAAAAATAAACGTCATCATAGATTTCGGACTATGTTCTGGTGTCGACATGTGTTAACTCACTTCTACGCATTATCATTATTATCATCTGTGCGAAGGTTAAGTTCAGGCTTTGGGAAGAAGCAGAATTGGGTAAATGTAGTCAGTAAATATGTTATTAATAATCTTTCATCATTGACATTGCATTAAGGATAATATAGCAGGTAACTGGCAAAATGCCACAGTTAAACAAGGTTTATCGCAAGAGCAATTCGGTCGTATCATCTTTGAACAATGCTCACTTGAGCAGCGTGCATCAAAAAGACGCCATATCACCTTTGCAAAGGTTTGTGCGTGCGAAAAAGTTGATAAATCAGACTTTTGACGAACTTGCCAAGTATTTAAAGGAGGCGAGAGACTTCCTAGCTGACTGCGAAATATCCGATGATTTGGACTGTGAAACGAGAAAAGATCTTGAACAGGTTTGCACTGTTATTTTCATTAAATTCTAACAGCTGTCTCCTTTTTTGTTTTTTGATTTGTGGCCTAGCACAACACTGACCCAAACTTAAATCACAGGAATTATTGCATTGATCAAGTATTATTTCCCTGATATTCCTTCTCCTGGTAACATATTTACTATATATCACTATAAAAAAACCTGAAACTTGGTCTATAATTTGTCAATAAAGATTTTATTGTGATGTCTTTCATTTTTCAGGTTTCCAATAATTTGGACCAGGTATCTGGTATTACTGCAGTTCTGGCACGTGACCACATGAAAGTGGCATTTTTTGGCAGAACCAGTAATGGCAAAAGCACAGTAATTAATGCCATGCTTAACGATAAGATATTGCCATCTGGCATTGGTCATACGACAAATTGTTTTGTCAGTGTTATTGGATGCAGTGGGTGTGATGCATACATGCATACACCCGATTCTAAAGAGAGAAAAAGTGTGGCTGTAAGTTCTGCTTTCTAATTTTCTAATAATTTCACTTTTTTAATTATCATTAAGTTACGCACAGTTTTTATTAGTATACTGCACTGTACTTATTTTGCTACTATACTTATTTTATTACCATGTTATACCATATAACAGTTAAACCTTGCTATCTTGAGCTTAAATATCTTGAGAACTTGTTATTTTGAGCAGATTTCCACTCTCCTTCACTCTTTTATAGGGTGAATTTAGTCTACATACCTTAAACTCCTGCTACACGTTTTTTATTTTATAAGAAACCTTGCTCAAACCCTACTAGTAAGAGTTTCTTAAATTTTCTATTGTTTTCTATTGTTAAGGAACACAATAGAACAAAGGAATCTATTGTAATTTATTGTAATTTATGATAAATTCTACTACTAGGTTTCTTATAAAGTGGTTTCTTATAAGAAAAAAATGTGTATATCAAACATATTCTCCTTTTTTATGACAAGACCTGACTGTATTATACTATACTATTTTAAATAGACTATTGTACTATATGATAATACGTATGCTTTACTCTATTTCACTGTAGTTCACTGTACTCCTGGTTGAAAAGCTTGCTCAAACTTGGCAATTTATTTTTTTGGTAATTTAATGACAATTGTACACTATTTTTTTGTTCATTTAGTCTTTGCAACAGTTGGCACATGCACTTGGTGATGAAAAAATTGACAGCAATAATCTCATACAAGTTTTCTGGCCAAGGGATCAGTAAGTTTACAATGTCAATTTCTTTTTGGCACCTTTGTATTTGCACTTAGCCATAGCCATGTGATTGACCACGGTTGGACTCTCATCACCTTCCTTCACCATTGAATATTTTCTTGTGCTAAATGGGGATTGAACTTCTTGTGGCTTTTGGTCTGGTCCAGTGGCTAAGGAATCTACCACCTTCGCCACTAGACTATGGCCAATTTTGCATTGTTGATTATTGAGTAATAATTCTTGTCACCTATCTATTTAAAATAAGTTTTATTTTTGGAGAACTATAAAAATTGTGTGTGCAATGTATATTTCATGAAGAGGAAGTTTAAAACACAACAGGTTGTAGAATTTTGCAAGTTTATCCCAGCGTGATATTGAATTGAAACAATTGACAAATAAAAACTGATTCTATCCCTTTAAATCCCCTCACATTATTGATAGAAATATCAGATAAAACATTTTTACAGTATACAATTGTTTCTTTTTTCTTTTAGGTGTACATTGCTGAGGGATGACGTTGTTTTTGTTGACAGGTGTGGAGTCAGAATTTCATTTCCCATCTAAACCTCATTCCCATCTAAACCTCTTTCCCATCTTGACCTCTTTCCCATCTAGACCTCGTTCCCATCTAAACCTTATTCCCACCCAGATTATATTTTCATCTATTTTGCAATATTTTTGCTTATGTGAATATACATATGTCTTTTGATTTCACGGCAGCCCTGGCATTGACGTCACCCCTGATTTGGATAGCTGGATTGATAAACATTGTTTGGATGCTGATGTCTTTGTTTTGGTTGTCAATTCAGAATCAACACTCAACCAGACAGTGAGTTTAAACAATCTTTAATAGCCCAAACACCCAGCGGCTTGAACCCATAGTAAATTGGGTATACCTATTAACTTAAATTCCCGATAACTTGAATGCTTATTGATCCCAGCTTTATTTGCATTTCTCTGATAACCTTGTTCAATATATTACCCCCTTGTTTGTGCCACCTGTAGCTCCAAACCCCAATGCCTTGAACCCTCAACAATTCAGGCACCTAACAGCATTTCTTAACCCAAACTGTCTGTATCCGTTTTAAGAACCTTCTCCAATAAATGACTCTTTAGTTTGGGCCACCTGTGACTCAAATCCTTTATGACTTCTTCAGGGGTGTCGTGGGACCTGAATTTTAGGGTAGGCCAAACACAAAAAGTTTTCGAAAAGTGGTTCAAACGCTGAAAAATTTCCGAAAAATTGGAAAAATTGCCCAAAAATCTAGCGATTTTGCTTTCACAGGGTGGGCTATGGCCCCCCTGCCCCCCCGGCCACGATGCCCCTGTACTTGTGGTAGCGTTGTGTGATATCTGTGTCTTTAGATTCCCAGAACCAAGAGACGCGTAGTTGTATTGGGAGTCAATTGCTCTGGCTTTATTATCGGCAGATTTCATTGCTCTTTTGTTTCTGCCTCCTTTTAGGAAAAGGGATTCTTTCACAAAGTCAATACGAGGCTATCGAAACCAAATGTTTTCATACTCAACAACAGATGGGACGCATCAGCCGATGGAGATCCAGAAATGATGGCCAAGGTTTGTATTAACCCCCGTAATTACTATGTATTTATTTGAATTACAATGCTGCTATCATATATCGACGGGGGGTCAATATCGATCAGCCACTTTTCAAATGATTCCTACGTCACTTAATTTTCTTACCGCTGGTTGATTAAGTAACCCCCGTTATCAGGCTAGTTTTGATCCTAATCACATTTGTGTGTTCTATTTTTCACGGGGGCTTATTTTCTTCCATTCTCTCGTCAGGTCAAGCAACAACATTTGGAAAGAACGACGAATTTTCTCACCGAAGAATTGAAGTGCGTGAGCAAAAGGGAAGCAACGGACAGAGTTTTTTTCGTGTCTGCGTTAGAGGTAAATCATTGTAATCAGAACCCCCGGAATTGATAGCTTGTTCTGTTGTTTGCCTGTCGTAATTCATAACTATTCAGGGTGAGTTGCTCGCGCAGAAGTTGTCTACCTCCTTGTTTTTCTTGTCAGACTTTGCGGCATAGAATGAAACAGAAGCGATCACAAGGCCAGCCATCGTCACAGCACCTGCAGCGCAGTGAAAGCCTGGAAAGTGACTTCAACGGTAAGCTATAGCACCCCCCTGCGTTCGTTTTTCACCACATCCAAATGCAAGTCAAACCCATCTTTTTGACGGGGGTATCACAATGACAGTTGATATCCATCATCTCGAATCTCCAACAGATCCAAAATGTTACGGAGATTTGAGGAATGTTTGGCCCAAAGTTATGTCGCATAAAAACGTCCAAGCAAGGAATTAGAAGTTGTTTGACTTAACAAATTATATTTTTATTATTTTGTTATAGGCTCAGTTGGAGAGCATAGGGCAAGGCTCATTGAATTCGAGCAATTTGAAATCAAATTCCAGGTAATTTTAATGTGTTACATATTGATTTTCGGCACAGAAGTAGACCTTCAAGCCCTTAAGATAACTGCATTGTCATTATGCTGTTATCCCGTTTAAGTATTCGTATTACAGTCGCATCTCGAACTAGGTTATCTCGAACAACTCCCTATCTCGAACAGATTTCCATTTCCCCCCGTTCTCTATTTGGTTGAATTTAGTTCGGATATGTCAAACTCCCGCCATGTCGAACAAATTTTCATTTCTCGTGCGAGTTCAATATAGCGAGAGTCAACTGTATATCATTAAAACTCCTGTTATTGTTTGATCTTGTCTCTCGCTTCCTTTCAATTTCCACTTTTCGCTTCCTTTCAATGTTCATATTTTGAATTTTGCAGGAGTGCATATCGAAGTCGGCCATTACGACGAAATTTGAGAGCCATGCGTCAAGGGGGAAAGGAATAACATGTGCCCTGAGGATGATTTTTGAACAAGTTATTGGAAGAGCTCACTCACAACGGTAATATAATGGGTTCTCTTCTCCTTGTTTACTTACTAACGCAATTGAAGGACAGGTAAACCAATATCGAGTACGGTCTTCCTTTATATGTCCTCCCTCCGCGTCCGCCATTATTGTTCTTTAAGCAGAGAGAGCGGGAGTTTTTTAGTTTTTTGCGATATAATGTGATGGATGCTCTTCTTCTTGTTTACTTATGAGTGCAAGAGAGCGAGAGAGAGAGAACATAGAGAGAGAGAGGGACGTTTTTTAGTTTTCCGCAATAGTTACAGCTTTCTTCTTACTCTTTGCGACATATGCGATTCTGCCAGAAACTCCACATTCATGTGTCAGCTTCCTATCAGTTCTAAGATGCATTACATTGAAGGCTATAGTACATACAATTCTCTTTTTTTTGCCTCCATCAGGCGGAGCTGTGAAGCCCAGAAACAAGACTTGGAAGAGAGGTTGGAATACATGACGAAGCAGTTTGAACGTCTTACGAATGAGTTTAAGAATAAAATTTCAAAATTTTCCGAAGAGGTTGAACAACAGGTAAAGTAGAAAAATCTTTTAAAGGTATTCATCTTTTTAGGACAGCAGCATATGCTATATCGATAACTTTACATATTTCATGTGTTGTTTAAGACCTTATTCTGTAAGCAAATCTGTGCAAGCTAATTATATTGCAGTAATATAGAGTTGAATAGCCAATAATTCTCGTGAATATGCTTGAGTTTGCCTGTTCAGTGGTAGTCATCATGGTTATGACATGGTAAACCATTCTCATCATCATGAGAATGGTTTATCGCGTCATAAGCAAAGGTGCTTACGAGTGCGATGATTTAGAGATGCTTCTCGGACTGCCAATTGTAGCATTGTTATTTATTTTATTCTTGTTTATTAGGTTGCCAAAGCCATGTCTGATGAAATAAGAAGATTAGGCAATCTGGTTGGTGATTTCGATTATCCATTTCACCCTCACCACGGCTTTCTCAAGACGTACAAAGCAGTAAGCACGAGTTTTGAATTATTTCGCCAAACATATCTATTTTCATTAATCTTCTTCTGTCCAGTGTTAATCCATTCTGTTTTGTGTATTCCATTGCATCTCATATCGTGTCTTCACCCACTCCAATCAAGTCAATTCTAAAGGATGCTAATTTGTGCCAATCTGTGATAATTTATACTGCTAATCCGTTACAATCTATTTTAGTCCGTTCTAATCAATTCTAATCTATGCCAATCCGTGATGAACCATACTAATCTATGCTAATCTGTTCTTGTCAATGCTAGTCAATATTTAATCTATGCTAATCTACTCTGATCTATTCTGCTATCATCATATCCTATGATGTCTTGTTGTGTCATGTTTTAACATACGCCATGCATTGCTATCCTTTTCCACCCAATTTCATGTCATATGGCCTTACCCAAGCATCTCCGTCCCTATGCTATCTGATCACATTAAATTCTCCCCTTCCCCTGCGTTTAACCTCATTATTCCAAGCAATGCTTAAGTCACCATTCCTTCGCTTAGGAACTGTATTCTCACATTGAAAAAGGACTGGGCAAAAATCTGAGGGCACGCTGTTCCGCCCCCCTTCTTGACTCAATCGAAGAATACAAATCGGAGATGAGAGGTTTGTTATGCTGCAATTAACACAACTCTTAATGCACCATTCCAATACTTTTTCATTTGAATTATATGCAGTAAAAGTTCTCAAAGATGAGCCTGAACAAAGGCAATAGAATCAATAATAGTGTATTGTATTTGAACAATAGCTTATTGTATTTGATAGGCTGGATACAAATGCTCTTTTATGCGGGCTTTTAATGTAGATTCATTTAGAATGGAGTATAGTAGTCTCTTTGCCTGTTTCAAGCAATGTTTTGAGCTTCAATGTACACCAACACGAAGCAATCTTAGAGATTGTTGAATTATGGAAGCTGTTCTGGTTTTAACTGTATTGGTGGAACTGCATTCGTTGCAGGGACATTGGCTTTCAGATAATCATACAGTAGTGTGTTCAATGTCTTCTATCTATTGTGCTACTTTATAGATGTCATATATAATCTTTTTTTGTCTTTAGATGGAATTCATACGTTGATCCCACCAAGTGCAGATAGCTGCATGGTACAATTGACGCCAAGGTATTACATATTATCAGATCTGTATTCTTTCAATCAGAATATCAATGCAATGACACTAGCATGTAACGTTGCAAGTCCTTATGAAAAGGACTGTGCTTCCTTCTACTGTTTCATGCAATGATATGGATACAATGAAGTTTGAGATACGACGAACACTTGATAACCAGCTCTGTAAATGTTAAGTCAGGGTTCGACACGAGAAGGTACAACTTTCTGTTAGCTTGCGAGTACGATATCTGATTGAATTACATAGTGACTGGGTTTCCATACAACATACTGTGTCTGACGATATACAGCTTAGACATAAATTAAGCACAATACACAATACGATCAGCGGTGTTATCACACTGAATGCATACACCCGTTCAGCAAAAAGATCCGTATTGATTTTGACTACGATTCTTTTATACAGCAGGGGGGCTGTGTGAAGTTGTCAATAATTTCAATTTTTTGTTTTAGGCGTGATTTTGAGGTCAGTTACGAGCTTGATGTTCATTCGCTGTGCACGGATTTTCAAGAAGACATCGCTTTTCAATTCTCTCTCGGTTGGGCGAATCTGGTGAAGAAATTTCTTGCCCCACGACATGCCAGGCTGGCCGTTATACTTGGAGCTAATGTAAGTGCTTTCCAAATACAGTGGAGCTTTATGCATACCTGAATAGGTTTGAATTAGTCATACTTGGAGCTAATGTAAGTGCTTTCCATATCCAGTGGAGCTTTATGGATACCTGAATAGTTATGAATTAGTCATACTTGGAGCTAATGTAAGTGCTTTCCATATCCAGTGGAGCTTTATGGATACCTGAATAGTTATGAATTAGTCATACTTGGAGCTAATGTAAGTGCTTTCCATATCCAGTGGAGCTTTATGGATACCTGAATAGTTATGAATTAGTCATACTTGGAGCTAATGTAAGTGCTTTCCAAATACAGTGGAGCTTTATGGATACCTGAATAGTTATGAATTAGTCATACTTGGAGCTAATGTAAGTGCTTTCCATATCCAGTGGAGCTTTATGGATACCTGAATAGTTATGAATTAGTCATACTTGGAGCTAATGTAAGTGCTTTCCAAATACAGTGGAGCTTTATGGATACCTGAATAGTTATGAATTAGTCATACTTGGAGCTAATGTAAGTGCTTTCCATATCCAGTGGAGCTTTATGGATACCTGAATAGTTATGAATTAGTCATACTTGGAGCTAATGTAAGTGCTTTCCAAATACAGTGGAGCTTTATGGATACCTGAATAGTTATGAATTAGTCATACTTGGAGCTAATGTAAGTGCTTTCCATATCCAGTGGAGCTTTATGGATACCTGAATAGTTATGAATTAGTCATACTTGGAGCTAATGTAAGTGCTTTCCATATCCAGTGGAGCTTTATGGATACCTGAATAGTTATGAATTAGTCATACTTGGAGCTAATGTAAGTGCTTTCCAAATACAGTGGAGCTTTGTGGATACCTGAATAGTTATGAATTAGTCATACTTGGAGCTAATGTAAGTGTTTTCCAAATACAGTGGAGTTTCTTATAATGGATACCTGAATATAGTTATGAGTTACCAGAGACAAGCAATAGAAGTCATTTTGTCCCTTGTGGACAGGTTTCCACTGGTTAGAGGTTCCAATGTAGCTACAGTTATGTTATGAAGGCCTGTGTAATTGTCTTTATGACAAGTTTCATGGAGTCGGTTGTATGATCACATTTGGGACATGTTTGGGAATTATTTTAGGGGATTCTGAGGCATGTTTTTGACAGCCTGCGTGACAGACTATTGATCATTCTAGAATATTGTTCTATGACGCAGCCTATGTTTTTCAGCATTAAATAGCTATTTCAGGTCCATTTCAGAACCCTTTTCGGGTCCCCAGAAGATTTGTCCATTTCAGGAAAAATTTTATAGGGAAAATATCTGTTGATAATATATAGTGAGTATACAGTGGATCCCCGCTCTGGCACATGGGAAACCAAATCCTGCTTGTTTGCAGAAAACAATGGAAACGACAATAGTTTTTGTTACAAACACATAGAAAGAAAAATGTTTGTTTGTTAAAAGGCAATAAGCTGTACCCAAAAAGTTACATTACAACGTAAGAGTGAATTCATTTTCTTTGATCTTTACAGATAAGCAAAAGCACACCACTGGATTCGATTGCCACAGCTGCGAGGCAAGCAAAGCTGCGCTACCAGAACGAGGCTGAAGAAGAGAAAAGCTCCACCGCAGTGGCTGTGCGTCCCGGCGACGATCAGCTCGAGTATCCAGCCCGTTATGATGAGAATGAATTGACTGTTGCTGTTGTTCACGCATTGGCATCGGTCACATCAACAACGTCTTGTGCTATTCTTGTCGTCGCTGGTCTGGTAGGCTATTTTCTGTTGCTTCTTTAACGTTGTATGTGGAGCAATAGAATCTTCGTGTGACAGACTTGAACATCTGGTCCCCTAAAACGATTTAGACGAAAGACAACCGGTCTACGCATGCACCTCTTCCTCCTCGTTTTGGGTCTTTAAGCAACGAGGGAGCAAAATTTATTGCTATATTTACCCGCACGTTTTGAAGTTGTATCTTGTCACATTTGTGGCTATTTTTTTGCTGCTTCAAGTATTTTGGCCTCTAAAGGGAGCCGCAAGGCTTCAATGTGTTATAAATTGAATATTTTCGGGCCCACGGCCCCATGTTTCACGATGTTGTTTTGTTTCACTGCATTGTGAATGCTTATTTGTTGTCTTTTTGTAGGTATGGCGTACACTGGGTTGGCGATTAATCGCAGGCATTGCTGGTGGCTATGGTGCGTTGTATGTATTCGAACGGGCTCGGTGGACCAATTCAGCCAAGGAATTAACATTCAAGAACCAGGTAGGCTTCTAATAGGGCACTTTTCGGCTTCTAATATGGCGTTCTATTATGCAAGAAGTGCGTGCCACAGTGGAACAGACTTTCAAGGGAACCAATCGATAACCGAATGCAGGGCTAGGCAGGGCAATGGCTGTAACAATCTGATTTTTCACCTAACCTACGTGGTCTCACTGGTTTTGTATACTTTCGAGCATGGAGATTCAGAATCCCAGATGGGATCAGTTTGTGACTTCATCAAAAAGTATGAATAATAATGTAGCTGGCAAAAACGGAAGTATATTTCTTTTATGTCGAAGACAGAACAGAACTGAGTGTTTCAGTTTGATGAAACAACAGAACACCAGACTATATGTCGTAAATTATGTTCCGAACTCTCTGAAACTTCCAAGCATTGCTGAAAACATTATTAATCCAACAATCAGTGAACTCCTGGGAGAAAATTTTGAACAAATTATCACACTTCAACAATCCAAAACAACTTTAGCCTCTGACAAATAAAGCAATATACATAATATACAGCTATATAATGAGCATAAAAATTACCCTGATCTCCCTTTCGTGAAAACCCATTAGAGAACTTTATTTGGCGAAATTTAATGGCTTTGAGAGACGCTTGTTGGCTGGAGTTTCCATTTGACCTGAGAAATTTCTATTCATTGCAGTTTGTGTCATACGCATCCGAGAAGTTGCAGCTTGTTGTCAGTTTTACGAGCAAAAGCTGTAGTCACCAGGTCGAGCAGTAAGTACAAAATAAACGTCTGTGATCTGTAATAAGCGCCCCCGGCCACAAACCTTACATTATTACTGGACTTTGTTTGGAATTGTTTTGTGGAGATCTGAGCACGGCGTAATAAACGCTTGTGATCTCTATAAGCGCCTCGGGCGACAAACCTTACACTGTTGCTGGACTTTGCTTTGGAATTGTTTTGTAGGGAGCTGAGCACGGCATTTGTGCAGTTGGAGTCGGAAATTGATAATGCAAAGAAGAAATTGAAAGCGGAGATTAGAGAGCTGGAAAGTGAAATGAAGAGGGTCGAGGCCATTGAAGCGAAAGCCAAGATATTCAGGTGAGACTAGGCCATATTTGGCACATTGTTACTATGCCTATTGACATTTTTCTGGGGATTATTTGTGAATTTTATTCAACCCCCCTCTCCATCAAGCTCCCTCCTTCTGAAAACTCAAAAATTAAATTTGATTAAAATCACATTTAGGATTTTAGTTTAATCCACAATGGCACATAAGAACATATACTTCATAAATGAGCCAACTCCAAAATTGGGCTTTCACGCTTGATATGTATTTGAGAGTCAGATTACCAATCAGAAGATAGAATTTGTACTACGTCATACAGAGATCCTACAATTTGATTGGGCGAATTTGAACATGTGACCAAATGAACGATAATTGTTATAATTTTTTTCTGTTTAATTTATTTTTTAATTATTTTCTTCCAGGAATAAAGCATCATGGTTGGAGACCGAGCTGAATGGTTTTATTAAAGAGTTTGGACTTTCGAAAAGCAAAATTTAATTTTATTCCGCAGCAAAGCCGTGTGAAATTTCTGCAAACAAACCACAAACTGCAATGTTACAATGCTTCAAAAATAGATCCAAAATAAAGTTAATAAGCAGCATAATAATAAGCTGATGTTAGTGATGTTTCTCTGAATTTCTGTGATTTTAAGTATGATTGAGTCTAGTTATTTAAATTTATTTATTATCATCATAGACAAAATTAAAGTTTGAATAAATGTTTTTCACAGTTTGAAAACAAAACATTTCAATTTAATTCGTAGAAATTTTGTGTATATGCTTATGAATACTTTAGTGTTTCCAGCTTCAGAAAAATTAGTATTTTCTCGAATTTCTTAAAAACAAAAGCTGAAGCATTGCATAAGCAACGAAAAATAAAAATTGGTTAAACTAAAAATTATAAAAAATGATAGGCACGGACGAGGATCGAACCCGCGATCTTCGGTTTACGAGACCGACGCCTTACCACTTGGCCACCGCGCCACCGTGCAAAATTCTGATTAACAAAGAATATAAGTTGGGCATAACTCTCGCACTTTAGATAAACTTGTAAGTGTTCCTTATGTGGGACTTGAAGTTTGTTTGTTGCACAAAATTATAGTTGAATCCCTCTATAACATTCACTTTTGATTTTGCTTGACAAATGGTAGTTTATTTCTGAGAGATTGTTTCCAGATTTGGAACCTTTCTGTTAATGAGGGTCTTTTCCACAGTCCATGGCCCTTTCTTTCAGCAGTGACTTCAGCTGTTAGTAGCTTTTGCACAAAATGATTGTGAAATCTTGATCTTGGTATATTGTGGTCGGGCTTGACCACAGCCAGGCCCTTTTCAATCAGGTGCTCATTAAGACACATGGACCGAGACAACAGGCCCTGGAAAAAATGATACATCAATGATAAACAATATCAAAAAATCAAAAATTCAGGGGGTTGCTCTTCACTTCAAGCCCTACTCACTTTTTTTAGATAAATGACAGCTTGTAATGTATCAATGGGATTGACAGCCAAAGGAACCATTCTGATTGGCTGAAGTATAACCTCTTTTTGAAGATGTTCAAGACACCCAGACCGAGGCTCGATACCAGCTATTGTAACATGAAATGGTGTTGCATCTTGCCCTTGAAAATTGAACAGAAAGTACATTTTAACAAATACTGAGCTAAATTTCTTTAGTAGAGATGCAGTAGGCAATTAATTCTTGCTATGTCTGATTTCATTCCAACATACTTTGGTCATAATACCTTTTATTACTATGAAACAAGTTTAAAAACAGATTTACTGCTACTCACCAAAAAATTGTTTTCTCTTTTCAAGATTTCTGAAGAAGATAGGCACATGCTGGACACTGAGCAAGTCACCATCAACAATGCCTTCAACATAACCCCTCAGTGTCTTATTATGTGTTATTAAATCTTTAGGAATTTCACCAACATTCTTGAACATTGAAAACTAAACAAAGAATAACATCAACATTTGATTATATGTATTTTTCAAATGTTCCAAGAATAGTGAAAGTGATATGCAAAATTGTATTTACTGTGAGTGTGTTGACTCTGACTTACGGCATAAGTTTTTCTTGCAATTATGAAAACTCCAATGGCTGCAATTGAGGGTCCAATGTACTTTATTTATAAGGGAAAAATAGAGAGGAAAATCGACAAAAATTGAATTTAAATCAACAAGATTCTTTCTTGAGTTTGGATTTCCATTGCACAGTGGGTAAGCCAAATTCGTTTTTGTCGCTAAAAACGTTCATAGCCTGCACAAAAGGCCGATGAAAATTCTCAGGCTTGCAAGATTCAGTGCCATGCCAATGTTCAAAAGTGCGTCCAGCTGAATATGAAATCAACTTACCCCCAAATATCTCGCTTTGTTGTCCAATTTATGAGATAATTTATTTATTAAGTCCATTTTCTTCTGAATAAATCCCTCATGGACTGGACAATGTACAATACTGCATCACTTCAGTTGTGTTGTGTGTGTATACATGCTGTTACACATGTGCACGTATGTTTTGATTTGTTGGGAATGCATCCCACCTTTCTTAGCAAGGCGAGTTGAATGAATCTTCAAGTGCAGAATATATTCAGAAAAAATCTCATGTATAATTTCATCATATGATTCTAATTTATTTCTGCAACAAAAGGTTAACAAATTTCAAGAAAATACTGCATTTGTGAATTGAAAAAGTGAAAATTAGTTATTTTTATAAAAAGGCGGGAGGGATAATATGTCTAGAAGATTTGAAATGAAAGCATGGCAGCACGGCATTGTGGGTGGACGCAAGGCCGACGTTTTTTTTCATTCAGCACGCCGGTGGAATTTTCGAAAATGGCGGAGCAACCCAAAGTGAAACGAGAATATGATTATGGAAATGTCTTCATATCTCTAGAAAATTGCATCCTGCCAGACGAAAAACTGTCGGAAACACCGTCCATGAAGGATGGACTAGACAAAGAAATAGAAATAGATCTTCGCATTCTTGGTTGTGAGTTTATACAAACGGCTGGAATTCTTCTCAAACTTCCTCAGGTTAGTTTCAATTTTTTGTCGTTATTAGCGATTTGCTAACATGCATTGACAGCATTGCTTCAAATTCTCTCGCTGATTTGATCCATACAGGTTGCAATGGCTACAGGGCAGATACTATTGCAACGTTTTTATTATTCTAAGTCGTTTGTAAAGCATGATGTAGAGGTGAGTTTTTGTAAATTTATCTTCACACCCCTTCCATATCTTCTGCTACTTAGGCCGGCATACCAAGCACTGAACCACTGCACTCTAATAAGGCTTGCAGAAGACCTTTATGCCTTTAATCTAAGAGTTACCCTGTAGCGTGTAGCATGGCGCACTTGGAGGTGCACACCAGACGATAGCTGAAATTTATGAAGGAAATCTGAAGTGCCGAGAGTTTTATTTAATAAAAAACCAAAACGGAAAGGAGTTTATCTTTCCTTCTTCCAAGAAGTTTGCAGAAATCCAACGCAGAAAGTGCGATATTTCAAACTTAAATGTGCCTAATTTACAGATTTGTGCGATGGCTTGCATCTTCTTAGCTGCTAAAATTGAAGAAAGTCCTCGAAGGCTACGTGATGTGATAAACGTGTTTCATCATATCAAACAAAAGCGAAGTAAACGGTATGTAGAGAATTATTTTATTTAACTATAATTTATTATTTATGATTTGATTGTTGTGTTTGTGCTTCTGTTTTGGAGGATGCTCGTGATTGTGTTTTGTTTATTAATAAAAAACAGAGAACGTAAAATGAAATATAATAAAATACAAACTTGAAATTGTTAGTTTTGGCAAGTCAGTGCCAAATAATGGAGTGTTGTTGATACGAGTTTTAAGAGTGGTTGCAGGAAGGATTTTAGAAATTGGTACACAAATATAGTCTTTATTCAATATTTGTGGAAACTGATTAAAGTTTAAGAATAGCAATGGAAATCTCTAAGGCTCAGAAAAATTAAGGTGTTTTTATTGAAAATTGTGTAGAAAAATAGTAAAGAGAGTGATGCTGGAACATAAAAATAAAAATAATGAAAGGATATATAGATAGTTTCAATACTGAAAGGGGGTTAGTAATGAAGGGTAGAATAATAAAAAAAATCATTGTAAGATAGCTAATAGTGAAAAAAGTAGTAAAAAGCAATATTGTTGAACATTGAAGTGATAATAAATATATAATGAAATGTAGTATAAGTATGATATGGAAGTAAAAATGTTGTGAAGAGAACAATAACACATTGGATCGGAAAGTTATTAGCAGTAATTGT
Organism: Sanderia malayensis; assembly: GCA_013076295.1. NCBI lineage: Eukaryota > Metazoa > Cnidaria > Scyphozoa > Semaeostomeae > Pelagiidae > Sanderia > Sanderia malayensis. The sequence continues at coordinate 1,239,069 of RQOL01000824.1, read as the reverse complement.
AGTGAGATGCAAGTTAGTGAAAGGCTCTGTAGCCATTCAAATTTTTGAGATTTTGTCCAAGGTATCTCGTATTATCATGCTTGCTTACCCATTTCAGTCATTGCGAAAACAAAAATCGAGAGACGGAGACAAACCTAGCCGCTGTCATGGTGATATGCAGTGCATGACCAAATATGGAGCCATGAAAGCAAGGTTTATCTGCGCTACTGCCTGCCACGGACCTGCCACCCACTGTGGATAAGGCTTGCTATACTGCCTCTGTATATGATTTTGTCTTTTCATGTGTTATATCTTATTCTTTTTCCCAATGCCAAGCTCAAAGATTGCATTTGCTAAGAAATTACTTTTTAAGTATTTGTAATTGTTGTGTGTATTGTGGTCTTGTGTCATGGATGGGGAACAAGAAATTGGTGTAGAAAACCCTACCACACATCAAGGTCTGCCAAAAGCCTTTAGCCCTATTTACATTACACAAGCTAACCCAGGGCGAACCCGAGTTAGTTTAACCCAGTTGAGATTTTTGTAGTGTAAAGGCAACTAACCCGGGTTTGCCCCTGGATCAATCCACTTTAAACTGACCCTGCAACAGAGGTGGGTTCCCCCTGGGTTAGTTTGTGTAGTGTAACCAGGGCGTTTGTGGGGCACTTGTTTTCCATTTGTTGATGACATCATTATCACTACGTAGTTTTGGGGGCCTCTCTCAAGTTCATGGCTTGGGGCAATTTGCCCCTGCTCCTCTCCTTTCTTGTGACAGTTCATTCCAACCTATGCTTTTTTTAATCTTTAAGCTATGTTTTTATAATGTTGTACGAAATTTACAGTATAGTTTTACTAATGAGTTTAATCACCTATTTGGAAGGTGTACAGTCTTTTTTCAGCAAACACGCAATTGAGATGTACTGCAATAGCTTGGATTTAACACCGGTACAGACAATGACATTGAATTAACATAAAGCAAAACGAATCGCAATGTTGAAAAGAGCCATGAACTTCCTCAAAGTGTGGATTGAACACCCTCGATCAACGACTGTGTGTTGCACTATCTATTGAAGTTTGACTTTACAATATTGATAATATTTTTACTGGAAGATCAAGAGTTGATGACAGGATCTATGGATTACAGGTAAGGTATTTAGCTGATCCAATCTTGGATCGTGGATTGTAAAGATTCAATACCTTTGTGCTGGATATGCCCCATGGATGCTATGATTTACAGATTGCGGATTATGGATTTTGATTGGGTTTGTACTCCATTGCAGACAGGACAGTCAGATGTGTTTAGTTATTAAATTAGATCAAGGGTTATTAATTGGCTTCAATGGGATTACTTGTTAAATACATCAAATCTTGGATCATGGATTAAAGATCATCAGCAAGGATTATGGATAGTGAGGGCAGGATTGTTTCAGATCAACTTTGGATCACGGATCAGGGACTTTCATTTACCTTTGGTTGAATCAAGGATTGCAAGCTGGAATAGTTGTTAGCATAGCACCACTTTGCTAAACATTAGAAGGATAAATCACATGGTCATCCTGCAAATATACACAACGGGATAATTTTTCTGGCATCGTATTATCTCACCGTTTTTCACAAGTGTTTTCAGGATACAAGAACGCTTTGTATGCCCTATCGAAGTTGCAAAAATTTTGTATTAACCCTTAACATGACAGTCTATCCTTCAAGAAGCGTGACTGACGCACGAATTATTGGTAATATTAGCGTATGATCGGGATAATTAATTTTGAATATATTAAGTAAACAAGGGGTCGCCGGAAGGATGGGGTCAGTGGGGGAACTGCCCCTTGCTCTCACTCAACGGGGGCTGCACTATACTTTGATATGCATTGTAATTCTGAAATTATTCGTTGGGAATGTGCCTACGTTTTGAATTAGCTTCCCCCGCCGCGTCAAAATGCTTTCGGCGCCCATGTTAGTTAATTCAGCAATAGCAAATGCAATTCGGAGAGCTTGGTAGGGCCTTTTTGTTTTTTATTTATTGTTTTCTTTTTGCTTCCTTATACCCGGCATGGTATGGTGGACACGTGTAAGACCCAGCCCGCGTCAAAAAATTAAATTGCTTGCCTGCAGCATAAGTAGCGTAATTTGCGTCAAAGATAGACAGAAGGTATAGCTACTAAAATCCAGAGGCTGCATAAGCAGGCAACATTGCCTGTTTGCTGTATAAGTAGCGTGGTTTCACATTTGGCCGTAGCGTGTCAAAGCTTCACACTGTTCGCCTGGCTTTGCGCTTTGCCCTAAGCGAACTTTGCTTTCTCTGTTCGTGACGTAAACTATTGCGGCGTTGCAGTTAATCTTGGTATTCACTCTCGATCGAGCCTTGGCAATGACTGAAATGGGTCGCAGTTTAATATCTTATGCTTGATCTCTCGCAGCAACGCAACTCCCTGTGTCGTAAGCGTCGTAACTGACGCTTGTCTCGTAACGTCGTAACTATGCTTCTCTTTCCGTAGGCCGATAGTCGCAATGGATTATTACAGCAGTGCGTATTTTAGTATGAAGAATAGCGTTATCAAGGCAGAACGAAGGGTTCTCAAGGTAATTGCCTATGGCTGTTATAAGTGCACTTGGGGATGGTGGGTTCTCATAACGAAATATCATGCGTAGAACAATCTTTTCCGTGTTGAGTGCATCGCATCCTTGCGACTCCTTGCGTTGATCTACACGCAGCCAGATTCAATCTTGTTGAGTCTGACCTTCAAGGGAAGCAAGGAGTCGGACCGACTTAACAAATGTCTGACGTAAGCGAGTATCCTTGTAAGGAATGCAAGTCCGATGGAAATTTAAGATCAGGCCGACTTTTTGGGAGTCCGAGTTAAGGGTATTCAACTGTAGTTAGGTTTATCCTCGGAATAATATACTCAATATATATATATATTGAGTATATATGAGTATATATATATATATATATATCAATATATATGATAGCGTGATGCATCACATCTCAGATGGTATCTAATGACAAGGAAATACTGCTTTCTACACTGTGTTGACTTACTTCGCTTTGTTTGTTCGAATCTACTTGTCTCAAACATCTCTACTCAATTGCAGGAGCTTGGATTTTGTGTTCACGTGAAAGTTCCTCACAAGGTAAGCTTGTTGCCGCCCCCTGACGCTTCTGCTATTCACGTTTATAACACTGCTTAAATGTAATTGTTGCACGGGTGTTTTGTGAGCTGATTGAATGACGTATTGTCTCGTTTTTCCTCAGATCATCATCACTTATCTTCAAATTCTCGAGCATGAAAAGAATATTGCGTTGACTCAAAGAGCGTGGTAAGTTAACCATTAATCAATCCCTTGCATACAAGGATGTATTGACTATGATATAGCTTCTGTTAGACTCTCTCTATCGGGAACCTACCGGGGCTTAGTTTCTAAAACTCCTTGTTTTCGGACCTCTTGAACAAATTGTAGTTCCAAAAGTTGTCAGAACTAGGTTTCTTATAAAGCTGTTCTTTAAAAAACGGCTTTTCTTTTTAATCTATACCAAATGCAAGTTAATACCAAGGAACAAGACTTTCTGAGTTGTCACTCACATTTTCACAGCGATCATTGGACAACTGGCTTGACCCAGTAACAACTTACAGTAAAAACCCGCATATAAGAACCTGTAAATTTTCCTTCCAGCCTATTGTTCCAACACAATAGGCTATTGCTTTGTCTATTTTTGAGCATCAAAATCACCCTGAAGGTTCTTAATCCAATGGTTCTTATATGCCGGTTTTTACTGTACAAAATGTTGTTCTTCATGGTCATTAAACTGCTCTGTTATTGTTACATTAACTACTGAAAGACAGAACAGTCTTGGTGATGCAAAGGGACAGATGGTTAATAAGCAATTTTCATTTTTTCAGGAATTATATGAACGATGGACTTCGCACGAACGTCTTCTTAAAGTACGCACCTGAAAAGATTGGTTGTGCGTGTATTTTCCTGGCCGCACGAACGCTCAAGGTAATCTTGCTTTACTGTACCCCCGATTATACATTACTGAACTGTCAGAATCACTCTATGCATTTTACTGCCAGGCGGTAATATCTGAATACCCGATGCTTTGCAATGCAGTTAGTTTGTCGAATTTGAGCACCCTGCGGATCATGTGTTTGAGTTATAAGAAGTTTGAAATATTGAAGTTTGTTTTATGTAGATTGCTTTATTTGTGTTTCTTGAAAGGACGGCGACTTTATTTCGTTTCAATTAGATGGGGTTTGAACAGCACGAGCTCATGGGGCTTGAGCTACACGAGCTTGAACTATGCAGATTTAGCTGTAGATATTCACCCGTTTGTTTACACTGAATGAAATGTTGAAGTGTTTGCTTCTTTGAAATTAGTCCATGTTCGTTATTTTAGTACAGCGTCGCTGACTCAACCATGTTATTGTTGTTTGCAGATTGTGCTGCCCCTTAGGCCACCGTGGTGGGAACTGTTTGACGCTGACTTGGAAGAAATCGAGGAAATAGCTCTTGCGATTATGGAAATCTACTCAAGACCAAAGGTACATATATTTTTTGCTTGCTGCTTCTGAGCAAAAAGCTACTTTTTATGGCTACTTCATTAACTAATGTTATCGGCTGTTTTCATCTTCTTTTATTTTTTATTTTGTTTTTATTCTTTTTATTTCTTTCTTTCTTGCCTCGTTGTCGATTAATTTCTGGCTGATTTTTTACCTTGCTTGATTCTTATCAAGCAAGACAACCCATATACCATTCTTATCATAGTCATAATCATATGACTATGATTATCAATATATTAATATTATTTATATCTTCATCTCTTTTTATATTTATTCTTCCTTTTGTCCTTTTTTGCTGAACATCCTCTTTTCATCTTCTTATGTTATTTTTGTTTCAATTTTTGCCTTTTTGTCCTTCTTTACTTATCTTCATTTGTTCTTTTTCGTTAATTCTTCATCTCACTCCCCCCCCCCGCCTTCTACGTCTTCTTCTTCCTAATCTAATAAATAGTCTATTTTTCATTTGCTTTTAACATTTATACCAAACTGCTCAAATTATTTAACATCAAGTTTTACAATTTCAACAATGCATTCCTCGATTTTCCACAGGCTACACTTGGTCATTTGGACGGAGAGATTGAAAAGGCAAGAAAAAGCATACAGGTAGAGTACTGATATCGATTCCACAGATGTATTTGCAACATTTATAGCAGCACGGTGTGAAATGATGATTTGATATCCACAGACCTGTTCCGAAATAATACAAATTTGTGAGGAAGAGATATCATGCACCACCAACTGATCACGGCTGTATCTGCCTAATAAAATGTATGATTTGTATGTTAAAAGTATTGTCCGAGCATTCGCTAATCATTGTCAACTTTGATTAATTTCCAGGAAAAGAAAGGCCCAGCGACGAGTAAGGAAAATGGCGCGCCGTCGGAAACGTCAGGCTCCTTCACACCGTCGAATGTGTCACCGAACGCCGCCTCCGCAGGGGTCACAAACCCAGTTAGTAGATCAGGTGAGTTATGAGTTATTTAGTAGAATATGAAGCAATGTCTGTGCTCTTTTAGGCCTCAGAGGTTCCCGAACAATTTTTAATTCAGTTAGTAGGTAATTTATGTTTTTAGGGATTTTATTCAAGGGTTCATTTTATTAGGTTGTTATCTTCTGCTTTTTATTTTGTCAATATAGTTTTAGGAGCTGTTATTTTAGAGTTTTTTATTGTTGTATATATTTTAACTTGATTTTAAAGAATGAAATGAATATTAAAAAAAAAAATGTCTGTAGCTGTGATAGTGGACAAAAGTTTTGGGACACTTGGGATTTTCTTCAAAATTATACGTATCCTTTATCGTCTCTTCTCGCTTGTCTCAAGAGAAGCGCATATATATATTGTTATCAAAATACAATTTGCATCGTTGCCACAAGGATCTGATTGAGAGAATAACATTTTTTCAAGGGGATTGAGGGGTTGAATGAGTCCTTGAATGGGACTTTTGTCCGCTATTGTGCGCACATGAAATGATGATTTGATATCCACAGACCTGTTCTGATTAAGTTTGATGAGAAATACATCATGCACCACCATCTGATCATGTGAAAAAAGTATGTTGCTATCAATGCAACGTTGCCGAGTCTACTAGAAAGATATTTGATTTTTTTATATTTGTTCGCAGCTTCACCGGCCAAAGTCTCACCAGCTGACAACAACAACGAAGAGAAACCGAAATCCGAAAGGGAATCGGGCACTGCTAAAAAGTATGCGTGAATTTTAATTTGTGTTTAATTCTTTTTGTTGTAGAAGTGATATTCCAATGATATTGGGAAATGAGTTTATAGCAGGAGTGAAATACATGATCTGTCGCTTCTTTCGTACTCAGGTCGAGTAAAACATCTTCGAAGCAAGACGACAAGAACCGAGAGCGCAAACGACGCGCTCGTAGTCGAAGTCGCAGCCCGACTCCGCCTAGGCGAAAGAATACGAAAGCCGAAACAGGTTCATCTTACGACTCGGATTCGGCAGCTTCGCCATCGCCCGAACGAAAACGAAAAAGGAAAAAGGAATTGCGAACGAAGACAGATCACAGCTCTAGCGATTCTGAAGGCGAGATTCGCCGAAGCAAAACGAAAAGCCGTCGTGATGGGCGTAGTAGCTCGTTGACGAATTATCGGGCGAAGACGTCGAAGAATCAGCGAGAGAACGGTCACCGAACGACGAGTTATAATTACGATAAACGATTTCAGCAGACGAGAAGCCCTCGTAGCCGTTCTGGTAGTCGAAGTCCGAGCCGAGATCGGAGGGATAAAAAGTACGAAAAGCGACGGGATAAGGAAAAGAGGCGAGATAATAGTAGCAGGCGAGACCGAGCGAAGCAATCCCGAGATGTCGGTGACAGTAGAGATCACAGGAACAATTACGATAGGTATGATGGTAATAAAAAAGTTCGGAGATAATGTTTGGGTGATTCCGGGCTTAGTGTCGAGAACGGTTTTTTTTGTTTCATGCATTTGAGTCGTATAACTATGGAATCTTGATGTAGCGAACAAGGTAGCCAAGTTTCGTGTTGACATGGCAAACTAAACAGCTGGTTCCCTCATTGAACTGCTGTGTATACTTGTTTATAATATTTCGTAGTGCAATCATTACGGGTGAAAAGTCGGCTGGTGTTATTGGGTATCTTCCAGTCTGTTGCTTTTTTAAAGTGAAATAAGGAAGAAAATTGTTTGCTGGCTTTTCGGTTGCCTAAAGGTCGGGGGGTATGAACAAAGGGTAACTTTAGCCCAGTGAACTCTACATAAGAAGACTTCTTATAAAGAGTTCATTGCTTTAGCCTGTTAGGCGACTGTTTTCGTAACCGCTTATGGAACTTGTCGTTTCTTGGTTACTATTCGGGTTCGTTGATGAGGGGGATTCCATTGTTATTGCACCACGAATGAATTAAAAAATAGCAAAATTTATTCTTTGTTTATCGTTTTGTTAAATTGTAAACTGCTATTGCGGTCTTTGGTTAGAAAGGAGATAAATTCTCGTCAAACTGGAGTTTTTCGTATTACAGCCGGAAAATTTGTATATAATTGAGAATATTGCCATGAAAGATTGTGCCAATGAGGACTTGTCCATGTTATTGCGTCACATCTTCCTCCCACCTTCCTACAATTCCCCTTTCAGGTCTGCTGGATAATTATTACAGAGTGGTGTTCATGGTTCAACACTGTAGCAATGGCTTTCACTGTTACTGTACCATGATCAAGCGATGGAAAATGACGTCTTATGGTCACATGACAGTGTTGCAGTTTCGCTATGTCAGCAGGTATTACAAGAATTCATTTGCGTGTATACCTTTCAATTAATAAATTATCAACCTCTGCTTGGATTTGTTTGTGAAGTTATTTGTTTAGAGATATCCACCTGCTTGCAAGAAATTGAACAAGAAAAACAACTGGCGCGCCTGGCAACTGGGAAAACGATAGATCACCTGGGTTTTATGGGTGAGTACGCTTGACTTATTTTTGTATATGTATATATTAGTGTCTACCTTTGTTCAGTATTGATTCAGTGTGTTAGCTGGAGCTATGATTGTATAATAATGCTTCAAGAAACTCATTTGGGTTCCAAGGAACAGGGACGGAACGTGATTAAAAGCGGAGAACACGAGAAACCTTAAGCAAGGAAAAAATGTAGAATGAGGGAAACACAAAACCAAAATTTCTTCAAATAGCAATGAGGGACGATTTGCAATTTCCATGGAGAAACGTGAACCCTCTATACGACTCTCATTCATTGCTACGTTTGTCTAAACATTTGTATGGTATTTAAACGGGAGAAATAGCTTTCTCGTTGAAATTCCCCCAGTTTCTGAACATCAAAACACCGCCTTGATGATGGGTGATTAAATAAAGCTCTACTAAATCGAGAGAAATGTTGTTTTCATTGAAAATGTTCAAGGTTTAGAGTGGGCTATTTTATCGTGTATAAAAAAGATCAGCCTTTTTGATTCTTCTAAGGTGGACGAGCTCTGCTCAAACATTGCTGTTTACTTGCCACAAACAAGCTAACAAAGCAAAATAAATATGTCAATACTATCTTTAACCTCAGTCCGTGTGTTATGATGACGATGAGGGGCTATTAGTAAAACATGGAACATGAAATTGTGTAATGTAAGGTAAAGATTCCATTGCTCTGGCAAACTGATTAGCTGGAGATAATTTCTTGGACCCTGGGATTCTCGAGAAATTGAATTTTGCTTGATAGTTTTGGTTTTTAAATAAGTTAGGACTGCCAATTTTTGAGCTATAGCATTTTATATTTGAAAATGACTATGGAAATTAGGCTTTTGATTCCATGACCCGAAGATCTCATTCCACTGCTTGCTGTTCCATGTTTTCTTTTTAGCCGGTAGTGAGGTCGAGAAACAACTTGAGAAGCTCAAACTCTCTCCCTCGTCAGGCTGCAACAACTAGAAAGAAGGATGAAAACAGATCATGCCCCATCGGGTTGATGAAAATAGCCTCGACAAACGACTGTTCGATCTCAAGCAACGCCGGGTGGCCAGGATTGGAGAGCTGGCCGCTGCGAACCAAAGAGAGGAGAAGAAATTGTCGACACTGCTCAGCAGCATGGATGCGAAATACGAGAAAAGCATCGTGTTCATGAATGCCAAGTTGTACGCAACCAGAAACGAGCTGCATAAACAGACTTCGAAGAATAAGAAAGAGAGATGCAGCGATCCTAGTGATAGTTTTGCCAGTAAAAATACTAGTAGTATTGTGGGAAAATCTAAGGGCCATACTGGAGCCGTTCAAAGAGGACAGTACAAGCTGGATAGAATTGAAGACAGAGTTTTGCAGGATGGAAAATTGAAAAATATGAAGAGTTCAGCGCAAGAAGACGATGATAAGAAAATAAGCAAGAATTCTGTGTACAGTGAGTTGAAGAAGTTAAACGCTGGCAATTTAAATTTCGACCAAACAAGGTCTCCTTCTGTTGCCCGTCTTGAAGCAAGAATCTACCCGTTTCATCTGTTGAATTATTCGGCGACACGAGCGTCGTCGGCTTATCGTCGTCGTTTGTTGGTTCGTCCACCGAAAAATGCGTCTCGAAAACACCTGCCCGCACTTGCTGCGAAGTATTATGGTAAGCCAACTGCTCCGAAAGGCCGAGTCAAAATGCCCGAGCTTTTGAGGCCGAAAAAACGAAACGACTATATTGATGCACCTCGCATTGGCGATAAGACGATGAAGAAAAGTCAAAATGACGTTTTTGGTAGTCGTTATAGTGATATTGGGGTGAAATTGTCCTTGCCGCCAGTTTTGAGGCATAATTTACGGGAAGCACGAGTCAAAACGTCGGCAAATGCACCTCGGTCGACGAATCAGCGAAAAGAGGAGACGAAAACCGTGGAATCTTCGGAATTTAAGCCCGAAGTTACCAATGATGAAATCTACGGATTGCGAAATGGTCATTATTTCCTTCGTTACTCGACAGGTGTTAGTCGAAAGAGCGATTATAGTGAGGTTCTCGAGGATGTGGATTCTCGTCCCGAGTGTGCCTCCGAGAACGAGCGAAAACACACTCCGAAAACTGGAAAGCCGAAGTCCGAAACCTTAACACGACAAACGACGCTTATCGAGGATGCTCTGAAGAAGATTGAGAATGTAAATAAGCCAAACTGAAGATCTTATAAAACTTAACAGTTTATAATTTATTTCATGCAAAATTTACTCTCTATGCTCCACAGAACATTGTAACTTTACTTATACCTAGTTAAGAGTTAGCTATGACTCTATTTTGGCATACGATACAGTAAACACCGGCATATAAGAAGCAGTGAATTAAGAACCTTCCAGGCTGAAATCCCTGCTCAAAACAATAGAAGAGACAATAGGCTATTGTGTTTGAACAATAGACTGGATGCAGAATTCACAGGTTCTTATACGCGGGTGTTTACTGTATGCATCATGAATAACACATAATAGTCCATAGAGCCATCACATTTTATTGCATTTCATTCTTGTATCTTGTTGATAAAAATATTTACCAATGAAAAATTCTGTAAACTTATCTCTTTTTGGAGATTCCTCTTCACTACCTTCATCACTCTCACTTCTCAGCCTGCGCACACACTATACAGTATTTCTTACATCCTTACTCTATGATAATGATATATTAAAAAAGATTATTATGGATTGATTGAGAAGGTCAGATTGAATCTACGTGCGAATATATTAGAGATGTGACACAGGGACCCAATGCATACAGTCTAGAACAATTAAGTATATAGAGCAATGAGATATACAGAGCAATGAGGTAGATAGAACAATGAGACATATTGTTTCTTACACTAAATCATTGTTTCATGCTATTATTATGAATCAAAAAAAGAAACATCTTCCTGCGATTGTTTTCTTGGCTGGAAATGAAATCTTCCGCTTTGACTTATTCAGCGTGCGAGAGACAGACATTGCCCTCAGCTCTTCCAAAAAACACCAAAAGGGATGGAAATTTGGAATATTATAACATTTATTGTTATTCTTTGCAATATCTGTCTTTGCGAAGAGACTAAAACAGAGAAGCCGATACGCTCACCGACAAGAGTGTTTACAACGGACGAAGGAAATACCAGGGCCTACGTTTATGATGGCATTTTCGGCAAACGGTTGCTCAAAGTCATGGCTGAGATGGTCAGTTCATCTTTGACTTGGACGTTTAACTATCCGGACACGTATCACGGTGTGGAGGAGATGGAAAGTGACGGTGAACTACACTGGAAAGCACCGATTTCTCCTGGTGCCTTTGCAAACTCACTGATTTGGAAGGCGGTGAGCAAAGGCCTTCGTGGCACTGGGGTGATGGACGGGAAGCAATTCTTTCCTCACGAAGTCAATGGTGTTATGTTGATGAGGGGTTTTAGTCCTGCTGTTTACAAAGGTGAGCGGAGTCTATTGTTATTTTTATTTTTATTTTCAGTGAACCAGCTTGTAAACAAGCTTTAGCTTAACTCTGCACACTTAAAATATTGAATATTCCCTAAATCCTCGAATTAGCCCCCCCTTGAATAAGCCCCCACCCTAGGACTACAAATTGTTAATAAGCCCCCATCTGGTTCTTATGGTTTTTCTCATGTGTGCAAATAACAAACTTTCAATGCAAACTGGCTTATTTTGCATTCAAAAGACATTATTTTGTTTGACAGGGTCTGGCGAAGGTGACTTATTTATGAGAATCTTCTTGAACAAAGGCATGAAGAAAAATGACTACAGTGAACTGCTTTTATACAACAAAAAAGAAGAAACATTTGGTTTTGTGCATCCCAAGTACGGACGGCTGGTCGTCTGGAATGACACTGCTGATTTTGTCTTCAAACCTCCATGCATGTTTTACGAACAAGCAGAGTATAGTTTGCTCATCAGAGTCACTACAAATGAAGAGAAGTTCAAGGAGAGTCAGAGAACTTTTGATGTAAGAATTTAAATGTCAATTCAAATAGCAGTAACTTCAAGGGGGTGTATCCGGGGTAAATTCACGGCATCCGGATCTCAAGAAGGGCCCGTGAAGAGTTTTGCTATAACGCAAAGCAGTTTTAAGGCAGCCCCTTGTTTGTTTATAGCCCCAGGGCCCGAGCTGGCTCTCAACGGGCCTGTTCAATAGCCTTGAATAAGGTTGAGGGTTTCTAATGAGTGAACATTTTTCTTGTTGAAGTCCAGAAGTTAGTAGCACATTGAAAAAATAAATAAAATATTATAGCAAAAATATTCAAATAAAAGAATTAAAAATAAGTTGAATATGTAAAGTGAAAATAACAAGATAATGAGAAAATGAACAAAATGGATAAAATAAAAATGGTGTAATAAGGGGAGGATGAATTAGACATTTTGTAACATGTTTATTGTTGGTAACAAATCGAAAGTAAAGCAACCTTTGCAAAGCTTTGAGTCTTTAAACTTATTGTCATTTTGGGGTTTTTTATTTTATTAGTTTATTTTTGTCTTCTTTTGTGTCTTCCAGGAGTTTGTTGCCAAACAATTGGCCAACAAAAAAGAGCCATTTCCTTCCACTAATGTCACAGACGATGACATATCAAAGATTGATTGTTCAAAGCATCTGACACGCAAGTTTACCGACAGCTTTGGACAGATGGTTGCCGTTTTCGATAATGTCGTACCAGAAGAAGAACTGCTTGCCCTGAGAAGTTTCTTCATGAATAAGAATTCGGCTTACACGTATGGCAGTTATGACCCAGAAAAATCAGAACAACATGACAATGTGAACTGGATTGTGAAACTCTCTGTAAGTATGCTGGAATCTGTATTAATGCCAATATTTCTTCATTGTCTATTGACACATCCATTAAACTCACCTCCTATAAAGCAACAAGCACTTGACCACCACAGGTTCTATGATGACACAGGGAACCCATATTATTGCAGTGCTGTTTCAATGACTCTCTTGCTGCACAATGACACAGGGATCCCATATTATTACAGAACATTGCTTTAATGACTCGAATGCTGCATAGCAACACAGGGAACCCATATTATTACAGAATGCTGCTTTAATGACTCGCATGCTGCATAATGACACAGGGAGCCCATATTCCAGCGTCAACTTTAGTGAAATTCTTTAAATGGTACAGTTTTATCAAAAACCTTTATATCTCTTTTGATTTGACTTTCAGCCAACCAAGGCGTTAGACAGTCGCGTATGGAAGTATGTGAAACACGTGGTTTCGTATCTTAGTAATGAGACCACGTGGTTTCCCTATGACGTCGCCATGAACATCATCCAACACACGCATAATCCTCGTATTCACACCGACGCTTCTCCAAACGAGGTCAGTGCAATTTAATCTTCTTGCATGGGTACAGTGATTTGTAGTTTTATTTTCCAACCACAATGATTCTAGCCGTTACAAGTCACTATTATTTCTTGATATTCCCGATTTAAGAGCGTATTATCTATTATATAACCAGAAAATTTTTGAAACCAGTTCGATAACTGAAACATTTTCTGACACGAGCCCACGGCAGCCTAATTTAAATAAACAATGTAAGATTAAACTTTTCGTGTTATTTATTGTCGTTCAGCGATCATTTTGATGATTATTATTACGATAACTAATATATTATGTTTTATACTATATTATCAATATTGCTTTGAAAATCGAGTATTATAATATTTATTATATTTCGCTATGTTTCCGATTTTCAAAGCAATTTTGAAGTTCTGTACCGATCAAAGACTGTTATATTATCAATGTTTATTTTCTCCATATTCCCAGCATGAGTACACATTTCTGATGTACCTTAGTCCTGGATGGAACAAAGAGATGTACGGAGAAACGATATTTCTTGAGCGAGATTCGAATCAAAAACGCGTGAAACCTGGATTGGAAAGGTTCGAGACTCTCAGTAAGTTTGAATACTTTTGTTATCCCTTCAACATTACCTGACACATTGCTAAAAAAAGGCTTTTTTGAGAATCCTGCAAAGCTTTAAGTTTATGTTTCTTAATGGAATATATTTGCCATTTGCCTGACAATTTCGAAGTTTTGTACCGATCAAGACCGGTTAATTAATTAATTATGTCTTTTACCCTCTTGGTCAATGGCGTAGATAGAGGGGGTCAGGGGGGCGAAAAACCCCCTGTAGAGCTAACATGCCGTTTTGTCGGAAAATTGATGATCTTGTCGGAAAATAAATATCTTCTGTTTACCTTCAGTTCCAGCTAATTTTTAAATTTTTGTCGGAAAATCTGAATTTCTCCCCCCCCCCCCTATAAAATTGCCTATCTATGCCATTGCTCCTGGTGGTTGGTGTTTGCTGACAATAATTGTTATGATTCGCTTTTTCGTAGAAGCGGTTGTACCTCGTTTTGGTCGCATTGTTGTTTTCAGGAATATAATCGAGCATTCCGCCCGACCTCCCAGTCCGGATTTTCTTGCAGCCAGATACACGTTTGCATGCAAGGTAGGGCACGGCGAAATTTTTTTATATAATTGAATGGCCTAGACTCGCCATACAACTCTCTTAATTTTGCTCGTCGAACTATCCCGGCTCACAGGGACGCAATGTATTGGGTCGTGTAAAGTGCCACGAGCGAGAGACTTTTGTATTACGTTCTGAAATCTTGTGTCAAAATATTACGATGATTTTTTTATTTTCGTTTCTCGGTGCAGGTCGGTCGTTCGCCCGAGATAGCCAGGGCGAAGGCCATTCGGGAAATAATCGACATATTTGCCGACTCGGACCGTGCTGCGAAGAAGTTCCAGGATGAGATTTACGATGGGAAATACGACACGATTAACGACGAAGAAAACGATCGTTTCTTACGAGAACAATTCGAGATTTACGAAAAGAGATCGGTGGAGGATAAAATGCAAAACAGGCAGAGATTTTTAAAAATGCTGAAACTAAAACAAACAATTCTTTAAAGAGAGAGGGAGGAGGAGAGAAGAGGGGGGAGATTTGGGGATAGGTTTTAGATTTGGTAAAGTGCCATTTGCAATTTAATTGCTTAGCCCATTTTTCAGCTGTTACCGTATTTCCTCTAATAAGCGCCCGGGCGCTTAATGAATATTTTACAAAATTGGATGGGCGCTTATTGGGGGGCGTGGGCGCTAATTAGAGGAAATACAGTATTTGATATTTAGCTTTTTTATATTTTGATAATCTCCGAAAAATGCTACAGTGGCCAGCCTACTTTTGAGGACCATGTTTTCAGCAACTCAACTTCTCCAGGTAGCTGTGATGTAAATGTAGTAATGTTACCCCGTATGTATCAATTTTACAATTGTATTAGTCACGTATTACCATACCCCATGCCCCATACTCTCCTTTGTCTAGTTGAATCTATTATGACACTGTGTTGTTTGTGTGCAGGCACAGTGCACATATATTTCTTCTCATGTTTCGTTGACCCCCTAATAATATCGTATTTAATTTTGCTATTGCTGTGAGTGAATAATTTGTTCTTTTCTCTTTTCTGTGGTTTCTGTCAGAAATTGGTGCTCGATTTATATAATTGCTCTATGCTCTTTTAGGTATTCTTGCCAATGATACACCGTGGATTGTTTAATAGGCGCACTCTCTTTTGAGCACCTTTTTAATAAGCGCCCACTGGCGCACTGAATTGTCCAAAATATTTTATAAGCGCCCGGGGGCTTATAAGAAGAAACAGTGTCGTATCAAGTCAGGAAGCTGAACAGGAAACGCAAGATTCCTATTCATAAAGGTAAATCCAAGTTAGAATTAGGAAACTATCGACCCATATCAATCTTGCCTATTTTCAGCAAAATACTGGAAAAATTAATGAACGTTCGTATGGTAAAATTTTTGAATCAAAATAGAATAATTTTTGAACATCAATATGGATTTCAGGAAAACAAATCTACATCTTTAGCAATCTTAGATCTTCAATCTCAACTGATCAATAATATAGAAAACAAATTATTCTCATGCAGCATATTTCTTGATTTTTCAAAGGCTTTTGATACAGTTAACCATTATATTTTGCTAAAAAAATTAGAACATTACGGTTTCAGAGGTATTGCTTATTCGTGGTTCGAATCATACTTAAATAACAGAACTCAAATAGTTACAATTAATGGTGTTAACGCAAATGAACTTACTATAAATTGTGGTGTTCCACAAGGCAGTGTACTTGGGCCATTATTGTTCTTGATTTATATAAATGACATTTATAAATCCTCGCAAATTCTTCAGTTTCGATTATTTGCAGATGACACCAGTATTCTACTGGCAAATAAAAATCTTGAAACCTTACAACGAACAACCAATGCTGAGCTAGAAAAGGTATCTATGTGGTTATTGGCTAATAAGTTATCGCTAAATGTATCAAAATCAAATTTCTTGATTATAAGCTCTCGTAAAACTGATAGTAACATAAAGTTAAAAATCAACAACAAAGATCTCAAACAAGAAAATTATACCAGATATCTTGGAGTAATCATTGACGATAAGCTTAATTGGAAGTTGCATATAAAGCAAATAAATTTAAAATTATCTAAAGGAATTGGAGTGCTATATAAACTAAGACATCTGGTACCGAAACAATCTCTTAAAACTTTATATTCTTCATTCATTCAATCACATGTACTATATGGTATATTAAATTGGGGTTGTGCTAACAAATCTACCTTAGAACCTTTAAAGCGTAATTTAAGAAAAGCAGTTAGAGTAATCGACTTTGCAAACTACACTGCACACACGGAACCTATTCTTAAACGCCTGAACATATTTAACTTCGGAAAACTTTACATGCTAGAGACAGCAAAAATGATTTTTCAAATTAACGATCACAAAACTTCTTTTGAAGGGGAATTTGTAAAAACAAGAAATGTACATAAATATAACACAAGGCAATCTTCTTCTGAAGGTTTTTCCCTCCCATCCATTTCTACCAATTATAAAAAAAACTTTCTCACTTTTGATGGAATCAAATTTTGGAACTCCCTACCTATAGAGTTAAAAAAGATGCATAATAAACATCACTTTGTGAAGCAGTTAAAATACTTCCTTATGAACAAAATCTGAAGATCCGTAGGCTTGATTATTAGGACCTTACGATTATTTTATAATTTTATTTTTGCTATAATACACTTAATCCGTTAGTCTTATATATATATTTTTCTTTTATTATTATTATTATTTTATTTTATTTTATTTAGTTCTATCTTATTCTATTTTTTCTATCTTTATTCCATCTTAATCTTACTGTTGTTGTTGTTTTTATTCAAACTTATAATTGTATGAAAAATGCATCAAAATGGACACATGGCTCGATAGCTTGCCCAAAGTTCTTTCCATGTGTCCATCAGCCTAAAATTTTTTAATTACAGTAGTAATCATCTGTTAACTAAACGAATATGTCTCTGTAAATTGTTGTTATTAGGTATAAATAGGTTACACAAATTTATAATTGTAATTAATTAATTTTATGCTGAAAAAATAATTTGAAGTTTGAAGTTTGAAGTTTGAATTGAATTGAATGTGTGTATAAAGGCAATGCTCTAGGAGCCATACCACGTGCCACCTTCATACCGCACACGAAACGTGTTGTTGTTGGCCTAAACGTTTTTCGTTTGAGCAACCGAGGTTGATTGATATATTTGTCACGACTCTGGTAAGTACTAAATTTAAACTGTCTATAATTCTTTTTCGGTGCATGGATAGTGTTAAAATATGTGCAGAAATAAGCCCTTGCTTTGCTATGGTATGTATGTTTCAGTTCTGTGGCCGTCGTGAAGAAAATTATATGTCTAGATTGTTTCTTATGATCTTCAATACTTTATAAAAGTATTGAAAGTGTAAATGCTGGTCTTTGAATATATTGCCATATGATATGGTGTCTCAAATATCTACCACAGTTAATCCCCTGTCTTGTGTTTGGTGTTTATTTCCTGTAATTATGATTGTGATTATTGTAATTAACAAGGAATTTATTAATTTTGACCTTCTATCATTTCCAACAGGCAATCAAGCCTAAACAACATAAATTATACCACAAGTCAATGCTTCTTCAACCATTACGTCATACACTGAAACTGAGCAGAAGTCTAACCAGGAGATTATCAGTACCTCATGTAACAACCCTGTCAAGGATAGTGAACAATAACATGCAGTCAGCACCGATGTCAATGAAGAATATAGAGGTGTGTCGTGTGATGGTGCCAGATGATGCTAATATGGCTGGCAATGTGCATGGTGGAACATTACTCAAAATGATAGAAGAAGCCGGTGTTATCATTGCCACAAGACATTGCAACCAAGGTAATTGTTCTGCTCCATTGTTCTATTGTATTGTTCTATTGTTTTCTATTCTATTGTTTTGTTCTATAGTGCTATTGTTTAACTTTCTGTGTCATATCAGAGCCATATTCTACATGCCATTGGTTCATCCCTGCATAACCCTGCATTCATTTATTTCCATATTTTGTTAGATTGTAAGTTCTAGTCTTGTGAACACGTGACCTTTCAATCGCTAAAGGTGGGCAGACGTGCGCAGTACTAAATTGCCTGACGAACATCATATGCTCCCGTTGAGGCTCTATGGATGCCAACGTTGGTAATCCAAGCACATAGAGCTACAGGGCATACAGGCTTAGGACAGTATTCTTCTATTGTTGCCAATATAAAATGCAGATTTGTTGTGGTATGATTAAATTAATAATAACTTCAGCACGCTTAGCGCTTTAACACTATTATTGGTTTAGCACGCACTTTTAAACTTCCAAGAACACAATTTGGAATTCCAAAACTTAAAAGTTCGCAAAGCTCACACCAATTTAAGCTCTTTTTAATACAAAACTTCAAAACAATGGCGGGCTCAGCCGGGAATCGAACCCGGAGCCTCTCGCACCCAAAGCGAGAATCATACCATTAGACCACTAAGCCGCTATGTTGGAACAAGTTCCCATTTGATACTCATTTGATCACACCTGCATTGGTACCAGTAACGCAAAGTTATGTATAACAAGTGCTACTTCTGGCTAACCCGAATCCGGTACAACTTTATTATAATCATGAGAATTAGCTCATTTCATTATCATTAGCGTTTCTTTACTATTTGGTTATCACAACACTCCTTGATTCTACTATTTTTAATGCATTGATACATCATTTTCTGTGACATTATTGGAAGGAAATGGCTCTTTTTTGTTGGCCAATTGTTTGGCAACGAACTCCTGGAAGACAGAAAAGAAGACAAAATAAACTAATAAAGTAAAAGACCCAAAAACGATTAAATGGAAAGATGTGAAAACGACCCCAAACCAACCTGACTAGGCCTGAATCAAATGAAAGCTACAAAACAATGGCGGGCTCAGCCGGGAATCGAACCAGGAGCCTCTCGCACCCAAAGCGAGAATCATACCATTAGACCACTAAGCCGCTACATTGGAACAAGTTCACATCTGATAGACACTCATTTTATTACACTTGCATTGGTACCAGTAACGCAAAGTTATGTATAACAAGTGCTATTTCTGGCTAACGCTAATCCGGTACAACTTTTTTATAATCATGAGAATAGCTAATTTCATTATCATTAGCGTTGTTTTACTATTTGGTTATCACAACACTCCTTAGTATTAGTTTTTTTGCACGGACCTTAATTGTGCAATCAATCTTTGATGCATCATTTTCTGTGACATTGTTAGAAGAAAATGGCTCCTTTTTTGGCCAGTTGTTTGGCAATGAACTCATGGAAGACAGAAAAGAAGACAAAAATAAACTAATAAAGTAAAAGACTCAAAAATTATTAAATGGAAAGATGTGAAAACGATCCCAAACCAGCCTGACCAGGCCTTAATCAAATAAAAGCTACAAAACAATGGCGGGCTCAGCCGGGAATCGAACCCGGAGCCTCTCGCACCCAAAGCGAGAATCATACCATTAGACCACTAAGCCGCTACTTTGGAACGAGTTCACATTTGGTAGACACTCATTTGATCACACCTGCATTGGTACCAGTTAATAGTATTACGTCATGTATGCTCCAGTGCAGTACTGAACAATCTGCTACTGCGCAAGTCTGAAGTATTTAATAGTCCAAATGCCGAATTGTGGTCTTGGAAGTTTTTCTTAAACAAGGCACTATTTAGGAGCTTCACGTTTTCATTTTCATTTTAACTCAGAATTCAATTATACAGTTGAACTTTGATAAGTCGACTACCGCTTAAGTCGAACTCCCCCGATCTCGATCATTTTTGTATTTCCCTCAGTTCTGTATGCTTTATATGTGAACCTCGATAAGTCGAAACCTCGATAAGTCGAACAAATTTTTCTTGCCCTTGGGAGTTCGACTTATCGAGGTTCAACTGTATTCATGAGACCATTTCCTTTACTTTATTTGAACTAGCTTTGTATTATAGTATTGCTGCCGTCGTTGTAAAGAGCATTTTGTTTATTTCCACAAGGTAGAAGCGGCGATTCTCAACACGTGCCATCATGGGCGGCGCTGGCAAGGGTGGAAGAAACTGATTTCATCCAACCAATGCTGATCGGTGAGGTTGCCAAGGTGCACGCCGAGCTGAGCTATGCTTCGAAGCACTCCGTCGAAGTGACTGTTTACGTCTGGGCTGAGAATCTTAAAAGCGGCGCGGAAAGATTGACAAACAAGTTAGTATGAAGTTGTGTGAGTTTGTATATGTGTCAGATTAGGTAACTTCGAAGGAGGCGAAATGATATAACGTAACGTAATGTCTGGGCTGAGAATCTCAAGAGCGGCGCGGAAAGATTGACAAACAAGTTAGTATGAAGTTGTGTGAGTTTGTATATGCGTCAGTTTAGGTAACTTTGAAGGAGGCAAAATGATATAACGTATGACCAAATGAATATGAGGAGCTTTAAATTCAACAAAATGATGGATGTAACTGGACTTTTGATCCGTTGAACAGACAAAAAATAGCAGCTTTGATTCGAATCAGGGAATAATTTGTTACATTTTGGGTTTGTTGAGCCTGGGCCGAGAGTAGTTCGACCATATTATGAAACAGTTCAATAGGCAGAATATATCGTTCGGCCTCCCAAGTAATCTGTTAACCATTATTTTCCCCCAACGCGAGTATTTAACGTTGGACTCATTGACATACAAAAGCTATTTGCCCCTCTTGAAAATGACCGCCAAATGGCATCACTGTTGTCTGCGCACAAACCCCGTGCGGAGGCAGGCATCTATTATTATTATTATTATTATAACCAATTTTTATACAGGATAAGTTTTTCAATATAAAAATATTGCTATTAATAAACGTCCTGTCTAACAAATAGCTAAGAAACCAGAAGGTAATAAAATAATCTAACTAAGAGGTTTAGTAAAATAGAAAAATAAGAAGAATACAAGTACATGAAAAGTCCAAATGATAAGGTTAAAAAATTTAAAACTCATGTTAAAAAGTCGTAAAAATGTTTGTCAAAAAAGATAAAAATTAATATTAAAAACTAAAACTAAAGATAAAATCGTTTTAAAACACTATTCATAAATGTTGTAAACTTGCTCCCTAAAGTTACTAAAATTTTCAATTTTTCTTGTCCCAATGGGAAGGGCGTTATAAAGCGCCTTTAAACTCACTACGTTGCGTCCCTGTGCCTCACTCGTTTTGCTCGCAACCGAGCGAGCAAAACGAGTGAATGGCGAGCGAGGCACTGGGACGTAATGTAATGAATCTAGCGCCTTCGGTGCTTTATATCATTGCACTAAAATGGGTAAATTTGCCTCGATTTCACGCGTGTCTCGTTTGCACACGGTTGACATTTTATTTTAATTCGACGCGTGCTAGCTGTTCACTCGCCATGGAACTCTGAGCATCCCGCCTTAATCCAACCAGTAATCTGTACTAATCCGGATTAGTACGCATCGGATTTGAACTTTGGAATGTTGTACTGGCTGCATTGGCGGTGATTACTTGTTGAAGTATTCAAGAGGTCATCTTTTGAGATTTTTGAGTGACGTTTCAGGCCCGCGGGCTGGGCATTGTATCTGTAAGCTGCTTAAAAGCACAGATTTCTCATTTACAAATACGATTATCAAGCATTCAATTTTTGTTTGAAGGTAATTTACGATCATTGATTTTATTCAGTCGCTTGAAGTTGGAATCCTCCATGAGGTCTTTTCTTGGATTATCACAATTGTCGTTCTCATTTCCAAAACATTTTTACAGCCCTAATCTATTCTACTGGCCATGGGGCCTTTATCGAATCAATATTGTTTGTATTTAAGTTTGCTTCTTGTCCCTTTATTAATTCGTGATCATCCAGTGTGATCACGAAATAGTTTTTTAAAATTGCTTTGAAAATCGGAAACATTGAATTGAAAATCGGAAATTTTGAAGTTCTGTACCAATCAAAAAAATGGTTTTTTCTATACTCTTCTGGTAAACACGAGCTGAAAGCCAGCTGAATTTCTTCATATAGTATTTATTCCCGTATTTTCTCTCGATATAGCTCCAATATAGTACTTACCGTAAATCCTCGAATAAGCGCCCACCTTCGAATAAGCCTTCTCCTCGAATAAGCCCCCATCCTGATAATCATTTGCAAGGTTATTGAACCCAATTTTCCAGGCATTGAAGTTTTTTAGCGAATGTATTGCAAATAGCAGCAAGTTTAAACCAATAACTTCATTGATTGGCTGCATGGTATAGCTTTTATTTTGCTTAATATTGGACAATAATCAGGCTAAAATTTCGTTTTCGCAAATAAGCCCCCGGGGGCTTATTCGAGGATTTACGGTATACCCGTATTTCTTTCGATATAGCTCAAATGTAGTACTTATATCGAAGCTTTACTCTCTATGTAGCTAAACACATTAAAGCCGGAATTTTCGAAAACCCTTTCCTCAGACCAATTTGAAATACTTAAGACCCGGTGTAGCGAACTTGATATCTGACCCCTCGGTGAAATGCCGAGTTATCAAAATTAACTCTTGGTTTACAAAACTCATAATATGATGTCCCATTTGTTTGCTCAAATTAGCAACACTGGGATGGGATTCCAAAGGACCATATTTACCATAGATTCCGACTTTGGCACGTTCTGGTAAAATTCAAGTCGGATCAGTTGTCTTTATTTACATTGATTCGGTCATTATTGCACATGGACGCTGGTCTTGAAGTAACGTATAATCTGAACCAATCATGACATTTTTTGCAGAGCCCGACTTTGGTACGTTCCTGCCAAGTTGAAACCGACTCCGGAGCTTGATACGGTTCCTGATATCGAGGGCCTATCAGAAGAACAACGCTTGGAAGGAGAGAAGAGGTACCTCAAGCAAAAAGATGCAAGAGCACATCGAAAGAAGAACGAAGACCTTAATGATGTAAGTTTATTTTATTTACGATTTTTATTTGTAAAGTAGCCAATCCCATCAAACACAGCGAAGTCCTTGATTCTGAGCTCTCGAAATGTGATCATGTTCATGCATTTTGTCCCACTCTGCTTCTAGAAGTTCGTTCGTTGCCTAATCCCCTTAGAATACACGGGACCTTTGAGTACTCTCGGTTCTTTAAAACAGATTTGCTTACATAATTTTGTCCGACTTCACACAATTAGCTGACGGTCATATACAGACTACTTCATTCGTAAGAACATTTAGCCCCTTGAAAATTCCCAAGCAACAACACAAAGCATTCCAAGACTTCTTTTTGTGTTGCCAGACTCCTTGGGTCTTTTCTATTCTCGCTATCTTGAACTATGCTCTGATTCCACGGAAGCTTGTTGATCCCCAGTTGATCTTATTTTAATCAGGTTGCTAATTATAGAGTGCTTCTTCTATTCACGATCAAAGAAGAGCTAGCACAAAGCTCCCCTTGGTTCTATTGTTGAACTTCTTTCTGTGTCTTCGTCTGTTTCACTGCCCGCTTCTTTCTGCTGTGTTTAGTTTGCCCACGTAAGTCAAATAATATCTTTGAATTGGACTTTAACGAATAATTTTTCCATAATTTTTAATTTTTCTTCTGTCTAGCTGTTAGGCATGGGATTGAAGACGAGACAAAAGTAAGGTTACAAAATATAGTGCAAGCATGATAAAATTAAAGTTTTGGCCTGTGTCGCTTGCTTCGATGTAAAGCTATTTTAAACTTTTAAAACTTGATTCAGTGCAAAATTTTGTAAAACTAGAACGGAAGAGGGTACTTGAATAGTAAATAAAACTCGTTATCGAGTCGCTTGATAACGAGTCAAGTCTGAAACGGAATAAACCCCTACCTGCGAATAGCCCCACCCCCTCGAATAAGCCCCCATCCTGATACTCATTTTCAAGGCTATTGAACCCAAGTATTAGGACATTCAAGTTGGGAAGTGAGTGTATTGCAAATAGCAGCAAGTTTAAATCAATAATTTTATTGATTGACTGCATAGTATTTTTTTACAAAGCAATATTGAATGAAAGTCCTATAAACATTTATTTGCAAATGGACCCCCTGGGGCGGCTTATTCGAGGGTTTGAGGTATGCATCAGTGCAAGGAAGCGGAAATTTCTCATTTCTGAAACCCAGGGTGGAATCTTGAGAAGTTGATTATATCGAGAGATTTCACACTGCGTGAAGCCAGTGTGCAAAGCTTGTGTGCGCACGTATTAAACGTCGAAGAAGCTGCGATTTGCGCAGCTTTCAACCGCTTTGCTTATAATGACCAATCGTTCTCTCGCACACAGCTCTACAATTTGCGACCACAAAACCTGCTCACTGTGACCGGCAGTGCAGAAGTCCCTTTACACAGCGTGCCCTATTCGCAGTCGACTCTCATCAATTTGGTATTGCCATCGGCCTGTAATCAATTTGGCTTTGCGCAAGGCGGCTTCGCGATGAAAATGATGGACAATGTAGCTGGCATCACTGCGTTTAGACATTGCAGAACCAATATTGTCACTGCCTCTATAGGTAAGTGGTTAGTAGCAGCATCATTTGCACGAGATTCCATGATACTGCTAGGAATAAGCGCCCAAGGCTCTAACGTCAATAAACGCCCGTTAATTACAATATACGATGTAGCGAACGACGCCTTTTGTTATCCATTCATGTTGTGATAAATATCGCCAAATGTTCTTATTTCAGAGGCCGTAGATTTCCATGCTCCCGTCAAGCTGGGTTACGTCATGACGTTCACTGGTCGCCTCGTTTTCACGAGCTATCGTTCGATGGAGATCGAGGTTTTTGTCGATGCAGAGGACGTCCGCGAAGGTATCTGTCTCTTTATACCGTCTACTTTTCAATTTAGGTCCATGTATTTATAACTTGGTTCATGCTCCTCTTGTGAGGCTCATGCTCTGCTAATGATGTTTGTACTCTTTTTTAAGCTCACACTCTTTTTGTGAGGCTGATACCCCTGATTTAAAACTTATGCCTCATTTATAAGGCTCTTGCTTCTTTAATGTGGCTCATTAAGACTCGCACTTTTAGAAAATGGTTCACACTTTGCTACGCTCAATTGTCATGTATTCTTGAATTATGTTTTGATATCCTATTAATATATAACTATTTTCATCCGGTCTTTGGTTGATCTGGGGGGGGGGAGCTGATTGGACAATTGAGCTATTCAAATGTTTCCAGAGATTCAGAACTTCACAGTATTAATATTCTCCTTTTCATCGTAGGTAAATGTTTTCGCTGCGTCTCTGCGCTGTTCACATTCGTATCGCTGGACGAGAAGAAGAGTGTGCAGCCCGTCCCCCAACTTGTCGTTCGCACTGAACGAGAGAAAAGTCGATTTGAAGAGCGGCGAATTCGCTACGAGGCGAAAAAGCAGCAAAGAATAAGAGATTCAGTAGTCAAAAAGCCGAAAACGGATGAGTAATATTTTTACTTTTTTCTGTAACTACCCCCGGATTTTTCCCCAGAAGCATTGACATTCTGTATGGATTGGCATTGAGCAACGGACGTTGGCATTGGGCAATTTGCAACGTCACCCTGTTGTTTATTGACTAAATTGACATTTGACATTAGAATGAATAAAACACATTGACAGGGAGTTACATCATGTATATATGTGCTGTTAAACTTTCATTCCTTCGACGGTATCTATATTTATTGAATATTCCTTGATATTTTGAGCGATTCATTTTCTTTGCTGATCTACACATCACATTCTCTATTTGTGAGCCTCATTAACTGGAAGAACTTCCAGTTTCTTATGTTAATTGAGTATTGGATCTGAGCTATTTTTGGATTATGCCTATATCATCAGCATGCCAAAATCAATTGAATTGACGCATCAGGTAATCTGGTTTATTCTCAACAATTGTCTGTGTAATTGATTGGTAACTATGGTCCTGCGATACTAATTTTCCATATCTGACTCATAAATCACGATTAATTCCCTTCACCTAATTGCGTTTGCTTGTTATGTGGAGCCGTGAGGTTATCTCTTTAGTATTTAGCGATGGATTAGTTCCACTGTGTTGTTTATCACTCCTGTGCCATACAATGTTTGTAATAAAGCCCTCTTATAACGTAATTTGCTGGGATCAGATCACCAAATCTCTTTTAAGATATCAGAATAGTAAGTCAGTTATGGAGAATGGTATGTATAGGGGTATCAAAGAGTTAAATGCCCGTTTCTTATCATTTTATAAGAAATTTCAGCACTTAGTATTAAAAGTTTCTTCATTTGGCATGGCAATTGTGGCGTCTTATTAAACCAGTTTCTGAATAGTTTTTTTTTACCTTACCTTTTTACCTTGATCTTGTCTTCAATTTGAGTATGTTTGGATGGGTATAATAAGCTCACAATCGTGCACACAAATTGTATTTCTGTGAGTTTCAATATATTTGTTGAGGATTGCGGATAGTCAAGAAAAAACATCTTTTATCATCGAAAAGGAAACGGTATTGGTATTCAAAGTTACTTCAAGTTATTTTTTTGTAGTTCTGAAAGTTCTGAAATTTTTTTCTGTCCAGTACTAGTTGTTTTCGTAAACCAGATTTCTTATACAAGAAAGTAATGTGTGCCACCTACTATAGCATTGTAGTTTACTATAGCGTTTATCATTATGTTATTGATTCCACAATTCAGCCCAGTATTTATAGTTGAACCATGGAGGTTATTTTGATTTTAGTCAATGCATTTCAGAGACATTTGAGACACGGAGTTTTCAAATTAAGTGTCTAATTAAGGTAAACAGAACTACCCGAAACTTACACCGACGTAAGCGAAACAACCGAGACTGCCGAGATAATTTTTTGCCTTGACGAATGGTTGTTTTGCATTGGGTTATTTGCGTAACTTGGTTTTGTGTAGGCAAATGCCGAAGACAATACGACTTGCACAATCGGCAACGAATACAATGTGACTTGAACAATCGGACAACGAAATCTTCACCACCGCTGCGTAATTGGATTTTCGGTCTTTTATTCGCGTTTTATCAAAGTCACGTCAATTGTTCCGTCAATGCTCAGAATGCTATGAGCAGCCGAAGAGTATAGAGCAAATGTCGGGGTGTAATTGGAACATCATAAAAAATGAAGAAATACTCTCATCCATTGAAGCAAAGCATGAACAAAGTGGAGCCCATTGATGTAAGTTTACTGTAATTGTCATTTGCGATTTTTTTCGTACTAGTTTCCGAAATCTTGAAAACACCCGATATTCCCAGTGGGATCGAAAATTGTACTTGCATAATTAGAATTAGAATTAGAATTAGAATTTCTGAATCAGGGTGGAATCTAGATTCCATGAACCTCATTTCAATTTTCAATAAATTGTGTTATTAATTGAACATGTAACTCGCAATAACAGATAAAAAACATCTAACAAATTTATTACATGGAGGGTATTTATGACGAAGGGGAGTGAAGGGCATGTTGATATACACGTACCTTATTTTCTTGAATAATCGCCCCCTCTAGAATACGACCACTTCCTCCTTGAATGGCCCCCGCCCAAAAGAGCGCCTCCATTGAATGAGTGCCCTCCCAAACCAGCGAAATATTTATGGAACGCGGTGTTTAATATAGTTAGTTGAAAACCGTCGATATTGCACTTGGTTGAATATTTGTTAGTTTACGACATGATTTAGCGTATTGTTTGTAAATAGCTATATTGTGTAGTAATATTGTGTATTGTTTCAATTTGTAGATATCACTGGCATCGTGCTGCACGTCTAGTAGTGCCACGAAGCTGATTGCTTTGGTCGATTTCAACCTTGTCCATCAGCCTGCCTATGTTAGCGATGCAGTCATCCACCAGAATGCTTGCGAGCAGCGCAAATTGCAGCGACATCTGCACACATTGCAAAATATGCAGAACGCTAAACGTCGGAACATGGAATTGGACGAACATCAATTCACGGCGTTACACAGTGTTGTGACAACATCAAACTCTGCAATCAACAACAACGCAAATTCTTCGCAGTTCACGAAGTGTGCGAGTCGACAGATCGAGTCTTCCTATTGCCGTTCTGGCAATGCAGTGTGTGATCATTCCCGCGAGGTGGTCGCTGAATCCGCGAGACATCACCTGCGTAGGCCAATTCCTTTACAGAGGAGCCTAACACAACCTCTCTTTCCGAGGCTAAGATCGAACACGACACTACAGCATCCACTCAAAATTGAAGGATACACTGATTCAACAGACCTTCGATCTTCGTGTTGTTGCACAAAGAGGCCGCGAGTTCGGCGAATTTCTCACTCGTTTCCTGGGGCCGTCGGCCGTCAACGAACGGCCCCGTGCGGTCTGAGATACGGAACTATGAACTCCGTCAACGCGCCTTCACAGCGGTCGTTGCTTAGTTTTCCGAGGATTGCAACGAACGATTGTTGCGTGGCAAGTGAAGTGAAGGGTGCGGGCGAGCGCCGACGAAAGGAATCGGTGTATCGAAATGACTGTTCGTCTGTTGACTCTTCAGCCGCCGTACCAATCATGTGTTGCGCGAAAGACTTGTGTCTTAGAAAGGCAAGCCAGGATATGAGTCATCTTTCTGTTTCGAAGACTATTGAAGACCCTACTCTGAACACAAGATGGCCTGAAATACGCGAGGATGTGGACAGCGAGGAGCATGAGAGACAAAGCCTTGGCATCATTAAATGCGAAGATGGCAAAATCCTGCTGGGTCCAAGACTTGTCCAACCAGAAACGAGGGGGCGCAACGCGACCAGCGACGATAAAGCTATCTCTCGAATTGTGGAGAATGCTGATGAGCTCACAATCGAAGGAGAGTGTGAGGATGGTGGAGAAGACGCCACTGATGCCAATAAAACAATGGTGAAATTTTTGCCGCGTAGTAAGCAAGCCTCCTACTTGCGACGCACTTGGACGACTCTCGAATATGAGGCCGATTCCTCCCACCTTTAACTTCACCTTGAGACTCAGGTCGATGAGCTCTTGGCAATGGTTATAAATTGGCGAAAATGTTTCTGGGACAATCATCGAATTGCATCGATATTTTGTAAAGATTTTGTTGATGTCAAATTGTAAGTTGATAAAGTTTGTTATATTTAGAACTTTACCTTAAGTTAAGTTTGAAAACTTTCAGTTTAATGAAAATAATTTATCACAAGCTTGCTATTTTAAAAGTTTTTGTGACTTGGTTTGAGTAATTAAATCATAATATAGAAGTGTATTACGAATTATTCAAATTATAGCCTTAATGAGTTGTTGATAATTTTAATACATTGATTTGATAAATTTATCAGAATATATCTGATTTCATAATGAAGTGTTGATTTCTCTTACGCCAAACACTGTATCTTTTATTCCGCGGAGTCTTGTAGCCAATCACAACCTCTGCTATTGTTCTCATGAAAGTTTCGATCCTGATCATGAAAAGATGCTCTTTGGATTGAATTGCATTGTGAATTGCATTTCAATATGGCGAAACGTTGTGTTTTTTCCATCAGAGATAGGATATATACTATCTCTATGGTTTTTTCAGACAAGAACGATTCTATTTTGATGAAGTAATTGACGCCAAAATGCGAAGAAAAAATGTAAGTTTTTTTAGAATCTGTACCCTGTAGACTCGATAACATCTTCCACTAGTCAACGTCAGTTTTGGTTGTCATTTTGAACTTTATAGGCCCATTGTTTTTGTCACTGTAGTAAATATAAAAATTCGTGATATAAATGTGTGGTCCACATTAAGTGTAACTCATTATTTTATTATTTATCGTATTTGTAGCTTGAACTTTTAGTGCAAAATTCATAAAGTATTATAAATAGACCATTTTTCCATTTGAACTTTACAACTACTTGAGTTCAGTGACTCTGACTTGGGTTAATAATTTTTTTATTTCATTTCATTTTCAAACAAATAATTACATGGGTCAATAAAATTGATCTTTGAAACTGATTGGTAAAACGTAGATTTGTACCTATTGTGTGGTTCCGAAAACCTATAATTGTTTTTGATTTTTTATATTCACTACTGATGATTGGTCTATCAATTCTCGTACAAATCCAGAATTGAAGCTTTAGTATTTACTCTCTTGTTAGTTCAACTCTGGTGGCGCAGTGGTTGGTACTTGTGCTTGCCACTCATGGAGTCGCGGATCGATTCCACTGAGCTCCACTGGAAGTTGAAGTTGAGTTGAAGCTAAATGAGGGCCGGTACGCCGGGGATCTACAAGAGAAAGTAGATCCCCGGCGTACCGGGACTTTTCGTCTTTCCGTTCAGGATAGTTTTTCGGCAGAAACGCCGAAAAACCATCAACCGATCGTACTCAACTACTAACTCTGTTGGTACACCGGGGTGACGAGGCCAACAGTGCCGATCTGTTCATATATATCCAGCGACATCTGCTTGGTGACTCGCCACCGATATATATATACACGCTCCAATTACTGCTTGGAATTGTGTGCGTCGATTTTCTGATTGTGGGCGTGAATCAACACGCATGCGTATTCATATCAGTTGTTATGCTTCTTGGTAATGTGAGTTCCAACTTTTTCTGGTGGGTCAATTTTCTACACAGCGTGGGACGTGGAAGTTACGCAGGTGGGCAAATTGACATAGGTGGGCGGAAGGCAGAGTGGGGGATTGCCTGGGGGCGAAACGCCCAGAAGTTAATTTAAGACGTGGTTCTTACGCAATGGTGGTAGCTTGTATAATTATGTCATCGTATTTTAATTCAATTATGCTCTAGCTTTTAACAAAACTAATCTAAATCGAATATTTAAACTCCTAACAATAATAGTTTAAATATTGATAATATAGTTGTTAACTTTGGCTAATAGATACTGAAATGGCGAAAATCGCAATCTGAACAGTTGTTAGGGTTTTTTGAGAAGGGAAGTTCGAGGATTTACTTTTGCTTTAGTTTTATTCTTGTTACCTTACTTTATGACCAATAGTGCGCTATCGTTTCTGTCAGTAGTTAAAGGAACTTCAATATCCATTTTTGAACAGAATGTTCCCTTTAATTAATTTCAATGTTAGACATGAGCTATCAGAAAAAAGCAATTCATTCAGACATTCGGTAATGCAACATCAAATCCTAAATTATCAAAACATCAATCTCTATTAATATGGAGATCAGTCATAATAAGTTGCTTATTATTTGTTAACTCGAAATTCGTGAACATCAACTGTTTTTATGTTTCATTTACTTCATGTATGCTTCGGGCTTGTCCACTCGGTGAATCAAACCCTTATTTAACCTGTTTAACATGAAGTATTACATAAGTTTACATACGAAGCATGCAGATGCATATTTGCGAGAGTGCAATTAGCTTTTAGAATAATTATTCATCATCCTTTCACCGTATTTCAAATAAAATGCCTGTTTACTTTTCGGCAGAAATTTCACCAGAGTCATTTGTAAACCCGTTGTTACCATAGCATTGGGCATAGGGCTATCAGCTCGTGAATTGTCAATCCTCGCACTAATGCGCCCACCCAGCGGTGTTGGCACCATTGGGCTACGTGCAGCATTTTTTAATCTTCTAAAATTGTTATTCCCCATGACGTTTGGGCCTAGTTTGTCAACAGTCGTCCTTTCGCCGGATTTGCGAAACTCCCTGTGAAGTAATGGATCTGGTGTTTGATTTTCTCGGACATCCACGTGTCCGTTGCGTATTTGATACAGCATTCGCAATTGCTGCGAAGTTTTCCTACCACCGGACACCCGTAAACCAATCTGTTGTTGTTGTTGTTGAATTTCATCACTGGTTAATTGTGGCAACGTGTCACTATCCGAAGAGTCACTGCTTCCACCACATTCACTCGTATTCGAGGCCTGCGAAATGTCCGAGTCTTCATCTCCACAACCGTACAGCGCTGTGTCTTTTACTTTGTTGTGCAATCCATTGCGTTGAATTGCATTGTATGCAGTTGAATTTCTTGATGTCCGCCTCGTACCATTTTTACCGACAGCCTCGCTTCCATTTGTAATTTTGTCATTGCCAACTGCTTCTGTTATGGTCTGCTGGGGGTGTCTAGCAAAACGGCTAGGCCGCCGGTCGGGACTAAAAGCGTTATTTTCGCGAGTTTTTCGCGGTTTTTCATTGTCAAACATGATGCGCTGAATTCTATCGTCAATTCGCGTCTGCGTCCCCTGTACTGACAGCGAACTATGCCTTTGCTTTTTCTCCCAAGCGTTGCTCGAAATGGGCAAATTTTGTCCATTTTCTACTACATTTGTATGTCGCGGGAAGACGTCACTTGATTTTCTCAGCCTCGCTGATAATAAACTATTACGTTCCCCATCATTATATTTATCGCGGTCGCTAAACGAAGAACTTCTCGTTCGATCACTCTCAGCCTCGCTTGGTCTCTGCGCTGCCAGTCTCGTTTTCGCATCAAATTCCATCAATTGACAAATTGAAGCACGAGGCTCTGTGTTTCTCTTCAGGCCTCGCTTTGCTTGCGTCTTGCTGCCACATCCGGGACTCCACATGCTTTGCATGTCCTCAGTCGTGTTGAAGTTCGGCACGACTTTGTGCAGCGTTGTAAAATAGCTTTGCGCATGCTCGAGACGTCTCCTTTGCGTGTGTTGAACCCTGTCAAGTTGTCTGAGTTCTTGTTTAAGCTTTCGATCTTCGCAAGCGTTCTGGTGTATCACTGTATCATTCACATACGCTTCGTCTTTTAGATGATGATGGCGCGTCATCTCTCTTGATTAGTATCTCACCATTTATTCAACTAAAACAAAAGAATCAAGCTTGAAACGTCGTGCCAGCTCCATGCCATGCCATGTAAGGAATCTTCACAAGAAAGCACGGCGCTAGTAGACTCACTACATTGCGTCCCTGTGCCTCTCTTGTTTTGCTCGTTCGTTTGCTCGTTTGCATTGAGCGAGATGCGAGCGAGGCACTGTTGTAACGCAATGTATGGTATGTAGTGAGTCTACCGCGCTATCACACCGTCTGAAAGTACACGTTTTTTATATAAGAAACCTGGCTAAAGCTTCACCGGTGAAGGTTTCTTAATTCCAGGCCATTTTTGGACACATTTTACTGGTAAAAGTTTCTTAAAAGTTTCTTAATTGGATATTTGAAAAAACGCACGCATAGAATCAAAAACTTCGGAAAACAAGTGAAAAGTAAGGTTAGGTTGGAAAATCGATTTAATATTGTAGTTGTTTATCTAACATTAACCAATAAGCATCATATTTACTCCATTGATATTGATATTACCATGCACAGTGGTTATTTTCCGTATTTCAAACAAGAATTAAATATTGAAAAGTTTCTTAGCGATTTTTCATTTACCTCATTTACCAGTTGAAGTTTCTTAAAATGTTTGGTCTTTTACCAGTGAGTTTCTTATAAAGCGGTTTCTTATATAAAAATACGTGTAGGCCTTAAACACGTGCTAGTATCTTGTTGATTTCTTAAAATATTCTTTCAATAGAGTAAGCATTCATTGAGCTTGGTGTTAAGGGTATCAAAAGATGATTATTATTATTGTTATATCATGCTGTGATGATTCACATCTTCCGCTTTATACTGACACTTATAATTCACTTCTGTTCTGTTCTTGATGATTGTAGTTGCGTAATTACTATATCTATTTTATATATCTTGCTGTTGTTTTATATGGTTATGTCTCATTATTTGGTCTACTCTCTACTCTGGACACAACATTTCTAACAGGTTATGGGCCCAGGAGTTCATGAGTAGAATCAAGTTGTTAGTTTCTTTTGAAATCCAAATCTAAAGTCTCAGTCTTATTCGTAAACACATATGATGGCGACAGGAGAAGAAATTGGATTCAAGGTAGAAAGACTCACGGGAGATAATTACCATACATGGAAGTTCCAGATGAAAATGCAATTGATTGGTAAGAATTTGTGGGAAATCGTTACTGGCGATGAAGTTTTAGGTGCTCAAGCCACAGCCCTAGAACAACAGAAGCACAAGAGACGAGAAAATCAAGCCCTCGCTTCGATTTGTTTGTCCGTTTCCACTGAAAACCAAATTTATGTTCGCTCTGCTGTCACAGCGAAAGATGCATGGAACAGCTTGGAACAGCGTTTTGAAAAGAAATCTTTGGCTCATAAAATATTTTATCGTCGAAAGCTGTATGCTGCCAAGATGGAAAAGGGAACAGCTATGATCAATCATGTAAATCATATCAAGACGTTAGCGGAACATCTAGATGCAGTGGGAGATCCCATAGTGGAAAAGGACCTGGTTATAATATTAATCAGTAGTTTACCAGATGAATACGCATATTTGATAACTGCTTTGGAAACAATTGCAGAAGATCGTTTGACTTGGGATTACGTGCGGGATCGCGTTGTTCATGAATATGAGAAAATTCACGACCACAGTCAGAGCGGAAGTGGAAGGCAAACCGTGATGGAAGCCAAAAACGAAGACGCCTTATTGACAAGTAAAGCGCAATATCAAAGAAGACCTATCAACACGAGATCTGGAAGATGTTTTTATTGCGGCAAGAAAGGACATGTTGCCAAGAACTGTTATAAAAAGAAAGCAGATCAAAAATCATCAAGTGCTGAGTCGGCCAACAGCGTTGAAGAGAAATTGACAGCAAAAAATGAAGATGAAAATGCATTGACAGCGTGTCCAACTGCGAATCAACTTGAGGCAAAAGAGTGGTGGATTGATTCGGGTGCATCTAAGCATATGACTCCAAACAAACGTCTCATGTCCAATTTCATCACGTTTAAGACGCCAATTCAAGTTAAACTAGCCGACAATAATCAAGTTTTGGCATATGGCAAAGGAGATCTACGTTTTCCTGTATTTGATGGCTCTAAACGATATAATATATTTCTTCAAGATGTACTCTATGTTCCTCGAATCAAGAGACAGCTGTTATCCATTCCAACGATGGTAAATAGAGGTGCAGAAGTCAATTTCAAGGGCAATACTTGTAGTGTTATATTAGATGACAAGGTAATGCATATTGGTCGCAAAGACGGAATATTATACAAGTTGAATACTGAAGAAATAACAACTGCATTTGTAAGTTCTACACATAGTGGCAATGATTCGATCAAGTTGTGGCATTCAAGGTTTGCTCACCTTGGCTATGACAATCTTAAGTTGCTGTCGAATAAATCTATGGTAACTGGTTTGAATTTGAATTCAAAAGAAACATTTGATCGTAATTGTGATGGATGTGCTGAAGGTAAACAGCATCGAATGCCATTTCCAAAGAAGTCTGAACACAGAGCAGCCAATCTACTGGAGTTGATACACAGTGACGTTGGATGTGTAGGTGTGGAATCAGTGGGAGGTTCAAAATACTATGTTACCTTCATTGATGATTACTCTCGTTTTACTACAGTATATTTCTTGAAGAAGAAAAGTGAGGTACTCCAGAAATTTAAAGAGTTTGTTGTTGCTGTAGAGAACCATACTGGCAAAAGGATTAAAGTTATTCGCACAGATAATGGGGGAGAGTATGTGTCCAACGAGTTCAAGCAATTCTGCATTGAACGTGGTATTAAAAGAGAGGTTACAATACCAATGACGCCACAGCAGAATGGGGTCAGTGAAAGGATGAATCGTACAATCATGGAGAGTGCGAGATCTATGCTTCATCACGCAAAACTACCGTCATATTTCTGGGCAGAAGCGGTGAATACTGCAGTGTACATTAGAAACAGATGTCCAACAGTGACTTTGGATGGTATAACACCATATGAGCATTGGTTCGGAAGAAGACCAGATGTAAGCAATTTCAGAGTTTTTGGTTGCTGTACACATGTGCATATTCCTGATGAAGATCGAAGCAAGTTAGACAAGAAGTCGAAGAAGTGCATTTTTGTTGGTTATCTAGATGCTAGTAAAGGGTACAAGCTCTATGACATCGAAAGAAAAGTAATGATCAGAAGTCGCGATGTGAGGTTCCTAGAGAATGACTTTGATCACCTTTCAATAGAATCTGAAAATCAAGAAGATTATAAAGAATTGTTTAATTTTGGCGATGCAATAAACGAGTTTGAACTTTGCAATGAAGAAACTGAAAGTCTCATTGAGCACAATGAAGTGGCAGATGAAGATCAACAAGATGTAAGAAGGTCTACAAGAACGAGGACTGTTCCAGTGAGACCTGGCACTGTAACTGGTGATTGGTGGAATGATGAAAACCTCGACTTCGCCGGAATTACATTCACTGATTATGATGAACCAAGTAACTTCAATGAAGCTATCAACAGTAAACACTCTTCACAATGGAAAGACGCAATCACGAGTGAATATGAGTCTTTAAAGAAGAATGACACTTGGGAATTGGTTCACTTACCAAAAGGTAAAAATTTAGTTGGAAACAAATGGGTTTTCAAAGTCAAAAGAAATGCTGATAACACTGTCAATCGTTTCAAGGCTCGACTCGTGGCTCAAGGATTTTCTCAAAAGGAAGGTTCTGATTACAATGAAGTGTTTGCACCAGTTGCAAGATACAACTCTATTCGCACTATCCTATCGTTGGTAAATGCATTAAGCCTTGACTTACACCAAATGGATGTCAAGACTGCATTTCTAAATGGTAAGCTTCAAGAGGAAATTTACATGGCACAACCCGAAGGATGTATTGATGAAAGCAATCCTGATTTAGTTTGCAAGCTGAAGAAAAGCCTTTACGGCTTGAAACAAGCAGCCTATTGCTGGAACGTTGAAATAGATACCTTTTTGAAGAAATCTGGGTATAAACAAAGCGCTGCTGATTCTTGCATATACACCAAAGTGCAACCAAGAAAGGATGGTAAATCGTCGTTTATAATATTGGCTTTGTATGTAGACGATATATTGATATCTTCAAATGATCCTCAGATGTTAGAAGCTGAAAAGAAATCTTTGTCGCGAAGGTTTGAAATGCAAGATTTAGGAGATGCCAAATATTGCCTTGGTATGCTGATTCAACGTGATAGAGATAATAAGAAATTATACATAAGTCAGAAATCATACTTGGAAAGTATTCTAAAGAGGTTTGAAATGTTTGAATCTAAACCTGTTGCTACTCCAATGGAAGTTGGAAAAGTGTTCAAGAAATTATCAGAAGATGAAGAGCAATTTGATATTAAGCAATATCAAGCAGCTATTGGATCCTTAAATTATGCCATGATAGCAACAAGGCCAGATATCTGTTCTGCAGTCGGTATTTTGAGTCAATTCATGTCGAAGCCGTCTAAAGAACATTGGCAAGGTGTGAAGAGGATTTTGCGGTACATTAAAGGTACTCTAGACTATGGCCTTATATTTGATGCAAATAATACAGAATTGATGCTATCTGGTTATGCTGATGCTGATTGGGCCAGTGATGCGCAATCGAGAAAGTCAACATCAGGATACATTTTCCAGCTAGCAGGCTCCACGATCTCATGGAGAAGCCAAAAGCAATCAGTAGTTGCTTTGTCAACAACGGAAGCAGAGTATGTAAGTTTGAGCTCTGCAAGTCAGGAAGCAATCTGGCTACGTCGTCTATTAAAAGATTTACTAATTGATGTGTCAAAACCTACTACAATACATGAAGATAATCAAGGAGCGATATGTCTAACAAAGAACACAAAGGCACACTCAAGAGCAAAGCACATAGACATTAAATATCATTTTATTCGTGAAAAGGTACAAAACAAAGAGATTGAGCTGACATACTGTCCAACCGACAAAATGATAGCAGACATTTTCACAAAGGCTTTGCCAAGACCGAAATTTGAAGAATTGCGTTCTTTAATGGGGATTGAGAAAAACGAACATTGATTGACATATTGCTATTATTGAAGATGCTCATCAAGTGGGAGTATCAAAAGATGATTATTATTATTGTTATATCATGCTGTGATGATTCACATCTTCCGCTTTATACTGACACTTATAATTCACTTCTGTTCTGTTCTTGATGATTGTAGTTGCGTAATTACTATATCTATTTTATATATCTTGCTGTTGTTTTATATGGTTATGTCTCATTATTTGGTCTACTCTCTACTCTGGACACAACATTTCTAACAAAGGGTTCTACTGTTAGTTCCCCGGTGATTAATTTTCTCACATACCAGATGTCCACTTCACAATCATTTTGATTTTGTAGGCGGGGACTCGATGGTGAAGGGGTTTTGTTTGCTATCCTTAGTCACAATGTGTTATTCCTGCGAATCATGGTAACTATTGTTAATTCAATTTGCAGTATCTGAACACCAAAATTATACGCTATTTTCTTTTACATTAAATTAGCCTGAATCTAACATTTCAATTATTTGATATTTGTAATTTTAATCTAATCTAAAAATCACCGGAATTTGATATAGCAAGGCAAGAAAAGACTTCATGTAGCATTACTCAATCTAACCAATTGGGTTATACCTCTTGGAGCAAATTGGGCTGACTAGGTTTTGCAATAACAAGGCATTCTGGTTCTTTTAAATTTCGCTATGGCGGTATTGCATTCTATGTATGTCTTGTTTTTCTGTAATTGTCATTGTTCGATGCCCACTGCGTTTGCAAAACTTCAAAACAAGAGCAAAGCTGGTTAATTATTGTTCAATTCCGTTTTCTCTAGGCTTATTTGAAATTAAGATAGAGTTGTATTTATGCGTGCTTTAAAAGGACTTATTGTTTATTTTTGAACTAACTACACCTATTTTTTTTATAAGAAACTATCCAAAATTTTCGTACCAGGGTTTCTTAACTTCTTAGGTTAGGGTTTCGTACCTAATTATGGTACGAAAAGTTTCTTAGCAAGTTTCTTAAAATTGTTGGGATTTGTTACAAATCTGTGGGAATGAAGTGCGCAAATTGTTTTTAACATTTTTTCTTGTTAAAACAACATGAAAAGTTCCTTAACTTTCTTCAGTCACACAAACTCTCCTACCAAAATTTCTTAAGCTTTGAAAATAGGGGCCTATGGTTTCTTATAAAGGGTTTCTTATAAAAAAAATAGGTGTATAGGTACGTCGTCTGGACCAGTTGATGATATGACCCGCTAAATTTTCCCATTTTTTTTTGTGGCTTTCAAAAACCTTTCGATAAGACATCGTTTCGTCTAGGTTGCTTTGATTTTTGACCGTGGAATTTTCGATCGACAAAATCTAATTCCAACTTCTAAACTCAATGTTGAACGCCAAACCTTCCAGCACCAAACCTTTTTAATAAGGCAATGGCAAGTTCCTGTTTCCATTTTCTTGCATCATAGCCTAACACAACTATCAATAACCCTTCGATCAAGGAAGTTCAATCAGTCAATTTGAGATACCTGTAGATTACGAGCGACAGTTAACTATATCACCTAACTTTTGAACCGCCAATTTTATATTTAAATTTATGAATCTTCAAAGGAGACATTTTATACTTTATTATGCCAGAAGTTTGTTAAAACGGGAGTTGTTTGTGTCGTGAGGCAAGGGAGTTTATAATTGGCTAAAATTTGTGCTATTTGGATAGATGTCGATATCAAACTGTCCTCTCAGACATGTATATTTTATACTTACCAAGAAGCATATATGTCTGTGATAACAATTTATACGATACATGCGCATGTATTTGCTATTCGGTCATCACTTCTGTATTTCACTGAGTTTCAGATGTCTTCTTTTTATGATTCTCTTTCTCAAGATAATTTCATAAACAGGTCGCATGAGGCTTATCTTTCTTTTTGACGTGACACACACAGCTCTGCTCACAAGGCACGTTCCTCGTTATTCACATACAACAATCTCCAACCCGACACGACACGACACAACAGTCTTGCAACACGTCTGCGACAGCAAAGGCAACCAATATAAACATAACGCAATCTTTGAGCTACAACAGCGTGGCCCAACACGACACTGTCTGCTCGTGTCTCCACGCGATTTTGAGAACTCGGGTGGTTAATCACGTAGCGTTTTAACAAGAACTTCGCCCTTTCTTCTCCTCAGACACGCCAAAGAAGGCATTGAATTTTAGAACAATAGCTGTCCATTCGAGCAGTGAAAGCGTTTCTGCTTGACGTAACCATCTTTTGTTAGAACCCCTAGCATTTGCGCGCATAGCAACTCTGTGATGTGAAGTACAGAGATGAGCGATCATAATCGCATGAAGAGATTAAAATTAAGCCTCGTTCTCTAGCACCGTGATCCGCAATTTAGAGGCCCAGTTTTGAATTATTGAATTTGATTGCTCGCAAAATCAGTGTACAGCGGGCGGTGCCTAAATTCCATGCGCTAAATCCAGTTGATCGCTTCTTTTGGTTTCACGTAATTTGATTTTTACTGCATTTCATGGTTTCTATTGTTGCACAGGCTTCACCCAGACCCGGGTAGTTCTCTTGAAACAAGAGAGAAAAGCCCTTTTAAGAAGATTGTCTGTATCATTGGCAACAAATACTTCTTCTCGACAATTGCAGACATAGCTAAATGCAAACGTGTGCATTACATAAAATACCTCCTTTGATCACATGCAAAAGAATAATGCGTATTACTCACTCCACACAGTGATCACGTGCGCAGCTTCTAATCACGTGCACAGTTTCCTGACCATCGTACAAACGCATTTCATTGGATGAAAGCAAGCACTTATTAAGAACCTCTACATATGCAAGCTGTATTGCCTCAGCAAGGGTTGAGCTATAGTGACACATTTGAGCTGCAAAGCTTCTTGAAAATTTATTTTGTAAAAGTATTTTTCTGCTCCAAGATGTCAGTTCGAGTATAACTTAATAATCATTTCATTTTCATTGAATCATATTTATCCACAACACCCTATCAGCTACTCTAAATCTAATAAAATTAATATAATTTAGTATACAATTAAAATGCTATGGATATGCTGGTCTTCCTAGGGATCGTGTATTGAGAATTTTTTAATAATTTCTTCAGCTTTTTTTGGATTCTCTTTTGTAATGATCTTTGGAAAGCGATGTCGCAATATCATTTCTTTATAAGCAACTTTTACCAGCTTTTCTCAAATTAGCAAACATATATTTCTTGTGATTATATACTCATTGTGTTTTCGTTACGTAACATAATGAGTATATAAGTTACAAGGGGATTCTCCTTCTTAGCACTGTCTT
The DNA here is from genome assembly GCA_013076295.1 of Sanderia malayensis. Taxonomy (NCBI): domain Eukaryota; kingdom Metazoa; phylum Cnidaria; class Scyphozoa; order Semaeostomeae; family Pelagiidae; genus Sanderia; species Sanderia malayensis. Next base: position 1,197,675 of record RQOL01000824.1, on the reverse strand, counting down.
CTTTATTCTTTGCAGTCTGTTGCATGTTTTGTTGATTGAGACAATTGACAAAGGAATCGTCTGATTACTAAAACATAATTTCTTGCCCTATTGTATAGTGTTCATTATTACTGCTTTGATTGTCTTTCGCTGCAAATCGCTCATTGCCCTTTAGTCTTTAATTGAATATCGTTCATTGTTCTTTAGTCTGTAATTGAAAATCTTTCATTGTCGTTTGGTCTGTCACTACAAATCTTTCACTGTCCTTTGGCCCGTTGTGTATCATACCATAGCTTTTGAGCTTGAACCTTGTTGGTATCCAACGATAGGCACGATATCCCTTGTTATTAGACTAATGTTGCATTCCATGCTAGTCCGTCTTTCAGCGTAGATATTTCATTGTCCCCTGGCCCGTTGTGTTATAACGTAGCTATTCTCAATTCGAATTTTCTGTTGGTATTTACACATTCCTCGCAACTTTATTCATCTCCTGTCTATTGTAGTTTCCAGACCTCGTCAACTGCAAGTATAAAATAAGAGCTTTCCGTAAAGGCAAAGCCTTTTAGTTGGAGAAGAGCTATCGACCAGGAGACGCAACAGAAGACCTTCGCTTCAAAGCTTTGCTTTATCATGCTGTCCTAGCATTGGTTAGGCCTGCTGCCTATCTTATCGTCCACCCGATGTTGAAAATGTGAGTAAACTATGTTTTAACCTATTTGCATTCAACATTTTGTCTTCTCCGATCACTTTTCTATACTGTTAAGCAACCTCTATCATCTTGCGATGTTTCATCCAACCCAAAGAAGACGTTTCGAGGTTAAAAGATATTTTATGAAACTGAAATCAAAGTTGAGTCCCACATCATTTATCCCGTTTTTTGTATTACAATTTACCTTGTTTTCTTCTTGTTTTAGAAATGAGTTATGGTTCAAAAGCTATTCGACACATCCCGAAGGCTTGGGCCTATGTGAAAGTTGCGGACATCAAGGACTTCAAAATTACAGCACGAGGCTTCAAACCTCATCCCAAAAGCTCCAACCTCAACCCAAGGCATCTACTCAAAGCTAGCTTGCAGTATGCACCATCTTCCTATTAAAAGCTCTACAGCTCTATCTTGACCACGACCGCAATTCGACAGATGTAAGATGTTTTTCTGTCATCCTATTTTTTCTTCGCATTTACATCCCTGCGTTTGCTTCGGCGTTTTGCAATGTCATACTCTGGTTGATATGTTTCGTGGATCAAAGATGATTTTTGTCAAGATGTGTTTGCGTGCCCAGAGACCCATTCAAGATTTATAATGTTATGTTGTAAATCTTATTTGATTTATTCTCGAGCTAATTGTATACTTTGACTTATCTGATATCGCATATTTTCGTTTTTATTCCATGCGCTGTCAATCAAGTTGAAGAAAGAATGCTTAATAGCAATGGAGGGAAGATTAAAGATTAGATTTCATTCATCTTTATTAAAATACTCTTCGTTCTTGTGTGTATTTTTTTCTCGAAAGATTGTGATGGGAAAATAATTGAGATAAGTAACTAATGCAGTTAGGCAAGTTATCGTACAAGCAAATAATAAGGCGTAGCTTAAAGATAGAATAGGGTAAGGTAATACGAAATATAGTGAAGGAAAAAGTGGGGAGCAGAGTAAAAAGTGCGCTGGGAAATAGGTAAATATATTTGAAATTAAATAAGCATAGGCAATAAGGTGCGAAGAAGAGTAACCATAGGAGAAGACAGGTGGAAAAGAAAGGTAGATGGGAAAAGGTGGATTAGAAGAGACAGTACAACGTGAAACAAAGAGGGGAGAAGAGACAGAAAATCGTGAGACAGAGAGCGGGAGAAGAGGCGGAGAGAGGGGAGAAGAGGCAGAGAAACGTGAGACAGAGAGCGGGAGAAGAGACAACAAACTGGGAGCCAGAGAGGGAAAATAGCGCTGAGAGAAAGGAAACGTTACCCGCCAAGCCCTATTCATATATTTAGTAAAGAACGTTATATTCGTCTTCTCTTGTTCTATTTCCTCTTTCTGTCTTCCTCTCTCTGTCTGTCTATCTATCTACCTGTCTTGTCTTGTCCTGTCTGTCTTTCTATCTGTTTGTCTGTCTTGTCTTTTCTGTGTTGTCTTGTCCTGTCTGTCTGTCTTCTCCTGTCTGTCTTCTCTTGTCTCTCTGTCTGTCTTGTCCTGTCTGTCTGTCTTGTCTTGTCTGTCTTCTCTTGTCTATCTGTCTGTCTTGTCCTGTCTGTCTTGTCTTGTCTGTCTGTCTTGTCTTGTCCTGTCTGTCTTGTCTTGTCCTGTCCTGTCCTGTCTGTCTGTCTGTCTGTCTTGTCCTTTCCTTCTCCTCTCCCCTTCCCTTCATTGCCTAGTCTGCCTATGCTTCCTTAGTTTCAAATATAGTTACCTATTTTCTAGCGCACAGACTAACGTAATCCTACGATAAATTATATCATTACTTGTTAACCTACTTATTATGCTCTCTATCCATTCACTTCACCCTCAGGAAAAACAACAAATAAGAACAAGACAGAAACAAGGATTTTAATAAAAACAAAACAAAATATAATTGTTTGTTTTCTCTTCATCTTCTGTCAATGCATCAAAGCATTTCTTCTTCAGCACTCTTGACTGTGCAACTTCACAGACGACATCCAAACAGCGCATAGAATAAAAAGATAATACGTAATAACAATGACAAAATTCTCACATCAATAAAGTTAAAAAATATTTTGAGATAATGCAAATTATGATGGAACAAGATATATTTTAACAAACTAGTGGGGAAAGTCCCAACCAGGCCCTTAAATCTTGCTAAAATGGCATTTTGAGTCAATTCTCAGCAATTGAGGATTTCTTAAACCAATCTAATTTCAATGTGATGAGGATATAGATTCACTATTGTAGTTGGCCATTTAAATATATCTTGGTGAAATTCGCCATCGGGTGCAGCAAAATAGTAATGGATACACGATTAATATCGGTGAAAAGAGGGCCCCTAAAACGTATTAGGTGTAAAAATCGAACAGATGAAAAACTAGACTTACGATTTGTTAGCCTATCGTGGATAGCAAGAGAAGACAACGCCAACGAGAGCAAGATGCGAAGACTTGCGCTGAAGTTTGAAGCCTTGAGAAGTCAGAAACAGCATTGGTTAACGTTCATGGCCAAGAGGAGGATATAGTCTGTAGAATGTCGGTGGTCTTCAACGAAGCTTGAAGTCTTGATATGAAATCACTCGTTGAAGTGTCACTCTTCGGATGAGGTTTGAAGCCTTGAGAAGTCAGAAGCAGCTCTGGTTAAAGTTCATGGCCAAGAGGAGGATATAGTCTGTAACAAGTTTTCAACGAAGCTTGAGTCTTGATATGAAGTCTCTCGTTGAACACATCTGCATCTGCATCCTTCAACTCGCTTGATAGACTGACTGAAAAAGAAACCACAGCCCAACTCGACGTTTACTTATACTACTCAAAGACAATAGCTGTTATTATGCTTGACATTCTCACGATGAATGTGAATACCAGCAAGTGAATGCTACTTCAGGCACTCTTGAGGTATGGATGAACAATAGCATGCTCACGCATGTATTTACACTTACTGCAGGCAACTCTACAAAGGGACCCTGCAATAACATTACAGTAAGTGCAGCAGTCCTTTGACAATTTCCCTTTGATATACAGACATTGATGCAAACAATAAAATTAGTTCACGCGTGTTCTCTTCTACGAAAGATAAATATTAAAAATTTTTGCAAGATAAGTATTGATATGAATTCCCCGTTGAGCTTTCAGAAATGAATCTTGGGAAGGCATGTGGGTGGATTTGGAATATATTCCCCATTCCCTGGTCAGTATTTTATCGATGGCGCGGGCAAAATGACAAAGGGTACATGCAACACATAATGTTTACCATACCATACGTCAAGTAAAAAGAATAACCAAATATAATCTTGTCTGGATAAGTCAAAATCATTATGAAAATGAAATAATAAATTTATGAATATTTTACTTTTCAAGATGTTCTCTTCATTTTGCAATGAATTTATTAAGACATTTAATTTAAAAAGGATCAAATGTAACAATAAAACATAACGTTATGGCAAATGTACTTCTTAGCTGTCTTTCTCGCATTTGACACCTTAAATAATCACGATAAATACCTTTTGCATTGAATCGATTGAAACCTAACAATTATTTTTTGAATATTTCCTTCATGCAGCATTAACTATTTCATTCGCATCCGCAAAACCAGAAAACATCAAACAATCCTCGAAATTGATAAATAAAAACACCAACTTTGGCAAATAGTTTTAGCAAATATAGAGCCACCCTTGAACAACAGTACAAACCCTTGAAAACTTAAATACGGAGTAATTCGTTATTGAATTAAGGCATTATACTGTGAGCCTGAGCGTCCTATCAATTTGAAAACATACCTCTACTAGCTAAAACTCGTCGTGAATACGTCGTGCATGGTTCGTTAAACTGCTACCAGTGAACAATCCGTAGTTTGTTAGCATTTCTTGCTCTGCGATTTTGTTATCATTGTTTTTATCAGCGATGCGAATGAGGTAAGAGGCCTCCTTGAGAGAGTGTTGTATATGACGTGGGTCTAAATACCGTTCTAGCTCCAGCAATGTGACAAATCCATCGCCATCAGCGTCCATGTCCTCTCTGAACTCTCTCTTTCTCCTGTCGAGAAAAATTACATCACGCTGTTACAATACAATGAGTCGTTTATTGAATACGATTTTTGTTGATTTTTTAGAGCATAAACAAGACAGACGCAAATGGATTCATTGTTACATTGTTACGTGAATCCATCGTTACAATATAATCAATATATCCACGAATAAGCGCCCGGGCGGCTATTTGATTTTTGAGCATCAAATGGGGCGCTTATTCGATCTTCCTATATGCCAAAGAAATTCAAACAAGGACAAAAGCTTTGCCTGACGGCCATCAATTACGAGACCAAAACCTGCGTCTCAAAACTCCTTTTGACCAAAATTTCAAATAAGTGTCCTTTTCTTCAGGTAGATGTGGTCAGCGCTTATTTGAGGGTGGGCGGTATACTAATACCGCCCTACTAATTATATATTCTAATTATTTAATAGTTTTCTCAATAGGGTAGAGGTGCTTGATCAAGTTGAGTTACTTATTGGAGGAATTACAGAATACATAAATGTATGCAAATGGCTGCGTGTGAGACACAAGATGTGGTTGTTGCTGTAGTTAAACTTACTCTTCCAAATATTGTCTATCAAGCTCTGCATCTTCAGGATCAACTTCGCCAGGTGGAAGAGCTGCAAATTCCTCAAGAGCTATTCTCTTAAAAAAAGGCAAAAGCATGAATATAAGATCTGCATTTACAGGTAATCATTCTGATTTGTTTTGAATTCTAAATGTTAAGCTAGCAATAGGAATCAGTCAAGAAGCACACTAGGAATTAAAGCTCTTAAGCCTGGTTTCCATATAGTTGTTGAGGGTCATTGAGGGTCGCTCAAATGATTAAAATCAACTTTTGACAATGTCTCTGTGTGATTTTTAATCCTTTCAACGACCCTCAACGACCCTCAACTACTATATGGAAACTAGGCTCTAGGCTTCAGTAGCTGATCTGTTTCACTTCTTGCTTAAGAACACTACAATTGGTACTTCGGTATCAAATTATAGAGACATACCCCATCATGGTTTTTATCAAAGCTAGGCATCATTTCTGACGCCATTTTTCTGAGTGTAAACTTGTTGTGCTCTGGATGAATAAATGCAAGAAACTCTGAGGAATTGAGAATTTTATTCTGATCCAAATCGGCTTTGTACCAATGCTCAACTTCTTTCGCAAACTGTCCATTTTCATCATTCTTCACTGCAATTTGACAAAAATTGAATATAATTGTTATCATGCATGTTCAGTTGGGACCTCTGAGATTGGGGGTGGGGTGTCACGGGAGTAGTACAATGGGGTATAGTGGGAGTCTGACAGGGTGGTGAAGGTGCTGGGTTTCGCATCCTTGAAATGTGACCTCAGTGGGTTCACATGCACAAATGGTCAACACCATGGATTACAAGCCATCACTCAAACCAACTGTCTATCTTTCAGAGGTTCGTAAATGAATACCCAGGGTATTCATTCTGGATTATCAATCTGGGGGCACAAGCTGCAGCCCCATATCAGCTGTATCATTACCAGAACCCTCAGCCTGTGTTAACAAATAAATATTGCCTGCATTACTTTGATAAAAGATAGCCTATTTCATGATGGAAATACACAATTTGAGCAGCATCAGTTACTTTTCACTTCTCATTTTCATAATAAAATAACATTGTATCTTTGTGCAACACATGCAGGCGAAATATCTGGACTTACGAGAAACGTTGGCCTCTTGTAATTTCTTTGGATCCATTCCGACAAGCGTCGCCTTGTATTCGTACCAGTGTATAATATCATCTTGATCCAAATCAACCTTTTTGAAAACTTCATGACTATCAGCTTTTGCTTGGTTATAATGCTCCAATATCCGATCATGTATCCAGTCCTGTAACTCCTCCTTGTCTAAGAGATGATCCTTGTTTCTGTCGACTTTGTGGAAGATAGCAATCAGCTTTCTGTAACCATCAATGTTATCAAATTTGAGTTTCCCTTCATTAATAAGCGTGCCTAAAAATGCTTCGTGATGAAAGTCCTTGTTTATATCACCGTCGTGCTCCATATGGGCACCAGCAACATGATCTGGCGGGAGTAAATCTTTATTTTTAATGTCTTGCCGCGAAATATTAGCCACTTTTCCCATTGGAAATGCCAAACACAATTTAAGGAAAATAAAATATGCCGCAAAGTGGCCTAACGACGCCATTGCGGATCAAGAAACAACTTAGTGCGTGGCAGTAAATGGTTGATAATAACAATCAAAATCAGCTATCGAAGAAAATCATAATGAAATTTTCCTCTCACCTGATTGTGATTGTTGATATGAAGTTTTCTACCTTTCAAGGCAAGCGAAGCTAAAACAACAATGGCACAATGCCTTTCCTCCCATCCTTCATATCATAGCAACAACTTCACTTTGCTCAAGCATGTGGCTCGACTTCAGAACAAGATCAACATTTGTTATGATTTAAATTTTTATTACTTACGGACTATTCGCTTGAAAAAGTTCAGTAGCAAAGCCTTCTTATGTTGCTCAGCAAAATTCATTCAAATATATTTCCCAGTTACGTCATTCAGTGTTTGAAAGTGAGGCGCATTACTATAAGAGGGAGACTTGCCTTTTTGGTTTCAACAAACAGCTATTGAACTATTCTATTCTAGAAGCTATTCTCAACCTAAACAGCCAGACAAGTCTATTACTCATGCTTATTTGGAACACTGGTATAGCACGTTATAGATAAGTGAAGTAAATGAACAATCTTCCAGAGCAGCCTTGGGGCGGCCTTTTAAATTAAGTGTAACTAAAAGACATTCTGGTCTAGTCAAAAATCCCTGGTGCAAAGTTTAGCAAAAATTATCGCCAAAGGCAATGAAGTAAAAATGGAGAAACTAACGCAACTCGTATTTAATTTTAAGAGGGTCACTTCTCATTTATGAAATGAGCATGCATTAAACTGAGAGCCGAGGGCCAGGAGGACATAAAGCAAAACCACACTGGCCCCACACCACTAATAACTCCCAACCCCAAAATATTACACAGAAGGCCCGTGATCTCTAAGAAATACTGTAAAAAGAGGGTATCGTTAGTCATTAGTCAAGCAATGGAGAGTCCAGTAAGACCATTTAATTCTTGGATGCTTATGCTGACGATACAATGCTAAGAAAACCTGCGGACCTTTAAAAGGTATTATATAGCTTCAAAGTTAAGCTTACTAAGCTAATAAATTAAACTACAGCTATGCTAATCATAAGAAACAAACCGACAAATATTTTTACAGCTTAGGTCAAGTAATGCCTTAATTAAAGTCATTTTTGTCACATGATAGGCAGTTACGAACAACATATTCTTTAATTAAGAACTATTTCGAGACACGGGTTTGCAGCCAAGGTTTATCCAGGCTTTGTAAGTGCTTTTCTAGTTGCACAAACACTTCTGATTTGCCCTCTTCCACTCATATCAAACTAGCATTTCTATTCAGCATGAACTAATCAACAAAACCCAGGCTGAGCTAACAAGGCCTACCTTCTTGTATTTCAATATTCTATCTACTTGTTTAAATATTTGGATCATCCAGGCAATTTTTACTGAAAAATTAACCAATCAATGGCCAGCATCTCTCGTCACGTGAGGACAAATTCGTGCTTTCATTGGTTGCTTTACAGATGGAGCTCAATGATTGCTCCTTATGTCTCAGCTGAATAAACTTTCGAGTAAATTTAAGGATCTGTTATAAATGCTAGAAATTTGCACATAATCTATTGCTGAATACATTCTGCATACTAAAGGAATTGCAGACGCACAGTATTGTAGCACAGCATAATGGTTGTATCAGCTCTTTTATTTGCGTTTCTCTTGTCGCAGGCATTAGCCTTCAGACCAAGACCAGGTAAGATTTGTATGTTACATGTCGACCAACACCTCTATGTGGCTCTAGAGGAAATGTAATTCTATGCTAATTGAAAAAATACACATTTATGATGCTAACTCGTAAGATCAACTTCTACGCTAACTGGGTAGGATCAACTTCAATGCTAGCTAACGTATGCAACACCTAGCATATCAAACGGAACTAATGAAAGAACACTAAGTTACTCTAATCACAGTGTATCTAACTGTCATTGTTAACTGTAGATGACGTAACCTGTCATTCTCTTCTAGATGCGGACCGAAACCTCTTCCAGGGAGACATGCGCTTAACTCCAGTCCAACGAATGCTTGTCGAGTCGGGCCGTGACGTCAGTTTGGCGGGAAAATTCGAAAACATGTTTGGCAGCACGAAACACCAAAGTCTGCTGTGGTCGAACAAAATAGTTCCGTACAAAATTTCACCCGATCTCGGTAAGACCTAACATAAATCTATCCCGTAATGACCCCCGAATATTTATGTAGTGCAGTGGATAAAACTATCAAATCGTTGTTCCTTCCAGGGGGAATGCTCACTGCTTTGATATTTTGTCACAGCTACTGAATAAGCTTAACTTTTACCCCCTAAAAATGTATACAGAATCAAGGTAGTGCGGTAGAATTATTGTAGCATAAAACATATTGAAAAGGGGTGAATTATGAACACTATCAACGGGCAAGCTCACTAAGTAAATCTCTTATCCTTGCTCATGGAATTCTGCTTGCTGATGTCACAGATGGAAACCTTGCAAAAAAATTTGATCGAGGCACAGGGACGCAATGTAGTGACTTTCATCAATAATCGCACACTTTTTCTTTTTGTCCAGCCGCCATTCCACAAGCAAGATTTGCAATCTACCAAGGATTTCGCGAATGGGAAAGCTATGGTTGCATGAAATTTGTAGAGAGAACGACTGAAACTGACTATATTTACTTGTTCAATAATTGCTCAGGGTAGGTCACTATATAAACTCTATCACAGGCCACACCTCATAATCACGTGGTTATCTCGTAATTAAGAACACATTCAATTTTATCACAACCGCCGGTTATGCGCCTACGCAGAGGCTATACTTTCCAGTTGTGCATATGTATATCGTCCATGTTTTTCGTAGCTGCTGGTCTTACGTTGGTCGTCAAGGAGGCAAACAAGAGGTGTGCCTTGACTACGGATGCCACAGTAGAGCTACAGTTGCTCATGAACTCGGTAATGAATTACTTCTTGTACTAGTAGTGCAGAGATGCAAACGAATTCAAATTGAAACCAGTGCAGACCACCTGATCCTATCCCAACCGCGCCACAGTATATACAATTGGCTCTTGCATTACCAGTTATCTTCAACAACCTTTGGATTCTTTTCATTTTATTTTCTTCTTCATTACTCTCATTACCCTTCCTCTTCTCTCACATCTTCCTATTTTTTCTCCCTCCTGACTTTACTTAACCATTTGCATTCTTCAACCTCCCTTCCAGAATACAATCCAAAAAGAATCCCCGATTCCCCGATCTTCATTTTCTTTCAGAGTTCAACATAGCGAGGCCATACAGATGCCTTTATCCAGCCATACTTGGATAAGTAGCATATAACTGCATACTGATAATCAAGCTTTTTCTACTCTCTTACAGCACACGCAATGGGCTTTTGGCACGAACAGAGTAGGCCAGATCGTGACAAGTACATCAGAGTCGTATGGGAAAACATCGATCCAGGTAAGCGCATGCGTAATAACAATAACCATCAAAGTCAACCAAAATTGTGCATTCTACTCTAGCATCTGGTGAACTATTCCATGTTCTATATTTTACCACCACTAGTTACTAAAATACATGTGTTTCTTATAGACAATGCATACAGCTTTGACAAGCAGAAGAACTCTGACGTGAACAGTTTGAAAACACCCTACGACTACTACAGTATGATGCAATACGATGAAACCTCGTTCTCAATGAACGGTAACATCACCATGCAAGCAAAGAACCCTGGAGTCATCCAGCTTGGAAACGAGGTCGGATTCACAAAAATCGACTCTACACAAGCAATGTTGTTGTACAAATGCAATGGTGCGTACGCAAAGTTCTTTCTTACCCTGCTTCATACTTTTCGTACTCGGCGTAAAGATCCAAAATCCCATGGAATTACTTATGGGACAGCTTAATCGTATTTGAGGGTTGGAAAGTCAATTTGTACTGTCTTTAATCACGTAAAACAAATGCTGTAAGAATATTGGCTGGACTTCAAAGGTAGACAATAGATGATGACTTAAGAAGCTTGCTGGGCAATTCCAAAAATCTTCTGGTCCGACTAGTGTGCATAAACTTCATGTTTCTATATTTTTCAGGAAAAACCACAAAGACACCGTTTGTAGAACCGACTGTTGTACTAACTGGTAAGCCTGCACTATTTGAGTACTCCCCTTAGTTCAATAGATATACAAATGCTTTGGTACACTTGCAGTTTTTTTAAATTTTGAACATGTTCCCCATACCAACCCTCCCCGAAACAGTGTTATCTTTAGAACCAGTCTTAAAGAAAATCGAAAAAAATTTTATTACATGATGATCATGAGGTATGATTGAAAAATCAATATTTTTGGGGGGTGGTGGTTGAATAAAGCCCAGAAAAAGATGTTTGCGGGCCAATGGACCTTTTTTCGTACCTTCGTACCTGAACCTATAATAGTGGACAAAAGTGCCCCAAGAACTTTTGTCCAATATTGTAGGTGCAGTAAAATCCCAATGCAAAACGCCCTGAAAGTGACTCACTAACAGATGCAATTGAATCTCCATGCAACAAGCCATCAGTTAGGCCGAATACATGAATATGCCATGCCATAGTTAATTTCCCGTCCATTAAATATGTCTTTTGCTTTGATAACCCAAAGGGTATTAAAACATCGTTTCTTAAACCTCTTAATTCAACTCAACAGGTGCAGATGATTGCACGTTCGACAGTGACATGTGTCACTTTACGCAGGCGCAAGGCGACGATTTTGATTGGACGCTGAGAAAAGGCGCAACATACAGTTGGGGAACGGGACCAAGCGTTGACCACACCACAAGTCGATTAGGTAGGAACCCCCGTCAAGAATTTTAAACTCATTTAAACTTTCATTAGATATTACAAACTTCCAAGGGTGACAGTATCAAGCAAAAAAGCACGTACAGTCAACTCTGTCTAATTCGAACACCCTGGGGCAGCGTGAAAATGTTCGAATTATAGAGGTTTGTTTTATAAGAGTTGGTTCATTAGTGATCCTTGAAGGGACAGAGAACTTCGTTTGAATTATAAAAAATTCAAATTACACGAGTTCAAACTATGCAGATTTAACTGTATTATATCATCTTGGTATTACGCATAACACATTGGCAAGCTCTGTATAATATAGCACTGCTTGTATTGGCAATAAATCTGCATTACTTACCACTAGCGTTGATTGCATAATTTGTTTCAGGGGCATTCGCATACATTGAGGCATCGTCTCCGCGGGTAGAAGGCGACGAGGCAAGGCTGGTCAGCAAATTACTACAAGGCAAGAAATGCATGACTATTCACTATCACATGTATGCAAACGAACAGGACAGTATGGGAGCGTTGAACATATATGTGAAGGACGGAACGACGGGTCTAGAGATGAAGATATTCTCAAAGTCTGGCAGTCAAGGAAGTGGATGGATCAAAAAGTCTCTTGACTTATCCGGGTCAGATGCTTCAGCTAAATATACGGTACGGAGTCAACTGCTATAGTCTGCTATTGGTACAGAGGATAAAATACAGGGAGAAAATAGCAACAGGGCTTAATGAGGAATTGAAGTCAGCCTTAAATCATAGTCGAGATGAAGACTATGACGTAATACAAAAAAATCTGTTGACATGTGCATTATTCTTGTTTCATGCAACTGAATGATGAATCTTAAACATGATTGACTAGAAATTGCTATATTTAAATAAGTCTTTTATGTACTAACTATTAAAAATATGGATAAAGTAACAATACGCGTGTTCAATTTAAGTTAGTAGCTAAGTTAGTTCATGATCGCTCTTTCGGTTCCACATCTCATCTCGACTATGATTTAAGGCTATCAGAAAATAAACTGTCAGATGGTCTGATAAAGCTTTTCCCGTCAAGTAGACAAACTAAAAATGACTTTTTGTTAATTGCAGGTAATTTTCGAAGGCATAAGAGGAAAGACGTATCAAGGAGACATTGCATTGGATGACATCAGTTTTGTAGATGGCTCTTGTGGTCCGCAAAGTACCATAGCACCAGCAACAGGTATAACCAATTGAAATACGATTGTCTGCGTTCATTCTATGTTATTGTAGCTCTGCATTTATCGTTGTTTGTTTCTTGTAGTTCCGTGTGCCGATACGACGGATAGAGAGGGCCAGTACTGCTCAGAGTGGAAACAAGCTGGATTCTGTGAGTCATACAGGATCGACATGAAACACATTTGCAGAAAGACGTGTCAATTCTGTAAGTTGTTCTGGCTCAACGCGTCTTAATGCATGCGATTTTTATGCAACGAACAGTAAAAAAAATCCAATTGTATCAAACCCATTTGAAACGAATTTCCCCAGATGTACTTTTGCAACATCTTGAACTGTTTTAACCATTGAAGTAAATAAACACTGGATTGTTACTTTTCTTGGCCTCGGCCTAAATTTTGCACGCTTGTGCTTACCTGCGCAACTAAGGTACAGAGTAACTTGCAAATACTGCGAATCATAGGTGAATGCGTGCGATAAATGCAATTGCTTTGTCATAAGCACCAAATTCCGTTGAATGTACAAAGGCCGACGAAAGCTACTTGGTGGTTCAGCAATAATTTTATCATTTTAGTGTATATGCAAAGTAGCTACAAAACTCATGGAAACAAGGATAGATCCTTGTTTCCATGAGTTTTAAATTCAGGGATCATTATATAAAATAATTCCTCTGTAGATTAAATTTGCATTGTCTCTAGCGGTATTAAGACACTTTTCTCTTTATTTAGGTTGAAGGGATTAGCAAGGAGGAGAAGAGAAGGTTTAAAAGAAACTCTTTAAACAGCATTATAAAACAACTCTAATATAATAAATGATTGCGTTAACATAACCAGCTATCAACTAACCTTTTTGATTTTTCTTGATATCATTCACAATGAAAAAATTGAGAAAATATTGTGCATTATGCTTTCTTTCTTGATTGTTTCTGCAAGCCTCGCAGCTTTATCGCTTTGTTAAACTGAGAAAAGAACAGAAAAAAGTCTGCTAAAACCTATTATCTTAGGAAAAGTATTCAAAATAAGTCCAATAATAAGCTGAAGTTAGATATTTATTGATAATTGACACGATCATAGTAACAAATCAAAGTCAAGTCCTGCATACTTAAAAAAAAATGCAGCAATAAATATAAGATAAATGGTGTGCTCTCCATCTACAAAAACCTCGACATCTTTGTAAACTAATGTACTATACTATTACATTAGTAATATGGCCTAAATAAGTGTAAATCTAGCGTAAAACAGACACTAAGCAAGATACCGTATTTCCTTGATTAAACGCCCCCTCGAATAATGCCCCCCTCCATTAGGCGCCCCCTTAAAGGGCGTTTAATCGAGGAAATACTGTAGGTAACTAAACAGGCCATAATGTCGTGAAGACAATGCAAGCATAACATATACCATGTACATGCAAAATGAACCACTCTACTCAGTAAATAATTTTCAGATGTGCTTGGATCTTGAGATGCCAAGACGCACATTATCGTGCATCATCGTGTCGCGCATTATCGTGCCACGCATCGAATCCCAGTGCTTGTCTCGTTTTTTTCTCGCCCAAGCTATTATTAGGTATTATTGTAGCTAGCTATTAATGCAAAAGTTAAAGACAAGATTCTCGTGCAATGGGTTTACAGGTCGTCTGTTGTACAAAATTATGCTTATTCAGTTAAAAATCATGCCAAATTTATTATGGAATTTGATAAACCAAGCATTCGAGACAATTTACTTGAAATTTGCATTTATAACTAGTTGCAACACATGAAACATAGAACATAGAATGCTGAAACATTATTAGAATGGTCGTTTGTTTGTACGACCGAATCAAAATGAAGCTTCTGGTTATACTATTCATTATTAAATTGGTTGCCCAAATCGATATTCTTAAAACATTATTCTGCTTTAAAATAGAAACTATTGCCATATATACATTTGACATTCCATGCTTTATTTAATGCCTTTGCAGCAATTTATAAACAAAGCCCAAGCTTCTTAGGACATGCTAATTAGAGACTCCTTGATTATCTGCTTGATATTTACTTAGCTGCAATGTAGATTGAAAATATACTTGATAAAGTTGCTTTAAGCTGCTCAATTAGTCAATTAAAGTGGTAGGAATACCACAGCCCTTGCAAGCTGCGTAATATTCATAGCTTGCACAACTGCCTTCTATGGAGCAAAAATTTATACACCTGTCCTAAGTAAGATGATTCCGGAGAAACTAAGTATATATTGTGCAAGGAAACTTGACTGGCACTTGAGACAAAGTTTGCTTATGCACTGCTTAAATAGGGCATCGTAGCAGCCATCCTGCACCAAACTCAACTTTCATTTGATTACTACAGAGCTTGATTCAGTCGCTGGTTTGTTGGCAAGATGATTCAGAGGATTGGTCTTTTAGTTTTCATGCTTATTGCTTATTGCTATGGATTCCCAGAGGAAGGTTTGTGAGACGTTTTCATTTCTTAATTAACATGATATGTATGTTATAACAAGCTTTGAAATTTGGCTTTAGACTGAGACGAAGAACGCACTAAAATGTAGGGGAGAATAAAATAAAATGGGCATGACACGTGACACTTCTTTAATCTGTAACATCGCTAAAATTCAAGTTTTGTTTTTCTGTGGGACACCCACCGGATGCATGAGCGCTGCAAATCTAAAGAGGGACAATTTCTTATCAATAAAAGAGACATCGTGTTTGGTAGTAAAGTGGGGGGAGGGGACACGTGTCCCTGATTTCTACACCACTGGCTCTAAATTCAGAAATCTAGCCACCTGTCGTAATTATAGGATGTAGCTGTGACATGAGTTGGCCAAACTATTTTGCTTGTTTTTGTCTTTTCAGAGAACACCTATGATCCAGATTTATTTGAAGGTGACATGCGCCTTTCGCCAATTCAGAGGCTTCTTGCTGAAACAGGGGGTGATGTCAGTCAGGCCGGCACAGATGGCCTAACGTTTGGCAGTGCCAAAGACATCAACAAACTATGGCTACCAGAAAGACGCGTACCCTATACCATTACAAAGGAACTAGGTAAACAAATCATCATTTTTAGAGTGTCGTCATGAAATCGATAATAATATCTCGACTAACATGTAAGCAGAGAAACAGGCTACTAATTGCTAAAATAATGCCAATACTAGGGGTGTTTAGCTACACAAAGGTGAGAAAGTTAGAAGTTTGTATATTATCTTTGATCTAGGAAACACGAATTCAGGGCCAATAGGTCCCTTTTTATCATTGCCCCCCTCCCACCCCACTAAAAACTTGTTAAAAATGGTTCTGCTCTTCTCTCAACCTGTGCTTCTCTTTAGATAGTTCGAGTCTCTGCGTTTACATATAGCTTTACCTTAGGTTCAAGCCTCAACTTCTCAAAGCCTCGTTGACTCGAACCAATTCCTTATTGCTGTGGATATTCATCGTGTTGTGGTATACAGAGGCATACAGATCACACAGTGGATAAAATTTGTATTTAATGTTTTGTTCTAGCTGCAAATGCGAAGGCAACTTTTGAAATTATGCGCGCCATGAAAGAATGGGAAAGTCACACTTGCTTGACATTCGTTGAACGAACAGTTGAGCGAAATTACATCGAGTTCTTTAACAATTGCTCAGGGTAATTACAAACTACACACTTATACACTCCTTTACATTTTCATCACTCAAAAATACTAGCACAGGAATGCGTGACAAGGCATACCGTAAATCCTCGAATAAGCCCCCGGGGGGCTTATTTGCAAGAACGAAATTTTAGCCTGATTATTGTTCAATGTTAAGCAAAATAAAAGCTATACGATGCAGCCAATCAACACAGTTATTGGTTTAAACTTGCTGTTATTTGCAATACATTCACTAAACAACTTCAATGTCTGGAAACTTGGGCTGAATATCCTTGCAAATGATTATCAGGATGGGGGCTTATTCGATGGGAGGGCTTATTCGGAGGTGGGGGCTTATTCGAGGATTTACGGTATTGACGGTGTGTATAGCGTTTTGAAATTATTGTTCTCGCTTTTAGCTGCTGGTCTTACGTTGGACGAGTAGGAGGAAAACAAAACATTTGCCTGTCAAGTGGATGTTGGGGCATAGGAACGATTGCACACGAAATTGGTGAGAAAATCGTACACAACCCCCTGCAAAATGGTCCGTTTTAATGTATTTTTTGCAAGTCTGATAACACAAGATGGGTGTTTATTCCTGCAGCTCACGCAATGGGATTCTGGCACGAACAGTCACGACCCGACAGAGACCAACACATTACAGTCGTATGGGACAACATTCCAGATGGTAAGTTTACCAAGAACATTGTTACATGGTCATACTTGTACTATTCATACAACTATGGGCTCTGCAAAACCTTGCTTACGACTTCAACTTTACCCAAGTAACATTTATACAATTTTTCAGACAAGAAACACAATTTCAGAAAGTACGACAACACCATAGTAGACAGCTTGGGTACAAAATACGATTATATTTCCGTGATGCAGTACTCGAAGACCGCATTTGGTAATGGAAAAGTAACAATGGACCCTAAACAAGACGTGATTCAATTGGGACAAAGAGTTGGGTTCTCAGCAATCGACTCGGTGCAAGCAAACATGCTTTACCAATGCAATGGTTAGTGTTATGGTTGATTTATGGAAGGCTACGAACGGGTAGGGGCCAAGAAGGGCAAAATTATGGAAAAACTCAAAGCGTAGAAGTTCTTAACTAGAGAAATATAAATTACTTCATTTTATTCCTATTTCATTAAAACCAAGAAAGTATTTCACTGCCAAAAATTAAAGGAGAGCCCTTTAGTTCAAAATTCTAGGCCCTGAAAGTCCCGGGTCACGCAAGCTCCAAATCGTTCAATTCCACCAAACCAGTATCATGGCCATCCATAATAAGCTAAATTTTAGAATGCTTAATTGTATGGAAGCTTATCAATAACATTGTATGCTTTTATTTTTTATATTTCTTCTAAATTTCTTGTCCATCGCACATTTTAATGAGTAGTTTGGCGAAATTGTTCCGGCTATTTTGTGTCGTCAGTTAAAATATTTTCCAGCATTCCTCTCAAATGTATTGCATTTTGAATTTAATTTTTTCTTTTTCCAGGAGCAACGACACGCCCTTTTACCATGCCCCCAAAGAATGTCCTTACAGGTTCTCTTTTAAACTTCATCTCAATTGCTCTTCAGTTATGGTTTCTATCTTGCATTCTCAGCTTCAACCATGAAAGCTTCTTTCTATTGTTTGTTAAGTCATGTAAAAAAGGCTTTCTAGCTTGCTTATAGCCACATTAACCAGTCAAAGATCATTCAGTAATCTGAAAATTTAACACTTGCAGTACCGTAAATGACGAAATTAGCGCCCCCTTGATAAAGGCAACTTTTGTAATAAGCGCCCCTGCTTGAATAAGCGCCCCCTAAACAAACGGGGCGCTTATTTGAATATAGAAAAACAACGATTTTTATTGTCAAAATGTATTTCAATATACTTACAAGAAATTATTTTAATCGGTCGTTTAATGATCTTGGCCTCCTCCTCGTTTAATGAGCGAAAAAGATGTTGATCCGTTTGAAATTGGGAAAAGCGATGTTGCAATAACAGGATCTGAATTTCTAATGGTTGATTCAGACCATGAGGAGGATGAAGAAATCGAAATCTTATAAGACATTTCATTTTTTAATTCTTTTGTATTACGCCTGTTATAATATTTATCAAAAATAAACTGAAAGACAACTGGAAATAAATTTTCTCCCTTACATTGTTTGAGCAAAAATTAATAAGCGCCCCTGCTGAATTAACCGCCCCCGCTGAAATAGCGCCCCCTCTAAAAGTTTATTTTTTAAATAAGCGCCCCGGGCGCTAATTTCGTCATTTACGGTATTCAAAATAAATTTCAAACCTTGGTTGCTGCTTATACCTGTGGATGACAAAACATCCTGTTTGTGTTTCCAGTTTCCAAGGATAATCAAGCAAGTGATTTTTTTCCTAATTTCCAGGGCCAAATGACTGTGATTTTGACAAAAACTTTTGCCACTTCGTGCAAGACAAAACCGACGACTTTGACTTCAGTCTGCGCATTGGAAGCACTCCTAGTTGGGGAACTGGACCCGACGTTGATCACACAACAGGAAGAATGGGTACGATATTATTATTAGTCCAATAACGTGGCTTCAATCCAATTTCAAGTCGCCTCTGCCAGTATTTCTGGCCTATGGTTGACCTTTAACAACAAAAACTCGTCAACATTACAAAATTTCTTATTTCCATATGTGTTAGACTACTCAAAATTAACCTATGAACGTTAAATTATTATTCCCGTTCTCTAAACAGGTGCATATGCTTTCATCGAGGCATCCTCTCCACGAAGCAAAGGCAATAAAGCTCGCTTGATAAGTAAGCAATTCCCCGCTTCAGCAAAAGGAATGTGCATGCGATTCTACTATCACATGATGTCATCTAGTGTCTCAAGCATGGGCACTTTGAATGTCTACATGGGAAGCTCAATCCTTTTCACCAAGACCTATTCCCAAGGTAGCCAATGGAAACAAGCTGACATTGACTTGAAGTCAGACAAACCATTCCAAGTAAGTTCCTCCTACCTTTCCTCCTACGCTTTCAAGTAAATATGTTAAACTGTTTTCTGGCAGCATTGGCGATGCTCTACCAGTTCCAATTTGCTTCTACTGTTATTATTCATTTTATTAACTACAGAAGTGTCTTATTTCCTCTGCGAAGGAGAATTAACAATACTTTAAGCGAGCATTTTACAGATTCTCCTTCGCAGAGGTGAGACAATGTCAAGTTGTTCTATGAAACAGTTAGGCTGGAACTTTCCGAAAGTGCATAGAATAACAAACAACATTGTTATCTTGATTTCATCTCAGCTAATGAATTATATCATAATAATTGCCATTAGGTAACGTTCGAAGCAGTTCGTGGCTCTGGCTACCAAGGTGACATTTCAATTGATGACGTAACTTTTATGGATGGTGCATGCGCAAGTCAACCACCCCCAGCACCAGTTCCCCAGCCTCCTCCAGGTAATGAAGCCTCGCATACATATTATAGTACAAGTTTCTTAATGATCATGAATAAATTTATTCCATAGCAAACACATTTTACCTCAAACTTCCATTTACTTCAAGTCATCCTTCGATGGACAAAGTTTTTCAAGATAGGCAAATAATTTTTCATAAAGGGACAGCAAACAATTAGTTTTAGTTAAAATTAACATCTTACCTATTTTCTAAGCAATGCATCACATTTTCGGATCATAATACGCTCATGTTTTTTTATAGTTGTCCCATGTGTAGACAGTAGTGGAAGAGAAGGAAAGTACTGTGCCAAATGGAAGAGTTCTGGTCTTTGCAACAATGCCAAAAGGGACATGCGCTCTTTTTGCCCCAAAACCTGTTCACTCTGTAAGTATTAACTTCAGTAGTAACATCTGAAACCTTATTTAGCTGCATGGTTCATGCACCTATAACTATTTAACTACTGCTTCTTGCATTTCTACACCCCCAGTTAAACATTCCTGTATTTATAAACTTCTAGCGAAGCCTTTTTGGACCTCCACATCTCCAACTACTTATTTCTACACTTCTAGTCTTTAGCATCCCATTCCTGCACTGCCCGGTCTCTGGCTACAGTTTTCTGTGCCTCTAAACTTCAAATGCCTTTTGATCTAATCCCACATTTCCAGCTACTTACACGATCGCCTGTGCCTCTTTTGCTGCATTGTTTTTCAATCAATACTATTACTAGACATTATTAGTTCTCTTTGATAATTTTAGGTTGAACTACAAATGGATGAGAAATCAAGTTGAAGTCTACAAATTTTAAAGATGTAAAGCTTTATACCATTGAGAAACATTTGTAAAATTCATTAAAAAATAACTTTGCATAAATTTGCTCAAGATGTGTCTATGTTTTTCTCCATTCTTCTGATACGGTTACTGATGGGGGTAAATTTCCTAACCGAAACAAAAACTGAGACATTGAACACTTACGTCAAAGAAGTTCTATTTTCGAATATCGAATTCTTGTATGCGTAATAAATTCGAGAATCATTTGCTTCTCTGTAAAACCTCTGCAAGAATAAAGCTTCGTTGTCTCTTAAGATCGCATTTCTTTGTTTTTCCTTCAATAACTTGATGCACTCTCTATCCTTGCAAAAGAGTTTCTAATAGAGTTCGCACACGTCAGGGTTTACAGAGGTCTTGAGCTAACTGCAGCAACAACAGATTTTCCTTTTGAATCACATTTGCGAAAATCTATAGTAAAATGTCGACTAAGCTCCTAGTTCTCGGACTACAAGCCACAAATTTAAAAATGCTCAATTTTTTTCGATATTCCTGTTCATCACATGTTAAAGCACTGAATGAAATTAACAGGTCTCTCTGGCATAAAAACCTCCAACGCAAACTCTGAATCTAGCAACCTAAACATTACCAAATGCAAACGTTTGCAGTCAAATGACGACAAAGCCTTTAGTTCTCGGACGGCAGGCCACAAAGTGTGAAAATGTTGACATTTTTTTCGATTTTCCTGGTCATTATAGGTTACTGCACAGAATTAAGATTAAAAGGTCTCTCTAGCATAAATACTTGGAACCCCAACCCTGAATACAGCGACCTAAACATAATAATGCAAAAATCTATACTCAAATGTAACAAAGCTTTTAGTTCTCTGAACTTTAGCAGGGAGCGCCTTTATAGAGAACTCGGCTAGGAGGACTTGTATCACAGAAGATGGTATAGACGACTGTGTCATTTTTATAATTTGATAAAATTATAAAAATCCTCCGTTTCCCTTATTATTTGTTTTCTGAAATCCCCCCTGAGCGCACTGTGAGTTGCAATCTTTCTTCGCAATGTGAGAAATTATGACCAAAATGTTGGAATATTTTCAAAATGCACCTTTTGAGTGGAATTTGCTGGACAACGAAACAAGAAACTCAATGTCGATTTCTGAATTTAAGTGTAGGCTATTGGCAATGATAAGACCCAATAAGAATTCAATTTATGGTATAAATGATATTGTCGATGTTAGACACTTGACGAAATTGCGACTATCATTTAGTGGTCTAAATGAACACAGATTCAGACATAACTTCAATTGTCAAGATCCTGTCTGTCTGTGTGGTATTGCTAATGAAGATAGTGAACATTTTCTCCTACACTGCCCTATCTTTGAAGAAGCACGAAGAGGTCTCCTTGGTAGCTTGTCGGATTCACGCATTTTTTTATAAGCAACTGCTTTATAAGCAAGGCAGCACTCGGCAAGGCAAAAAAATAAGCAATTTTAGTACTGGATTGAAGACTGCTAAGCAATTTGAAAAATTGTATTTTCAGTACTTAACAGGAAATGTGAACTGACACCATCTTATTAACAGGAATAACCTTTTTCTAATCTATTTTCAAAAAACACGAACAAAAAGTTAAGCAATTGCTAAGCAATTTTGAGTACTCAAATTTGTCTTCTAGCTAAGCAATTTTTAGTACTGAGCCCGAGTTGAAATGGCTTATAAAAAAAAATGCGTGTATTCCTGGGTTAGATATAGCAGGATTGGACACAAAATCCATATGTGATTTAATTCTATTTGGTAATCCAAGGTCTGACCTTAATTGCAAACAGAATGATAATGGAGGCAACCATTAACTATATAAAGTCAACAAAGAGACTGGACTGAGACGCGTCTTTGCGCTGCTGGGGCTGGGTCTTCTACTCGTGGTGTATTTGCTTGGGGTTCCCTCTAATTTTTGAGGGTACCCAGAGCGGATTCGCCTTAGGGTTGGTTTCGGTCTCGATAGTTTGGAGGCGTGTCTCAGAAGTAAAGAGAACAACACCCCCTTCCCTTTTCCCATTTATATACTGTAGTTGTTTTTTTTTTATGTAGCTAGTTTCGATCTCGCAATTGATATTAGGTGCTTGTTTTGCTGAAATTTATGTGTATGTACCTTACAGTGTGGTTGCGTGATGGTGCCTTGCACCTGCTTCCTCCAAAATTTTAAATTCTCTCACTCACACATATCATTGCCAGACATCAAATGCGAGAGAGACATGAACGTTTATTTGCAGCATATTCACTTATATAATACCCTGAATTGCAAGTGCCTGTCAAGATGGGAACTTCGATGACCCAGTGTCCATTCCCGTCATAGAGTAGTTGTATTTTTGTGTGTGTGTGTTAGTTAAGTTTTCTTTTTAATTGATATAAAAAAAATTCTCTGACTGCAGGCCATAAATTTGTAAAATATTCAACTTTTTTCGATATTCCCGGTCATTATAGGTTGCTAAACAGAATAGAGATTAGAAGGTCTCTCTAGCATAAATACTTGGAACCCCAACCCTGAATCTAGTGACGTAAACATCACCTAATGCAAAACCCTACACTCAAATATCAAGAAAGCACATACATATTTTTACATTTTTACAATTTTACGGTTCTGTCAAAAAATGTCCAAAAATGAGAAACTCCAAGAACTAAGCCTTGAGGTATGATTTGTATATTATGTATGGGCTTAAACCCTGGCTATATCATAAAACAATATTATGCTGGCATGTAATAATGTAGCTTAATTCTTCTCTCCTATCAATCATTGACTTTCAGACCATATCTATTCCAGACATAAATTTCACCAATATTCCTACACTTAGCATTCCACGCTTTACTTGCGCTTGTGAAGCAGATTAGAAGGCTGAAGTTTCAAGAACATGTCAACAATAGTTTCCTTGACAATTCGCTTGATATTTACTCAGTTGGAATGTTTAGTGAAGATATTCTTGATTAGCTACTTTCGATGGGAGTCAATTAGTAACCTAAGATGCCAGGAATATCAATGTTTTTGATACAGTAGTTTCTTTATAGCTTGCACAACTGCCATCTATGCAACAAATGTCGCAGTAAAGCTTGTGCACCTGTCCCAAATGAGATTGTTTTGGAATAGCTGAGAATACACCGTACAAGAGTACTTGACTGGAAATCGAGACAATGTTTGCTTACGCACTGCTTAAATAAGGCGTCGCTGCTAGCATCCTGCATCAAACTCAACTTTCATTTGATTACTACAGAGCTTGATTCAGTCGCTGGTTTGTTGGCAAGATGATTCCAAAGATTGGCCTTCTGGTTTTCATGCTTATTGCCCATTGCTATGGATTCCCAGAGGAAGGTTTGTGAAGCATTATCCTGTCTTTTAATTTCATATTTCATGTAAAGTATAATGGGTTTTCAATCTTGATAGTAACGTAGATATCTAGCCATCAGTTTCAATAGAAAGATTAATCTGAACTTCAGAGGAATCAAATGCTCAGATAATCCCAAGAAGGTCGAATTAATTGCCATCAGTTCATAAATTTATTGGACTCTAGGTGTCCACAATTTTTTCATGGAGGTATTGCCTCACGGACCTAATTTCCTTCGCCAAAGCTCGTGAAATAATTATCTTTAAATGTGCAAATACATAACTACGAATGAGAAGTAGAGACCTTGATAATGACAAAGATCTAACTCATTAGCTTCAAGCTAGACTTTTTCATTGCTCAATCTTTCTTAACGGTTTCGTTTTTTAGGAGACGGACAAGATCCAAATTTATTCGAAGGTGACATGCGCCTCTCTCCCATTCAGAGGCTTCTGGCTGAGACAGGAGATGATGTTGCCAAGGCAAACGTGGACGGAATTACATTTGGAAGCACTAAAAATATCAATGACTTGTGGCTGCCAGAAAGACGCGTACCATTTACTATTACGAAAGAACTAGGTAAATAATTCGTTATTTTAGACAACATAGACTTGAAATCGGAAGCGATATCTAAGCAGAGAAACCGAAGCGAAAGGAATGACAAGGAACAAAGTGCAATCGAGACAAAATACTCGAAACCTTTCATAAATTATTTTTCCACTTTGTTTTTAGATATTTCATGTTTACCTAGATTGTTATTCTTTACATACATTCACTTTAGAGCCAAACCTTAATTACTCAAAGTTTCGTTGACTCAAGCAAATTCCTTATTTTTCTGGGTGTTCAAAATTCCAAGGATCAATTATCTAATTAGATATCTCATTCGATATTTTCATCTCAGCTGTTCATTAAAAAGCATAACTTTCATATCTAATTAGATGTGTCTTCTTCCAGCTGCAAATCCTGAGGCAACTCTTGGCATAATGCGTGCTATCAAAGAATGGGAAAGTCACACTTGCTTGAAATTCGTTGAAAGGACAACCGAATCGAGCTACATCGAGTTCTTCAACAGATGCTCAGGGTAATCACAAGTTGCCATTATTTCATTTTTACAACATTATTATTATATCATTTTACGTGAAATTATCTTGCACCTCGACCATTGTGATATCTTATCTTAGGATTGCGTATCAAAGCATTGATAGCTTTTCTGGCAATGTCAAACTATTTTTTTCGGCTTTAGCTGTTGGTCTTTCGTTGGAAGAACAGGAGGAAAACAAAACATTTGCCTATCACGGGGATGTTTGCGCATAGGAACGATTGTGCATGAAATTGGTGAGAAAATAGATTTACACAACCCCCTGAAAAATAAGCTATGTTCATTGCCTTTGAATATTATTATCACAAAAACGGGTGCTTCTTTTTACAGCTCACGCAATGGGATTCTGGCACGAACAGTCACGACCCGACAGAGACCAATACCTTACAGTCGTCTGGGACAACATTCCAGATGGTAGGTTTAGATGGAAATTTTTCGTGAAATTATAGAAAGTATACAATTCTCGTGGTTTTGCAGCCCTTTCCTTAACAATTTAATCTGGTTCAAGTAAAGTTTAATAACAAGGTTCAACTAAAGTTACTGCTCTATTCATTTCAGGAGTCAAACATAATTTCAGGAAATACAGTAACTCTAAAATAGACAGCTTGGGTACACCATACGACTACCTATCTGTAATGCAATACGGAAAAACTGCATTTGGTAATGGAAAAGTCACACTGGAACCAAAACAAGACGTGATCCAATTGGGACAGAGACTTGGCTTCACAGAAATCGACGCAATGCAAGCAAATTTGCTTTACAGATGCAACGGTCAGTGTCAAGAGTGATGCGCGGAAAAATACGGGGAGGGGAGGTCTGGGGCGGGGATACTCAAAACTGAAGCAGCTTTGGCAGCCATTTTGTACAAACTTTTCTTTGCGACCAAGAAAGCAAAATTAATTTTGCGCTATCGGAGCTTCTTCAAACCAAATGTGTATTTAACTGCGCAAAAATGCAAGGAGGCAAATGTTAATGAAAACATCTAGGCCTTCGTTTCGAAAAACTAATATTACCAAAGTCTAGGCCATTTGAGGCACGGCCTTGCTTTTCCTTTTCAAAATCGTCTGATATATCACAAGAAAAGACTGTTAAAATCAACTTATTGTCAAAACCCCATATTTTAATGTAACCTTACCTTTGAAATTTCGCTTGAACTCCTTTTCTATTGTTTACAATTTGGCTGAATCTTTCCAAAATGTGTAGATAACTGCAGGAATTCTTGGGCAGGAATAAATTTCACAACATATCAGGAATAAAGTTATCAATATATCCAGATAACTGACAGCACTCCTCTCAATTTTAATATTAATATTTTGAATTTCATCTTTTTCCTCAGGAACAACAACGCGTCCATCTGACTTGCCACCAAAGAATGTTTTAACAGGTTGATTTTAGAATTTACTGAAAGTTTCTTTGTTTTGACTTTCATATTTTATTCCTCGCTTCGCTTGCATAAACATTTATCTGTTTTTCATAGTGAAATGTTCTTCTATTGTTCTTTCTACTTTCTAAGTCTCTTGAGAGTATTCGCACACTTATATATCTCTGATTCACAGTCAACCATCACAAAATCATTTTGGTTTCAAGAATAAGCAAGCAAGCAAAATTATTTTTTTATTCACAGGGCCAAACGACTGCGATTTTGACAAAAACTTTTGCCACTTCGTTCAAGACAAAACCGATGACATAGATTTTCAACTCAACATTGGTAGTACACCCAGTTCAAACACTGGACCCGATGCTGATCATACCACAGGGAGAATAGGTATGACTTGAAGTTTATTATTATTGCACGAAGAATGCATTCTCAAACTAGAAAAACCATTTCAATTTTCTCCGTATTTCTTATTGGCTAGCATACTAGATTATCCTCAAAGTTTGATCTTGGCACCATAAAAAATTTCATTTTCGCTTCCCCAATAGGAGGTTACGCCTACATCGAGGCCTCGTACATACCCTCAAAGCAAGTAGCCCGCTTGATAAGCAAACCATTCCCCGCCTCATCAATGTGCATGCGATTCTACTATCACATGAAAGCGACAGGTAGACCAATGACCATGGGTACGTTCAATGTTTACATGGGTGGACAGCTCGTCTTCAATAAAAGATATGGCCAAGGTGATCAATGGAATCTGGCGGACGTTGACTTGAAGTCAGACGTACCATTCAATGTAAGTTCCTCCTACCTTTCCGAATATACTCCTCCTACTTTTCCAAGTGAGCATATTCTTCAAAAGTCTTCACTTCGTCCACTTGGGATTCTTAATTTACAAAATACCGAGCTATAAATTAAAAACTGCCAAGTTTCATTTCCTTTGAGTAAAGGAAAATTACAAATACTTTGATGAAGTTGTTGAGTCTCCTCCGCAGAGGTGAGACAATATCAAACTCTTCCAAGCCCAGAAGACCAAATTCGCTGATCTGTATGTGGTATAGGAGCCCCAAAACAATACATTTACTAAGGGCCCCAGACTGCTCCGTGACACCAATGGGAGAAACCCCCGTGTTGCCTCTGCGTAGGAGAATCGATGAAAATTCTCCCGACTTTTCTTTCACTTCAATTTTTTCACTTAACAACAACTTCTATGCAGGTGACATTCGAAGCTATCACTGGCTCTGGTTACCGAGGTGACATTTCAATCGATGACGTGGAGTTTATGAATGGAGCATGCGCAAACCATCCAAGCCCAGCACCACCCACAAAGCCCCCTCCAGGTAAACGAATAAAATTTCAAATGCACAATGAAGTAAACAATTCATTTTGATCTAAAATTATGTTCCCTCTATCACAAAAATCTATTAGTTTTCAGCTTATTAAAAGACCGATTCGAACCCAGAGTTCTAGACTCGAATATATATTGGGTAATGTTATGCACTGTTCTTTTGCAGTTGTCCCATGCGTAGATAGCAGTGGCAGAGATGGCAAGTATTGTGCACAGTGGAAAACTGCTGGTCTTTGCAACACTGCCGAGAGAGATATGCGCGCTTTCTGCCCCAAAACGTGTTCACTCTGTAAGTAGTAATAACAATTGTAACACATGGCAATCTATCTACCAACTACCTACCCTGCCTTCACTTCTAATTTTATAGCTACCCCATCTTGTATTGCTAAATTTCTAGCTACCTCCTCCGGTATTTCTAAATCTCTAGCTACCTCTTCTTGTATTTCTAAATTTCTAGCTACCCCATCTTGTATTTATAAATCTCCAGGTATCCTTTCTTGCATTCCGAAATGTCTGGCTAAACCCCCCCCCTCCTGCTCTATATCTTCAGCTTACACACACACATCTTGTACTACATTGTAACATGTTTATGTCTATATTACTTGCCTTACAAGTAATATAAACATACCTGCTTTTAAAATTATTGCAATTATTTCAGGTTGAAAAAGAAATCAAAGAAGAATCATTCAAGATCATTTAAAAGCCTTAGAAACTTTAGAAGCCCAGGATATTATGCGCTTGGGAAGATTGTTAGACTAATGAAAGAATCAATTCGAAAAAAAGATTTCTGCTGAGAATATTATTGTTTATTTTCATCTCACATCTAAAGCACACAAGCTTGTAAAAATCCTTTACATGCTGCCCCCTGAAATAGGTGCTAGCTTCCATAGTTTCTTAGTCACTTTGATGCAGTATACGGGGGTAATATCCTAGCAAAAGTCACCGCGCATTGCTAATAGTCAGACGATGACATATGAAATTATGCCAGTTACCTCAAAGAAGTTCTATTTTCGAATATCGAATTCTCGTATGCGTAATAAATTCGAGAGTCATTCGCTTCTCTGTAAAACCTCTGCAAGAATAAAGCTTCGTTGTCTCTTAAGATCGCATTTCTTTGCTTTTCTTTCAATAATTTGATGTACTCTCTGTCTTTGCGCATGAGTTTCTGACAGAGTTCGCGCACGTCAGGGTTTACCGAGTCCTTCAACGTAACGGGGATCTCAAAATATTTCGTCCTGGTGTTGTCTTGGAAACACGCTTGAGTTACCTGTGTTAATACAGCTCGAAAGTTGTCGAGGTCATCCCGAAATTCCGTCCCTTGTCGTTCTATTCTGTCCCATAAACTCTTGTTGAAATGCTGATACAAACGAACATCAGCTCTGTTCCAACTTGTTATGATTTCCTGAGAAGAGAGCGAAGGTTTTTTCAGTCATATGTGGCTAGTTAAACATGTTCCTCGCTGTCCCATGTTTTCACAAAGAGTCCCTTCATAAAATAAAAAATGTTACTGGAAAAATAGGTCTCTTGTCAGAAAATTCTCACCCTTCCCTTGTACCCCCCTCCAAAGTGACGCTCTTCCCTTGTGGGTACAAGGGAAGAGGGTCACTGTGTTCTTGGCTTAATTGCAGTTAACCTTGCAGAATGAATTAAAATGTGGGTCAACAAACCTTTTGTTGTTCAGTAATATTATTTCTGAATCGATCATTTCTCACTTTGTGTCGGATGTAAATGATATCGTACAATGACCAACATAATAATCGCTTCAGTAGGACCAGCGATTCATCAATGTATTCACTGATCAGGACAAAATCCAGATCCTTGCTAAGTTTTGCGATAAAATGCTCGATCTCTTCGTCGTTCGAGTAACTTCCATGTTCCAGACCAAGATCAAAGGACAATCCTAAAAGGGGTCAAAAATGAGGAGAAGCCACAGGTCAGAAATGAAATCAAATGGCGATTTATTTTATTCACGCATTTCAACAGAAGACAAATGAAAACTAAAGCTAGTGGCAGATATGGAACATACCGTATTTCCTCTAATTAACGCCCGGGCGCTTATTAAATATTTTGCGAAATTAGAAAAATATTTTGCAAAAATATTTGAATAAAACAGTGAAAATGTAAGAATTAGTTCACACTTGCATTACACTTACGTCCACATTAGTTCTGATTTTACGGTCGGCGCTTATTGGAGGAGGTGGTTAAAAGAAGATGGGCGCTAATTAGAGGAAATACGGCATGTAAGAGTTTAGCATGTAAGGGATATACGCACTTACCGTTCTTCAAAAGATTCAACTCAATTGAAAACTTTTTCGAATCTTTGACAAATTCGATGACGTTGTTCCTTGGTGCTTCCAGGAATTTCGCGAACGGATCACGAGACGAATTCCACAAACCAATCAGCGTCGAGATATCTGCATACTCGTATACGGATTCAAAATGGCGGACAGGATCGCGTAATATTGTCATGACGACGGTGTCGTTTGGCATCATGGGAAGGATGTATCGCATACTGCTGTATCTACCGATGTTTACAGCCATGTTTGGCTTGACCTTGTTCAAAAGATCCAGCCTCGTATGCGACGGGTGGAATCGTAACGGCCAGAAATACTGAAACGAGGCAGACGTCGGTAACACGAAAGTAAGGTTCCTGAAGTCACCATACCTGTATAGGATGTTTCCGATTGAAGTACTTCCCGTTCGGTGTGTCTTCAAGAGGACAATGTTGATTAAGGGGGCTTCTGGGTTACACTCTAGCTTGCTAAAAGAAAAGAGATATTCTCAATTACACAAAGGTAATACTTCTAATAAGCGCCCAGTGCGTCAATTCATTCAAATATTTAAGCAATGTGTTTACACATTGCTTAAATATTACGTTGTGTTGACACACTGCAATTAAGAAACCCTCTACAAGAAAATACTTATAATAAGCGCCCACGGCGTTAATTCAACATTCAAAGCTGTAAGCAATGTGTTTACAGTGGCGCAATTAAAAAACCCTTTATAAGAAAATACTTCTAATAACCAACTGCGTTAATTCAATATCCAAAGCTTTAAGCAATGTGTTTACAGTGACGCAAATAAGAAACCCTCTATAAGAATCTTTCAGGCTCACATTTCCAGATAAACAATCGGAAAGCAATATGAGGTGTTTGCAGACAACGAGACTCACCCCAAGAAACTTGCTTCTTAATTGTAGGGCTTTGCTATGTTGAAGGGGCGAGTTTAGAAGAAAGGCGTCTATTAAGCTTTCTATTAAAATGAGGAGGCGTTTATTCGAATCATCATACTATATTGCAATTTCTCCTAAACCTTAAAATCTGCATAATTTCTTATGCAGATGTCTCACCCCCGTCAAAATAGATGCTATAAACAGAGTTAGCATCGTAAACAAAATTTGACCAGGAGGTGAAAGTGAAGTCAAGTTTACCTGACCTTTCCTCCGTTGATTTCATCCTTGTATTTTTCATCCACCGGATTCTGATCTATACTTTCGTCATCATACCGTGAAAAGGGAGAACTTTTATTGACAGTCGC
This sequence comes from Sanderia malayensis, assembly GCA_013076295.1. NCBI lineage: Eukaryota > Metazoa > Cnidaria > Scyphozoa > Semaeostomeae > Pelagiidae > Sanderia > Sanderia malayensis. The sequence continues at coordinate 1,166,346 of RQOL01000824.1, read as the reverse complement.
CGCAATATCAGCCTCGTTCTCGAGTCCAAGAAGAGGCTTCCTCAGCCTCGTTTGGGTTTGCTCAGGTAACTTCGCAGACGTGTTGTCTTCGCTCTCGTCACTTTGGACCGAGCCTTCCTCGTTCCGGTATCCATGGTCCGGGTTTTCGTATGCGACCGCAATTCTGTAACTAGACTTGTCGATGTAGAACATGTTTGGGTCGAGCCTACGAGCAAAAACACACAATGAAATGAAGCTAACGGATTTGGTGGAATTCACCAGCCGCGTAAATGAATTCCAAGTTACGTAAAAAAAAGCAGAGAGCAAGGCAAATTCGATAATTAATCTATACTAATATTAAAATCATCTTAAAAGTCAAATCTTTTTAACACAATTTTTCAGACAAGCTTTTTAAAGAGACGGCGCTGATTCGAGTGAACACAGTGCAGAGTAACCGACCTGTGGGTTCAGATTCACTTACCCGATTAGAATATCAGGTTCATCCGTCGTCGCAATACTTTCATCCGCTTCATCCGCGATCAATGCGACCGTATCGGCATCATGTGTTCGAAGACTGTGCAACGCAAATAGAAAACAAACGATCGACGTTGCGAAAACGAGCGAAACGACGGCGTAAAAATTGCACAGTCTAGGCCTTCGGGCGTACAACAACGCCATGCTTTAGCTTGGCGATGAATATACGGGATATATCGTGAATAACTGTGAACTGTGTTGTGTTGTTTCTTCTGTTGTCGCTGCGTGTTAAATCTTTGCCTTCGGATGCTCCGTGAGTCGATGGATGGGAGACTTCGTGGTGTCAAGTACACGTTGGTAGTTCAACCTCTGATAAAACGCAACCGGTATGCAGTATTGTCTGCAGTCAAAAGATCATACGATATGATCGATTTAGCGAAACAATATCGACAAGAAGATCCAACTGGTTTCACAATTGATTAACCAAAGCGAGGCCGACACGATATCGAGGCTATCTATCTATGGTATACCGAGCTTTGTTTGAAACCAGAAACAAATAAATTTTCGAGCTTCAAGTAACATAAACTGACTATGCAGAACGAGGTTGATAACATAAGATTGAGACTCCAGAAAGATGGCGTCGAGGCATAAACTAACGCAAAATTCAGAGAACCAAAAGCAGCCCAAAACACGATACAGATCCTGGGCATTCACTCCAAAGAGATAGATGTGATAAATTGTTCTCCTCACGTCATATCAGCAAAACTAAAATTAATGAAGTTAACAGCTGTGCTGATTACAAAAACTAACAAAAATACATCCTATAAAGTAACTTATTTTCACGCTATTTTATTATTCATTCAAATTTATTTTCCGTCCTTATCTGGACTGCATTGCAATTCTGTGGAACAAAGATTCCAGAATCTTTGGAACAGGGATTCAAGGATTTTTGAAATAGGCGTTTTGGGAAAGAAATCAGAGCTGAGAAGCTGAGAGTTCAGCTTTGAAATCTCCATATACCACGCCCTACAGAGAGCCACATGATTTGCAATGCGACGAGCTTGATAAAACGATGGTCAATTGTAGCTTTCAGTAGTTCAAGGATGATCAATATAGCTAATTTCAACAAAGATTTCATCATATGGGGGAGGGGGTATGTTAACTCATATTTGAGTTTTTGTTCCTCGCGATAGCGTTTCTTTTTTTCTAAAATAATGTAAATACTCCACTTCAGTCATGAACAGCTTTTTACAAAAGTAACTATTCCATTTAGTGTTGTTTGGGTTTCTACGCGCATGCTCCTGAACGGCAAACACATCATCATTGTATAATAGACTACCACTTCCTCCCACCTCTTCGAAACCACGACCAAATTCCGAGTCCTCAAGCACGCAATCCTGTTCGATTTCTCGAAGCCTCGTTTTGAATTCTCGTAGCTCCTCCCAGAAGCTCGCGCCCTCGTATCCGATCTCTTTCCATAGAGTTTCGTTAAAGGCTGCGTACAGCTGCGCGTCGGCCGAGTTCCATTCCCGAATCAACTCGGCGAGTTCGGGCGAGAATTGTTCTCGGTTCTCGGCGTTTTGCGACGTATGGTGGAACTTCAAGTAGAGAATGTCGTCGATTTGGAGACACAGTCGTCGCCTGAGAAGAATGAGGGACTCGTCTAAATATTCGTAGATCAAAACAACGCTGAATTTCTCGTAGATTTCTGTGATCGTAGCCTTGATGATATTCGCTTTGTGGTATTCCGTGGTGCTTAGGCCCAGATCGAAAAACATCGCATTTTTGATGAGGTTCAAAGAATCCTGGCAAAACAAAAAATATCATTATGGAATGATTATTACATGTAATCATTATGACAAAATAAATTTAATAAACTAGCATAATTTATGCATGCCAAGCAATTGCTCCTAAGGTATTAAATAAGAGGGTTAGTTTCATAAAAGGGGATTCGGTGGTTGATTTAGCTTTATGCTAGTTGAGTTTCGCATTTAATCAGTTAAGTTAAGTATCAATAAGTTAATGAAATAGACCTCTTTACTCTTTACTCGTCACAGAACTGTGTCGTTTGATATTTACGAGCTTATTTCTAATACAGTAAAAACCCGCATATAAGAACCAATGGATTAAGAACCTTCAGGGTGATATTTATGCTCAAAACAATAGAAGAAACAATAGGCTATTGTCTTGGAGCAATGGGCTGGATGGAAATTTACCAGTCCTTACATGCCGGTTTCTACTGTATACGAGATACGATAAAAAGCCTGGGACATGTGGTGGGAAATATGATTTAACGGAAAAAATCTACCTTGAATTTCTTTCTTTTGATGACATTCTGAATGTACACCTTGGGATTCGAAATGAAAGTTTTCAGCGTGTCCTCGACCTCGCCAATCTCTAACAGCTCGGCGAATTTCAAATTGTGAAACGTAGTTTCGAGCTGCGTCACAGGGTTACGAAGCATCGTAATATACACGGTACCCGGCGTCATTATGTTATCCATGACGTCACCGTTATAGCGTGCGTGGTTGCATATGATGTTGGGTAGGGAGCCGTTGAGAAGAGTGATATCAATGTACTTCCACTGGAAACGCATGGGCCAGTAGAATGTCGATAGGCCGTCGCTGGGCAACGCCATGTTCAAACTACGCAGGTCACCCAGACGGTTGAAAATGTTTGTCAATACGTCACTTCCGGTGTAATGGGTTTTCAAAAAGGCGACATTCAGTACGGGTTTTGAACATTTCTGCTGCCTGGAAAGAAAATATTGCTCAAATCAACTCGCAAGTAAGACACAACATAATTGATAGGAAAAAGGACAAAGTGGCGACTTCAAGGCTAATTTTTCTGCTCAAAACAATGGAAGAAACAATAGCCTATATTGTTTTTGAACGATAGGACTGGATGCAAATACCATAGATGCCGCATGGTACAGCATTGACATACCTTGGAATAACGGGCAGTGGTGCTTCGTTACGAAAGTTTTCATGCCACATGACATAATCCTCGACTCCTTCCACATCCATATCACGCTCTCGTACGTAATCGAGGCTGGACGTGGCATAGGCATTTCGTTTAACAGCGACGCCTCGTTTCAAGTCCAGCTCCCCGATTCCGCTGAGCGAAGAGCCTTCTAGAATATGATCGACCAGAGTTTCATTTACACGAGATAAACTGAAAAAAATCAAATGCAATTGATCAAGGAAGGTACTAACTGAATCCCATGTCTTTTCCCATGTTGTCCCCCTCTGGTTAGCGTGCAAAGTGCTTTCACAGGTTCTCTTTCACTTTCATTTATACACAACGTATAATACAAGACAATTCACGTATATAAGTATAGTGTATAAAACAGGCATGAGTATAAGTTGTTCACAGGCAATACCAAAAGCTAATCTTAAAGTGGGGATGCAGTAGCATGTTCTTCAAATAAATCTGAGAATATGACATCAAATGAATGCAGTCAAATCTGCATAGTTCGAGCTCGTGTAATTCGAACTCTATCCAATTCGAACGAAATTCTCTGTCCCTTCAAGGATCACTAATGAACCACTTTTTATAAAACAAGCCTCTATAATTCTAACTTTTTGCAATTCGAACATTTTCACGCTTCCCCGGGGTGCTCGAATTAGACAGAGTTGACTGTATTCGCTATCAAAGGAAAACGATTTAAGGGACTTCAAAGAGCGATAAACAAACTTTACTACAAATTGAGGTTCGGCCGAAAACACCAGCTGCATCTCGTAAAACTTACTTTGTAACATCATCAGCCAATTCGAAATCATCATCACCATCATCATCATCATCGTTGTAATCATCGTAATCATCGTTTGAAAACAGATCAATCCGGATTAATCGATCATCGCGCGTGCCGTAATATCGCGAAGGATGATGACGACACATGACAGCGAAAATCGTCAACAGCGACAGACTAACGAACCCAAAATAATAGAGCACTCTTCTCAAAGACAAGCGACGGCCTATCATGGCCTAGACGGGCAGCCGGGTTGCCTGAATGCATGCCTCATGGTGCTACAGCGGGTGTCGAATCTCCTGGCGATAGCATCCTAAACTAGAAACAACTTTGATAGCAATATAACACTCCAGCTTTGTTACGCGTAGAAATCTATCCTCTTCAACTGCAGTTATCGTACCGATGTTGGTAATTATGTTTTATTATGATCTTGTAAAATTGTATGTTTTTAAAAAGTATCTGATGTGCTGTACGCAGTTGAGAGTGGATTTCGGCTCGGACGGCGAAAATCTGATGCATTATTCATGATGGAAGCGTCGTGTCAGGTGACTACTGGTTTTGATCTTTGGTTTTTGCTTTGGTCAGGCATTGTCCTGGTGACTATACACCCAAAGCCAAGCAAAATAAAAAACAAACCAGCAGCCCACGACCGCATAAACACAGTAGCAGCAGTACTAACGCCGTCGTATCATAACGCATTCAATAATAAACGCCCATACTGAGTTCAGCGCAAAATTCAATAGGAGCCCCTTGTATTAGACACCTTTGATAAACGCCCCCTTTAATTCGCAGAAAAGCAGTTGCTATGTTTGATAAGTAATGGAGTAAGATCGTGATACCACGGACTCATTCAAAAAAATAGATTTCTAAGCACGAGAAAATGAAAATATTGCCCCTTTCATTCAATTTAATTGAGTCTGAGTTGAACAAGTGTCGGATATGATGGAGCATTATAATGAAAATCAAGATACTCATTAAAATTCAATAACATGGTAGAACCTTCATATAACAGAGAACTGGGATTGATGATTCTAAGTGTTATAGAGATGTGTTCGTTGCATGGAGGTTGCTTTGCAAAGATGTAACCAATTTTGAAAAATTTAGGACAAAAACATTAGCTTGCTGTTTAGAGCTTCTTGCTGTATTAAGGTTGCTTTGCAAAGAATTGCCAAATATTGAATATTTGTCTTCTGTTTAATAGTTCACTGTTTTATCCAGGTGCCCTGAAGATTCCTGACGGTGATGGATGCTGTGATCACCCTGAATATTTGAATTCAGGAGGAGAGAAAACTTGTACTTTCCCAGATGAAAAAACCAAACTCCCAGACCTCAAAGCTTCAATGTTTTCACGCTTGAATAAACACAGATAGCATAAAATAACACTCACAACAACTACAACAACACGATAACAGGCTAAAACGTCATTACAGAAAATCTTATGCATAAGAAAATACGAAATCTTTTATCATCAAAGTCTCAAATAAAATGCTATCCCTGTACAGTCCAATCGGCATCGCAGCTAAAATACTCGGTACGCCCAAGCGTTCTCGTGCATCAGGTCAATGCTCGTGTAAAGCGCGATAACACCGCCGATGAAATGGTCGAGTGACGGAGGACACGAGGGATGTCGTGGGAATTCTCGGGAAACGCAGTTGTTCAGGACCAATATGCAGACCAGCAATTGTGGAACAGATTCCATCCGCAATAAAATCATTGAACACCAACACTTTCGAGCACTGCGTTCGACAAATATTTCTTGACATCACAAAACACTTGTGTCATTAGCTGAGTCCAAAGTCCATCACTGAGGCAACATGAAATGTGACGTCGTATCCAACACAAGTAATGCCATGGTAATATTAATAGTAGCTTCAGCAAATGTTCCCTCAAATAGGTCAATGCTGTATGTTAATACCATCTACTGCTTCGACTGAATATAAACAGGTCGATGAGCGAATCCACCGTTAAAACCATTAAACTATTTCCAATCCCAAGATCCCAAGAACGGTCATAAACAACTCAAATGTCGAGTTTGTTAAGTCTTCTATAAACACTTTCGAGGATAGACGAGGCAAAGTGGCGAGGATAAAAAAGCAACCACGTTACAATGAACACAGAACACGTGAACGAGGCCGATTAAAAATGTCATCCCGCAGTTTGCGATTGAAGCAACGTTGATAAGGTTTCGTTAACAATTGCAATTGTTCAAAGCAGTTATTGCTGAGAAGTTTTTCCAAAGTTTCCGGGCGGAAAGCAAACATGATAGCCAAACAAAACCAGAAAAAATATGGAAAGACAATACCTCAATATGCTTCTTACGTTAGCTACCGTTTCGATACTTCCTTGGGCGATCTGGAAGAAACAGATCATGATTAGCAAGTTAGTTAGTAAGCGAATACCGTAAATCCTCGAGTAAACCCCCGGGGGCTTATTATTGTTCAATATTAAGCAAAATAAAGGCTATACGATGCAGCCAATCAATAAAGTTATTGATTTAAACTTACTGTTATTTGCAATACATTCACTAAATAACTTCAATGTCTGGCAACTGGGGCTCAATATCCTGGCAAATGATTACCAGGATGGGGGCTTATTCGAGGGGACGGCTTATTCGAAGGTGGGGGCTTATTCGAGGATTTACGGTAAGTCAGTCAATGAGCGGGCGAGTGAATGAGTAAATGGATAAATAAATGAGTGAGTGAGTAAATGAGTAGGTCAGCAACCGAGTAAGTTGGTAGGCGAGTAAGCAGTTGAGCGAATGAGTAAGTAGGTGAGCAAATGAGCAAGTAAGTGAGTAAACAAGTGGCCATTACTAACTTGGATCCTGCAGATGGACTTGAGTGTCTTCCATTCGGTGTTGTTAAGTCAGACGATGCCAAGATTCTTCTGTGAAAAATAAAAATTGTCAAATCTTATCAAGAATTATTTGCTCCAAAAATAATTTACAAGCTTGGAGGAAAGTGCAACAAATTCGAGAATTCGGGTGCGGGGTCTGAAACGCGCAGTGAAATTCACAAGCATCGTGGGTCCGCTATGCCTTTGACGTTGTTGTGTTGCTTTTGACGAAGAAATGCTCGCCGTTGGTGCATTGATGCAAAAGAGCAACTTTTCTCAATGTGATGCAACTGAGGGCAAATACACAAAAGGACGGATATCGTATTTCATCTAATAAGCGCCCGGGGGCTTATTAAATATTTTGCAAAATTAGAAAAATATTGGGCAAAATTATTTGAACGAAACAGTGAAAATTTAAAAACTAGTTCACACTTTTTGCTTTTAGGGTGGGCGCTTATTGGAGGGGGCGGTTAAAAGAGGGAGGCCGCTAATTAAAGGAAACACGGTACACGCACTATTGAACATAATTTGCAACGCCTCTACGATTTGTTGACAAGCATCCATAGGACGACAATGAGCAGAAAACGGGAGACAAATCAAATTAATTTGAAAGATATTTGTCAACAAAACGGCACTTGCTAGTGGACAGGGCCTGCTTGAGAATCCCCCACTAGTTTGTGGTTGCATTTTATTCAATGCCAGCAAGATGATACTTGACTATGGCGATGTAAAGTGTCAGGAAACAAGCGAAATAAGAAGTGAAAAAGAATAATTTACTTTGTTTCTTCATCAGGATTGGTGTTACTGAAATCGCCCAAGATTCTCGCCCTGAAAAACAAAGAAACAAAACTCTCAGTATTAAATAAAGCATAACATTAGCCCATTGGGGTTGCATAGGTGCAAATTACAGTTGTACTATATACTTGAGATATATACTAGATGTACACCCATTTTTTTAAGAAACCCTTTATAAGAAACCATAGGCCCCTATCTTCAAAACTTAAGAAACTTTGGTAGGAGATTTTGTGTGACTGAAAAAAGTTAAGAAACTTTCTATGTTGTTTTAACAAGAAAAAATGTTAAAGGCAACTTGCGCACTTCATTCCTACAGATTTGTAACAAATCTCAATAATGTTAAGAAGCTAAGAAACTTTTTGTACCATAATTAGGTACGAAACCCTAAGAAACTAAGAAACCCTGGTACGAAAATTTTGCTTAGTTTCTTATAAAAAAATGTGTGTAATATCAATGTAAAGAGACCTGAATACATAGTGAAAAATTATTTCTGAAATACCCAGTGTATTGAACTACTACTGTAATAATTGACACCATTGATGGCAAACTAGTTAACTTTAAATTTTTACTTGCTTCAGGTCACACTCAGCATAATCACACATAGGTCTTCAACTCTAACTACTCAATAGTACATCTGTCACCATGACATCATAAGCTATCCACCTGGCTGCAGCATAGTCTGCCTCCTTTTCAGCCAGAGTTCTGATTGGTTTTACAGTCTTTTGTTGATTCTTTTGCTGTGCTGGGCCATTTGCACGTTTTAATATCTTAATCTGCAATGGTAATTGAACAATTCTTAGTAAATAAGCAAAGAAAAACTCTTTTATTCTGCTACTGGCAGTTTCATGTCTTACTTTAAGACAATCTTCAGGCAATTGTAATGTAACGTATCTTTTTAGTTGCCTGAAGATTGTCTTAAAGTAAGACATGAAACTGCCAGTAGCAGAATAAAAGAGTTTTTCTTTGTTTATTTACTATAAACGCTCTGCGAATGCATTGAGCACTGTCGTCAATCTTTGAAGAACAAAGAAACAAATATATTGAACAATTCTTAGAAATTATCACTTGGAAAACTAATTATAAATGAATTTCATTCAGATTTTAAAAGAGAACACAAGATAAACTTAACATTGTTTGTAGCTCAAGTTGCACATTGAATATTGTGAATTGCATGTAAGCTCAAGAACTTTGAAAAATTTATTAAAATCTATTATTAAAATCACCCATATTTATTTCTAACCTGCGGAGTGTATTCAGATCTACCACTTTCCTCTTGAACTGCTATGCCACTGTATTTTATAGCACTGCAAAATAAATTAGAATCAAGTACTAATATTAATACAAAAGTGAAACCCCAATACCTCCAAAGGACTGATAAAAATGGTTCAAGAGTTAACAAATGTTCGAGCTATCCAGGGTCGCAAAGTATTGGCGAAGCTTTCAAGGAAAATATTGGTTTGAGTTATCTGAGGTTCGGGTTTTTGTAGGCTTGAGTTAATGGGATGTTATTGTATTAAATTACGATGCTGTCACTAGAAGTAAGACTAAAAACTTGTGTAATCAGATAAGAGAGTCATTCGTCCTTGCAATTAAGATTGCTTTCAGAAAACTCATCCTGATACCAACTTACTAGATTAACAATTTAACAATTTAACAATTAACTATAGAGCCTATTCACTCCCTGAAGCCATTTTTAACATCACTGTAACATCAGCATCAATTTTATCAATGTAAATGATAATAATACCCACCCAGGAGCAGCTTGCTTTTGCATCTCTTCTCGCTTCAAGATGTCTTGCTCTCGCTTCTCCATCCGCTTCTCAAACTCCTACAATTCCAATAAATAAAAAAATAAAAACACACATCACACAAAAGCATCAACAACACAAAAACCAATGATTACAAGGTAAGATAAAATTAGATATTAGTAATTGAGGTAGCTACTCCAATACCAGTCTGCAAGCAATGCCAGCTACACGCACAAGATTATTTACATGTGCACCCAAAAATTGCCTCTTGCATTCTCATATGAGTGAGAGACGATTATGGAAAATCATTGTAATATGTTATTGCAAAGAGAGAATTTTTCTATGCATAAACAAGATCTTGCTGAGTTCTGTGCTATTCAGATTGGCTCTATTAAGGGCATACACTTTTATCAGTTTCATCATCTACACATTCTTAATTTTTAGGTCACATTTTAGTTCTGAAAGTTTCTTAAAAGTTTTTTGATTTAACGAAGGAACATTTTAGAGAGAATTTTAAAAAACATGGATGTATTATTACACATTTTTTTATTTAAAGAAGCATCATATCCATTACATTAAATTTTGTTATGTTCAAAATTAAATTCCAGTTCCAGTATCCTCAAAAAGATATTGAAACAGCAAAAGTTGGCACATAAATTCTTACAATTTTTTCTTGTTAATGATTTTATTGCAGCACTGAAATTTTCTCAAAGTTTAGAGCACTAGACTTCTTATAAACTCATTCTTATATAAGCAAAATGTGTATATGAAATCTTAAGCCAGTTCAAGTCCAAAAAACATATGCCCTAAGCTCAGGAAAAATATCTAAAGAATTTATGTCCGTCCCAGAACAGCAAAGCAACAAACAAAAATTTGAGCAAACAAAACCTAATTACAAATTCAAACCACGCCCCAAAACCACGCCCGCTGCAAAAGCCTCCTTTAAGAAATATAACAAATAAAACGCATCAAGATCTCTGCTTTATATGAGTTTGTGTAGTTAGAAGACCAAATTTCGGATAAGCTCCTATCAAAAATTTTCTTCCTTAATTTTTTAAAAGATTAAATTTATCTTGTTACTTTTTATTTTCAGATCTTAACGACATTAAACATCCTTTTCAACATAATAAAAATTTAAAGATCGCAATTATAGCGTAAATAGAAATATTCTGCAATTTTTTACCCCAAGATCTGTGGCATCCTCCCAAGAATCCAAAACGTCGTCAGCCATTTTGTATTTCCTTTCCTGACTATCAAATTTGTTAGCCTCGTCTTCAAACTGAGACTCGATCGTTTTGTTCCCTCATTTGAGGAACTCTTGACTTGATATTTTACGGACTAGCCTGGACTACAAAAACGTGGCGAGGGGAATATTTTTTCCATTTGGCAACAAATTGGGGGGGGGGCTGTGAGAAAAGCAAAAATGAATGTAAATTCAATAAAATCTCCTGCTTTTCCGAGGAATGTTGACAACAAAGTCCTCATGAAGTCATGAATTGCATGTTTTGTATATGGGTCGCGGAAAGGTACAATCTATAACAATAAAAACAACACAGAATTTGCTAGTAATCTGAGTAAATTCACCACCACTCATAAAAACATATCACGTACTATTACATGTCAACTACAATTATTCTTTAGTTTATACATGCATATCAAAAAAATAATTTTCTCTAATTAATTAAAAGCAAATACTGAGTATATCAAAGTCCCTTCTCCCAAGTCAGTAACCAATAGTAAAATTAAAAATAGGGAAAATAAGGTTCATTAAAACTTGTTAAATTGTTAATAGCAACTACTCTTCGTGATTCAGCTGACCATGAATCTTGTGTTTAATCTGTGAATGTAACGATAAAAATAAAGAAATGTCATGAATTCGTCGGACAAATTCAACGAAAAATGAATTGGCCGGCTCGTCAAAGGCCTAGACATGTTTATCATACACAGCAGACTAAATACAGAAAAAGAAACTTACCTGCTTCCATACTTCCAAAGAAAAATCTTCGACATGCTACCATTTGCATCTATATTTTCAAAGAAAATGACAACTTGCTCAAAAGCGATAACAAAGAAAAACAGCATCTGACCCTGACCCTAACCCTAACCCTTAGGCCAATGCTCCTGCGCAGTACCTATATATATGCCACTGCGCATGCTGACCACCTTTCTCCTCCGCATGACGTAACCCTAACCCTAACTCCAACCCTAACCCTAAGGCCAAAGCATCAACCAGCGTCACGTCACATATGCTCCTGCGCAGTACCTATATATATGCCACTGCGCATGCTGACCACCTTTCTCCTCCGCATGACGTAACCCTAACCCTAACTCCAACCCTAACCCTAAGGCCAATGCATCAACCAGCGTCACGTCACATATGCTCCTGCGCAGTACCTATATATATGCCACTGCGCATGCTGACCACCTTTCTCCTCCGCATGATATAGCCCTAACCCCAACCCTAACCCTAACCCTAAGGCCAATGCATCAACCAGCATCGCGTCACATATGCTCCTGCGCAGTTCCTATAAATATGCCACTGTGCATGCTGTAGCCCTAACCCCAACCCTAAGCCTAACCCTAAGGCCAATGCATCAACCAGCGTCACGTCACATATGCTCCTGCGCAGTTCCTATAAATATTCCACTGCGCATGCTGACCACCTTTTTCCTCCGCATGACGTAACCCTTAGTAACCCTAACCCCAACCCTAACCCTAAGGCCAATGCATCAACCAGCGTCACGTCACATATGCTCCTGCGCAGAACCTATATATATGCCACTGCGCATGCTGACCACCTTTCCTCCTCCGATGATATAGCCCTAACCCCAACCCTAACCCTAACCCTAAGGCCAATGCATCAACCAGCATCACGTCACATATGCTCCTGCGCAGTTCCTATAAAAATGCCACTGTGCATGCTGTAGCTCTAACCCCAACCCTAAGCCTAACCCTAAGGCCAATGCATCAACCAGCGTCACGTCACATATGCTCCTGCGCAGTTCCTATAAATATTCCACTGCGCATGCTGACAACCTTTCTCCTCCGCATGACGTAACCCTAACCCTAACCCCAACCCTAACCCTAAGGCCAATGCATCAACCAGCGTCACGTCACATATGCTCCTGCGCAGTACCTATATATATGCCACTGCGCATGCTGACCACTTTCTCCTCCGCATGATATAGCCCTAACCCCAACCCTAACCCTAACCCTAAGGCCAATGCATCAACCAGCGTCACGTCACATATGCTCCTGCGCAGTACCTATAAATATGCCACTGCGCATGCTGACCACCTTTCTCCTCCGCATGATATAGCCCTAACCCCAACCCTAACCCTAACCCTAAGGCCAATGCATCAACCAGCATCACGTCACATATGCTCCTGCGCAGTACCTATAAATGTTCCACTGCGCATGCTGACCACCTTTCTCCACCGCATGACGTAACCCTAACCCTAACCCCAACCCTAACCCTTAGGCCAATGCATCAACCAGCGTCACGTCACATATGCTCCTGCGCAGTACCTATATATATGCCACTGCGCATGCTGACCACCTTTCTCCTCCGCATGATATAGCCCTAACCCCAACCCTAACCCTGACCCTAACCCTGAGGCCAATGCATCAACCAGCATCACGTCACATATGCTCCTGCGCAGTACCTATGTATATGCCACTGCGCATGCTGACCACCTTTCTCCTCCGCATGATATAGCCCTAACCCCAACCCTAACCTTAACCCTAAGGCCAATGCATCAACCAGCATCACGTCACATATGCTCCTGCGCAGTACCTTTATATATGCCACTGCGCATGCTGACCACCTTTCTCCTCCGCATGATGTAGCCCTAACCCTAACACCAACCCTAACCCTCAGGCCAATGCATCAACCAGCGTCACGTCACATATGCTCCTGCGCAGTTCCTATAATTATGCTACTGCGCATACTGATCACCTTTCTCCTCCGCTTGACGTAACCTTAACCCTAACGCTAACCCTAACCCTAAGGCCAATGCATCAACCAGCGTCACGCATACGTCACATATGCTCCTGCGCAGTTCCTATAAATATTCCACTGCGCATGCTGACCACCTTTCTCCTCCGCATGACGTAACCCTAACCCTAACCCCAACCCTAACCCTAAGGCCAATGCATCAACCAGCGTCACGTCACATATGCTCCTGCGCAGTACCTATATATATGCCACTGCGCATGCTGACCACCTTTCTCCTCCGCATGATATAGCCCTAACCCCAACCCTAACCCTAACCCTAAGGCCAATGCATCAACCAGCGTCACGTCACATATGCTCCTGCGCAGTACCTATATATATGCCACTGCGCATGCTGACCACCTTTCTCCTCCGCATGATATAGCCCTAACCCCCTAACCTAACCCTAAGGCCAATGCATCAACCAGCATCACGTCACATATGCTCCTGCGCAGTACCTATAATATTCCACTGCGCATGCTGACCACCTTTCTCCACGCATGACGTAACCTAACCCTAACCCAACCCTAACCTTAGGCCAATGCATCAACCAGCGTCACGTCACATATGCTCCTGCGCAGTACCTATATATGCCACTGCGCATGCTGACCACCTTTCTCCTCCCATGATATAGCCCTAACCCCAACCCTGACCCTAACCCTGAGGCCAATGCATCAACCAGCATCACGTCACATATGCTCCTGCGCAGTACCTATATATATGCCACTGCGCATGCTGACCACCTTTCTCCTCCGCATGATATAGCCCTAACCCCAACCCTAACCCTAACCCTAAGGCCAATGCATCAACCAGCATCACGTCACATATGCTCCTGCGCAGTACCTATAAATATTCCACTGCGCATGCTGACCACCTTTCTCCACCGCTTGACGTAACCCTAACCCTAACCCCAACCCTAACCGTAAGGCCATGCATCAACCAGCATCACGTCACATATGCTCCTGCGCAGTACCTATATATATGCCACTGCGCATGCTGACCACCTTTCTCCTCCGCATGATGTAGCCCTAACCCTAACACCAACCCTAACCCTCAGGCCAATGCATCAACCAGCATCACGTCACATTTGCTCCTGCGCAGTACCTATATATATGCCACTGCGCATGCTGACCACCTTTCTCCTCCGCATGATATAGCCCTAACCCCAACCCTAACCCTAACCCTAAGGCCAATGCATCAACCAGCATCACGTCACATATGCTCCTGCGCAGTACCTTTATATATGCCACTGCGCATGCTGACCACCTTTCTCCTCCGCATGATGTAACCCTAACCCTAACCAACCCTAACCCTCAAGGCATGCATCAACCAGCGTCACGTCAAATATGCTCCTGCGCAGTTCCTATAAATATGCTACTGCGCATACTGATCACCTTTCTCCTCCGCTTGACGTAACCTTAACCCTAAGCCCAACCCTAACCCTAAGGCCATGCATCAACCAGCATCAGGTCATATATGCTCCTGCGCAGTTCCTATAAATATGCTACTGCGCATACTGATCACCTTTCTCCTCCGCTTGACGTAACCCTGACCCTAACCCAACCCTAACCCTAAGGCGATGCATCAACCAGCATCACGTCAAATATGCTCCTGCGCAGTACTATAATATGCTACTGCGCATACTGACACCTTTCTCCTCCGCTGACGTAACCCTAACCTAACCCAACCTAACCGTAAGGCCATGCATAACCAGCATCACGTCACAGCTCGCACATATCTCCTGCGCATGCTGACACGCATGACGTACTATTATGCAATGCTCACCACGTACTCATATGCTGCAGTACCTATAAATTTGCTACTACGCATACTGACCACCCTTCTCGTCCATATGACGTAATCTTTACCGTAACCCTAACCATCTTATATCGCTTTTTGTAGTATACATACAAGTGAAGAAACTTTCACTGATACATGGAATAACGAAATGAAGGCATTATTATTGTGTTTTTTTTATTGATTATACTTAGCATATTACACAACACGTGTTTTGGAGTCCTTAACCTCGCTTACATGCGTGACCATCGAAAATGCTCGAGTTGGCCTTCTGTATTATCTCTATTCTGTGATTATGATAACCCTTAGGCCAATTTGTGGTCATGCCCTAAGGCTATTGCTCGGTCGAGGTAAAGTTAGAAGTTAAGGTTCATTAAAATTTGTTGATTTACTATTAAATGCTACTTTTCGTCCTTCAGCTGACCATGAATCTGGGATTTAATCTGTGATTGTAACAATGAAAATAATTACTGTTCTTTCTTTGTTAATTTACCCAAGATGAATTGGTCGGCTTGTCAATGGCCTAGGCATATTTATCATGTAACGAAATCAATTCAAACAACCGGTGCTAATTTGCAACATCCAAGAATAGCTAAATTTGAAAATAAAAATGAAACTTACCTGTTTCTATATTTCCAAATAAAAATCTTCCACATCTAGGTAGCCAATAACATCTTTCTTTACAAAGAGAATGACAACTTGTTCAGAAGCGGCAAAACAAAGCAAAATATTGACATTTTTGAGTCCTCCCTGGCATTTTCCAAGTTTTAATCGTATCTTGTAGCATTACATCATACCAAGGTTCTATTTTTTGCCAGTATTTGAATAGTAAGCCCATTAGTTCCTTGTGTTGAGCGAGTTGCGGGGAGGCACTGGGACGCAATGTGGTCAACCTACATTGAGGTGATGTTCCAAAGTCGTCTTTAGTCTGACCGAAGTCTGACGGCATAAAACCCACACAGTCGCGGCATCACATTCTTCACGGGAAAATAGAACAAATCATGTACGCTCCTGCGCAGCAATAAGAAAAGTGCTACTGCTGAGTGCCTTTGAAGGCGGCTTGTTTTGTGTGGATCCTTGGGAATTCCTTGAGACTCTACAAGGGGTTATAGACTCTACAAGACTCTACAAGGAATACAGTAGCGCAATAGGTTCTTATGAACTGGCTTAAAAGTTCAATTTGCAAATAAATGATGCTCAATCAATAGTTGCAGCTTGGAAACACACATTGTTTGTTGTTATAAGAACAAGATATCTTATAACGAATTAATTGATTAGTTAGATTATAGCTATAAATGTAGAAGATATTTAACGAAATTTAAACGCAAACAAAACAGAAAGAAGTTAATGGTCTATTTATAAGCAATCAGAAAGTTCATATTAAATCAAATCACAAAAAATTGCGAATGTTGTAAAAAATGTGACTAAAAAATCAATTATCAACAGAATAAACATTGGAAAATAAAAATTTGCTTGTTAAAATTGCAATAACTACAAACCAAAAAAGGGTTTGAAAATGTCACAAGCCGGTGTCGCTCAAAGGTTTTGTAGAAAATAGAAACGCTGGCACGAGAGAACAACATTCAAAGCCAGTTCAGTCTAGGATAAAGCTGCATGGAGCTACAGCAGATCAAAATCTCGTAGTTTGATGCATGTTTCCAAAAATTAAATTAAGAAGTCCAATAATAAAATACAAATTTTGGAAATTAAAATACAAGTGTTGGAATTTTGCTATTTATGTCTTGTTTTTCGTCTGCTTGACTGAGGATGTTATCAAAATAACGAGGTCTAAATGATAATTTAAAAAGGTTTAATTCAATTGTAAGATCTCTAAATTTAAAGTTCAAAGCTTTATGTTTTCTTACTTTACTCTATTTGGTTTATTTAGCTTTAAATATTTTCATTTCCACATTATGTGTTTATTCTTTTTCTTAATGCGATTAATCAGTTCCCGCGTTGCTTTAAACGCCAGCCCGTCGCGTTTCAAAACCTTTTGGTAACCATTCGATGGACCAAACTTCTCTCGAAAATATTCCAAATACCCAACTTCATCCATCGCCATTTTCTTGCAATAAAACCGATGAAAACGATCAAGTTTCGATTTCAATTTAAACATTTTAATAGTGACATTCGACTTGAATCCCTTCTCCTCGACTTCCTCGGGTCCACAGATCCTAAGCATTTCCCTATTCCGTCTTTTAAACTCTGCCAAGTCCTTCCAGAACTCCTTACCGTGTTTTTTTACTTTGTTCCAAAACGTTCTGTTGAATCCGCTGTACAACGTAACGTCGGCATAATTCCATTCCCTGATTTCTCGTTTCACACCCTCCGCTATGGTCCGCTTTTTATACTTCATCTGATTCATTTTAATATAGAGAATATCGTCAATCGCCCAGCAGAGTTCGCGCATGAGCAGTACAAGACTCTCATCAAAATACTCCATCAACATCACGAGGTCCAGCTCGCGTCCTAACTTCTCAACGGCTCTGCTCACCGCAGCCTCGTCCTTAAACTCGAGAAAATCGTAACCGAGGTCATACAGCATACCGTTCTGAATAAGATCTATCTCAGCCGGAAGATCTCCATTACGGATCGAAAGATCGTACAAGTGCTTGTCTGGATCTCGCAGAAACTCCGCCACGGGATCTTTCTTGTCAGCCAGGCCTAACGCTTTGTCAACCTCGAAGTAATAGAACGAGCTGTGGAACTGCGTCACTGGATCGCGCAATATCGTAATGTATTTCGCGCTCGATTTCATGATCAAGTCCATTTGCGCGCGCTCGTAACGCGCATGGTTGCAAAGGATGTTCGCCGTTTCGCCGTTCAGGCGTAACAGATCGACGGAAGTCCAATGAAACGGGTTAGGCCACATGAAACGATTAACACCGCCGATCGGCAATGCGACTAATAATTCTCGTAAATCGGCGAAACGATTGAGGATGTTCGTAATTGTGCTGCTTCCAGTTTTGTGAGTCTTCAGAAACACAACCCGATCCACTGGCTTGCATCTGAAAGAAATAGGGCAATAATATTATTATGTTCTCAAAGAATTAAAAAAATTGAATTGAATATTCGTAGATTTCCTAAAGCTAAGCTAGCGCATAAACAACTGTAAAGGTGGGAGCGTGAGAAGTCTGAAGAACCAGTTATAGTAAAGTTTGAGCATGGAGATATGATATGGGTTTGAGTTTGAGCAAAGATCTCTTTGGGTTTGAGCAAGGTTAGTTAGTCACAAAATGTATCGTCATTTCGAAATTGTTGAACGAGGGATAAATTCTTGAGCGAAACAGTTCAAAGGATTAAATACTCAGAGCTTGTAACATTGTCGAGTTCGCTGCATACGGGTAACTCTGGCTGGTAACTAAATAAACAAACGGATAAAAAAACAAATAATTTATTAATTGTATATACCTTTTATTATTTATTTTGAGAAGTTCTTTCTTCACATCAAATCCATCGTATTTTGTGATGTTTAAAAGCCATTTATCATCTTTGATATTTTCAGTTGAATGCTGCTGTCCAGATAGCGTCGGCTTTCTAAAAAAACAAAAATATTTCAGTCCAAAACAGTCAACAAAGTTCAGTGCTGGATTTTAAACACCCAAGAAAATTGACAAATTTATATACCCTGTCGATGCGCATGCCCAGTAGCGTGAAACTTTTAAATTGCTGCTAAAATATCTTAAAAAAGCTTTAGTGCTAAAATCGAAAATTGCGTTGCGAAAGTTTGCGTATACTGTGCTAAAAAAATTCTCATGAAAAATGTGCCAGGCCTTGGTTCCATATTCAACGAAGAAGCATTCTTGTCAATTGAGATTAATATGAAGTATTTGTATAAACACAAAGTTTCACGAGAACATGTTTTGAATTATTTTTAAAGAAAAACTCGCAAAATTGTCTGCTTTTTGCAACAAGCGTAAAAAAATATTTTTCAGAATGAGTAAACAACTTGAAAAACTTGAACGCATCTACCAGGATAATTCGATAAAAACTTTTAGCGGCTCTAGCAATAAGAAATAAATTAATTTTTTAAAATTATGGAAGAATTTGTAGCTAAATCTGAAGAAAATTACTTGTTACATCTTGATTTTGATAAACCCAGAGTAAATTGCACAGAAAAGCAGTTAAAGGGGATATTTTAACATTATTAATAGACATTTCGTTAATTAAATTAAAAAGCAATCGCTGTATATAAATAGTTAAATTTATCAATATTTCATCATGAGTGCATACCCTAGGGCGGTCGTCCCGTCGTTGTTTCGCTGGTTTCGTCGTAAAGTCCCATTTTGACCAAAGATTAAGACGCTAAACTTGCAGAAAACGTCCAGAACGACAAAGAACGAACTGCCCAGAATAAGAAAAGAAAACACAAGATTTCCACCAATTTTTCGCTACCATCTGTCCACCTTTGCTCTGGCAACATTGCAAAACAGAACAAATACTAATGGCAGTTTAGTTTGTATAAATTTTTTAGACAATGACCCATATATAGTTTTGGGAATGCGTTTTCTGATCTTGTTATTTATATATACGATGTTTCCTGAATAGAAATCGAGTTTGTGATCCTTGATCTGGAGTTTATAAAAAACGGGGGTCTCTACAAACGAAGGCGTAATTAAAAACAAAAATAAAATGGCCGAAAAGTGTCGAAACATCAACGAAATTATCAAAAAATCAAACCAAATTAGTTATAAAAACTCCTATTATCAGAGATTGTTTCATACACATATTCTCGAATTTTCTCCACAAAATATGAAGATATTATTGTATATTCTTTCTCGTTACCCTCCTGCTCAAAATGAAATTGGCTGACCGTAGAAGTTCAGTGCACATAACACAATAAACAGGTCGAGCCTGCCAAGTGTCACGTGGTATGAGCACAGCCACACGAATGAGATTGGAGCTGCATGTTTCCACGCATTCCACCAAGGCAGAAAATATTCATTCTTGGACACCTGTGCCAGGTCAATTACTACGTCATTCTGTCGTTCCAGACAAACGCACAGCCTCCTTTACAAGAAACCTCGTGTACGTAAATATTGCGTTTAAACCTGGTCGTTCTTCAAACTAAAAGTTGCAACAGGCTTAAAAGGACAATTCAAGACTGCTAAATCGGTATAGCCTAACCACAAACCAGGCCCCTTGTCGCTTTGAATATAGCTCGATCAACATACAACCGAAGTCTTGTCCTGATGCTGTTGTTTTAAATATAACCATCGATTTTCGTTATACTGATGTAAATGGCTATCCAAAAATATAGTGCCTGAAAGTGGTACCTAGCGCAGTACAGCCTGGTCTAATTCTATTTTTCATCTGGGAATTGGTTTGTTATAAGGGGTGCAGTAGCTTGCATGCACTGTCCACAAAAGATTATGGCACAAGAAATGAATAAGAAATAACGTGCAGACACATTTCAGAAACTTTATACCTTATAATCATCCAAATTAAATTCGTCTTCATTTATTCCTCAATTCGGTTTTCTTCCACAGTTTTTGCGTCATTTGTTGCTTTGATTTCTAAACATCCGAAGAACTCTTCACAGCTTCAAATCCCGCCAATTTCAGCATCCAACGCGGCTTTGAGATACGCGTCAATGACGTCATCACCGCAGCATTGCTTCAACAAGCGCACCACATCACGTGACATTCCTCCAACGCAGCTTTCGCCTTTTGCTGCGTGGCACCACGGCACGAACCCTTGATATTCAAATCGACGATCAATTTTAGTATGCTCCGCAGTATCTCCAACATGGTCTGACATCACAGGCCAACATGACGTAGTGCATATCTTCACTATCTCCAGCGAATGCAGCCTGACACTTCTTCTTCTCCATCGTGGAACTCCAACAATGCGACATTAAACTCAGCAAACTTCGCAAATATTTCACGCAATTGATACCTAAAGGTGGGAGGTACAACGGAGATTCTCAGCCAGTATTCGCCTTGTATTGACTTTGCTTTCGTATTCCAAATTTGAATCAATTGCCTGACAGTGGCATCCCATTTGCCTTCACCACTCCTACCAACATCAATCCTATCTGGAAACGGCTCCAACACATACAAAACTTTTCGCAGGCAATCTAGAAACGTTTTCAATGCCACGTCTTTGGCGCTGTACAGTTGCTTGAAAAGCACATCATACACAAGTTCTGCATGGTTGTACAGGTTCAGTCACTCGGATTGACGTTGTCTATGAGAACTCCAAACAGCCAGCACCCAAAACTTGATTCTCACAATTGTAATCCTCCATCATCTCAATAGCATTGGAATTATGGCAGCAATGTGGTGTTTCAAGTTTGGATATTTGACATTCATAATTGCACACACCAAAATGCTTCACCGTAGGATCTTGTTTCCAGCCTTCATTTCTGAAGCTCAAGTTCACTTCTTTTAACAATGAGGTCATCAAGCCATGAGGAAACATTATCTGTTCATTTTCACCACCATGAGCTTTCTAGAAAATTCTTCACCAACTAATAGGTTCTCAAGACCTGTAGTCTTTGATATTTTGCACAGATCAAGAAGTATACATTCTGCGTTTTGCTTCAAACTTTTTGTCCAAGGATGATCACCAAGATATGCGAGTGTTGTCATGATAATTGAACTGCAGACTTTTTTAAAACAAAATTGAGAACCTTTAGTCCATCAAACTTTAGAGACACTTTTACGTCTCTATCAATACTTTTGCTATTGTAAGATGCATCTCTCTGGAGATGTTTGAGACCTCAACACTTTTCTCAGCACTCTCTTCAATATCATACTGTTTTCTTCTGTTAAGGAACTCAGCCAATGCAAGAAACCCACATGAACATGTGCTTGTAATACTTCATGTTATCTCCATCCAAAATGCAAACACCTTTGTAATCAGGGGACCTTGGTATTTGAAGAGTTTTAAAAGTGACGAAACAATATCCAAAACAGAGCTTTTAATTTCATCAATATCACCTTCAAAATTTGAGCACGTAAAAGACAGGACAAACGGCTTTATAATAAGTCGAAATATTCTCAAATAATACAATTTCTTTTGCAGATATTCAATCACTTTCTCAGATATATCTTTGCATTCTCTGGGTAGGCTCAAAGATTCGATGGTTTGAAGATAACATTGCAAGCTTCTAGCCAATCCAGTCACATCCATATATCTATTTTGAATTAATGCCTCTAGCAGACAGACAAAATCGTTACTAATGTCAAAGTTTTTATTATAATGGGCTATAAATGCGTGCCACTTCTCGGCAATCAACTCGAGAAAATTTGCAATGGCTCCAGGCCTACTTCTTTGCGAGTCTGTTTTACAAAGCTCTGATAAAATATTGTCAAATGTAGCCATAGACGAGCTGCAGAAGATAACACTTATTTTATTTTTGAAGCTATTAAACAATTCTAGGCTTTTAGTATCCATTTTATTGATAAATTTTGAACGCAATTTATAATCCAAAAGCTTTGAAAATTGCTCCACGTGCAACCATAGCCTTGTTTGACGATTATTTCAAATTTACTGCCTCGTTTTGAAATTTAATTCCAAATGGAAGAATGTTTATATTGAATAAAGTTAACTTTATTTTATGTAGAAATATCGAATAAATTCATAATTTGCAATATTCTGCTGTTTTCTTTTTATAAAAATGGATTTATTAGGATCGATTCTGGGCAGTATGGATGCTCCACCACAGACGGTAGCTGATAAGGAAGCACTGAAGAAGGCTAAAGGTTCAAACCTCTTACCTTAGATTCTGGATTAGATAGCTATGATAAGTTTGCGAGGAATTGCATATTTACGCATAACAATTATATCATCGTTATTTGCAGAAGCTAAGGCAAAAGCAGCAAAACTAAAGCAAGAGGAAAAGCAAAAGTTGGCTAAATTCAGAACAGAGGTAGACAAGACAAGTTAAACACAAGATCTTTTAATTACTGATTGTCTACTTTTGATTAAAACCCAAGTGTGCATTACGGTGTTTAATATGATTCATATTTCTTACCATTTTTAACAGATAGAGGAAAAAATCTCAGGATTTGTTAAGGATGAGTCAAAGAACATTTGAAGTTTAACCCAATGGACAAGATTGCAAGAAGTGTAACGTAGGGTCAGCCTTCTCAGAACTTTTTCAGACTTGACTCACTGCATACTATTTTTTTGAGACTTCTGTGATGTTAATAATGTCTTTTTTTGCAGACACGATGTTGCAGAAGTTGCTGGTTTGGTGTCATTTGCTTTTGGAGAAAATGTTGACAGATATATCATGATTTGGAAAAAAGTATGTGTTATGATATATCTTACAATGTGCATGCCACAGCACATCTCATAGCTGGAGAAAACACCTGCATATAAGAACCAATTGATTAAGAACCTCCAGAATTGTATTTTTACTGAAAACAATAGAAGAAACAATAGTCTATTGTCTTTGAACAATAGAAGAAACAATAGCCTATTGTCTTTGAGCAATAGAAGAAACAATAGCCTATTGTTTTTTAACAATGGACTAGATGCAAATCTGCATGTGTCAGTTTTTACTGTATTGCAATTGTAGCGTTGATATCTAAGTGCAATAATGACTTGTATGCTTGCAGGAATTTGCACCTTCTGATGCTGAGCTGGAAGCAAGGCGGAATGGAGAAGTAAGTATGGAGCTCTCATCTTTATCATATAATAATCTTCATGATTATTACAAGTTAAGTTAATAAGAACCCCAAGGAACAGCTCTTAAAGGGATCAGAGAATATTATAGCCATACTTTAATATCTTTCTATCTTATCTCTTTGATTATCTATCATTCTTTTTATTTCATTTTCTTTCCGGGAGAATTCGTAAAAAGGGTAAAACCTGCACACGAGGAACTACAATATTGCATCCAGCCTATTGTTTCTGTTATTGTATTGAGAAAACTCTTACGCAAAACACTCTTGTAAAAATGTTTTCATGTGTGATGTTTTGCCGTTTGTGTTGTGTGTGCTGCTGACATTGTATCATTATGATTTGCCTTCATTAGGATTGGGATGAAGAAAAAGAAAAACTTGCAGTTGCTTTGGTATGCATACCCCCTGGATTAATGATCTTTATTTATAGTTATCACTGTTCTATGTGATATTTTCAGGGGGTTGTGATTATTGATTATGACCTCAGTTATTACCATGCTAAACAATAGAAGTTTATCATGTGATGAATAGGAGTGTTTGACCTTTTGAGAAAAATTTCTCGTTATGGGAATCACTGAACAAGTGAACACAAATGCATTTAGTTGATATATTTGATTTGTTTGATAGGCAAAGAAAGCCGGTGAGGAGGAGCAAGAACAACGTGACGCATTTAAAAAGTCAAGAAAACGAAATAATCAAATAAATGAGCCCGAAAAGTATTTTGACAAGTACGCGAAAATTCTCGGCGGCGACAGCGGAGTTGACGCTGCGAAGGCGACGAAAACCAACGCAGCTTATGGAATGGGTGAGAATCAACGCAGATTACATTAGAGTAATATTAGAATTGTAGAAACTGAGCAATGCTCCTGCGCAATATTCTTCCACGCAGAGGTGTCCGCTGTATAGGCTTTAATACCGGTTCAAACATATTGTGTTGTAGGCTGTGCGTGTTAGAACAGAACAGGCTGGGGACCTCTTTATTACGTTGCAAAGATAGGATGTGTTAGTGTTCTTTGTAAGAAGGTGTCTGTTTGATTGGAGGATGCAAATATCCTCAAATGTCATCAGATAATCTATATAAATCTATCTTCACATATTATTTTTACAATTTTAGTTCCAAGTAAAAACAAAGAGGATCAAAGATCGATAGAAGAGACATTGAACCAAATCCGGGCAAAGAAAAAACAAAAAAGCGACCAAGTTTAATCATATATTTTTTTCATTTTCTCCTTTTTTATTTAATTCTGTATATTGTCTACTTTTCTGTAAATTTATTTTGCTGCCAAAAGCAATTTCCATTGTCAGAAGTTACTCTGTTGACCTATCGAAGGAGCGTCACGTGGCAAACGAAATCAACCAATGAGAGCACAACAACTGAGACCCTCTAAATTGTGTCACGTCATGCGCGTTGTGTAGTTTAGTTTTGCGTAAAAACATGGATGCAGTGCAGTCACAAAATTCTATCTTGATATCATCTATCCTTCTGAACCGTGCTTAAAATCATTACTTACAGACAACATCTACACGTTTTTTTATAAGAAACCACTTTATAAGAAACTTACTAGTAGAATTTGTGCTAAATTACAATGGATTCTTTTGGTCTATTGTTTTCCTAAACAATAGAAAATTTAAGAAACTCTTACTAGTAGGGTTTGAGCTAGGTTTCTTATAAAATAAAAAGTGTGTATCTAGCACAAGCAATAAGAAATTAAGATGTTACCCCCTGATATTCAAGCACAGCCTACAAGATTTCAATGGTGTTTTGCAGGCAACAAGGGGTGTAACCAAAGACGGTCAGCATATATGAATGCTTGCTATGTAAATTACTCACAGATACAATTGTCTTTGTTAAAGATACATAAAATTAGAGCTGCTTGTCTTCTGTACATCTTCATATTTCTAAATGGAGAAATAAAAAGAGGGAGAGTTAGCCATGACTTTGCAAATTCTGAACTAGCTGACTATGATAAATAACTGATTGACTAACCAAATAACTAACCAACTCTAATTAAACTAACTAAACTAAATAACTTAGTAACTAAGAAGGTAGGTAGCCTGCATAAAGGTAAAGCTTATGAATGACAATGCAAACTTATTAACACAGTAACCAAGGAGCCACACAAAACGTATGTGTTAATAGGGTTAGATTAAACCAGAATTTCACAGCATGGCCAAAGAAATGATAAAAAATGAGACTATAATATTAATGAGCTATTGTTAAGGCAAGGTCTCACTGGACCCATACAGCAGTTGAAATTCCAGTGAGACAAAATAGCATTGGATGACATACAGAAAGATGAATGAAGTGAACAAGGATCTTACCAGCTTTGCAGTTCTATCCTGGTCAAAGTCGATTTTGTACAACAAGTGAAGTAACCTCTGCAAGTTTGCAATACTCTGTAAGAAAAGATATAGAAACCTTTTCTCGTCAAATACCATTGTTCTACTCTCAAACTGGTTAAGATATGGAAAGTGCGAGGAGGCTCGCTGCTTGAGAGAAGAAGAGTTGGCTAAAATGCCATCGCTGTGGGAAGTGGGTGGGCCAATTTCAGTATATTCACGCCTGAAGCTAGTGAAGACTGAAAGGGGGATGAAAACTATCTGTCCGACTGTTATACAGCCACGCGTGGGTATGTCGGGTCCAGGGCTATTGCGCGCAGTGCCCACAGGGGCACAGGAGTAGTGAAATAGTTTTAGTTCTTGTTTGAACGAATGTACCTTTTGTGAGAATAGTACAAATGTTTATATCATTCTGGCGGCAAACAGGCCCACATAAGTTATAAAATATCCCATGTTTGGTGCTTGCATGGATGTTTGCGACTGGCTATTGTGGCTGACTTTTACCTGTTGTGACCCATCTTTTTCATTGGGTGTGCCAGATTTTGCCCGGTAACCTTGCGTAACAAAACATCTTGTTGGTATGCCTTCTACCTTCAAGCAAATGACACAGTTATGCATCAGACGGATCATCATCCAACGTGGTCAAAATGACAACTACAATTGAGGAAAACTGAACACTGAAAACTTGGATATGAGTACTAGATCAAAGAAGATACTATTTGTTGACTTACTTGGAGAAATTGAATAAGTAGTTTCAAAATGCTATCCTTGACAACAAAATTGCTTGGTAGACAGGGGATATCATCAACTAAAAAATTATAAAGATTGCAAAATTATCTTCAACATTCAGCACTTACTCAGCAATATTATATTATATTATGCTATATTATATTATATTAAGCATGATGTGATAATGCATACCTTCTTTAGTATTAAAAGCAATCTGGTAGACCTCAGCTTCTGGTAAAGATTTCAATGTCATTTGCAAGGCAGCCACAATAACTATCTCTTCAACCTCACTGGGAGAAATATAAAAATATCATTGTAAAGCAGACAAATTTCCAGAATTTTCGAAAATAATGACATTCCATGGGGGATTTGAAGGATGATTTAAGTAATTTACTTGGCATTGCATATGTCCAATAGTTTGTCAAATATGTGAGGAGCTTGCCCTGTGCTCAGATGGGCTGATAAGGAAACCATTGATACCTGAAAGGGAAACAAACAAAAAATGAAAATAAAGCAATGATTAGGAATATAATTTCGAAGTATATACTAATTATATACTAAATAAATTAACAAACTATCACTTTGTGGCTGAATACTATGACAAATTATCAAATAAAGCAACATTTTAACTGCACTGCTATGCTATTTAATATATTAAACTTTATAAAAGCTATAGTTTGCAATTATGTAATAATATTCTTGGTCTAAGCTTGCTGCTACACAACTTTAATGTCTTGATATGCGCAGTCTGTCTCAATATCCTTGCAAATGATTATTATAGCTACCTCTTGATCTTTGCAATCGATTTTGGAGACTGCATGAACATCAAAATCATCAAATGTGATTAATGACTCCAATCTATTATCAAACAATGATTGATTGAGATCAAGTTCTTCACTCTTCAAGTGACATGATTTGCTTCCAAGCAAAGCTCGGCTGAAGGAAAAGAACATCAAATTATGATACGAGCGCAAATAAAATTTGCACCCCCCCCAAACACTCCCCAACCAAGCATGGATGATATATCCGACGAAGCTCAGAAAATAGCTCAAAAAACACAAATTTTAACTTACCAACCCGCAAGGGAGATATCCAACCATCCGATTACTAACTTTTTATGCCATTTTGTGGCCATTCTCGTGTTTGACATTTAATTCAGCATTTGAATTTGTTGAGCTCTTACTTGTTTGTCGCAAATCGCAAAGCAAAGGAAGCATGCACCAAAAACTGGAAACATCTTCGCATCGCATCGCATGCCACAGTTAACAGACCCACCCCCGTAAAACAGACAATGCCCCCCGTGCCCCCTTAAATGATTTTTCTTAAAACACGTCCCTCTCTAAAAATAAATACAAGTGTATCACAAAAAAATAAAAATAAAATTAATATCACATAATAATACAGAAAGGAAATGTTAATAATAAAAAAGTATGTTTGCAGCTAACAGCAAGAGTAGCAATATAGTTTTCAGGAGTTTCATCTAAACATATTGACATTGTTAAAATTCATTTCATAATCATTAATCTTGTTAATTTTCTTGCTTGCAATATTATCAATTACACAAACTCTTGATGCTATCAGTTACATTTACGATAAGGGCATACTCGTGGTTGTGTAAATTTAATATATTCGTCTGAATTACTATCCAACAAGCCAAGTTTATGTGATAAAAAAAGATAGCTGTCCTGGATCAGCTTTTGAGATTCATCATTAGCTATTTCGGAAAATTCCTTCATATATTTTAGTAAACACTCATCACCATCAGATTGATATTGTAGGTATAAAAACAATACAAATGCGTGAAAGTAAATCTCTCCTCCATGTAATTCCTCAAAGATGTCACACAAGATTTTATCCTTTTTTAAATATGATGGAGTTTTGCAACAATAAGAACTGTAAACACAAATAGGCAGTGTAATGGATCTTGCTAGAAAGTCATGTGGTAATCTTTCCATTGATAAGTCACAAAGCATCATCGACTCTTGAAACATTTCTTTGTTTGAAATGCAATAACAAAACAAGGCCTTCCAAATATATCCAGAGTAGCCATAGTCATCAAGAATACCTGGCAAATGTATGGATGAATTTAGCAATACCAGAGCATCATGTAACAATCTCTGACTTTCTTCTGAAGATGAAATGGAGTCACTCTGCTCTAGCACGAAGAATGCTTGAAATCTATTTAAATACACATATAGGCACTTTTCGAATTGTGAATGTTCCCTATCTGGAAAGGTACGTAAAAATTGATTCTGCTTATAAAAAGTAATGAGCATACCAGTCGCATGAGTAACATAAGCACACTGGTATGTATAAAGGTCAATGTCTTTACATCGTACAAATTTGCCATTATTCTGAACAGTCACACTGTTTAATACATCATTCATAGCAACAGCATTATCAGCCAAACAAATAACTTCACATATTGAATACATCATTTCAAACTTGACATCTTCAAACAGCTCCCTTATATATGGACATTTCAAGATGTGAAGAAACAAATTCTTTGACACATCTTCTATATTCTTCTGTAGTTGTTCACATTGTTCTGTCGTATATGTGGACATCATCAAATTATCTGGCACGAAGTAGTTTGGGCAACTTTTTTCTTTCAAATAACAACTCATTTTATCAAGTATCTTCTTCATGCAGTCTAAATATGGCTGACTCCAAAATGTTTTACTTTTCACTTCAATCAACCACAAAATGGTAGTCTTCCAGAAGTAAGAACAAATCCTTTTTTCCAAGCCTGAGAAGCATTTCTTGTTTAATTCTCGACACAAAAAGTAACATCTCATTTGCTTATTTGTCCAATTCCTTAGTAAATATTTTTCACATGCTGAAAACGAGATCCTGAATTCAACATCTGGCTCCTTACTCAAAGGGTGAGACACTGGCACAAGATGACATCCAATGTCTCTAATTCTTTGTTTATTGATGGATAATTTACCAGCAATCTCAGACACCCTTTTCAGGAAGCCTTTGCAATTGGAAGGCCATGACAGAATGCTTAAAGAAGGCACTTGATCCTGATTTTTTGTTGCATGCTTTAAAGCTGGACCATGCAACGTTGTTGAGTGAATGTTGCGTTCTTCCTCCTGAAGAGCACTCAACCATTCCTTTGAATTGAAGTAATGTAATCCGTTCATCCAATGTGAGGGAAAATTTATCACATGTGACAGGGGAAAAAATTGCAGCCTGACATATCCAGGATGGCAACCTTTACTTTCTATCATAAAAACTGCCAAATTATAACTGTCCCTTGGAATATCATTAACATAATTCACAGCAATAAAGTCTCTACTTAACAGCATCACATCTATGTCATTGAAATTCTTAACACCTTCAACAAAACTTCCACTATACATTATGTCTAATTTAAACTGCTGCGAAAAATCATCAAATTCATAGCACATCTTTCTGTATTCTGTATTCACAATGCACTCCAGTAGGGCATCCAGTATTTCGTCTACAGCTGACTCCATCATCATTCAGATCAGTTGAATTGATTGATAAATAAATATTCTATTTTCAACCAGTTTGTATTTCGAATAGAAAAACTACAGGAAACCACATTTGCTAAATTTATCGAACAGCTTTATGCTATTTCTGGTAATTAATTGATAATTCTTTCCTACCTGGCGTGGCGCCTGGCTTGGTGGGTGACTTCCCCTCCATTTTCATTTCATTCTTTCACACTCCTCCGCAATACACACACTTTGAATCTTTGAATCTTTGATTTTGTCCTCTTTGTCGTCTCCGACAAGCACCTCTGCATTTTTTCCTACAGGGGTGCAAGACATTTAAATATTTCATTTTTTAATTTTTTTTTTTTTTTTTTTTTCCTCTCATTTTTATGTTGAATTTCTGTCCCCTAATTTATTCTCCAAAAAACTGTTGACTTTTCTAATTATCTCTAAGTTATCTGTTTCTTTCAGCCACTCTATTTTCATTTCTTTTTCGCACACCATCAAATGTTCTGATGTTTCCTTCTCTCCACATGAACATATCCTTCCCTTTCCAAAATTATTCCCTAAGTCTATCATCTCCAATCTTCTCCTGATGGTTTCACTTATTGAAGTTAGTATATCAACCACAGACAACAACGTTTTGATCATTACATATAACAGAATCGAATCGAAGAAAAGTATTAAGATTAGAATTACAACATGATTTAGGTAAGAAGACACAGTATGATATTCCAGCATGACAATCACGAGTTTCACACAGGAAGCTGACACCAAACATTAACCGAACAGCATTGCATGTAGTGTATGCATCATAACAATAATGATGACAGTCTTTCAACACTTCCACTTGATGCAAACACTAGATATAATAAAGTATAAAGATGAAGCAATTAAATGATTAACGAATATTAGTAGTCTTTTATACCAATCATGTCTCTAAATTTCTCAAACTTAGCTTTGCAGAGTCCCTTTGTCATAATGTCTGCTGCCATGTCTTCTGTAGGACAGTATTTGATTTCAATTGTTTTATCAGCAACTTTCTCTCTTGCAAAATGAAAAGAAACATCTATATGCTTTGTCCTGTTGTGATATTTCGGATTCTTTGATAATTCAATAGAGCTTTGATTATCCTCAAAGATTAATGTTGGTTTGCTCTGTTTAAAACCAAGATCTTCAAGCAACATTCTCAACCAAATTGCTTCTTGACAACATTGACTGAGAGAAATATATTCTGCTTCTGTGGACGATTTTGCAACTGTTAATTGCTTCTTACTACACCAGCTTATAGTGCATCCATTGATTTGAAAGATATATCCAGAAGTTGAGCGCCTTGTGTCAAGGTCCCCAGCCCAATCTGCATCTGTATACCCTCTTAATGTAATTTCATTTTCAACATTTGAATATGTTAATCCAGAGTTGGTTGTTCCTTTGATGTAACGTAAAATTCTTTTGACACCTTCCCAGTGTTGTTTTCCGGGTTTTGCCATGTACTGGGCTAGAATGCCTACTGCAGCGGCAATGTCTACACGAGTTGTTGTTGCAGCATAAGTAAGACAACCAATTATCATTTGATATTGTTGTAGATTGATTACTTCATCATCATCACACAATTTTTGAAATTTTCGACCAGGTTCTAGTGGCGTGGCAACAGGTTTGCAGTCCTGCATTTTGAACCTCTTTAATATGCCTTCTAAATATTTTGGTTGATTAATATGTAGAAGTTTCTCTTTGCGATTTCTTGTAACGGACATACCAAGTATATGATGCACTTCTCCTTGATCAACAATATTGAATCTTTCACTCAATAATCTTTTCTCTTCACTGAGGAAAGCAGTGTTATTTGAAAGTAGTAAAATATCATCAACATAGATAGATAATATTAGAAAATCAACTTTACCATTCTTCTGTTTGATTGATTTTACATATAAGCAAGAGTCAGCTTTGCTTTTCTGATAACCATTGTCTATGAGATATTTATTGATAGCAATGTTCCAGCAGCGAGCAGCTTGTTTAAGCCCGTAAATGCTCTTGTTCAATTTACATACATAATCTGGTTTCATATTATTCACATATCCAGGGGGCTGCTTCATAAATATTTCAGTGTCAAGTTCTCCTTGCAAAAATGCCGTCTTTACGTCCATCTGGTGCATCTCCAGGTCTAAAGCATTTCCTATAGCAAGTAGTGAACGAATAGCTGTATATCGAACTACCGGTGAGAAGACTTCTTCGTAATCTATTCCCTTTTCTTGAGAATATCCTTGCGCCACTAAACGAGCTTTATATCGATCAAGCGTACCATCTGCATTTCTTTTTACCTTAAACACCCATTTGCTTCCAACTGCCTTTTTACAATTTGGCAGTGGAACTAAGTTCCATGTTTCATTATCTTGAAGAGATTTATATTCGCTGTCTGTAGCAGCTTTCCATTGAATTGAGTGATCTCCATTCCATGCTTCAAGTATATTTGTGGGTTCATCAATTTCAGCAGTAAGGCTGTTTGCAAGGTAACAGCTTTCTTCATCCTCTTCAATAAGTCTTGCAGGTTTTCTAATTGACCGTTTATTACCCAAGTTCTCAACTTGGTTCATGAAGGTTTCTTCATAAGTGGCTTCCACTGGAGCTTTATCATCTGTACGTGTTTGATTCAAATTGTTTCTGGATTCTTCATTTCTATTATCATCAGAGCTTTCTTGTGGAATAACTGAGTCAAAGAAATGTGTTGATTCATCTTTCTCAAAATTATAATATTGCTCCTCTGAGAAAATAACATCTCTGCTACGTAGAAATTGACGCGTTGTAGGATCAAATAACTTGTAACCTTTTGTTCCTGGTGGATAACCAACAAAAATCGTCTTGCGAGATTTTGCTTCAAATTTCTTTCGATGCTCATCAGGTACATGCACAAATGCTAAGCATCCAAACACCTTGAGATTTGAAACATCCGGTTTCTCATTGCTCCAGCATTCAAATGGTGTTTTATTATCAAGAGAAACTGTTGGACTGCGGTTGTGCAAATATACAGCAGTACAAACTGCTTCAGCCCAAAAGTTCATGGGAACCTTGGCATGATATATCATAGATCTAGCCTTTTCGACAATTGTACGATTCATACGTTCTGCTACCCCATTTTGTGCAGGATTGAATGGTACCGTGGTTTGGTGAATTATTCCTTTTTCTTTAAGGTATTCATCAAAGATCTTTGAACAATATTCACCACCATTGTCCGTGCGGAGAATCTTGACCTGATTACCAGTGACGTTGCTAGCAGTGTTGACAAATTCTTTAAACTTATCAAAAACTTCTGATTTTCTTTTCATGAAGTGAATGTGAACGTATCGCGAATAATCATCTATAAACGTAACAAAATATAGTGATTGTCCAAGAGAAGGAACGTTCATCGGGCCACACACATCACTGTGAATTGTGTGG
Source organism: Sanderia malayensis (assembly GCA_013076295.1). Lineage (NCBI taxonomy): Eukaryota > Metazoa > Cnidaria > Scyphozoa > Semaeostomeae > Pelagiidae > Sanderia > Sanderia malayensis. The sequence goes on along the minus strand of RQOL01000824.1, from coordinate 1,132,369 downwards.
AGAATTTCAGAAGCATTACCATGGGTTTTCTTAGGATATGGGTTACAATGTTGCTTTCCATAAATGCAACCTTCACATAATGACTTGGTTTCTTCAGGCTTCACTGAATCCATGCCCTCAACCATTTCATCATTAAACAGCTTTATTAAATTGTCCTTTCCCAGATGACCATAACGAAAATGCCATAATTGCAAATTTGAACTTTCGTTTGCTACATTAGCTTGTTGAGCAGCAGCTAAATTCAACATATAGAGTTTTCCATGAAGTTTTCCAGTTCCTAGTAGTTTAGAATTTCTTTCGATTCTACATATGCTTCCTTCAAACTTTACAGTTGCTCCAAGATTCGTCATACTACGCACAGATAGCAAGTTCTTACCTAAATCTGGTAAATAGAGAACATTTTTTAAAACAATATTCTGAGTATCACCTTCAACATCAGTGACCAATCTGTATGTTCCCTTTCCATAAACTGAAATGGAACTATTATCACCCAGAGTAACGAGAGATGGCCTTTTAAATTCAACATAATCTGAGAGTGAGTCTCTTTCACAGGTCATATGTTGGGTAGCACCAGAATCAATGATCCAGTTGCCTATAGCTTTAGTTGAACACGCATACAAAGCCTCTTCATTTAATACTTCGTCATTCTCCTTGTATGTTGCGTAATTTACTGATGTGTGATTTCTTGAATTGCTACCAGATGAATCTTGCGAATTTCGGTTTCCAGCATTTCTTTTTGGGCAATCTCGAGCGAAATGACCTTTCTCGTGACAAGAATGACACGTGCCACGAAAAACTTTGACAGGTTTACTTTCTGAATTTCCTCCTTGGCCGGAACTACGCCCTCTTCCCGTCGTTGCTAAAACGAGGAACTAGCGGAACGAGCGCGGAACAAGCGGAACGAGCACGGAACAAGCGGAACGAGCACGGAACAAGCGGAACGACCACGGAACAAGCGGAATGACTACGGAACGACCACGGAACAAGCGGAAAGACTGCGGAACAGGCGGAGCCAACAAGGAACGAGCGTGGAATCACCCTCCAACTTTGACCTCCAATGGCTGTCACTTTTTTCCAACTTGATACATCGAAACCCTGTGACCTCCACCCTTCGATCGAATCGAAAGATGTCTCTAGGCCTATCAACTTGCACAAAAGAAGAATACTAAGTTCTTAAAATTAGTAACGTTGCGAAGCCAGTCATAACTATTCAGTAAAATGAGCATACAATAATACTTTAAAGATTAGAATGCTTTTTGATGTTTTTAATTGAAAGAATCAATGTGCTTTGACTTCAAAATGCGAAGTTCTAGCTGCAGAGTTTTGTCATGTTTTGTCCGCCATTTTGTTGGAGGGTTGCTGACTTGAAATTTTTGCTTCACCTCCTCACCCGCTATACAGAGGGACTTGGAGAGGGACGTTTCTACTTCAGAATGTGAATATAACAGCTTGCTCGTATATATAAAAAGCTAAGATTCAATTATAATTCAATTATATAATTCAATCAAGTATAATTCAATTCAGTATTCAGTCAGTCAGTGCGGTACAGTTGGAAAAAAATGACCGCCATTGGAGGGCAAAGTTGGGGGGTGATTCCGCGCTTGTTCCTTGCTGGCTCCGCCTGTTCCGCAGTCATTCCGCTAGTTCCGTGGTCGTTCCGCTTGTTCCGTGGTCGTTCCGTAGTCATTCCGCTTGTTCCGTGGTCGTTCCGCTTGTTCCTCGTTTTAGTAACGACGCCCTCTTCCACCTCTCCGATTTTGAAAAAATGAACGTCTCGCAGAAAGAGCATTCTCTGATTTCTGAATATTCAAACCATCTTCATTGCGAACAGAGTCATTTAGCAACATACCTTTTACTTTTTCAAATGACAAATTGTCCTCACCAACGGCATCTAGAGCAGTGATTAGAGGTTTGAACTCTTCAGGCAAACTCGCAAGGAGTGTCATTGCCAGTTCCTTGTCATCGACATTTTGGCCCATTTCATTTAGTTAATCATGCAATGAACGCACATTATTAATATGTGCTAACATATCTCCACCACTCTGAAATTTACAAGAGTAGTATTGCTGTCTTAGCCTGACCTTTTGTAAAATGGATTCGCGTGCAAACTGATTCTTCAAGGCGATCCAAGCTTCCCCGGCTGTCGTTGTATTTCGCACATGTATTTGCTGTTCAGGCTCCACGGCCAAGCAAATGTACGTCCAAGCTTTCTTGCTACGAAGCCTAAAACTTCTGGTTGCGTTTGCACCTTCAGGAGGTTCAGCTGATCCATCCACATGCTCAAACAGATCAAGGCTCTCCAAGTATAACCGCATGTTGAACGCCCATGTCCGATAATTTCCGCCATTCAGTTTCGCAAATTTTAAAGCGCTCATCGAGTCTTCTGACGATGAAGCCATGTTTTCAACTATGAATTCAAATCCAATAAATCTTCCTCGTACTTAGCCCCGTCCTGGGCCCATAACCTATTGAAGTTAGCATATCAACCACAGACAACAACGTTTTGATCATTACATATAACAGAATCGAATCGAAGAAAAGTATTAAGATTAGAATTACAACATGATTTAGGTAAGAAGACACAGTATGATATTCCAGCATGACAATCACGAGTTGCACAGCATTGCATGTAGTGTATGCATCATAACAATAATGATGACAGTCTTTCAACATCACTCGCTTCTTTGATCCCCATTTCTTTCAAATATCTTTTTCTTTCAAACTTTTGTTCTCTTTGGTGTCTCATCTTTTTAAACTCTAATTCCTTTTCCTTTGCCTCCTTTTCTAAACTTTCTTGTACTTTATTTTTTACTTCCCTTTTCCACTGCTCCTTTGATAGCTCAAATACCCTTTCTAGCTCTATACCTATTTCTTCTGCTATTTGTTTTGTGTAATTGAACCAATTCCTTCCCCTGCATTTCATTTGTTCTTCTACAATTTGCCTGCCTAACCTACTCTCATCTGATTTCATCAAATTTTGAAACAACATTAACCGCTGGTAGTCAACCTTTCTTTTTAGTGTCCAAATTCCTAGCTCTTTTAACAAAGCCCAATACGGTGTTGAGCTGGGCAATTTCAAAATTCTTTTCAAAATTCCTCCTTGAATTTGCTCCAATCTTTTTAGATGTTTTCCCTCTATATTTGTCCAACATTCCAAATTGTAAGTTATCATAGGGACCACTGTCTTTTCATACATTATGAGTCCTGCTTCCGTTGATAATTTTCCCAGCAGCTCCTCTTTTCCTATTTTCATTATTTCAGCAATCACACTGTAACTTTTTCTTTCTAATTCCTCTATCTGTACTTCAAGACTTCCTTTTTCATCTATCCAGTTTCCCAAGTACTTGTACTTTTCTGTCCTTTGAATATCCCCCTTTTTTACTTTTATCTCTGGCTCTTCTATCTTCTCTTTCCTCCCTTTTATTACCATGTATTTCGATTTGTCTGTATTAAATGTAAATTTTTTCACACTTTCCATAATCCTCAGATTTTTTCCAACTGTTTCTATTGTTGTCTTGGACCCAGCCATTCCTATATCATCTACATATATCAATGTTCCAATGGGCATGTTTGGAGATATCATTGTCTCTGCTGATACTGTGCCTATTTCATCTATTTTGGATGTATTACTGCAGCATAACAGTGGGCCAAATATTGTACCCTGTTTCACAACATCCTCGATCTCAATTTGTTCTGTTTCTCCTACTGGTGTATCAATCTTCATCCTTGCTTTCCTGTTCATTTTGTATATTTTGTATATTTTGTATCAATATTCATCCTTGCTTTTCTCTTCTGCATCCTCGCCTTCGCCTACCAAAGTGCTACTACGCAGCACCAGGGTTGCCAGATTTGAAATTTCAAAATATGCCAATCCATGTAAAAATTATGCCAAATTAGGCTAAAATATGCCAAATTCAAAAAATCCTCCGCAGGGGCATTGTATGGCTGCGGAGAAGATCATGAAAGGATAAATTTTGCTATTCTCTTTTCTATCTCTGGCATAAAACATATAAAATTTCAGCAATTACACTCTTTTCGTTTTATAAGAATACTTAATTTTTTGCTGAGCCTCAATATTCTTAATCTTTTTCTATTTTGAGCCTCTGGATATTCTTAAATTATTCTTAGGAGCTTATCACATGAGCCCGGTTGACCGGGCTGGCCCGGTTTGCCGGGCTAGAATCAGCTCGCCATCACATGAAGCTTTTACAGCCCGGCTTAGCAGGCTGAAAGCAGCCACGTGAACTTTCTTGCATAAAATTTTCCCGCCTTTTCTTTCGAGACACGATTTTTAAAATAGGCGACTAATAGACGACCAAAAATTATCTGCTTTTACTGTTGTGGTTTCACTGTTGTCATCCGTACAAGTGGTATGCAATAGCATACAAAATATAATACAATTATGGAAGTCACAGCAGAGTAAATATCAGGCCGTTCTCAATGTTATGTTATCTTTGAAAAGGAAGAATCTCAGGAATAAAAAAATACTGCTGATCCAACGAAAATTATTTTACTTCGTTATTTTCAGCCCACTTTCCCGGGCTGGAGCTATCACATGGGGAAAAATCAGCCCCTTCAACCGGGATCCCACTTGGTGAAAGTGAGATCTCGGTTAGCCGGGCCATCCGAAGCGGATTTCGAGCACTGATGTAATATGCGTTTTGTTAATCTAGAGAGACAAGTGTAAACTGTGCTTTGTTTTATATCTTGTGTGATTTTGAAGAGCTGCTGAAGGATTTTGATGTCAAGCGTGTGGTCATAAGAAGGAAAAATGTTTTCTTGAAAATTGACCCGAAATATGCCAAAAATATGCCAAATTTAGGAAATATGCCAAACAGAAATTTTATATGCAAAGCAACTTCAAAATATGCCAAATACTCCGAATTTGGCATATAATATGCCAACATGGCAACCCTGCGCAGCACTACACTATTGTTTGTTCTCGTATTTCACTTTCACAAAATGGAGGGCACCAGCCAAGGAGGTGAAGGCGGCTTTCAGTTTATAAAGCTTGACGGGCTTGCTAAAGTCATTGGTGCTTCAGATGCTGGACTAAGATTTCTTATTGCTTTGTTAATAGGTAAGCAGTTTCTCATTTTAAATATGTCGGAACCGACAATCTGGTTATATAAAACCACGTGATGTCCTCCTGTTGGCCTCTCGCTCTGTTCCTCTTTATTGTCTGCACCTGGGTGTAATGGGTTTAGGGCTGACTTTGTTTTGGTGCGGGTAACTATTACATATAAGAATTAAATATTGTTTATTTATCGATTTTGTTTTAATTTAATTTCACTCCAATTTGTGCAACTGGTCAAGAGGTTCTCAGATTTTAAGAGACAAGACAGTTTCTCAGTTTTGTACATTTCACCCTTTATCTTTATTTCTTTTATCAGGCTATCCATTGGCTTTCATCTACCACTTCTTGCTTGCAAAGAAGAGCGCATGTTTCAAAGTAAAACTCATCACTTTTCATTCTACTCTACATAAATATCTTCATTGCTTTCAGGCTTAAGTTCAAGTTTCATATAACTTGATTTATGTTGTGGCATGCCAGTCACTAGATTCAATTGACTTTATATTTATTTCTGCAGAATGCTTATTTTACTGTTTGTGGCTTGCTGATATTATACTTCTGCTTTGGTAAGTATTTTCCTTGAAAACCCATTCATAAAATGTCAGGGAAGTCAGGGATGGCCGAGTGGTTAGATCACTCAACCCTTGTTCAAAGGGTTGTGTGTTCGTGCCCACCTTCAGACCTGTCATATAAAGTGCGAGGAGAGAATTTGCCAGCTCTCTGTAATTCTAGGCAAAAAGGCAAAAGGAATCACGAGGTGTGGCCACATCGAGAGGAAGGACCAGGGTCGCACTGCTTCGATTAATCTAGCTATTCAGTGGGCCCTTTGTGCTTAGCATATAAACCAATACCTTATGAAGATAGTAAGCGTATTTGCCTATCAATCTGTCAATCAATCAATAAAATGTTATTAATTTTATATCTTTAAGTTTCTTGCTTTCAAATTCAATTCTATATCCATGATATGATATCATACAGTAGAATATATTTCATGATTTTGTTTTTGTAGCACAAGATATTGTTTACTGTTTGGTTTCAATTCTTGTTACATACATTGTTTTAACACTCATCGGCGGAACTGTTGCTTCTGTCACCATTTTGTTTGCATTCAACCTGGTGAGTAAGTTTACGTATAATTAATTTACGTTTACGTTTAAGTAAGTTCAAGTATAATTAATTCATATTTCATAGTTTGATAAAGTGCTCAAGGGTCTCAGACCTGACTCTAAAGATTCTCGGAATATATCGTTACATCTCAAATCAATGACCCATTATTCATAAATGCACAAAAGTTTTTAGTAGATTAATTAAGCTCCTTTTCGACTGTCTGATAATTTTATTTTGACTCAAAACAAAGATATATCTGACCAGGTAACTTCTTTAAATAATAAAAATGTCTGATTAGATAGAAAAACTCTAGATTTGTCAAATAAGTTTACAAGAGAACACGGGCATTTTACACAGCGCAGCGAAGAGCAGCATATATTGCAGCAGACAAACCACCTGCTACAGGAATCGTAGACTTTCGAATGTTTTTAGGCTCAAATCTTAACTAAAATAATTTCCCTTTAATTAATTGTTCTTTCAAAACTTAATGACATTTTTTAATCCTTTTCCAGGCATATCTTGTGTTAGCTTACGTCTTCACGGCCAGTGATTCATATGACATCAAATGGACGACACCTCAATGCATTTTGTGCCTTCGTCTCATAGGTGTGAAAAGTTTTCATACAAGCATAATCTTGTTTGCCAATCTATAACTTGGAACTTTTGAGCAAAACACAAGGTTGCTTTTCTTAAATAGACTCAGATTGATTGATCTGATTTGTTTCTTGTTATAGGTTTAGCATGGGATGTTTATGATGGAAAGCGACCCAAGGTATGCATTACTTACTTGCTATCAAATCATTTCAACCTATTTTACCATGTTTTTACACACCATGTTGCGCTGCATAGTCATGTGGGGTTGCGATTTTGAGACTTTTTGCCAAAAGAATAACTTGCCCCCATGACTGATCAATTTGCCCTCATACCAGCTCACCCCATTACTGATTTGAGCATTTGAGCATTAAAGGAGATATTTCTGGAATGTTCTATGGCAGACATTGCTTTGTTTAGCATAGATATTTATAAGCAAGATGGTGTGTCATTATACGAGACTGTGTGAGCTACTGATGAATAATGACCCCGTCTCAGATGTTGTAAGTTCAGTGTTTATCAAGCGCAGGTCGAACTTGTTACGGGGGATGTGATTGTTACATTTTGTTATCAACAGGAACATTTATCTCTTGATCAAAAAGTCACGGCGCTGGACCGAATTCCGACTTTAATGGAGGTGAGTTGATTACGCAAATCATCAACTTGAAATGCACGCTTTTTCAGTAAGTAACTGCCTTATAATAAAGCAGTGCTTGAAACAGCCAAAACGTTCATTACAGTAAAAACCCGCATATAAGAGCCAATGGATTAAGAAATTTCAGGGTAATATTTCTGTTCAAAGCAATAGAGGAAACAATAGCCCGGATGGAAATTTGCAGGCTCTTACATGCGGGTTTTTACTGTACTGCGATTTTGAACCTAAAAAGGTTTAGAAATTTAGATACTCAAAATTTCAAGGCGAATTTGCTGCGAAAGAGGAAAATAATTAATGTTCTGATCATGATATACTATCTGCCAACATATAGTGTTAAAGGTGTTATCCGTATCTTCACATTTCACTCCCGTCAATGCCAATGAAAATCATGTATGATGTGTTATTAAGTTCTGAATCATAATATCAAAGATCTCAATTTATCAAGAAATTGCTTTTTTCTCTCAGATAACTGGCTTCTCGCTCTTCTTCGGAGCTCAAATGGCTGGACCTCAGGTAATATAATTTCCGTTGATAGTATCATTTACAGTCGGTTTCACAAACTGGCCAATTGTTATATGGGCTTCCTTACCAAATGAAATCAAGGAGTCTAATACACTGAGTCAGTTTAAGAGTAGGATAAAATCATGGAAAGCGAAATCTTGCACCTGCAGGTCATGCCAGACTTTTATTCATCAAGTCGGATTTATTAATTGACATCGGGAAAGGGGAGGGGTAAACTGGGTAAATGTATAGTAGGCTATGTTTTTAGTAATTTAATTTACTCATATTTATTTTTGTAACTAGTTTAGTTAATTCACGTAACTGTATTTAGGTTGGCTTTAATTAGCTTTTAGCTATAATTTTTGCAGCCAAGACAAATTAAATTATTATTATTACTATTATTATTATTATATCGAGAGTTTATTGAAACATGTACGTGCGATGCAAAATGTTGACAATTTTCAACCCGTTGCAATGACCTCCTAAGACGATAAAAACTCATATGATTGAAACAAATCGTCTTCTTTTGCAGTTTCCTATGAAAAGATACCTTGATTTTATCGAGGATCGTCTGGTCGATAACGAGGCAGAAGCAAAGGGAGGCTCTAGGTAAATGTTTTCATTTTAGCCCTATCTTTCTGCAAGTATGTTTTTTATTCTTGCCACTTGAGTTTCTATATAGCGAGCTTTGAACGGAGTATTGTAGTTGTCCACCTTCCTATATCGGATGTTTGTTGGGCTATTGGTTTCCTGTACTGTGAAACAATGCCATGCGGGACTTCTGTAAACCCTCGAATGAGCCCCCACCCCCGAATAGCCGCCCCCTCGAATAAGCCTCTGATAATCATGTGCAAGGATGTTGAGCTAAAGTATCAAGGCATTGACATTGTGTATTGAATGTATTGCAAATAGCAGCGAGTTTGAACGAATAATTTCATCATGTAACTCCGCACTCTAGCGCTTATAACACTTTATATAGCAAATAAGTCCAACGATAATGTCGTTTTTACAAATAATTCTCCCCCAGGGGGAGCTTAACTGATGATTTACGACTTATAATTAGCATTTCTTATACAGTTAGGTGAAGCTTATACTAAAAAAGTGGGAGGGAGTGAATAGTTTAATTGCCATGGCACTGTATTGTCTTGTTTGTTTCTTCATTCAACATTTTATTTTTTTATCAATCAGATTTTTGGCGGCTCTTAAACGATTCCTGCTTGGTCTGATCTTTCTTGCCCTCTTCACAACCTTTGATGTCTACTATCGTAGCGACTACATCATAACAGAAGAATTTGTGGTAAGCTAAAGTTCTCTATTTTAAATGCCTCTGGTCCACATTGCTGAGGCATGGATGCAAACAGTGGGGCCTGCCTCCACACAGCGGATATCCATGGGATCGATTATTTTGTCCTTTGTAGAGGTCGCTTTTGCAGAAGAAAAACCGATTTGAAAGATGTTTGAGAGTGTTCTAATATCAGGGCGTTCAGCATCCCCATAACAATTGTTGGAAAACATAAATTTACTCATTAATGGAAAGAGGTTTTTGTACCCAGGGTCCAAAGTTGTTCAACTTACTACCTAACACCTTCGGGACTTAAATGGGGTATCTCTGGAGGTTTTCAAGAAAGGCTTGGACAATTTGTTATATTTGTTAAATACTCGATGAGCCTCAACTTAATGGTTACACGGCGTTTAGAAAAGCGGATAGTAACTCTTTGGTTGAAATGGTCAAAATTGGACCTTTTTCAAGGGATAGACATCTAAGTGTCAATCCTTGAGATAATATATCTTTAAATCTCGTAATAATAATAATAATAATAATATTCATCTTTTGAGACAATTTCGTGATGCCAATTTGAGCTCCTGGAATAAGCTGACATTGAATAAATTACATATTAGAATGTGAATTTATTCTCACTACAGAATGCACCTGGTTGGAAGAAATGCATTGATCTGGTCTGCTGGTATCACGTTCTGTTTTGCAAATACATCTTTGTTTGGCTCTTTGCTGTAAGTATGAATAAATAGTTAAAGCTTGTGTCGCAAAATTGGATATATACTAAGGGCCTGATTATATGAGAGTTTTCAGCCCGTTTGTAACTTTAGCCGGGCTGAAATTTCAGCTCGGTGTTACGGTTAAAGCGTTGTGAAAACAAAGTTGCGATTACATGATAATATTTCAGCCCGGTTTGCCGAGCTGAAATCTCAGCCCGCTTTTATCAAACGGGCTGGGATTTTCATCTCGGCCAAACGGGCTGAAAATTTTCATGTAATCGCAAATCGAAATATTTAGCCGGGCTGAAATTACGAGAGAACAAAAGAAACCATGGCGATGAGTGCAAATGATTGCGATTCTATTTCTACACCACAGGATTTTCAAACTAAACACAGCGGGCGCGAGCCACCATATAATCGCTCAAAATCTCAGCCCGGGTAAAGTTACAAACGGGCTGAAAACTCTCATATAATCAGGCCCTAAGCTCCCCGTTATCACATTACGAATTTCCCAGTGAACAGAAGCAAGCATTCTTTCCCTTGAAGAGAATCATTCTCTCCCAGTGAACACAACCAAGCTGCTGTGCTGAGAGGGGTCAAAACTAGACGCGCCAGGGGTAAATGCCCCCAAATATTAAAAAATAACTCTTTTCAAACGTACTAAGAAATTAATTTCTTATTAAAATTGCTCCTTTCTACGGAAAATGCAAATTTCTTCTTGAAATAGTTTCTTCGAAGCCTTAGCTCCCCATCCCGCCCTAAATTTCGGTTGTTTTTATAGTCTCTAGTTTTATATTTGTATTTTGATTGACTTTATATTGCAGGAAAGCTGTTGCATCACCACTGGCCTTAGCTACAATGGAGTCGATGAGCACGGCATTGCCAAATGGGACAGCTTGAAGAATATCCAACTCTCGAAATATTTTAGTGGCCACACTTTTCAGGTGCGTTTTGTTCTATTTACACATTTTACAAGGTCTTCTTATACATTACATTTGATATCTGTACATTTATGGGCTCCAGCACACAACATATTGTTTCCTGCTTAGGATATATATTTCTCCGTCCATACAAAACATTTTGTTTCCTGCACAGGACATGTATTTCTCCATCCATACAAAACATATTTTTTACTGCTTAGGACATATATTTCTCCATACAAGACATAATGTTTACTGCTTAGGACATATATTTCTCCATCCATACAAAACATAATGTTTCCTGCTGCATAGCTCATAAACTCTCCCACATAGACCATGTTGTCTTCTTCTTCTTAGCATGTATTGGATCTTACATAGCCCATATGTCTTCTAACATTGCGAGAATGATCTTCTACGTGAGACATATAGCCCCCATATAGTTATGTGACCCTACATGTTACACATTGTCTCTTACACATAGCATATGACATCTTGTTGCTATATTATGTGAAATTTAATATGTTCACAATGCTTTGTGTGGAAATATACTTTTTACAAGAGGTGTGCTGTTGGGGTTAATTTCCTCTGAGCTTAAAGTTTTTGGTGTCTTTTTCAGTCTTTGGTGGTTTGCTTCAACGTAAACACAAATCAATGGGTAGCGAGGTTATTAGTTTATTTTTGTCTTTTCAATCTTTTTTTCCTTCTTTTATATATATATTTGATCTCTATAGATTCTTACTGTCTATACTGGCATCACAGTACTCGATGTACAGAAGTACAGAGCAATAATAGAATAGAAGCAAGAAAGTAGACTAGTTCTCTGTTACTCGGAGTTTCATGTTTTCGCAATCATCAGACAGACTATTCTATATTTTTTCCTTATATATATTAATATTATATCGTAATTTATTTTACCCGGCTAAGTAACGAACAACCATCTATCTCCAATCCCTACCTTAGATACATTTTCAAGCGTCTCAAATTTCTTGGTAATCGTCACATATCTCACATCACGACCCTGGCCTTCCTTGCTATCTGGCATGGCTTCTACGTTGGATATTTTGTTGTATTTGCCACCGAATTTCTCGTTGTTCAAGTGGAGCGACAGGTAATTTATGACTGCACTCTGCACACATTAACCTCCGGATATTCGGCTTATGCCATTGAGTGTCAATGTAAATAAATTTCCGGGCGTTCAAGTGTATGTGATGATGAATTATGCACGTAAAGCATTGTCAACAATTGAACTCATGATCGTCTATGACAAACACTGTAAGGGTTTTTTTAACTCCCCTCTTCATATATACACTCTTTTCCCTTACGCGAAGTAGCTCTTATATATTAAACTGCTGCCAATGCTACACATTTCATACTTTTTGCCTCAACTATTGCTATACATTGTACATAAACTGAATCTGATATCTATCCTACACTGGTGTGATGTTGATATTAGCAATGTTGAAAGTTTCCTATGCTGTTTGCTCACATAAACAAGATGTGCACGAGTTACCATTCGCAAACATTTAGTCTCTGTGAATAATGTTTTCAATGGCATATATTCATTATTTTTTACTTTTATTACTGCTTCTGACTTATGTTTTTTCTTACAGATGCAGGCCAGGGCTTACCAGTTAACGGGCATGAGCCTGCAAGAACTGAGTTGGCCAATTCGATTGCCAATTATTGCATTTTTATATGTTGTAAAGCAAGTTGGATTTGGCTTCTGCGTGGTCTCGTTTGCTCTTCTGCGGTGGAGAAGAATAAAAGTCGTAAGTACACTTCACTACGTTTTCAATATTTGCATATATCTTTATTTCTTCATTGAGTGTATCCTGGCTTGATCTTGATCATTTTGCTTTTATTGTTGCATGCATTTCTTTTCAGTAATATCCAAATTGTTTGCGTTCAGCACATCAAATGAAAATATATAACAATAAATTTAATTTTTAAATAAATAATTTAAACTGTGCAAAAGAAGTAATGACATACACGACGTTTCGAGCTCTACTCGTCTTCACTATATATTTCTTTTCAGTGTCTGTATACCTATTTTTAGACTATTTTTTTAGGCATGTAGTGGAGTATTGTGTAAGATACATGAAGTGATTGATGTATATTGCTCTCCCTCCAGGTTTATGGCTCGATGTATTGGCTGGGATACATAATTTGCATTGTCCTGTTAATAGCTAATTTTATAATTGGAAAAATGATGAAGAAACCCAAGAAAGACGAGAAACAGGGGTAAACTGCAATATGAAATGTAGAAATATCTGCTTTCACGCTATCTTTTTTATATTAGTTTTATTCTTATTTTTGTGCGCGACGAAGAATTCATGATATTATTCGATTATTTGGGTTTTCGCGAATTATTCTTTTATTTTTACACATCCATTCAATAATTATTGCCATTCATATTTTTCTTTTTTCATTTACTTAGCTGATTTGTTGTTTCTTTATAATTTGCCTATCTGATACTTCCGAACTAATTCGAATCACTTTTTCTCGTGTAGTACCAAAGAGAAGACCTCCTGAATAAGCTACGAACTTCTGACGAACTTCTAAGTTGTTACATTGGTTTCTGTATTGGATATTGGTTCATTATACTCCATCAAATCTCAAATTGAAAAATCTATTTTACATAGCCACGAATTCTAGCAGATTGTTAATGATTTAATATCTATGATATCATTGTTTGTTTTAACCGATTTATGATGAACTTAACCATAGAATCACGATGTAGCAAATCCAAATGGGGGGAGGGGTAAAATCACCCTTTTTGGGGGCAAAAACCCCCCTCACTGAATCGTTGTATCTTAATGAGTTGAATATAAGGTATACTATGAAGCAGTTTAAGAAATCAGTTGATTCGTTTGTTTGTAATATCTAGATTCCATGTATAGTTTTTAAATCTTGACTTGTCTCAGGTTGTATAGGACTTCTATGTTTGTAGATCCAATTGAGAATGATTTATTATCTACTGATGAAGGTACATCGAAAATCTTTATTTTTTAAACAATGGCTTGGATATATCTTGCAATGGGTTGCTTATGATATGGCTGGGTCCCTGGGCTTCTGGTTGGTCAATTCTTCTGTTGATGCAATTTGTACCTTCGCAGCCTCATGACCTGTTGACTGCACAGCCGCTGGGCTCCCGTTTTGATTAAAAAAAAATTCTAATCTCTAAACGCATTTATTTCCATTCCATTTCAGCCCTGCCCAGCCCAGTCAAGTCATTCATTACAGTATGTAGGGCCCATTATCACCTTTGGTCTTATCAAAGCTAATCATTTAAGAGTGTTACTCGAGATAAATTCGGGCCGGGCCTGAAAGAGATTAGAATAGTTGAAAAAAGATATTTTCTGGTGTGCTAAATACTAAATAGAAAGGAGTTTAATCTGAATGGAAAATGGCGAGCATTCTTTCGAAGGCTTAGGCTTAAAAGGTTGGGATGAATGGCTTTTTCAAAGGCGCCTAATAAGAGTAGGGAAATATATTTTAACTGAACTTCTGTTTACTACGTGAGAAGTCTTCCCTATAATTTTAAAAAGATTTTAGCGAAAGTTTTTTGCTGAAAGTCATATTTGAACGATGAGTTTTTATAACAAGTTGTGAAATAGAAGATTTAAAACATAAATTCAGCAGCGAAGTATTTGTTATGAAAAAGGGTTGAAGTTTTAAATGTTTGCTACCACCAACGCCTTCTTACAAAAGGCAAATTTTGTTATTGCAATACCACGGAAACCAAGAATGGCTTTTATTTGTAAAAAAATTCATCATGCACAAAATATGGTTGCCTTATCTTACCCCCGTCAAATTCGTTCATGGCGAGATTACGAAGCGGTTTTTCCCAGAACAAGAGTAATCTTCTTTACGGTTTCTTCCATTTATTTGGCGAATATGCTACCTTAGAGAGATGGGATTAAACTATGTGGAAATTTAATCTTTATTTGGGTTTGGGATCTTGCCTATTTTAGCATTTTGACGGGGTTTGTCTGCACTTTTTAGGCTCTCCAGGGTGTAATTGCATGAGAGAAAATGGCGCCACCCTCCGTGTTTGTTTTGAAGTGGAAACTTGTGGTGTTTGACTTTGTAGGACTTTCCGTATATTTTGAAATGTTCAACCGGACTGCCAGCATGCACAGAGATGTTTGTTAAGAAAGGTTTATCAGTTAAGACAATTCAGAAGGTGCGTCTTTATTTATACTTGTTTTCAACGTGAGTGTAAGTTTACACATCAAAGGGGAGTTTCCGCACAGTGATATTGATGGCCTACTTTTTTACCTTTTTGGCCTAATTAATTATCGGGACCTTGTTCCTGGTCCAGTTAAGGCCATTTTAACGCCAGAATGCCACAAAAGGAAAAGCAATATAATCAAGAAGAGTTTTATGAGTTTTAGGAGGTTTGTTTGCAGATTATTTGGCTTGTTTTAGGTGATAATTCTAATCTTGTTTGCTCTTGTTTGAATGAAAAACACACTGCATTTGCAATGTGCATTTGGCATTTCTAAACAAAAAAGACAACACATTGAGCTTTTGCAGTCGAATTAATTAGAACAAGACTTGTGCTCAAAGTCTAGCAGCTCTCGATTATATTAGAACAATATATTCAAGGATTAATTTGCGTTCTATACTTGTAATAGTTCGACAAAAATGTTTATTAATTTTTCCACGAACGTATATCTTTCATCTGGAAAAAATTTCCGGTTTTTTGCTTCCCTGGGTCTCCGTGTTAGACCTTTGTCGCTGCTTAGGGAATTTTGTTTTCAAAATATTTAAAAAACCCTTTATCTTGAAGACTAAGTTAACTGAGAGAATATTTTTCGGATTGTATTAGAACACGTTTGCATGACTGCAATTAAACTGTTTTGCACAGTTTTACAATTTTGTTTAATTCAAAATTCAAACATATCCACACCAGGCTGACCAATGTATTTATTTTCCACAACCATAATCCATTAATCACATCAAATCGTAGTTATTGAGAATTATCAGTGTACATATTGGTTTTAGGAACATCATAATTTCTCATGCATTTGTGTAAATATTCTTTGAGCCCATCTGTTTGAGTTTGAGTTTCACCCAAAGAATTGATTATATAATATATGCACATAGTATTATATATTGTCAGGGCAACAGAAATAATTGTTTTGGGCATTTGTTATGGTATTATAAAATTTTTTTAAAATATATATATTTCATCTTTGAAAATAACAGAACAACAAGTTAATATAACCAAGATATATCAACATATCCACAATTTATTAACCTCGTTGTACACTGTACAGTAAATTATCTAAACTCGGGCCATATACATATTTCGTTATTCAAGATTTGTTCCACACAAGTAGTTTATAGTCATTAGATTTCACAATATTTGCACATTTCTAACATCCTTACAATTAGTAATTACATGGTATCTTGAGACCCTATCATTAGTACCCTATATCTTTTTTAACATGGGGTCCCAGAGGCTGCTGTACTGTACCTCTTGCAGCTATGAAGCAAAACTCATCAATGGTCAAGATGTGTATTGTCCTTGGGCCTAGACTGGGAGGTGCCCTAAATTTTGTATTGACCCCCAGTTGGTAGCCCTATTGTGAGGTGTGGACACCCTATCCACTAGGATATTCAGCCATACTAAACTAGGCTAGCTAGTTTCCTCTTGTTAACTCTATAAGCTAATCTTCCATATAAGCTGCATCAATTGCTTTCAATGTAATCCACTGGGTAACCATTTAATCTTTGTTATCTTTTAAATCTTCGTGTTTTGATGTGTTATGTCTTCGCTCTTTGGCTGGAAATCCCATCCAGAAAGCATAATACCATTTTGTTGTGAGAGCATGATATAATCGATAGATAGAGGTTTGGCTTTCAAAAGAAGACAGGTTAAATTACTGACCAGAGTGGCTACCAAACAAAACATTTCAGCTGTTAATCTGCACTCTTTTGTTAAAAAACTAGCTTGTTAAATGCTTCAATGGCTTTGTGGTAATCAAATGTATTTTAATCAAAACTATGTTATATAGAGTTACAGTGTAGGCTTAGATGGGAGGTGTATTAAGACAAATATGTTTCTTCAATTCCCAATGTTGCATAAAGTACACCTGCATAAACACCCGCGTATACGAACCTGTGAATTTGGCATCCAGCCTATTGTTCGAATACAAAAATACAATAACCTATTGTTAATGCTATTGTTTAAATACAATAAGCTATTGTTTCCTGTATTGTTTCGAGCAGAAGTATCACTCTAACGGGTAGGGTAACTACCGGTTCTCACATGTGAATGTTTACTGTATTTCATTTGTTCTAGTTTTAGAAGTAGAACAATGTTTGATCAAGGCTTCGTCTAAAACTTGACAAGTATTAATTCTATACATGCCATAATTGCAAGTACTACCATCGTGTTACATTTAGTTAAAATCAAACTGACAGGTCCTTAACACGTTCATTTGACAGAATTTACGTGTGCTTCGCTTCGATTTCTCACCAACCTAAGCGCACTTGAATGGCCGCTACAGGTAAGCAATTGACTGCATGTGAATTAGGATTTCCAATGCTTGGTCAATTGGCATAGAATCGTATTTTGAAAGTTGTAAAATATGTATACGATCTAAAATTCCTCATCGATGGCTGGGAAAAACTGTTGCGAAAACAATCTTGAATTTGCATTCGATGTGAGGTTTTCTCATTGGCGGTCGTTGAGACATCATTGATATGGTTGTCTCTCTGTCCGTGACCTACAGTTGGCATGCACGGGATTATGATTTCGTTACGTTGCCCCCCGGTTTTTATGCTGTTTTTTTTAAATGCTGTATGAATTATTTCGTTGCATGGGTGCGGTATAACCGAATCACGCAGTTTTTGCATCTTTGTAGCCCAAGCTGTTTTTACCGATTGCAACGTTTTGATCCATGACAAAATATTCTACACACAACTTCACTTGACTCATGGGCGACTCGAACCCGACCTGACTAGAACCCGTGACGTAATTCGAACTCACTATGGGAATCAAATTTAGAAGAAGACTTGGACACTGAACGTCATTCAAACGCTTGGTGAAGCTCGAAACTCCAAGCACACGTCTCATGCCATGCATTGGCATGCTCCTTCGTGTCGTCATCTGCATCATCTAATCTTCGTTAACACTCTATAGTTTACACATCGTCCTCCGCATTCTTAAATCCTCCCACTCTTGAGCAAATCGCACATGCTTGACTGAAATAGACGCGATATTTCTTCATATTCATGCATTATTAACGAGGTTTGGATATTTCCATGCTGTTCAGTTGAGATCGAAGGAAAATATTTTATCAAAAACAGAGCCGCACGCACCTGTAAAGGCTTTTAGTGTTAGTAACTACCCACTCCTGCAGTGTATTTTCAACGATTAGCTATTGCCATAGCTTATTTTATCGTCTCAAGTTTTTTTTACACCTCATTGCACCTGTTTTCCTGCCTGCCAGAGGGACGTTTCCTGTAGATTTTTGCTTCAACTTTGATCAAGGTAACAATACTTTGTCTCTGTCCAGCATGGATAAATGTTTGTACCAACCGACGTATAAGAAAGCTGGCTGTATTCATGGTCTAAAAGTGAGACTCATTCAAAATTTATCGTCTTTTTCAATTTTCAGGCTTTGTTTGTTGCAGGTTTCTCCTTGAAATTTATGATGCTTTGTGAATGCCGTGAAATTTCCATTAAGCCCACTCCTCCTCTTGCTTTTGAAATTTTGATTGATGAAATTTTGACTGGTTACACCTTAAAGCTCATAAAAGTTATTTTGCAGTTGTTTTACAGGAACATTTTTCTGAAGTTTATAGTCAAATCTGCATAGTTCGAACTCGTGTAATTCGAACTCTATATCTAATTCGAACAAAATTCTCTGTCCCTTCAAGGATTACTAATCAACCAACTCTTATAAAACAAACTTCTATAATTCGAACTTTTTGTAAGTCGAACATTTTCACGCTTCCCCAGGATTTTCGAATTAGACAGAGTTAACTGTATTTAAAAATTTCATTAACTATCTCTAATAAGGCCTCTCTCTGGAACATGGAAATTAAGTAAATCCCGGAGTTTAATAGAGCTTTTACGGTAGCTGCATGTAATAAAATCACAGTGACAAGACCTTGTTGTTTTCCTTCTTGGTCAAATTACTCGAAGGTACAGTTTTTTCTTGAATCATGGCTTGGCTCCCCTTACTCCAAGATTCGTTATATTGAGCTCAGTGCAGTATAACTTCATTGCTGTTCATTGGTTCAGAGTTATAGGCTTTACCCAATGAAATTGAAGAGTTTCTTTTTGTATAATGCATAGTTCTGGGATTTGATTGGCTGCTTGTGAAATGTGCACTGACTAACTCCGGTGGACTTTGATCCAAACGTTGTAAATCTCAGTTTTTTGCTTATGCAGTAAACAGTTTTATTTTCAATCGATTTGTGATTGAAAATTGTGTGATAATGTATTCCTTTCACACCTTTTGAGTTCCATACTGTGTAAATTGTAAATTGTAAATTGCGTTTAGCAAAACAACGTTTTCCCTTGCAAAGAAAACAAACTTGGAATTATCTGATCTAATTATCTAAGTTTTCTTAGGGTGAACAATGTTATCTCGCTTTTTAATTGCACGGAATTCAGAACTGTGTATATTTATACAATAAACAATTCTTGCATTGGTCCCTTGGCTATGAAAATAAACTCATTAAATTTTATTTATTATCGATGTATTCATATAATTTCTGAACTGTGTGATTTTTTCTCATCTTTCCGTGATATTTCCTTATTCGACATCATCCTCTCTTCATTTCCACACCTCAAAACTTCATGGAACAGACCGGGGCCTAAAAACTATCAACCAAGTGTCTGGTCTCTGCATTACGTGGCTACGAACAACCTGTTGTGAGAAATTCTCTCTTTTGCATCACACCATCTCTGCAGTTTCATTGTAACTAGACAGCAGATTTACAATGCTCTATTATGTGCCAGTACTACACACTGCTGCCCAATTAACCCTGCACTCATTAATTATGCATCCAGTCTTCTGTTTGTTCTGTTTGTTTTCAACATGGTATTTATAGGCAGTTCTGTTTCGTTTGCCGCATACGAATTTCATTGAACGAGCGAGGCAAATACGACTCGATTACAATTTCAATTGCATTGGCCTAATCAAGTCTCCAAGACTTTTACAAACACGTACGTTCTATTATTTTTCATTTTACTTCTTCGTGTATGTAAGCAAGCTGTTACCTAGCCTGCCTCATCATGTCATTTGTAATAATGCATTTTCACGATGATTTTCGTTTCGCACTATACCTGTCGCTCAATATTTACTTCATCAACAGCACAATTACCAAATCACATAGGCATAAAATTTCACACAAATAAGGTATTGTCTATAAAACGCAGAAATGCCACATATACACACACTTTTTTATTAGAACGATAAGAATAGCGAGGCTCGAATTCTCTAAAATTTAAGAATACTGTAAAAAATGCAGTCAGACTCGAGCTTCTTCATCGGGACATTTTAAAACTCCAGTAGATCCGAACTACATGTTCATCAATCCTTGAAGAAAGGAAATATACGCCTCTTTTTAAGAGTTCGTTCGACTCAGAGCAATTTATACAATGGAACGATTCAAGAGATCTGGTGTTTACTCCTTAATGCATACAGCAGAAAATTTGCTCTACGGGGAACTCTTTAATTTCGATCTCATATACAGTGTTGCACACAGATACATATATACATTACATATATACTGGTTTTGGTGAACCGAATTTGTCTTTATACCAAGGAGGCTAGTTTGTCTGTCAGGACTTTTCCATCTGATTCTGCAGCGGGATTATTACGAACGGGCTCCGGCAGAAGCTTTTTGTGAGACACAACCAGAGAATTCAAACTGACAGCTGCAACAGAGCTATAGATATATTCACTTCTTTTATTTCAGCTCAGCCGTTGCTTTTGTGTTGCATTTAAATGAATGCATCCTCTTCACCTGCCATACAGCTTCAAATTTCTTTTTGTTGTAATTTTTTACTTTAAAATGGATTTCTCATGTCGAGACGCGTTTTGAAGAGTGTGCTATTCGTGAATGCTTTCACTTCATTTTCAGTGATCTTGCGTCAATTACGTAATTCATAATACACGTCGCACGCAATGCATGATACACGTCGCACGCAATGCATGATCACATATCGCACGCAGTGCATATTTTTTATCGTTTTATTTGTAGATTCCCGCGCATTAACATTTATTGCTTTAATTTTTTGGCAATACAGTTTGATCCATGCCTCCGCTACAAATCATTCGATTATTGCCAGTGGCTTATCTGATGCAAGAACAAATGCATTTGCCACTCGAGTATAATCACAATTGAACCTCGATCTCAATCTATTACTATTGGAGTCGAATACTTCAATGCATCAGGCATTTGTATACGTCACTTCTAACTCCCTGTCGTATGTTTGACTCTTGATAACTCGAACTATCGTTAACTCGAACAAATTTCTCCTTCTTTTAGGTATTTACATTTACACACTCGTGCAGCAACCACCAAAACTCTGTTTATGGCCGTGTAGCTATTGCTATGCGATTAATTATTGCGGAATTGCGAGCGAGCGAGCGACAGAACTCTTGATTCCCTGTGGTCGTACCAAGTCAATTGCAAGATTTTGTTTGAAAATGTCCATTCTGAACCGCGCGGCAGTTCAGCTCCGCGATGACGTTGAGCTTGAGTTTTTAGTCTAACATCCACCTGCAACGTCTCCCTTTCTCTTCCTTGATAATTACCGTACTGGTGGCAGGATTCGTCTTATCTGTGTGTTGATACAACAGACGTTTCGTCTCATTTGAATGATAATATTTCTCAGTTTTCTTGCAAATTAGGCTGAACATCTGATATAAGGGCGTTAGACATCCCCATATTCCATCTGTTGAGACAATTTTGTTGGCTGAACTGGCAGTAGAGCAAGCCTTCGTTATTTAGATTCTGCTTAAGATTTGACGACTTGGACCTGAAGATTGGAACAAAATCCCTTGGATTTGAACCAGATCCTGTGGTATTGAGCTTGTGACTTCTGGGTTCTATCCTGGATTTCATATATATCATAGCTTACCGTGGATTTTGGCCTTTGCGTTTGCTTCGATCAATGCAACGGATTCGGTAAAATAGTAGAGACTTTTTAATAGCAAGCCTCGCAACGTTTGGCAATACACTTGCTGAAGGTGTTAGTTATTCAATGTGATAGTGGTAGTCAATGGAATATGATAACTGTGAAGTTTAAGGGGATTCTTTTTTATTGGTAGGGGAATAAACAACTGTTAGTTTGCGACAGAAAGTAAACTTAAACGTTCATCTCATATAGAACCATGGAGCCATAATTATGTGTGCAGCGATAGTCTTGGTTACCATGGCGGATGATGTTCTGCTATTTTATCTTGGCTATTTTGATAGCAGTATTATGTATATACTTGTGATTCTTTTTCAGATTTGAATAACGTGACTGTATCAGGGTTGTCTTGACGTCGTCGTATTTCGTTGTCATTCGTTGGTGATCTTGCGACACGACATTCGAGTCCACCTGCCTGTGTCACCTGTCGCGTCATTGTAAAGCACAGCAGTTGACAGTGGGCATGCGTGGCGCCCACCAATGAGTGAAGTCCTCTCGAGCTTGAACAGCGAAGCACGTGCAAATGACGTAATCAACGCGAACACGCTACAGCCAAAGCAATATCATTTATTGGCAAGTCAAGCAGGGTCTGTCTATGTCCTACCTCGCACTGCTTGTTCCAACACCGGCGGGCAATTAGAACCATTTGCTGCATCCAATGCACCAGCTTTGTCAATCACAACAGGGACATCTGCCTCGGCTGATATTGGGGCGTCTGTTTCCACGGCAACCATTTCCTCCACCCCAGTCTCCATACCGTTATCGACAGTAGTCTCCGCAGCAACGCAGCCCGTCAACGGAGTGTATCCTGACGCGGTAACAACAGATAACATGTACAAGGTGACGCCCGCCCCTATCTTCATGACACCGTCTTTGTACCCGCAGGTTGCCGTGATACCAGAGGGGGATCTGCTTCGCTCCATGATCGTGCAAGACGTTAAGCAGGTCACTGATAAGCTGTTGGAAAGACAGGGTAAGAGCAAGAGGGGTAGAAGGAACAGGAAAGAGAGGGTCGTGCATGGGGAATACGGCACGCTTAAGGTTAATTTCAGGAAATTCTTTCGGGAGCAGCCACCCATGACCCAGGTCGAGTCGGTGCCACCGAAACGGACCGTTTACCAAAGGATCGCTCCGAGATACTCCACGACTTGTACGGACACTACGAACACGTTGCCGACCACTCCAATACTGGATAAGAACAGTCTGAATTCGGATTTGAAAAGTCTTCCCAATAAGAAGAAGTCTGGCCGGACGAAGAAATTAGTTGAGCCCGTAGCTAATAAAAGTGATGCGGATGTGAAGACGCAACGGCGAACGTATAAATCTTCGAAGTTAAAGTCGTCTTCCAAGCCAAAGGATGCTTCATCGAGTACCTACCCATGCTCGAGAGTTCCTCAGTGGAGCCAAATCGAGCAAGTGCCCGGGTTTCAGGTAACGAATTCGGACGAAACTGGCGTGGAATCGGTTGAGAATACCCAATCGTGTCCCAGAACTTCAGCTGAGTCCAGCCTCGGTTCAATGTCAATGGACGAATACATTAAGACAATGGCTGGAGGAATAAACAGTGAAACTACATTATCAACCGGTTCTCATTTGAGTATAGCAGCTGGTGATAATTGCAATGATCTAGTTTCGTCATCCCATTCATCGTCGTCAAATCTGGACACCAATCCGACTTATGTATCCGTCAATGACATGCTAAGCGGATTTACTGAATCAATAACCAATCTGGTTTCCGTTTGCTCATCTAGTGGCTTACACCTGCGCGGAGCAAGTGATAGTTCGCCCTTGTTGCCTGGCAATGATGATGTCATCATAAATGCTGATGTTGCACAGCACAATGGCATAGTCGCGTCGTGTCAAAACGGGATGTTTGCTGCAGGTAGTTGCATGAGCTCGACTTCTGGCAATGACATTGGTAGCGAGTTTAATTTTCTCTCTGATCTCTGTACAGATTTTCCTTCGCTCTGTTCGGACGAACTGTTTGATAAAATGGAAATCGGGCCAGGAAGTGAGGAGATGTTGTTCCAAAGCGAGATTGCTTCAAGCTCTCTTGCGTCATTCCAAGCAACATCTATGCCAGACAGTGTTGTCGACTCGCAGAGTCTCACCCCCGTCTCAAAGCTTCCATCGCACGATACAACGACGTCTTCTTTTCATTCAAAGACGGGGGTCGTGCCAGATTCGTCTTTGTCTTGCACCTTTGATAATAATCCTTTATCAAACGCGACTGAAAGTCTCCAGCGATGCCAAGCTGCCGTGACGTCACACAACAGTGAAATTCAAATCGGTATGGACACGTGCGAAGCATCACGGTCCAATTCCGAATCACGTGATCTCCAAGAGCCAAACAACTTGGTTGACGTCATCGATATATCACCGGAGTTCGCTTCGACCCAAGGTGGCGGCAAGATCATCCTTATCGGTTCATGGAACAACAAATCCGCGCGGTATTCCTGCCGCTTCGGTGACGTCAGTGTTCCGGCAGATTTGATTCAGAATGGCGTGCTTCGCTGCTATTGTCCTGTGTACAGAGCCGGCAAGGTGAAGGTGGCAGTTCTAAGTGATGGGACGTTGCTTTCCAAACAGGTATTTGTTTATTTCGCATACTTTTTCCCATATTTCCGTACTTTATTTCCACATTTTTGTTATTTGAAGGGACCTGTCCTTTATAAGCGCAAGTTTACTTTCAATGGATCCTTTGATAAAGATATTATTACCTTATTTATTATGTTGATGTTATTATATTCATATGTTGGTATGCTCATATTTTAACTATCATTTGACTAATGCACACAACATGTATAAAGAAGGATATCAACAATTTTGCTTGTTTCTCTTCGATAGCTTGATCAGTAGTAGTGATTTCTTTATACATGCTCTTCATACGTGTGTTACATCAATGGTATTTGAAATACAAGTTTACGTCTCCCACAAAACACGCGTTTGCATGATGCCTATTGTTTACCTACAATAGACCATTATTTTTTCCGCTGTTTTGAGGAAAATTATCAGGTTTAAGTGTTCCTAATATACTTGTTGATTTATGCGGGTGTTTACTGTAGAAGAAGCATTGTTATGTTTGTTTTCTTTCCAGGTCAACTTCGAGTATGTTGACACAGAAGATTCGGACAAAGCGATGGACAGTTGCAAGCATGACTGGCTCACGATTAGCGACGACCATCTCAAACAACTGTTGATTCAACGTATAGACGCGCTGTGCGGAATATTCGACAGCCCGGTGAACGCCAGCCTCCTTCGCGGCCAGTCCGCGTGTCTCGGCTCGGAATTGGAGGACGTTTTGACGAAAGTCTGCGAATCGTTATCGGCTATCCGTTCGGCGTTGATCGTCAACTGCGATAGCAATGGTGGCAGTAATGGAGACAAAGTGATGACCGTGTTGCATTTGTCGTCGGCACTCGGTTTTACGAAGCTGATCCAGGTGCTTTGCAATTGGGTGGAGACGAACAGGAACGCGATAATTGCCCGGGAGGCGAACCCACGCAAGCAAGACCAATTCATGCTGACGCCACTCATGTGGGCATGCGCAAAGGGAAAATTTGATACCGTTTGTGTGCTACTGCAATGGGATGAGTCTACTGCGCAGCAGATCGACGGATGTGGCTGCACACCGTTGTCCATATCCAAAGACCAAGGACATAAGATTCTGGAAAGGTATCTGGAAAGATGGCAATCCAAAGGATATGGAGGGTAAGCTTGCTTGCGTCATTCTGTAAATGCACACTTTCTTCCAAGCCTCAATGTACATGTCTTTATTTATCAAGCGTATTGTTGTAGTCTGTCGTAACCCCTGTCGCCCTTTTCTTTATATCATTCCTTATTCACTTCACGTTCATTCTGTCATAGTACAAGTGAAGCAAACACGAATACAGACTCTTCTGTTTAGTTATTCCTACCTGTACTCTCGTCTTCAATGCTAAACTCCTTTCTATAATTCTCCTTTTGCAAGCTTTTTTAAATATAAGGTTCTCCCCCCTGGAATTAGAGACAATTTTAATGTTGACTATTCTTTTTATGATGCATCTATAATATATTGTCTCTATCTTTTAATCCCAAGATTACCAACCTAGTTTTTTTTCTTGGATCATTAATAGTAAGCTTTCCATTGCAACTAAGAGAACTACTTTTATCATGGCAATCATTCCCGTCCCCTTGGTTACTCGTTCTCTGATTCTCGATTCACAAAATTTCTCTTTATTCCTGCATGCACCATCTACTTTCCTAACAACCTTACATCTTTCAAAGACATCTTGTTGTCTCCCTCATCATTTTATCATCAAATCTTACCAAGCAAGCAACTTTATTTTATCATGTCACTCACTCCCTTCTGCTGTTTTAGCCTGAATTTTGTTCTCTCCGCTGCCGTGTCTTGTAAAGTCTATATTCTTTGCCCTTTAGCAAGCGATCATCATTATTATCAGACAATGGTAGTCCACTGCTACAAATCAGGGGCCGATTATCTCGATCCTCAAGCTTAAGCAGCCAATTCGACCATGCTAGAGATCCGTTTGCAACCAATGGTGATAATTGTGAGTTTTTATAGCGTCGATTTTTATACGTACCCATGTGATATTGACGTTCTATTCGTTAATTTTCACGTTAGATTTCTTACCAACACGATTGATAATTCCATGTTATTTTCTCGCAGCGCCAGATTCAAGTAATTCCGCCTTTCCATCGAGAACCCTTGGCCAGACCCTCGCTTATGTTCAAGCTATAATGCAAGAAGGTGTCAATGACAATGGAGATGAAAATTCATTGAATAATTCGGTAACAAATCATGATATCGATGATAATGAGAGTCTGTTTGTTCCATCTCCTTTTACTCCAAGGTAAAGACGCTGGTAATATTCTATTTTGCTGTGTCACTTTTGCTACTGTGCTAATTTGTTACTTTGCTACCTTGCTACTTTGCTACTCTACTAAACCTTGCTAGTGTGTTATTTCCTTGACTGAGGCTTTGTTACTCTGTCTTATTACTTTAAAATGCGTTACTTTCTTAAGTTGATATCTTGTTACTTTGCTACTTTGTTACTTTGCTGCTGTGCTAGTTTGCTACTTTGCTAGTTTGCTACCTTGCTACTTTGCTATTTTGTTACTTTGCTACTCTACTAAACCTTACTAGTGTGTTACTTCCTTGTTTGAGGCTTTGTTACTCTGCTTTACCACTTTAAAATGCTGTTACTTTCTTAACTTGATATCTTTTACTTTTCTCTCTTATTTTGCTCCTTACTACTTTACTTCTTTGTTGATCTTCCACCACCTTCTTATTTTTTATATTTACCCTTCATAATAGCATTTCCTGCCTTTCTTCTTTTAGGACTCAGAACAGTTCATTCGACGATGTACGTCACGGCGCCCAGACCCCCAGATCCTCCATGTCCTCGCTGTCTCCTGGGTCACCCGGGCACGGCTCTAGCGTCCAGTCCCCTTTCGACCCGTCGCTCAAAGACACCGCTGAATTCTGCGAATTTTTCTACAATTCCGAAAGATTCTTGGAAAGAGATTTCGCTGAGCTAACGCTGACAGGTAAGTGGACAGCCATCTACAAATCTTCATTTTGACATCCTGAATATTTGCACATTTGGAAACATATCCAAGTCAATTTCCAACTTACGACGAGCGTGAACTCCACCCAAATTCCCCTTCATCATTGCCCAGCAATACATACGTCATGCACTTTAATACTTCTGTTAATTTGCTACCTCCATACTCTTATTGTATTTTTTGACTCTACCATGTTGCTACGTTGTTATTTTCACACTCATTTACCGTATTTCCTCTAATTAGCGCCCACCCTCTTTTAACCGCCCCCTCCAATAAGCGCCCAACCTAAAATGAAAAAGTGTGAATTAAATCTTACATTTTCACTGTTTTGCTCAAATAATTTTGCAAAATATTTTTCTAATTTTGCAAAGTATTTAATAAGCCCCCGGGCGCGTGTGAGAGGAAATACGGTCTATGACTTCATATGATTGCATGACTTCACAGGATTGTGAAAACAAGTGTGTCATATCAATTGCCTTTTACGCAAGCCACTCTTGCCTTGAGTTGCCTTGTTTTTAATCTACTTTACCACTTTCTTGCAGACGAAGAGCAACAGAATCTTTACAAGGCGGCCACTGTCATACAGAATGCCTACAAAGATTACCGGGTAAGCACGTTGTTTTCGCCGAGGTATTCCACACATGGAAATACCTTGAAATACGGGGGATATCTGTACTGTGCTAATATTTTGGCATTTAAGAGGCAGAACTCTGGTGTCAACAGAGGTAACTTTGTAACCAAGCATTGTCTTTACGAATTTTCTTTTCTTTTCCTCCTCAGGAGCGAAGAAAACAACGTGATAGTGAATTCTCAGCGGCAGTATTGATTCAGAGTTATTACAGACGATACAAACAGGTATTTCTTTGATGTATCCTTGTGTATTTTGTTGCCTTTTGGTGCCTTTTGGTGCTTTCTGGTGGCTGAGCTGCTCAATGCCTACACTGTCTAGTAGCCAGCAGTCAGTAGTCAGTAGTCTACACTGTCTAGTAGCCAGTACTAGTAGACAGTTTAGAGCAAGTTGGCATAGACAGTTGCTACTTTGTTACTACTAATGTTAATAGTACTTTCTTTCTCTGTTAATTTACTTCGATGCTAGTTTTCGACTCTGTTGCCTCATGTAAAGGCCTTGCTGGATATCACTTGATGTTACTTACTGACTGCTTTTGCATTGCTTTAACGAAACTCCCCTCTACAGCCAACCACACTAGCAGATTGGTAACAACGCCTTATTATAGCAACACTAAGATAGCTGTACAACGCTAACTGCTTTGCTTTTCTTGTTAACAGTACGCGATGTTTAAGAAGATGCAAAAGGGAGCCATGATCATTCAGCACAAGTACAGGGCACACCGCGAGAAAGAAAGACAGAAGAGTCACGCTGCATCCGTTATACAAACTTATTACAGGCGGTACAAGGAGCGAAAACAAACACCACGGAACAACGGAACGACAGTTACCGATGTCCAACAGAGGAGCAAGGCCCTGCAACAAGCCGATAGAAAAGTCAACCGCTTCAGAGCACAAACTAATAGCAGGTTTGATTTGAATTTTTAATGCATAACCTTGCCCCCATTGTTCTTGATATGTGCGGTATAAGTCGCTTGTGAGTTTCAATTTTGTACGGGGGTAGCTGGCCTACCCCATACAAAGTCCCCGTAGCTGTTGTTGTTAGTTCCAATGTTATCACGAACTTTTTAAGAGAGTCGAACCATAAACCAACGATACACCCTTCTTTTTGAGAATAGTATCTATAACAGTATTCAAAATTAGCACCAAAATTTTTACGAAACTATGGAAATTTGAGAATAATAATGGAAAATATTGAGGCTTGTAAAATATTCTTGTATTCTTGTAAAATAATTGGATAGATTGCGCCATGCAAGGGTCTGGATTTTTAGTTCGTTACACCGGGAATTTTATTAAATTATGGATTTGTGAAATGCTAGCTGTGCGGTATGTCTGGTGCTACCAACTTGAAGTAACCGGTTTCTCTTGTTCTTCTAGGAACCGGGACTCTTGGAGTGATCCGGACGCTAATTTATGCGATATGTGACGAATCT
The DNA here is from genome assembly GCA_013076295.1 of Sanderia malayensis. Lineage (NCBI taxonomy): Eukaryota > Metazoa > Cnidaria > Scyphozoa > Semaeostomeae > Pelagiidae > Sanderia > Sanderia malayensis. The sequence goes on along the minus strand of RQOL01000824.1, from coordinate 1,102,728 downwards.
AAAGAAACCGGATGATCACCAGTAAATATATAAAGTTTTTGTTTTCAAGTACATGCCTTATTTTACGAGCACATACTCCTAGAGATCGGCATTTGAAGCTATTATCACGAATATCTAACGTTTTGTAAATATAAGTCACACAATTGACACAATATTCGTTCAATACTTTATCATGCTATGTAATTATTGTCAAATATTGCATGCGATAATTTGTTCAATATGCTATGCAATAGTTCTATAATGATATATGTTCTGCCTATTCCAAGATATATTGGTCAGATAATAACACATTATTATTTTATAACTTATTGCGTCTATGTTGCATTCAATATAGTCATACAATATATCATGTTTTGCGTTCATGACAACACGAAAGAAATGGCAACTTTTTTCATTCAATTTCTTCCTCTTCGATTTCAAATTTATTTCAGAACAAACACCAAACGTTGGTAAAAACTGGGTATTTTACTGCACCGGAAATGAGAAACCTTTGCAGTGCATTTTCAAGCACTTCTCTCTCATGGGACTCTTGGCTTCATGTGGGCCTAGTCATGAGACCCACAAAGTCTCTGAAACAGGTGTTTTTTAAATTGGTCCGACATTTTTATCAGGGAAACTGAAAGGCATCACTGCTTTTGGAGACTATTTCGAGCCGAAAATGATTTGTTATTGCTGCAAGGAAGTTTGCTATGAAGGAGGCAAGGTAAAGAACATGTTCAATAAATTTTCTAAAAATTCTTCTGTTCAGATTTTGCTGTTCTGTTCGCATTTGTTTAACGTGGTCGTTTCAAAATTCGCAACTCGCAGAATAGGCCGTTGGAAAACGAACATGTTATCAAACTGTATGCATTATCCATACAAGGTTGCTTGAAATATTAAAATAGACAACTAAATTTGTTTCGAATCAATTTACTGAGATTTGAGCGGATTTCAAAATTGCATTTCTTCCAACATGTTTGCTGTCTGGTCTTGAAAGTATTTCATATTTCATTCATCAAACCACATGTCTGAATCCTAAAATAGTCCAATCAAATTTCGCTAAATCTAGTCACGTGATATAATATCTCAGTGATGATTGGTCGATTTCAAGATACAATCAATGATTTGCCATTTTTGATCAGCCACGGAATTTTCCCTCAGTTCATTTCTTATATATTTCTTCGTAATTTCATTGACTGTATATATTACTCTTACACAATGATATAGTTGTGACAGCAAATAATTTCACGTACAGTTCACTAAGCTATTTTAGTCGAACGGGAAATATATTGAGGCATGAAAAACTATTTATTTATATCAGTCCTATTTAACATTTAAAGTTTTAAATTTAGTAATAACCGGACGATATGTTAATGTATTGTAGTATATTGTAACAGTTGTCGTTTAGTAAGCAGAAATTCTTCGGTTTTATTCTCAATTTTATTTATGATACAATTCTTGCACTTCTTAAACTTGGGCTACTGTTGTAAGGGCATCTCGCCATCGCTGTCTCAGAAGCCCTGGGCGATTATTTAAGCATAGAGGTTTTATATGGGGCGCTTAAAAATGGCCTTTGCAATATTGAAAGGCGAAGAGACCTTCTTGGCATGCTACTGTGATAAGTCTGCAACAACGAATTGTGACACAGCTATGTGCGTGGTTCCTCATGCTTATTATTTATACAAATCTTCGTTTTATGCATTTCACTGTATTTTTACTTTTATTTATCTGAATTTCTCACACAACCTTGACTAGTTTCAGTTTCACTTCTCTGAAAATTAAAATCTATCAATAATTTCACAGAAAACAACAACAGAAAACCATCTATATATTCATTCAAAGTTTTATTTTGAACAAAAATAAAATTATTTCCTAAAATAATTTCATTTTAGATAGAACAATTTGCACTCAAATTCCACCTTCCTTTCGTGATCATGCACAAACAAATGACACTACACGCTTTACCTCCTGGGAATGTGTTACTTCGTATCAATTATCAGTGGCATGCTCGCTAAATACGGGGGGTGATGAATATGCACGCAATTAAGAAACGACACGTTGATGTTCACGCACTAATTCTGCATGTATTTTCTGTAACATTGCAATTCTCAACCAGGGCATCCTTCTTGCTCTGCAGCCGCAGCTAATCATTTCTAAACATTAATCTTCGTTATTTTGATAATCTGTGAGCTGTAACAATAAAAAATTAATTGTAGTCAAAATTCTTATAGCGTCCATATATAGATACAAGTTCAAATGGCCGCTAATTGGAGGTTCAACGTAAAGGCTTTGGTATGGGAAAGCGCTTGGGTTGGGACTGAAAGCTCGTGGCTGTAAGTTGAAGGTGGCCACAAATGGGAGGTGGTCGCTATTAGGCCTTCTACTGTAACATTTTTAGTGAAAAAATGTCTTCTGTGCTCAAACGCTCAAACCAATGATAAAGCATATTGCTCGATATATTTCCAGGAGGTAAAGGGATCACGGCATGCAAATTATGCCACGAAAATTGGAGTGTAACATTTAGTGAAAAAATGTCTTCTGTGCTCAAACCAATGATAAAGCATATTGCTCGATATATTTCCAGGAGGTAAAGGGGTCACGGCATGCAAATTATGCCATGAAAGTTGGAATGTTTTAAAAACTGCATTTTTATCAAATAACCGGGTTCAGAAGCATTGGGGATTAAACAATCACATCAAAGATTCGTCATCGCGAGATCAGAATAGCACTTGAAGTTGATTGACTAACACAGTCTATCAAAACAAATGAATCTATGAGTCTACTTACATTGTACAGGAATCCTTAGTAACTCGTCGTCTTGCACAACTACTTCGTGTAGCGCTCCACGAAATTCGTATCTAACTTTTAATGATTTCTCCTCACCAACACACGGGTCGTAAAATCCATTAATTTGTGACTAAATGAAGATATATATTATTGTAATATAGCATAGTATGGCATATTAGAGTGTATCATGTTATAGTATGGTATAATATAGCAAAGTATAGTAGCTATATAGTGTGGCATATTATAGCATATCATGCTATAGTATGGTATAGTAAAGTAAAGTAAAGTACAGTATATAGTATGGTATATTATAGTATAGTACAGTACAGTGTGGTACGGTACGGTATAATAAAATAGTATGGCATTGTATAGTATAGTGTATTATAGTATAGGAGAGCATGTTATATAATAGTATAGTGAAAATGCTATAGTATGGCATGATATAGTATAGTATAGTATTGAGTTGAACTTCGTGGAAATGAAAATAGACGTGTGTTCCATGGTTACCGTGAACCACACACGAAACATGCGCAAAGCCAAAATCGCCAAACTCACCTTCGAAGCCTCTGTTACGATTAATTTTGAGTTGCTAACAAGACACTGAAGAGGCACACAGACATCAATGATTTTCGGTGTATCCAAATCAGATCTGTGAAAACATACACCACATATTAACCCCCTGAAAATATCCCACGAAGTATTGATTATCAGTGGACAACGTAGAACTTTTAAGGGGTCGTGCAATTGCAATGTAATTCGCATTGAAGGAAAATTTGTCTCACCTCTCGCTAGATACGAGTTTTCCATACCAAGCACCTATGATGACCAATCCTAAAAGAGCAACAAATCCAATTTTAACTTATACTGCAATTACTGTTCCTTCTTCAGTCCATTTGGGTTGGTTCATAAATCAGGTTTGGTATTTGGCATCCAAACATCCCTGAATTCTTATTAATTTCCGTATAAATTCACAGAATGGTATTTGTGCAAAACGAGGATTCCATACCGTTCTTATCTTGCTCTTGCTCGACAGATCTGCGATAGGTTTCTTGCATTAGCTCGACCTAAACAAGGCAGAGATAGCAACGTTCATAAGGCAGGAATAAGTAGCAAGGAGTGTTTTTTGTTGTCTGGTTAGTGTGGCTTATCTGAAGCACGAGATGAGTACCGTAAATCCTCGAATTAGCCCCCTGGGGGCTTATTTATTTTTGACATTTTCAGAGGGGGGCTTATTCGAGGGGGGGCAATTCGAGAATTTACGGTATTTAAAAATCTTTGATGCTGATCCAAAACACGGGAGATTCTATCTTGATTAATGGTATTTTGATATAACAACCCCTGGCCATATATTATGGGCTTTCCAGTATGATACACCTTGAACTATTTCACAAAAAATTTGATCTTCAATATACCATGCCCATTGTGTGTATGAAATTTGCCCTCATTTAAAGGTTGGCTACATCAGAACATCACTATTGATGTTAACATAGAAAAGTGTGGGCATTGGATATGATATTAACATTACTCACAGCTGCTTCGGCCTCTTGTCTTTTCTCCACCATTTGCCTGCCATACTTCTCCTTTTGACTCTGAAGATCCCTGAAAGATAGCAACAGAAAATTGCCAACTCTATGTAATGCTATTCTAACTAATTTGAACGAAATTCCTGACCCTGTTTTGACCAATGAGACGTTTAAATACAGGGGTAATGTGATTTGAAAACTTTTATATAAATAACAATTAGTTGGGCACTGTACCTGTCTTCTTCTTTCTTTAAGAATGGATTAACAATGAGGGTCTTAACAGCCCAGTACGTCAATAAAGGAACGCACGTTCCATAGAAAATGGCCGATGGCGAGACTGCTTCTGACAATAATATAGGAAATGAATAGGCCTGATTGTATCGAACTAATCTGAAAATAAAACAAAATAAACAAAAATATAATTGAATAACCAATGAAGAAAATGATTGAACACAGTGAATACAGTCAACTCTGTCTAACTCGAACACCCCGGGGAAGCTTGAAATGGTTCGAATTACAAAATGTTCGAATTATAGAGGTTTATTGTATAAGGGTTGGTTCATTAATGATCCTTGAAGGGACAGAGAATTTGTTCGAATTGGATAAAGTTCGAATTACGCGAATTCGAACTCTGCAGATTTGACTGTACCTCTATGTAACAGGTATCTGGCTAATGAATGTCTAGAAAGATTGCTTACTTCATTTTCAACGTAACACCACTGGCTGCACCGATAGTCATTGAACCAGCCAATCGACTATGTCCAGTTATTTGGTGATCACAACCATACTCCAGAATGGGACCGAAAGCAAGAATATACCTTCATTAACAAAGAAATTAATCAATTGGAATTTCAGAGTAAAATATGCGTTACGTCAGCTGCTGTTAAACGGAGTTATGAGTTGAGTTACGCAATGCATGTTAATGTATGCTAATATATGCTAATGTGTGCTGATGTATGCTAATGTATGATTATGTATGCTGACATAAGCTGAAGGTTTGATACTGGATACCTCGAGGCCTAAGTTCACATTATAAAATTGTTAAATTGAATAACGAGAGAAATGGGAAATTTGTTTTAGTTAATGAGAATCAAAGCTATCGAGGGTCATAAGGCACGCGTATGACAATTCAGAATGAAGAGAGACAAAAATGTTCAACGCATTAAAGTATTCAGTTAAATGGTTGTCAAATTATCGAGGTTCAACTGCTCCTGAATGCTTGGAATAAGTACCAGGGACACTTATTAGATTATTTCAAACAGAAAAAATGTATATAGCAGGTCAACACCAAGGGGGATATATAGATATTCGATTCAAATGGTTAAAAAATTCGAATTATCGAAGGTTGAACTGTATTTCCTTCAATGGTCGATTGAAGCCATTGGTTAATGAGCTGTGATAGACGTTTGAGAAATGAGAAGGCTGCGTTTTCGCAGCAAATTAAAGACTTGTCTAAGAAAGATGAAATAAAAAGCGTTCCCTTACTTTGCAGCGAATTTGAATCTCGTGTCACTGCTATAATGGTATTGATAGTTGAATGTTGCAAAGGTATTAAAAACTCCAACCTGACAGAGAAATAACGCAAATGAAATGACATGATACGATATAACCAACTTTCCAAGTGAACAAAAAATACTTTGTTGCATTAGAACATCATTAAACCTATTGTTAGTAGCATCGGAAGTTGTTCAAGTAAATTAGGTGCTGGAACAGTATGGGGGTGGGGGGCACGTTATAACGGGGCCCCTTCAAACGTGACTCCATTGTTTTACAGCTTCATTACATCGCCATAATAGTGATAAGTAACTACATTAGAAATCCAATAATAATGAACTCGACCAGCATTACGCCCTGATTGATAACAGTTTGCAACTAAGAGCTGGTCAAATAATGCAGAATGACGGGGGTTGCTTTTTTCTACCTGTAAATTCGCATTGATGTGATGATTTTCTGATTTTCTATCCACAGTTGCGAGCATGGATGACTGCGAGCCTCCTCTCCATGTTAAATATCCAGTCGTGTGGTGTCCAAGCTGCCTCATTATCACTATGCGCAGAAATAGAGAGCATGGAAGGTAAGAGCGGTTGATTTGGCGCTATTACTCGCATGGTACAGGGCTACCATAAAAGAGGCGCTCAAAGAGATACTTGCTTATTATTAGTAATAATAAGCAAGTATCTCAACATCTCTGGTACTTACTTGCTTGAAGTCCAGTTGACATTTGATTCTGTCTGAACTGCGAATCCAGCGACACTGTACCATACCTGAATGTAGAGAATTGGCAAAATACGAGAGACTGTAGACTCCGTTGACATGGGTAGAATAATACGAGAAGTGTTACTTGTTAGCTATGGAAAGTATTAAAAAATGCCACACGATGAAACATAGCAAAGAATAGATTGAGGGTGACGAATGAAGTATTTCAAACTTACATTTTATTAGTAATATGTCTAAATCCTCGCAACTGGATCTTTGGGCCATCTCCAGCTTCAAAACCAACCTTGAATAAAAGACAATTATATTTTTATTCTCTACCTGAATTTCAAACAAAAGTCATACGACAAAACAAAACATTTCACGCTATCAATTTAAACTCTTCCGTTCTGGTGTCAATTTTTGTCCGCATTTTGCGGCGTCTGCATCTGGTGTCATTTTGAGGCGTCCGCATTTTTGTATATTTCATACACTGAAACTTTTAAGAAAATTTCTTTATGAATCAATGAATTGTATGAATAGCAACCTCTCCCCAGGCTTGGTGTGAAATGATCCTTCGCAGTGACACTCCAACATTTCCCGATCCAATTCCATTCTGTACCTGTAGTGTTCCGGAAAGTACCGCAGTATCAGACCTCGTCAACGGTGCCTGCGTAGAAAAATTTTTCGCCGATTGTGAAAATTCATTCATTCATTTTGTGGTAAATTATTGAATATATTTTAAGCAACAAAAAATACAGCATACCTCTATAGATTGGTGTATAGTCATTCCTTTGACTTCAATGTTGGGTAACATGCTTTATTAAAAAAATGTTATGTTAACAATTTGTTCGAAGTATACTACAGGAAGAAAGCTCCATATTGCAACATATTTCATAAGCATTCATAAGGAGATAGTTTAAACTACTTTAAACTACTGTGTAAAGAACACCTCAAAAGAGAATCACAGCAAGAGACATAGCATAGAAAGAAAAAGGCACAATAACCAGACTTGATAACAAAAGCGTTTCTAAAGAATTACAAGATTTTATTGAAGAAATGTTTGGAAAGAACTATTACCCTTCAGATTCCAGATAATAATCATTATCATATGATTCATCAAACAGGTCTGTTGCATTGACTGTCACACTTATTGAGCCCTATAATAATTGATTAATCAATTGATCATAATCATCATTGCAATCAACCACATCAGCGTGATGCAAAAATTACAAAAAATGCTTCGAACCTTGGGATTTGTCCTTTGTTGAAGCCGCCTGTCTTCCAGTTCCCTTTGAAGTCTTTCATACTCTTCTTTGATCTATAGAGCAGGAAATTGAGAAATATAGTGGATTCAAATAATGCCAGAGCACCAAAATAAATAAAAGAACTGTTAAACTGTTGTTGTTTTCAACTTATTTTAGGTTGAATAATATAATCTAGTTTCTGCTGGCAAAGTAAAAGAAACTGGTTAAATTCAAACATGAACAAATGTGATCAATTTTGTGTTTGGGTGAGAGAGAAAATGCAAATTACCTCTTGTTGTGTTCTGTACTTTTCTACAACCTGAAAAGCATATCAGAGATTTGTAGACCTGCTCAGCTGAGAGTTAACTATGAGCATTGATGATTAAGTTGCATACAATAGAGTCAATAAATGTCTGCTAACTAATAGTGGCATGCATTGTGATAGATGGCATATATAAAAGCTGTGTAAGTGCACTAAACAAAAAGTTAAAAAATGTGCACCTTACATGAACAAGATTTTAATTTTGCACACAGAATGTCCACAGTATGTACTTTACAACCTGGTGTATGCTGGACAAATAGTCCAATATTTTAAGATCTGATGCTGGATGAATAATATAATTATACTCTACTAATTTCTATGCGAGATATTTAATTGCATTATACCTCCCAGCCAGCTTTTAAGCCACGGTGTCCATAAATATCATATATATTTCTTTTGCTTTGGTCACTTAGCACTTCATATGCTTTTCCAACTTTTGTAAACAATTGCTCTGCAACCTGTGTTTGATAAGGAAGGAAAGGAATAGGTACCTGGTGTTTGCAAAGTTCAAACTTGTAGCTTCAGACGAGCAATTTATTGGAATTAAAACAAGGAATAATTGTTAACTAGCAACGTCAATAATAGAGCTCCAAAATCTACCTTTTGATCGATCTAACAATTTATTTTTAAAAAAATAAAGTTGCATACTTGTTTTCTATCTGATCCCTGGTGTTTATCCGGATGATACAAAGCGCACATTCTACGATAGGCCGCTTTAATTTCATCATCAGATGCCTAAAAAAGCAGGAATATCATTTAGCACATTACCTAAGAAAGACAGTTGTTTTTTTTTTCAGCCCACGTGGGACAAGAATGGGCCTAATTTGCAAAGCATGTTAAAAATGTATAAATCGTGGACTGTTTTAGGGCGTGAAAGCATTAGATTCACAATTTTAAAACAAAATGATACATTGAGCATATTAAGCAAGGCATACTTCTTTTCTAACGTTGAGTATAGAGTAATAGTCATCATCAATAAGCTCATCTTCTGCGTCTAACTCCGCCATTTTGACAATAACGCGGTTAAATAATAAGGTGGGGGGGAGAGTTGACTCTGTCATACATAAGAAAGCATTTCTTGATTCATGTTCATTTGACCTGTTTCGGATAACTTTGCAAGCGTCCCCTTTCGTACGTACTAACCCCCTCCAAGAAATCAAAAAATTTATAAGCCCCCAGGGGGTCAATTTGATGAATTACGACACGGTATCATCACCACAATCAGACAAATCAACAAAACCAGATGCGAAAAGTTAGAGTTTGTATTTGAGAAACTGAGGTAAAAGGAGTAAATATTCATTGTTTTTTAAATATCTTATATAAATGGTATAACAATCAAGTCATATCGTGCAGTTCAGGATTAATGTTTAAATCAATATAAACAGAAAGAAAAATAAATCAAAGATAAAACATGTTTTGAAAAGATTGCGGAACAACTTTGATTCTTTGATGGACAGAATCTCTGTTTATTAAAAATCACGGGCTTCTCTGTTGTTGGTATTAAGTTTGCTCTAGTGTGTTTGAGTTTTTTGTTTTCAAATTTTAGAACTGTCTGTAATTGACGAAAGCATTTTGTCTCATTTGAATGGGAAAGAAAAGAAATCCAGATTTGCTATCGACTTGTAACCTTCAAATCGATAGTGGTGGTGAGTGACAGTTCATGTTTTGTACAAGTGGGCGAAGAAGCGAACTTCTGGTAAGTGACAAAAAGACTTTGACATCTTCCCTTGAAGAAATATATAGTTAGTAGAGAGAATATATACAGTTTAATCTCGATTTGATTAAACCTTGAGCAAAAGTATGTAGTAAACTGCAACTTATAGGTTTTCGTTTTTGTATCAAGAGCTTAGTTAGTCGAAGGAAATGGTCAAAACCAGATTAAAATATTCAATGAAGTGGAGTTTTTAAGCTTTTCAGCCAGTTCCTTTCCGTCGAGATTTCACTACAGCTCTTTATTGTTCCCTCGTTATCTTATCCACATCTATTTGGTTTTATTATGTTTGTCATTGGGGATGGGGAAAGAAAAAGAAAAGAAAGAGCAGACCAGACAGGAGTGCCTGTCATTCTGAATGACGTCATGATGTTGGTTCCTTTTTTGTTTGATGATTGCTGAAATTTGAGAAGTGTCCTGCAGACACATGAATGCATAAGCTTGTCATGAATCACGGCAGAGCATGGATTGCGTCTATCAATCAGTAATTAATGACAAATTAAGACCAGCTTCCGTATGAAAGATCTTTATTTACAGGTTTTTTGATTGAGACGATTCATAGCGGCTTTATTGATCAGTTACATTTTATCTTCTCATCGTACTTTCTCTTGCGTTGCATCTTTTCCTCTGTCTGTCTCTTCTGTGTTGTGCTCAATGTTCAATGCTCAATGCTCAATGTTCAATATCAACTGTGCTCTGTGAGTGTCTGGATCTGGAAACAACTCGTTGGATCGGTGTTTGGTTGGATTGTTGTCAACTGAGTGGAGAGTGGACAAGAAGGACAGGGCAATCGTAATCTGACTGTACCTTCAGGGATCAAGCATGAACATTTTATGAAAAGAGCTAAATATAAAATGTTATGTTAGCAAGTTCAAGGGACGAAATCCATAGTTCATAAGGTTACCCAAAGGTTCGTTAGATTTCACGAGGAAAGGGAGGGAGGTTTGTTATGTTGAGGTTACCTAGGATCGCCTTTCTGTTCTGGCTTTTCTTACTTCTGGGGCAACACGGGGTTCGTTATATTTAGGAAATTATTTCTATTGACGTTTCACTATTTGGTCAATGAGAATTTGAATTGAGTTTTGTGTATCGGTAAGTAAAAATTATTTATCTCTCTTTTCCAGATCCAGATTGGACACAATTTGAGGAAACATGTGGCTTTGGTCGAAGAAGACTGAAATCGAGGTCATCAGCCTCGGTCCGACAAATGCTTTGCGCGATAACCGTGTCATCACTTTGAAAAACTCAACATACACAATCAAGTCATCGTCCACTACGACCAGGCCTATTATGGCAAAGGGGAGATTTGCAGACAGCCAAAGAGTACGGCCAAAAAGTACAAGAAGAAGGTTTTTGATAACAATGTTCACCATGATGTGCATGATCCTATGCATATCATTTGCCTCGCTTGGATTATCTTTGCGGTTTCTATTTGAAAACGAGGCTGATTCACCCGCAGCGGTTGAAGGAGGATTAAAGAATGATACGCTGCTCGAGCAAACGTCTAAAACAGATAACAAAACATTGAATCAATTTTCATCTTATCCTGGTGAGTACTTGATTTTTTTCTTTTTAACACTGGAACGAGGGTGTGATATGGCGCTTACAATGCTGTATAATTTGCTTTTAACTTTGTACATGGTTGGCAGAGCGCAACTGCAAATATTTATGTACGGATTCAAAACGGTAAAATTTCATGCCAAATGTTTTGGCACATTTTCAATTTTTAAATTCTGGGCACATTCCTATCCCCTTCCTTGCTGAAATTATATTTTTTTTGAGAAAGGCGTATGCGATAATGACAAGCCTCTTTCATGTTTTTGCGAGTGTCTTTAGCTGTCGTTGCAGTATTACACCAAACCGAAATGAGGCCCATTGACACTGATAAGAGGCTGTGAGTAACGGCGGGGTAATTGAAGTTGCGCGAAGTTTTTTGTATGCGTCATTTGTTAGTGGGATATGCATGAGCAGTTGTGAGAAAGTCAAACAAATGAGCTACACAATTGAGGAATTTTAATCATTAAAATCCCCCTTGTAATAGTCTCCTGATATTTTCAATTATAAACAAAACGATAAACTATTTTGAGTATTTAACGAGCTACGTTGTGGTTTAACAAATGTGAAATTGCAATTTCAAAGTTTCAAGTAAAATATCTGAGAACTCTTGACTGAAGTAATAAGTCAACTTTATGCTTTTGTGAGTCTAAACTTTTACGAAGGAGATTTGGATTTCTAAACAAGTCAGAAAGAACGTGTTTTGGTCGAGGTATGTTAATTTAGATAAATAATTGGCTAGGCCCGGAAACTTTTCAATCCATTAATTGCCAATGTCGAGTAAGAGCGAAGCAGAGAAGCGGGCAGCGAGCTTGGATGAAGTTGACAATAATATCTCGAATCCACGGTATTCGCCGGTAATAATCCAAAGGAGAATGAACGCAGCAATGCCAGTAACAACTGATAAGTCACCGCCCGTCTACATAGAAATGGGCGTCAAAAATCCTGTTTTCACCACGGCGGACGAAGAAAGTGTCGCGAAAGTACCACCAAAATTGACATCGCTTCGCAGTGGTGGGACAAGAAATGGAGAGCAAGCAATAGGGACATCCGACGGTGCAGAGCCTGCTTATTTAATGCCGTTGGAATCGCCCCTTGCCAAGGACAAGACTGTCTTCAACGTGAATGACCCGCATTACGAAGATTTGGGTCACATACTGGCGAAAATTGATAATACCCCAAGCAGAAATTCCACTGTGAGTTTACCAAAGAAAAAAGTGAATTTGATATACGAGCCCTCGACAATTAACAAGAAGAAAACGAAATTGGATAAACGTGAATCGGTTTTGATGCTTTCGGATAAAGATGTTCCATGTTGTATACTGTGTGCCTTGGTTATCATTGGGGTATTGGCATTATTTGCTGCCGTTTTATCCGTGTTGATTTTTGGAGGTGTTGTCAAGATAAAGAATTGCGAATGTGATGGCACTGCGTTTAATACCGGTATGTATAATGCATATAATTGTATGCGTATTGTAGTTGCACGCTACCAGGTATACTGCAGCTGTACACAATTCGCTTTGTGATTCTAACTCTGACATTTTGTAAAAATGTTTGTAAAGATCACAAAGATTTTTTTTTTGTATTCTATTCTTTCTTATTTCCCTCTGCCCCGAAGATTTTCAAGTATTAATTTTGATATATTCATTGAATTAGAATGCTCTCACTAATTAAACGATAATAAATCGCGTTTAAAAATTCTTTAGCAGCCCACATTTTTCCTCCGCTCTTTTTAAAACCCACGTGAAGGCATCATGTGGTATTAAATGAAACATTGATGTAAGATGCAGACATGCGCAAATGCACCGTTAATACAATGGCCATGATATGTTACTGGTTAATGCTTTTATTTATCCGCTGGGCTGTTTCCCTTTTTTCTCCTTGGGTTGTACTCGAACCTCAAAGGGACCGATCCAAATGGTTCGAGTTAACAATGGTTATGGCAAGGTGTTCATGTGGTATGCAAAATGGTAGAATAATCTTAATTTCATATACTGTGTTGATATTTGATTCACGCTCAAACTTAGATTTGATTTGAATGGATTTGTGATCTTTAGGACTTTCTGGAGCGAAATACCCCGTAATAAACCCATCTTAAATTGACATTTCTTATAAGCTTTTGAAGCTTCAAGACTTTACGCTTAAAGTTTACCAGTTTATGGAAAAATACTTTACCGCGCGGTGATCTCACCAAAATCTCACCAATTACAGTGAGCGAAATTACTGCTTGAAAAATATGTACATTGCTTTTTTTGCATGATGCTTTGTATATTTATGTTCTGTTTGTCTTCAATCTTCGTGTGTCCTGTCCAGACACGTTTATAACGCCGATTTACCCCGAAGCTGAGTTTATAAACTTCGCGGGCTATCGGCTGATCTTGAAAATGATCGGGGATAGTTTTTCTTACCATTGACGGATTTTCCACAGTTGTTTCCCGAATTGGGCTGATTCAAAGTGCCAAGGTAAACGGTGCGCTGACAAAGGAAAGCGATCAAATTTTGCGGCTTGTATTTCATAGCATATCATGCACCCTGGTGAGAAAATAGAGGTCGAATTTCAGAAATCGCTTACTTTTTCTTGGGAAGATTATCTTGTAGGATTTTATGACATTTTATTTCCAAGAGAACACTCGCACAATTATAAACAGTAGGGGATAGTGGGGCTCGATGAGCCACTTTCGAATTCACCCACTCAATGTCTGCCGTTGTAAAGTCACCTTGTTTTTGCCGGTATTTATTTGTTGACAGTCTGGTATTTACTTGTAATAACAAAAAGAACGGATATTCTTCCTTCAGCTTTCCACCAGTTTCGAGACTGTTTTGAAAGGTTCAGCTTACTCCCACTTATGGGGGGGGGGTAAGACGAACCACTATCTTATATGAGAAATGAAGAGACTTAGACTTCAAAATCAGTGTAGTATGCCAAATATTTCTTCGTTGTATCAGGGGGAGGCTTGGCTTGGACAAACAAAAGCATTTTTTTGGCAATTTTGTTTTAATTCATTCGTATCAAAACAGATTCATCATTTTTCTTTGATAACTGCTCATTGAGTACCAGCAAAACAGCTTTTAGTTATACGCTTCTGGCTTTTCAGTAACCTTTTCCTGAGCCAAATATTCTCCAATCAATTTTAATGAAAATTATCTATTTACTTGCGTTTCTACGTCTTTAAAGCCGGGCCGCCATTATGGATAGTTTCGTTAACTCAAGAGTAAATTGTGTTATGAAGGATTCCGACAGACGTAGGAGTGTGTTGTTACATGATTCCACGTGAAAATGAAGAGTGGCTGACCGCTGTTGACCACAAGCCTGGCTAGGGCGGTCTGTGTCTTACGACTTCGTAGCTAACTGTTGTTGGAAACTGAGAGATAAGCGAAAATTTATTACTACGTTCAAAAATCAAAACACTGGTCGTAAGAGAGAAGCCACAGTGTTGTTTCTTTGATTTTGGAAAGCTCAGTTCGTAAACTGGCAATTTCATTCATAGATAATTGTAGACAATCACTATTACCTTTGCATGCATGATTTCGTTGCGAGGTTTCCAAGACACGATTTTCATTGGCTAATCGGCCAATCGAAAGCCACACTTGGTTTACACTTGGTTCAATTGTATGGGGTTTTTGAGAGGGGGCCATGGAGGGGTTCCCCATATGAGGGTAGTTTTATGAGTGATGATTGTAATGATTTGTTTAATAATAATCATGATGAATGTGGTTATGACGACTATGACGCAATTTAATCTTGATGACAACTAATGTTTTAACAACTACGTAAATGCAATGGAATATCGGGTTTGTGTGGGAATTTGGTGTTTCGCAACATTTTATCCAGAATCAAATGCTCCCTGGCCCGATGTAGTTTTGGGACACAAGTACCGATGCCGCAAGAAACCCACGTGATCCGTTTGATGTCTGCATCTGCTTTGCATTTTATTGCGAAACAAGGCTGGCATTTGTGGATGACAGAATGATGCTGTGTCCTGGGGGCTTGTTGTAATCACATTGTCTGCTTGATCTGCGGTTTATAACTCGTCAACTCCGTCATTGCCTATTCATTCAAGGACTCGCATGTTTGATGAAACGCGATAGTGTTGTAAACAGACAAACGCAAAGAGGAAAGAAAGTATTTAACTTCAATCAAGTTGATTTTCTCCCATAAATCGAAACACGAGGAGGGTGGCACTGCGTTGGCAAATCACTACGAAGAACAAACTTCTGGTATTTTGATATAAATCTATACGAAAGTGAGAGAGGCAGAACATCAAGCCCAAGGCACCATCTTTGTATCTTCGTCAACCTGAAAGGATTTTGATGATTTTCAAAGAATCATCACGGCATCGTCAATAATTATTTCAACTTGGTATTTTTTCAAGTTTTGCTTTCATTCAAGACAACGGAGCTTCAGACCAGCCCGGAAGAACGGGAGAAAGTGTTTTTTCACAAACTGGCCAATTTAAAACGATAACAAAGCGACAGGAGCACAGACGGTTCTTTTAATTTGTCACCTTGGCATTTTTATAGAGTGGAGACTTTGGAGAACGTTATTCCTGGTTTGATATTTTTCAACATTCCGGGAAGAGTTCTGATAATTTGCAGGAATTCAGAGAAACAGTTCAGCAATAAAGAAATAAACGAGAAATTCGAGAAAGAGACATTCTTGCCAGCAGATCATCGAGACATTCGTTCAAAATTTCTTGCCAGCAGATCATCGAGACATTCGTTCAAAATTTGCAATTTCTGCACTGCAAGCTGCAATAGTATTTTCTGTTGTTGATAATCGTACGATATGACTGGTCGAAAGAATATTGGGTTCGAAAATGGCGGCGAAGAATTTCCACTGCCGCCCAACCTGCCCCCGCCAGGGGTACCAATAAGTTCATACGCAATCAAGGACACCCCTTTCATTGTAAACCCCCTTGACAGTGAGTATTTACCAGAACACACGTATCTGGCTCCTCGTGTTGCCGGCTACAACACGGATGAAGTCATTCAGAAATGCCAGAGAGAAAATGTTTACGATGCTCTTGGCAAATATCACGGAGATTGTGGCCACGGTGGAGAGGCGATGAGAAAAGCGAATCTTGTCTACGAAAGCTCAGCTGTTGTCCAGAAGAAGCCACGTCGCAAGAGTGGGCCTAAATCGAAAAGAAATGGCTGCTGTGTCGTGTTGTGTCTGATTATCATCGGGTTGTTGGCTCTTGGGGCATTTGTTGTCACTTTGCTTCAATTTTTTGGTATGCTTAAATGTGGCCAGTATTCTACGTCGACTGTGGGTGGTGAGTTATGTCCGTTTTTCATTCATAATGATAAGACAACAATCAGACATTACTTGAGGAGGGAAAAGCATTTTCCTTCCTTCCTCATGTTGTGCATATTCATTCATTTTCATGATTACTATGCAAATTACTACTTCAATATTGTGGTGCGGGGTTTTGTAGCGGGTAAATAAGAAGTGAAACTTGAGTCAGCAGTAAAAGGGCCGATGCATAATTAAAATTCCAGCTTGCTCAGCATTCGGCGTTGTTTTCCTTTGGGAAGAATTGACTGAATTTGTTGACGAACAAATCTTGAAATTAACAAAAGCAGATACCCCCAAACACCCCTCTCTGCGAATTCACGACCTTCAGCAAAAAAAGGGGGAAAGTGACCTGCTTTGCAATGTGCGTTAGCTTCTTTGGCATAACTTGCAGTTAGAAAAGTAAATAGCGGCTCTATCAAGATAACTTGCGACTTTCTTTTATATTAAAATTTGACATTTAAATAACCCCGTTTAAGGTGCCTGCTTTATAAACAAATCCATCCTGTATCCATTTGTAAATAATGTCTATTGCCAGATGAAGCTGCTAGATCCAGCCTTTGTCTGGTGCACCATGTGTGTCCTTTGGTAGGATCGTTTGCGCCAAAACGTCAGCAATTTTTAAATAATTATCTCCCCTCTCACTTTAATTTATCTCTGTGGCTAATCGCATGCGAAACTGGTAGTTTAATTCTCCAAAGATTTGCGCACTAATTCGATACATGATGTTTATTTTTCGCTTTCCTTTGCTTTTCAAGGAATTCTCACTCGTTTTGGTCACGTGTTTAATATCTTGTCTGGGCACTTTTTACTGCGTTGCACTCGCGGACTGGGATCTAGACAATATCGACACCTCTAGACTTATCACATGACTTTGACACCTCTATTGTATATTTCATTCATTTATTCATTCATTTTTTTGTCTATAATTATTGTCACACATCTGCAACGTTGCAGTTTTTGATATTGTTTGAGAGATTTTCCTTCTTCGCAGGGAATTTCTCCCATATTATCCGATTACATTTGAATGGCAAGAAAATTTTGTGAGAAAAATACTGGGAATTTCGTTTCGAAAATAGCCGACTTGTTGTTAATTCATCGATGAGAAAACTGAACTTTGCATTTTTGATGATCTCACTTTGACATTTATAGCTTTAACACGATCAACTGTTTTAGTTTTCGTTGGGTATTGTCTGGTTTTTGCCTGAACTTTGGTGCTTTTGCACGAGAAGTTCACCCTAATCGAAACTGAAAGTTATCTTGTGCAGGATCACCAGGAACTTGTGTTACTGAGGACAAAATCCCCAGGAAGTTTCAAAACTTGAATAATTTTATCACTGCGAATAACTGAGAATCATACATGTAATTGACTTTGTACTTGTTAATTAAACTTCTTCCTTGCTTTCTTCGAGTTTTTGGCATTGTTTTCTCGGCCAAAATTTAAGCAAGGCTGGAATTTCGATCCTTTTTGGGGGTCTGTTTTTTCGATCACAATAAGAGAAGCAATATAATATGAGCAATATAAGGTTTATTAATTTTTATAACTACAATATTGCCAAAAGGTCTTAAAATGGGGAACTTCAAGAACTAGACCATGGATTTATAAATTATGTCTGCTTGTTGCCCTATTTTATTGTATGATAATATTAAAATTGTAGTCAAATCTCCGTAGGTGATTCTTATGAACTATGTGCAGTGAATCTTGAATTGCAAAGTACTTGCTTGTGACGCCATATAATATAACGCTGACAGTCATTGCAGATGGTAAATGTACTGTGGGATAGCTCAGCTTCAGGGACAATATGCTAAACTTTAAAGCCCTGAATATCCCAATAAAACGTCCCTTGCATACAAGGAACGTTTTCAATTGGCAGGGGCGTTGAAGTTCGTTACATTTAAATTTAACTGTATTTTTTACTTTACGTGTTTTATGGTTGTCTGTGCCTCTTTGTGATTGCCTTCGATTTCCTTGTAGCTTCATCTTCAGGACGGCTAGGTCCAGCTCCGATTAATGCACCAGACAATAGCAGCCTCTACCTCGAGGAGAGGCTGGCGTTATTGGAAGCGAACATTACGTCATTGAAAGTCAACATTACGTCATTAAAGGAGAGAATGGTGAGTTGCATATTTGATCATGTCAAGCTTTGAGCCCCCGTCTAAAAGCTGTTTATTCATTGATTCAGCGTTGTAAAGTAGAATTAGCGGGGGAGGGTTCGACTTACTGTTGGTTCTTAAAGTTGGTGATGAGGAAGTTCCATCACATATGAAACTTTGGTTCACATTCTTTTCATGGAACTCAGTACTGAGATGAATATATGATAATCATAATAATTCGCTTTGCGTTTTAGATCTCCCAAGAAACGGAACTTGGGCAACTTCGTAATCTCACAAAGGGCTACCGGGGACAAGTATGTTTCATTTTCACCATCTATCAATTATCCCCCCTGTGGCACTATTTCAACTAATTCAATAACATGCGATGTTGCTGTATTATCAGGGGGTAAACATTTTCATGGGTTGTGTTTTTACCATTCTAGATGAAAACTCTTGAGGATCGACTTGCAGAAGAAGAGAGAAAGAGCAAGAACCTCAATGAATCGGTAAGCTATGACAATCCAACGACATAAACATTGGAATTTCAACTCTCCTCGGGCCATGGTATTGAAAATTGCTGCCTAAGTTTGGCACGTATACGCTGGTGGCCAGTGCAATAAATGCAAGTGCTTCGTGATAATCATCGAATTTCGAACTATTCGAATGCGCAAGAGCTGCTGAAAACAAGCTTCTTGGTTGAACAATAGATTTGTCATTCCAGTGTTTATATTGATGGTTCAAATGGTCAGGTCATGATAGTTATTCATTTACTGAAGTTGATACTTGTGTACTTATGTAAACAATGGAACAAGAGACCTGTGGACTTTGCCAACAATGGATCCTCCAGTAAATTTGTTGTGGAATCTTTGAACCCATTAAGCTACATAATACCTTTTATATAGGCTGCAGCCTTGAAAAGTGCATGCTTGAAGTAAGCTTGAACACAACATTGACACTGACCTTCCTTAATGGGTGTTTCCTTACGAGACAATAACTTTCATATGCAAGCTCTACTGTACCGATTTTCATTTTGAAAACAGTTTTATGAACAATTTGGCAACGTTTACCAAAAAGTTTACCACAAAATACAAGAAGTCACATTATTATTTGTCGCAGTAGGCCTTCAAATCACTTTTACTTAGCCGTGTAGTTGCTGAGCTTCCACTGTACTTATGAAAGAATGAATCACAATTTATCTTGTGTCTATAGGTGATTGCGTTGAGTAACATGCAGCAGACGATGCAAGCTACAACAAGCACGGTAAATATAACGCTCTCGTCTAGCATCGATAGTCTGCAGAAGCAAACGAGCAGCCAAGAGACGAAGATTACTTCCGTGGACACGCACATAATAGGTAATTTCACCAGCCTCGCTTCCATGATCGCTGCCGAAGCTACAATCAGAGAACTCAACGATTCACGGCTAAGAAGCGAGCTGGTCTCCAATGCACACCAGCAAGCAGATACGGTATGTATGTGTTGTGTGCGTGCCCCCGGGTTTCATAATGTCTATTTTTGATGTAATATACTTGATGCTGCTCGCCCAGGGGGTAATGTAGTATCGAGTAGTAGTGGTTACTTACTATTGTTTGCATCCCCCCGTGATGATCTGTTGTTTGTTATTGAAGTGATGAAGTTGATGGTTGGCGTGCAAGGGGTGGTTGTTTTACGAGTGTTTTGTTTTTCTTTGCAGATGAGCAGTCTGTCTGCACGGTTGACTGCTTTGAATGAAACAACAAGACAGGGCTTAACAAATGTAAAGACAAGCGTGCAAAGTTTGGCTGGAAATGTAAGTGTTTGCTAATGGTAGCTAGCCAACATAAAACATACAAATTTTGCTATAATTGCGTGGGAAGTTGTTAAGCAGTGAATAAATTCTACTGTTTTAAAGCAGTGCAAGGGAACAGCTTTTGAGTTGTATTATTTACGCGGTCTAGTGCAAAGTGAATTTTCTTTCCTTCAATGTAGCAAATACAGCTACGATATATGTCCTCCCAAACATTTAACTTTTATTTGAATCCTATTTGATGTTTATTTTAATGTTGGTTTGTTTATGCTTGTTTATGCTTATTTATGCATATTTAATACGTGAAGTTTCCTTTCCGTAGCTCACTAGAAGTGTAGTTAATCTAGATCTTACAGACCAGAATTTACTATACCAATTAACATCGCTGCGTATGAATTTATCCAACCAGGTAATTGCAACAGTTCTTTACACAGTTTTCACTGTTTTAGCCCTGATTACATAGTTCTTTGGGAAGATTTTACTGTATTAGCCTTGCCATTTTATCTAATTGTACTCTGCTTTTGGACACCGAAATCTAATAGAGAAAGAAATATCTCATTTAATAGATCCTTTATTTTGATTAGGAAAATGTTAAAGAAGGTACTTTAGTGTGAACGTCATTTATGATGGCATGGCGCTGTAATTTTATTGTTATTGTGATTCTCTTTTAGATAAGTAACATCAGTTTGACACCGGGACCACAAGGGCCTGCTGGCACAAATGGAGTTGGGAATCTAACAGCGTGCTCTGTGCAAACTACATCTGGATTTGCAAGTTCAAGCCAGACAGTTACAAGGGTCCATTATACTGTCCCATCGGTAAGTTTAAACTTTGCTGCAGTAAGGGCAGCAGGTTGGTCACCCCCTTATGGTGGATACCCTATTTATGGTACGAAAAGTTTCTTAACAAATTTCTTAACACCCAATTCATTGTCCTTCTCTTTATCTTTTGTCACCGCTAAACGTGAATCGGATAGAGAGGCAAAAAGAAATGCAATTTCCATTGCAGACAACTAACATGTCTTTTAAAATGTAACTAGTAACAAGAACAAAACTAAGCACGCTAGCTAGATATTTCTGACCGTTTTTTCTCACACGAAATCTCCTACCAAAGTTCATATAACCCGACGGTTTCTTATAAATTGTTTCTTATAAAAAATGGGTGTATAAGGATAGGATCTTTAATGATCCTTGAATGGACGGGGGTTTGAATTAAGTAGAGATATGCACATTTGACTTTAATGCCCGTTTGTCCTAACAATGTCTGTTTGTGATAATTATGGCTGTTGCATTGGAATGTTGCATTGGGTGCATATATTGTTAAAAATTTCAATATATACTCGTGATTACGTTTGTAAAGTAACTAGTGGCTTGGATGCGAACATATCTGAGACAGTATTGATTGAGGTATTTTGGTATATAGCCATTACGCTGACTACAATGTTTGATCTGATGTTATTTTCGTAGGATCAAGTCCTTACCGGTGCATACTGCTATGCTGACAAGAAAGGAGTTTACACCGAATATGATAAATCGAATATCCAATGCAAATGTTCTTCTGTCAGTCCTATTTCAGGTGGCTTTAATTGCCACATTGTTGTCTGGCTGTGTCCAAGGACCAGTTGAGGTAAATCATTTTCTTCACCAAACAATTTAACGTTCAGATATTGTTTACACCATCAACTGCATTGTTCCACTTCACTTTAATTCATCCAATTTCATCCAAGGTTCTTGGTTGATTTATTGACGCATTTAAGCTCTAAGATACCTTGCTACTTTGCGATGTTTATGTTGTCTAAACTCTCAACTAGACTGTACTCGCTATTTTCTACTTTGAAAATAACGAATTTCTTATGGCCGTTATTATATTTTTTCAGCATAATATGACTAATATGAAGTTGTTTGGAAGAATATATGGAAATATCATGGAGGTTTGTCAGATGTGTTCGAATGTAATTGTTCCCAATCGTCTGTATATATGCACAGTTATTTTTTATGCAGTCCAATTTGCCTTTAGCTTTAAGTAAGTAAATCAAGAATTCCACACGGAGGCGCACCCCTTGATATAATTACGCAGGAGCATTTCGACTAGCTCTGAATATTAAATGACAAACTTGGTATTAACGGGTATAATTTTTGACCAGAGCTTCAATTTACGAATTTTTAATAAGATTACAGTGGAATTCCTATGCAACTTGCAGCTCATAAAATGTCATTAGCAGCTTCGTTAAATAACGACTATATGCTAAGTTCAACGAACCCCTCTTGTTGGTCTGGTTTCTTTTGCTGTTCGTTTTCTTCTGCTGTGTTTTCTTCTTCTGTTCTTGTTTTCCCGCTGCCCCCCCTGTTATTTTTTGCGTCTTTTTTCTTTGTTTTCTTTTGCTTTTTTTCTTCAATGTTAGTTATATTGGAGTTCCACTGTAATTAAATTTCGTTACAATTCATGCTGATTAATGTATTATTTTTATTTTATTTATCTGGTATCATTATTACCAGCTAGTGTTATTATTTTTATTATTTTAAGTTATTATTAATTATCAAACACAATTATTGCTATTATTATTACACTATCATTTTCATCAAGTGCTCCTCAGCCAAAATCAATGTATATGTTAATGATTGACAATTGATTTGTTTACTTTTTGTACAGGCTGTATTGAGTAGGGCTATTTTAATTACTTTATGGTTGTAAATATATGCTGTCGACATCTCTTATTTTCTATGAGATACATAACTAGTTATGAAGTTTTATTATCTGCGTTCTTGGTTGGTAGTTCTTCGAATCGCTGTGTGAGATGGACATCGATGTAAGGACCAATTAAGGCGTTCTGCGCATGAATACATAGTGCGGGAGTGGCTTCAAGTCGTCTTTCTCTGCAACACAAAATCGACTTGGCGCAAATCTTCGAGTGTTGGAGGCTTATAGCAAGAGAAGGACAATAACAATGTTATATATACAATACAATAGTCAATAGAAAGAACCATTTCTATTTATGCAAGGGTCTTTTTATTGACCATGACAATATGTAGTAATATGTGGGTAATATTCAATAGATAGGTTTCAAGCCTACCACCGCTATACGATCGAAACTTGCTTTCATTTTATGTTTGCTAATTAATTGCGCGAAAACGCCCGGAACACATTTTTTAATTAAAGAGTTTTGTAAATGACTGGTCAACCGCATATAACATAACCATGGTGAATATGACGTGGGTTTGTTGATTGTCCGGTTACTGATTCAGTTAATCGTGTATCTGTTGAAAGACGAACTGATATGTGTATTCAAATGCCACCTGTTGTAATTGTGAATCTTCAATTTACCATTTTAATTATTCGTATTAATTAGCAGCGCGTTAATCACTGCAACAAATAGAAGACTGGCAGAAGATAAAAACACTGCAAAGAGATAGAACGCTCACAGAAGATAAGAGCAAGAGAGAACACTTTGTTTCAGAGACATGGTACCAAACATATTTCTGGTCACTCTGTTTCTTGTTATCTTTCAGGCTGATGCTGATGCTGCTAAGTATAAGATTCACAGGTCTTCGTGTCGCCGCGATGCTCTGTTCAAAATAGCGGGAAGAGACAAAAAACTGGTTGGAAATATCTTGGCATCTGTTCATGTCGCAAATCTGGCATTGTGTGCAAGGCAATGCACGTCTTCGCAAAGCTGCCAAACTATCAACTACAAGAAACAGTTTTCTGGTCAAGAATTGAACTGTCAGCTACTGAATGTAACGATGGAAAGTGAGGAGGTAACGCTAACTGCCTCGACCGGATGGATGCATTATGCACCCGTGTTACAGGTAATAATCATGATAATCAACAATAAGTAACAATTGTCTACAATTTTCTGTTTCACTGGGATTGGGGCTTGTATCCATTCATAACAGCTGGCGGCATTCACCTACCGTAACTACTGTGGGGCCCATTGTGACTTTGTACCAAAGACCACACCGTATTTCCTCTAATAAATTTTGCAAAATTAGAAAAATATTTCGTAAAATTATTTGAACAAAACAGTGAAAATGTAAGAATTAGTTCACACTTTTTGATTTTAGGGTGGGCGCTTATTCGAGGGGGCGGTTAAAAGAGGGTGGGGGCTAATTAGAGAAAATACGGTATGATTCCAATTGAATATATCTCAGAGTCCAGAAAAAGTCACGGCTCCACGGCTCTGAGCCGGAGGAAGGTTTTGCTTTTTATAGTAATTTTTGAGGAAGGTTTACTAATTTTATATAAACTTTGGTGTGAGGAAAAATTTCAATCAATATTGCATTTGAGTGAGGAAGGTTTATCATTCTGTAAAAAACTAAACAGCAAACTTTGTGTTATATATGTGACTCAACTATGTACACATATGGATTATATAATTTCCTCAAAACATTATCAATTACATTTGACTCTCATAGTAATAGAAAATAATTTGAATTACATCACTAAATGATTAATGGGGGGGGGGGGGGTTGCAATATGAGGTTTTGGTTGCAGATCTTGCATTTTGTCCTGTTCAAAAATAGTAATTTTGTAATAGTTGTTACCATTTAAATCTCATACTGCAAGCCATCCAAATAAAAACTGATCAAACAGTTCAATGACTCCGCATGTCTATTCCTTTAGAAGTCAAATATGTCATATTTTTAGGGCCCTTGCCTGCAATTTATACTTAACTAGGCCTAAGAAACCGGTTTAGCTGCTAAGGCTAGGCCTATATATAGGTACTTTTCTAAGAACAGGCAAAACAGTTCAGGCACAGTTTTATGCTGAATCAAGTTTACAAAATGAACTTCGATCTCCATCAATTACCCATAAATTAGCAGATATTAGCCAACGTTCTGTAATGCAGATGCAGGTAAGAACTTTGCGTTTTCTTCCAGTCCAGTCCAGCAAGAAAACCACACCAACAGAAAACAGTCCCATCAGCCTTCAAAAATTGAGCTCATCTTCCATTGTTTATTGCATAGACATAATCCTTAATGATCTTGGTGTACTTCTAGTTTACAATAGCGCATGCATCATAAATTTACCCAATTTTCTTTCTCAAGAATGTCTCTTGGTGTTTGCCAGCTAAGCTGGTCGCCATTTTTTGCACGCAACCAAAAACAAGACAGTTGAATATAGGTCTGGAATGTAGACTCACATTGGGATTCCAGACTCACATTGGGAAAGTCGCTGCAAAAGACGGTATTATCATTGATTACCACAAATTCGAAGTTTATTCCCTAAAACTACAACTATATGGGGATGTTTTCAGCAAAAAACCGCATCTCTATCTTGCTTGTACTCCTGAATCGAGCGGGAAATATCTTGTCACTTGCTCTTCGACATGGCGGCCTTGCCAAGCTGGCCTACCGTAAACATGGTAAAAATTTCAAAGTCTTTCATTTTTAAGAAATTCGAAGTTTATTCCCTAACACTACAACTATATGGGGATGTGTTCAGCAAAAAACCGCATCTCTATCTTGCTTGTACTTCTGAATCGAGCGGGAAATATCTTGTCATTTGCTCTTCGAAAAGGCTGGTTTTCCAACTTTTCGAAGTGGCTGTCGACGCTACTAAAACCCGGAACAAACAGAAAAGAGACGTGCATTTTGATTTTTCAGACTCACATTGGCAAAGTTGCTACAAAAGACAGAATTATCATTGCTGGGTATAAATTCGAAGTTTATTCCCTGAAACTACAACTATATGGGGATATTTCCAGCAAAAAACCGCATCTCTATCTCGCTTGTAGTTCTGAATCGAGCGGGAAATATTTTGTCACTTGCTCTTCGACATGGCGGCCTTGCCAAGCTGGTTTACCGTGGTCCGTTCCGTGAACTTGGTAATTTTACATTTCCCAAATGCTGATGACGTAGCTCGAAAATTGTTACTTTTGCCAATACTTTTGCCAAAACGTATTGGCAAAGCAAGCAAAGAGAATTTGACTGTCTTTTACACATATTCTGAAATTAACTCAATTAAACTTACAAGTAAAAGCTATTTATATTATAGTTACTAATGGTCAATTTGAATCAACAAGAAAGTATTGTAATTTATATAAATTCCGAAATCCATGAGAAAATACAAGTCACATAACAATGCAAAGATGCTTATTTCTTGGAGTCCTTTTTCCAGTTCAAGACATGGTCATAAATTTTCGAGCTACGTCATCAGCATTTGGGAAATGTAAAATTACCAAGTTCACGGAACGGACCACGGTAAACCAGCTTGGCAAGGCCGCCATGTCGAAGAGCAAGTGACAAAATATTTCCCGCTCGTTTCAGAACCACAAGCGAGATAGAGATGCGGTTTTTTGCTGGAAACATCCCCATATAGTTGTAGTTTCAGGGAATAAACTTCGAATTTATACCCAGCAATGATAATTCCGTCTTTTGTAGCAACTTTGCCAATGTGAGTCTGAAAAATCAAAATGCACGTCTCTTTTCTGCTTGTTCCGGGTTTTAGTAGCGTCGACAGCCACTTCGAAAAGTTGGAAAACCAGCCTTTTCGAAGAGCAAGTGACAAGATATTTCCCGCTCGATTCAGAAGTACAAGCAAGATAGAGATGCAGTTTTTTGCTGAACACATCCCCATATAGTTGTAGTGTTAGGGAATAAACTTCGAATTTCTTAAAAATGAAAGACTTTGAAATTTTTATCATGTTTACGTTAGGTCAGCTTGGCAAGGCCGCCTTTTCGAAGAGCAAGTGACAAAATATTTCCCGCTCGATTCAGAAGTACAAGCAAGATAGAGATGCGGTTTTTTGCTGAAAACATCCTCATATAGTTGTAGTGTTAGGGAATAAACTTCGAATTTCTTAAAAATGAAAGACTTTGAAATTTTTACCATGTTTACGGTAGGCCAGCTTGGCAAGGCCGCCATGTCGAAGAGCAAGTGACAAGATATTTCCCGCTCGATTCAGGAGTACAAGCAAGATAGAGATGCGGTTTTTTGCTAAAAACATCCCCATATAGTTGTAGTTTTAGGGAATAAACTTCGAATTTGTGGTAATCAATGATAATACCGTCTTTTGCAGCGACTTTCCCAATGTGAGTCTGGAATCCCAATGTGAGTCTACATTCCAGACCTATATTCAACTGTCTTGTTTCTGGTTTGCACGCACACTCACGCAGACTCTGACTCTGCACTGTTTTTGATTATTAGTGAAGATAAACCTCTTTTCGACTAGTGGTGTAAACGAGGCAATTTTGGCGGGAAGATCGAGAGAGGACTTGGGGAAAAGGATCATATCGAATCATATCGTAGGTTATTATATGTGCAAGATGGATGGATACAATTCTTGGGGAAAGGACGGGAGTAAGAGTCGTGTTATTTGTTTCTATTGCGGAGAAGAGTGCAGAAAGGATAACTTAAAAAGACATACAATCACAAAGCACCATGGAAAGCCACCCAAGTCCAAAATAAAGAATGTAGAGGGACATTTATTATTTAGTTATTTACATGATTTCGACAGCTGGTTGGTTTGTAATTTTAAACAATGCAAAGAGTTTGAAAAACCCCACTATTTGTCTTTTGTAAATTGAGGAAGGTCCAAATTACAGAAATGGCAGCCGGAGGAAGGTTTGACCTTTTTCTGGACTCTGATATATCTATTCTGTACGCTACTGCACATAAACCTGCATTGGCTGCTGCATACATACGAGAGGATCGGTTAGTTGTTTCTTGCTAGTCCACTGTATTATGATAAACATCTTTTGTTTTATAGCTTGGACCAGGGTGCCGGTATTCACCGTGCTCTGCTGGCTACGAATGCGTAGAGTCTTGCACACAGTTGTCTGGCTACATTTGTGTCGGTAAGTGGGTTTCTTTTCTAAATGCTCACGATCCCCGACCAATTTGATTTTGCCTTTCGACAGACACTGTATCTGCAATGCAATCTGAACGCCCTGCTCATGTGGTATGCTCGCGGTGAGTTTTGATTTGATATCCAATGTCCTTCTTTTCCAGACATCAATGAATGCGAATCAGAGCCCTGTCTCAACGGAGCCACTTGTGCGAATGGCCTCAACCAATACACCTGCACTTGTGCAGCAGGATACACTGGAACGCAATGCCAAACAGGTATGCGACGATTACAAGATTCTAACTTGTGAATTTGATAACTTAGTTGATACGAATGTAACTGGTGCATTCTAATAGACGCCTTGATAATATTAAACGCCCCTTGCATTGAGCAACAAACCTTGAATAAACGCCTCCATATGCAAGTATGTCACATTATCCGTCCAAATTCGGATTAATACAAACATTTGTGCAGTATGTAATTGAGTTGCATAATCTGTCTTAGATATCAATGAATGTGCCAGCAATCCATGCCAAAATGGCGGGCAATGTACGAATGGCATCAACAAATACACGTGTACCTGCGTAAATGGATACAGTGGCACACAATGCCAAACTGCCGCATACACTGGTGCAGGTAAATGCTCCTCCATGGCGAGGGCAACTTTATCTTATTTAAGCCGCGCCTCCACATTGGACTCCGTTTTCCAGAATGGCGTTCGTAATTTTAAAACGCGATATGTTGATATAATCGCTGTTGTACAAGTGAGGCTATATCAGCGAAGTGCATTCGCGTATGCCCCGCAGGGCTTCCTATAAATTCCATTACCGTATTTGTCCGCTTGAGCCTTGTCCTGGCTATTTACAACTGTCATGTTTCATCGACAACGCCAGAATCGTTGAAGACCCTGATATAACACAATCACAACTTTCCAATCAACCTCGGGAATTTTCCAACGGATAACAACGCTTTTTACTCCAAAGTGAGCGTATTTGCTTTAAAGACTTTTTATTAATTTTTATTATTAAATGTTTTTGTTGTAATTCACAAATGACAGATTTCTTTAAAAAGTCATGTCTCCCTCGATCAAAATCTGCCTCTGAACGAACGCCGTATTCTGAAAATTAAAAGGGCGTTCAAAACCAAATAATTTGTGCAATTTTCCAATTTCGTGGTCTTTACGTTCAGCAGTAATATTCTTAATTCTTGTTTCATTTTCAAGAGCAATGGTTAGTTGGCGATGGCATTGGAGGTACAGAAGCAAACATTGGGGTGTACTCAAGCAAAGAAGCCTGTATACTGGAGTGTAGTAAAAGATCCAATGGTGTGGTTTATGCCAACGCTGCTTCATACAGTGATAGTGGTCAAGCTTGTTATTGTGAATTTGGAATGACGGGAAGGTCTGGAACAGGATACCTGAGTGCCTACATATCTCCATGTAAGTCAATTGCGTATACTTCGCATATTTTTCTGGCTGCACCCGCCCTTGAGGTTATCTTGTGTAATCTAATTTTTCTTGTTTTTATACGTCATTTAACCTTATTCTAATTTGATTTCCTCCTTTTTCTTGAGTTTTTTTTTTTCTTTTATTCATTTACATTTTGCCCCCTTTTATTGTACCTTGCAATTTTTATTTTATCTATCTCTATTCTTTTCACTTTTAAATTTGATTTTTGATACCCTATTGTCCTATTCTTTCATTCTTTTACTGTTATGTAACTGTTATAACATGTTCTGTTAAACTACGAATGTCAACTGATGTTTGGTTCATACCATTCCTTTTCAGCCTGCACATCTTACTCTTCACTCACAGAGGCAAATAGAAATGTGAATGCACCTTCTTCAGGTACTACTTACTGTGATAGTGGTTTGAGTTTGGGGTCGTATCGAATCAGTGGCTCTGCTGGTGTGAAGATACCAACATCATGTGTTGCTGGAGCTTCTTGCACAACTCACGGAGCTGGTTGGATAGCAACTCCGGAGCCAACCCAGGCTGATGGTGTTGTCATTAGAAAAGTATGCTTCAGCTACTCGAACAACTGTTGTTTTCATAACAAGATGGTAAGAGTAAGGAACTGTGGCTCCTATTTCGTTTATGAGCTGGTGTCAACGGGATCCTGCAGTCATCGATATTGTGGTACAAATTAAGAAGTAATGCCCTAATGCAGTTTACATAGTTGACACCATTTACTCACATCTTGCGTTCTTTCGCCCTAGTTTTCACTCACTTTGTGGCCGTGCAGGTTGTCATTTTGAAGCCATTTTAGATATTATTTCCTTTATTCTTCATGAAAGCACGAACTACTTGGAGTGTCTTAATGTACTTAATCATAGGAAACAGTTAATAATTTAAACTCGTCGAAATAAGGGATGCAAAAAAGTTGACAAAGAAAAACAAGCAATAATGATAAAAATAGATGTTTAAAGTTGATAGCCTGTACTAATGAGTTCAATTTTTTACAATATGCCCCCGGAGGCTAGATAATTTAACGTAAGTGCACCAATATCACTATTTGAATGGTTCGAGTTTTTCTTTTCTGATATGTCACAAGCATATACATTCGTTTGTTATTTGTCGCAACTTATCTATGGTTACCAAAGCTAGTCAACTCAGGACAGCCTGTAGATTCGTTCCATTGCATCCCTGTACTTTTCTTGTCACGATTTTAGTAATCAGGAAAACATGTTTGTCTCAATTTCATTATTTTTTAATGCTCCATGACACGACCCCCTGCAGCAATGTTCTATCCATACTTTGTGTGTCATGTTATTAAGATTTCTCACATTTTCCACTTGCTCAGCGAGATATTCAGAGCTTAAACAATGTTACGTACATTGGACATTTGTAGGAAAATTGTCGTGTATTAAAAGTGACTAAATACTTTGAAAAGCAAATGCATACCTCAATACTAAATGCACCTGAATAAAGTCACAGGTGGTACTTGGATATCCAGCCCTGTTTCGTTTCACAGGACCATCATGAATTAGTTCCTCATCCCAATTACTGTAATCAACGGAATTGAATTGAATGGAACTCAATTGAGCCGCAATGGAATTGAATTGAATGGAATTGAATTGACCCGTAAGAACAAGGCTTCCGCCTAAGAAGTTTTATATTCAGTCCACCAGTCGGATTGAAGTGACATTCAATCAGTGTCTGAATGGGTGTAAGGTATTATGCAGATTATAAAAGCTAAAAAGTTTCATAAACTTATTTTGAACTTAAATAAATCAATCTGCTGGTAACAATGATATGTATGAGTAATTACTTTTATGTTTACATAGATTTTAAGCACACATGTTTACATTTTTGATGGGTTGTAAATCGTTCAAGCTAAATGTTGGGTTGCAAACATAACATAAGTTTTCAATTTATAAGCATTTAAGCATTTTTAATTCCAGGTAGTAATCATTGGAATTGGCCTATTGATATTGCATTGCATTGAAGCCCAATTAACACATAGATATGAATAATTTAATCACTCTTAAAGCTATAAAGAGACACGGCATTTCACAGGGTTTGAATCGTGCAAGAGCAAAAGGACGTCAAGAAAATGTGGCCAAGCTCAGTGCTAATCAATGCATTAGCTATTGCCTTCCATGGCATCATCTTATGCCATGGAAGCATTACCCATCAGATACAACGATCATCATGTCATCGTTTTGCCTCATTTGAGCCTGTAGAAATGGACAAAAAGCTAGTAGGGGGACTCTTGGCCTCGCTGAATGTACCAAGCCTGATGTTTTGTGCCAACAAGTGCACGAGTTCGCAAAATTGTCAAACATTCAACTTCAAGCCACAAGATCTATCTCCAACGGCATCTGAACAGATCAACTGTCAGCTACTGAGTATGACGAAGGAAAGTTCTGGAGCAACCCTAACCGCTTCAACTGGGTGGATTCATTATGAACCCGCAGTACAGGTGATTGTATGAAACCCTGACTTTTCCACATTTGCCCTCCACATGCTAAAACTAACTATATAAACTTTCCGCTTTACATTATAGGACAGTCCACGTTGTCGCTCTAAACCCTGTCCTGCTGGCTTCAAATGTGTTGAGTCTTGCACAAAACAGTCTGGGTACGAATGTGTCGGTATGTAGCTTTCTCTCATATAACATGAATATTTGGTAACAAGAGTAACTGGTAGATTCAATTAGACGCTCTTTTAAAAATAAACGCTGCCTTCACTTAGCAGCGCGCTTTAAATAAGCGCATTCATCTGCAAGCCGTTACACCGTTGCTTTGAACTGCGCATTAATACAGAAACTCGTGTTTTATGTGGTTGCATTGTTTAATATGTTTTAGACATCAATGAATGTGACAGCAATCCATGTAAAAATGGTGCAAGTTGTATTAATGGCGTCAACAAATTCACGTGTGATTGTATAAATGGACACAGTGGCACACAATGTGAGAACTTTGGTGCAGGTAAATGCCTTTCTATATCCTTGAAAGTTATTGGGGTATATAATTAAAGCCATTGGAAGCTAGATATAGAGAGCCTTGTTTGTATTGCGACCGCAGAAAATTTCCTTTACTAATTGCGTTAACTACAGTACATTGTTGTTGCTATGACAATACTGGTATCAGGGAATGATTCGCCCTTCAAAGTACCTCCCAGTTGGGCCTTGCTTTCCGTGCCCACCTGCAGAACACACTCGCCTGTTTCCAATTTTTTTCATTGCTTTGATTTATCTAATCAATTCTTCTATTTTGTTTTTAAGAGGAATGGTTATCTGGAGATGGCAGTGGTGGTACGGAGTCATATATTGGGACGCAGGCAACAAAGGAGGCTTGTATACTAGAGTGTAGCAAAAAGTCCAATGGTAGTGTTTATGCCAACGGTGCTACATTCATGGATCTTCATTCTCATTGCTTTTGTGAATTTGGAATGACACAGCGCACTTCATCATCCTTGCACCAAAGTTCCTACATTTCTCCGTGTGAGTAGCTACATTAGCTATGTAGGAAAACTAAAGTAAAACCTGCACGTATTTTCCACCATGTCAGGAGATCACCATTACCTTTATCCATTTCTTTTTCTTCGTATTCTATTTGCCGCATATTCTTATTTTGTTGACTTTTCTTAGTATTATTTCGTTTTCCCTGTAATTTATTAAGCTATTACATTAAAGCCTCGTTCTCAATCGCAAATCTTGATTCATACTTTTGCTTTTCAGCATGCTCATCCTACACACAGATGACGTCACAGGATAGAAACGTGGATACAGGTTATGGCGAAAACTGTGACAATGCTTTGCCAGTGGCTTCGTATCGTTTCACTGGTCTTGCTGGAGTGAAGATGCCCACATCGTGTGTTGCTATTTATCATTGCAAGACTCAGATGCCTGGTTGGTTGGAAGGAGCGGAGCCAACTCAGGCTGATGGTGTTGTCACTCGAAAAGTATGTTTCAATTACGTTGGAAATTGTTGTGGGTTTTCTAATATGGTTAGGATTAGAAACTGTGGCTCTTTTTTTGTTTACGAATTGGTTCCAACAACCTGTATTGCTCGCTATTGTGGTACAAATTGACTTTGAATGTTTAAACTACTTTGAACTTACATTTTGGACTTTTAGGCACCAAACTTTAAGTTATTTCCAATTTCCATAAGTATTTAAAAGCGTCGAATTCTCAAAGTTGTCCAACATTCTTGTTAACTCTATTGAAAGGACAAATCATAAACCAGCGTTCAAGTGTGTGCAATATAGACAAGTGAAATCTGCTGCAAACAGGGGAGACACGGCTCTGTAACAAGAGCAGGCCTAGTTCAGATAGGACATTTTGAGTGCAGCAAATTAGATTGAATCGAAGGGGCATCGAATTATGCGCTGAAATTATGCGCACATTTCATTATTCAATTCGTTGTTGGATTCAGACAACAAATTATCTGCGAATTTAATTTAAATTTAGATTTTTGGAGTAATAATATAATTAACGGCGCTCAACATGCCTCGTCAGGCATCATATTCCCATGTTTTCTTTTATCAACATCGTTTTCATGTAAATTATGCATCACTACAAGCTGTGTAATTAGGCGCTTATAATCAAGCGCAATGTCAGTCAGCTATGGTCAATCAATAATTATGTAGTGTGAATAACTTTGTCGATTTAAAATTATTTGTTTTATTTTCATTTTTCGATTCAAAATTAACATGATTGCACCAACGTCTCGGTCTTTGATTTCAACTTCGATCTCGCTATATTTTGTATTTAGTTTTCTTCAATTCACAATAAGTTTTGGTGCAAATGCGTGCAATCAATCATTTGGACATTTTCCGAATTACTTTACCCACGTTTCACACTCTTTAATACAACACAAACATTTTTTACGAGTAAATGCGGAAAACAGTCTATGCACAATTGCAATTGTTTTCTTCATAATTTTCTTTTGTTGCAATTTGGGCTATTTTGCATTTGGGGTTTATCATGTAAATATGAAATTGATTATCGACTTGACCAGCCAGTTGTTTGAACATAGCTTAGGGTACTAACTTTGCAAACAGAAGCAGTTAAAGTAACGATGAAGATAATTTTTGTGAGTAGAATTCTTGACTTTCAAGTTACTTTTCATTTCACGGTTAATAATTTGATGAATTTGAATGGTCATTTTATTTGACGAGATAGTGCTTAAATGAGTTTGCCGCCTCGTTGGCCGCTACAGTTTAAGTGGCTAGGCCAAAGTTAAAGTCAAGTTTTCAACGAGCATCCAAATATTTTCAAATTTCATAAAGTTGCTTAGTTTCTCTTTATTTCATTGTTAATTTCAATACAATTTTTGGCAAGAGATGGTGGAGGATAATAGCAAAATATTTTTGCATAAGATGTCTTTTGCGTTGAATATTTTACATTAAAGAGTTCAAATAACTTTCAGGAATGGAGTGTTCATTTGGGAAAATTTCCACTTCGCTTACATAGATCTTGGCAGTACTCCATTGAGACCTCGCCGAGGGGCCAGCCTGCTTTCTTGTATGAATAGAAAATAACTACTTTGCATATGATTTTCGGAGTAGCTGAGATCTCACTCAGTGAACGGTCCTGGTAAGCGGGCTCATATGAACAGGCCCTAAACATACGAAATCTAAAAATCATTCAGGATGGCGTCGTTAGCATCGCAAATGACATTACAGGCCACAAGGTCTCCTCTTAAAATTAAATCTTACAGCCCTTAGCGGATGCAATATTCAGAGTAAGTGAAATGAAATGCCTCCGTATTTTGCCTGAAATTCCATTGTTAAGGATTCTAAATCACAAAGGACATCATTAAAATTGTTTCACAGAAAGTCCCTGCGGCACAGCGAGCCATTAACTGAATTTTTGAAGAATTCAAAATTGAAAAAATTTTTATTTTCTTAGATGTTATCTTGTGTCTTGTCTCGCCTTAAATGGAAAACTTCACGGATTTCCTTGTGACATCCGTTATTTTGAACAATTGTTGATTCCAAAAGTTCCTAAAATGTTCCTGCTAAAGGATGTCATCTGTAATCAAAAATCGAATGCAGCTGACCCTGAGCTTTTCTTTCTTTCTTTCAATTGAATTTTTCGTTAAATGGTTTCAGCAACCAATATTTTTTGTTTTATTGGGTTTCTGTTTTGCTTAGAAATAGAAAATTAATTAAATTGATTGGTACTTACTTTATTTTGAAAAAAATGTTCTGTTAGGAACAGTGTTCACTTCCGAGTGTGCGGATGTCAACGTTGAATAAATAGGCATTGAACTCGTAAAAAATTCAAAATTATTAAAGGACACCACTGCAAGCAGATCGAAAAGACAAGAAAATGTGGCCAAGCTCAGTGCTAATCAATGCATTAGCTATTGCATTCCATGGCATTATCTTATGCCATGGAAGCATTACCCATCAGATACAACGATCATCATGTCATCGTTATGCTTCATTTGAGCCTGTAGAAATGAACAAAAAGCTGGTAGGGGGACTCTTGGCCTCGCTGAATGTACCAAGCCTGATGTTTTGTGCCAACAAGTGTACGAGTTCGCAAAATTGCCAAACATTCAACTTCAAACCACAAGATCTATCTGCAACGGCATCTGAACAGATCAACTGTCAGCTACTGAGTATGACGAAGGAAAGTTCTGGAGCAACCCTAACCGCTTCAACTGGGTGGATTCATTATGAGCCCGCAGTACAGGTAATTGTATGAAACCCAAAGTGTTTCACCTTGGCGTTCCACATATTGAAGTCAAGCTTTTAAACTGACTGCTATCTATTATAGGAGAGTCCACGTTGTCGCTCTATAAAATGTCCAGCTGGCTTTAAATGTGTTGAATCCTGCACGAAACAATCTGGTTACGAATGTGTTGGTGAGTGAGTTTATTAATTCTGTAGCGTTTCCATCAGCACTTCAATCTTTCCCATCCTTCTTTTGTTACAAAACATGATTAATTTGAAACAGAGTAACTTGTGCATTTTCTTTCTGACTATTTTCTAGATCTCAATAAATGCAAATCTGGGCCTTGTCTCAATGGAGCCACTTGCACCGATGGTTTTAACAAATTCACCTGCACTTGTGCAGCAGGATACACTGGATCACGATGCGAAACAGGTATGCGGCAATGTTTGAATCACGTGCATAGCAATTTAAACGCCCCCTCTATTGAGCAAGAAGTCTTGAATAAACGCCCTCATCTATCGTCTTACCTCTCTAAGCTCCGTATTAATACAGGCATTTACGTTGTATGTGATTGAGTTGCTTAAATTGTCTTGTAGATATTGATGAATGTGCAAGCAATCCATGCAAAAATAATGGAACTTGCATGAATAGGGTCAACAACTACACATGTATCTGTGCAAGTGGATATAGTGGCATACAATGTCAAATTGCCCCGTACACTGGTGGTGCAGGTAATTGCTTCACAGGGCTGGACTATTTTACCTCATTTATCCCCCCCTCCCCTTCCAAGGGTCACCGTTTCCAAAAAAGGTGCTTTTAATATTGGGATGTTACTTCTTGATATAGAAATTGTTGTACAAGCGAGTCTTTATTAAATTTTCCTCTGGAATTAAGATTGTTCTGCTAGAAGATTTAAGCTTCATTAACGTGAAGCATTTTCTCTTCGCCCCCTCCTTGAAGCACGCGAAGGCGTGTCAACCAGTTAACGAATCATGGTAAAGGATTCTCAGGCGAGACTTTCGTTTTAATACCACAGAACATACCAACTTGTTTCGCAAAGCAATTTCCAACGAGCTCTTATATATGGAATTTAATATTTTATGTAACTTGTTTTACCAAAATTTGTTACAGCAATGTTTTCATGTTGATTTTGACAGCTTTCGATTTGTTTAAAGTTCAGTTGTTTTACAATAATATTATTCATCTTTGTTTTCTTGTTAAGAGCAATGGCTATCTGGCAATGGCACTGGAGGTACGGAATCAAACATTGGGACATACGCAACCAAAGAGGCCTGTATACTGGAGTGTAGTAAAAGATCCAAAGGTGGTGTCTATGCTAATGGTGCTACTTACAGCAATAGTAGCCGCAGTTGTTATTGTGAATTTGGAATGACGGGAAGATCTGGAACGGGATGCGTCAGTTCCTACATTTTTCCATGTAAGTCAAGTGCAGAAAGTATGCTTCAGTTTCATGTGCAATAAAACTCCAATAAGACCCTTGATGCAGCTAAAGGTGACATGAATTTTTTGTGAAAAAAATCTGAGTAGAACTAGAAATTAATTTTGAGTTTCTTTTGGAGGACCAGCTACTAGAAGTGTATTTTTCGAATCTTAAACTAACCCTGTCTGAGAAAACAAACGAAGACACATTTATGGCAGGAGAATTGACGACTTCGTGTAGGTTGTGCACGAAAAAATTTAATCACGCATTATACCGTAAATTCTCTATTAGGCCCCCTCTCAATTAAGCCCCCTCTCTAATTAGCCCCCCTTTTTCAGAAGGAAATATTTAATAAGCCCCCCTCTCAATTTAGCCCCCCATCTTCACTGATGCCAAAATAAGTAAACTTGACAAACAACGGAGATTTTCATTTTATTCATTGGTCGTTCAATACTTCTCAACAAATTCAAATTCAAATCATTTGGGCTTAAGTATTGTAGATATCAACCTTTTTCACACGGACTTCATTGAATAATGTATTTCATGTATTATTTAATGTATTTCCACCACCGAAAATGGTTTTTTATTACAAAATATTTATTAAGCCCCCTCTCAATTTAGCCCCCCTCTCTAATAAGCTCCCTCTTCAAAGTACTGAAAAACAATAAGCCCCCTGGGGGCTTAAAAGAGAACTTACGGTATTTTAATTTGAAATAAAGGTTTTCATCAATTTGTGCCGTTTAATTAAAAACAAGAGACAAAATTTAATGTTGAATCTGGGTACATACGCAAATTGATGACGTCATGCCGTCCCGCGTAGCCATCGTTTTTTTTCTTTGGTTTTGCAGGAGGTTCGCATCACCTCATTGCAAAGGGTGGAGTTTTGTGCTCACCGATTTAACACCGGTCAAGAGTGGGCCTTTAGATTTCCTTATATCCTATCAGTGTCATTTTCTTTTATTTTTGTAGATATTTAATTTGCATTCTGTTTTATGCTTGTATTACTTTACTGGCATGCATCTGTTACTGTGACACACTATTCTGTTCATCAATAAACGTCGACTGATGCTTGATCCATACTATTCCTTTTCAGCCTGCACATCTTACTCTTCACTCACAGAGGCAAATAGAAATGTGAATGCACCTTCTTCAGGTAGTTTATACTGTGATGGTGGTTTGAGTTTGGGGTCGTATCGAATCAGAGGCTCTGCTGGTGTGAAAATACCAACATCATGTGTTGCTGAACGTTCTTGCACAACTCACGGAGCTGGTTGGATAGCAACTCCGGAGCCAACCCAGGCTGATGGTGTTGTCATTAGAAAAGTATGCTTCAGCTATTCGAACAACTGTTGCATTCATAACAAGATGGTAAGAGTAAGAAACTGTGGCTCCTATTTCGTTTATGAGCTGGTGCCAACTGGAGGTTGTAACTTTCGATATTGTGGTACAAATTAAGAAGCAATGCCCTAATGCAGTTTACATAGTTGACACCATTTACTCACGTCTTGCGTTCTTTTGCCCTAATTTTCACTCACTTTGTGGCCATTAGTGTGCTTGTTGTCATTTTTAGGCCATTTTGGATATTATTTTGACAATTATTTTTTTTATTCTTAATAAAAGCACGAACTACTTGGGGTGTCTTAATGTACTGAATCATAAGAAACAGTTAATAATTTAAACTCGTCGAAATAAGGGATGCAAAAAAGTTGACAAAGAAAAACAAGCAATAATGATAAAAATAGATGTTTAAAGTTGATAGCCTGTACTAATGAGTTCAATTTTTTACAATATGCCCCCGGAGGCTAGATAATTTAGCGTAAGTGCACCAATATCACTATTTGAATGGTTCGAGTTTTTCTTTTCTGATATGTCACAAGCATATACATTCGTTTGTTATTTGTCGCAACTTATCTATGGTTACCAAAGCTAGTCAACTCAGGACAGCCTGTAGATTCGTTCCATTGCATCCCTGTACTTTTCTTGTCACGATTTTAGTAATCAGGAAAACATGTTTGTCTCAATTTCATTATTTTTTAATGCTCCATGACACGACCCCCTGCAGCAATGTTCTATCCATACTTTGTGTGTCATGTTATTAAGATTTCTCACATTTTCCACTTGCTCAGCGAGATATTCAGAGCTTAAACTATGGTACGTACATTGGACATTTGTAGGAAAGTTGTCGTCTATTAAAAGTGACTAAATACTTTGAAAAGCAAATGCATACCTCAATACTAAATGCACCTGAATAAAGTCACAGGTGGTACTTGGATATCCAGCCCTGTTTCGTTTCACAGGACCATCATGAATTAGTTCCTCATCCCAATTACTGTATTCAACGGAATTGAATTGAATGGAACTGAATTGAGCCGTAAGAACAAGGCTTCCGCCTAAGAAGTTTTATATTCAGTCCACCAGTCGGATTGAAGTGACATTCAATCAGTGTCTGAATGGGTGTAAGGTATTATGCAGATTATAAAAGCTAAAAAGTTTCATAAACTTATTTTGAACTTAAATAAATAAATCTGCTGGTAACATTGATATGTATGAGTAATTACTTTTATGTTTACATAGACATGGGTTGTAAATCGTTCAAGCTAAATGTTGGGTTGCAAATATAACATAAGTTTTCAATTTATAAGCATAAGCATTTTTAATTCAAGGTAGTAAGCATTTGAATTGGCCTATTGATATTGCATTGAAGCTCAATTAACACATGGATATGAATAATTTAATCACTCTTAAAGCTATAAAGAGACACGGCATTTCACAGGGCTCGCATCGTGCAAGGACAAAAGGAAATCAAGAAAATGTGGCCAAGCTCAGTGCTAATCAATGCATTAGCTATTGCTTTCCATGGCATCATCTTATGCCAAAGTATTACCCATCAGATACAACGATCATCATGTCATCGTTTTGCCTCATTTGAACCTGTAGAAATGGACAAAAAGCTGGTAGGGGGACTCTTGGCCTCGCTG
Organism: Sanderia malayensis; assembly: GCA_013076295.1. Taxonomy (NCBI): domain Eukaryota; kingdom Metazoa; phylum Cnidaria; class Scyphozoa; order Semaeostomeae; family Pelagiidae; genus Sanderia; species Sanderia malayensis. Next base: position 1,061,900 of record RQOL01000824.1, on the reverse strand, counting down.
AATGTACCAAGCCTGATGTTTTGTGCCAACAAGTGCACGAGTTCGCAAAATTGCCAAACATTCAACTTCAAACCACAAGATCCATCTGCAACGGCATCTGAACAGATCAACTGTCAGCTACTGAGTATGACGAAGGAAAGTTCTGGAGCAACCCTAACCGCTTCAACTAGGTGGATTCATTATGAACCCGCAGTACAGGTAATTCTATGAAACCCTGACTTTTCAATATTTGCCCTCCACATGCTAAAACTAACTATATAAATTTTCCGCTTTACATTATAGGACAGTCCACGTTGTCGCTCTAAACCCTGTCCCGCTGGCTTCAAATGTGTTGAGTCTTGCACAAAACAGTCTGGGTACGAATGTGTCGGTATGTAGCATTCTCTCAGAAGATATGAATATTTGGTAACAAGAGTAACTGGTAGATTCAGTTGACGCTTTGTTAAAATTAACGCTACTTTCACTTAGAAGGACGCTTTAAATAAACGCATTCATCTGCAAGCCGTTACATAACCTCTCTGCAATGCGCATTAATACAGAAACTCATGTTTTATGTTGTTGCATTATTTAATATGTTTTAGACATCAATGAATGTGACAGCAATCCATGTAAAAATGGTGCACATTGTATTAATGGCGTCAACAAATTCACGTGTGATTGTATAAATGGACACAGTGGCACACAATGTGAGAACTTTGGTGCAGGTAAATGCCTTTCTATATCCTGGAAAGCTATTGGGGTATATAATTAAAGCCATTGGAAGCTAGAACTAGAGAGCCTTGTTTGTATTGCGACCGCAGAAAATTTCCTTTACTTGTCGCGTTAACTACAGTGCTTTGTTGTTGCTATGACAATACTGGTATCAGGAAATGATTCGCCCTTCAAAGAACCTCGTTCCCAGTTGGGCCTTGCTTTCCGTGCCCACCTGCAGAACACACTCGCCTGTATCAAGTTTTGTTTCATTGTTTTGATTTATCTAATGAATTCTTCTAATTTATTGTTAAGGGGAATGGTTATCTGGAGATGGCAGTGGTGGTACGGAGTCATATATTGGGACGCAGTCAACAAAGAAGGCTTGTATACTAGAGTGTAGCAAAAAGTCCAATGGTAGTGTTTATGCCAATGGTGCTACATTCATGGATCTTCATTCTCATTGCTTTTGTGAATTTGGAATGACACAGCGCATTTCATCACACTTGCACCAAAGTTCCTACATTTCTCCGTGTGAGTAGCTACATTTTGTAGGAACCCTACAGTGAAACCTGCACGTGTTTTCCACCATGTCATGAGACCATTATTACCTTTATCCATTTCTTTTTCTTCGTATTCTATTTTCCGCATATCTTTTAAATTGTTGACTTTTCTTAGTATTATTTCGTTTTCCCTGTAATTTACTAGCTATTGGATTTAATTTACTAGCTATTACATTCAAGCCTCGCTCTCAATCGCAAATCTTGATTCATACTTTTTCTTTTCAGCATGCTCATCCTACACACAGATGACGTCACAGGATAGAAACGTGGATACAGGTTATGGCGAAAAATGTGACAATACTTTGCCAGTGGCTTCGTATCGCTTTACTGGTCCTGCTGGAGTGAAGATGCCCACATCGTGTGTTGCTATTTATCATTGCAAAACTCAGATGCCTGGTTGGATGGAAGGAGCGGAGCCAACTCAGGCTGATGGTGTTGTCACTCGAAAAGTATGCTTCAATTACGTTGGAAATTGTTGTGGATTTTCAAAGATGGTTAGGGTGAGGAACTGTGGCTCCTTTTTTGTTTACGAATTGGTTCCAACAACCTGTATTGCTCGCTATTGTGGTACAAATTGACTTTGAACGTTTAAACTACTTTGAACTTACATTTTGGATTTTTAGGCACCAAACTTTGAGTTATTTCCAATTCCCATAAGTATTTGAAAGCGTCGAACTTGTCCAGCATTCTTATTAACTCTATTGAAAGAACAAATCATAAACCAGCATTCATGTGTGTGCAATATAAACAAATGAAATCTGCTGCAAACAAGTGAGACTTGGCTCTGTAACAAGAGCAGGCCTAGTTCAGACAGGACATTTTGAGTGCAGCAAATTAGATTGAATCGAAGTGGCATCGAATTATGCGCTGAAATTCACTCGGCAGAGCGCACATTTCATTATTCAATTCGTTGTTGGATTCAGACAACAAATTATCTGGAAATTTAATTAAAATTTAGATTTTTGGAGTAATACCGTAAATCCTCGAATAAGCCCCCACGTTCGAATAGGCGCCCCCTCGATTAAGCCCCCACCTAAAAAATCATTTTGCAAATAAGCCCCCCCTCGAATAAGCCCCCATGGGGTCTTATTCGAGGGAAGCATTAGTGCAGAATAATATTTTATTTCGAGAAAGCCCTCACAGGACAATAGCTATACAGTATCACTTCCTTTGACTCTAGACAAAAAACAAAGAGAAACGCGATTTTCGTGATGATAAGCAAATTATAAGTTTTGTTAGATCTTCACACAGCAATTTGTGAAAAAAGTTCAGCTGATTGAGAAAACGATGTCGTCTTTTTTCTGTCAACCTTTGAGGAAAAAGCAAAACTTTCAAATAAGCCCCCCCCCGAATAAGCCCTCCCCTCGAATAAGCCCCCACCCAAAAATTCATTTTTGCAAATGAGCCCCCGGGGGCTTATTCGAGGATTTACGGTAATATAATTCACGGCGCTCAACATGCCTCGTCAGGCATCATATTCCCATGTTTTCTCTTATCAACATCGTTTTCATGTAAATTATGCATCACTTCAAGCTGTGTAATTAGCCGCTTATAATCAAGCGCAATGTCAGTCAGCTATATGGTCAATCAATAATTATGTAGTATCAATAGCTTTGTCGATTTTAAATTAGTTGCTTATGCCCAAACATAAAAGATATATTTCCATTCCATATAAATAACTCACAACGCAAATTAAAAGTCACAACGCAAATTAAAAGTCACAACGCAAATTAAAACTCACAACGCAAATAAAAACGCATCAAGCTTGCTTAGTATCGTCATTTACATTTCATTATGGCGGAACCATCTGAGCGGGAGCTAATTACCACGTATTTTCACTCGGGTTATCCAAACGAAGTCATAAGGTCTTTTCTCGAAAAGCATCATGGAATATCTATGAGTCTCTCTACCCTGAAAAGAAGACTCCGTGATTTCAGATCCAGTCAAATGCCCAGAAAGTTTCCTTTCAACATTTCTTTTCTCGCTCACATCTCTTTCATATAGACAGAGAATTATCCCCTACAAACTAACAAACAGGGTAACCTTAAATTTTAATGTTTCATATGAAAGCCAAGACAAAGAGGATCAGAAATCCGAGATGGGACATTTCGAAAAAGTGACGGGGGTCACGTCATCGCTCATCAAAGTATTGCACCATTGGTCACGGTCAGAAAAAAATCAACTATCTTATATTGTAAACTTGAATACATATTTAGAAAGAGCATAAAGAGTTATGCAAAAAATATTAAGGAACTTTATCTTTAACATAAACAGTTGAGGAGATATGGGCAGTCGAAGATGTTACGATTCAGGGGGTAAAAAAAGAAATGAAATTACCTGAATTTTCCAACATTACCGAAACATTGGCACAAATATTGAACTACATATACCATCTCATTGACGGAAAGCAGTTCAAGTTGATTTCAGCCAAAGAAATGTTTGAAAAGCTGAGTTTACATAATGTGCAGGGTGTCTGAATTCCTGACATTACCCCCCGATTTTTAGAGAAATCCATTTTTTAATGATTTGGGGTGAAACTTTTGATGTAGAGTCAACTCTGTTTAAGTTGAACACCCTAGGGAAGCGTGAAAATGTTCGAATTACAACATATTCGAATTGTAGAGGTTTATCTTTATAAGAATTAATTGTCTAGTGATCCTTAGGAACGGAGAATTCCGTTCGAAATAGGTAAAGTTCGAATTACACGAGTTAGAATTATGCAGACATGACTGTAAATTGCATTCCACTAGTAAGAACTGATTAAAAATGCTTTTCTGTAGCAATTTGCTCTTCAATTAGGCATCAACTTGTCAAATAAAAGCTAATAAGTCATCAAAATTAGGGGGAAATATCAGCATTGCTGAAACCAAGATAAAATGAATTAAAATGTATAGAAAAATTGTCAGCGAAAAAACCTCACTAATATTTTATGGTAGCCATTCGTCTCATGAGCTATCACTTGATATAAAATCGGAGACCTCCCATTTGCTCTCCTTGCTGTCACTTAACTAAGAATCATTTTCGTTAGCGCCTTTTTATGATTGGTTACAAACAGATTCGCTTGTCGGTTGATGCTTGTTGTTTATCTTGCTTTGCTTTCAAACCATTTCTCTTTCCCTTTGATTTTCGCCTTACTCACGGTAGTCTTTTCTCTCTTGTTTTCTTACATTGTGTTTGCAGATCTGCAATGTCAAATTCCTCGTTCGCTTCTGAAACAGGCTCCTTTTCTTTCGCTGCACATTTCTTACAGGAGAAAATTGACTCCCGCAAACAAGACTGGCGGCTGTACTTTTGAATTTTTAACTTTCCAACCCCAAATTCTCAAAATCTAGATGATAAATCATAAAATTGCAGGAATAATACCATTCGTATGGTGGAGAGTCTTGGTCCGGTGGAGGTAATAGCAATGAAGGCTTATGTTTAAGTTCCTTATATATGCGAATCCTAGTTTCAACAAAGTCATTAGGCGTTATACCAGAATAGGCAGTTGAGCATATGAACTCTTTGACGTGATCAATATTCTCTGGGGCTAGATTGCTTGTCAACCCAAGGGCCAAAAATCTCATTGCCATAGCACTTGAAAAAAATAATGATGCTTTTGTTGTTTGTAAGGATACCGATGTGGTGGTTCTCTTTCTTGTTCTTTATTGTCCAACACAAGTTATATTTCAAGTATGAGTCTTGTGTCTGCTTCCTCATGATTGCAGTCCTTCTCAATTTATCTGTGTACGCTTTTCTAATCCTGTAGATGTTTTCCTCTTCTGTTATTGCCCGGTAAACTTCTCGTCCTCAGAAGAGTCCTTGCTGACAATACAAAGACCAACTTACTTTTGGCCCTTGGGTTGACAAGCAATCTAGCCCCAGAGAATATTGACCACGTCAAAGAGTTCATATGCTCAACTGCCTATTCTGGTATAACGCCTAATGACTTTGTTGAAACTAGGATTCGCATATATAAGGAACTTAAACATAAGCCTTCATTGCTATTACCTCCACCGGACCAAGACTCTCCACCATACGAATGGTATTATTCCTGCAATTTTATGATTTATCATCTAGATTTTGAGAATTTGGGGTTGGAAAGTTAAAAATTCAAAAGTACAGCCGCCAGTCTTGTTTGCGGGAGTCAATTTTCTCCTGTAAGAAATGTGCAGCGAAAGAAAAGGAGCCTGTTTCAGAAGCGAACGAGGAATTTGACATTGCAGATCTGCAAACACAATGTAAGAAAACAAGAGAGAAAAGACTACCATGAGTAAGGCGAAAATCAAAGGGAAAGAGAAATGGTTTGAAAGCAAAGCAAGATAAACAACAAGCATCAACCGACAAGCGAATCTGTTTGTGACCAGTCATAAAAAGGCGCTAACGAAAATGATTCTTAGTTAAGTGACAGCAAGGAGAGCAAATGGGAGGTCTCCGATTTTATATCAAGTGATAGCTCATGAGACGAATGGCTACCATAAAATATTAGTGAGGTTTTTTCGCTGACAATTTTTCTATACATTTTAATTCATTTTATCTTGGTTTCAGCAATGCTGATATTACCCCCTAATTTTGATGACTTATTAGCTTTTATTTGACAAGTTGATGCCTAATTGAAGAGCAAATTGCTACAGAAAAGCATTTTTAATCAGTTCTTACTAGTGGAATGCAATTTACAGTCATGTCTGCATAATTCTAACTCGTGTAATTCGAACTTTACCTATTTCGAACGGAATTCTCCGTTCCTAAGGATCACTAAACAATTAATTCTTATAAAGATAAACCTCTACAATTCGAATATGTTGTAATTCGAACATTTTCACGCTTCCCTAGGGTGTTCAACTTAAACAGAGTTGACTCTACATCAAAAGTTTCACCCCAAATCATTAAAAAATGGATTTCTCTAAAAATCGGGGGGTAATGTCAGGAATTCAGACACCCTGCACATTATGTAAACTCAGCTTTTCAAACATTTCTTTGGCTGAAATCAACTTGAACTGCTTTCCGTCAATGAGATGGTATATGTAGTTCAATATTTGTGCCAATGTTTCGGCAATGTTGGAAAATTCAGGTAATTTCATTTCTTTTTTTACCCCCTGAATCGTAACATCTTCGACTGCCCATATCTCCTCAACTGTTTATGTTAAAGATAAAGTTCCTTAATATTTTTTGCATAACTCTTTATGCTCTTTCTAAATATGTATTCAAGTTTACAATATAAGATAGTTGATTTTTTTCTGACCGTGACCAATGGTGCAATACTTTGATGAGCGATGACGTGACCCCCGTCACTTTTTCGAAATGTCCCATCTCGGATTTCTGATCCTCTTTGTCTTGGCTTTCATATGAAACATTAAAATTTAAGGTTACCCTGTTTGTTAGTTTGTAGGGGATAATTCTCTGTCTAATAGCTTTATGGAAACTTTCTATTCAATTCTGATCACCAAAATTGCACAAATACCCACGAATACACATAACAAGACAAGACAGCGCAAACAACATTGTCTATTATACTGAATGTAGGCCTACGCCCGCCGCCACTGAGCACACTGAGTCCACTATGATGTCATAGTGGACTCGACCCAGTCCTAAAAGTGAGACACGAAAGTGTGAACGCAATCTCTCGTAACTCAACAATTACTCACTAGATCAAAAAAATATAAACGGTATCAGAATCAGCGCATTCGATTCTATAGTTTTAGCCAATAAAAAAAAGCCGTAGGGGCACTTTAAGGCCCCGTTCACACGATGCCGGATTCATATCGTTTCGGATCGCTTTTCATATCGGATAGCCTTTCTGTTCACACGACACCATGCCAATCCGAAACGTTTCGGATCGCTTTTCCGGAGTCAAATCACTCCGCTCTGAAGGTGAAACGTTTCGGATCGCTTTTTATATCGGATAGCTTTTGGGCTCGTGTGAACGCATGATTCCGATACGCTTTGTGCTCCAGAACCTCTATTTGCAGCATTGGCGCCAACTATTCGACACTCAAGAGCGAGTGATGCTTAGCTGTCACGTCACGTGGCAATTGTTTTAACAATAGGCATTGATGTGGGCCTGTGGGGCGCGCGGAGCGGAGCGTAGTCGTGTGAACAGAAAACGAAAGTGAATCCGGCATCGTGTGAACAGGAGAAAATTTCGTATCGGATTGCCTATGGAATCCGAAACGAAATGAATCCGGCATCGTGTGAACGGGGCCTAACTTGGCCATTATTCCGTCTCGACAAACCGAAATCACGGAGTCTTCTTTTCAGGGTAGAGAGACTCATAGATATTCCATGATGCTTTTCGAGAAAAGACCTTATGACTTCGTTTGGATAACCCGAGTGAAAATACGTGGTAATTAGCTCCCGCTCAGATGGTTCCGCCATAATGAAATGTAAATGACGATACTAAGCAAGCTTGATGCGTTTTTATTTGCGTTGTGAGTTTTAATTTGCGTTGTGACTTTTAATTTGTGTTGTGACTTTTAATTTGCGTTGTGAGTTTTTTATTTGCGTTGTGAGTTATATTTGTTGTGTTTTATATGGAATGGAAATATATCTTTTATGTTTGGGCATTGGATTATTGCATTATTTTCACATGCGTTTTCTTATTTAACATGTGTTTTTTTATTTTAATTTGACCCTCATGGGCCACCGTATGTCTCGGTCTATGATTTCAACTTCGATCTCGCTACATTTTGTATTTAGTTTTCTTAAAATCACAATAACGTTTGGTGCAGAAGCGTGCAATCAAGCATTTAAACATTTTCTGAATTACTTTACCCACGTTTCACACTTTTTAATACAACACAAACATTTTTTACGATTAAATGCGAAAAACAGTCTATGCACAATTGCAATTGTTTTCTTCATTATTTTCTTTTGTTGCATTTCGGGCTATTTTGCATTTGGGGCTTATCATGTAAATATCAAATTGATTATCGACTTGACCAGCCAGTTGTTCGAACATAGCTTAGGGTACTAACTTTGCAAACAGAAGCAGTTAAAGTAACGGTGAAGATAATTTTTGTGAGTAGAATTCTTGACTTTCAAGTGATTTTTCACGTCACGGTAAATAATTTGATGAATTTGAATGGTCATTTCATTTGACGAGATAGTGCTTAAATGAGTTTTCTACAGTTTAAGTGGCTAGGCCAAAGTTGAAGTCCAGTTTTCAACGAGCATCCACATATTTTCATGTTTCATAAAGTTGCTTAGTTTCTCTTTATTTCATTGTTAAACTCAATACAATTTAACTGTCAATGGTTACAAAAATTTAGGTTACAAGGTTACAAGAGTATTTTTAATGGCGTTGCAGCCGCCTGCCACTCAAGATGAGTAGCCCTGATGCAGTTCAGGAACTTTGCACCAAGCTTTCGAATTAGATCAAATACTATGCTATGTGAGCTAGATGTTTTCAAATCAATGATTGAGCAGCAATAGATACAGCATTTGAAAGCAGACGACTTTTCCCAGCTGTTTATGAATTCTACATCCTTCTTCTGACTTCAGCTGTATCTGTTGTAGCTAAAAAAAGGCATACCTTTAACAAACTTAAGATTGTTAACAACCCACTACCCTCCAAGATGAAAGATGGAGGATTAAATTATCTAATTCTATTGGCTTGTGAAAAAGACTTTAGAGACACTATCCTACTTCATAAAGTTTTGAACATGCGGCAGGAAAAAGCAATGAGATGACATTCAATCAAATAAATTAATATAAAATTAGTCTCGATGTTGACTTATATTTATAGAATATTGACTGTTGTTTTGGTTTGCTTTTTAAAGGACAATTACGTATTGCTTATTGCTTTGCTATGGACAGCTTCTCAACTTACAATTTGCATTGTTTTACTAACTTATCAATTTTCTCAGTCATTGCTCAGCAGGTTTTGTAACTTGAAATTTTCAAATTGGAATTGCCCAGAGATGGTAGAGGATAATAGCAAAATATTTTTACACAAGATGTCTTTTGCGTTAAATATTGTACATTAAAGAGTTCAAATAACTTTCAGGAATGGAGTGTTCATTTGGGAAAATTTCCACTTCGCTTGCATAGATCTTGGCAGTACTCCATTGAGACCTCGCCGAGGGGCCAGCTAGACCAGGCTCTGATGGAGGGAAGGGTAACCTGGAAGCGAACTTTTTTTGACTGTACTTTTTAGTTGCAGGGGTACTTAGAGACAAATAAAAACTTTGGTAAACGGGCCAACTCCGTTGCGTTTACCAAATATGGGCATGTTTTTAAACTGGGGGTCAAAATTCTTGCTAGCGTAACGCAAAAGTAAGAGTAGAAAACATTAGGCGTTTTGTTGAATGTTTACAGCATTCTTTGTATTCTTGGCAAGTAACTTGGATTGATAATTTTCATAAAATAGATTTCTTACCAAAAACGGGGGTTTATATGAAAATTCCGGGGGTAATATGCCCAAATTTTGTCATATTGTACAATAGAACAATGGTTTCGAAAATAAAAATGCTTTGTTCTCTCATTCTAAAGTCAACCAGAATATATTTTTATTGGGGTAATGATGAAGTGATTAATGGTGGAACAAGATGTTTATATATACAGGGGGTTTGACGGCACGGTTCATTCTAACCACACCCTTGCATTACACTTATGCCTACTAATGCCCCTCAAATTCAGAATAACTAACAATAACTTTATAAAATGTTTATTTACCTGAAGAGCTAACAGAGAACAAAATGCAAATGATTAAAGTTTAATCGTCATCGTGATGATTGTCACAGTCGTCAAAAATTGAAGTCTCTAGAAAGTCTTCATCAAGCAGGATCTCTTCGATACCTTCGGGAAAAGGTGTTTCTGTCCACAGGACCTCAGCATTCTCATTCCATCGGTGTTTCTGAATATCATCAAGATGAATATTTGTAGTAAATGTTTCTTTCCATACTTTTGAAATATAGTTGCAGCGCTTACATTATAGAACAAATGATTGTTTGCATGGTAGAAGCAACGCCAGATCTTGAATTTGTCCTTTCTTTTCATAAGTATTTTTGAATACCTGATGTCTTACAACATCAATTTCTTTTTCTTTTTTCCCAAATAAGTAACACATATATTCTTCCAGAAGTGCGATTGACTGGTCCGAGATGTCAACTGATGGAAGTAGTACTGTCTCACTGTTCTGCATCCACAGATCCCAAAGAGCTACATCTTTCTTAAGAATCTTTATCTGCATATCTGATCGAGTTAATGGCAATGATAAGGGCTCTGCCTGGTTTATACAATTCTCGATATGTTGCCTAAAGGATGCCAAAGGATTGACATCGTGGGGGACACATACCGGACAAACTTATTAAAAGATCCTGAACGAAACAAACGTGGTACCTCCGCAAAAGTGATGGTACAGCCTGCACAGTCGACAATTCCAAGAAACTTTTCACAGTTTTTAAAAAACGTTAAAAACAAAACAAGACTTATTGCATTGATAAAACATGTGTTGACAGAACAGTCAATCGCACTTCTAGAAGAATATATGTGTTACTTATGTGGGAAAAATGAAGAAGAAATTGATGTTGTAAGATATCAGGTATTCAAAAATACTTATGAGAAGAAAGGACAAATTCAAGATCTGGCGTTGCTTCTACCATGCAAACAATCATTTGTTCTATAATGTAAGCGCTGCAACTATATTTCAAAAGTATGGAAAGAAACATTTACTACAAATATTCATCTTGATGATATTCAGAAACACCGATGGAATGAGAATGCTGAGATCCTGTGGACAGAAACGCCTTTTCCCGAAGGTATCGAAGAGATCCTGCTTGATGAAGACTTTCTAGAGACTTCAATTTTTGACGACTGTGACAATCATCACGATGACGATTAAACTTTAATCATTTGCATTTTGTTCTCTGTTAGCTCTTCAGGTAAATAAACATTTTATAAAGTTATTGTTAGTTATTCTGAATTTGAGGGGCATTAGTAGGCATAAGTGTAATGCAAGGGTGTGGTTAGAATGAACCGTGCCGTCAAACCCCCTGTATATATAAACATCTTGTTCCACCATTAATCACTTCATCATTACCCCAATAAAAATATATTCTGGTTGACTTTAGAATGAGAGAACAAAGCATTTTTATTTTCGAAACCATTGTTCTATTGTACAATATGACAAAATTTGGGCATATTACCCCCGGAATTTTCATATAAACCCCCGTTTTTGGTAAGAAATCTATTTTATGAAAATTATCAATCCAAGTTACTTGCCAAGAATACAAAGAATGCTGTAAACATTCAACAAAACGCCTAATGTTTTCTACTCTTACTTTTGCGTTACGCTAGCAAGAATTTTGACCCCCAGTTTAAAAACATGCCCATATTTGGTAAACGCAACGGAGTTGGCCCGTTTACCAAAGTTTTTATTTGTCTCTAAGTACCCCTGCAACTAAAAAGTACAGTCAAAAAAAGTTCGCTTCCAGGTTACCCTTCCCTCCATCAGAGCCTGGTCTAAGCCTGCTTTCTTGTATGAATAGAAAACAACTACTTTGCATATGATTTTCGGAGTAGCTGAGATCTCACTCAATGAACTGTCCTGGTAAGCGGGCTCATATGAACAGGCCCTAAAAATACGAAATCTAAAAATCATTCAGGATGGCGTCGTTAGCATCGCAAATGACATTACAGGCCACAAGGTCTCCTCTTAAAATGGAATCTTACAGCCCTTAGCGGATGCAATATTCAGAGTAAGTGAAATGAAATGCCTCCTTATTTTGCCTGAAAACTCCATTGTTAAGGATTCTAAATCACAAAAGACAGCATTAAAATTGTTTCACAGAAAGTCCCTGTGGCACAGCGAGCCATAAACTGAATTTTTGATGAATTCAGAATTGAAAATTTTTTTATTTTCTTAGATGTTATCTTGTGTCTTGTCTCGCCTTAAATGGAAAACTTCACGGATTTCCTTGTGACATCCGTTATTTTGAACAATTGTTGATTCGAAAAATTCCTAAAATGTTCCTGCTAAAGGATGTCATCTGTAATCAAAAATCGACTGCAGCTGACCCTAAGCTCTTCTTTTTTTCTTTAAATTGAATTTTTCATTAAATGATTTCAGCAACCAATATTTTTGTTTTATTGGGTTTCTGTTTTGCTTAGAAATAGAAAATTAATTAAATTGGTTGGTACTTACTTTATTTCGAAAACTTTCTGTTAGGAACAATGTTGACTTCCGAGTGTGCGGATGTCAACGTTGAATAAATAGGCATTGAACTCGTAAAAAATTCAAAATTATTAAAGGACACCACTGCAAGCAGATCGAAAGGTCAAGAAAATGTGGCCAAGCTCAGTGCTAATCAATGCATTAGCTATTGCCTTCCATGGCATCATCTTATGCCATGGAAGCATTACCCATCAGATACAACGATCATCATGTCATCGTTTTGCCTCATTTGAGCCTGTAGAAATGGACAAAAAGCTGTTAGGGGGACTCTTGGCCTCGCTGAATGTACCAAGCCTGATGTTTTGTGCCAACAAGTGCACGAGTTCGCAAAATTGCCAAACATTCAACTTCAAACCACAAGATTTATCTGCAACGGCATCTGAACAGATCAACTGTCAGCTACTGAGTATGACGAAGGAAAGTTCTGGAGCAACCCTAACCGTTTCAACTGGGTGGATACATTATGAACCCGCAGTACAGGTAATTTTACCAAACCCAAAGTGTTTCTCCTTGGCCTTCCACATATTGAAGTCAAGCTTTTAAACTGATTGCTATATATTATAGGAGAGTCCACGTTGTCGCTCTGTACAATGCCCGGCTGGCTTTAAATGTGTTGAATCCTGCACGAAACGATCTGGATACGAATGTGTTGGTAAGTGAGTTTATAAATTCTGTAACACCACTTCTATCATCCTTCTTTTGACATGAAATATGATTATTTTGTAACAAGAGTAACTTGTGCACTTTTTTCTTACTATTTTCTAGATCTCAATAAATGCAAATCTGGGCCTTGTTTTAATGGAGCCACTTGCACCGATGGTTTTGAGAAATTCACCTGCACTTGTGCGGCAGGATACACTGGACCACGATGCGAAATAGGTATGCGGCAATGTTTCAATCAAGTGCATAGCAATTTAAACGCCCCTTCTTTTAAGCAAGAATTCCTGAATAAACGCCTTCACCTCTCACCTTTCCTCTCTGAGCTCCGTATTAATACAGGCATTTGCGTTGTATGTAATTGAGTTGCATTAACTTGTCTTATAGAAATTGATGAATGTTCAAGCAATCCATGCTCAAGTCGTAAAATTTGCATAAATGGCGTCAACAAGTACACATGTGTCTATCCAAGTTTTTCTTTATAACTTTATAACAATATAAAGTTAAAGATAAAATTAGAATATGGAAAAACCCAAATTAAAAAACTATTTACAATAATATATATATATACAATGGAACGAAAATTTAACTCTTTAATGATTTCTTAAAACCATTCAGAGAGGATGCCGTCTTAGACTCAGCAGGAAGGCTATTCCATAGTTCAGCTCCCCGGAAAGAAAAGCATTTTTGACCATTTGCTGAGTTTTTCTTTGGCAACCTTAAATCAGTCTCAGTGTTCCGGAGGTTGCGGAAGAGAATGCTGAGTTTCTGATGAACAGATTACAAAGGTATTGCGGAGCCAAGTCCTTGAGCGACTGAAAGACCATTGTTTTAGACTCATTACCGATGAGTTCTTCAATGGTCTTCCAGCCCAGCTCCATAATAAGTGGTGGCATACAATGTCAATCATTGTACAATGGTGGTGCAGGTAATTGCTTCACAGGATCTGGATACTTTTACCTCATTTAGCCCCCCTCCCCTCCGAAGGGTCCCCGTTTCCAAAAAGGTGCTTTTAATATTGAGATGTTATTTCTTGATATAGAAATTGTCGTACAACCGAATCTATATTAAACTTCCCTCTGGATTTAAAATTCCTGTGCCAGTGAATTTAAGGTTTAATATGAAGGATCTTCTCCTCGCTCCCTCGTTGAACCACGCGAATACGTGTCAAACAGTTAACGAATGGTAGTAAAGGATTCTCAGGCAACAATTTTGGTTCAATACCACAAAACATAACAACTTGTTTTGCAAATTTCCAAAATTTAATATTTTATGTAATTTGTTTTACCAAAATTTGTTACAGCAATATTTTCATGTTGTTTTCGACAGCTTTCGATTTATTTAAAGTTCAGTTGTTTTACAATAATTATTATTCATCTTTGTTTTAGCCCCCCTTCTAAGGGTCACCGTTTCCAATATTGTTTTTAATATTGAGATGTTATTTTTTTTATATAGAAATTGTTGTACAAGCGAATTGTCGTGGGGTGGTTTTCTGTCTTTGAACGTCCACCGCCAGACGTGGGGTACGGCACTCAGTATGTCGGTAGAGTCTTGGTGCTGCTAAGGTCAGTGACTTCTTTCAGACTTTCAACAGAGATAGACACAGGTTTGCCTTCTATCTTTTAAGTTGGTGGGCTGCCGTACCCACTCTACGACCATTTTAATTAAAAACTCGAGCTACATATATTTCCTTTATCTTATGAATAATTTAAAGTGTTCATCTTCATCTTCTGTCGTATTGGGCGTAACCGATGGCCATGTCCCAGGTTGCTTTTAGGGTACCATTCTTTTTCTCTTCATGGATGGCCATATCTTCATTGGTTTTAACACCTTTTGCCCATGACCGTATAATATTCAGTGAGTGAACTCATTACTTCACTTTTTACAAATTTTGTTTACGCAGCCTCGCTATGGTGGCATTTCTCATCACCAGCGGAAATTTATCTCTTTATAATATAATATTCTTTAATTTATATAATCTCGTTAGAGCCCTTTACGACACTTATTTTAAACTGCAATAATATGTCTTCGCATATTTTTATAAAGGGTCTCATAACAGAATCTAAATTAAATATTCCTCTGGGTTTAAGATTATTCTGCTGGAAGGTTTAAGCTTCATTAACGTCAAGCATTTTCTCGTCGCCCCCTCCTTGAAGCACGCGAATACGTGTCAGTCAACCAGTTAACGAATAATGATACAGTCAACTCTATCTAATTCGAACTCTATGGGGGAATCCAAATTTGTTCGAATTACAGAAAGTTCGGATTATACGAGTTTTCATGTAAGTGCCATATTTTACCCCTAGTTACCCCCATATCTCCGTTTTATGGCCATAAACTATATTTTTATGACCATTGTTATGAACTAAAGGCATTTTAAAGAAGCAAAACCGTTTATTAATTATTATAATAGAAAACAAAAAATATATCGATTAAGTCACCACGTAGAAGATTGTTTTGCAAAGCGTCCATTACTGCCTTTGTCTAAGTGCACCACAACTTTGTCATCTTTGAGCACACCCAAGGCATATTTATCCGTTAGGTTCTCTGGTTGTCTTTTAGCTTCTAAAGATTCATTAATTACAGATCTTCATACACTTTGGTACACGTGAAAACCTTTTTCACGAGATAGAACGCTCCAATTTTGTGTAACAATAACCGGCAGTTCAGCATCGAAGGGAATTGAAATTTCGTTTATATTGGCCTTAATACCTCCTCTGCATCTTCAATGAGCTTAACAGGTTTGGGTACTTTAATTAGTTCCATTGATAAAGTTCAACTGATCGAATCTAACTTCTAGAAATTGCCATGCTTAAACTGGGTCGTAAAAATCCGTGTCTGACATCCCGTACTAAGTCCCAGAAATTCAATTTGCGTCAATTTGCCCAATGATGCAAGCTTCAATGGGCTTGCCAGAGCCAAGAGCAAAAAAATGAAGTTCTGTCATCAGGTAATTAACTGAGATTACCACAAAGTTCGAATTACAGAGGTTTTTTCTTTGAAGGGACAAAAATAAATGGTCGAATTACAGAAAGTTCGAATTACAGAGGTTCGAATTATGGAGGTATTTTTGTAAGGGTTTGTTAGGAATTTTTCAAGGAACCACAGAATTTGGTTCGAATTAGTAAAAGTTGACTGTAAAGGATTCTCAGACGAGAATTTTGTTTTAAATACAACAAAAAATGAGAACTTGTTTCCGAAAGCAATTTCCAACTTATATATGGAATTTAATATTTTATGTAACTTGTTTTATCAAAGTTTGTTACAGCAATGTTTTCATCTTGATTTCGACAGCTTTCGATTAAATTTAAAATTCAGTTATGTTACAATAACATTTTTCATTTTTTGTTGTTGTTAAGGGCAATGGCTATCTGGCAATGGCACTGGAGGTACGAAATCAAACATTGGGACATACGTAACCAGAGAGGCCTGTATACTGGAGTGTAGTAAAAGATCCAATGGCAGTGTCTATGCAAACGGTGCTACTTATAGCAATAGTAGCCGTAGTTGTTATTGTGAATTTGGAATGACGGGAAGGTCTGGAACAGGATGCGTTAGTTCCTACATGTTTCCATGTAAGAAACTCCACAAAGTATGCTTAAGCTTCATGTGTAACAGAAAATCAAAGGCGCGATGTGTTATAGTGTATTTGCGGGGGAAAATGTCATCAGATCTCAACAGCACTATAGAAACTTTTTTAATGTACAGTGGAATCCCGCTATAACGAACTCTGTAGGGACTGAGAAAATAGTTCGCAATAGCGGGAGTTCGTTGTACAGAAGGGACATTTTTTTATGAAGAATTCCAAACACAAATGGGCCAGAATGTCTGTTGGACCCTCCCTCAAGTATTCGCGCTTAAATGGCACACTATATTGTTCCAAAAAACAGTTTGCAGGATGACAATAGTTATTGCTCTGATAGATTGCAACAGGAAAAAACGCTCAAGCATGTTTAACAATGAAACATCACAAAGCAAAGTCGATATTACCACTTGATGTCAATTTTTTAATTACTATTTCTATTTTATCTACTTTTATTTCTTTCTGCTCTGTTAAACAAAAAAATCAGTGATATATTCTTGTTGCTTTTTGTTTCTTATTGCTACGTCATATTATTTCGAGAGGGAATTGATCTTCTTCGCATTTCGTTCCCTACTTCCGCACAAAAAAGGCTCGGTGTTTGAAGTTCATCCAGAACTTGAAAAACTTCACCCTTGAGCTTGAAAAATTTCACCCTTGGCGATAAGTTTTCTCAAAAATTCGTTATATCGGGGTATTTGTGGTCAGGGGATCGGAAGTTTGGTTCGTAATAGCGAGAGTTCGTTATATCCAGGGTTCGTTATACAGGGAGCATTTACAGTAGGATTTACTTCCCAGAATCCAAGGGACCGGAGTTTTAGTTCGTAATTGCGGGAAGTTCGTTATAAGCGGGGTTTGTGATTGGGATTGTAATTTCAACTCAAGCCCACCTACTTCTGTAGAAGCAAATGAATACATGTTCATGAGACAAGAATTAAAGTTTTGTGAGGTGTGCATGCAAAATCACGCATTACTATTTTATGTCAAATAATTATTTCTATAAAATAATGACAGTTTTGCAATTAACTTCTTAATCATAATAGCAATGTTTGTCCCTACAGTCATAGCACTTTCAATGAACGTGGAAGAAAACATCACTATGATGTCATAATTTCTATAAAATTGTCAATGCTGCCCACTTTGAGACTTAGCAAATTGAGAGGAATAAAGCGTTTGCAAAATTCATTTGCGATATATTCCTCAGCATGCTAAAATTTATACATTTTACTGGAAAAGCGATAGATCATTTTTGACCCCATAAGCCGTTTCTGCCAGTTTGTTTAACACTATTTGCCCATTGTTATTTATTATTTATATTTTGCTCCCTTTTACTTCTGAATATTTTCCATTACTTTTTATGAAACATTTATGTTTTCAATTTTGTTTTATGCCTTCATTATTTTACTGCTATGTAACTGCTGCAAAACTTTCTGTTCAGCTTTAAATGTCGACTGATGCTTGATTCATACCATTCCTTTTCAGCCTGCACATTTTATATGTCACTTACAGAAGCGAATAGAAATGTGAATGCACCTACACCTGTTTCTCCTTACTGTGATAAAGATATGATTTTGGGGACGTATCGGATCAGTGGCTCTGCCGGTGTGAAGATACCAACATACTGTGTTAATAGCACCTCTTGCTCAACTACAGGAGCTGGTTGGATAGCACCTCCGGAGCCAACCCAGGCTGACGGTGTTGTCACTAGAAGCGTATGCTTCAGCTACGTTGGACAATGTTGTTTTGATAACCACATAATAAATATACGAGTGAGAAACTGTGGCTCTTATTTCGTTTATGAGTTGAAGTCAACAGTAGACTGCGATTATCGTTATTGTGGTACACATTAACAATCAATGCACCAATGCTTTTCCAATTTTCAATTGTGTCGTTCAGGGAGAAGCCTCAGTAAACCAGATCTTCAAAATGTACTAAAAATTTAAGATGAGGGCTCAGCTCCCCATTCTAAATCAATTATTAATTAATTAAATGAGTTATTTTATTAGTTAATTTCATTGATGAATGTGCAAGCAATCCATGCAAAATAATGGAACTTGCATAAATCGAGTCATCAAATGCCTTTCATGGCTACACAACTTTACTTCACTAAGCCCCCCCCCCCGCAATGGCGTAGAAATGAAATTTTATAGGGGGGGCGTTGAAATTCAAAATTTCCGACAAAAATTTAATATGCATTTTTTTTTCTTCAAACTATGAATATAAGGTAAGGAAATTAGCTATAACTGAACGTAAAAAGAAAAAATTTATTTTCCGACAAGATCAGCAAGTTTCCGACAAAACTGCAATTTAGCTCCACAGGGGGTTTTTCGCCCCCTGACCCCCTCTATCTGCGCCACTGCCCCCCGGAATGGTCACCGTATCTAAAAAGTGTTCTTAATGTTGAAATGTGTTTTGATAGTCTTGATCTTAACAGTTTTCAACACGTTTAAAGTTCAACTGTTGTATACTAATTGTTGTTTAATAATCATTGCTTTGCTGTTGTTTTTTAGATGTTGCGTTGTTGTTGCCATATAGCAATAGCATTGGAGGTAAGGACACATAGATTTGGGTGTTCTTCAGCAAAAAACGTGTATGCTGGAGTGTAGAGTAAAGGATTTAGTAGTATAGTAGTGTCTATGCCAACGCTGCAATTTGGAATTGGAAGAAAAACTCGCTTTTTTATTGTTGCCAGATTTGTAATGGATATAAATATTTAATTGTGTAGTACGTCAGTCATAGTGTGGTACGCAGTTTTTTATAAGAATAATGTTAAAAAGTACCCAGGATCAAATTAGTAAACGACAATGGCAATTTAAAGCCTATGTTCAGCCTGGACAAAAAGGAAGATAAATAAGGTAAACAACAATCAGTTAAATAAAAATAATAATAATATTACAATCATTATTACTACATTAATGCTTGCAAAGTGTTCAAACTTTCTGTAAATAAGAAAGCACATTATTCTCAATTTTAACCAATAAGTGAAAGATAATTTAATTTTCTGTATTAATAATGCATCTCAACCAAGACAAAGATCAAACACAGCAAAAGTATTTAAAATATAAAACCCCTAAGACACTACATTACGGGGATTAAGCATTGCATGCAGATTGAAAACCAAGAAAATGTGGCCAAGCTCAGTGCTAATCAATGCATTAGCTATTGCCTTCCATGGCATCATCTTATGCCATGGAAGCATTACCCATCAGATACAACGATCATCATGTCATCGTTCCGGCTCTTTCGAGCCTGTGGAAATGGACAAAAAGCTGGTAGGGGGACTCTTGGCCTCGCTGAATGTACCAAGCCTGATGTTTTGTGCCAACAAGTGCACGAGTTCGCAAAATTGCCAAACATTCAACTTCAAGCCACAAGATCTATCTTCAACGGCATCTGAACAGATCAACTGTCAACTTCTGAGCATGACGAAAGAAAGTTCTGGAGCAACGCTAGCCGCTTCAACTGGGTGGATACATTATGAACCCACAGTACAGGTAATTGTATCAAACCCAAAGTCTTTCATCTTGGCGTTCCATTCCACATATTGAAGTCAAGCTTTTTAACTGATTGATATATATTATAGGAGAGTCCACGCTGTCGCTCTGTACAATGTCCGGCTGGCTTTAAATGTGTTGAATCCTGCACAAAACAATCTGGATACGATTGTGTTGGTAAGTAAAATTATAGTCAATAGAAGAGTCCTCTTCTATTCACTATGGTAAAATAAACATTGCCAACAGCCCTGTCGATACCACACCCTTAATGAAAAGTCAAAAACCTGTTTTGTTGTTCAAGAAACATATATTTTGTTGGTGTTTTCCATTCTCAAAAAATAAACTTAATATTCACATATAAAACAAAGAAAAGCTACTTTGGCTATTGCAATTTTTACCAAATTTTCGTCATCAGCACTTATCCGTAAATATAAATATTTACTTCTGCCTCAGATTGTTTCACGTGCCATGTTTTAATACAGACATTGTTGGTGTACGCAATTGAATTGCATAATCTGTTTTAGACATTAATGAATGTGACAGCAATCCATGTAAAAACGGTGGAAGTTGTGTTAATGGCGTCAACAATTACACGTGTAGCTGCGTAAATGGATACAGTGGCACAAAATGTGAAAACTTCGGTGCAGGTAAGTCCGTTTTTATATCGTAGAGAACAATTTCGTTATATGTAAGGCCACTGGAGGCAAGAACTAGGGGGCCTTGTTCTCATTGCGTTCGCAGCAAATTTCCTTTACTTGTGGCGTTAAAGAAAGTGCATTGCTATGGCTATAGAAATGCAATGTTTGGAGATGTCTCAAGTTCCTGGCCACTCCTACAGGACCGTTGGGAAAGCGATCTTGCAGGAGCAATATTTTGCAAACAAAGGGCGTGGTCAAAGGGCGTGGTCGTTAGAATTAGCTAGCTTTTGTCTCAATTCAAATTAGATCAGGACCCTTTTTTGTTTGGTAATGTTACTAGTTGCTGCTGTTTAAGAATATACAGTGGAATCCCGCTATAAAAAGCCCCGCTTATAACGAACTTCCCGGTATTACGAACTAAAACTCCGGTCGATTGGATTCTGGGAAGTAAATAACGAACCCTGGATATAACGAGCTTTCGTTATTACGAACCAAACGTCCGATCCCCTGACCAAGAGTACCCTCGATATAACGAATTTTTGAGAAAACCTATCGCAAAGGGTGAAATTTTTCAAGCTCAAGGGAGAAATTTTTCAAGCTCTGGATGGACCTCAAACATTGAGCCTTTTTGTGCGGAAATAGGGAAAGAATGCGAAGAAGATCAATTCTCTCAAAATTATATGACGTAGCAATGAGAAACAAAAAAGAACAAAAACATATCACTGACTTTTTTGTTTAACAGAACAGAAAAAAATAAAAGTAGATGAAATAGAAATAGCAATGAAAAAATTGACATCAAGTGAATCCCGCTATAACGAACCCCGTTTATAACGAACTTCCCGCTATTACGAACTAAAACTCCGGTCCCTTGGATTCTGGGAAGTAGTTCTTCATAAAAGAATGTTCCTTCTGTATAACGAACTCCCGCTATTGCGAACTATTTTCTCGGTCCCTACAGAGTTCGTTATAGCGGGATTCCACTGTATCGACTTTGCTTTGTGATGTTTCATTGTTAAACATGTTTAAGCGTTTTTTCCTGTTGCAATCTATTAGGGCAATAACTGTTGTCATCCTGTAAACTGTTTTTTGGAACAATGTAGTGTGCCACTTAAGCGCGAATACTTGAGGGAGGGTCCAGCAGACATTCTGGCCCATTTGGGTTTGGAATTCTTCACAAAAAGTGTCCCTTCTGTATAACGAACTCCCGCTATTGCGAACTATTTTCTCGGTTCCAGAGAGTTCGTTATAGCGGGATTCCACGGTATTTAGGCTTGATAATAAGCAGCTTATGATTAAATAATGGCCTCGTGTAATCAAAACACCAACAGTTTAATTGCCTAAAGATGCTTATTTCAGGGAGTGAGGTGTCACACGCCACACCCCCGTGGCGACAACGGTGCACCCCTAAGAATCGTCAGATCCTTTTATAATCACTTCTTCTAATTTGGCTCTCCTTCCGTGCCCACCTGCAGAGCACACTCGCCTGTTTCAAATTGTTTTCATTGTTTTGTTTTATCTAATCAATTCTTCTATTTTGTTTTTAAGAGGAATGGTTATCTGGCGATGGCAGTGGTGGTACGGAGTCATATATTGGGACGCAGGCAACAAAGGAGGCTTGTATACTAGAGTGTAGCAAAAAGTCCAATGGTAGTGTTTATGCCAATGGTGCTACATTCATGGATCTTCATTCTCATTGCTTTTGTGAATTTGGAATGACACAGCGCATTTCATCACACTTGCACCAAAGTTCCTACATTTCTCCGTGTGAGTAGCTACACTTTGTAGGAACCCTACAGTGAAACCTGCACGTGTTTTCCACCATGTCATGAGACCATTATTACCTTTATCCATTTCTTTTTCTTCGTATTCTATTTTCCGCATATCTTTTAAATTGTTGACTTTTCTTAGTATTATTTCGTTTTCCCTGTAATTTACTAGCTATTGGATTTAATTTACTAGCTATTACATTCAAGCCTCGTTCTCAATCGCAAATCTTGATTCATACTTTTTCTTTTCAGCATGCTCATCCTACACACAGATGACGTCACAGGATAGAAACGTGGATACAGGTTATGGCGAAAAATGTGACAATACTTTGCCAGTGGCTTCGTATCGCTTTACTGGTCCTGCTGGAGTGAAGATGCCCACATCGTGTGTTACTGTTTATCATTGCAAAACTCAGATGCCTGGTTGGATGGAAGGAGCGGAGCCAACTCAGGCTGATGGTGTTGTCACTCGAAAAGTATGCTTCAATTACATTGGAAATTGTTGTGGGTTTCATAAGATGGTTAGGGTGAGGAACTGTGGCTCTTTTTTTGTTTACGAATTGGTTCCAACAATCTGTTATGCTCGCTATTGTGGTACATTTTTGAATGTTTTTAACTATACTTAATCCTTCACATAGCATGAACATCAAGAAAGAAGATATCCATATTTAAATATTTAAATATTTAAATGAACTAAGATTTGTTTAGATTTAACAGTGTTCACTCTTGCAATCAAAGTTACACTGATAATTGTGATTGAAGTTAAAGTTTAAGCACAACTTTCTTGTTTATCTAGCTTTGTGTTTGCTTGAGCTCGTTGTCTGTATTGAATATGATATCTTTCAGCCCAAAATGGTTGGGGTTGGGGCTTGGATAGGGGTGGAGTTAAACACGGCTGCATATGGATAAAGGTTATTGTAGTCATATATTTATATATCATATATTTTCAACTAAATATATATCATATATTTCACAATTGCTCTATCAGAATTTTTGTCATGCCAGGTCAGGGTTTCTTTCCTGCTACTGGTAAACTGTAATCCAGTACAATCTGTCTCAGTATTAAAACGTTTTTTGCTTGTTGGTCTCCGCTTAAACATTTTGAAGGTCTGCGCTAAACAATTTAAAGGTCTGCGCTTAACCAATTTTTCATATAGTTCCATCGATTTAATGGACTATCAGATGAACAATTTTTTTATATCGGAACGCAAAATTTTATTGTTTTTTCGTTTTCGATTGTGGTCGGGAGGGGAAACTGGGGGAGAGAGAGAACTGGGTGGGGGTAATGAGAGATGTATAGGGTTACGCAGGGCGCAGGGCTGGAGTACGACACCGAGTTAAACGTTGTTCTTTCATGTGCCAAAAAGAATGAATAAACTATTTTATATTTACTTAAAGTTATTTATTACGGCGAAGCCAGAAAAAAC
This sequence comes from Sanderia malayensis, assembly GCA_013076295.1. Taxonomy (NCBI): domain Eukaryota; kingdom Metazoa; phylum Cnidaria; class Scyphozoa; order Semaeostomeae; family Pelagiidae; genus Sanderia; species Sanderia malayensis. The sequence continues at coordinate 1,037,933 of RQOL01000824.1, read as the reverse complement.
TATGCGGGTTTTTACTTTCGTCGCAACGTCCCGAAAGCTGATGCACGTACTGGATGAAAAGCAACCAACCCACCCACGAGAATTTTACGGGGGCTCAATTACAATTTTTTCTTAATTTATTTTTGTCCCGTGTTTTATTTTAGTTTGGAACTGTCAACATTATCTTTGCATCCTTAGTTGTGTTTTGCTTCGCTGTTTTGGCTGTTTTCCCTTTGATTCCCTAATCTTGTTTTTCCCGACAGAATTTTTGCGTTTTGGGATTACTTAAACCTTCGACCCTTCTCTTGGTCAAACAACAGAAAATATGGCCGACTCCTCATCATATTCATAGTCATCATTTCATCAGATATTTTTCTTCTACAAGGACGTCTCGAAAGTGTCCTGATCTCATTGTCGGCCATTCTCAGATGTTTATAACTGTCTATTTTTTCTAATTAACTCCGAACGCACCAAAATGTCCAGCAATTTCGATGTAATGTGTGAGTTAAGAAATTTTTTAAATTCTTCTGGACAATGAAATATCAAATTTCAGTGTTCCCTCCAATACATGCTTTTTCCACTGATCTAAAACAAAGACTTTTGTTTGTTTTCAGTGGCTTTCCCCCCCCTGCCTGCCCTGCTGCCTTCTTTCCGGAGGAGACCAAAATGTCGAACATGCACGACGTGACATTTGTGAACTTTATCATCACACCCAAGTAATTATAATGAAGAAACGGTGGTCCAATTTCCCAATCCTCAATTCACTACGCTGTAAAAAATCAGATTTTAGAAAGCGAATACCTATATTATCATGGCTGAGGACGTATAACTTGGAGAAGTTTCGCGGGGATTTGATAAGTGGACTTGCAGTTGGCCTTTTGCTCGTACCACAGTCACTTGCCATTGCATCGTTGGCTGGGTTGCCCATACAATATGGCCTGTACTCGGCGTTTCCTGGCGTTTTGGTTTACTTTTTCCTTGGCACAAGTAAGGATATCAGCGTGGGCCCGACTTATATTTGTGTTTTGATGGCCAGTCGTCACAATGCAGCCCAAAGTCCTGAAGTTGCATCACTTCTTGCTTTCGTTTGCGGTGTTGTTCTCCTTCTGGCTGGTGTGTTCAGGTTTGGCTTTATAGTCCATTTCATCTCAAGACCAGTGCTGAGTGGCTTCATGTCTGGAGCAATCATAGCCATATGTGTAAGTCAACTAAAGGATCTATTCGGGTTGAGAAACTCACCGCGGGGTCTCTTTCCAAGACTTGGACATTTTTTTAGAAACTTGAAGTACACTAGATTGGGGGATGCATTGCTTGGCACAGCATGCATTGCTTTACTTGTTGTTCTGCATTTTGTTGGGAAAAGACAGAACACAACCTCATCAACATCAGAAGGTAGATGGAAAATAATTGCTCGTAAAATATTGTATTGTGTTTGCCTGGCAAAAAGTGCACTGGTTGTGATTATTGCAACAATTGTTGCATATCTGGTACATATATGTGGTGGTCACCCTGATACCTTCACATTGACTGGTGAACTACCTAAAGGATTTCCAAAAGTACAGGTATATATAAGGAAATACTATTTGTCCCTCAACTACCATTTTTTTTCAATAAATGCCCTCTTTTTTAAATGCTTCTGTTGAAATGCTTCTGTTTTGATAAACACTGCCTTTTAAGATTAACTTTAGAATGTTGTTAGTAAATGGGAGAATAACTTGCTCAATCCAAGTGACCATGAAATTAATTTATTGAAGATATTTACATTATTTTTAGCACCACACATATTGAGAAAGTTATTCTTTTTACTCCCCAACTATTATTTAGAAAATAACTTTGCATTGTCAAAGAGTGACCCTTTAAAGTACAAAAATTAATTTTTTAGTATCCAAGGCATTTATTAGAGAACACTTTGCCCTTTAATTTTAAGTTCATCTGAACCAGTTCTTTTTAAGATCAGTTATCTACAAATCGCAAACTATTTCATTCTAGGCTCCATTTAAGGAAGTGAAATTGTCACAAAATCAAACTGCAACTGTTGCCGATACGATCCTTTCTTTTGGTCCCGGAATTGCATTTGTACCCTTGATTATGTTCATAGAAACCATCTCTGTGGCCAAGACTCTGGGTTGCAAAAATGGCTACAAGGTCGACACTACGCAGGAGCTGTTAGCTGTTGGGATCTGTAACATATTTGGCTCATTTTTTGGCTCATTCCCGATCACTGGAGCTCTCGCCAGATCCATTGTAAACAGTATCAGCGGAGCTGCAACCCCAACCAGTAGTATGTTTTGTCATTTTTTCTTGTGTTGCCATCAACAGTCCCCATGTAATATATCCAAGTTGCTTGTGTATATGCTATATTGATGCAATAAAATAATTTGACGAATAAAGGTTAGTTATGTCAAAGATTGTTACAACGTTTCCGGTTTGACCCATTATCAAGTGATATTGTTATTGTCACTTGATAACGGGTCAAGCCCGAAATGTTGTAACAATCTTTGACGTAACTAATTTTTATATGTTAAGTTATTTTTGTCCCCATGTACGCTGCAGAATGTTAGTCCGCTTGAGTAGTCCAATTGTTAATCTATATGCTTTTAAATATGTTGTTGTTCGCACAAAATTTGAAACTGGATCAAAGGTACAGGTAACTCTGTACAATAGTGATCTGGGACACTTGTGATTTTCACAAATTTTGTCAATGTCGTAAAAGTCCTCATTCCCCCCAAACAATGTTCCCTCTCTGGCGAAAGGCATATACAATATGAGTAAAATTCATTTGCATGGTGACCCTGACCACAAGGGTTGGGTTGGTGGAACATTGTTTTGGGTTGAGAAATGTTGAACATTAAACTCATTTTATCTTTACTTAATCTTGCCTTCTCCTTTTCAGGTGTCATTTCCGGGGTTATTGTCATCTTGGCCCTCGAGTTCATCACCCCCGTCATTAAGTACACCCCTTTGACGTCACTGGCTGCCATGGTGATTGTAGCCGTTGTTACCATGATCGATGTTGATATGCCGCGCGATTTGTGGCGCGTGAACCGCGCGGAGTTATTTCCGTTGGCTGTAGCATTCCTTGGCTGCTTCTTTGACCTCGAAATCGGATTCATGAGTGGTGTGATTGCCAGCCTCCTATTGATTCTCTACAGGAGCTTGAGGCCGCGTCTTTCCATCGTTATGACACCTGAAGACGATCATCATGATAACGATTATTATGATTACGATGGTAATTATGATGTCGTTACCACAGTTCGTATTGACGGAGGTTTGTGGTTCCCAGGTACCGACCGCTTATCGAAATGCCTGCAAAATGTCATTGATCAGAATCAAGATTTTGCCGGTAAAAGGTTTCTGCTTAAAGTTGATTGTAGAAGTGTTTTCGAAATGGATTACACGATAGCACAGGGCTTGAGGACTAAGATCGGTGAACTACCAGATAAATTTGATGTGAAGTTCGTGAATGTTAAGGGCCAACACGTGCGTAACGTTCTGGTAGAATCTGAATTAATCGCCCAAAGAGAGAGTTTAAAAGCATCTAAATCTAACGACTCCAAAAACTGTGAAATGCAGTTATTTTTATATGAATCTAGTGTCTAAATTGAATTTTGCGAAATTAAACATTTTAATACAGAATTATAGCTCTATTTGAGCAGGGGATATTTTTGACTACCTATATTTTAATGCAAATTTAACTGACGTAATACGCTTTTACAAATATTATAATTCATGTTATCCAGCTGATGTATATTTTATATAAGTACCCATTTTCCACATGCAACCAACAGAATACCATGTTTGCCAACTGAAACTGGACAGTTTCAAGGGTGCATCACTGTGACAATTAACCATGTTGTTAATTAACGAAGAAATTGTATTTTTGTATCTTATCCTGTAATATTCAATTTTATTTTGAAAAAACATTTTTGAGTTTGAGTTTGAGTTCAATTGTATCCAGTCCGAGGAATATTGTAGTTCAAAATGGAGGCTCCAGGGCTAGAAGCCCCAAAGCTGAACACTAAGAACGCTTGTCATAAAAACAAACTAAACCAAGAATAAATATACCAAAGAAGAATGAGGAAATTCGAATACCAAAGCCGCAGAAGATGAAAATTCGACGCAGGTAATCTGTGGAATTTGAACAAAACAAACAGTTGCAAACAAACACAATTCTTGTTGGGGAAACTTTGCCAGAGAGCAGCCAAAGTTTTAAGAAGAAATTGAAGGAATGCAATTGAAACTGTATTTAATCATGGTTTAAAAGCACGTAAAGGTATGAAGCTATCCAAATATGAGAGAGTTTTCATTTTGTGATAGTTCGTGATATTTCGACCACGTTTTGTAGTTCGTTAAAACTTATGTTTTGCTTGTTGTTTCCTTGAATTACAGTGGAACGTCCTATTAGGGGAAAATAATGAATAACATACAATATATTTTTGTTCTAATGGTGTCCGTTATATCTCAGTCAATAGAAAGGTTGACTATGGTTATTTGGAGGTTTCTGCTGTCAACGTTTACTGCATAAAAAATTGCTGACAGTTTTCTCAAAGGCATTTTATTTTACATTCAGATGCTTCTCACGTGATAAGTTTCGGATGCCCCGAGAGCTTCACCTGTCCGAAATTACCCAATAAGCCATTCAACTATAAAAATTTTTATTTTTCATTTGCAGTTCCGTTCCGTTCAATATCCAGTCCGGAGTAATTCTTTAAAACTAAGATATACAAAACAATACTCGGTGATGAACATAGCAATTCACTGCAGAAGCTTTGTTTTTGGCCACATTGTTTTGTTGCTAAGATAAAATTAAAATACCTCTGTCGTGCTATTTAGGCCATACAAAAATAAAAATAGGCATTTTATATTTTTGTTGTCAAGAATAATGCATCATTTGGTTTTGAGAAATGACGCAACAAGCTTCGTGCAGTGAATCAACTTGGTAAGTGTTTAGTGCTCTTTAAGTTGTTTCTTGTGTGCTGATATTATGTGACCCGAAATGTTTTTGCTAAGTCGATACGGTATCTTTCTGACAAATACCGGCTTTTTGCTGTAATGACATTATTACAGCTAAGTTCACCACAGAACACAAAGCAACGTTAAATTTGGTTTTGGGTTCTCGTTCTGTGTTGTTGGTGACTTTTTTGTGTCTTGTTTATCATCCCTCTCTGTGCCAATGGCTGGTCGTATGGTTTTACTATTAAAAATATGACCATATCATCTTTTATCTATGAAGTTTCAAGCTTATCACCTTATCTTAACCAAACAAACCACTTGTACGCAGTCTGTGGTTTTTGCTTTGATCCATTCATCTATCTATCTACCAATTAATGCAAACTTCAACAAGTTGAAGGTTATGGCATATAACAAAAAAGAAAAAAAAAGAAATTAGGAAAGCAAATAGTGATATGATCTACTGCTCTAAGTCAGAGATTTTTCACTTTTCTCAAACTTCCAGACTGGGGAAGTCAGAACCCAATGAACATGCCAATTTGTATTGATATTGATGCTGTTTTTAAGGGTCTTGGGATGAGTCTCATTCAGTCTCATATTTTGATTGGGGAAAACTACTATCTTTTATGTTTAGATAATATTAAAACCCCAATGACGAAGGGCTTATAGATAAAAAATTGTCTCTGAGACCAAAGGATTTTCTTGAAATGACTTTATGGGAATATGAGGAGTTACTATTGAGCTAAAAAGACACCATATTTTAAGTAAGATAACTAAATTTGGGGGATTTTGAGATTTTTATTCAAGGTAAAAGGTTTCTCATGATTTTATAGGGGGTCAAAGACACATTACCCCCTTACTCTTTAAAGATGGTGACGATTTTCATTTGCGAATGTACTGTCACCTCATTATATTTTTATTAATTAGATTTACCACTTTAAAAAGCTAATTTTTTAGTCCTCTTGCAAGTGTTCTCTTGATGTAACAAACTCAATATTTTAAAATCTTTATATCCCTACAAATTTGATTATTCTAGGACTCCACAAAATGAATTAGACATGGACCATGTTACTTTTGTATGCCACTAGGAGCCTCAAACTGATTAAACGAGTGACTTATTTTGAAGCATACGGATCAGGGTATATGAGGTGTTTTGACTGTGTGCAATGATGGGTTTTCTCTGTTCTGATGGATAGAAATGAGACAGAATTTCAAATAGACAAATTAGGCAGAAAGCAAATTGGACAGTTTTCTGACAAATGAAAGAGTTTGAAATCAGACAGAAAACAAATTTCAGAACTCAGAAGACAGTTTTCTATCTAATTTGCTTTATCGCAACTCCACTATGCTTTGCAGGCTTTCCGATTAAACAAGAAATTAATAGACAAATGGTTATAGTTATAGCTGGAATAGAAGGTGATGGGTATATTCACGACATACCAAGACAATTTTGTATTTTCACTAATACATTGTTCCATTTATTTTCAGATTTATATATGGTGAAACCTGTGCTAGTTAGCTGTATTTGCTGAAAGAATATCAGTCTTTGTTGACATCATTGAAGGTAAGCTTTGTAAAGTAAATCACAGTGTCATTTGGATCTGTCTTGTGTGTCACAAGAAAGGCAAAGTGTGCCTAAAAGAATTGATAAAATCGATAAAACTGTATCCAAGAGCTCATTTTTACCCTGGTTATAAAGCAGTTCACAATAGCAGCAGCAGATAATTGATATATTATTATCAAGATTCCACTATATTTGTTTAGTTTTGAATCTGATTTTGGAGAGTTTCTTGTAAGCTCATCTCATTGATTTTATAAAGCTATATTGCTTATCTGTTCAAACTGCCCTGACGCAATTTAGACCCCATTGAGTCTAATTACTGAAGAAATTTCCAGACAGTTTTCAGTCAGTGCCTTCAATGGTTATTGTCTAGTGACACAGTGGGTTATTCTCTAATGTATTTGAACATCTTTATTTGCGATCAAAATTCTCAACTTCAAAGCAATAAGGCAATTTAGGTCCCAAAAATAAGAACCCAATTTATAACCTTCTACATATATATAATATTATAATATATATAATATTACAATATATAATAATAGAACAAAATATATTTGAAGCCCATTTATTATCATTAGGAGAGTTTTGAAATTGTTTTGCCCATCCGAGTATCACCAAAGATGACCATATTATTTTGTTATCTAAGGTTCCCGACCCTATGTTTTTGTACTGCCTTTGATAATAACCAGTTTATCTTAATGTTATTTAGCCTTGATGTAACCTCAACCACCAAGTAATTTACAAGCGTCATTGGCGTAACCAAACGGCAGAAGCTTGGCCAATTTAATAAGTCGTAAAACAAAGCAAGGCTCTTTGCCTTAATTAATCGTTAGATGATGTTAAAAGGCAGTTTTCTGCGGTAGATAGTGATATGTTTTTGCGACAGTTTTGCCAAAATTAATCATGTGTAGCAACAGCACGTGATCAGCTCATAACGGTAGCTGATTCGTCGCATGTCCAACTGATCACGGGAAATTATAGCCATGTCTATGTCATAACGATTGCTGATTGGATAAATTTCAGATTTTTCACTTATTGCAATCACATGAACACCTCGGTGAACTTATATAGAGGGGGCGATTCTACTTCATGTTCTCATTTTGGAGTTTCGGCTCTGGAGTCATTATCTAGCTTTTTTTTCATAACAAGGTTGACTGAATTTGGTTTGGGTGATCATTTTCAGCGCTGTTTTTCAAGTCTCTGGTGCGGTCCAAATCTTCAAATATTTGATGTTGTAACGTGGATTGACCACTTAAAGTCAAAAGACGATGAATACGGCAAAGAGAGTAGTCACAAAGTACCGGCCCAGATGTTCTGCAGCAGATGTGAAGAAGCGGTTGCCGATATTTCAGTGGCTGCCGGCGTATAACCTGCGCAAACTGCAGGCAGACTGTGTTGCAGGTGTGGCCGTCGGCCTGATGATTATTCCGCAGTCTCTCGCACACGCGATAATCGCCGGACTGAAACCACAATACGGTTTGTACACATCGTTTGCTGCGATGTTCGTGTATATGTTTTTTGGCACGAGCAAGGACGTCAGCATGGGTTCGGCCGTCATCACTGCCCTTCTCACGAACCGCTACTCGGTAACCGACGAAACCCATCCGAAAATCGCCGCTGCACTCACTTTCTCGGTCGGCATCATTCTGTTGATAGTCGCGATTTGTCGGCTGGGGTTTTTTATTCGTTTTCTGTCGTTTCCCGTCATCAGTGGCTTCGTCTCCGCGTCGGCTATCATTATAGCAACGAGTCAATTGCGTTACCTGTTCGGCCTTAGCCGATCGCCGAGAATGATCTTCCTGAAGTTGAAACATTTCTTTATGAATATCAAACACACGCATCCCGCCGACGTGACGATGGGTTTCATTTGCCTCGCTTTCCTGTTCATGTTCCAACACCTCGCCTCGCGCCAGTGGAAGTTTGACGCTACAACTCCGCGCTGGAAAAAACGCGCCGCGACTGTGCTGCGGGTGGTCGGCATCGGGCGTAACGCGGTCATCGCTATACTGGCCATTCTCGTATCCTACGCCTTTCATGCAACGACGGGAAATATTTTCAACACCGTCGGAGAATTGCCCCCGGGCCTACCAACGTTCAGGGTGAGAATTCATATCATCTTTGTTTTTATCGTCAAATCCCTCCTAATCATTCATGTAACTCTTGATATCTGATCATAGCAAATTCATCTTGCTAGCTACGTATTTCTAAGCTGTGGGGAACTAAAATTTTACCTCATTAAACTTTTTTAACGTAACAATTAACTACTTTCCGTTCAATGATCTTATTACATACCAAAATAATAGTTGTAGCTATTTTACATGTTCTTTTATGTAAGGTCCCATTTTTATCCCTTGTTAGCCCATGCCATTGGGCTGACAGCCATTGGGCTGACAACAAACCAACCCACGAATCTCGTTAGCCCATGCCATTGGGCTGACAAGATTCAATCCTTTCATTAAAGGAAAACATTGATAAGGCATCTTTTTACAAGTATACACTAACTTCTACTAATTCCTATCAGGCTGAAATACGACGTGCTATTTACTTGTCTGTTTTCTCCACAGTTTCCACTGCAATCTGTGAAAATTGATGCAAACAAGACACTGAGTGTACCCGATATGATTTCTGGCTTCGGCTCAGGTTTGGGCGTGCTGCCCCTGATCATGGTCATACAAATAGTTGCTGCGGCCAAGGCCCTCGGCCGCAAAAGCCAGTACAAGGTCGATACGTTTCAAGAAATACTGGCCCTCGGCGCCGGCAACATCTTTGGTTCGTTTTTCTCAAGTTTTCCCGTGACTGCAAGCTTCTCTCGCACAGCCGTCAGCAACATGAGTGGATCGAAAACTCCAATTACAGGTAGGATTTGTTTTGTGCACCCCCCCCCCGACATTAGGATATATCTCTATTGTAAGCAACGTGAAGTCTTGGAGTTTCCTGGGGAGTTTGTCAGGCTTTTGGTGTTTCTAATGACCTCTTCTTTTGATTTCAATAATCCATAATCTATTCAGTAATCAACTATTTTGGCAAATGGGTTGGTAAGTGGATTGATACTCTTGTAGTTTCAACAATGCTCAAAGTCAACAGAATTTATGTCACTGGATTGTAAATCCAACAGAGTGTTTCTAATCCAGTTTAATAGATTCAATTAAATCTACGACTGGACAAGAATAGTGCAGTAAAGTTGTGATGTAAAGCAGTTTAGGTACCGGGTGTTCAGTTTCCTCTTGTAGTAAGCTCTTTAAGATTAGTTTGGACATTGGAAAGTCTCTCGTTGTTTCTATTCCTTGTAAGCTTTGGTCTGAATTTCTCAATGCCATGTTGAATTTATCAGGTATTGTGACGTCATTGGTGGTGATTCTTGCCATTCAATTCATCAGTCCATTGTTTCGTTTCGTGCCCATGTCCTCCCTCGCAGCCATCGTCATCGCAGCGGTAGTCAACCTGATCGACCACAAATTGGCAAGGCAACTGTGGCGCACGAACAAAATGGATTTCGCGATCTGGGTCATTACCTTCTGTGGCTGCTTGTACGAAATCGAGATTGGCATCATGCTGGGCGTCGTCCTGTCCCTGGCCGTGGTCTTGTACAGAGAGTTCAACCCGAGGCTGGATGTGAATTTCGACAAAGAGGCCAAGTCGGTGACAGTCTCGCTGAAAGGTGGCGTGTGGTTTCCTGGAATCGAGGCTGTTGCTGACAAGATCAGGCTGGAATTGGAGAAACGAGGCAGTGACAATGTGAGTGTTGTTGTTGTTGATTGCAAGCACATGCTCGAGGTTGACTATACAGTTGTACATGGTATCAATGAGATCATTGCAGATTGTCTTCTGTCGAATGTCGAGGTCCGGTTTGATAACGTGCAAGATAAGAAGGTCCGGAAACATTTTAGAGATGCCGGGTTCTTCAAGCCAACCACTTCTATGTTGGGTAATGATGATGATGATGATAGTGAGGAGAATGTCAATGGGGAGTTGATTGGTAATGGGTCAAACGAACTCGGACTTGAACCAATTGTCTCTGAAAAGAAAGGATCGCCAACCGCACGTACTTCAAAGGACCAATCTGAGCTGGAACACTTGGTGGCTATAGAGACTGGAATGTGACACTCTTAGACCCCTGGAATCCCCCTAGCTCTTTGGTCATCCCCCTTGTTAGGACTGCATGCAATGGAGACTTCATATATCGGATGCCTGTAAGAGACACATCACAAAGAACTGTTCGTTATGTAGAGCTTGATTACATTTCGCTGCGACCGATTTTATTCCAAATAAACATTACCTTTTAAAAAAGTGTCCACTGTAGGTGTCCGTTATTTGATGTGTCTACTGTTTACTTCAATCCAATTTTTAGTGCAGGTTTTTGAATTCTCTTGAACTTTTTAATTGGGACTATTTGCCTTATAAATATCATCGATGTTGATTTTAGGTTTTTAGAAATGATTAACTAGTTTATTAGAATTTTGAGCTTTATAATTATGTGTAACTTGTTGTTGTATTCTAAGCAACTGTGTATTTCTGTCCATATTATGACGTAATAGAATTGTCTCCAATTAAAGCCAGAATTTCATACCACGTTAGGAAAATTTATGTAATGTAGTTGGCTTGTATTTACATGTAGTCAGCCGCCCAATCTGTACTGTCCAATGAATTTTTCAATCAATTTTTCAATCAATCATTTCAGTTTCTTTTTATACATGCAGATCTTTGGTGATATTTTACGAATGCAGTGAAATCTGGATATATTGCCCCTCTCCCCCCTTATAACGAAATAAAAATCGTGAATCAACCGATTTCTTGAACTGCTTCTTGTTGTATTGCTTACCCTCTCCCATTTAACTTTTCAACAAATGAATAATTTGTGACCACGCCCTGCAAACACAGGTGTATAAAATAGACAACGCCCATTGAACTTTGACAACTTTAAAATCGCACTTTTATTGCAATAAAACAGTGCTTAATCTTAACAAATGGCCCTGAAGAGTGGCATTACTTTTCCCAAGCATAATTGACTGAGCCCAAACAATTGGTGAATTTCTCTAATTTTGCCCTTATTGGGCCTGCTTGGTTAGTAATTAGTAGAAGTTACTTTCCTCGGTAGAGCGTTAAAAGATGGCCTGTTGTATTTGTTTGGTCAGCAAGAAAATACATCGTCAGATAAAGCATGGTAAAATTATGAGCACAGGAGTTGAAGCATGGTCTTGGTCTGTAGAAAAAAATCAACACGTATGTGTTTGACTACATGCGTAGAAACGAGGCTCTGGATTTTGTACAGACAGAACATCCTCAATATGTACAGCCTCGCTCACAACTGTAAAGTTGAAACAGAATAAAACGAACAAAAACTACAGTTTTGGAATTTTTTCATCCAAAGGTGGTAAAATCATCTCACTTTATTCATTAAAAACGATGAAATAAAAATCTTTATTTTTGAAAATAAAAAATATTTTTTTATTTATTTGTTAGACGAAGAAGATCAAGTCCCAAGTCCCATGATTTGGTTTTCAGAAAGGATGCAGCAAAATTTCTATACTTTGGTGAGTGTCTAATTTTCTTTAATCTGTTTTTCGTGTAATTTTTCAGTCAGCTAACTTGACAACCCGATACGCAACCTGCCCCGCAAGCGCAAGTGTCCTTCTCAACAGCCAAGCTCAGGTGGTGTGTCAATTTGAGAGATTTTGAAGTCGGTCCCAATACCAGCGAAAGTTTACTTATAAAGCTGAGGCATCGTTGTTTTCTGCAACATCGCAGGAAACGCAATTTTTCCCAGGTCATAGTTATATATAATTGCTTGAGCAATTATCCTGGGACGAAAGCGAATCCGCTTCGCTGAGCGGACCCCGACGGACGATATCAGCCGTTACCTTAGGCTCAACTTTTTTCCTCTTTTTTTGTTTGTCCCCTTTTGGAATGTAAGCCAGATGGAGGGTGGAATTTTGTTATTAAAATACTTTATTTATTTCAATACTTTACAAGCGCTAGCCGGTCGTATGATTTCTCTTAGTTATAAAAATGTGATCACATCACTGATAACAACAGCTTTTATCTGTGAACTTTCTATCTCGGCGTATTAACTTATCTGTCAATTAATCCGATTCAGCCAATTGTTTTATATCAGATTAAGTGGAATATCACTATTTTTCAATGTCTGATCAGAGGCTCCGAAGCAATTCGTGTATGTACTTATTACTTCTGTGTCCGAAACATATGTAATTAATATTTATACACTCACAAAATATGGAGATGGCATCGAAAATGGCACTTGGGTTTTGCAAGAAAATTTGCATCTTGCTCTGCTGCGTATTATTACGATTTCAATCGCTTAAGTTTTGAGCAGAAAAACATTGCAAATTTCTCGAATTTAACATTGATTGATATCATATAAAAAGGCTCCATTTTAATCTTTGATATAATAATTAATATATATATAATGATAATAATTCACAAAACTAGATTGCAATACTACGATGGCATTTTTCAAAACAATACCGAAGTTGCGAATAAATATGATAATAATAAATTTAAGAGAATTCAAAAACTACAATAAACATTAAATATTGGATGCGATCCTTACGAGGGGGAATTAAAAATGGAGAATTAGGGGTATTTAGAGGGTCTAAGTATGTCGTAGTTCAGTCTATAGCCACCAAGTGTTCCATCTCAGATTGGTCCTTTGAAGTACGTGCGGTTGGCGATCCTTTCTTTTCAGAGACAATTGGTTCAAGTCCGAGTTCGTTAGACCCATTACCAATCAACTCCCCATTGACATTCTCTTCACTATCATCATCATCATCATTACCCAACATAGAAGTGGTCGGCTTGAAGAACCCGGCATCTCTAAAATGTTTCCGGACCTTCTTATCTTGCACGTTATCAAACCGGACCTCGACATTCGACAGAAGACAATCTGCAATGATCTCATTGATACCATGTACAACTGTATAGTCAACCTCGAGCATGTGCTTGCAATCAACAACAACAACACTCACATTGTCACTGCCTCGTTTCTCCAATTCCAGTCTGATCTTGTCAGCAACAGCCTCGATTCCAGGAAACCACACGCCACCTTTCAGCGAGACTGTGACCGACTTGGCCTCTTTGTCGAAATTCACATCCAGCCTCGGGTTGAACTCTCTGTAAAGCACTATGGCAAGTGATATGAGAACACTGGAAAAAATTCCAATCTCAAATTCGTATAAGTTACCGCAAAACAATACTAACCAGACGACAAGGTCCGGTTTATTGACATGCCAAAGTTTTTTTGGTAATTTATAGTCTATCATATTGACAGCTGCGGCTATAGATATTGCAGCCAGAACTGTGTAGGGTATGTAACGAAAAACCGGACCACAAAACTCGATTGCTATTAGCACGGCCAATGAAGCAATGACACCTGAATGCAAAAAAAAATTTCTGGGTCAAAAGTCAGTTAGTTATACGTAATCATTTAGGAGGTGAAGTAAAAACCTTAAAAAACCAGTCCAACCTGAAAAACACGTTTTTGCTCCGCTCATGTTGTTTACCGCTGACCTTGAGAAACTCGCCGTCACAGGGAAACCAGAAAAGAACGAAACAAATACGTTGGCAAACCCTGTAGCAAGTAGTTCCTGGAATGTATCGATTCTTTGTTTGCTTTTTCTACCCAAAGACTTCGATATTGCGATAGCTTGGACCATGATGATGAGTGGTGTAATACCCAGACCAGAACCGAATCCACGGACCAGTTCCTTTATCTCCATGGTTCTGTTTTCGACAATTTTAATTGGTCGAAGTGGCATCTGGATAAAACGAAATATTTTATGAAGTTTTTTCTCTGCGAAGTATCAAATTATTTGTAGGAATCCAACACTCTTAAATCTTTATTTATTGAAGCAATTGATAGCATAAATTTCCTACAATTTATTTTATATTGAAATAAATACAACACCATATTATCAAATACCTTCAATTTCGGCAGCCCCGCGGGAATATTTCCAACAGTCGTGAACAGATTCTCATTCGTGATGACGTAACAGAGATACGCGACAACGATCCCTAGAAGAGGGATAATCGCATTTCGTCCTATCGCCAGCACGGTGACAACATTCCGAGTAACCTTTCTGCAAAGCGATGGATTTTCTTGTCGTTTCTGGCTCGCCATCTTTTGCAAGAGAAAAAGAGTGGTCAAGCTAACCAGGCCTAAAACCGCATCCGAAGGCCTTGTATATTTGATATTTTGAAAGACGTGTTTCACTTTGAGGTAAATTGGTCTGGGTGGCCTTTTCAAACCGAGTAGAAATGACGTTTGGACGATTATGAAGATAATACCCGAAGCTGATGTGAAACCGCTCGTAACAGGCAGCGACAGAAGCCGACCAACGAAACTGAGGCGACAAATAGCGATGGTTACGAGAATTATTCCGACTAAAAAGGCGAGCGAGGCTGCGATTTCGGGATTTGTCTCTTCGGTTATCGAGAAACGGTTTGTTAGGAGAGCAGTTATGAGTGTTGTGCCCATGTTCATGTCTTTACAAGTGCCCAATAAAGCATAAACAAACATGGTTGGAAATGATGTGTACAGTCCGATCTGGGGATGCAGTCCGGCGATTATTGCGTGCGCGAAAGCGTGCGGAATGATCAATAGGCTGACGGATAAGCCGGCGATGGCATCGCTGCGTAAAGTGCTGAATCGGTATCCGGGTAGCCATTGTACAATTGGAAATAGCGTCTTTAAATTGACAGAGAAATTATTTTTCACAAATTCACGAACTGTTGCTGTTCTCGACATAATACAGGCTTTCACTAATCATATTTTATCATTTACTATTTTTCGGATATCTGAAAAACAAAAGCAGATAACATAAGCTGAACCTCTGTGAAGGAGAAGGGTGTGAAAATGCAAAATGCAAACATGTCTGTGATGTGTTACAGTGAAGATTTCGTTTAGTTTTCAAGCTGGTTAGTATACATACTATTATCTACTAAATCTGCATGAAAAATGAGTAATTTTGTATGGCTTGACTTTACTTCAAGCATGAAACTCGATGTGAAAATCAACATGCACTTTCACGTTCACTTGGGCCTAAGCCAAATGGCCTAAGTGAAGTGCCATGCTAAACAGTGGACTGTATATATAATGTGCATGTATAAAAACACAAACTTGCCTTTTTGGATTAAATCAATGTGATTTTGTCTTTAGATAATGATATTTTCAAGCAAAATATAATGTAATTCCGTTCTCAAAAAGGAAATCATCAAAAATCTTCGCTTGCACAAACGATAGAGACCATTAATTCTGATAACGAGACTGCCTTGCTTGTATTTATTCCATTCCATGTTTTCTACATCACCTTTTGCAGGAACCAATGGACCCTGAATAATGGGAGAGAGAGGAATCCCTCATATTCAAGCAGGTATGTTATTTTTTACTGCATTAAAATTGTTAGCCAAGTTTATAGATGTAAAAACTGCATTTTCATTGCAAATTTACTGAAGCTACTTTTGATCTATAATCAATTAATATTAAAATATCTAAATTTAATTATTTAAACTAGTTTTCTTAGCATAATAAGGTCTTCTAGTGGCTCTGTGTAGACAATATATAGTTCTTAGACCAATAAATAGTGTCAATCCATCTGAAATAATATATTTTTGAAAATATGAAAGCCAAAAAGTAACAGTGATTTTTCTTATGTAATTTTTTGAGCTTGCCATGCTCTTCTGCCTCCGTTAGAATACGAGCATGCGTAATAGATACCTTCCCACGTCCAATCTTGTTAAAAGCTCGTCCTTGATTTCCTTATTGTCATTTCAATCTTCGGTGACCGTTGCCTGTGTCAAATGCCACCGGGAATTTTCTGTTCTACTTTTGGCCGGAGATATCAGAATCTCCATTGGAAAATACGAAAAGGGTGAGCTTAAGTGGCTGCTCGGCACGTGGCATAGGTTCCCCCGGGGAAGATAGGGTTTCGCCGTTTTTTTGGCGAAATTTTATTGGAACCGGGTAATTTCCGAAAACCTTTCGCCAGTTTTTTTACTATTTTTAATGCTTTCTTTTTACTAATAATCAAATGAATTCTCAAAGACTCCAAGAAGTTTTAGTCGACTGAAACTTCTTTGAGAAGACTCAACTTCATGGCAACATCTTGAGCTCAGCCATCTTCTTTTCCGAAGAGCAAGTCCCTTTAGCAGTTATTTCAATTGATTTTGTAGTTTCCTGATATCAACATCATCCACTGGACACTGTTATGCATTGCATGTGGTAGCTTTCACGGAACGCATGCGTAAATAATACTTTGCTCATACATCGAAACTCGTCCAACGGTCGCAAGACTTTTCCCCAGTTATTTTCCCGTGTGATGCACGAGGAGGTTGGCATTTCCGGTTATCATACCAAATATAGTACTATTAGCTACACCCCCATGATCTTCGATCTGCGCAACTGCGCGAGTACAAAAGCATCTGCACGCTGTATTTCTTGACTTTTAGTTCAACTCTGTCAGTCATCGATAGAAGAGCAAGCAAGAATGAAAGCAGAAAAAGATTAGGAACACGAAGAAGCTTGTAAAAGAGCAAATGAAATATTGCTGTAGCAAGGATAACTATGACACTTTTATCTTCATGGTGACAGGTAAACTTCAGTTTTATTTCATTATTGCTATTTATATTCTTTTTTTGCTGCTTGGAAGAGGCAAAATATCAAGTTAAGTTTTCCTTTTAGGTCTCCTGGGCTGGAAGTTATTTCAGCCATTTTTGATGGACGGTCTTGCCTTCGTGCAAGGTAATGCAAGTTTATGCCCACTTTTATTTGTGATAACAAAATCAAGTTGCTTTATATTTATGTTTTATTTATGCTCTTCCTTGTCTTTGCTTTGCCCTGCTTATTTTTTCGCATTTCATTTTGTTTTAATTCCACGTTTGTTCAACTTTAGGATGGAAGATAGCTGCGTAAAGATGGCGGAAGATTGCCAAAGCATTTCGAAGGCAAGTTTGTTTTCAGCACGACTTTACGCATTCTTGTAAAAATTTAGTACACCTTTATTTTGTCTCCTATTTTTTATTTGTTAGGTTTGCTCTTACTAACATATCAATTTATTTCCAGCTGCACGAAATATATGCACACCGTATTGGCATTGTTGGATATTTGAGAAGTTAGTTATTTTGAATTATAATTAAAATTCTTATTCGAATTATAATCATAAGGGAACAAAGTTGTTATTCCGAGTTTTACATCAGATGAATAACCAGGCAACTATTATGAAGATAGTTTTGTTTACATAACGTCTATTTGATGCTATACATTTATATTTCCTGCAGGTGAAGAATCTAATGGATGTAGTTATACAAGGAAGGGATAGAAATGCGCTGTGAAGAAAATATACCCAATGACGCCGATGGAGCAATGACAGGGAAGATGACCTGAAGACGGTGAAAAAGAACGAAAGAAATTCCGATTTTTGTATTGATTAGAAATAAAAATGTCATAAAATTAATCAATAATATTAACTAATGATAAGAATGTGTGGTTTTATATGAATGTTTTAATAGAAGACATGAATCACTTTTTTACGTCTGTTTCTACCATCACTGGTCATAACATTTTGGCACTTCCTCCCACCTTATAAAACTTACATATTTTTTTAATATATACACAAAATTTCAATGCCAGGACATCTATAGCATTCCTTCCGTGGATTGAATATGAAATAGAAATGTAGTCAGCAAGTCAATCGACGATAAACGATTCCTTTCTATATAATTGTAAAACAAATCGTTGTTCTACGAAATAATATTGAGCAACCTGAATCCATCAATCCTACTTTCAATTCATATATTTATCAATAACTCGAGTGATTATTACATTTGCTTTAATTTAGTCTATTCTTATTAACTTGCAGCAATGAACTCCTGCGAATATCTTTAATTACAAAACAGATTCTTTCAACTCACCAATTTGAAGTTCGGTTGATTCGCTTCGTCGTCAGGAAATATGTAATCGAAATATTTGACTATGAGAGGTGATTTCACGAGCAATAGTGCCTAACCTTTTTCAGTTTAGCCTCCTCCAGTGATACATACAACATGAGTTGCTTTTGAATGAAAGTTACCCTCTTCATAAAACTCTAAAAGTAGATTTGTCAACACATTACGATACTTCGTTCAGCTGAACAGAAGATATGGGTTAAGCTCGAAAATCTAGCAACGAGCTTAAAATCGTACGTACAATTTATAGAGACGTAAATAAAATTTTCAATTATTACGATACACGCATTTATTTATAAGCAAGGCAGTACTCGGCAAGGAAAAAAGTTAAGCAATTTTAGTATTGCATTGCAGACTGCTAAGCAATTTGAAAAATTGTATTTTCAGTATTTAACAGGAAATGTGAACTGACACCATATTTACCTCTTTCTAATCTATTTTCGAAAAGTTAAGCAATTTTGAGTACTCGAATTTGCCTTCCAGCTAAGCAATTTTTAGTACTGAGCCCGAGTTGAAATTGCTTATAAAAAAAAATGCGTGTATGATTCCACGTTGAAAATTATGGAATACAATATATCAGTTTTACCTTTCAATAATACATAAACTTCATTCATGTGACGACATTGAAGAAAATGAACGCGAAAAGAACCGCTTCTCGGACAATTGAAGCAACCTCAGCTATAAAACAAGAATGATAAACAAATGTTTCTGTAACTTCTAATTTGAATTATAATTAGCAACAAACTTCATCGGAAAGGAAAAAGGGATACTTGAAATCATAGGTGAATTTCATACCTCGTTCAACTTGATTCTTTTTACTTGAGTTGAAACCTGTAGCTTGCATGCCTTATTGCTAAAATCTGTCATAATGCAGAGCAAAAATATTCCACACCCGCTGACGAAGGCCAGGCAGAAAGAAGAGGAAGACTTTTCTCTTCACCGAATCAAAGGCAATCCTGAAAAATAAAATTGCATTGTATGGAGGCAACAACGCGAAGCATTCCATTTGGTCTCGTATCACCATCGTTGTCTCATGAGGCAGAGTTTCTTCTGTTTTATCTCCGGTCATCTGCATACACGGGTCTCTATGGCGATTGGCTACAAAGATCAGATGACAAAATGTAGTGCATTAAACGAAGCATTACACAATACATGAGAGAGGCAAAATACCTGCAATAGACAATGAAAGAAAACACAATAAGAAAGTAATCCCAAATATCATTGAGCATCAAATTTGTTTATAAGGGACCATATTTTCCTGCCTTATAATATGGATCATTCAACATTTTCAAGCCTTAAAAGTTAAAAGTCAGACTGCTTGCAACAACCGTATTACTCTATTTAGCTTACACCCATGGACCTTGGTCAGGAAAATGCAACGAAGAATGCCTCCAAAGAATAAGGCATTCTTCATTGTATTTCAAAGAATGAAGAATAGACAAAACCTACTCATTGTGGTCTTCCGCTCGTTTCGAGTCCATTTCCAAATTTCCAGGACAGATGATTTGAAAATTGGATGTCACAGATTGATTTCAACAGGTGTAGCTATCGCTGTAAATCGATAGCATTCACTGATGCATAAATGAATTTGCTAAAGATGGACTTTCCGTGGAATCTGGGCATAAATGTCTTCAGCGCAAAGTATGCGCAGGACTTTACTTTGTTGTAACCGGTTCTGTCATAAAAATTAAAAACATTACGTGATGAAATCGAGGCAAAAATACTTTCCTGATTTTTGAAGTAATAATTTGACAAGTCCCTGTTCTGAAGGGAGAAGGGAGCAAAAAAGATAGGGACGCAATGTAATGTCTTTTTAAAATAGTAAAGGTAATATAGGGTAATACCTGCGATATACTTACGTGTATATACTTGCGATATCCAGAGAAAGGTAAATATTCAAACTGCATTCACTATTGAAATAGCGATTTTGTGCATTTACGATAATACATATTTAAGCATTCTGGGGGGTTTATTGTTTTTAGCCACTTTGAAGGGGTGCTGATAGGAGAAGGGTAGCAGGTAATAAAGGCAGAGAAAGAACTTACCGTAACTGAATTTATTGCTACTGAGAATATTTGCCTCTACACATAATAGTTTGGTTAAATACTGCCAGTGGCGTAGTTAGAGGGGGGCAGGGGGGGGGCCAAAAGCCCCCTGTAGAGCTAAACTGCCGTTTTGTCGGAAAATTGCTGATCTTGTCGGAAAATGAATATCTTCTTTTCACGTTCAGTTCTAGCTAATTTCCTTATCTTATATTCACAGTCTTGAAGAAAAAAAAATGCTTATGAAATTTTTGTCGGAAAATCTGAATCTCTCGCCCCCCCCCCCCTATAAAATTTCCTATCTACGCCATTGAATACTGCTGAAGGTAGCAACAATGTTTGCTGTGAGCTTCTGCAAATATGGTGGAACCGGAACCTCTATATAGCAAACGCTTATAAGACCGATGATTTTGTCCATTGCATTTTACCAATTTTGAAAAATTTTTGGCTTTCTCTGTTGTAAAAGGTCGTGGGTTGTATAGAGGTGTCCGCTAATAGAGGCTCCACTGCACAAAACGGCAGTATTAATCAATTTGCAGCCAATTATTTTACATTTTTAAAGTCAACTTCTAGTACCTTATTCTTGAGACAAACAGTAAGTTCTTACTGCAAACTTAAGTGTAAATTAATGTTACATTTTAATATACATTTTTTAATTTTTTAGTGCCTTTTTGTACTCGATATCCGAAGACAAATTAAGAAATTTTTCCTATATATTATTATCATAAGTATGTGCAATTAACAAGGTAACTATTAGATATGAATTATTTTCCAAATTCCTGCCAGGGTACTCTGCATATAAGTAAAACGTCTTTTAAGCAAAATACAAGTTTCGAAATTAAATGAATCTTTACCACGTAACGAACCATGAAGAAATGATGGACGATAAACTACATTAGTTCGTTGTTCCTTCTTAAAATGTACCACAATAGCGGAATAGGCAGAATTTCGTTGAAACAAGCTCATAAACCAAGTAGGAGCCACAATTTCTCACCCTCACCATCCTGTTACGATAACAACAGTCTCCTGAGTAGTTAAAGCATACTTTTCTGGTGACAACTCCGTCAGCCTGAGTTGGCTCTGGAGTTGCTATCCAACCAGTTGCGGCAGTTGAGCAAGAATAAGCAGCAACACATGATGTTGGTATCTTCTTACCAGCAGAGCCACTGATTCGATACGATACCAAACTCAAGTATTTATCACAGTAATAAGTACTGAAGGTGCATTCACATTTCTATTTGCTTCTGTGAGGGCTCTGTAGGATGTACAAGCTGAAAGAGAATAGTATGAAACAAACATCAGTTGACATTCGTAGCTTAACAGAATATGTTACATCATGCTCAATTTTTGCAAAAGGAGAGAATATTTCATTGTCGTCTGTGTGTTGCAGGGCTAGCAAATGGGATATAGTTACAATTAATTGAGGGCGTTGAAAACATTAGACATTTTCATAAGTTGACATTTGAAAAAAGCAACTATGAGTTTTGTAGCGCAAGCTTCAACTTTATTTCCTTTAATTCGTTTAACTTATCAAATGTCTCAATTCATGATTTGCATTTTTTTGGAAGCCTTCCTCAATTTTCCATCGTTGGCCTAGCCTTCCTCCAGCCAGTGGCCGTCGGGCCGTAATGTTTTCCTGACTCTCAAAATATGTCTCGATCCAAGATAAAGCTTGCAAGAACATGCTCCATTGATGTTACTGATTACTTTGCAAAACGTCCACTTACGAAATTCATCAGAAGCCACTTCAAAAATCGTATCTCATTTTAACAGGACAATACTTGATATAGCTTAGCAAAGACAATTATCGTAACCTTCCTAAGCCGTATTAGGACTGCCAAATAAACTGTTATTTATAAAGCAGAGAATATTGTATTCATAGCACCAGAAAAAAATGGTTGATTTAGACAATGGAAGCGTTCAAAATCGATTCAAATAAATCATTCTTGACTCAAAAATTGATTAACTTTTAAAATTCATCAGAAATCACTTCACAAAATCTCCCACTACTACCACTACTCAATTCATACTACTACTCGGATCTCTCTCAACAAATTTGATACGCCATTTGTGGCTTTATGAGCTTCAACATATACTTAAAGCTCTGCTACACAATACATGACAGAGTTGAAGCATAGTATATGCAATTGACTTACATGGAAAAATGTAGGAACTGACGCATCCTGTTCCAGACCGTCCTGTCATTCCAAATTCACAAGAACAACTACGGCTACTATTGCTGTAGGAAGCACCATTAGCGTAGATACCACCATTGGATCTTTTACTACACTCCAGTTTACAGGCCTCTT
Organism: Sanderia malayensis; assembly: GCA_013076295.1. Taxonomy (NCBI): domain Eukaryota; kingdom Metazoa; phylum Cnidaria; class Scyphozoa; order Semaeostomeae; family Pelagiidae; genus Sanderia; species Sanderia malayensis. The sequence goes on along the minus strand of RQOL01000824.1, from coordinate 1,015,137 downwards.
TGGTTGCGTATGTCCCAATGTTTGATTCCGTACCTCCAGTGCCATTGCCAGATAGCCATTGCTCTTAACAACAAAACAAAGATGAAAAATGTTATTGTAACACAACTGAACTTTAAATAAATCGAAAGCTGTCAAAATCAACATTTAAAACATTGCCGTAACAAATTTTGGTAAAACAAGTTACATAAAATATTAAATTCCATATTTAAGTTCGAAAGTGCTTTCGGGAACAAGTTCTTATGTTTTGTGGTATTAAAACAAAGTTATCGCCTGAGAATCCTTTACGATTATTCGTTAACTGGTTGACACGTATTCGCGTGCTTCAGGGAGTAGACAGGGGATTTTTCCCAACAAACTGGCGGAGAGGGTAACCGGGGATTTTTCACTTGTTTCGACTTCCTAATGGTAGTACCTTCAAATTTTCAAGGGTGTCCAAAAAAATTTCTCCCCACATGTCACGTGGTCGATGACGTAAAGGGTAACGGTCAGAAAAAAATGAAAGTCGTCAAATTTAAAAACAAATGGCATCAATCGAAAGAGCATGAAAAACTGAACAAAATATACTATGGTACCTATATCCTAAAATCAAAATGTTAAAAGATATAACGTGTGAAACTTTCGATGACGTCATCAATAGTGAAAATCAAAAAGTAAGAAAAATATTAAATCAATAACATAAGTTCTTTGAAATGCGCCTTGGAACCACTATTGCCCTGATATGATGTATAGTTGAATCTCAAAGCATGCATTGCACTCAAAATTACAAAGGTATTCCATACGTTGGTTAAAAGCAATGCACGCTCTGCTCTGGGATTTAGCTGCATATCATGTCGATGCAACAGTTGTTGCAAGGCGCAATTCTACAGAGCTTACGTCATTGTGAAACTGCTCTATTGGCACACTAAAGTTAGTAGTTCACAAACCTCTCATAACTGATTGAAATATTGTCCTGTCAGTGTCATGCGTCGTTCCCTTGCCTGTCACTGTCTCTTGCTAGCCACCATTGTTATCAATAGTCACATGCGTGGGAAGGTTCTGTTCAAGGGACAACGGAACAATTTCATTGTTGCTTTGAACTTCTTCAGCGCAAGCTTTATTCTGAGCTAGAACATCACTGTAGGAAATAGCGGTGATTCATATTATGAAGTATTGATGTCATCTCTTTGCTTCCAGTTATACGATGCATCGTCATTGCAGAAATTATTTGTTTCGGTGTTCTTTCGCGACCTACAATCAGTGATTGCCAATCAGATGCGAGACTCCAGATTTTAGTGGCTAATTGCTGAGACTCACTTGAATGCTCTGTCACGAATGCAGGCTACTGCAAATCGCTTGCAGGTTATTCTTTCTGGTCAAGCGCATGATATTTACGCAGCCCATATTTTCTATCACAAATCCTGCTATAGTAAGCTTGCTTCAAAACCTATTGGTACTGAAGAAATTAGCAAGTCGGATGAAGGTATTATTGCAAAAAGTATAATAGATGAACTTTTCTTGAAACTCGAGAGAAATATTTTGCATCAAAAGTCAGCGTATTTACTAAGCAACTTAATCGACCGTTTTGATGACCAAATAGGATTCTTTCCAACTGGACGGCATGTAATTATTCACTCGCCTGATTTGAATCCCTACCAATATTTTGTTGCTACATTAAAAGGCTTTGGTTTGAGGGACAACGATCTGCTTAAGGCATTTGGGAACATGATCAAGCGTAAAATCAAAGAACGTGAACCTGTTGAACAATTTCCGCTGAAAATACAGGAAATAGACACAGTGCTGGAGAAAGTCCTTTGAAGGACCTCTACAATACGATATTTGCTATTTGAGTCTCAGCAATTCTGTTTAAGATCGCTGTCCCACTCAGGCCGAAGGCCAAAACAACAGAAACCCACCCCACTTTTGTTTGAGATCGCTGTCCCACTCGGGTCGAAGGCCAAAACAATAGAAACCCACCCCATTTTTCTTGAAGATTGCTTTCCCACTCAAATCTAAGGCCAAAACAACAGAAACCCACCCCACGTTTGTTGAAGATCACTGTCCCACTCACATCGAAGGCCAACTATAGGGAGGTGGCGCGCGAAGCGCGCAAGCCTTCCTAGTTAGCCACTAAAATCTGGAGTCTCGCATCTGATTGGCAATCACTGATTGTAGGTCGCGAAAGAACACCGAAACAAATAATTTCTGCAATGACGATGCATCGTATAACTGGAAGCAAAGAGATGACATCAATACTTCATAATATGAATCACGCTATTTCCTACAGTGATGTTCTAGCTCAGAATAAAGCTTGCGCTGAAGAAGTTCAAAGCAACAATGAAATTGTTCCGTTGTCCCTTGAACAGAACCTTCCCACGCATGTGACTATTGATAACAATGGTGGCTAGCAAGAGACAGTGACAGGAAATACGAAAAGTAAAACTAACTGGAAAGTTGCACAATTTACTCGGTTTTGAACGCCCTTTCAATTTTCGAAATGGCTTTCTTTCAGAGGCAGTATTGATTGAGGGAGACGTGACTTTTTAAAGAAATCTGTCATTTGTGAATTACAACATTTAATAACAAAAGTTAATAAAAAGTACGCAGAAAGCAGATACGCCAACTTTGGATTTAAAAAGTGTTGTTATCCAAGGAAATAAATTCCCGAGGTTGACGTAAACGCATAGGCGCCGACTACGTGGGGGCCTGGGGGCTCAAGCCCCCGCTGGAAATTTCTATGGGGGGCTCAGGCCCCACTGGGAATATTGTTTGGGATCTGAAAAAACACGTTTATTTTATTGAAGAAACACTGATCAAAAAATTGAACTGATGATACTGTAGACCATGATGTTATATCTGTTTTATTGCAACGTTTTGTTATTATACATAATACATATGTATATTGTACGTTATTAAAAGTGACAGGGAATTTTTCACCCTTTTATTTCCCCAATTTTTCTTTAATTTTGAGCCCCCTTGGGAAAAGTAAAAGTCGGCGCCTATGCGTAAACGTTGTAGCTATGTTATATCAGGGTCTTCAACGATTCTGGCGTTGTTTCAACACTTGCAAATAGCCACAGTGCGAGGCTCAAACGGACAAGGCTCAAGTGCCTTGCGTGGCAAACGCATATGTCCCGCAGGGCTTCCTATGAATCAACCTCGTGAATTTGTTTTCTTGGATAACAACGCTTTTTACTCCAAAATGAGTGCATCTGCTTTAAAGACTTTTTATTAACTTGCATTATTAAAAGTTTTTATTGTGTTGTGACTTCGCTGATAAAGCCCACTTGCACAATAGCGAGTATATCAACATATCGCGTTTTAAAATTACGAACACCATTCTGGAAAACGGAGTCCAATGTGGAGGCGCGGCTTAAATAAGATAAAGTTGCCCTCGCCATAGAGGAGCACTTACCTCCACTAGTGTATGGGGCAGTTTGGCATTGTGTGCCACTGTATCCATTTACGCAGGTACACGTGTATTTGTTGATGCCATTCGTACATTGCCCGCCATTTTGGCATGGATTGCTGGCACATTCATTGATATCTAAGACAGATTATGCAATTCAATTACATACTGCACAAATGTTTGTATTAATCCGAATTTGGAAGGATAATGTAACATAATTGCAGATGGAGGCGTTTATTCAAGGTTTATTGCTCAATGGAGGGGGCGTTTATTATTATCAAGTCGTCTATTAGAATGCACCAGTTACATTCGTATCAACGAAGTTATCAAATGCACAAGTTAGAACCTTGTAATCGTGGCATACCTGTTTGGCATTGTGTTCCAGTGTATCCTGCTACACAAGTGCAGGTAAATTTATTAAAACAATTGGTGCAAGTCGCTCCATTAACTCGATATTTAAGGGAACCAATCTGGACTGTAAAAAGTGGCGTTGCGTCAACTTTTAGTTCAACAACAAAATGGCTGGAAAATGCCGAAGCTGTGAGAAAAGTTAAAATGGATATATACTGAATAAATTTTCGTGCTTTTCCGAGAAATATTGACAAAAAAGTCCTCACCAATTCTTTGTTTTTGTACATGGGTCTCTCAAAAGTTAAGGTAAAAACTGCTTTTCGTTTGACAATTGCAATTCATCAGGACTTGTGGTATTCATGATTATGAAAAACAGCACGCGTGTATTAAACACCAATTAAGAAAGCATAAAGCATTTCATGTATTATTACACATAGAACTACATACTAATAATCCCATTATAAGGAAAAATTGTACTATGGTCAAAATTAAAAATCATTTTCTCTAAGTAATTCAAAGTAAATATTGAATATATCAAAGTTTCTTCTTCCAATTCAAATTCAGTATAACCAAAAGCAAAGTTAGAAATTATGGTTCATTGAAGCGTGTTAATTTACTGATAAATACTAGCCCTTCGTCCTTCAGCTGACCATGCATCTGGGATTTAATCTGTGAATGTAACAAGGAAAATAATTACTTTTCATTATTCATAAATTAACCCCAAAAATGAATTTGTCGTTTCGTCAAAGGCCTAGACATGTTATATCAAATCAAACATGAAATCAAGTTAAACAACCATTGGTAATTTGCAAAATCCAACAAGAACTAAATTGGAAACTAAAAATGAAACTTACCTGTTTCTATACTTCCAAATAAAAAAGGATATGCAATCATTTGCATCTTTCGTTTCAAATAAAATGAAAACTTGTTCAGCTCAGAGGTGGCAACACAAAATATTGAAATTTTTGAGTCCTCCCGGCATTTTCCAAGTTTTAATCTTGCAGCATTACATCAGAGCCAGGCTTTAATTTTTTGGACAGTTTTTGAACAGTAAGTCCATAGACTCATTACATTGCGTCCCTGTGTCTATGCTCATGCCTTCGCTCCACCAACAGGGACTTATCATATTTGAGTATCAAAAATCGGAACTCGGGAACAAATTTTTGTTCCTCCATTCACAGAGCAGGATTTCCAAATCCGCCGTTCTGATTGGTCTATTCAAAGATTTTCATCGATATCGAGGCCAATAACGGAGTTTGTGTCAAAAATGCTTACCCCCTGGTTTTCAAGTGTAGCTTGGCATGGCATGAAACTATAACATTTTCAAATGAAGTTATAGGTAAATGAATTTCTCCAGAACGAAGGCAAATGTATCTATGAATTTTTTGCAGCAGTGATGGATAAGGACGGAGTTGTTTAGAAAGATGTTCAGCGACTTGTATATAAGAAAAATTGTGAAGGAAGTAATAAATTTCAACTGGTTCAGGAAAGACATTTTGTTTGGCGTTTTCCATGAAATTGTTTTGGTTTTTAAAGGGACCTGCAAATAGGCCGGTATTTTGCAGCTCAGAACATTCCTCCAAATTTTTGATAGAATTTGCTTTACACTCATTAAGGGTTTGGCTTTGTTTTTTTGTGAAACCTTTTCTTTTGCATTGACATAACAATTTATTTGTTGATAGCAGGACTTGCAAAAGTACCGAATGTTTCGAAAACCTTTACTTTTTCAACCATTTGAATTTACGAGTTCTGCATCTTCAACCCGAGAAATCTGAAAAGTCCTCCTTGCCGTGTAGCTACAACTCTACAATTTACGCAATAAGCTTGCTGCTTTAATTTCGATAGGTTTATTCTCATTGCTTCACAAACATGTTTTCCCAATAAAAATCAATTTGTCGCCTCAAATTCTCCTCTGTATTTGGTTTGTTTTCAATATTCAATGCCACCCCTGCAGTTCATAGTCCTGACTTTGCTTGCAAGGGGGTCGTGTCATGAAAAATTTAAGAATAATTGAAATCGAGGCCAATCATTTTTGTCCGGTTTTCGAAATAGCAATGTGATAAGTCCCTGTTGGGTAGCGAGAGTCGAGCTAAACACAGGCACGCAATGTAATGACTCTAGTAAGTCCATAAGTCCCCAACTGAACCCAGGGCCCTTCCAGCTTCGCTGCCATGTCAGCAAAGCTAGAAGGGCCCTGGGTTCGAGGTTGATAAGTCCCTTGTGTTGAGCGAGTTGCGAGCGAGGCACAGGGACGCAATGTAATGAGTCTACTCTCGATTCGATTGATGTGAAGGAGTGTGACAGAAGTTTCAAAATGGCCGTGCACGCGAAGTTGTTTTGCAAGCAAGGGAAAACGAATCGGGGTTGATAGATTGTACCTGCAAACTTATAGGAACCCTAAAATCCCCCATAGACCCCACTTTTTCATAAAATTTGACTGATGCCATGAAATTAATGTAATAAACTAACGTTTTGTATTAAAAATGGATTTTTTCACAATTTGTTCCAAAACGCGAAATTTAGGGTAGTGACCTTACCTTAAAACAAGGCTCAGATTTGCATTTATTGGAATCTAGAAAATAATCAGAAAGAAAGTGCACAAGTTACTCTTGTTATAAAATAATCACGTTTCGTGACAAAAGAAGGATAGGATGATAGAGGAGCTGCTACAGAGTTTATAAACTCACTTACCAACACATTCGTATCCAGATTGTTTCGTGCAGGATTCAACACATTTAAAGCCAGTCGGACATTGTATAGAGCGACAACGTGGACTCTCCTATAATATATAGCAATCAGTTTAAAAGCTTGACTTCAATATGTGGAATGGAACGCCAAAAAGAAACACTTTGGGTCTCATCTTATTTCATTACCTGTACTGTGGGTTCATAATGTATCCATCCAGTTGAAGCGGCTAGAGTTGCTCCAGAACTTTCCTTCGTCATACTCAGTAGATGACAGTTGATCTGTTCAGATGCCGTTGCAGATAGATCTTGTGGTTTGAAGTTGAATGTTTGGCAATTTTGCGAGCTCGTACACTTGTTGGCACAAAACATCAAGCTTGGTACATTCGGCGAGGCCAAGAGTCCCCCTACCAGCTTTTTGTCCATTTCCACAGGCTCAAATGAGGCAAAACGATGACATGATGATCGTTGTATCTGATGGGTAATGCTTCCATGGCATAAGATGATGCCATGGAAGGCAATAGCTAATGCATTGATTAGCACTAAGCTTGGCCACATTTTCTTGACTTTCAATCAGCTTGCAATGTTTAATCCCCGTAATGTAGTGTCTTAGGGGTTTTACATTTCAAATACTTTTGCTGTATTTGATCTTTGTCTCGGTTGAGATGCATTATTAATACAGAAAATTAAATTATCTTTCTCTTATTGGTTAAAATCGAGAATAACTTGCTTTCTTATTTAAAGAAGGTTTGAATACTTTGCAAGAATTAATGCAAAATATAATTAAACTTAGTAATAGTAATTGTAGTATTATTACTATTTTTATTTAACTGATTGTTGTTTACCTGATTTATCTTGATTTTTCTCCAAGCTCGACATAGGCTTTAAATTGCCATTGTCGTTTACTAATTTGAGCCTGGGTATTTTCTAATATCATGCCTATAAAAACTACGTGCTATACTATGACTGATGTGCTATAGAATTAAATATTTATATCCATTACCAATCTGGCAACAATAAAACAGGGGCGTCGTAGGTAGGAACTCATAGGGGGGGCACAATTCAATGATTTTCCGACGAGGGTTAAATAAAATCCAATGACGTCATGATGCGCATGCGCAATATTTTTAAATCTCCCTGAATTAAAGTGGCCATGTGCGCCAGGGCAGCACATTAAAAAAGTTTGGGGGTGTTGACATACTTAACACCGGCTTTTGCATGAAAATTTCTTTGGACCGACTGAAAAGTACCGTGGCTCAAATTGCCCCAAACGGATACCACACGCATTGAGAAAGTTCTCAGCGACCAATGAGAAAGGGCATCTTTAGGAAAATGTTTTTACGGGAAGAATAAAGCCTTTCTACGCCATCGCCATCCAATAGAGAATAGAGCTAGCCCTTACACTTACATACTGCATTTCCGAATGAAAAATAATTTTGGCTCCCATCGGCGGCACCATGGTTGCCGCCGAAGGGGGAAATTTTACAAATTTGGTGCCTCAGATATCGCTGCAAAATGCATTTTTGTGGTTTTTTTAATCAAATTTTCTCCAAAGATTATTTTCCCAGTCGGGAAAATAATCTTGTCGAGCCCACCCGATTATTTTCCAAGAGCTACAACACTACTTATAAAATCAAAAATCCACTATTAGTGGCTAATACCAGTTTAAATTAGGCAGCCAGTCGAACTTGAATGTTATTTTTTGAGATTCGTGAAGCCAGAACTCGTTTAAAAACAATTTTTAGGGCAGGAGCGACTTTAATATACCTGGTGACTAAATTCCCATTGTTCTCTCAAAATTTTAGGACCAACTTTTTGGACTGACTGGGAAATCATTGGGGTGTCCCAATGGAAAACACAATGGAGTTAGCTTCCACACACAACGAGTCATTTGAATCATCATGATTGCAAATTCAAATTAAGTTGATAAAATTTAACTGGGGGGCCACTTTTGTTGACTGGGCGGCCACCATCCTGTATGTTAAAAAAGGCCTGCAGTTGATTCTTTGCAATTTGAGTTAAAGCAAATGCAATTTTTGATCAAAAATCCGCAAAACTGACTAACATTTCATCAATTTTATGACTGAGCGACATAGAAATCTGCAAGATTCCATACTTTAACCAAAAAGCCGAACGGATCTCAAATTTCCGAAATTTTCCGAAAATCCGACGCTTGGGGGGGCAATTGCCCCCCCTGCCCCCCCGCCCATGACGCTTCTGCAATAAAAAGCGGGCTTTCCTTCCAATTCCAAATTCAACCGTTGGCATAGACACTACTAAATCTTTTACTCTACACTCCAGTATATAGGTTTTTTTAAAAAACACCCAAATCTGTGTGTCCTTATATCAATGCCATTGCCGTATACCAACAACAACGCAACATCAAAACAACCGCTAAACAACAATTATTAAACAACAATTATTATGCAACAGTTAAACTTTAAAGTATTTGAAAACTGTTGAGATCAAGTTCCACCATTTTTACATGGATTGCTTGCACATTCATCAAATCATCGATGAAATTAACTAACAAAATAATTAATTTAGAATGGGGAGCTGAGCCCCCATTTTAAATTTTTGTACATTTTGAAGATCTGGCTTACTTTGGATTCTTCCTGAAGGAGACAGTTAAATATTGGAAAAAACCTTGGGGCCCTTTGCTCATGTTATTTAGATAGAGTTAGAATTACACGAGTTCGAGCTATGCAGATCTGACTGTATGTTCTCCTCATTAAATTTAATAAATGAAATGACCATTATTCAAATTAATAACCGTGAAGTAAAAATCACTTGAAAATCGAGACTTCAATTATTTTCTGTTAGTTGGGTCAAATTGAGAATGGCTTGAATTGAGAATTGACGACTTTTTAAAATGACTTACTGGTGTGCCATTGCACCTGTCACCCATAATAAATAATTAATTCTCCATTTTTATATTTGGTTTTTTCAAAAGTAAATACTGTTAATTAATAATCAATTCTAATTATTAACTCTAATTATTTCCAACTTTTACCGCAAAACAATGATAAACGAGCTTTTTTCCAATTCAAAGTGATTATGAATTCCAAACAAACGTATTTGAAAACGTTGGGTTTGTAAGTCATTTGTTTTAGCATCCAACGCTGTGAAATAGTTTATTGTCAAGTGGCGTTTCTTAATGCTTACAGCTTTTACTGTTATATTTCTAAAAACACAACAGTAACTTTGGAACTCAAGTGACAGGTGACATCAACTTAGGTGACAGGTCCTGAGCTAAGTGCTACGTTCAGGTTTAATAAAGGTTAACCATCAATGATCAGTTTGAATTCAGCAACAAGTCACATTATGAGTTAAAGGAAACATTCACTTTTACAAAGGGCCTGGGAATGAATACGCAAACAATGGAAGAAAGTGTGCATTTCGTTTCATCCGCACTTAGGAATCTGTTTACACAACTCCTAAAAGGGAAACATCGACACTTTCCTACGTTATAATTCGAAAACTAAGGCTTAAATTAAAAAATGTTTTCGAATCTGAACTCAGTGACGAAAGTTTTGTTGATATAGAAAATAAAAAATAAGCCGCATGACCATTTTAAACGTTTTTATGCCTTAAATAGAGGGTGCTGTTCGTACTAGCTAAATAAGTGAAGTTAAAACTTGAATTTCACATCTTTGTAATTTTGTGATAATGAAATTTCGCATCGATACCAAATGTATTGTCATCATCATGATATATTGAAATTCGATAAAATGGTATGATATAAACTGCATTGGTGCATTGATTTTTAATGTGTACCACAATAACGATAATCGCAGTCTACTGTTGACTTCAGCTCATAAACGAAATAAGAGCCACAGTTTCTCACTCGTACATTTATTATGTGGTTATCATAACAACATTGTCCAACGTAGCTGAAGCATACCTTTCTAGTGACAACACCGTCAGCCTGGGTTGGCTCCGGGGGCTCTATCCAACCAGCTCCGGTAGTTGAGCAAGAGGTGCTGTTAACACAGTATGTTGGTATCTTCACACCGGCAGAGCCACTGATCCGATACGTCCCAAAAATCATATCTTTATCACAGTAAGGAGAAAGAGGTGTAGGTGCATTCACATTTCTATTCGCTTCTGTAAGTGACATATAAAATGTGCAGGCTGAAAAGGAATGGTATGAATCAAACATCAGTTGGCATTTAAAGCTGAACAGAAAGTTTGGCAGCAGTTACATAACAGTAAAATAATGAAGGCATAAAACAAAATTGAAAACATAAATGTTTCATAAAAAGTAGTGGAAAAAATTCAGAAGTAAAAGGGAGCAAAATATAAATAATAAATAACAATGGGCAAATAATGTTAAACAAACTGGCAGAAATCAAGTCGATATTAATTATCTTTAAACGGCTTATGGGGTCAAAAATGATCTATCGCTTTTCAAGTAAAATGTATAAATTTTAGCATGCTTAGGAATATATCGCAAATGAATTTTGCAAGCGTTTTATGCCTCTCAATTTGCTTATTCTTAAAGTGGCCAGCATTGACAGTTTTATAGAAATTATGACATCATAGTGATATTTTCTTCCACGTTCATTGAAAGTGCTATGACTGTAGGGACAAACATTGCCTTTATGATTAAGAAGTTTATTGCAAAACTGTCATTATTTTATAGAAATAATCACTTGACATAAAATAGTAATTCGTGATTGAGTTTTCGCATGCACACCTCACAAAATTTTGATTCTTGTCTCATGAACATGTATTCATTTGCTTCTACAGAAGTAGGTGGGCTTGACATTGAAGAATATATTTATAATAACAGCTCATCAAAACACACTAACATAATTTTATAGTGCTATTCAGATTATATTTTTGGCTGCAAAACACTATTACACATTGCTCCTTTGGTGTTCTACACATGAAACTGAAGCATACTTTATGGCGTTTACTTACATGGAAAAATGTAGGAACTGACGCATCCTGTTCCAGACCGTCCTGTCATTCCAAATTCACAAGAACAACTACGGCTACTATTGCTGTAAGTAGCACCATTAGCGTAAACACCACCTTTGGATCTTTTACTACACTCAAGTATACAGGCCTCTTTGGTTGCGTATGTCCCAATGTTTGATTCCGTACCTCCAGTGCCATTGCCAGATAGCCATTGCTCTTAACAACAAAACAAAGATGAGTAGTATTATTGTAAAACAACTGAACTTTAAATAAATTGAAAGCTGTCGAAATCAACATGAAAACACTGCTGTAACAAATTTTGGTAAAACATTACATAAAATATTAAATTCCATATATAAGTTGGAAAGTGCTTTCGGGAACAAGTTCTTATGTTTTGTGGTATTAAAACAAAATTATCGCCTGAGAATCCTTTACCATTATTCGTTAACTGGTTGACACGTATTCGCGTGCTTCAGGGAGGGGGCAAAGAGAAAATGCTTGACGTTAATGAAGCTTAAATCTTCTAACAAAAGATTCTTAAATCCAGAGAAAAATTTAATATAGATTCGCTTGTACAACCATTTCTATATCAAGAATTCATATTTCAATATTACGAACACCTTTTTTGGTAACGGTGACACAACGAGGAGGGGGGCTAAATGAGGTAAAATTGTCTGGCCCTGAGAAGCAATTACCTGCACCACCAGTGTACAATGATTGACATTGTATGCCACCATATCCACTTGCACAGATACATGTGTAGTTGTTGACGCCATTTATGCAAGTTCCATTATTTAAGCATGGATTGCTTGCACATTCATCAATATCTAGAAGAAGACAATTTAAGCAACTCAATCACATACAACGCAAATGCCTGTATTATTACGGAGCTCAGAAAGGAAAGGCGATAGGTGAAGGCGTTTATTCAAGACTTCTTGCTCAATAGAGGGGGCGTTTTAGTTGCTATGCACGTGATTCAAGCATTGCCGCATACCTGTTTCGCATCGTGATCCAGTGTATCCTGCCGCACAAGTGCAGGTGAATTTGTTAAAACCATCGGTGCAAGTGGCTCCATTGAGACAAGGCTGAGATTTACATTTATTGAGGTCTAAAAAATAATCAGAAAGAAAGTGCACAAGTTACTCTTGTTGCAAATTAATCATGTTTCGTGACAGAAGAAGGATAGGATGATAGAGGGGCCGCTATAGAATTTATAAACTCACTTACCAACACATTCGTAACCAGATTGTTGCGTGCAGGATTCAACACATTTAAAGCCAGCCGGACATTGTATAGAGCGACAACGTGGACTCTCCTATAATATACAGCAATCATTTTAAAAGCTTGACTTCATTATGTGGAACGCCAAGGTGAAACACTCTGGGCTTGATACAATTACCTGTACTGCGGGTTCATAATGTATCCACCCAGTTGAAGCGGTTAGGGTTGCTCCAGAACTTTCCTTCGTCATACTCAGTAGCTGACAGTTGATCTGTTCAGATGCCGTTGCAGATAGATCTTGTGGTTTGAAGTTGAATGTTTGGCAATTTTGCGAGCTCGTACACTTGTTGGCACAAAACATCAGGCTTGGTACATTCAGCGAGGCCAAGAGTCCCCCTACCAGCTTTTTGTCCATTTCTACAGGCTCAAATGAGGCAAAACGATGACATGATGATCGTTGTATCTGATGGGTAATGCTTCCATAGCATAAGATGATGCCATGGAAGGCAATAGCTAATGCATTGATTAGCACTGAGCTTGGCCACATTTTCTTGGCTTTCAATCAACTTGCAGTTTTCAACCTTGTTAAAGCGTGGCGTCCTTTACTAATTTTAAATTTTTTACGAGTTCAATGCTTATTTATTCAACGTTGACATCCGCACGCTCGGAAGTCAACATTGCTCCTAACAGCACATTTTCGAAATAAAGTAAGTACCAACCAATTTAATTAATTTTCTATTTCTAAGCAAAACAGAAACCCAATAAAACAAAAATATTGGTTGCTGAAATCATTTAATGAAAAATTCAATTTAAAGAAAAAAAGAAGAGCTTAGGGTCAGCTGCATTTGATTTTTGATTACAGATGACATCCTCTAGCAGGAACATTTCAGGGAAACTAAAAATTTTTCGAATCAACAGTTGTTCATAACGGATGTCACAAGGAAATCCGTGAAAGTTTCCATTTAAGGCGAGACAAGACAACATTTAAGAAAATAAAAAGTTTTTCAATTCTGAATTCATCAAAAATTCAGTTTGTGGCTCGCTGTACCGTAGGGACTTTCTGTGAAATTAGTTTAATGCTGTCTTTTGTGATTTAGAATCCTCAACAATGGAACTTCAGGCAAAATAGGGAGGCATTTCATTTCACTTACTCTGAATACACGTTTTTTTTTTTATAAGAAACCTGGCTCAAGGCCTAGTAGTAAAAGTTTCTTAATTTTTAGCCACATTTTAGTTCTAAAAGTTTCTTAAAAGTTTCTTAACTTAATGAACAAAGTTGTAGTGAAAACGAAGAAAAAAACGTGAATGTGGCAAAATATTAGTATCATAACAAAGAAAAATCGTCAATGCGAAAAATCGTCATGTGGAGCCGACAATGTTATGCTTTGCACATAAAACATACTTACTGTAGTTGACATTTGTTAAATCCGTAAAGGGAAAACGTGTTTCCGAAATTTCTAATGTTTCTTAGATATTTCCTTGTAGTTCTAAAAGTTTCTTAAATTTTAGGGCGTCTAGATCTAGGTTTCTTATAAACCGGTTTCTTATAAAAAAAAACGTGTATTGCATCCGCTAAGGGCTGTAAGATTTCATTTTAAGGAGAGATCTTGTGGCCTGTAATGTCATTTGCGATACCAACAATTTCATATTGAATGATTTTTAGATTTGGTATGTTTAGGGCCTGTTCATATGAGCCCGCTTACCGGGACAGTTCACTGAGTGAGATCTCAGCTACTCCGAAAATTATATGCAAAATAGTTATTTTCTATTCATATAAGAAAGCGGGCTGGCCCCTCGGCGAGGTCCCAATGGAGTACTGCCAAGATCTCTGCAAGCGAAGTATTTAATTTTGAAAGCTTGGTGTGAAAAGCTTGCAAATTTCCTGAACTGCATCAGGGCTGGTCATCTTGAGTGGCAGGCGGCTGCAAAGTCATTAAAAATACTCAAATTTCTGTAACCATTGAGAGCGAAATTATATTGAATTTAACAATGAAATAAATAGAAACTACGCAACCTGATGAAACTTGAAAATACATGGATTCTCGTTGAAAACTGGACTTCAATTTTGGCCTAACCTTTTCAATTGTAGCGGTCAACTCCTTCAAGCACTATCTCATGAAACGAAATGACCACTTGTCAAATTATTAACCGTAAAGTGAAAAATCACTTGAAAGTAAAGAATTAAGGAATTGAATTATGCTTACAAGAATTATCTTCATCGTTACTTGAACTGCTTCTGCTTGAAAAGTTAATACCGTAAGCTCCGTTAAACAACTGGCTGCTCAAGTCAATAAAAAATGTGCATTTTATGCTTACATGATAAACCCCAAATGCAAAATCGCCCAAAATGCAACAAAAGAAAATAATGAAGAAAACAATTGCAATTGTGCATAGACTGTTTTCCGCATTTATTTGTGCAAATTTCTTTGCATAGCATTAAAGAGTGCAAATCGTGGGTAAAGTAATTCAGAAAATGTCCAAATGATTGATTGGACGCCAGATTCAACAGAATTTTAATCTTTTTCTGGAATACAGTCAACTCTGTCTAATTCGAACTCTATGGGGGAATCCAAATTTGTTCGAATTACAGAAATTTCGAATTATACGAGTTTTCATGAAGTGCCATATTTTACCCCTAGTTACCCCCATATCTCCGTCTTATGGCCATACATTATATTTTTATGACCATTTTTATTACATCCTCTGCATCTTCAAGGAACTTGACAGGCACACGAGATCGGCTATCCGTACAAATATTTGTACGGATAGCCGTGCAAAAACTTGTCCTGTTAGGAAGAGGACGAGTTGACAACTTGAGAGGTCAAATATTTGAACGGTATATATTAGGCCCTGTTCACACGACACCGTTTTCATTTGACTCCGTTTTCATTTCGATCCGTTTACGATACTGCGTTCACACGGAAACGATTGAAAACGGTGCATTCCGATCCGCTTTTGCGTTTTCAAATGAAAACGCTCTGGAGGTGGAGTGCTCCGTTTTCATTTGACTCCGTTTTCAGTTTGGACTTGTGTGAACGCATGAAAACGGAGTCAAATGAAAACGGAACCTCTTCTCAGTGTAACAGCTTCGTTTTCGATTGCTATTGGCGCCGAATTTACAAAGTTTAGAAATACTTGATTGACTTGACAATTTGAATATGAGTGTGTATATCTTAGATCTTTTTGAGTTTTTTGTTCCAATAATGACTTTATCATATGGTTGAAAGTTCAGAATATATATAGTTCATGGTTGATTTTATTAAAAACTACTCATCAAGCCAAATTTAGGAAATTGTTGAACACGGAAATGGGTATAGGCTGTCAAATTTTGGCGCAAAAGCAACATTACAAATATTTGAAACAGCAAAAATCGCAGCGGGAGCGAAGTGAAGCGTAAACTTGTGAAAAGTGAAAACGGTGTCGTGTGAACACAGTGAAAAATGCGCACCGTTTTGCCTCTGGAATCCGGAGCGAAGTGAAAACGGTGTCGTGTGAACGAAGCCTTATTTGAGCAAAAATGAAGAAGTTATGTCATCAGGTAATTAACTGAAATTAAAGCAAAGTTCGAATTACAGAGGGTTTTTTCTGACGGCACAAAAAATGGTCGAATTACAGAAAGTTCGAGTTACAGAGGTTTGAATTATAAATGTTTTTTACTCTAAGGTGCCTTATTGCCGTCCCCCCCGCTAATTAACTTTTGAAAATTTTTCCAACCCCCCCTGCTCTTATTAGGACCCCGCGCGTATTAAATTTTTCAACTTCGCGTGAGTGACGCGTAATGAAAATTCATATCAGGGTATTCAAAATTACAAAATAAATAGATAACAGTCTTGCATAGACAAAATAAGATGAAAATTGAGTCTGGGGAAGGAGAACAACTTTGAAATGAATTCAACAAAAATCCAGCCCCGCCGCTAATTGGGACCCCCCCGGCAATAAATTTTCAACAAAAAATCCAACCCCCCCCCCCCGCTAATTGGGACCCCCCGGCAATTAGGCATCTAAGAGTATAAGGGTTTGTTTGGAATTTTTCATGGGACCACAGAATTTGGTTCGAATTAGTAAAAGTTCGAATTACATGAGTTCAATTTAAACAGAGTTGACTGTATAAGCCTATTACTAATTGTAAATGGGTTATAATACGAATCCATTAAGCATACCTAATGCTATTCGTGCTGTTAATAATTATCAAAATATCAATTGTCCAAATAATTCAACTTGGCTAGGAAATGAATACATGCACACTAATGAGGAAAAAATGAATAAAAAATTAAGGAGAAGGGTGTAAAGAAGATGAGGAAGTTATAGGCTGCATTAGTTTTTCATTGTTTTTTAAAATGCACCACAATAACGACGATACTTAGATCCCGTTGAAACCAGCTCATAAACAAGATAGGAGCTACAGTTTCTTACTCTTACCATATTGCTATGAACACAGCAGTCTTTGTCGTCGCTGAAGCATACTTTTCTAGCGACAACACCATCAGCCTGGGTTGGCTCCGGAGCTGCTATCCAACCAGGTCCGTCACTTGAGCAAGAGCCACCAGCAACACATGATGTTGGTACTTTCACACCAGCAGAGCCACTGATTCGATACGAACCAAATGTTAAACCACTGTCACCGCAACGATTATCTAAATGTGCATCCACATTTCTATGTGCTTCGGTAAGCAATATATAGAATGTACAGGCTGAAAGAGAATAGTATGAAGCAAACGTCAATTGAAATTTGTAGTTGAAAAAAATTGTTGTAACAGTTACACAACAGTAAAAATTTAATATGAACAATAAATTGAAAGGTATTAAAACAATGAACTTGTGAGTGAACAATGAATAAAAAGTAAAAAGTACAGTATTGCAATTCAAGGTAAAACGCAATAAAGTGAAACAAATTAAAATTATGTGAAATTATGTAAAAATAAAGAGTAAATGGAAATGCAAAAGAGAACATAGCAAAATATAAATGAATAAAAGAAATAGCAACTAAGGAAAACATTTAGAGCTACAATCGGTGCAAAAAGTTTGAGAAACATTCAGAAAATAAGTGGTATAAAGTATCCTTAAAGAGCAACAGGAAATGACATAAATTTCTTAGCTGAAGTCTATTATATATCCTTTGGCACGCTTAGAAACACATGGAAAATAAAGTTTAAAAATTTGTTGTTCTTTTTGAATAGTTCATTAAAAATAGACAATCTTCCAAACGGTTTGTAAAGATTATGACATCACAGTGAAGTACGACACCAGACTCCTTGGGACGCAATTCAACCACCATCAAAGCAAGCCAACCAACAGGGAAAGCCAACAACAGCAAACACCATTACAAAATGGCGAAAATATTGCAAGGCAGTGAATGGAGATAGTTAAAATCAGTTGGGGGCATTTGTCTTCATAAATTGAAACTTTGAAGAAGACAATCAGAACAAGAACTTTATAGACTAAACTTCAGACTCCCTTATGAAGAGCTAACTTTATTTCGTTTAACTCGCTCAAGACATCAAAATATCTTTTCCGGACAAGATAAATATTACATGCACATTTCCCATGGTATCATTTATTTCTTTTGAACACCATTGATATATTTGTAGTATTAAAACAACAAGTTTCCAAAATTATGGAAGTGGTATCGATAAAAAACATTGACAATCTATTGCAAAATGATCGTTATTTTGTAGAGAAATTCAATGTGGCTTGTTGCAGTTAAATGAGAAACGTGTTTCGTTTTTCTGTCAAAACTTTGACGCGTGATTCAATTTTGTCGCGCAAAATCCAATCAGAACTGGACTCTCGTGAACTCACTGTGAAGTCATCAGTTTCTACAAGCATGGACGGATTGGAGCTTGAAAAAATCATAAAAAAGCTCAAATTGCTACTCGGATAGTTTTTCAGTCATTGTTGCCATTTTCGGCTGCATCAGTGCTAACATTTCGCCTTCCATTACAGATGATAAAATAGAAAAAATTATGCAGTTAACTTACATGGAAAAATATAGGAACTCGTCAATTCTGCTCCAGACCTTCCCGTCATTCCAAATTCACAATAACAGCTACAACTACTATTGGTGTAAGTAGCACCATTGGCATAGACACCATCTTTGGATCTTTTACTACATTCCAGTATACAGGCCTCTTTGCTTGAGTACACCCCAATGTATGTCTCCGTACCTCCAATTCCATTGCCAGATATCCATTGCTCTTAACAACAAAACAAAGATAAAATGATTATTATGCAACAGCAGAACTTTAATGGAGTTTAAAACTGTTGAGATCAAGACATCGAAACAATTAAGTCTTGAAGCACACGTAAATGAAAGATATTGTATTCGAGGCATAAGTTAAAACATCGTGGTAAATATAGTCTAGCTTTGCTTGTCCAATAATCTCTTGATCAACAAATTGCCCTTTACCAATTAATACAGACCCCATAGAGAAACAGTGACTCATTTAGAGGGCTTAAATCAGAAAAAATTGTTCAGCGCTGAAGAAAAAATTGTTCACCTGCACCACCGGCGTATGAGACAGTTTGGCATTGTGTGCCACTGTATCCATTCACACAGCTACACGTGTAATTGTTGACGCCATTCGTACACTGACCACCATTTTGGCATGGATTGCTGTCACATTCATTGATGTCTAAAACAGATTATGCAACTCAATCGCATATAACAACAATTAATATGGCAATTACAGATGTGATAGCTTGCAGATGAAGGCGTTTATTCATAACTGTCATCATAGGAATTGTTATCAAATAGACCATTTAAACTGTTCTCATTTGATAAAGTAGGTTAGGTGTTGCGGATATTACCGGTTACATGTTTGACATTGTTGTCCAGTATAACTTGCTACACAATTGCAAGTATATTCGTTGATGCCATTCCTACAAATAGCTCTGATTCTACAAAGGCTTAGATGTTCACTTCTTTGAGTATTTGAAACATTTAAACTAGAGCCCACCAGTTACTCTTATTACCAAATATTCATGTTTCATGAGACAAAAATGGTGAATTGGTAGAAGAGTTGTTCACAAAGCTTTAGAATTGTTGTGTGGGTCGTTGTATAACTATAATTGTTTTCTTGTATTTGACACGTACTTGTTTACAGTATTGTTAAGTATGAGCGTGGTTGGCTGGTGCACCCGCTTGAAAGTGTGAAGGCGCGTGCCAATCCACACTAGGGTCCCAGGTGCACAAGAATGAAGCACCATGTCACCACGCTTGTTTTGATTATTATTGTGAACATAAATAGAGTAAAGAAGTAATATTCAGAGCAGTTTTAAAATGGGCAGTTTAAGTTAGAGAGTCTGAAGACAAGTGGTACAGTGGCGGACTTCGGGTCAGCCGTACCGCACCGCAAAACGTTCGTTGTTTTTATTGTGTGAAACCTTAGCGTTATTAGCACCATCGCAAGCGAGACATCGCCTACCGAACTTCTGACTACCGTCCCCAGCTCTGGGGTGGAATTCAACGAAAACACCCCACGACAGAATGCAAAAAATTCCTCACCTAAACATTCGTATCCAGATTTTTTCTTGCAGGATTCAACACATTTAAAGCCAGCCGGACATTGTACAGAGCGACAACGTGGACTCTCCTATAATATATAGCAATCAGTTTAATAGCTTGATTTCATTATGTGGAACGCCAAGATGAAAAACTTTGGGTTCGATACAATTACCTGTACTGCGGGTTCATAATGTATCCACCCAGTTGAAGCGGTTAACGTTGCTCCAGAACTTTCCTTCGTCATACTCAGTAGCTGACAGTTGATCTGTTCAGATGCCGTTGCAGATAGATCATGTGGTTTGAAGTTGAATGTTTGGCAATATTGCGAACTCGTGCACTTGTTGGCACAAAACATCAGGCTTGGTACATTCAGCGAGTCCAAGAGTCCCCCTACTAGCTTTTTATCCATTTCTACAGGCTCAAATGAGGCAAAACGATGACATGATGATCGTTTTATCTGATGGGTAATGCTTCCATGGCATAAGATGATGCCATGGAAGGCAATAGCTAATGCATTGATTAATGCTGAGCTTGGCCACATTTTTTGACTTCCAATCTGCTTGCAGTGCCCTTAAAGTGTCTTGCGTGGGTCTATCTTGCTACAGGATATGTGCTTAGTTTTTATAAATGTTGAAATGCATTATTGATACAATGTATTTCGTTCATTGGTTGAACTGGAGAGCAGCATATCTGGAGAATGGCACCTTAATCATTGAAGAATCAACAAAGTCTTGAAACGAGTTACTACTGTACCTGCCAACTATTACTGAAGTGATTTTCGTTGCGAGTTATTAATCGAAAAAGTGATCAAGTTACCAATTTATAGCTAATGCTTGTCGATATCCATGATACTTTCAATATTTAGTAGCCATTAATGCAAACTATATCAATAAATTTAGTAATATCAATAAGTTATACAATCAATTATTAATCGTTATTGCTTATTAACTGAAATTATGTCCAATTCTGATCTCACAACAACAAAGAAACAGGTTTTCATTCTTTGGACATACTGGGTTCCAAGCCAAGTTTCAAACTACACGTTCTGCGGTAGTTTCTCCCTGCATAGCTCTGTAGTGGGTCACGGTGACTCATTACAGAGCTCGATATACGTTTGGCATCGAAGTAAACATTCGAACAAAATAAATGTATAGCGCCTCGAATTAACCGAAAATGAAAATACAGTATGCCTTAAATTATGTCGTATATTAGCATAATTTCTCCGAAGAAAGAGCCAGAGTCTTTTTCTCTAATACTACTTCGACTTAAAAAAAAGCATAAATAATGTTGTTGACTATTCTGAAAATGAAAGAATTCAGAGCACTGCAGAAAACATAAATATTGCCTATGGCAATGTTTTCAAGCACATGTTCTACCCGCATTACTCTAGCGCAATGCTATATAACCTCAAGGAAACTTTCAAAATCAGCATCTCTGTAATTCTAATTTTGAATACCATATTTAAGACCTTTATCTTAAAAAACACTGTTAAATGACTAAAGAAAATGATTTGACTCTGTTTTTACATTTATTTTTGAGCCAGTATCATTAAAATAAGAGTACCCAGGAGACAAACGAGAATACGTTGCTTGACAATGGAGCATGGACTTCAACTTTGGCCTAGCCATTTGAATTGTAGCAGCCAACTCGTTTAAGCATTATCTCATCAAATGAAATGATTATTTTTAAAATATTTTATAAATTAATTACCGTGAAGTAAAAAATCACTTGAAAGTCAATAATTAAGGAATTAAATTCTACTTACAAGAATTATCTTTATCGTTACTTCAACTGCTTCTGTTTGCAAGGTTAGTACCGTAAGCTCTGTTGAAACAACTGGCTGGTCAAGTCGATAATCATTTTTGTATTTACATGATAAATCCCAATGTAAAATCAGCCAAAAATGCAACAAAAGAAAAAAATGAAGAAAATAACTGCAATTGTGCACAAACTTTTGTGTCTGCATTTATTCGCAAAGATTCCTTTGTGTTGTATAAGAGTGTAAAACGTGGGTAAAGTAATTCAGAAAATGTCCAAATTATTGATTGCACGCTTCTGCACCAAAATTTATCGTGTTTTCGAGAAAAATAAATTCAAAATGACGTTATTTAGTTGATTGAAGGAACACAATAAGCTTGTTGAAAAGACTTGAACAATCAACTCAACCTCTGTGTAAATGTTATTTCATTTCATATTTATCGACTTTATTTATGTTTCTCCCGCGATTCAAAGAAATATTCTTTATTACCTCTTTAAAACAAGAATGACTTTAAGTCCTACATATCTTAAAACACTTTATTGACAACACCCTGTTACCATTTCTCCTCTTGTACCCATAGATTACGTTGTCATTTACTTTGCACATGCATCTTTGACATTAGTCATTCTGCACTATGTCCTCAATGGATTGCTTGCACTCTTATTATCAAGCACTTATAGTTCTATGTTTCCTCTTAAATTCTTTGGCACTTTTAATTATCAGTGTCGCACTTCTTTGGATTTTCGTAGGCCAGTGAAGGAATTTCCAGCACTATAAATATGTCCATGTTTTTATACCACCTCCAAAAAGCCCTTTAGAATGAGCATCGACAACTTAATCTCCACACCTAGCCCGCGCTCTGCCCTCGTGAATTCGCGTCCCCAAATCACCCACAAACAAGTGTTCAACTAATCATGTAGTGTTATAATGATGTCAACTGACTCTAATTAATACGTATTTTCAGTGGCGTAGCTAAAGGGGGGGCAGGGGGGTGGCTGCCCCCCCACCAAACGTTTCCAGCTGCTTGTCGGAAAATTTGTCGGAAAATTGACCACGAGAAAAGTTTCGTCAAGAAATATACTTTACAAATTTTGAACCTCAGAAGAATATCAATTCAATTTTTTAAACTGTTTTTGATAGAGCTTTACACATATATCCATGCACTTCATAAACAACGACATCAAGTTGTTTTCAGGTTTCATCTCATTTTAATTTAACAAGCAATTCGACAGCTGATAATAAATTGCAAAGAGAAATGGTCAATCAAAGTAAAGTTAAACGACAAAAATCGAATGCTCTGTTTCGATAGTGACTACAGAAGGAACCACGATGAAAAATACAATGGTGAAATGATTGCTGCCGGCCAAAGCATTCAACCTGAATTTGTAGGGACCCCGGAAAGTCCATTTTCTATCGCTAAAATGGAAAATGGTTGCATATTCTTGCCCTAAAGAAAAGTTACATTGGGACAGTTTATAGAGATATAGTCCTTTATGGCTAACTATTCTCCATGAATAATTATTTAGCTTTTATACCAACCAGTGCTGATTTGTCAGCTTTACTACAACTTTTAAGCTTTGCTCTCATTTTATCATATCGGTTTGTAAAATGCCTAACAAAGCATGAACAGGCCAATGCTCCTTTTCTTTGATACGAGGTATAAATGGGGCAACGACCAAACTTCAAAGGTGTTTGTCAAAAAATTTGTCAACATCACTAAAAATCTTCGGATTGTCGGAATTTGTCCGGGTTTCGCCCCTTCACCGCCAAATCGTAGCTACGCCACTGCGTATTTTAATTTCTTATTGGCCCTTGTGCTAGTAGGTTGGGAGCCTACAATAATAGTATAATAACAATGGAAAGCTTTAACTGATAACTGTTGCTACAGTTTTGATGAAACTATGTGGTATTATCTTGCTTTATCCTTTTAACAAGATTTTAGAATTAATTTAGTTGATTATGCCGCTGGAAATAATCTTTCCTCCAATTGCTTGTATTTTGACAAGTCCAAGACAGTTGATCCAGTCAGCCACGAACATCTACAGCTCTATGGAATTAAAGAACATAAGTAATTTTAATCTTTATTACTGTTTACCAACGATGTTTACCAACAATTCATCTTCTTATTATAATTGTAATCTTATGTATAGAAGTATCGGACAATAGAAGTTAGTTATATCCCTTGAATGGTGATGGCTCGATAGAACTAAATATAAATTTAATAAATTATATGGGATTAGATTTTCCACAGGGCAGTTTAATAGGCCCTCTTGTTTTCTTAATTCATGTTAGTCGCATATTTATCTCCTTTTAAATACTTTAATGTTGTCTTTTGCGGACGAAACATTTGCAGCATGTATCCTACCATTTTTAAACGAAAAGGAGATTCATCAAGACCTTCTCTTTAGCATAAAGTGCGTTTAATCATGTAAAGGCGTCTATTCCAACACAAAATTTTGTTTTTATGAAGTAAATGATCAAATGCACAGATTAAACTCTTTTCATTGAATGAAACAAAGAGGCATAACAGACATTTCCCCTTACCTATTTCACATTGTGCTCCAGTGTACCCTGTATCACAGAAGCAGAAATAATTGTTGATGCCATCAAAACAAATTCCATCATTATGGCAAGGAGTAGATTCGCATTCATCAATATCTAAAACAAAATATAGAGCTCAATCATATTAGACACTGATGCCCATATGAATGCAAAATATAGAATGGTAGGGTGACGGTTTTAAAATAAAGGCGTTTATTCAAGGCTGATGCTCAATGTTGGGGGCGATTAATCTTATCGAGGCGTCTATTAAAACGCACCATTTACATACTTATCAATTGTAGGTTTCTTATCAAACCCACCCTTTTCAGAGTCTGATGATGTCACAGTGATAACAAGAGAGCTTGGTTTTGGGTTTTCATGGGAAGGTTTGACTTTGGCCAACGTTTTTTTTAATAACTTGACTGGAGCTCTACAACAAGCTCCCTTACAAATGACCGAAAATCGCCAAAAGCGATGTTTTCTTTATATTCAGAAGCAATTCCTGTCGCCTTTACTGAGTTACAACATTTACAGCGAATTATTAATGAAAATAAAACTTCTTTAATTTTGGTTTACTGTGACGTCAGATCAAACCAAGCTGTTATTTTCCAGCAATTGTTTTTTTGAAAGCTACGAGACGGTGTCTGGAACTTGCAATGAGACACAGTGATGTCACAACTTTTAAAAAACTTTGTCCGAATTGCCCAGTTTGACATGAATATCTTAAGCACTGCAAAATATTTTGAAAATTTTTTTGGGACATGAATACAGTCATTTTAAAATTTATCGACTTCAGTAATAAAGTTGATATGTCACTTTTGGCTGCAAAAGGCCTTTTAAAGTATGAAGTACATCAGCTCTCCTCTTGTTACTGAATGATACTGAATAGGCAGGCATTACAAATATTGTCGCATATATACTTGTTTCGCATTGTGCTCCGGTGAACCCTGCTGGACAGGTGCAGGTATATTTGTTGAAGCCATTGGTACAAATAGCTCCGTTGAGACAAGGATTGGAGTTGCATTGGGTGATGCCTGGAAAAATCAAAATCAAAATGCATTAATTACTTTTAATTTATGTTTCCTTAGTTCGTGTAGCATCCTAATGTTTTACCATGAATACTACGTGTCATGTAACCTTTATACTTCGCGAGGGAGAACTAGAAATATTGCGAGATGGTAGAAGTACTGTTAACAATCTTCTGGGGTGAAAAATATTTACTCACCAACACATTCGTATCCAGAGTGTTTCGTGCAAGATTCAACACACTCAAGGCCAGCCGGACATTGTACAGAGCGACAACGTGGACTCTCCTATAATATATAGCAATCAGTTTAAAAGCTTGATTTCAATATGTGGAACGCCAAGGTGAAACACTTTGGGTTTCGTACAATTACCTGTACTGCGGGTTCATAATGTATCCACCCAGTTGAGGTGGTTAGGGTTGCTCCAGAACTTTCCTTCGTCATACTCAGTAGCTGACAGTTGATCTGTTCAGATGCCGTTGCAGATAGATCATGTGGTTTGAAGTTGAATGTTTGGCAATTTTGCGAACTCGTGCACTTGTTGGCACAAAACATCAGGCTTGGTACATTCAGAGATGCCAAGAGTCCCCCTACCAGCTTTTTGTCCATTTCTACAGGCTCAAATGAGGCAAAACGATGACATGATGATCGTTGTATCTGATGGGTAATGCTTTGGCATAAGATGATGCCATGGAAGGCAATAGCTAATGCATTGACTAATACTTGGCTTGGCCACATTTTCCTGACTTCCAATCTCGTTGTAATTTTCTTCAAGTGTCATTTGTTCGTCTAATTTTATACCGTTTTATTGTATTTTTTCTGTAATTCTTGAGTGACCTGCTGAGATGCATTATTAACATAAAAGTTTCAATTATTTTTCGTTGATTGGCTGAAATTGTGGACGGCTAGCTTAAAAACAGAAAAGCTATAAAAGTTGGTTACCATTGGACCATTGTGTCTGTAATTCATAATAAATGAATCGGTGTGCCAAAAAAACGATTCAGTTATCATTTTATTGCTATTACTTTTCGATCTTCATAGGCATAGTAATCAGTAAATATTAATCCTGGTTAGATCTAGCTACAAATTCGGTAATATTAAATGATTTTATTAATTATTAATCAGTATCAATTATTAATTAATATGATGCTCAATTTTCATCACACAACGCAAGTTTTTCCAATTTCAAACCGGTTATAGAATCGAATGCTTATTCTTTAAAAAACATTAGGTTTGCAAACCATTTGTTCAAAATTTTATCTTCTATAGTAGCTTCTCCGCACATATTACTTTGGAATAAGGATACAGATTTTTTTCAATGTGTAGGAACTCTCAGCTGTATGGTTTCCAGAAATCAGAAATTGGGAGATGAATTCAGAGCCAAGTTTCCGTAAAATTAGCAGATGAATTAATTCAGCACAAAATTGCGTTATGAAGGGAAGAAAAATTAGAAAGGGGTATTGAAAAATGAAACATAAGCATCAGCCAATTATTCTACATTCCTATTCTTGAATTTTTGTCATTTATCGTTAAGACGAATAATGTTTCTTTACTGTCAATTTAAATTTAGATTAATGAAAAATGTTAATACAGTTAACAATAAATTTATTAGTTTTGTCTTAAATTCCACTCACTATCCAAAGGCAAATTAAAGAACTCTTGTGCGTCAAATGATCATAAGTACATAGGTTGCCAAGTACCATTAGACAAATAATTTGCTTTGAGGTTCCTGGCACAACACTCCATATAAATAAAGCGTCTCTTAATCAAAATACCCATTTCTGAAATTAAATACACTTTTTTTTTTTAATAAGCAACTAGACTTTGGTCCAGCCCTGAAAGTTGCTTAACATTTTGGGTATTTTAGTCCTCAAAGTTGCTTAAAAGTTGCTTAAAATTTTTTGTACCTATAACAGCCTCTCCTAAGTTCGTGGGTCAAAATCATCAACTGTAACGCCTACAACTCAAGACTTAAGAGACAGTAAGTGTAAACATGTTAGTCAAGAACTTCAACAGCACAGTGAACATTCCTGCCCAGTTTTAGATACAACATTTTACAACTTTAATTAACGTCGGCCAATGCTTCCACCAACGTCACGCAATGATTTAAAGCGCTGAAAGCGTTACACACCTAATTCCGCGCGAATCGTGCAGACAACAGTGATGTCATTTGGCGGCCATTTTAAAAGGGGGCAAATAGCTTTTGTAAATCAATGAGTGCAAATTTAAACGCTCGCTTTGGAGGAAAATAGTGGTAAACAAGGTTGGCATATCGCATATGCATACTGATGAAAAGCATATAATATGAGGATACTAGTAAAATTTCGAAAATCATATATACCTGTGTCATATCATCTATCTACATAAACAAAACAGAATATAAAACAGAACTGTTTGTATGTATGTATGTATGTATGTATGTTTGTGGCTATGTCCGCTTATAACTCAAGAACCACTCCACAGATCGCAAAATGAAAGGTATCTATGTAACCGGAATTTATCTGGGAGTGTCCTCAGCGAAAAATGTTTTACAAAACGTTCAGAATTAAAAGAGTAAAACCAGAAAAGTAACGGGTAGTTGAAATAAAATGTGACGGAATTTTCGATTTCTCCATAGAGATAGGATATAAGATAATCTAGAGTGCTAACGGCCGATACTCCCTCTGTATAGCGGGTGAAGCAAAAATTTCTAGCCAGCCACCCTCCAGCAAAATAGCGGACAAAACTCCACAGCTAGAACTTCACATTTTGAAGTCAAAGTACATTGATACTTTCAATTAAAAACCTCAAAGAAACATTCTAATCTTTAAAATATTATGTTATATTCATTATAATGAAAGTTCATGGTTGTTTTTACAATATCATTGCAAGTTACAAACTTTAATGTAATTTGCAATGGCACGAATTGTTAGGCCCAGATATCTCTTGGAGGGTGAATTTTTGTATCCCTATGCTCAAACACTTTGAAAATCTTGCGTCCCTGTGCACAGTCACAGGGTTTCGATGTAACAAGTGGTAAAAAAATGGCCGCCATTGGAGGGTGAGATGGCGTCTGGAGGGTGAGCCTCGTTCGCACTCTAGATTATCTTATATCCTATCTCTATGGATTTCTCAGATCTATTGTGACGTCAAATAAATCACCAGTCTGTATCTGTGTGGTTGTGGGATACATGCTTCTTGGTTCAATTCGAAGTACACAGTTCAAAAGAGTTAATTAAAATCTCAGCCCGGCATCGACGGGTACCAGGGCTAGTATATCATATATCTGTGAAAGTAAATCAACAACCAGTGTCACGTCACATATGCTCCTGCGCAGTACCTATATATATGCTACTGCGCATGCTGACCACCTTTCTCCTCCGCATGATGTAACCCTAACCCTATCCTCACTGTGATATATTCTGACACGTGACCAGGATAAGATAATTTATGCATTTTTACTAGTAGTATCCGGGATATTTCTATCTCCCAGAGGGGAATAAGGGCATATATATTGGTTCCTCGTGGTTATCACAGTTCTCTAACAAATACGCACCAAGTCAGAGAATTTGGTGGTCTAAGTTTCGACGACCCACCCACCTCCCGCAGCGACGGAAGCCAAACTCCCCCTTCTCCTTTCAAATAGCGAAGCCTCCTTCGCACTCGCCACATCTTATCCATATTTGAAAGGAGAAGAATAGAGAACAGTGAGGATAGAGTACTAAGGCCAATGCATCCACCAGCGGCAGGTGACATATGCTCCTGCGCAGTATCTATATATGCAACTGCGCATGCGGACCACATTTCTTCCCCGCATGACTTGCTCGGTGTGGCAAAGTTAGAAATTATAATGTTCATTAAAATTTGCTAATTTACTGTTAACTATACTACTTTTCGTCCTTCAGCTGACCATGAATCTGGGATTTAATCTGTGATGATAACAGTGAAAATAGTTAGTTTCATTGTTTATAAATTAAATTGACTCAAAAATGAGCTGGTCGGCTCGTCAAAGGCCTATAGATATTTTCATACATGAAGTCAAGAACCACTGCTAATTTGCACAATCCAAAGAGAACTAAATTGGATAGTAAAAATGGAACTTACCTGTTTCTATACTTCGAAGTAAGAAAATTCGACATGCAACCATTTACAACTTTCTTTCAAAGAAAATTAAAACTTTTTCAGAGGCGTCAACAAAGCCAAATATTGACATTTTCGAGCCGTTCCTCCCGGTACTTTCCTTTCAAGCCTTGATTTTGTACCATTACATCAGAGCGAGGCTCCAAATGGCTTAATTGAGTACCGTAATTCCTCGATTAAGCCCCCGGGCGCGTATTTTGCAAAAAATAATTTAGTGTGGAGGTTTATTCAAGGAAGGGGCTTCTTATTCAAGGGTGGGGGCTTAATCGAGGACTTACAGTAAGTGTAAGTCCATAAGTCCCTTGTATTGAGCAAGTGCAAGATGCCATGCCAGCGAGGCATTGGGACGTCATGTTGTGAGTCTAGTCTGATCTGAACCAATGAGACGATGATACCTCATGTTCAGACCAATGATACCCATTGATCCTGAACACGAGACGAGCATAACAGAATCAAGCAATGGCGCTTGCAAGGTCCGTTCTTGTTACTGGAAGCAATCGTGGGATAGGCCTTGAGTTTATCAAGCAACTTACTGCGTTAGAAAAGCCTCCTGAATTTATATTTGCAGCATGTAGGTCGCCAGACAAAGCTCAGGTATACATGTGCTCACAGTGGAGCCATCTATTTTCTATTTTGATTTGAGGATAGAGGGGCCAGGGGCCATCAATGGTCCATATGGGGATTGAGGGGTATTATATGGTTGGTTTGTTTTTATTGCGATCTAAGGCTGCCTTCAAAGCTTATGCTACCCATCATAAGTATTTTTATTTAAATTGGAATTAATGGAAATTAAATAATATAATCTAATTTATTTGTCAGGATTTGAAGGAAATTGCAGAGGAACATAACAATGTACACATGTTAAAACTTGGCAAGTAAAACAATTCATACTTTCCTTTGGATGGGTAAACATTTAGCGTGATGGGGTGCTGCAGGGTCAAGAGGGGAGAGGATTTTGTCAAGCATAGGCCCTGTCTTAAGGACCTTGAAAATGTACTTTCAGGTACATCTTACCCTTATATTGTAGCCTCATATTTCCATTGTACCCTTGTGATCATGCTAAAATTTTCTGTAATTAATCAATCGTTCATGTTCATGAAGATATTTGCAATATTGAGGAAATCAGATCTGCAAAGGAAGTCGTGGCTCAACATGTTGGAGATTTTGGTCTGAATCTCCTCATAAACAATGCAGCAGTCTTGTATCAATCCAGAAAAATCTGTGATGTAACTGTTGAGCAGTTGATGGACAGCTATGCTGTTAATCTCATTGGTCCAACAATGGTTGTTAAGGTAAACATATTCTTTTTTAAATTACAGTAAATTATTTTGCAGTATGTAAATTATTATATTGTATTGTATTGCAAGTGTGGAAGAACACTGGAGAAATTATGATTGTTTCAAATATGATTCTTTATGCTACAAAGTAAAATTGCAATAAGTTAAATAAGTTAAATGTATTAGAAAATCTATTGCATTGATAACGTTTGCTTGATCTGCACTTATTAATGATTATTTGCCATCATTTTTGCCATCATCATTATCATAATTTTGTCAGGAATTCCTGCCTTTGCTGCAACAAGCTTCCAGGCACGAGGTCGCCAAGGAGATGAGTTGCTCAAGAGCTGCTATCCTAAACCTGTCGGCCAAAACTGCTTCAATCCATGACAATCAAATAGGAGGCTACTATGCATCAAGGATCGCCAAGGTAACAGATTTGGTCATTCAGTGATACCTTATAGTGATACCATAAAATTCTTGCCCCAAAAAGTCTCCCAAGTTAAAGTTATAGTTGCCAGATTTTACTATGCGCTGTAGAAGTTCGCAAAAGGAATATCAAAAGTGACCAAATGCAACAAGATAAAACATAATATCAGAAAAAGTGAACATTTTATTCATGGTAGTACACGTTCAACTAAGTAAAATACTGTGTCAGCAGGCAGTGGTATACTTGATTATTTTTTTGTCCAATGTTTAATACTTGAATAGAGACAACCTCTGTTGTTATAAGATCTGTTGTATGTATGAAGGTGTTGTTTGCAAGGTTCACTATCAAGGCTCAAGGTTTAAGGTTTATTGCTTGATCATTCTGAACTTTCTTCATACCCAAATTTCTCGGAACCCAAATATTCATTGTTTACCATATATAAAATTTTTTCAAAGGTTGCTTTGAATATGGTAACCAAGAATCTGAGCATTGAGTTGATAGAAGACAAGATTCTCGCAGTGATTCTAAATCCAGGACACGTTCGAACAGACGCCGGGGGGCCAAATGCCCCCACTGCAGTTGAAGACAGTGTTGCTGGAATGTTGAAGTTAGCAGAAGGGTTCAGAGAGAAGGACAATGGACTGTTTTATGGTTTTAAGGGAGATTTGATTCCATGGTGATTGAATCTTGGGGAGTACCAAGGTGAAATTGAAAGATTTTGACTGCTTGATCATTTGTTGTATAAACACTGGAGTGGTGGGATGAATAAATAAACTGTGAAGGAAGTGACAAATTATATTGTTATATCTTCAAATGGTTGAACTTAGTGCATGGGGTTGGCAGAATGTCTGGGCGGGGCACTCAAAGCCAAATCATGATGAAAAAGCGAAATCAAACCATATAATTTGAAAACGAGGCTGCGTAACAATAGAAAATCAAGCATGAAAACGAGGCCCCTATATTAACATAATTTCAATTTTGCCAATTTATATATGAATGACATGCTTCACAGTAAAAAGGAGCGTCGTCATAATGCATGCAAATGATTACAAGAAAGAGAAAGAAAACCAACTAAACAAAGTTTCAACTAAAACACGGAAAAGAACTCAAAATAATTAAAATTAATTAATTAATAAAATAATTAATTAATTAAAATAAATAAATTAGCAGCCCAAGCACTATACTCTTAGGTGCCTAATTGCCGTCTCCCCCGTTAATTAATTTTTGAAAATTTTTCCAACCTCCCCCCCGCTTATTAAATTTTTCAACTTCGCGTAAGTGACGCGTATTGAAAATTCATATCAGAGTATTCAAAATCACAAAATGAATAGATACCAGTCTTGCATAGACAAAATAAGATAAAAATTGAGTCTGGGGAAGGAGAACAACTTTGAAATAAATTCAACAAAAATCCACCCCCCCGCTAATTGGGACCCCCCCCGGCAAATAATTTTCAACAAAAAATCCAACCCCCCGCTAATTGGGACCCCCCGGCAATTAGGCACCTAAGAGTATGCATGTAGAGTATGTAGAGTAGCAGCTAATTGTGACCATTACTGATTTTCAAGGCCAATGACCGTATTTCAAAGGCGTCTTTAAGAAAATTACCTAGTTTTCTGCTAATTTGAAAGTCTTCACTTTCAAATGGGTTAGAGAATCGAAATGGCTAACTTTATTGCTTATTGCCCTGTAAAACCTGAAACGTAGGTCGTCATATTTTGGACAATAAGTCAAAAAATCATCAATCATATGCTCCTTACATAATCTTTGATATATAATAACCAAGCCATATATAGCCATATATTACATAACCAAGAGGTTTATCTGCAATCATATGCTCCTTACATAATCTTTGTTCGTGAGCTAAGCCCTGTGACTTGTCCAATTGTACTGGAAATTAGTCAAATATGAATTGATAAATTGCTTGCTTTGTGTTTATTGTGATATTGTGATATTGTGATATTGTGAATTGCGCTTCAAACGTTATAAGCTCCCATTCTGCATTCCCAAAAAAGGATTTTGCGCATTGTGAAACTGCAATGATGCATTCCCAATTCGGATTTTGATTTGTGACATCGATATAACTCCATATTCCCCTTCCATCAAACTTCCAATCATTGTGCAAAAATATTGAAAGACTTTGGTAGCGTACTCCATAATGGCTTTGGCAAGATCTGTTTTTGTTACTGGTAGTAATCGTGGAATTGGGCTTGAACTTGTCAGGCAGCTCATAAAGCCAGAGAAAACTCCAGAACATGTCTTTGCGGCCTGCAGATCACCAGACAAAGCAGAAGTATTGTATTGATTTTGAAATTGGCCTGCCTAGACAGTCAGATGATAAGCAATATCTGTGCTAATGCCGATCTAATCCAAAACTTGAATCGCCTGCATATTGTTTTATTCTTTTATCTTTTCTATGGATAGGATTTACAAAAGATTGCAGAAGAACATAGGAATGTGCATATCATTAAACTTGGTAAGTATATCTTGTCTTGTCAATAGCACACCCTTACATAGCCAATCGTGCTTGCTGCAATAGCCCCAGTATAGGTTGCCCCACCCCAGTATATGTGCTCACAGTCTTGGTATAAGCAGAGGATCGTGAAATGGGATGTGACGTGCTTGAGGCTAGAATCTAAGTTTATCTTTTGTGAAATCATTACGTGCTGCAATGTAACTTCGGAGAGAGACGGGAGAACATACAGTGGCCACAGGACCTTCCAACCTTTCTTGGCTATTCTGGAAAAGCTGTTCGCGCTTTGTCAACTGTGAGACATTGCGGTCCTGATTTCCAAAAGCCCATCCTTGGGCTATCTGGAAAACACGATATTTTCGATATCGATATCGATATCGATATTTTTCTTCTATTGTTCTGTTCTATCGTTCCATTTTCGAGCTCTGTTGCCAGCACCATGCTGCACGCGCTGATGCTGAAATACAGTATCACCCCGCCACTAAGAAATTGGTTTTTTGGGCCACAGTATTGTTTCTATCTATTGTTTTCAGAACAATTTAAGGCTCGAGTTTCTTATAAGTCAGTTTCTCAGTGGCGGGGTAATACTGTACGTAATGTTCTTTTGTACAGATGTTTGCAACATGCATGATATTAAACGTGCAAAAGAGGCGGTTAGCAAGCATGTTGGAGATTTTGGCATCAATGTCTTCATAAACAATGCAGCAGTGCTGATTGGAGAGGAAAAACTTCACGATGTTACTCCGGAGCAAATGATAAAAACTTATCAGTCCAACCTTATTGGACCTACCATGCTTATTCAGGTATGATTATGAACTTCTAACTCAAACACCTTGGCGAACAGTTAACTTGCTTGAAGTTATAAATGCTTTAGTTATAGATGCTTTTTTTAGTTTAGTTTAGTATGATTGTTTTGTTAAAAGGACATGGAATTTTGTTTTCATTAGATGGTGTTTGAATTAAACGTGCTTAAACCATAAAGACTCAACTGAATTCATATTTGCAGAGAGCAGTTGAAAGAATTGCTTTATCTGTGTATCCCTTTTGGCCTGATCTACCAATACAGGGTGTATTCTCAGAGTATTTTGACAACCTTTAATTCACTTGATGCTGTTCTGTCATAGGAGTTTTTGCCTCTCATAAAACAAGCATCAAAATACGAAGCATCCAAGGAGATGAGTTGCGCAAAGGCTGCCATTTTGAACATATCATCTAAAGCTGCTTGCACCAATCACAATACAATGAAGGGAAATTACTCATACAGGGCGTCTAAGGTCTGCTATTTTATTAATGAAAATACATCCACCGTCCATTACCGTTAAGTTTCAGGGAGGAGAGAGTACGTGAAATGAAAAAAGTCAACAATTTGCAGTCTGCTTGCTGAACGGTTCAAGTAGAGTTATGCAACTTCAAAAGCTAGATGAAGTAGTCTGTCTGATGATTACAAAAGCATGAAACTCCGAGTAACAGAGAACGGGTCAAGCCCGAAACGTTGTTTATAACTTCAAAGTGACTGTTTTTTATTCTTTAAATTGTTTATAACAGAAAACTAGTCTACTTTCTTGCTTCTATTCTACTATTGCTCTGCTCTGTACTTCTGTACATCGAGCACTGTGATGCCAGTATAGACAGTAAGAATCTATAGATAAAGTATTGTTTATTTTCTTTCAAATTTTTAGGCTGGTTTGAACATGATGAACAAGATTCTGAGCATTGAGCTGGCAAATGACAAAATCCTTGCTGTGTTGTTACATCCTGGCTTAGTGCAAACCGATATGGGCAGAGTAAATGCAATAACATCTCCAAAAGATAGCGTTGCTGGTCTTCTAAATGTGGCACAAGGTCTTGGTGAGAAAGATAATGGATTGCTTTACGATTTTGAAGGAAATTTAATTAGTTAGTGGATTGACTTTTTTACAAACTGACTTTTATGAATACATATTAGAACTGCACATTTACGCACATCGTCTTAGTCCTAAAAAATATACTCTCAAATCTAGTTTCTGAATACACGTTTTTTTTATAAAAAATATCCTTTATTTCCTTTATATCCGTTATTACCTTAAGATTTTTTATGAACTTAGGAAATTAGGCTCTCGTATTGTCGTCCTTTATAAGAAGGTGGACCTTTGCTTTTAGGGTTTGGTAGCAAAGCTTGATTGTCCCGACATTTTTTCTGGGATGCCATAACCAAGAAACATTATAAACATTGTCCCCTAATTGATGCTGTAAACGCCTTCTTCGAGTTTACGAAAACAGTGACTGCTGCAGAAAGGTTGCTTTTATTTGCTTCTCCCACAACCACAACCATTCGCAGTGCAAGCAGGTGAGAAACTGTGTATCGCCTCACCTAAGTCGAAAACCAGTTTGATTGCCACGAAATAAATTAGTTATGAGCATTACATGGTTGGAATCTCATCCCGCTTTGCTTTGCTACCAAAAAGCTTTGCTACCAAACCCTGAAACGCACCACTCACTTTGAAGGTCCTTGTCCTGAACCAACAATGAAATTGCCAACAAAAATTCAACTGCGAAATTCTTCTATTGCGGACTGCAATTATTGCAACAAAAACGCTGATGGGCTACCACGGTAATGGGCCATCTTCTTCAACATCAATGACTGTTTTGAATTGGAATTTTTAATTGATCTCACCTTGCATGGGCAGCTCAAAAGAAAAAGAGGAAAGGTGATATTTTTTCCTTTCGCAAGGATAAACTCGCTTGCGCACGCGTGTTGTGAGTCAAAAATGAAATGAAAGGATCTAAACAAAAATCACACTCCATATTGTTTTACTTCCTCCTTTCCTTTCCTTTCCTTCCACTTTGATCGAACTTCCTTTCCTTCCAATCCACTACTGGACGAGAATATTGAGACTTTAGTAGCGTACTCCATCATGGCTTTAGCAAGATCTGTTTTTGTTACTGGTAGTAATCGTGGAATCGGCCTTGAATTTGTCAAGCAACTCATAAAGCCAGAGAAAGCTCCAGAACATGTTTTTGCGGCCTGCAGATCACCAGACAAAGCAGAGGTATCGCTTTTGAAATTGGCCTATCTTGACAGTCAGATGATAAGCAATATCTGTGCCAATGCCGATCTAATCCAAGACTGGAATGGCCTACATATTGTTTTATTCTTTTATCTTTTCTATGGATAGGATTTGAAAAAGATTGCAGAAGAACACAAGAATGTACATATCGTTAAACTTGGTAAGTATTTTAACTTGGTCACTTGTACACCCTTCCCCCTTCCCTACCCAACGTAACGATGAACAATACATAGATCAACAATGGAAAAGACAAAGACGATTGAAAATAATAAGAAGGGGCGTGTTGCAGATTTGAGGTCTCGTCGCAGACTTCTGAGTCAAAAGTTTGCGGTAAGGATTCCGAGTTTTGTCTGAGTTTATTTGGAATATAGTTTGCATTTGTAGATTTTGCTGAGACCTCTTGTTTGCTTGCAAGGAGCTCTTTCTATTATTAATTATTTCATTGTTTCTCTCCTTGTTGGATTGTTTTCTTCAACTGTACTGTTGTGTTTGTACACTCCCAATTTTAAAATATCATCTTTGACTTCTTTCAAAGATGTTTATAATATGGATGATATTAAACATGCAAAGGAAATAGTTGCCAAGCATGCTGGAGACCTTGGTCTCAATGTCCTCATCAACAATGCAGGAATGTTTTTCCCAGAAAGGAATCTGCAAGATGTTACCGCTGAGCAAATGATGCAATGTTATCAAGCCAACGTTATTGGACCTACCATGCTCATTCAGGTATGCATCATGAATGTCTCCTTTGCAGCTGAACATTAATAAAGTCATCTTTTTCCAGTTCAAAAACTTTAGGGAAGCATGAAAATGTTTGAATTATGAAGAGTTATCATTATAGAGTTTTGTTTTATAAAGATGGGTTTTGACTCCTAAACAGTGGCATAGATAGAGGGGGGTCAGGTGGGGCAAAAACCCCCCTTTAGAGCTAAACTGCTGTTTTGTCAGAAAATTGTTGATCTTGTCGGAAAATAAATATCTTCTGTTTACGTTCAGTTCTAGCTAATTTTCTTATCTTATAATCATAGTCTTTAAGAAACAAAAATGCTTATTAAATTTTGTTTTGTAAAATTTCCTATCTACGCCATTGCTCATAAAGTGATAGAGGATCTTTACATGTATAGCACCTTTGGATTTGAATATGCCATGTAAGAAACTGACATGATGGTTTAAAGCAGTATCTTAAATCGGCTTTGGTAACCTTTAATTTGCTTAATATTACTTTGTCATAGGAGTTTCTGCCTCTTTTGCAACAAGCATCAAAACATGAAGCATCCAAGGAGATGAGTTGTGCAAAGGCTGCAATTTTGAACATGTCCACTATTGTTGCTACAATGGATAACAACGCAATGAAAGGAACCTACTCATACAAGGCATCAAAGGTGTGCTATTTTATCAATTAATATTGCTAACCATTGTTAAGACCACTATTAAGTTGCCTTCAGGAGAGAGTGTCCGAAGGGAGAGGAACTAAACACTTCACTTACTGAGTGATTTAAATAAAGTTATGCAACTTCAAAACATATAAGAAGTATTTTTTGTTTTTCTTATGTTTTTAGATTGGTCTGAACATGGTGAACAAAAATCTGAGCCTTGAGTTGAAAGATGACAAAATCCTTGCTGTTTTGTTACACCCCGGCTGGGTACAAACAGATATGGGTGGCTCAAATGCTATGACATCAACCAAGGATAGTGTTGCTGGTCTTCTTAATGTGGCACAAGGTCTTGGCCAGAAAGATAATGGATTGCTTTACGATTTTAAAGGAAACAAACTGCCATGGTAGATTGAACTTTTTATGTGCTTACTTTTATGCATCCCTTTCAAGTCTGTACATAAGAATGCAGAGAGAGAGAAGATGAAATGCAATTATCACGCATACACACTTTTAGGCTAACGTAATCCATCATTTGATTTCGGAGGTAGTCCGAGAAAACCTTATTCATCCAAATGTGATACTGTTTATTTATCTATTTCATTATTGCTTAAAATAGAATGTTTCCGTCTGTCTCATTTCTGTTGTTTGAGAACATAGGCATGATCAAGTGAACAAACACTATATTTCCTTATAAAGAAACGCCACCACTCTGCATTACAAGGTGTATCTAATGAAGAAAGTAATGTACATATTTCACTTTTCATAACAAGTCTTCTATTTGCATTTGAACGGGCCATGTGAGTGATCAGTTGGAATCCTGTTTTCTGTTAATATCTGACTTGGCTCCAAAGTGAGTCAGGTCAGGTAAAGGGAACACATTTTTTCTTTTTTTCAAGGCAGGCTCTTTCGTTCACATTATGGCGAATTGCATAATGCCAAGGCGATTTCACTGCTTAAAATCTTTGACCGTTTCATGTACCGTAAATCCAAAAACGAAATTTTAGCCTGATTATTGTTTAATATTAAGCAAAATGAAAGCTATACGATGCAGCCAATCAATAAAGTTTTTGGTTTAAAGGGCTACTCCCACCATATTTTTTTATTCCATTTCTGGGTAGTTTTTGGCGTAAAAACAGGTACTGCAGTTTTTAAATTTTTAAATTCGCTCATTAACACCCTTTTTTACGCCTCCAAACATGCACATTCCAGAAAAAAGTCGGGCAAAAAGAAAACTGGGGCGAGGCCGGTGTGACGCAGATGCCGGAACGCAGAAAATTTACTTTATTGTGTTCAGTACCAAAGCTCGCACAAAAACGTTTTGCATGTCTATAGTTAAAACCAAGTCGTATTTAAAAAATTAAACCATGCCACGCACTAGTTCAGGATCTAAGGAATCTGTTGATGCCTCGTTTATCATGAAAAGCGTGAGTTTTTTACAAAAATGAGGATGATTTGCTCACGCTTACGCTGCAAGCCGGCATGTTTTTCGACCTCAACGTCGCAGTCTCGAGCGAGCTTCACATACAATCTTCAGTGGTGCGGGATGGTTTTAAATAACAATATGAATTCGAAATCTATTCAATGAAAGAGGAGGAAGCTCTCTTTCAACAATTTTTCGATAGAATTGATAGTATGGAAAATTTGTGAGCTCTTATCTACGCATTTATAAGATTTAAACCAAATCGGGTCAGTCAAAAATTTGCAAAATCGCTAGGCCGAGCAGGTCCTGGCACGGGTAAAGTAGAATAATGCTATTTTGGACTAACAATGCATGCAAATAACCTCATTTGTTTTATCTGGTGTGTATTTGAAGCAGCAGCTCATATTTTGGTAATATTTCAAGTGTAGTTATGGTCATAACTGTGTAGAAAAACTCGAAAATCCCTTCCAAGAGTGTAAACATTAATGCCCAGAGATCGAAGATTTCACAAGTTCAATATGAATTCGAAGAAAAACTTTCCAGCACAATGTTGGGCTTCATACTGGTGTGCTGGTTTTGATTATATTGTCTGACTTTGTCAACAATATACACCTTTACTTTGCCTTAGGTTTCAATGTAATCACCAAGATATATATATAATTTATAACAAGAACTCCATGGATATGTCAGCCAAACAATTTCAATTTGAGCAACTTTTTAACAGCGCATATCACTTTAGCATTTCAATATCTTTGACAAAAACCCAAGTAGTAAATACAAAAATAATCCATAATTATCTTGCTAAAACCAAGCACACGGCAAAGCTTGATAAAATAGAGTATAGAACTGATGGAAACGATAAACAATCTTATTATATCACGATTCACGAACGTTTGCTGGTTGTTTTATCACGCAAAATGAAAGGAAGGAAGAGGTTGAGTGATGAACACATAACCACGTGAGGCGTGTGAATACTGGAAAAATCCATTGTCACTGCATCAGCTTTGGGGTCAATTTTCAGCCCTTAACAATGCCGAAAATTAAAAAAAAAACACACGGGGAGATGTCAATAAGCTTTGTAATGATGGTGTTGAAGTGGTTTGAAAAAACATTTGTGTTTATCATTGAAAACAAGGGAGAAAACCGGACGCGACGTTGATTTTTCCATACTGAAGCCAAAGAAAGAAGTTTTTTTGCGTTCCGGCATCTACGTCACACAACCTCGGCCCAGATCGTTTCATGTTGCGCGACATTTTCAGAAATGGCCTGAAAATCGCACTTTTGGAGCCGTGAAAAGAGGTGTTAATGAGCGAATTTCGAAATTTAAAAAGTGCAGTACCTGTTTTTCCGTCAAAAACTACCCAGAAATGAAATAAAAAAATATGGTGGGAGTAGCCCTTTAAGCTTGCTGCTGTTTGCAATACATCCAATAAACAACTTCAATGTCTAGAAACTTGGGCTCAATATCCTTGCAAATGATTATCAGGATGGGGGCTTATTCGAGGGGAGGGCTTGTTCGAAGGTGGGGCCTTATTCGAGGATTTACGGTATATTATTTGAGAATCATACCAGGTAAACTTGGATAAATAATGGCCAATAAACAAATCTTTTTCGACTGTCATTCCAGGTGATACCAAAACTTGTTATTCTAGAATCCCAGTTATGACTACCCTTATTAACTCAACTTCCGTGGCCGTGTGTTTAGTCATCACGCTTGCTTTCCACGGGGTTGCGGTTCGAGTCCACGGATGGACCTGTTGAAAGTCAGTTCGCGCTAGAGAGGCTCGGTACGCCGAGGGTCTACAAGAAAAAGTAGATCCCCGGCGTACCGGGACTTTTCGTCGCTCAGGCTCGAAATGGTTTTTCGGCAGAAACGCCGAAAAACCATTGAACCCGTGCCGAGGACACTGGGGTGACAATGTCCAGAGCAAGGCTGCCACTTAGCTCCCCTTTTTGACTCGCGAAGCGCATGCGCAAGCGAGTATATGTTGGTGAGTGGGGAAAAATGTTGTGTCTGTGTCTATGTCTGTGTAGACTTCCTACTTGCCCATATAAGGTATGTGCCTCAGATTCAAACGTTCACTTTTGATTTGAAGTGAGGCTACCAAGTATGATATCACTTTGCAAGTTTTTCATTGGTTAAAGTGTAAACTTGTTGAAATAACAAACAACATGACGTACCATACTAGATGCTGGGCACGCTGTGGCAGGGGGGGGGCCACGAGCACGATCACGCACGGACACGGGGCGGGGAGCATTTTTGACTCGTTGTTGGAAGCATCAGGTGAAAAGAAGAAAGTTTTCTAGCTGTATGCTTATGCAACTAATACTAGCTGTTAACATTGTTAAAATGAGTGCTGCTGTGATGTAACCAGAACTAAAGCATCTAGCATTTGATTAAAACGATATGTTTTGAAATGAGTGCTTCAAAAAATATGGAGAGGGGTTGTTTAGCGTGCTTGGAAGCCTAGATATCTATATTGGTAACAGGTTGTTTCTCTATATTTGATGCGTTTGAATGCTGTAATTTATATTTGACATATCTTATTGACATTTACGTTTCATAGCTGGATTTTGGAATTTCAGCGACGATAGATTTCAGCAAATTATTCTTTATCAAGAGAAGGTGTACGCTCAGTTTGAAGATAAAAGATAAAATTCAAATCTTTGTTGATGTGATGTGACTTCACAATTAACACAAAACAATACCAAAAACGGAGGAATAAATGTAGAAAACCCTAGATTAAAGAAACCTAAATTAAATGCACATCAACAATTTGAAATCTGAATTCAGGATTTTCTGGACCGGGATTACTTTCAAAAAAACAATAAAACATAATGATGGTGCAAATGAATGATGATACAATAGCTTTTTGAGGCCTACTATACCTCCGCACAGCTTTTCTTATCTGCTTGCACGCATTCATTTTTATAAACTTATCCCCACGACAAGAAAGCAACTCCTTTGCTCTTGTCGAAATAAAAATGGCCTTTTTTGGGCCTTCTCGATTCTGGTCACGAATAAGAGTTGATAACCAGCAAATAAGCCAAACAAATATCGTTTTCTCAATGTTTCTAAAAGCATCTCACTGCACTGCAGCAAAGATTACCGCCATTGATAAATTGATAATAAAACCAGCATGCGGCTAAACGGAGGAGGATCTAAGGCCACACGCAGGCCAGAATCCGACAAACATTTTCACAAACATCCAAGATTTTTTCTCGAGAAGGACTCGATTATATTCTGCTGCGCAGCCGCTTCACTTCGTTCCGCTACGCAGCAGCAACAACAATTATAGTATTTCATTTTTGTTTTGGAAAATGATAGTTTTTTAACTTGATGAAACAAGATCGAAAACTGGAGTCAAAATGTTTGCTTGAGTGGTCTCAAAACAAATGTTTTTTGAATTTGATGGGCCAACACTAAATTCGTCTCTCTCCATAAGTCTCGCAAGACGAAACTCTTCTAAAGACCTGGATTGGACACGGTCTGCAGAGTGTGGCAGCGGCGCACCCGAGAATTTTTTATCTCCAGTTTAGGCCGCACTTGAGGGCGCACTTGAAATATTTGCAGCAGACACAGGGCACTTGAGCTTTGAGACAATGTCTGTTCCAGGCCTAAATCTAAAATTTCCGCTTCATTTTTGCAATATTTTTGCCTTTCACCGCATTTTGTCTGCACTTGAAAGGTGCACTTGACAATTATTCTCACAGATTTTAGCCAGACACTGTTTCAACACAGGCCGGGCAGAGCTCCTCAGAGAACAATAGTTGAAGAACAATAGCTCGGTTCATTCTGACGTCACACTGAATCAAAATCTTGAAAGTTTTATTTTTTCAAAATTTGATAAAATTTCTGTTTTTAATTGAAAGCAACGAGAATTGACTCATAATGTGAGGAAAATATCGCGCAGACCTGGCTGTGTTTGAGCTTGGAAAAAATATACTTATACTCGTCAGAAAACACTCAAAATAGGTTCATAGTGATACTCAGATCTTTTTCTCTCCATCTCCGTAAAAAAATCGATATGTCATTTCAGGCTGCATAAGCCCTTTAATTTAATATTACTTTCTTCACTTTCTGGATAATACAGTGAAATAAAAGCCATCTGTCGCGAGTCACCTCAAGGTTCCTTTGATTATCTACGTTTTGCCTGCCATCATGCACTTGCATTGCTAAAGTTGAAATACCCAGCGGCATTTAACTCGGACATTTGTCACCGATACGTATTAATACGTAAATTTACTTATGCACTTACTTTCTAGGGTTTATCCAAAGGTTAAGGGGTAGGTGGCTGAGGTGCAGTGGAGTCTAGTTTTTCTTTTGCGTTCATTAGCCCTTGCCGCAAGCCCTCATTTCCGCGTGGGTTAAATTCATCAGAGCCGAAAGCTTCTCTTTCCCTGGTTTGCCTTGCTTCCTCCTTTTCTTCAGCTTCGCTCAAACTTTGCTCAAACTTTGTGAGAATATATATATATAGACAGAAAAACCCAGAAAAACAGAGCATGGCTTTGGCAAGATCTGTTTTTGTTACTGGCAGTAACCGTGGAATTGGGCTTGAACTTGTCAAGCAGCTCATAAAGCCAGAGAAAGCTCCAGAACATGTTTTTGCGGCCTGCAGATCACCAGACAAAGCAGAGGTATCGCTTTTGAAATTGGCCTATCTTATCTTGACAGTCAGATGATAAGCAATATCTGTGCCAATGCCGATCTAATCCAAGACTGGAATGGCCTGCATATTGTTTTATTCTTTTATCTTTTCTATGGATAGGATTTGAAAAAGATTGCAGATGAACACAAGAATGTCCACATCGTTAAACTTGGTAGGTATTTTAACTTGGTCACTTGTACACCCTCCCCCTCCCTACCCTAACGTCGTAACGATGAACAATAGATCAACAATTGAAAAAGACAAAGACGATTGAAAATAATAAGAAGGGGCGTGTTGCAGATTTGAGGTCTCGTCGCAAACTTCTGACTATGCAAGCTTGGAATCCTAACCCTCCAAGTTTTGTCTGAATTTATTTGGAATATTGCTTGCAAGGAGCTCTTTCTATTATTAATTATTTCATTGCTTCTCTCCTTGTTGGATTGTTTTCATCAACTGTTCTGTTGTGTTCTGCCAGTACGCCAGTACCTACCATATTTTGTACACTCCCAATTTTAAAATATCATCTTTGACTTCTTTCAAAGACGTTTGTAACATGGATGACATCAAACATGCAAAGGAAGTAGTTGCCAAGCATGTTGGAGACCTTGGTCTCAATGTCCTCATCAACAATGCAGGAATGTTGTTCAGAGAAAGGAAACTTCAAGATGTCACTGCTGAGCAAATGATGCAATGTT
Source organism: Sanderia malayensis (assembly GCA_013076295.1). NCBI lineage: Eukaryota > Metazoa > Cnidaria > Scyphozoa > Semaeostomeae > Pelagiidae > Sanderia > Sanderia malayensis. The sequence continues at coordinate 970,255 of RQOL01000824.1, read as the reverse complement.
ATCAAGCCAACACTATTGGACCTACCATGCTCATTCAGGTATGCATTATGGATTTTTCTTTGCAATTCAACATTGATACATTTATCATCTTTTAATTCAAACACTTTGGGGAAGCATGAAGATGTTTGAATTATGAAAAGTTAGCATTATGTTTTGCTTTGTAAAGATAGGTTTAATATTGACTCCTAAAGTGATGGAGGATTTGCTTTACATGTATGGCACCTTTGGATTTGAACTGCCATTTAAGAAACTGTAGTGTTCATAAAATACAAAGTGGTTTTCTAAACCTGCTTTGGTAACCTTTAATTTTTTTGATATTATTTTGTCATAGGAGTTTCTGCCTCTTTTGCAACAAGCATCAAAACATGAAGCATCCAAGGAGATGAGTTGTGCGAAGGCTGCCATTTTGAACATGTCCACTAAAGTTGCTTCAATTACTGACAATGGAATGGGAGGAATTTACTCATACAGGGCATCAAAGGTGTGCTATTTGATCAGATATCCTAGCCATTGTTAAGACCACTATTGTTTGCACCATGCAGGAAGATTGCTTGACAGGAGAGGAGCTGAGCACTCCACTCACTGAATGATTTATATAAAGTTATACAATTTTAAAATAAATAAAGAGTATTATTTGTTGTTCTTCTATTTTTAGATTGGTCTGAACATTGTGAACAAGAATCTGAGCATCGAGTTAAAAGAAGACAAAATCCTTGCTGTTTTGTTACACCCCGGCTGGGTACAAACAGATATGGGTGGCTCAAATGCTATAACGCCAACAGAGGAAAGTGTTGCTGGTCTTCTTAATGTGGCACAAGGACTTGGCGAAAAAGATAATGGGTTGTTTTACGATTTTAAAGGAAACCCAATTCCATGGTAGATTCCAAGCCACATAGAAACCTAATAGAATGCTTTCGTTAGAAACTTTTATGAACATAAGGTATATGATACGTTCCCCAGCCATTATACAGATTTGCTTGTGAAACGTAAAGACACAACAGGTAAGACCGGATTATTGATTAACCAAAATTAAAAACAAGTGCAACAAAATTATAAAACAAAGTAGGTTATATTTAGTAGTTGGCACTCTCAAAGTCATTATCAGTTACTATATAGCTGGAAAATATTGCTTGGCAATTTCTTCAAATTTTCCGTCTGATAAAAGCCTTTGAATAATTTCATTTCGCTGCTCCTCCGTTGTTTCATCCAGGCGATACTCTTTTGCTCCGTCGGCCACAATCCCCTTCACAACGCTCTCCACTCCACCTGTCACATATAGCTCTGTTTTCATCCACAACTGCGCGTCTTTAGGCCACATGTCTGGATACTTCAACGCCTCCATGATCTTAGAAATCACAACACTCACTAGATCACCTTCTTCTTTCAACGCGTCGTTTTGTGGAATTGTATTCGGCTGGTGATTTGGGAAGACCACAATGGAACGGCATTCTATTGACTCGCGTGGTGGAGCGTTTGCTTTAGCGTGTGGACTTTTTACAGCAGTATGAAATGTGTATCGTGCTCGTGATTGTGGATCGCTATCATACTGCATGAACACGATAACCTCTTCTTTCACCATGTTCGGGTAGTAGTACCACTGATGGAACTCTTTTCGTTTCGGGTCCAAATTGTAGACTTCCCTTTCATAATTTTCTCCTATCACGTCACAGACTATAAAATCGTCTGGAGCCGCGATGGTTCTGGCGTCGCAAACGGCAAGGTGGTCATTTTGGATTGGGGAATCGTCTGAAATATTGCGCCAAACGTTTACTATAGCGAATCTTCCCTGTCTGTGTTCAAGCTTCGTATTGGTCTCAAGCTTTGAAATGGCACTGCGTATAGTGTAGTCACAGTGAACCAAACCAGTTGGTTTGTAAATAACAGCTCGATTGTTTTCGACATTCTTATCATCTGAGTTCTTAGTGCTTGTTGTTGGTGAACTCGAAGCCTTTCGAATCTGCACAAAATAACACAAGGAGACTAAATGAAGGGTAGATATCACAGATGCGCACTTTGAAACCAAAATGTGCCTCTGTGTAATCCAGAGTATCATGTTTTAGCGAATCTGTATTTCCTTTAATTAGCGCCCGCCACCTATTAACTGCCCCTTCCAATAAACGCCTACTTTAAAGTCAAACAATTTGAAATAAGTGACCTTGTGTATTATTGTACTAGGAAAACCAAGAAATCGTTTTATCTCTCCCCCCCCCCCGGAGTCTGATAACTGATACTGATAAATAAGACGAAACTCAGACAATTCAAGGTATCACTTAAAGTGCCCCTACGGCTTTTTTTTATTTTTGAATTCAATAAAACTCGGTACGCTGACTTCAGATCTGAAAATAATTTTTAAATCAGACGCGTAGTTCACGAGTTATAACGTGTGGAAGTGTCGATGTTTCGTCATTTTCGCTTGAAATGTTCATGGCAGAAGTTAAGACACTCAAAGCAAAACTTTTTGAAAAAGACATGAACATAAAGCCATGGAAGGCAAATGAATTATCTTTCTTTGAAAAGACATTAAAAGGATATGAAATTTTGCAAGGAAAATTTATTAAAGTTAAAGGTGATATTCACTTGAACATTGCCATGATGAAAAGGAGAGCTGGAGCTAGTGTGCTCAGTGGCAAATGTGATCGTGTCACGTCGTTACTAAAAGACGGATCAATTGTCAGCAATTGGTGCCATGCTACCAGGAGAGAAAAGTGGAGAAGTCAAGAAGAAAATTGAACAGGGAGACTTTTCTTTCCAGATTTCAACAACACAGTCGTGGCTATTGAGCAGCAAATTACATTCAGCTGGCCTGCAGATGCTACTAGCAAAGGGAGTGCTGAGAGAGCAGGCAAAAGTGTTTGCCGAAGATCAGTTGCAAAAGATGGCAGATGCAGCAGAGGCCAGAAAGGAACTGTCAACAAAGAAAAGAAAGAGTGCAAAGCAACTAACAATTGAGACTGCTTTTGCAGCTTTTGCTTTTGCTTTCGCGCTGAGCTCGAAAACCGTTTCGGTTCTTTCAGCGTCCTAAGCAACCTTCTTGTTTAACGTTTATGTAAGTTAACAAGTAGCTTATATATCATAAAAAGTATCAGTATTTAAATTGTAAATTGTTGCTGAATTATATGAATTTGAATTTGCAAAAACAGTTCATCTCTCAGACTCAAGCTCTAAAATAAGTGACCATGACATTGATTTATAATTGCTTTTTAACTATAATGACACATGTTAACAATAACAATTGCATTTCTTTATCATATGCTAAAAGTCTGTTGCGGATCTCTGCAGTGATTTTGCCTGGACAGTCCATCACACCAACAGACGGTCTCATGTACAGAAATCACCCAAGTTAAAAGTTGATAAACCAAGCAAAGACCAACCAAGGGGTAAGCAGTTGGTCTGTCAGGAAAACAGCTTGTCAGGAAAAGCCACCCCAATGTTCATCATCTATTTTCAAGAATAATGCTATATGGTTCAGGGTAAAGTGATTGTTGTCAATTTTAACTGACATTTTCTATGGCCCCCCCTCTTGTTTACTAATTTTTGTTCATGGCCCCCCCTTTAAAGTAGGAAAATTATAGATGACCCCCTCAATATCTTCCGCCCCACCCCAACCATTAATAACACAGAATAGGGAGAGAAAGGCAGAAGGGAAACTCAACTCATTCACAGAGGACACTTTTTTTATGCGCATGTGCTAACAGGAAACGTGCAAACGAGGTAAGTGATTCTGTGCGGTGAGTCTTCCGACCTCGCTAGGCTAGGCCGAGATATCAATTATTTCGTTCATTCATTTATGCACAAAAATTAAAATTTGCACATCTTCTGACCTAGGTGTATGAATCTAAGAAGTGGCGTCAAAGTTGTCGAAGTTTAACATTGCTTTCGGATTTACTAAGCCTTTAACCTATCATAACATGAAGCGTGCACTGGGCTCGAAAATCTCTGCCTTTAGCGTCAGTGTTTTTGACAACATTTCTTGACATGTTTCAACCTTATCTTATAAACCTTACATTTTAGTTAATTTAGCTGTATTGCATTGTATTAATTACTAGATGTTTTTGTTGTTGAATGAAATGAATTTGATTTTGAATTTTGTTTGAATTTGCCTTTTTTCACCGCCATCTTCATCTTCCACTTCCTGCCATCCTGCCTTGCGTGCAATGTCTGGCAGTTTCATTTGAAAATGAGGAGGTTAATGTTTTTCCATTGTTTTCCAAGCCTGCGTGCCAAAATGTTCACGACCCAACAACATCGAAAGCGCCGACAGAGAGTTTCCCTTCTGCTTCTCTTTCCTATTCTGTGTTAATAATGACTGGTGCCTAAAATAGGACGTCTTCTCGTCCTTTCTTTCTGTAAAACCGTTTGCATGATTACACGAACAAACAAACCTACAAACCCACCCTGTGATGAAATGGAACCACTTCCACCGCATCAGGACAAATTTTTTTGATGACGTTTTTCATTTCCTCGTAATAGATCTTTTCAATTTTTCCATCAGGATTTGCATAGAAATCTGCATTTGAAAGAGCCGTGCCGTGAGTGATAAGTTGGAAGCCGTTCTCTTTTAATGTCGGACTTGGCTGCACACTCCTTGCGTCTCTGATAAGGTGCTCTGTCTTGACGAATGCTTCTGGATCCGTGGGTCCCTGCTTGGGTGGAACAAACGATGATCTTCGTTTGCCAGTCTCTTTTACGTAGACGAGACTTCCACGAGCAATGTCAAGTGACGATGATTCAGACATCTCCACCAGAATAATTCAACACCGGTTCACTGGAAAATATTCGCAGTACATTGATTCACACACTTTTATTCACAAGACATCGATTCACTTATCAGACACAGATTCATTCACATTGTTCGTTTCGACTTTTGTCCACTAATCTAATTTCATAGTTTTCATATCGCAAACAAGGCAAATGCGGTGGCGGTAATCGAATTCCTGTGGAGCCAGGGCATTGACATTGCACCCTCATCAAATTTGAATCCTTTTCAGGAGCGTTGCGCAATCGGAAACCACCGGGATTAAGTTAGATAAAAGAAGACTATATTAAATCGATTTTCCAGCCCAACCTTACTTTTCACTTGTTTTCCGAAGTTTTTTATTCTATGCGTGCGTTTTTTCAAATATCCAATTAAGAAACTTTTAAGAAATTTTTACTGGTAAAATGTGTCAAAAAATGCCCTGAAATTAAGAAACTTCCACCGGTGAAGCTTTAGCCAGGTTTCTTATAAAAAAACGTGTAGTGCGGGAAACTCAAGCTCTTTGGTGGTACAGGCACAGTTACAGGTACACCCATGGAAATTGTCAATAGGAGGAGGGTATTAGTTCCATCTCCTAAATCTTTTTGGCACTTATAGAAATAAGACCAAAATACCTGAATTCCATATTTTTATGTTAATCAAAAAGGCGTGGTTTGAGGTGTGGCAGTTTTAGAAAGAGGTTTAAACAAAATATTTCAATAATGGTTTATGCTAGAGTTATGAAACTTTCAGGAAATGATTACCTCATACATATAAAGGAACTAGACTACAAACAGCCAATTTGATATAGAAACAAAATATTTATCCAACATTTACAACTTTCAAGGAAAACAGCTTGCATAAAAATCTGTTTTCTCAACAATGTGCTGACAAACAGAGCTGGTTGTAGTCTAGTTCCTAGATACATGTCTAAGCTTTATAATCTGCGAATTTGAAAGAAATCTAACAACTATGAAAAAAGTTATGCTGTTTGGAAATCACAAAATTGTCCGAAAATTAAAAACGGAGAAAATTGCGATTAAAAGTTCAGTATGCTAGTCCTGTTCTAAAATCGTCGTTACTAAAACGAGGAACAAGCGGAACGACTGCGGAACAAGCGGAATGACTACGGAACGACCACGGAACAAGCGGAACGAGCACGGAACAAGCGGAACGACTACGGAACAGGCGGAGCCAACAAGGAACGAGCGTGGAATCACCCTCCAACTTTGACCTCCAATGGCTGTCATTTTTTTCCAACTTGATACATCGAAACCCTGTGACCTCCACCCTTCGATCGAATCGAAAGATGTCTCTAGGCCTATCAACTTGCACAAAAGAAGAATACTAAGTTCTTAAAATTAGTAACGTTGCGAAGCCAGTCATAACTATTCAGTAAAATGAGCATACAATAATACTTTAAAGATTAGAATGCTTTTTGATGTTTTTAATTGAAAGAATCAATGTGCTTTGACTTCAAAATGCGAAGTTCTAGCTGCAGAGTTTTGTCATGTTTTGTCCGCCATTTTGTTGGAGGGTTGCTGACTTGAAATTTTTGCTTCACCTCCTCACCCGCTATACAGAGGGACTTGGAGAGGGACGTTTTTACTTCAGAATGTGAATATAACAGCTTGCTCGTATATATAAAAAGCTAAGATTCAATTATAATTCAATTATATAATTCAATCAAGTATAATTCAATTCAGTTTTCAGTCAGTCAGTGCGGTACAGTTGGGAAAAAATGACCGCCATTGGAGGGCAAAGTTGGAGGGTGATTCCGCGCTTGTTCCTTGCTGGCTCCGCCTGTTCCGCAGTCGTTCCGCTAGTTCCGTGGTCGTTCCGCTTGTTCCGTGGTCGTTCCGTAGTCATTCCGCTTGTTCCGTGGTCGTTCCGCTTGTTCCGTGCTCGTTCCGCCTGTTCCTCGTTTTAGCAACGACGGTTCTAAAATGGGCCAGATTTATAGGATGGTGCATCTTCTTCCTCCTTTTCTTTGTCAATAAACCTTTTTCTGATTGCTCTCAACTTTTCCTTCTATTTAAAGTTGCCTCAGATGGCAACATCTAAGCATTTCCCAACTTTTTTGATATCACCGTCGCTACTCCATTGGGAGAGGAATAAAATCTTTTTTGCCATGACCCTCAACTGGCACCTGACAACATCAGAAGTCTGCTCAGAAAACTGATATACCTTCTTGCCAGGCTCTTTCATACTTTTCTCTGCCACAGAATTGTAATCTTCATACATCATGTTTTTTATTTTTGTCATTGTCATATACTTTGCTTTGCATTGGTAGTAGCATCACAGAATAGAGATTCTATTCTGTGGTAGCATGTTCATAAGTGTAGAAAATTTTGTCATAGACTTGTAACCCTTCCCAAGGAAATTGCTCTTCATCAAGGTCACATTTGAGTTGCAAATTTGGCACTTTCCAATGATCTCAATTGTTGACTTTAAAATAGCATGACACACGGACCCTGAAAACATTTCGGAAGCTTCAACTTCGTGGCTCTAGAAGAGGCAGTGTCTTTTTTGAAATTGACTCATCAGGCCTAGGCCGTATCGATTCAGTGTCGTGTTCTTTTACAATATAAATGAACCTTTCTCCATAAAATTTCCGTTTTATTCCATGCTTGTTTCTTGCCAGTGTTATATCAGACAAATGAACTACTAAAACTAGTTAAATGCCTGAACTTGGGGGTATTTTTGGAATCTTCTTTGTGTGGATAATTGCACTAAATGGGTTTCGTAAATATCTGCTCATGTGAATCACGCAGGCCATTATTAATACATTGGCAATGATATGATGGAGTAATAAAAGGATCCTTTATTCAAAGTAGACATAAAAATTGATGGTGGAGCCATGGGATGGGATGATTTTAGATTACGTGTTACATGAGTCATGAAGCTTGCAAATGGATTGATTTATGTGAAGGCGTGAGGAATTATGTGAATGCTTTAGCAGACTTTTTGTGTTGTACGATTATTGCCTTAACATGCTTCATGTTTTGTCGCTAATTGGGAAAAAATCTTAAACCCAAATCTTGTTACGATCCATTCAAAGTAATGATCTCGAGATATTTCATAAAAAATGGTGACGCATTCTCTTATCTTAAACTCCTTTCTCAAATGGTTTCGGCTGCTAAAAAAAGGCTAGCCATTGTCTCTATCATATTAGTCAGTCCTTGAAAATTATCTCAGATGCCATACTTCAACGTATTCAACACATATTGATAAACATATAATTAATTCTGGTATAACCCTCACAGAGTCACAAGAGCACACTTTCAGTTGTATGGGGTCTTCAGAAGACTTAGAAACTGTCTCTTATTGAAATCGAGGCTTTTTAACATTGAGGGTGACTTGGGATACCGAAAAAGACCAAATGTTGGGGGATATAAGCGGTTGCTATGGCGTTGCTATGTGCTAAAACGTCGACATGGGAGCATAAAAGTGCTTTTTTGTCACTTTTAGTTATAAAATACGTCTATATAAGTCCCGGATTCTAAAAGTATATGCTTTTTAACACCCAAATGATGGGAAAAAATTTTTATCTAAAATTTTGATTCTAACTGTACCTGTACCACCTTTAGTTTATTTTCAAAGCAACATTCATGCTCCATTTTCATCATTGTATGTTAACATAAATCAAGATAAATTAATAGAAGTTATTCTTGTTTGAATAACTATCTTTATAGGCATTGACAAGAGGTTATATATATACACGTGTATATTTGACTGAAAATTGTTGGAAAAGTTGGGGTGTATCTTTTTTTAAATACTGAATTCATTCAGTTCCTCCAACAGTTTTCTGATGCACAGAAACAGGATTTGGTGAGAGATTTAATAATCGATTCTCATACTTTTAGATGAAATTTAAGCTTGTGATCAAGAAAACCAAAACTGGTCAAAGGCATGCCTAATCTTAATCTGGCATGTCGATTTCATGCACTTTTGGAGCCGTGAAAAGAGGTGTTGATGAACGAATTGTGGAGAACGGAACGAAGACAAACACATCGGATAAATATGTACAAAACTGATATATCGAATACTAATGAAACGTGAATACAAAAGCGTAATGTTAGGATGAATGTAATAATAAAAGTGAGAGATATTATGATAAGAGCGATAAAATGTAATTGGGGCTTGGTAACTAATCGAACTAATGTCAATCATATGAATTACTGTCAATCATGCGTGTTCTACTTGACACGAATTTCGAAATTTAAAAATTGCAGTAGCTACCTGTTTTTACGTCAAAAACTACCCAGAAATGAAATAAAAAATTGGTGCAAATGTCAATGTCGTGGCTCTACAGGAATTCGATTACCGCATTTGCCTTGTTTGCGACATGAAAAGCATCTGCGATTTGCAGCGATCATGTGCGTTTTTCGAGAAAATTGCTTACTCGAAAAGCATTTATTTCTGTTCAGATGCTCACCAAATTGCGTCTCATACTTCACAACAAGACTTCGATACCATAGTTACAGTGGAAAATAATGCGAATTGGGCAGTTAAAACAGGGGTCGTATATTTGGTCGTGGGTCCGCGGGTCACCAGGTCGTGGGGTCCAGCGATTAGAACTACCCTCAAAGGTGTGGCAATTAATCAGATGTATAGATATAAGAATGTTAGTCTATGTTCTTGCAAAAGCACAATTAAATTCAGCATTAGCTACTACACAGCTGGAAAATATTTTTTGGCAATTTCTTGAAATTTTCCATTTGATAAAAGCCTTTGAATGATTTCATTTCGCTGCTCCTCCGTTGTTTCATCCAGGCGATACTCTTTCGCTCCGTCGGCCACAATCCCCTTCACAACGCTCTCCACTCCACCTGTCACATATAGCTCCGTTTTCATCCACAACTGCGCATCTTTAGGCCACATGTCTGGATACTTCAACGACTCCATGATCTTAGAAATCACGACAATCACTAGATCACCTTCTTCTTTGAACGCGTCGTTTTGTGGAATTGTATTCGGCTGGTGATTTGGGAAGAACACAATGGAACGGCATTCTATTGACTCGCGTGGTGGAGCGTTTGCTTTAGCGTATTGACTTTTTACAGCAGTATGAAACGTGTATCGTGCTCGTGATCGCGGATCGCTATCATACTGCATGAACACGACAACCTCTTCTTTCACCATGTTTGGATAGTAGTACCACTCATGGAACTCCCTTCTTTTCAGGTCCAAATTGTAGATTTCAAATTTAAAATTCGTCGCTATGACGTCACAGGGTATAAAATCGTCTGGAGCCGCGACGGTTCTGCCGTCGCAAACGGCAAGGTGGTCATTTTGGACTGGGGAGTCGTCAGAAATATTGCGCCAAACGTACCCTGGGTTCCAGAGCCTTAATGAAGTAAAGGGAAAGGATGTATAGGGAAATAAGAGGTTGGAGAATGTGGGGAAGAAGGAGAGGGAAAGGAAAGATTGGTTTGAAAGATTGATTTCCTCCCCTCACCCTCTTCTTTCTCGCTCCTTTCCCTCTCTTCTCCTTTTTTTATTTATAGAGGCTCTGGAACCCAGGGTACGCCAAACGTTGACCAAGGCGAATCTTCCCTGTCTATGTCCTGGCTTCGCTTTTTTGTCAAGCATTGAACTGGCACTGCGTATAGTGTAGTCACAGTGGACCAAAGAAGATGGTTGCTCAATATCAGGTCCATTGTTTTCGGCACTTTTATCATCTGAGTTATTGGTGCATGTTGTTTGTGAACTCGAAGCCTTTCGAATCTGCACAAAATAACACAGGGATACAAGGTGAAGTTCAGCTACAGTAAACACCCACATATAAGAACCTGCAAGTTTGTATCCAGCCTATTGTTCAAATACAATAGGCAATTGTTTATTCTATTGTTTTGAGGAGATTTTCAGACTGAAAGGTTCTTAATTCCCTGGTTCTTATATGTGGGTGTTTACTGTACTACACATGTAACAAGCACCATTTTCAATAATCTCACCCCCACCCACCCCAATTTGGAAAATATTTTACAAGCCCCCTGCCGCTTATTAGACGAAGTACGATATTCATACTGAAATTGATATTACGAAGGGTATTTGTCTCAGACAGGTCTCACTTGGACTTACCCAAATCTGCCTACCATTACATATCTATCAACGAAAAACCACGCAATCTCTCCCCGCCCCTCCCCGACTCTGATAACTGACACTGATAATAGACAGGTGCACGGGCATAATTTATCGAATATCGAAGGGGAATATAGCTGATAGTGTTTTTCTGGTGTAAAATTTGATGCTCTTTCCGAATCTGCTTGTCCCCAAATGATTTAGTGGTGGGTGTGGCAGGGCGTGGTCAGAAAAAATTCATTATTTTTTTCCAAAATACCAAAGGAAAATTGAGATTTCTGAATAAATATACCTTATTTATTGTCACTTAGTGCTGTATTTTCGGGGTAGGCGAAGTTAAAATCAAATGTATATCAAGTTTCCCCCTTTTCCATCAATTTTTATAAAACATTACCTCCTGGAAAACAGCTCTTTTTGCTTTTTGTTAGACAAATTTCCTGAGGATAACACTAAACCATGATATTATCTAACCAATTAAGGTATATATTCATCGTCATCACTGTCATAAGCAGCACAGTCTTCTTCAGACCTCAAGTAGAGCCAGTCATAGTCACCCTTGTCATCAGGACAGATTCCATGCTCTGTGAAAACAGTCTTTCCCGTCAACCCATCATCGCTATCTGTAGCATCTGAGGTCTCGCTCGTGTCCATCAATGAAAAACTGGCGCTTTTGCAGACGTCTTTCTTTTTCCCCGACTTTTTCGCACTAATCGGGGCATTTGTGGCCCATGGTACCACAAAGGTAGCATATGGCCAGTTTCTTCTCTAATCCAGCCGCTTTCAGACACACTGACTTTTTTGACGACTGGTAAACTGAAATTTCAGGTAGTATGTCGCCAGATTGGCCTTTTGAATCAGATACTTCAAGCTTCCAGGATCAGGAATAATGCTTTGTGTTGTTTTTACCATTAGCTTGTCGTATTGGTTGATTCGTGTAGTGACTATACCGTCATTTTCTTTACCGTTGTATATTGCCCTATGAATAAAGTTAGTGATGTCACGTTCCCCATCTCCATTAAGAGATTTTTCATCTCCCAATTTTTCGAGAAGGGGCAACGACTTTTGTTTCGCTGCCCTGTCAAAAAGTGATTTCTTTGAAATGCGATAAAAGTAACTGGTGGTGTCGGAGCCGGTTGGAGCATGAAAGGCAGGTAACAACAAGGCTGTGGAGATGCCAAGGAACTGCACGATCTTTCCGATGCTGATGAATTTATCATGGTCAACTTGCATACACCATTCCGACTGTGGTTGTTTTACTGCAAATGCATATATCATTAGAATGAAGATATCTGTGTCCTTAGCTTTGATGATCACTGGACCATCCGATAAGAAGAGATGGAGATTCGATGGTTGCCTCAGCTTGCTCAATCAGATGATTTCTGAATGCTGCTTTAGATCCTGGTTGATACAGCTTTCCGTCGGGAGTTGCTATTGCAAGAGGGTATTTAGTGAGACAATGAGAAAATGCTTCTCTTTTATCGTGACATTGTGAAACATTAAGACCAAGTCCTTGCCAATCTTCCACCTCTTCGAGCGACAACAATTTATGACGGTATGGCAGTAATCAGGGCTTCAAAGCCCACCACAACATGGGGTCAGTACATTTCAGATCAATTGAAAGCATTCAAACCTCCTTCATCATGGTATGTAGCTACAGGAAACTGTCATAGTATTCGATAACTATATTGACGACCAAGAGTACTCGATCAAAGATGCCAGATACAAGAAAGAGGTTGTAACGCAAGGGTTCATTTGGGTACTAATGGACAGAAAATGATGAATGGTAAAGCCTTTCAAATGTTTATGCACAACAAAGAGAATAAGGACGAGCTCATCAAGCGATTCGTTGAATTTACCTGTCTGCTAGAAACACAGTCCAATTTCATGTTTCTTGCACAGTCAATCATAGGAACACAACACTTACTGTCACTGCATGAAATGTGGCTAAATTGTTTGATTGTAATCACGAGGAAGCTGATACTCGTGTAGTATTGCATGCATTCTTATCGGATAGTCCAGTGATCATCAAAGCTAAGGACACAGATATCTTCATTCTAATGATATATGCATTTGCAGTAAAACAACCACAGTCGGAATGGTGTATGCAAGTTGACCATGATAAATTCATCAGCATCGGAAAGATCGTGCAGTTCCTTGGCATCTCCACAGCCTTGTTGTTACCTGCCTTTCATGCTCCAACCGGCTCCGACACCATCAGTTACTTTTATCGCATTTCAAAGAAATCACTTTTTGACAGGGCAGCGAAACAAAAGTCGTTGCCCCTTCTCGAAAAATTGGGAGATGAAAAATCTCTTAATGGAGATGGGGAACGTGACATCACTAACTTTATTCATAGGGCAATATACACGGTAAAGAAAATGGCGGGTATAGTCGCTACACGAATCAACCAATACGACAAGCTAAGGGTAAAAACAACACAAAGCATTATTCCTGATCCTGGAAGCTTGAAGTATCTGATTCAAAAGGCAATCTGGCGACATACTACCTGAAACATTTCAGTTTACCAGTCGTCGAAAAAGTCAGTGTGTCTGAAAGCGGCTGGATTAGAGAAGAAACTGGCCATTTGCTACCTTTGTGGTACCATGGGCCCAAATGCCCCGATTCGTGCGAAAAAGTCGGGGGAAAAAGAAAGACGTCTGCAAAAGCGCCAGTTTTTCATTGATGGACACGAGCGAGACCTCAGATGCTACAGATAGCGATGATGGGTTGACGGGAAAGACTGTTTTCAACAGAGCATGGAATCTGTCCTGATGACAAGGGTGACTATGACTGGCTCTACTTGAGGTGAAGAGACTGTGCTGCTTATGACAGTGATGACGATGAATATATACCTTAATTGGTTAGATAATATCATGGTTTAGTGTTATCCTCAGGAAATTTGTCTAACAAAAAGCAAAAAGAGCTGTTTTCCAGGAGGTAATGTTTTATAAAAATTGATGGAAAAGGGGGAAACTTGATATACATTTGATTTTAACTTCGCCTACCCCGAAAATACAGCACTAAGTGACAATAAATAAGGTATATTTATTCAGAAATCTCAATTTTCCTTTGGTATTTTGGAAAAAAACATAATGAATTTTTTCTGACCACGCCCTGCCACACCCACCACTAAATCATTTGGGGACAAGCAGATTCGGAAAGAGCATCAAATTTTACACCAGAAAAACACTATCAGCTATATTCCCCTTCGATATTCGATAAATTATGCCCGTGCACCTGTCTATAACTGAGATGAAACTCAGACCATTCAAGGTATCACTGTAATTACATTTCTAATATAAAAAAAGGGTTTCCATGATTACACGAACAAACAAACCCACCCTGTGATGAAATGGAACCACTTCCACCGCATCAGGACAAATTTTTTTGATTACGTCTTTCATTTCTTGATAATAAATCTTTTCAATTTTTCCATCAGGATTTGCATAGAAATCTGCATTTGAAAGAGCCGTGTCGTGACTGATAAGTTGGAAGCCGTTCTCTTTTAATGTCGGACTTGGCTCCACACTTCTTGCGTCTCTGATAAATTGCTCTGTCGTGACCAATGCTTCTGGATCCGTGGGTCCTTGCTTGGGTGGAACAAACAATGACATTCGTTCGCCAGTCTCTTTTGTGTAGACGAGACTTCCACGAGCAATGTGAAGTGAAGGTGATTCTGACATTTCCACCAGAATAATTCACTTTCCGTTGAACAGCGATGAGCAATCCAAAACACTGTTATTTGAACTTTTGTGTCTTGCCTTTGTTATCCGTGTTTACTGGCGATAAGAATGAGAGGAAACTGTCTCGCGTAATAAGAAACTTGTTGTCTTAGGCGAATGAAAAGTCGTACAGAACTAGGATCACATTTCATATGCTGGGTCAAAGATTTCTTTTTACATTTCCCCTTGGGATTTTGTTTAGCTATTTATTTATATACAGCGTGGGACAAAAACGTATCCCCATTAGATTTTTCGAAATTTCCACTGTACAATATTTTACTCCGGACATGGAATTTTTCAGCTGTATGACTGGGCAGCTAAATGTCGCCCAGGACACAAGTTTAGAAAACTGAGCGACAGGACAAGAAGAAAATCCTCAGGCACAACTGAAATAGCAATAGCAATAAATAGATAGTTAAACCAACAATAAACTCCTGACAGTGCAGGCTTGGACTCCTTACCCTCCAGATTTTGTCGGCATTTCTTTCGCAATATATTTTTTAACTATTACGTACCATTAGGCTTGCGTTAGACGTCATGCCCCACGTATGCTGTCTGAATATTGTTTTTAAAATATAAAGCAGTATTCTCAACATGCTTTGATAACCTTTAATTCACTTGATATTATTTTTTTAGAGGAGTTTCTGCCTCTCTTGCAACAAGCATCAAAACATGAAGCATCCAAGGAGATGAGTTGTGCAAAGGCTGCAATTTTGAACATGTCCACTGAAGTTGCTTGGATGAATTACAATAGAATGAAGGGAGAAATTACTCATACAAGACATCAAAGGTTTGCTATTTTTTCAGATATATAGATGTAAAAAAAGTAATTTATGTTCTTTCAAAAGCACTCTCAAGATCAGTATAAGTTACTACATAGCTGGAAAATATTGCTTGGCAACTTCTTCAAATTTTCCATCTGATAAAAGCTTTTGAATAATTTCATTTCGCTGCTCCTCCGTTGTTTCATCCAGTCGATACTCTTTTGCTCCGTCGGCCACAATCCCCTTCACAACGCTCTCCACTCCACCTGTCACATATAGCTCCGTTTTCATCCACAACTGCGCATCTTTAGGCCACATGTCTGCATACTTCAACGACTCCATGATCTTAGAAATCACAACACTCACTAGATCACCTTCTTCTTTGAACGCGTCGTTTTGTGGAATTGTATTCGGCTGGTGATTTGGGAAGAACACAATGCAACGGCATTCTATTGACTCGCGTGGTGGAGCGTTTGCTTTAGCGTGTGGACTTTTCACGGCAGAATGAAACGTGTTTCGTGCTCGTGATCGCGGATCGCTGTCATATTGCATGAACACCATAACCTCTTCTTTCACCATGTTCGGGTAGTAGTACCACTCATGGAACTCCCTTCGTTTCGGGTCCAAATGGTAACTTTCGCATTCGTAATTTGTTGCTATGACGTCACAGGCTATAAAATCGTCCGGAGCCACTACGGTTCTGGCGTCGCAAACGGCAAGGTGGTCATTTTGGATTGGGGAATCGTCAGAAATATTACGCCAAACGTTGATCACGGCAAATCTTCCCTGTCTATGTTCAGGCTTTGCAAAAGCACTAAGCATCGAGCTTGCACTGCGTATAGTGTAGTCACAATGAACCAAAGCAGCTGGTTGGCCAATATCAGCTCCATTGTTTTCGACATTCTTATCATTTAAGTTCTTGGTTTTTGTTGTTGGTAAACTCGAAGCCTTTCGAATCTGCACAAAATAATACAGGGATACAAGATGAAGGGTAGATATCACACATGCGCACTTCGAAACTAAAATGTATCTTTGTGTAATATACAACGAACTGTTTTTTGTGTAGACATCTTTAAGGCAGAAACTCTCGGGTGCCGGAAGCCGCACCATATTGGACGAGATTCTTCAAAGAAAACACCTGGCCAAAGCGGAGAAATGGCCTATAATGGTGAAGGCTGAAAAAGGTATGACTGTAATCAATTTGCTTGCGTCAGCAAAGTGTAACACTTCTGCCCGGCAAGTCCGTTACATTTAGTACACAAGTCAATGATTACACAATGTAGCTCTCTTTGTCTTTATGTTCTTACCAAAAATAACAAAATCGTACACGAATATATAAGTAAACCATAGAGATAGGATATAATATACACTGTATATATGTATCTTATATCCTATCTCTATGAAGTAAACACAATAATAGAATGTTCAGTTCGACTGGCGCGTTCAACCAGACTGGTTTTATTTGACGGGGGTCTCTTCAGAGTTTCTATCAGATCACAAAAGCAGGTCTTCAAAACACTTGTGTGCCGTGAATCATTAGGTGATTGGACAACGAGACACGAGACTAGCCAATGAGAGACGTTTGAGATTTTCATGCTTCGAATAGCAATGTAATCATTACTGCTACAACCAACGGTGTAATGAAATGATTGTTGTTGCATGCTGTGATGCGAATAGACAGGGAAATTCTTATAAGAATCTAGCAATCAAGGTAACTGGAATTTTGTTTTTGAGACATGTTACTGGGGGGTTTGGGTTTCAAAATCCGCCAGGGCACAAAAATTTTCGGGCCAGGGGTCATGTTACTGCCTACGTCATATCTAAGGGGTCAGTCAAATTTTTTTAAATCAAACATCAGCAAAGTTAATATCATTCGAAAGAGCATTTTAAACCAAGCAAAAAACGTATAAGAACTAGGGCCATAAAATTTATATAGAAAAAATACGAGCTCTTGAAATTTTTGTAATGACGTCATCAGAGTGGACTAAAGTTCAAATGATGTACTTTTTAAGTTATTTCGCAATGTAAGGACATGTTAAATTAGGCCCATTCACTGTCATCGCTATCACTACTGCTTTCATCATCGCTAGAATCGCGAAAAAACGATATAATTAAGTTCCGTTTCGTTGGCGAGGATCTTTGTCTGAAGCTTCCGCAAATTCTCGAAAACTAATGTAAAGTGTTAACGTATTTCCTCGATTAAACGAAGTAATAATAATAAACGCACCAGGGCGTTTATTATTATTGGCACTCTTGAGGGGGCGCCTAATCAAGGGGGGGGGGCGTTTATTAGAAAGTACAAGATCACAGCCTCTGTCATTGGGTCCAGAAAAAGAGAAAGTGGTTTAGTTGTGAGAAAAGACCACTACTGAGGAAGGGCTATGCCCGATACGTTTAGTTTCTTTTATATCCTGGCATATTTGTTTATTCGTACAATAATTGATCGTTATATACTATTACAATTGCCGTACGTCACTTTATTGATTTTATTTACATCGGTTTAGTTGTGCCTTGCCTTTATCAAACAACAATACACTATACCAACTTAAAAAAATTGTTGTGTGGGGGCGTTTAATCAAAGGGGGCGTTTATATCAAAAGTTAGTAGCATTAGGGGGTGTTTATTCGAGGGGGGCTTCTAATCGAGGGGGCGTTTAATCAAGGAAATACGGCATGTAAACAAACACAGCATTCGTAAAAGCTAATTCCAATCCAAACCCACCTTGTGATGAAATGGAACCACTTCAACTGCATCAGGGCAAATTTTTTTGATTACGTCTTTCATTTCTTGATAATAAATCTTTTCAATTTTTCCATCAGGATTTGCATAGAAATCTGCATTTGAAAGAGCCGTGTCGTGAGTGATAAGTTGGAAGCCGTTCTCTGCTAATGTCGGACTTGGCTGCACACTCCTTGCGTCTCTGATAAGGTGCTCTGTCGCGACAAATGCTTCTGGATCGGTAGGTCCCTGCTTTGGTGGAACAAACACTTTGAGTCTTTTTCCAGTCTCTCTTGTGTACACGAGACTTGCACCAGCAATATCAAGTGAAGATGATGCAGACATTTCTACAAGAATGATTCACTGATCACAGCGATGTATACAATTCAAAACGTTTACTTATATTTATATTTATTTGAACTTCCGCGTGTCGCCTTTGCTGCCAGTGTTTGCTAGAAATAAGAGGAAACTAAACTGTCTTGTTTTGCTTGTTGATTTGTGAGTGAGATGAAGTGAACTTTATTATTGTCCCGTTTGTGTATACAAGTCTTCCACAGAAACTGGGGGGTTAAACTTTACATGCCGGTCACAGGGGTACAGGGTCAAAAGACTTGTTTTGTGAACTTCCGCTTTGTATATTGCTTAGTTATTTATTTATATACTATATTAATTCCCACCAAACTTCTAACTTTAGTTTTGTGTAAGAAACTTCGCCATTTTTATTGCCATGATAGGATTTGTTTTGATAATTTACGAATTTATTAATTGTGTTTCTGCGCAGCATCGTTCTCTCCCTTTGCATTGCCTTGTCTTCTGCTGCGCAGCGCGCCGCACATGCAATGCATAGCATATTGGCCTAAGTCGTTTGTGAAATCAAGTCATGCCTTTTGTGGAAGACATGCATTCAAGTAATTGCAAGTAGCGTCAAATTTAACCCAATAAATGAAGAAAACAAGCTGAAATGAAGGAGTTAAAGGTTCACTATACGTCTGAACTTCTACCTTTCTCCTACAATTCGCAAGAGAACTTGGAAAGATCGGAATCTGGACAGCTACCTGTCGGGCAAATCTTGACCAACCATGCAGGCCTTGCTGTCATTGCACGAGGTACCTCTCTCGAGGTCATTCACACACTCAGTGGAACACGAAGGTCTGCTTGCAACTTGGGATTGGCAAAGGAGAATGTTAAAGTCCAGTGTATGAGCGAATTTTTTGTAGACCATAAAAGAATGTTGTTACTTGGTTTGGATGTTAGTGCTGGATGGAAAAGAAGTGGTCTTTTGTGCGTCTACGATTTGGGTCTATCAAAAGTCACCAGGGCGATATCAATACCAGAACCTGTTACTTGCATGCATCCTATGGAGGTTGATGATAGCAGTCAGAGTATTATCGCCAAGTTAAGGTAACTATGCTTTCCTAATATCCTGCTACTGTCCTACTACTGCGGTAGAGTATATGGTACTTTATTCAGGATAACAATATTTTATGTCCTCGATTAAACGCCTCGGGCGATAATTTGTAATTTTAGAGGGCGTTTATTGGAATGGGGTGTTTATCCGAGGGGGTGTTTATTGTTATTTTGAAGATTGGACAAAAGTGTGCCCCTTGTGCACCCAAGATAAACAATAGTACAATAAAATAGAACAATAGTACAATAAAACAGAACAATAGAGATAGAACAATAGTACAATAAAGCAGAACAATGGAGCCTTTGCATACCCGTGATCTTTTTGCAGTGAGCCAGCCATACTCTGCAGTCAAGGATTTGATCAATAGTTTCTCTGTTACTGTGAACTTCTTTTTTACGCCAAGGGTGCTTATAACAAACTATGTTCTCTTGAGGGGGTGCTTAATTGAGGAATTATGTTTGAACAACAGAAGATAGAGTGAAGGAATTGAAAACAGTGCAGACCTTAGATCTTTTTTGAATTTGCAATTATTTGCTGCAGTCTATAAGAGAATCAAACTGATGAAATGAAGTTCCTGCGGATTTGATATCATATTGAAAACTACCATTTTGTGCAGTCTACCCTACCTCTCCACCGCCAGTGTAGTATAGCAGTGATCAACCTAATGTTATTTTTAATTTGTTAGTTTAATTTTGATTTAATTTATTATTTTAATTGCATTTCATAGGTAGTTGCTTTATTCTCTGCATATTTTATTGTTGTATTATTTCTGTTTCTGTTGCATTGTTGCATTGATTATTGTTTCTTTTGACAGTTAGAGATAGCAGATGTGAAGTGTAATATGTTGAACTCCGTTGTCAACTGTGATATGTTTCACAATGCCTTATTATTTTTTTCTAGTAACAGTGAGAGATCACAGCATCTTGTTGCAGCTGGATGCCAAGGTGGCCAGACGTTGATAATCAGAATTGGTGAAATAAAACCCTATGATCAACGAAACGATCTGTCATGTCCTGCAGATTTGAATATGGTCAAAATCAAAGACCTCATCAAAATGGAAGCTGATGAGGTTGAAGATGAGACAAATTATGCAGTTGATCTTTCAGGTTTGTGATTCTGAGTCAATTCAACTGAAAAATAAGATACAATGTTACCTATTCCTTGAATTATGGCAAGGATCAGACTCACCTTTCTCTCAGTGCTTGTCAGGATTACCCGTACTCCTTGCGTTCTCTGTTGACCTGAAGAGAGGAATTTTGTGATTAAAACTCCCAGCAATCTTCAGAAATCTTTTAAAAAGACATGTACCATATTTCCTTGATTAAACACCCCCTCGAATAAACATTAACACTATATAATTACTAACATCCTAAACTTACTAACATCTGAAATAAATGGCCCTCTCTAATTATGGCCCCCAATCAATAAAGCTGTTGGTTTAAACTTGCTGCTATTTGCAATACATTCATTGAACAACTTCAATGTCTGGAAACTTGGACTCAATATCCTTGCAAATGATTATCAGGATGGGGGCTAATTCGAGGGGAGGGCTTATTCAATGATTTACAGTATATTGATTTATGCATAGTTTTTCTTGTCTAAAAACTATTTATTTTATTTCAGAAGAATACCATAGCGATGCAAGCTTTAGGTACTTAGATGCTGCTTCAAAACCCATACGAGTTTTTAAAAGAGGTATAAAATCATTTGTTACATTTTAATCATTATGTTATTTTGTATGTCATTATTTTATATATTAATCTTTTGATTTATTTTTTGTCCCGTTATTAATTTTTGTTGTTGTTTTTGAGAAGTTTTATAGCTCACTTATATGTTGTTCACTAGTTTAGCCCTTTGGCAATTTTTCTTTTTACCTGCTGTGAAACGATTTGTGTATCTCATGCAGCTAATCTTGTATCTGGGACAAATATTGATAACAGCAATTTTGTAAGGTTGCCATATAGTCGTTAAGGCTCGTTGAGGGTCGCTCAAAGGATTGAAATCAACTTTAGACAATGTCTCTGTGTGATTTTTAATCCTTTCAGCGACCCTCGGCGACCCTAAACGACTATATGGAAACCAGGCTTAATTGTTGAAGTTTTTATCCTGTTAAACAATCCGTTATTATTGTTATTTATTTGTTATTATTATTATTTGCTTTGCCAGGAGATGTCAGTGTCACATCGTTATTGCACATCAAGCAAGCTGCCTTGTTGATTGTTGGTTACAGTTTTGGTTGCTTTCAAATCTGGGATATGCATGCGAGTTTGCAGATGATGTGAGTGTATAATAGAATTCAGATGACTCGAACCTCCAAGGGATCGAGTGGTTCGAGTTAACGAATGCTGATTTGATAAAATATTTTCTCTTTAGTTTCAGCAGTTCTCTTGACTCTCCATTGTCAGATATTACCCATTTTGGACTTCAGGTAATTTGTCATTTGTCTCATTACCGTATTTCTTCGGTTAAGCGCCCCCTTTAATAAATGCCCCTCGATTAAGTACCCACGGGTAAAGTGCGTAAATTAATAATCGCCCCGGGCGGTTATACAAGCAAATGTGGTATTCAACGCTGGAAGTCCCAAAACGTTCTGCAACCTGAAAATAAAGACCCATGTACTTCTTGTTGTAACCAAAGGAGCTCTACTAACCTTTTTCGAGGTAATAGATAGTTCAGTTCTTGCTAAATCCAGATATTATGTCAAAACGATTATCATCATCAGTCTATATTACTGTATCAACATTAGTATGAGACTATATTACTGTATCAACATCAGTATGAGAGTATATTACTGTATCAACATCAGTATGAGAGTATATTACTGTATCAACATCGGTATGAGACTATATTACTGTATCAATATCAATTTCCATCTATATTATTGTGCTGTATGAATGTCAAACTATATATTACTGTTCATCTGAATCCAGGAGCCTGAAAATGATCCTCGCCATTGCTGCTACCTTTTGGTTGGTCGAAGCCCATCACCAAACAGGAAAATGTAAGTCAGTGTGTCTTTACATCAGTGAGATGTTTCTCGAATCGCTGGTTTTAGGATTGAAATGTAAAGTTGTCATTCGCCATGTCGACTCCCAGCTATCTCGAGCGATGCCTTATTCCTTCTGGTGCTAAACTGTGCGTTGATACCTATTACAGTGAGGCCCCGCAAATAAGAAACCATTTATAAGAAACTTTTAGGCTCATATTATCAAAGTAACAATGGAAAAACAATAGGAAATCTTTGTAAACAATACTACTATCACTACTACTACTACTACTACTACTACTACTACTACTACAGGGAGGCCCTGCAAATAAGAAACCATTTATAAGAAACTTTTAGGCTCATATTATCAAAGTAACAATGGAAAAACAATAAGAGATCCTTGTAAACAAAAGCGTTTGACCTGAAATCCCTGTTTCTTAACTTCGGGGCCTTTCTGTATTGGGTCTTCTACAATAATGGATAAATGGATGGATACTTGTAAATTATATGCATCTGTAATATCAAATGTCGATCAAACTTGTGTCTCCATCGAGGGTTTGAGATTGGAGTTTTTCCAGTGTTTGCACTATAGATAATAGTATGGGCTTTGGAGGTTTTGTGCGAGTAACACAGGTAAATGCAGCTGATGTCAACCACATCGAACTCTCAAGGGAAGTTGAAATTTGTCCGAAATAACGGGTGTCCCATCTATACTGTACCAAAGCGAGTGGAAAGAGAAAATTGTTCCAAAAAATGAAGGTTTTAGATAACGGGCAATCGAGATAGCGCATGTCAACTGTGTGGGTTTTTCAGAAGTAATTGAACTTCACAGCGAACAATTCTTCACACTGGAGTATCGGCTTTTAAACAGAAAATGTTGCAGTATGATTAGGCTCTATGCGATCTCTTTGCACAGCGTATTGTAGAAAGTCATCTACAATCAACAAGCAATCAGTCCTTGATGCTTCATTACTATTTGATACTTTCTTTTTTAGAAATCTTCCCACTTCTGTAACTCTGTATCAATTGGTTTTTGAATTTAAAGATACGGCTGCTGGCAGTCCGCCAATATACAGAGTGAGAATGAATATTCTTCTATTTGTTGCCTTTAATCACTTGTTTTGTTATTTCCAGACTGATTCTCATATAGAGAGATACGTTGTTTATTAAAATTGTCCCACTTCCACATATGGAGCAATTTGTTGGAGCACGTTACATTACCATGCATATTAATGATTTCATGATTTCATGCTTTTATGATTTCATGCTTTTATGATTTCATGCTTTTATGATTTCATGCTTTTATGATTTCATGCTTTTATGATTTCATGCTTTTATGATTTCATGCTTTTATGATTTCATGCTTTTATGATTTCATGCTTTTATGATTTCATGCTTTTATGATTTCATGCTTTGATTAACCTTCAATGCAAGCAACCTTTTGACCTCTCCAAGCCTCTTCGTGTCATAACCATATTCTATTGCCCCTAACACTCGTGTCAGAATTCAAGTCATTAGCATGTCTTCATTCCTGCATTCATTTTCATTATCTGCAGGAACTGGAAGCAGTTTGCAAACGTTTCGAACATCAATTGACGTCAGATGCATATCATTTGGCCGACTCGAGGTCGCTTGGTAGCAGGATCATTGCCTGCTCTTCACTACGTAAGGACATAGAAGCTATTATAGAAATACAAGAAATACAATATAGAAACTATATTGTATTTCTGTTTGTTATAGCTTGCTTTTTACTTGTCTAGGGTTTAGTTGTCTAGGGCCGTTATATGACATTTTTTCATCCCTTGTTTGTGTTATTTACTTGTATCGCTTATTATCGTGTATTATCGTATCCTTTTATCGTTTGTATCGCACATTATTTGTTTCTGTTATTTATTTAACGTAATTCATTTAAATTATTTGTTTGTGTGATTTTTTATATAACTTGTTGTTTATTACGTTTTTGTTTACGTTGCAGCGAGGCTATTGAAAATGCCCAAGCAGGATCAATCGAAGGAATCGAGCTTTGACAGTGACGGTAAGACGAAGCTTTGAATCTTTCTAGTAAACATGTAAAATTTTGAACAGAATCTACTTTCAAACTTTTCCAACATGTCTGGGGATTCCACTCTATTTCTACATTATATCATATCATTTTGCAGTAAAGTACGTTGATACAACATTGTCATATGTTGTTTGGGAATCACCACCGCAAGAACAAGAGCTGCATCCATCATTTCACTTGGGATTGTTCGATATTAATCGTTGGTATCACCTCCAAATGCCATCATCTATCAGGTAATCACTCCGTCGTTAATCACTGCGATTGCTAATCATTGAAACATTTCTGCATTGATGATGGATCGCTAAGTCCTCGTTTCATAAACAATCTTAACTTATGGATTGCTTATCGAAGAGGCTCTTATTGATTTTCATTGCTGGATTGAGGATTAATCAAACACAAAATCACCAATCGTTGATCATTCGATCGTTAATCACTGATCCATGAATCAATAATCATCAGTGATCGTTAATCACTGATCCATGAATCAATAATCATCAGTGATCGTTAATCACTGATCTATGAATCAATAATTAATGGTTGAATATTACTAATTACTAAATTTCTAAATCATTACTAAATTATTTGAGTACAATTGGTGTTTACTTTCTCTATGTACAGTGGAATCCCGCTATAACGAACCCCGTTTATAACGAACTTCCCGCTATTGCGAACTATTTTCTCGGTCCCTACAGAGTTCGTTATAGCGGGACTCCACTGTATTTGTTAATTCATTTGCTTGTCTACCTAAAGGGGTGCGATGTATGGAAGCAAGGATCCGGTTTGTCCATTCTTCTCTTTCTATTCTCTTGGCGAAGTAGGAGAGGTCATTCTCCCGGATACTCTTGTGGTAAGTCTGCATTCAGCATCGTATGCACACGATATCTTCATAACATTAAGTGCAGCATACTATTTCCTATCTATCTGACAGTGTCAAAGATCAAAGGACTGACCTTTCATCTTTGGTTTCTGCCATGAAACAGCTTTCATTGATTACATCAAAAACACGTTTATTTTGAACTTTTCAAAGTTTGTTGAAATTATTTCTTATTCTACAGGATGCTCATATTGATTCAAAAGATATCAGTGGGTTCTTATGTCCACGCTATCCTATTTTGGAGCAGAATTTCTGGCCATCTTCCTTGGCCTTCAGTGCGTGTAATTGTTCATGTTATCCATTGTTATCTTCTCATGCCTGTTGCCATTGATGTTAAGCAGATTTGTGTGACTTTAAACTTTCTTGTGTTTTAGAATGCACGTTTCTCGCAGAGCGTGGAATCGTAAAAACAGAAATGCTTGGAATGCAAAGACAGGTAACATTTTAATATCTGCTGGTACATTGTCATATCTTCTTGTAGATCCTCATATCTTCTTGTACATTGTCGTATCTTCTAGTACATCCTCATATCTTCTTGTACATTATCATATTTTCTTGTAGATCCTCATATCTTCTTGTACATTGTCGTATCTTCTAGTACATCCTCATATCTTCTTGTACATTATCATATTTTCTTGTAGATCCTCATATCTTCTTGTACATTGTCATATCTTCTAGTACATCCTCATATCTTCTTGTACATTATCATATTTTCTTGTAGATCCTCATATCTTCTTGTACATTGTCGTATCTTCTAGTACATCCTCATATCTTCTTGTACATTATCATATTTTCTTGTAGATCCTCATATCTTCTTGTACATTGTCATATCTTCTAGTACATCCTCATATCTACATGACGATGTAGATACGAGGACATGTCATATCTACATATCGTAGATATGTAGATATGACATGTTTGTGATATATTTTACTATATCATTATATATTTTCATGAGCATCCTGGTATCTTCTTCCGCGTCATTATATCTTGTTGTACAATGTCATTTTGTCTCACACATAGTCATATCTTCTTGTGCTTCCCAACAACTTTTCTACATCGATTTCATTTTCGTACATACTTGTACATATTTCATAAATTTTCATCTTTATATCTTCTTCTTTATCTTCACGATATTTGATCATACATACCCATCCTACATTTTTGTAGATTTTGGCTGACATGCTGTCAAAAGGCAGCGAAGCCTTCGGTGATACTTACCAACTATTCAATTTATGTTGGTCTGCTGGCCTGATGCCAAAGTTATTAGACACTTCCAGATTGGGCGATTCAAAGGTAAAAAGATTGAAGATTGAAAAAATCTACACTTCCACTTATTTTACAAATGCATATTTTCAGTTTCATGATTTATAGCAGCTGTTTTTAGCTGACCAAGCAAACCTGTATAAATATTGATATATTATTATTATTACTACTATTATTATTATTATTATTATTATTATTACTACTATTATTATTATTATTATTATTATTATTACGGTATTTCGGTGTGTCTATTCTGGATAGAAGGGTGCTATTATGCCATGGGCAGAGCGGAATATACAGAGTTAGACTTCAAAAAAGACACATATCTCTGTTGTGGCTCAAAGTTTCACACACTTATGCGATCATCAGACAACTCCAATAACATATATTGGAGAGTTGTCTGAACTTTGAGTCACAACAGACATATGTCTTTTTTGAAGTCTAACTCTGTATTATTATTATTATTTTTTTTATTATTCTATGTTTAATATTCTTTTGTTGGCCTAACTTTAAGTTAATGTGTTGTAAGTCGTTATTAATAGTGTCAAGCAAATGTAAACGTGTTGTTGTAACACATATGTTGTCGGTTTCTCGTTAGGTCCAGTTTGAATGCCTCATGTCAGTTGCTTTGGAACACAATGCGTTGTCGTTTGTTATGGCATGCATTCGAGACTGGAGCACCGGTGGTATGAAATTAATGCGTTTTTGTTATTTGCAAATGCATTCATCTATAGCTGTATGTTTGTTCGCCGGGTGTAGTGGCGTGCACCTGTAATCCAGCTGCTTGGAGGCTTGAATCGCAGGACGGCTTGAGTTCGGGACCACTGGTTGCCGCATGCCTATGTCGATCAGACGTCCGCGCTAAGACTGACGTCAACATGGTTACATTGGAGTAGTCCGATATGACCAGGTTGTATAATGAGGAACGTACTGGCCCAGGGTGGAAACACAGCAGGCAAAAGTTCTCACGCCAGGCAGTAGTGGGATAGCGTTTGTGAATAGGCTACGGCTGTCAGCCCGCGCAATACAGTCGCACGCGATTCTTTTGTTTGTTTTTGTTTTGCATCAAAGCACATGCTATATTTCAGCGATTATTAAGTTGCGTTGTATTAAGACCAGCGCTTAATCGAAAGAGACGTCTTAGCTAATATGTGGCGTCTTAGGCAACATTTCTTGACATACAACAAGCGAAATGGGATATATTTATCTCCTGCATCAATATCATTCAAAGATTAAAATTTGAAGTTTTTTTCAGAAATTACAAATTCAGGAAGTTGCCTCCGTTCTGTTCTTCAATGGGCATGGAAACGAGTCACGAAGGCCAAAGGACTACTGGACCAATATTGTGAGTGCCAAAATCTAATCGTTCATTGTATTTCATATTGTTTGGTTTTTATCGCTGATATTCCTTGATTAAAACTGCACCATTTTGAAACATTAATTTATAACTTTAGCTCTTCTTTTTTACCATGGGTCCCTATTGAAACCAATTTATGCAAGCTACATATGTTTTACGAAAAGCTATGACGTCACATTTGGTTTTCAATTCCTCCCTCCTTTTTTTGCAGATATTTCCTTGTTCTACTCCGAGAACAGTTCATTGGCTGTTGAAGTTGCACGTGACTTGAACCACTGCGTTGACGAGTTGATTAAACTTGTTCAAGTTTTGTCAGCTTTGAAAGACAGTCCTGTCTCGATATCTGACGAAGGTATTTATCTAACATCCACCACCCCCGTTTTTTATCTACCACCATTGAGATTCAATACCAATCGTGTTATTGCAGGGGGTATTGTATTAATGGATTGCTGTTGTTTCGTTTTCAGGGTCTGCTAGTTTGTCTATTAAGCTCACAGTAGCTACACGCATAAAAAGGGTCTGTTGTTGGTCTTGTTACAGTTTTTACAGCCTTTGTTAGATTTTTAAGTCTTCAATGTTTACTCAACTAATCTTTTGTCCTTTCTGTGACAGTATGCTGAAACGATATTGTTTTTGGTTCAGTCAAAGCTTCTTCCCGAGTGTTCAGGTATATTCACGGTTTCCTTCCTTTGTTTTTATTCTTCTGGGCTTCTTTCAATTCCCATGTCTTAACTTCTCTCTTCTTTTCCATCTCCATTTTTTTTAATTTCTTCTTTTTTCTTCATCTTCTTTTTCATCTTAATCTTCTTCCCATCTTTCCTTTTTTACGTTCTTTTCTATCTCAATCTTTTTCCAATCTTTTTTCCTATCTTTTTACTATTGTTTTTTCATCTTCTTTCCTCTTTGTATTCGTTTCCATTTTTCACATTTTCGTCCGTCTTCTTTTCCATCTTAATCTTCTTCACATTTTCTTCCTTCGTTTTTCTTGTTTCTACCCCAACCTTTTTCTGTCACCTTCCTTTCCTTTTGTTTCCCTTTCAATGTCACTTTTCTTCGTCTTCATTTTCATCTCAATCATCTTTCAATCCTTTTCCTTGGTATCCTTTTATTTCTTGTATGTGTCCTTTGTTTCCTGTCATCATTATTTTTCTTCCCTTTTTCTCTCAACTTTTTAACCCCCACCCCCCACCATCATCATTATTTCTGAGCTGAAATTGACAATACTTGCTTTCTTCTAGACACAAATGGGCCAAAAAGTCAAATGTAAGAAAAGTAAATTCGTTTTAAAAAACTTTGCAAAACCCAGTTATCCACCTCTTTTGATTATGCACGAATGAACTGCAACTAAAAAGGAATTGTATTTGCTTCTAGGAGAGACCGCATTTGCAACGACCTGTTGAATTTGTACAGTGACAGAAGAGAACCAATGTCTGACTCGCAAAGGTTTTCATACAAATCCTTTCTTTGAAATGTTAAACTACGTTTTCTATAAATTGATGTTTCCATACGCATTCAATAATCAATACTGGTCTTTGACTTTCGACTTTTGATTTGCGACCTTTGACTGCAAACCTTGAATTTTTGTTTTTAATTATTCGATGAAGTACATGGAATTTGAAGGATGTCGTCCTGAAATAAACTTCGTGATAGACTGTGTTACTCAAACTTGGGTTTGCTGTAAATCCTCGAATAAGGCCCCACCTTCGAATAAGCCCTCCCCTCGAGTAAACCCCCATTCTGATAATAATTTGCAAGGATATTGAGCCCAAGTTTCTAGACATTGAAGTTGTTTAGTGAGTGTATTGCAAATAGCAGCAAGTTTAAACCAAAAACTTTATTGATTGGCTGCATTGTATAGCTTTTATTTTGTTTAATATTGAACAATTATCCAGCTAAAATTCCGTTTTTGCAAATAAGCTTCCGGGGGGCTTGTTTGAGGATTTGCGGTATTTCTTCTTCACCTACACAGCTTCGCGTATCTTTGATTCTGAACTTTCACTCCTAACATCTCGCGCCCGACCCATTACTTCTTATTAAACGTTGACTCTTAACCTCTGACCCCCCTGACTTATTATCCTCATTCTCGATCCTTGCTAACCCTTGATTATTTAATGACCACTGGTTTTCGATCCGTCGTTGCAATGGGTTTTCTAACCTGATTTCTCATTCATTTTTTCGTAGCTTTGTAAACGGGAATGTATTGTTTATCGATGAATTTTGCAAAGATATCATGGAAAAAATAACCGAACATGATAATCAGAATGATGATGAATTTGGATGGGATGGAAAATACCCTCCGCCCTCCGTTAATGTAAGTTATTATTCACATTGTTGTATTTTATATAGTCATAGACAGTATTTATCTCATAACAGAATTGCATCCAATCTAACCCTTTTTCTTAGGCCGTTTGCAAAAGTTTATTACTGGATGTACCGATGGAGAAAATTATGAGCTTTGTATCTTTTTCCAAATCAACAAATGGAGCTGATTATATTACTTTGCAACAACACTTATTTTTATTT
The DNA here is from genome assembly GCA_013076295.1 of Sanderia malayensis. Taxonomy (NCBI): domain Eukaryota; kingdom Metazoa; phylum Cnidaria; class Scyphozoa; order Semaeostomeae; family Pelagiidae; genus Sanderia; species Sanderia malayensis. The sequence continues at coordinate 939,756 of RQOL01000824.1, read as the reverse complement.
TTTACTCTTTTTCTTCCTTCCTTTGTTTCTGTTTTTCTTCCTTTTTTCTTCATACTTCTAGCTAGATTATTTTTTTGTCTTCCTCCTTTACACTCTGCTCTCCCCGAGTTTCTTGCATCCTCTGTTTTTCTTGACGTCACCAGCTCTACTACTGGTTATTGGATGTTGGTGAACACTTACAAATGGACAAGGTATTTCTATATTTATTGCCTTACAACCAAGCTATAGTTTTTGCCAGAACATCACCCAATGTTTTAATCGCATGTTTTACAAATCCACCATGAATAGCCTCTGTTCTCTCGCCGGGTGTAGTGGCGTGCACCTGTAATCCAGCTGCTTGGAGGCTTGAATCGCAGGACGGCTTGAGTTCGGGACCACTGGTTGCCGCATGCCTATGTCGATCAGATGTCCGCGCTAAGCCTGACGTCAACATGGTTACATTGGAGTAGTCCGATATGACCAGGTTGTATAATGAGGAACGTACTGGCCCAGGGTGGAAACACAGCAGGCAAAAGTTCTCGCGCCAGGCAGTAGTGGGATAGCGTTTGTGAATAGACTACGGCTATCAGCCCGCGCAATACAGTCGCACGCGATTCTTTTGCTTTAGATTTCTTTTTCATGACTACTAGCTTATATAAACTAATAATACTTGTCATTTGGTTAAAGCTAGTACTAGCCATATCAATATCTTCTAACATGATGACGCCATTTTTTGCAGCTTTCTGATAGTGCTGTGTGCTATTTTAACATTCCAAAACAAAAAAAGAATATTATTGAAGCAGTTTGGCAAATCGACAGAAAGAATTTCGAGGTTTGTTGCTTTCACCCCCTTGCTCTTCGTCTTTCCATCCTCTGCTACTTTGACCTGTCTCGACCTTTGGCTTTCACCCTGTGACCCCGGAATGACTCATCACCTTTATAATCTCTAAAGCAGTAAAAGCAGTAAAGATTCCCTCAAACTTGTTACACTACGCCCGTACACCCTACCATTTCCTATTGGGTTTGAGTGTTAATGTATGGAGAACCAGGGGGTATTGAAATCGATAGAAATGCAGCGCATATTCATTGCGTTATAGGTTGGAATTGCGAAGTTAATCGAACATGGACCTGATCTATTGCCAACTGCAATGAAAATCATCTACCACTTTGGTAAGTATTGGTATCTTATTATTTGTCTTGATCTTCCTATTTAAGGCATCAGCCTTACTTTTCCTTACTTTTTTTCATTCCACTTTCTCATAATCATTCCCAGTTAGTTCGTCTACTCATTTGTTTATTGGTTTCTGATTGTTACCCATGTTTGATGTTGTGGCGTTCTTTGGTTACCCTGCTCAGTCTTGTCGTTTTAAGTGCTTTAGTTTTCGAATTTCTCCAATTCTCCAACGATTTCCATTGATTTCTTTGTAGGGAAGAAATCATTGGCTTGCAGTGTATGGAAAGCCAAGGAGATGCTCTCCTCTGCTGATCAAGATTGTAAATTATCGATTCGAATTCTACTCGAGAACAAGTATGCATATACTTCTATTTTATCTACAAATCCTTCTTTTCCGCTAGTATATATATGTTTCTCGAGTTCTTCAATGCATTGATAATTTTTTATATTTTTAGGTTGTTGCACGAAGCCTATAAACTACAGGTCAGTTTAGAAATGTTTTTAAAAAGTTAACAATCAGTAAGGTTTTTAAAAAGATTAACTATTATTAACGTTTTTATGAAAATTAACAAATTAACATTAACATGAAAATCATAAACGTTTTTGTTCTCAGCAACCACTCTATCAATGGCTTCCTCTCCAAATTTCTACCAATCATACTAATGTATCACTTTGTTGTCCTTATTTCTTCTACTACTTACTTTTTCATTTCTTTGTATTCTTATTATTTTTACTTTTTTCCTATAGCCCGTAGGATAAAAATTGAAAACATTCTTGTTCCTATAATCCTACTTTATTTTTTAGTCATATGCGTCGCCTCTAATGGCTTTAAAACCGAATAGAAGCTCATTGTGTGATTTAGAATATTTAAATTTATTGTTGCATTTTAATCCAGGGACGTTACAAGGAAACTGCCATTGGATTTGACATTTATCACTACTTTTTAGAAGAATGCATAAAAAGTAAGTTACACCTTGTTTCGTTCGCTATATTAGATAATTTGTATTTAACAATTGAACTTGTGGTGGGGGGAGGGGGGTTTGTTAACTGGTGGTATTTTATGAGTTGGATCACCGAATGCTAGTGGTTGTAATATTTGTATGTATTTTTACTATAGACAACTTGATGACGAAGTTCTTTGATTTCCATTTCACTGAGGAGGAAGAGGTAAGATTGATTTGTTAGTTTCAAATCTTTTGTTTAAATGGAGCCCGATGTATTGAGAGGACAGAAGTCAAATCGGATTAGGCCAGGTCATAGGTCAGAAGTCAAGTAATTTCCGCGCGGAAGTTTTATACAACGAAGAAGAATTTAGCTTGATTTGCTTTTATTGACCCTTACATCGAGAAACGTCACATGAAAAGGTTAAGGTCTTAACCCTTTGACCGGAGATAACTTTTTAACCTTTTAAGGTGATAACCTTTTAACCTTTTAAGGTCTTAACCTTTTGACCGGAAGTCATATTTAGGTCAATTTAGAGGTCACATAATGAAATAAATGTCAAAAGATCATGTTGACTTATTAGTAATTACATATCATTTAGTGTTCAGTTAATTATTCAGCTTTGTATAACTACTTTCTTCTCAGAACTTACTGTTCGAATTCTTGGAAAAACACAAGAATCCAATTGCCAAGGATCTTCTCGTCGTCCTGTGTATAAAGCGCCACCGCTATGCTGAAGCAATCAGATACGGAGGAAAGAGATCTTTGGAGCAAAAGGTACCCCAAATAACCCCTCGTGTTATGACCAATATATAGAGCGTGGTGTTCCCGATTCTCTGAATGCTTCTCCCAAAATGAGCCATGTTAAGTTTCCAGCAAAATTAGGTATAAAATTGACTTACCAGGAGATGACGTGTGGTGAAATGTTTTTTCCAGGTGTTTGATCTAAAGACATTGTTTGGCAATTCAACGTCGAGAAATGCAGTTTTGGATATGACGGAGCAGATCATCCCACCTATTCAGAGAAAGTTGATTTCGTTCCCAGCGCAGTTCACGTACAAGGAGAAACGACAGATACGAGAAGGTCAGCGATGTGAACTTATCTCTATGCATACCCCCGTATAATCACTGTTTACCATTGCGAATTAACATGAAACAGACTCGTGCACGGGTGTTTCTGTGCCGTGAAAAGATGATGCTCTCCCCCTGGCTCAATGGCGATTCCGTGTTGAAAATCAACGTTAGCAATAGCTATAGACGGGGCATCACATCTGAATTTGAGAAAAGTGTGTCCAGTAATTGTCTCACAATGACATTTTCGTATTTTGCTTCTCCGCAGTGGCAAGACCAGAACCTTTGTCAGCGACCATCGTACGAAAAGGAGACGGCAATATGACGTCACATTCTAATACGATCTTCAAAGTTATTCATTCAGTTGAGGTTAATCGGTAAGATCGAGTATTAATATGGGTTATGTTGATGCTATTTGCCTCACTGTGATAAGTTGTCTCTTAGTTTTTCGACGCAGACCTCTGACAAGGGGGGGGGGGGTAACAATCTACGCAACGCCCTAGATAATCTTGCCCCGTGACGGAAGCACAGAATAATTTATGTGCTTTTTGTTGAAGTATGCAGAGTGTTTTACATCGAGGACGAATAAAAAACGTATACAGTCAAATCTGCATAGTTAGAACTCATGTAATTCTAACTCAATCTAATTCGAACGAACTTCTGCGTCCCTTCAAGGATCACTAATGAAGCAATTCTTATAAAACAAACCTCTATAATTCGAACTTTTTGTAATTCGAGCATTTTCACGCTTCCCCGGGGTGTTCGAATTAAACAAAGTTGACTGTACGTGCAATTATGTTGCGTACGTTCAAGACGGTCGTATTGATGCTTGTGACCGTGATTTATTTATGTTTTTATTTAGGTCAGTGATTGATGAAGAAGACGGAGCTGATGGAGAAGGATCGTTTAATCTTCCTTTCGTATGCAGTGCGAGGAGATCGATGTCTGCTGGAAGAAAAAGGTAATAGTATGAAGAATGCTGTGTGATGCAGTGATAGTTAGTTGATTTGATTACACTATGCTGATGGATCGTAGCGGCAGGTTTTATTCGAAAGAGGGCCAGAAAATAAAATCTAGAAATAGTCTGAAACTACTTTGTTCCCCTCTACTTTGTCCTACTTGTGATCAAGTGAAGATGCTATTATATGATGGAGCAGTTGAAGAGATTGGGTGTTTAGTTTGCTGTGTTTTATTGGTGTCGGGTATTGAGATGCCAATGCATTATGTTGTGTTTGAGATTCTACTGTATTTCGAATTTGTTTATTAGGAGAGAATTGTCTCTAAACCGAGTTCGTGATGACAGCGATACGCCGACGGCTACAATCGAGGTTGGTTGGTTTATATAAAGAACCAGATTATGTCTTTATCTTTGATTTGCGATGGCATTCGTTTGTTCCAGCACGCTTTGTTCCAGGCAACCTTTTACACTAATGTATCGGTAACCATTTTTCAGAGGCAGTTTGTTATGGTTTACGTGAAACACACACTTTGTAATTTTGTCGAATCTAAGGATATTTCTTTGTAATGATATAATTTATTGACAGATACTTCGTTCTTTATATTAGTAGATGCTAGCATGATAGTTTATATCACTTTCAGGAGACACAGAAGTCCTCCATGTCGGAAATTGTTGCAAGCAGCATACCATCAAAGCGAAGGTAAAATTTTGCATTGAGTTAACACTGATAAATTAACAGCGAAATGCGGAACACAAGACCATTGTTCTTCCTATTGTTCTCTGCAAGCAGGCAGGATTGAGTTTCTTATACCCTCGTTTCTCATGGGTGCGGACTAAATATTTGTGTTAAGTAAATGAAAGCAATTTTTATGACCTTTTATGGTTTAATTAATCACAATTTTACTATCGCTCGCAATTTCAAAAGCAAGGGTGGTTTAATTCAAGATCTTGTTTTTGATAGAGGTCTTTATAGGTCTTTTATGGTACATGACTGAATTTCCTTTTTCACCAGGAAGCATTTGCATTTCGGAGCAGAAGCCATGCAGCTCTTAAAAACCCCTCCGGTTATCAAGGTGAGACAAACTCAACACCCTGATATTTTGATCTCGTCATTGAAAATCATAGCAAGTTGTAGTGTAATACGGGGGTAATCTATGGAATGCATACTTGCATGGTTTCTGAAGCTATGCCCAGTTTTGAACTATTGTCCGTGCACCCCCGTTTTTGTTATTGCTTATCAGTTGATAATAATGCCATGAGCTGTATTGCACGGGTGACATATGAAGGTAAACTTTGACCATGAGCTACACCGCTATGTGAATTGTTCGTGTCAGTGCTTAAATAGCGTGTTACCCCCTAGAATTTGAGTTGTTTGGCATGCATCTTTGTTGATCTTAGTATTCCGTTAAGGGGGTAATGTAATGCAATAATTTATTTGTAATTATTTTCTTCTAGAATCCGTTACATTTCAAACACATGAGAAGTCAGCGCACTCCAGCTTCCATTCTGAAGGTCAGACATCATGTGTTTTCGCTGCTATTTCTTATTCCCGATCAATATTGAATTGAATTCTACTGCTAACATACACAGACATAGATGCATGCTTATTGCATGTACACCGTATACATCGCGTGTGTATATGCTTATAACATGCGATGTATATGGCGTATGCTTAAATATACCGTAAATCCTCAAATATTCCCCCACCTCCGAATAACCCTTCCCCTCGAATTAGCCCCCATCCTGATAATCATTTGCAAGGATACTGAGCCCAATTATCGAGACATTGAAGTTGTTTAGTGAATGTATTGCAAATAACAGCAAGTTTAATAAATCATTTGCAAAGGACATTTGCAAATGATTGCCAAAATGATAAAAAAATCCTAGAAACTCGTATGAAATCTGCCTTCTCAGGTTAAGAAGCTAGAGTAATCATTGTTGAGGTCGGTTTCTTATAAAAACAACGTGCCCTTTCGCATACGATGTATACATATCGACAGGCACCTCTTTCTATTCCAATACTGTGTGTGAATAAAACACAATTGCGTTGTATGTAGAGTGTTTCAATTTTAATTATTCTTTTTGCCTCCGGTTTTCTATTCACTCAGAGCCGGCTCAATCTGGACAAGACCGAGACAACCGGAAAGTCGACCCGCAAACGTGTTGTCATTGGTAAGTGAATGCTTTCGATCCGTCATATATTTCTCTGTATGAAACCGTACTTGGTACCAATAAATCCCCGCAAGAACCTATCGTAAACCTTTATTAAGCGCCTCTTTTTAACGCTTTCCTTTACATTAAACGCCCTCTAAACTATTGGGTGAATGAATGTCTTCATGCTTTCAAACGCCTTACATATGAAGGTTTTAGCACGGATAGTTTATCACGAGTTACATTTTGTTTTCAGCCGATCCGAATTCGCCTTCCACGTCAATTGATCACCCGGAATCTCCTTCTTTCCAAACAAGGTATTCACGTTCGGTACTTGTAGTTTAAAACCCTTGGTATTTACCACTCTCAGTCGCCCATGCACACTTCACTATAGTATGTTAATGTGGTGATGAGGGGACGCTTTGATTAGGCCCTGAAAAGAGTTTACGCCTTGATAGTCCTCTTTATTTTTGCAATTGTTGCAAAGACTTCTGCCCACTATTGTAGCTTATCCTTTTGATGGAATATATCAGATTTGGATTTTACATTTCGGTCTGCAGATCTTCTATTGAACACAATATAGAGTGATTTTGATTCTGATTGTGATTGTGGTGATTGGCCCAAGGAAATAATCAGTCTTTTCTCCATAGATTTGTGTACATTTATTTTTCTTCTTCCTCTAACACGGCCGACTATAAGAAATGACTCAGTTTGTCAGTGTTCAAATGTTTCGTCGCTTTAAGCACTGTATAGTTTGACAATGACTTTATACCGCTCTATCAAGGTGAAGCCAACTATATTAACTATAGCTGGTTAACTATGCTTGCAAGATACTAACTATGCTAACCATTCCTGGTTAACTATGTTTGCACGAAGCTAACTATATTAACCATAGCTAGTTGACTGTGTTTACACGAAACTAACTATACTAACCATACCTGGTTAACTGTGTTTGCACGAAGCTAACTATATCAACCATACCTAGTTAACTGTGTCTGCTCCTGCTTTAACAGATCGTTCGACTTGAAATCCGCGCCAGTTTTGCCGAAACTTGATTTCTCAGAATCACCCACCCCTTTGCCATGTGACGATGAACGACAGACAGCCTCGTTTCCGGACGCTCAACACACGATAACTGTCAGTGCGGACAGTGACGTCAGAGATGAAAGCAAGAGCCTTGATGAATCAGATGCAGAAGTCAGAAAAATACAAGATTCAGGCGATACTAATGAAAATGTGGGAACGCATGGTATGATTTTAAGCCGTTGTATGTTGTACTTGTATGTTCTGTTGGTATTTTCAACCTGGTATGTTCTGATTGCGGTGAAACTATCATACTGTTTAGTGTGGGTGTTGGCGAGTGTGTTAGAAGTTATAACCGTAGAAATTCAGTAAAATTCCGAAGTGAGAACCCATTGTCTAAGAGTCTCTAATATGATATCTCTTACCAAAACAATAGAAGAAAGAATGGTCTATTTGTTTTCAACAGCGGGTTGGATGCAAAAATGCCAATTATTACATGCGGGTTTTACTAGTCGCAACGACTATCAGCAAATTTCGTTGAACTCTTCAGGAGTGACTTTCACTCCATAAGATGTCCTTATGATATGAAGGTTCTAATGTGGATGGTAAACTTGATAGTTAAGCGAGACCTTCTTCGTAATATCGATGCTCTATTGGTCACTAGTAATAAATGAGTCTTTAGTTGGATAGAGTATTGTTCACAAATGCTTATTAAGTTACTGTATCGATTTATTGTACTCGTTTCATTGCTGCTTTTTGCAATTGTATCGTATTCTCTCTCGTTTTTTTTCCAGAAGACACAGAGCTGTCTGTTGGAATTGTCCCCAATAAGCATTATGATCCGAATTTGGATGCATCTACCCTGAGTCAACAAATCAACGAAAGTGACTTCGATGTGGTCTCAGGTCTGATTGCATTTTGATTAGTTTACATTCGATAAGAGCTCTGGGAGACACATTTACGATTGTTTGGACGTTGTTGTAATTCATGAACAAGAAAAGGAGAGAAATAAAGTTTCTTTTGATTGCGTCTAGGTTTGATAACAGCCAGTTCTGTTGCAAAGGACATGCCTAGCCTAGCATCGGAGATTTGTGCTGCTGAGAAAATCACGGAGCCAAAGATTTCTGTGGATGAACAAGAAATTGCTGATGCCACAGAACGTTCGTCTATTCAAGGTAAATACTCTTCATTGCTTTTAGCCAATCTTACCAGTGCCATGGTAATCATTGTCGGGTTGCATAATGCCTGATGGTTAACTATGGCATCGTTACTTCCATATATTTTTATTTCTTTTTGATGAACAAAATACAGAGTATTCGCAGTATTTACATCAAACTCTCCTACGTAAAGAATTGTTACGTTTTTCAACCAGACATACCGTAAATCATCGAATAAGCCCCCACGTTCGAATAAGCCCCCCCTCGATTAAGCCCCCACCTAAAAAATAATTTTTGTAAATAAGCCCCCCCTCGAATAAGCCCCCATGGGGTCTTATTCGAGGTAAGCATAAGGACAGAATAATATCTTATTTCGAGAAAGAACCCACAGGACAATAGCTATACAGTATCACTTCCTTTGACTGGAGACAAAAAAGCAAAAAGAAGCGCAATTTTCGTGAAGATAAACAAATTATAAGTTTTCTTAGATCTTCAAACAGCACTTTGTGAAAAAAGTTTAGCTGATTGAGAAAATTATGTCGTCTTTTTTCTGCCAACCTTTGAGGAAAAAGCAAAACTTTGAAATAAGCCCCCCCCCCTCGAATAAGCCCCCCAAATCATTTTTGCAAATAAGCCCCCGGGGGCTTATTCGAGGATTTACGGTATGACTATGGGATAATTGAACATTTCCTTTGAAGTACTTTACAGCAAGAGCGAACCTCGGTTTCACGAAATCTCGTTATCCGGATAGTATCGTTTGATTCATTTCGAGGTTTTTGAAATATGGGTTCCGCTGTGTGTTTTCAAGGGCATTTACCTGAATGTAATTTACATAAAGTGGTAATGTATTTGGATTCTGATGCTCTGATTTTCTTTCTAGAATGCCGTGAACATGAAAACGATGCTCATACAACTACAGAAGAAAGCTCTCAACCAACGAGTGAAACAACTGATGATGTTGTTGCAATCACAGAGACTGTAGACAATGAGCTTGTTTTGCAGCTGTCTCCAACTGATGACGAGGCGGTGGATTTTGTAGACCAACATGATAGTGAGGCTGATGACGAAAGGAAGTTGGCAGTAAGTGATTTTGATCATGATGATACTCGACGGGAGAAAGAAGTGGCTGAAGAAAGAGATGCTGGAGTTGATAAAGAGGCTGTGGTTGGTGAGGTTGCTGGCGATGTTCCTAGTGTAAAGATCACGGAATCTGGCTTTGAGTTGGTGGTAGATGATGAGATTTCCTTCAGAGTTGATACGCAGGATCAAAAAATCGATGCGAGTGATTTCAAGCAACATTTTGAGGTTGAAGAAAAATTGGAGCATCAGATAAAAAAGGAATGTGATGTTGATGAATTGATTTCGGAGGTGAAGAATGAGATTGAAGAGGAAGCAAGGACTGAAGCCACAGTGGCTAAGACTGATATTGAAAGTGGTTTTAATAAAGAGGTGAAAACTGAACAGGAGGTTAAGTGTGAGTTGTCATTTGATATAGAGGCTGTAGGTCAGAATGATGAATCTGTTAGTGATTTTGAAAAGAGTGGAGACGGTGCTAAGAGCGTTGTCATTGCTGAAATTGAAGGAGAGGCAGCTAAAAAACTTGAATCGGATGAGAAAGAGCATCAGAAGGAGACTGCGAATGATGACGCTCTTCATGGCGATGCACATGCGCAATCATCTGCGGCTGGTGTTGAATCCAGAGATGATGACGTCACTTCCGGGGTATTTCAGCAATCGAAGTCAGGTGGTTGGGCTGCGTCATCTGATGCATTTGTCACGCCGAATTTCTTTTCTTTGCCGAGCATGCGGAGCGGAGAGGTGGACAGTGGGTCGGCTGTGGAGGAGCTCATGAAGAAAGGCAGGGCCGATTTCAAAGTCTTAATCGATAAGTTTGACGCCACACCGTCGACTTCCTTGATATTTGGAGATTACGACACTTCTTTCGATTCTCAGGAGGGCGTAAGCAGTAGCAGTTTCGCGTTTACGCCGTCCGATCTCATTGAAACGCCGACGGACCGATTCGCTGTGTTCGAAGCGTTGGATGAGAAGCAAGCGACGCCGTCGAAACAGGCGAAAACGACGTCATCGACGTTAATGAAGCCTTTGGCTTCGCTAGCGAAACCGCACAAAATGATGACACGGTGTCGTGGTTCAACAACATCAAGAACTGCGCCGGGGGCAGTAAAATCGACTCCATCGCCCACGTCACCGTCCAAAAGAAGATCCGGAAAATTTTCGTTGTCGCCACCGAAGATGAAACGACGCTCGTTTCACACGCCGAAAGTCAACCCGAACGAACCTGGTTACGAACGGCCGGTTACGAGGTCTTCTGCGAGGAAGGGAAGACTAGCAGATGTCACAAAGCCGTTGCTTCAAAACATTGGAGAGGGCAGTGAATTCATGTAAGTATAAGGGGTTTTCGCATCATTTGTTGTGCTGAAACCTCAGTGGTATAGCTGCTACAAAGCCAATAACACAACCTGTTTTATGTGGGAGCTCACTAAACCTTTAGTAAAATACACAACGAAGCGGTTTAATTTGACTACAATCCTTCACATAAATTATGAGGCTGCCTTGTTTTATACCTTCCCAAACAAGCAATGTTGTTTATGCGTTATTTTTGAGGATATTTGAAGGAGGTTTTCTTTCAATAATTATGGTAATATTGCATTGTCAGGGGAAGGGAGAGTTGGTCAATATTTTTTAGTGAAACTTGTGCCGAAAGACGTACTGGTATCTTCTATTTCTGCGAGCCTGAATAAATTTTGTGAAGTATTGTACGTCCTTGGTTTGTTTAAACTAAAGAAATTTGCTATATGGGGAGGAATGAGGCTGCGTTATACCGAGATAACACTGTTGAGTGCATTGTAGTACGGCAAGGAAAATGGTTTGTTGTTGTCTACGGCAATCATTGATAATCGTGTTTGTTTCTCCTCCGCAGAGGTCAATGCATCAGCGAGAGTGCAATATCCTTCGTGCCTGCGGTGGCGCAATTAGATTCGACGAAGAAAAAGAAAGATGCGCGAAGATCCTCTTTGCGCCGCTCGCTACAAAGTCCAAGCGTTGCTGTTTCGCCGCATAGCATGAAACTGCGAAGCCGCTCGAAAATAGCCACGCCAGACAGGTTTTTCACATAGTTGTTATTATTATCATTATTATTATTACTGATCATTGAACATTGCTTGCATCACATTATTGCATGGTTATGGCTCATTATATGGGTTAATTTAAAGTTTTGTATCAAGAATTTCTGTTTCAGAATAATTTGGAATCATTTCTGTTATACCAGACATTTTTATTATCCAATGTAGCTAACAGATATTTGTCTGTTGAATTTCAACTGATAATACTTTGGCTGAGGCTTTCGCTTGAACTGGCCGCTGACATATCCAGCCTTTGATTTTAAGCAAAGGGGTCCCGTTAAGGTTTGCTTGGATCTATATTAGTAAACACCCACTCCTGGGCGCTTAATCTACTATTACGATGTTCAGGCAAGTTGATATCCCTTTGGTTTAAGCGCCCATTTTCCCGTGGGCTTCTATTATGTATCCGTCGCCGGCTACTAAAGCCAATCTTGCACGTTCTGTTTACATTTCATGTGCGTAATTATAACATTTTTCCGGGCCGTTTGCATTGAACGAGAATTGAAATCGACATTTGACAAACCGGTGCGGTGCGGAATAAGTTCTATTGACACGAACGCCCGTCATTGCGTACACTTGCTAATCAAGTTTTTCAAGGAACCGGTGCTCCGTCCGGGTGTCCCGTTTCAGAATTGGACAATGTGTTCTCTTGGGTCAATGGTTTGACCTGCCAGAGTTTTAAGCGAGTCGACTCTGCCAGAACGTAAGTTGAATAAATTTATACTTTTTTATTATTCATTGTTTCTATATGTTATACTCGACATGAAGTCTGGAATTATCAGCGTTGCCTGTTATTTAACGATGGTTTAATTCCTATTTTCAAGGCCGTTAATACGGAGTTTAATCACGAAACATTTTGCTGTCGGCTTGAATTCGGCGTGGCTGTATGGCCTTGCAGTTTGTTGATATTTTCGAGTTGATATTTCAAGATCGGAACGTTTAACAGCATTATCATAACAGCAAAAGTATAGAATAAATTTTGTGAAACTCTGAGGTATGTTTCTCTGCTTATTTTATTTCTTCGCTCTTATTTACGGTATAAGAATATAATCGTATACCAATTTACTGGCATTATTTAATTCGAGGTAATAACTTTGAGCTAGCGAGAGAGAGAGTCGATTTCAATTTTGAAACAATGAGGTATGAGGTGTATAAAATGGGTAATTGAGTTGTGTATCAAAATTGAAATGTGTAATTTCATTGTGCAACAAAAGCAAACATTAAGGTCTTCGAAAGTTTCGACAGTTATCGAGACGGAAACTCAAAGGAAACATCAAGCCATGCCCTGTAAGTCAAGGGAGGCATCTGAGTGCTATGATAATATCCAGGTATTTTTCTCTGCAAAGGCTCATAGTAGCTAAAGATCCACATCAGAACACAGTGGTGCCATTTTCGCGACTTGCATACTTGCATACTTGCATTTGCGACTCAATTATAAAGTCCATGCATGTATTAATGTTTGTATGTATGTATGTATGTATGTGTGTATGTGTATGTATGTATGTATGTATGTACGCGGGAGAAAAGATTCAAGAGACTAAACTCTGCATCTCGACAAGCCTGTTTCATGGTTTCCCTCTCATCAGGAGATGTACCCAGTTCATCCACGTAGGTCTCGCTCTACTTTAATGTACTGAGCACTCTTTTACGGGAAATCGAACACCAGACTTCGTATGTATGTATTTATGTATGTATGTATGTATGTATGTATGATGTATGTATGTATGTATGTATGTAGGTATATATGTATGTATGATGTATGTATATATGTATGTATGCATGTATGTATGTAGCTATGTATCTGTGTACGACCATTAGCTGAAGGTCCATTTAGTTTACAAGGGAATAGATACGCAAAAGAGCAATAGCGCATGGAATCAGCTCTCCACACGATACCTGTTTATTTACTTGCAATAAAACACGGACAAATAAATAGAACGCTTTGTTGTTTAATTGTATTTCGGTCTTGCACACAAAAGACTTTTCAAGCAGGTGAAGATGCATTGCTACCAATGCTACTGGTTGCCATATACGTTGGGGTCAAAGAAAGAAGTCCAGTGTATAACAACTGTGTACTCAACAAACTACAGCTAATTAAACAAAAGATAATTAATCGATTTTCAAGCGATGGTTTATGCTTTAGATTTTTAAATCTTGAAGTCTAAAGCTTAAATTTTTTTGAATTTAATATATTATTTTATCATTGTATTATTTAATATATTTTCATGCCTAAATTTCTTACTCATAGTTTCTTATTTAGTTATCTATTTTTCTCTTCTGTCTATAGTTACATGCACAAGCTTTCAATTTGTTGAATTTGGACCATCTAGTAGATAGGTAGATAAATGTCTGATAATATAATACGCCTTTTTAGTTTCATGCATAGCCAATATATTATATTCAGTGCTTCCTGTAATAGTTTATACGTTACTCTGTGTTCTGTAATAAACCCATCAAGTGTGTCTGTTACAATATGGTCTGATGTAGAACGTGTTTTATTTACTGTATCAAAGAAAGTAATGTTTTATCACCTGAATTAATATCAATTATTTCGACTTTCGTTCTAGACTTATGGATGCAAGAGGCTGCAATCATAAACTAATTCGGTTCTTTAATTTTTGGTTATAAATATAGGTAAGTGACCTTGGAATATATACGACAGTTGTTTAGCACCAGCGTCGATAAGTTTTGCTATTATCACGCCATTGAAAACTACTTTATATTGCTGTGCGCTATTAAAAATGACCTATTATTCGTTCTATTTTATTCATAACTTTTCATCTGTAATATGATTTGTTAGTTCTCAACGGTTTGCAGTGGAATCTTTATGTAGCGAACCATTATTAACTGCCTACGTGTATAAGCTTATCGCAAGCGCGTGACAAAGCGTCATTGCTATTCCAAGATGCTTAGCTCGCTTTGCTGGGTGGTTCATTTTATCGTGTGGTTCGTTATATAGAGATTCCGTTCCATGTTTAAGCCACGCTGGTCTATTTTTTCTATCATCTTTTGCACAGGACTACCACGAATGCTGTGTTGCAGCAATGGATTTCATGAAAAGCGTCGCGAATTTCTGGTTCAGCGCTCTGTTCAGACGAAAAAAGCTATCCAGAGGCACAAAACAAAACAAAGGACTCACACGATGCCTGTCTACGACGCATCTCATCTCTTTGGGCGTCGGTGCCACACTGGGCGCGGGAACGTACGTCGTCACGGGACAAGTTGCAGCCAACATAGCCGGGCCCTCGGTTACGATATCCTTCACAATAGCCGCGTTTACTTCGATTATGTCCGGCCTGTGCTACGCCGAGTTTGGATCTCGGGTGCCGAAGACTACGGGAAGCGCGTATACATATAGCTATGTGACTGTTGGAGAGATCTGGGCTTTTGTCATTGGCTGGAATTTGATACTGGAGTACATGATTGGAACGGCGGCGGACGCTGCGGCATTGTCCGGAGCCTTTGACTATGCGATTGGGTACCGGGTCCGGAATCTAACATTGACCTACATTGGTGAGTTCAACACGCCGTATCTGGGCGACTATCCGGATTTCTTGTCGTTTCTCTTCACAATAATCGTGACCATTATACTGGCCCTTGGCGTTAGGGAGTCGGCGCATTTCACGACGTTGTTCAACGTTTTTAACGTCGCCGTCGTGTTCTTCATCATTGTCACCGGTCTGTTCTACGTCGACATCCGCAACTGGACCGAAGGAGCCGGATTCTTCCCGTACGGCGGAATGGGCGTGCTTTCCGGTGCGGCCACTTGTTTCTACGCGTTCGTCGGGTTTGACGTCATTGCGACGACTGGCGAAGAGGCGACCAACGCGCCAAAATCAATCCCCGTCGCCATCGTCGCTTCATTACTGCTCGTATTCGTCGCTTATTTCGGCGTTTCTTCAGTGATAACCCTCATGATACCGTTCCACATGTTGGACAAGCGCTCACCAATTCCCGACGCATTCAGACAACGTGGTCTGCCCTGGGCGAATTACATCATATCAGTTGGAGCAATTTGCGGCCTGTCATCCAGCCTTCTTGGCAACCTATTTCCGCTGCCCCGCATTATCCTTGCGATGGCGCACGACGGCTTACTCTTCGACTGTTTAGGCAAAGTGCACGAAAGAACTGGAGTTCCCGTGAATGCGACAGTGTATCCAGGCATATTGACTGCGTTTTTCGCGTTGGTCTTCGATCTGCAGGAGCTTGTTGAGATGATGAGTATCGGGACGTTGCTTGCGTACAGCCTTGTATCATTGTGCGTTCTGATCCTTCGCTACCAACCCGACGATCACATAGACTACGATTACGATCACGATCATGAACACGATCACGAACTTGCAGAAAGAGGCATTTCGAATGAAGACGTTGAACTTAAAAAGGAGTTAAAAGGCCGTTTAGAGAAGCAATCTGGAGAGAGCACAGAAGGAATTCCTGGCAATAACTCAGATCAGCAACCACTTATCGATTTAGAGCAACAACCACAGATTGATCTAGAGCAACAGTCTCAGACCAGCTTAGAGCAACAATCCCAGAACAATTTAGGCTCTGTTGATGAAAACAAGTTGGAACTTGAGGACGAAAAAAGGAGATTAAGTGGAGAAGAGATTTTCCATCGCTTTGACGAAAGAGTCGACGATCATGACGAATCAACGCTGTTGCTAGGGAAACCAGACAATAATAAAGCGCACCAATCAGATGTTAGTGCGCCGTCATCAGGACGACAAAATCGCAAGCAACCTACGTTGTGGACGGGTCGTGTCGTGTCGTGTTCGAGTCTGTTGCTGTTGTTGTGGTTTTTTGGCTTCAACAGCACATTGGTATTTGCTTTTGATGAAGTTGTCAGCAAGCAGGTCTGGGCATTGGCTCTGTTGGTTTTGTTCGGAGTGCTCAGCATTGCATCCATAGTTGTGATTGTCTCAATGCCCCAGTCCACAATGAAGTTCGGCTTTATGGCGCCCTGTGTTCCCGGCATGCCCATTCTCGCCATCTACTGCAATATTTTTCTCATGCTCCGGCTGAGTACGATCACGTGGGTTCGATTTGCAGCATGGATGATTATTGGTAAGTGTCTGTTGAGCTCATTGTCTGTTGCATGCCGTATTTCTTCAAATAAACGCCCTGGGCGGTCATTAAGTTTTCGATTGTTTCGGGGTGGCTTGTTTTGAGGGAGCGCTATTTCAGAGGGGTCTCCTGGAGGAAATACGGTAATTTTATCACTTCTGCTACTTTGAGAGCCTGGTTCTATAGACCAACATAATTTCAATATGTTGTGTATGATCTTGAAGGATACGATGTGAAGGAAAAATATTGAAAACATTTCGCATACGTTGACTGAGAGAAATGTAACTCAGTTTCTGCAGAGGTAAAGCTGCATATATTGCAGAGCTGTGTGAGCATATGCAGAAATATGGCTGTATACATTGCAGTTATAAAGCCATTTATATTGCAGACCTTTAGCTGCATATGTTGCTAAGAAAGCGCTCAATACGTATGTCGCTATTCTTTCTGATTTATTCTGACTAATTTTGCCATTTCTTTGCAGGCGCTTTAATCTACCTTTTATATGGAACTTGGTATAGCAAGACAGGCATTCAGAAGAAAAAGGAACTCAGCAAATAGGTATGCAAACTAATCGATAAATGTTACACAGCTCAGTAGCTTCATTTAATTCAGCAATATTCGTGCTTGTATCCCTGCCAGGGGCAGGGGGGCAATCTTGTTTTTCTCCCAGCTTACACGCCGCCTAATTATCCTTTAAAGAGCTGGAATACCATTTTTAGCGTTTTTACACCCATTCTAGCTATAAGTTGAGCTTAGACTATTTACAATATGGCGACAAACGCCCGGGGCCCTTGCGACTTCACTTCCTGCTCCTCCAAACAATGTTGTCTCTAGAGTCAATCTTATATACAATAACAATAAAATTATTTCTATACGATGGTCACAGCAGGTTTGCATTAAAGAACAACGTTTTTTGTGGGGGAGGGGATAAGCTCCACGAAAATAAACTTTGTTTTGTAACTCGACAAGGTGTCCCAAGGACGTTTTTCCGCTATTGTAAGAACATATATACTGCTTTAGTATATATGAAGAAATTATTTTTTTCACTTATAAACCTGGACGTTTAAAATTGTGCAAGGTTGCTCTATAATAAACTATAGCAAATAAAACGAATGCAGTGGTAAATTAAACTAGTTAATTTTGTCTTAGTGTACTAGAGTTTTTGTGTCATTTAAACCCGTTTGTAAATTCATGTCTTCTCAGGTATAACAAATTGCTATTTATGATAAAAATAAATGAGAAGAATACGTGAAGTAATTTAGGTTTATTTGACAAGAAAGAATAAAATAAACCGTTTAGGAATTTTAAAATTGAGACAGAAATAAAATGAATATTTTCATAATAGCTTTCATATTAATATATTCTTTCAAAATTCTGTTCAATTTAGCGTATTATCTCCTTTAAAATTGTTGGATAAAAATTAAAAAGTTGAAGACTGTTTTTGAGAGAATATTGAGAGTTTTAACTTCTGGCCCAAGTTTCTTTTCTTTTATTCTTCATCTTCTTGTAATATTTCTTTCCTCCACTCTCCTTCTTGCTCTGGATTTCGAGATACTTGCGTTTATTTCTTTGTCTAAACTCTGCATCTTCAAGCAGTTCATCCACCATTGTTCTCTTTCTCTCTTTCTTTGGTATTCTCGCAGAGTAGAAATCTGTTGCCCCTTCGATCACCCTACCAACTTGGAAATACCTGGAAAAGATTTAAAGAAATCATATAGCTTATTGAAACACAGATTTGGAAATGTAAGTGGGTTACAAAATGAGTGAGTCACGATAATGAACAAACACTTCTCGTCAATGGAATATTGGTTTTATCAATACTGAAAGGCAACATCAATGGAATATTGGTTTTATGATGAGAGTCTGCAAGAACCATTGCTATCAATCATTTAGATATGTTTGCAAGAAACTAATATGTAGGGAGTATCCTATTTAAAGAGGTATTCTATCAATCGACATCCAACTGCAGGTGAAACTGAAGATTTTTGTCATCTTACTTTGGCATCTTTTTATCTGCTTTCTTGTAAAACCGTTTTGGATCCAAGATATTTCTCATCTTCATTATCTGTATGTCTTTCTTCAACTCGTCCGTCATCTCTGTCTTGGGCATGTTGAACCATCCTGGACCAGCCGTCTCTCCCTCCTTTGACTTCTTTTTCTTCTTCCTCTGGT
The DNA here is from genome assembly GCA_013076295.1 of Sanderia malayensis. Lineage (NCBI taxonomy): Eukaryota > Metazoa > Cnidaria > Scyphozoa > Semaeostomeae > Pelagiidae > Sanderia > Sanderia malayensis. Next base: position 920,922 of record RQOL01000824.1, on the reverse strand, counting down.
TCAATGGTTCATTCACCTTTGGAGCTCCATCCTTCTTCTCCAAATCTGGCCCAAGTACACTTTTCTTCATGACTGGCATTTCCTTCTTTTGACCACGCTTTTTGGTTTTCAAATCCACAGGTCCGTGCTTTCCCACATCAAAATAAAGATCCTTACAATCCATTTTTGGATCGAGCTCTGATGATAAGAGCGTCTTTCTCATTTGCCTATCATCATCATCTTTGTTAACAGACAAAGAAATCACATCCAGTTTATGCACATCAACATTTTTCTTGTTTGATTTAGTGACATTTGATTTCTCACCCATCAAGTCCTCCTTGCTAAAGCTAACAGGAATGCTTTTAAAAATATCTGATGTCAATTTTAAAAGCTTATTTTTCTCCTTTTTAGTGTCATTGAAACTGAAATTATACATTTTACATGGCTTTTTGCTATGAATTTTTGGCTCCTTGTTGAAACTTGTCCTTCCGTGAATCTCAATTTTCTTATCATCAATGTCTACTGTCTTTGATTCCTGTGAATCAACAACAGAACTTGGCACTTCATCCGATTTCTGATCACTACATTCCCTGCTTATGACCTCAAATGATCTCTCTGTGGTTAATCCATCTGTGCTTGGTTCTGCTATACAAGCCTCCGGTTCCTGTTCTTCTGTAATAATGTCCACAGTACAAGGCAAATCACTTTCTAATTTACCATTGTCTACAGAAAAACTAGTAACTTTATTATCTTCTTTAACATCCTCATTTGTCACTAAATTATCATCGGCGAATGCTGGTTTTTCTTCATTTTCCCCTGACGCTTCTTTGACATTTGCATCAATTTCTTGCACCGAAAACAATTCTTTTGACAATATCAGGTCTTCTTCCACATTGAAATCTTTTATTTCCTTCGCCTGACAATCTAATTCTAATGTTTTCTTGGGACGGACCTTTCTTGTTTTTGCTGTTGAAGGAGTTTCCCTTTTGGTCCTAGCTTTTCCAGTGGTACTTTTCGGAGTCGTTAATTCCACCAACGAAATAGCTTCCCCTTCTGACTCTGCTTTCCTGGCTAGGCGTGTACTTCTACGCATTTCACAATGTATCGCACAATCCAAAAATACAAATTCAACCCAGAAATGACATATATTTTTGCTCCCAAAGCAAAGCAAAGTGAGAGCACGTGTACATGTATGCAAAAGAACAATATTTGATATGCCTCGTTTTAGTTTTTTATAACGGTTAAGCTTCAATAGTAATAACATGCAGCTGAATAAGGTAGGTAGAATTTAATCTTGTCGCAAAATTATTTCTATAAATAATAAACTCTTTAAATTTGACCTAATTTTTATGCCTTTCACTATTATTAATAATATTTTGCTCCTTTTAATTCAATAATGCAAAGTTTTAAGTGATCATAACAATCAAAATTAAAGTGACCCTACTTTTCTCAATTTCGACACTGCTATCCATCACCATCTGCAATGCTTCAGTCAGATTGCATTGCAGAAGTAATGGCGGACACTGTTTCCTTGGAAAACGCAAGAGTAAAAGTAAGTTTCATGTTATTGTATCCTTAGAATTTGATCAATCACAAACACAAATGTTCCAAAATATTTTATAGCAAATTTATTTGTAAATTTTTATATTTTACACAAAGTGAAGTAACATTTTTCCTTTGAGTGCAAAATAATAACTGAATTTGACTCCCCCCTCCATAACCAAACCATACATAACCAAGCCCAATAAATGGCCAATAAGTTTTGAATGGAGAGACCAGGACGTCATCTACTGGTATGTAACTGAATTCCATTTACCACAGTGAAAATCTAATTTATTACAAATATCGTTTTAGGGGCTTGTCATTGTAAAGCCAGTCATATTTGGAAATAAATCTCAATATTTTGGAAAGAAGAGAGAAACAGATGGTCATACACATTGGTGGAATGTCTATGTCAAACCCTACAACGAAAATGATGTATGCAAACATTTCAGATATATGCTATTATTTTTCATCACAGTATATATTTTCAACTCACACTTAAATGAGAATATAGTGATAAGTAGATTTAAAGGTGGAAGAATTTATCACTGATATCGAAAATTTTTGTTGTGAAGAAAAATTGCCTCCCAAAACAAACTGATAGACAGATTTTTCAGCTTACTGTATTACAAGTTATTTGTATAGATACTCTGTTTATTTTTCTGGTTCTAACAGTTATCAAATACAGATTATGAAATTGAGTTTATTTTTCACAGGACATGTCTGCATACGTAAAAAAAGTTCACTTCAAACTGCATGAAAGTTACCCGAATGCACAAAGAGGTATCTTTTATTTCCAGTTTCATCCTTGATCCCATTCTATAAAATGAATCTCACATTTTTTGTAACCCAACTCTCAAGATATGAATCACATTTAGGCTGATTTTTTTACTCTTAGGAGGTGTAATAAGTAACAACTGTGATATGCAGTGAGCTAATGACATTCTTCTACATACTGTATAGGCATAACTTAAGTTTGTGTAAAGTCAGTTTTAGCCTTATATTTTGTTTTTTAGTTGTCACAAAGCCACCTTACGAAGTTTCTGAAACTGGTTGGGGTGAATTTGAAATAATCATCAAGATATATTTTGTAGACCCTGCTGAAAGACCAGTAAGTACCTCATTTAATTTTCAATTTACCCATCTCTCAAAGTTGTGATTACGCCCCAATATAGCCAGTTTTTAAATGCATTTTGATCAATTAAAAGTTGACAATTATGGGTTTTCAGTTTTTGCCAGCTATCATTACTATTCATACTTTTTGATGACATCACAAACTCATGAGGTCGTAAACCGTAATGACCAAAATTTTGGGTTTTGATTTTGGATTCTAAATCCCCATGTTCCAGAGCATTCAAATGCATTAGATTAATTTGGGTTTAGCGAAAATTCAGACTTTCAAAGCCATACGTACTCCTTTTTTAATGACGTCACCGATCACATGTACTGAAGCGAAATTGTTTTGGTCCCATCTCGGATTCTGAATCTCCATGCTTGAAAGTATATAAAACCAGTGAGATCATTTAAGTTACATGAAAAGCCAGATTGTTACAGCCATTGCCCCGCCTATCAGTCATTGTTGAATTTGCAGTTTTTACCATTTTAGGTGACACTGTATCACATGTTGAAATTGTTTCATGCTGAGACTGCATTACAACCGCAACAACAAGTTCCACGGAAAGAATTAATTTCAGAATTTTACGATGAAATTGTGAGAATTGTATTTATTATATCATCACAAGTTTTTATTTCAAATGAATGCACCTTGCTTGAGTTTTGATAAATGCCCCATGAATGTTTTTGACAGTTTAATCAACACCAAGAGTGTTTCTTTTTGCATTTTTGAATTTTTTTATTGTGCTATTCAAATTAGAAGTGTGAATGTTGCTAGTAGCTGGAACAAACTGAGTTATAGTGCATTCCTACCTTCACTGATTGGGTGCAAAATATAATATGAAAGGTTCTTTGTGTCAGATGTGTGTTGCAGTGCATGTTTAAGCTTTCTTGACAAAGAGCCCTTGTTACATAAAGATTAAACTTGTGTTTTTTCAGATATTTCAAGATCCAACCCAGTTGATGCACAAGCTTCTGTCATCAGGAAAGAGGCTGCCAAACTCAACAAAACAAGACACAAACTGTGAGTTAAAGTTCATATTTTAAAATTTGGAACATATTTTTTGTTAATTTACGTTTCAAAATTCCATGAATGCTACAGAACAGATGCTTAACGATTAGTTTTTATGCTTTTTATGCTGGATTAAGAAACATAAGTATTAAATACAAGCTTTCACTTTAAGTACATATGATTATTTACAGATAAGCTAGCCTTATTGATCACTCCAAGATAGTTTCTAACACCTAAGACTGTAGATAATCTTAGTATATTCACACATTGTTGCTCTGCAGCACCTGTCATGCACAGATAAGCCAGGCTTTAGGTAATTAAAACTTGCAGAAATTTGCATAAATTTCAACATGAAATAGTAATTTTTTGGACAAAGTCAGATTATTTTCTTGAACCTATTATAGGCTATTCATTACAAGCAATGCAAGATTTGGCTGATGTGGCCCCGATTGGATGCCCAATTTGCTCCTGGATGTACTAGCATAGTCAATAAAAAGATCAATCATGTCAAGCTGTTTTTTTTTTCAAGGGAAAGCCAAGGAAGAGAAAACGTTGGAGGCCATTAGCAACGCACGGAAACGAGTATCTGAAGAAATTACTCAAGTGAAAGAGAGGCTGAAACGTCACAAGAATGCAATCCAGACTTTGAAAGATGAAATTAAGGAATTGGAAGATGGAAAACCCAGTGGCTAAGTATCAGCTGTTACATGTTATTCATCTTATTATTCGCAAATACTGTGACAAATAAGGCATTGAATTGCAAGGTGTGAAATGGGTGGCTTGTTAACACTTGCAATGATCATAGTGATGTCATTCTGCCAGAACTTGTACACCATTTGCCAATTGAGAAAAGTGGACATTTCTATTCACAGAATTTGGATATTTCAATGGTATAATCACTCAATTAAAGTTATCTTGAGTTTTCTAAGTATTGAGGTACTCATTGCCATATTGGCAGAACGACGGAGGAAAAAGAAAGACAACTTTGATTTTTATGATTTATTAACAAATAACAAGTAATAATCAAGATGAAAGATTTACAAAAGTGAATAAAATATCCAGCCTCGTATTAAGCCCATATGTGAGTAAGGGTTTCGTATTTCAATACTGAACTAAACTAAAGTACAAGATAAAGTTGCTTACCATTTTAAGTCACTGACTTGTTGAGAGGAAAACGTTCGTGCATTGTGGCTAAAATATTCTATGAAATTAAAATCAAGACTATTGTTGTTTAGAAATTTTGAGCCTTAAAAATGTCACGAAATTAGTTCCAAGTACTGTGACGAAAAAAGAAACATTTGTTCACAATCGATAATTTGCAGTTTGTTAAAAGAAATATGAGAAATATGTCTAATCAATAATAGTGGAGGTAGATAACTCATTTTTCTAATCCAACACTGGTTTTTTCAATACAATTCTCATCATTACTATTTCCCATCTAACAGTATTGCCATTTTCATATTTAAAAACATCAAATTTCTCTTTTGCTTTTTCGTATTTACTCAGCAAAGGAAAGTGTCCATGAAAAGTAGCTTCAACGAAAAATAAATATTCTTCAACATCTTTGAATTCTTTTTCATATTTGATTCTTTCATGGCTGACAACTTCAAAACCGCAACTAACTGCTAATTCCAGCATCATTTCTGAAGGAAGATGTCGAAATAGATTATCCAAGCACTCTTTTTCACCATTATCTAATAATGTTTTGAGATTTTGAAAAAATTTGGACTCCTCGCTTTTGAATTGATGTGCTATTATGCCACCAGGTTTGGCGAATTTGTACAAGGCTTGAAAAGTGGGCCTAAGGTCTTTCGGGGCCACCCAATTGAGAACAGAATTACTGTATATAACATCATAATAATTGCAACAATTCTCCTGTTGTTTTTCACTTATGCTTCTCATAAATTCCAGTGCAGTGGCAACATAAAATGAGATGTTATGAATTTCAGTCGAATTTTCCTTTGCAATTTCAAGTCTGTTTGAATCAGGGTCGACACCAGTTACATGGCCTTGTGGTACTTTATTTTGTGCCACATGTTCAGCCAGTTGTCCCGTTCCACAGCCAACATCCAAAACTTTATCCGTCACCTTCCATGGCAAACTATCCACGAATTTCTTGCCATAAATCAATTGGATTTCATTGCTTTTATTTCTGTAATGTTTCCCGTGGTGATTTGCCGCCATGTTTTTTGATGCACTGTCATTTGAGAAGGAAAGGAAAGGAAGGGCAGGGGTCTATATATGGGAGTATATGTATGACAAAAATCGTCGTACAAAACCAAACGTCGTGTTGTATTCAATATCCCAAAATGAATTGCATTTTGGGATGTCGCATTTTGGGATGTCGTATTCCATTTCATCATATGTCGTATTCCATTCAATCGTATGTCGTATTCCATTCAATCGTATGTCGTATTCCATTTCATCATATGTCGTATTCCATTGTACTGTATTTTGTAATGTGTTTATATATATAATTGCAGTTTCGCATTTACGGCATGAAAGTGTTCATGTGGTTTCTGCTTCTGCTGCTTTACAGACTACTTCTGAGATCTTTCTCCAAACATCGCGATCTTGTGCTTTTGATCTAATATGTTCAAAGTCTTCCTTTGTCTTCAAGCTTTGTATTTCAAAATCTCTATTCATTGATCTTGATCTTGTGATGTCTTTGTTCAATGTTGTTACGATGCTTTCTCGAGGTCTACCTCTGAATCCTTTTTCTGATCGTTCAAAATAGAATTTCATTGCCTGTATTGCTGGCGTCTCATCTGATAATCGTAATATATGACCAAGCAACCGCCATCTGCCTTTCAAGATATCTGTTGAAATTGGTCGTTCTTCGCATCTCTTGTACAGATTTTGATTTGAAATCTTGTTAGGGTATCTTTTCCCTATTAGCTGTCTCAGTTGCTGTCTGTGAAACGCATCAAGGCCCTCTGTATCTTTTTGTGTCAGACCCCAAGTTGAGCTGTTATACATCAAGACTGGTTTTACAAGTGTTCTGTAAAGCTTAAGACGAAGTTTTTCGCTGACATGGTCTTTTCTGATCCAGATGTGATTTAATCTATTCATGGATGCAATGGACAACTGTTTTCTTCTTTGTATATCTTCTGTATCCCCTAACAAAGAGCCAAGCTTTTTGACTGTCCTCCATCGCTCTGTGTTTCTGTCTCCTCGAAAAATTTCCGTTTGCTCTGTTTTGCTGTTGTTTACTTTCAAATTATCTGTTAGTAAAATCTCTCCAATCTTATCTGTGATGATATTCTTCTCTTCTTCACTTGTCGTAAGGAAATCAGCATCATCAGCATATACAACTTCTTGAGGCAAAAACGCTTGGGATCTGTTTCTATTTTCTTCATCATTATCACTATCTATGTCATGTCTAAAATTCCTAACTTTTCGAAGTGATTCTTCAAAATAGATGTCAAACAGGACACCACTCAACGCATCACCCTGTGGTGAACCCATATTGCTAAAAAAGGGCTCCGTCTCAGCATTGTTTATTCTTACATCCAAGGTCGTATTGCTCAACAACAACTGAATCATTCTAACTTCATCTTCTTCGAGGAACCTCTTTATAATAGCAATAAGTTGTTCACGTCGAATTGTATCAAATGCACTGCTCATGTCAATGCCAGTGATGTAAATTTTAATTTGTGATATTTGTGTTTTTGCAATGATCCATTTGTATGCCCAAACTATGTCTGATGTACTGCGATTTGGTCGATATGCTGCTTGTGAATCTGCTAAAAAATGTTCTACTTTAGGTTGAATTCGCCGTAGAACTATATTTGAGAGAATTTTTCTCAGTATTGGGAGTAAAATTACTGGTCGCAAGTTGGTAACAGGGCCTTTTGTTTTGCCAGGTTTTTGTAGTGAAACTAGTATGCCATCACCTAATTCTAGTTCTGTTTCTTTTTCAAATGCTTCGTTGAGAACTTCTCTGATGTTTTCAAACAGTATCAAAGGACCGTACTTCACCATTTCCGCAGATATATTATCGATTCCTGGGCTTTTGTTGTTATTCAATTTGTTGATGCTCACTGTTACTTCTTCTATTGATATTTCTCCATTCAATTTTCTACGACTCCCATCATATGGCTGTATACTTCCAGCATCATCATCGTTGAAGTGCTTTTCGAAATGTCCTCTGACTACTTTGTAGATCTCCGATGGCTTTGTTATGCACTTTTTGTTCTCGTCATACACATAAGGATTTGCAAATGACTTTTGTTGTAACATTTTCACTGACTTATACATCTTTGAAGCATCGTCTGTTTGATCTAGCTGACTAACTTTCTGATTTAATTCTTGTTCCTTGTTTTGCTTGAGTTTCTGCTTGATTTCATGCAAGATCTTATTTCGTTCTTTTTTCATTGCCTTGTACTCAGTGACGTCATGACAGCGGGACAAATTTAGTCGAAATTGTTTTTGCTTCTCTGACAATTCTTGAATTTCTTGGTCGTGCGTTCTTTGATTAGGTCCAATTTTCTTGACGTGTCCTAAATGATTTTGTCCTGAATTTGTAATTATTTTCTTTATTGTTCTCCAATCTTTACTTTTACATTGTTGTAACTCTTTTTCAATTTCATTTTTGTACTTTATTCGTACATTTTCATCTTTGATCAATGCTGTGCAGTTGAAAGGTGTTTTATTTCTGCTTTTTGTTCTTCGAAATAATTTGAATGGCTCTATTCTTAGTCTGCATATTACCATACGATGATCGCTGTTTACCTTTGTTCCTCCATAAGATCGTGCATCTATTAGGACATGTTTTCTATTCTCTGGGCATATGATGTAATCAATTTGGTTATAAATATGAATAACTTTGTTGTTAACTTCTCTTGAAAATTCCCAGGTGGTAATATGCCGTGCAGGATGTTGAAAAGCACTGTTACTGATAAATAGATCTTGAATATTGCAAAAGTCAACAAGTGTTTGACCGCTGTTGTTTCTCTTTCCTCTTGAGTATTTCCCAAGGCATGTTTCGATTCCAGAGCGCTTTCCAATTTTTGCGTTAAAATCGCCTGCTATCAATACTAGAGATGCCGCTTTCGTAAATTCAGGAATTAAATTCCCCAAATCTGTATATAAATGATCTAATTCTTCTATATCGTTTTTAACACGCTCTGTTGTGGGGGCATATACATTTATAATTGTGATAAGATTTCTCACTGCTGAATGATTGATCACCGTTTTTGTCCCTCGCTTGGTACAGGTGTACTTTTTCACTAAGGAAATTTTCAAAGATATTTCATTTATTTGATGACATTCGTAGACTGGGTCTTTAGTTCGAATTTGTAAAACCGAAATCCTGTCTGAGACCCTCCAGTATTTATGTATATGATTAACAAATTTTGAAGACACGAAGAACCCGTTTCCATAGTGTACGGACTCAGATGGTAAACATATTAGACGATTGTTTTTCACGTTTGTGTCTAGGCCCTCGTGCAATTTCGTTTCTTGTAAACAACAAACGTCGACTTTGTATTTTTCCAAATCATCTGCGAGATTTTCTCTCTTAAATTCTTGACGCAAACCTCTAACATTGAATGTTGCTAGATTGAAGATTGATCTCATTCCGTAGTTTGTATTGCTATAGACTTAAAGCTGCGATAAGGTCGCAGCTGGAGCTCCGTCACCCGCTCCGCCAAAAAAATAATGTGTTTTGATTGTCGTAATGAAAGAAAACCGCTGAGCGTTGAGTCGTCGTGCTGCAAGCAGTAGACCATGAAATTAATAGCATTTGACAGATCGTCGTGTGAATGACAGAACATCGTCGTGTACACTTTCAATTGTCGTAATTCCACAATCAACCGTCGTAATTCAACAATGGATCGGCGGAATTCAACAATAGACCGGCGGAATTCAACACGCATGCGTAAAAAATAAAAGCAAAGGTTAATTTATGCAAAATATATTATAATAAACCAACATGTACTCCTACCTATATTAAACACTATGATGAAACGTGAATCGTCTTGTATAAAGCATTGTGTTTAATGCAAGAGGACGTGAAGACTGCCTCGTAACAGAGATTCAAGTCTCTGAAAGTCCAAAAGAGACTCCTATATATTATTATTCTTTTCGATACGAATATAGCCCGATTCGAATGTTTTGTATTCTATTCTATATGGAGCAATTTTTGTGTTGATTTCAGAGTTCTTGTTTCAGAGAAATGAGTGTTGTTACCTAATCAAGATGGTGAGTTTTCCTTTGGTGAATATTTTTAATTAACCAGCACGTTAAGAGAGCTTTGTTTAGGTTTATGCTGTAGGCCTAGGCTAGGCCAATTTGTTGCCTTGCCTTTTTTGCGAAAATGCTTCGACACACAGATCCAGGTTACTTGACTATTTTCTATTAAGCAACGTGATATTTGTTTTTTAGATTTAGAGCCGTTAAAGGAGAAATCGGAGGTATATTTTATCATGAGAAACTGTTAGTGTATATGAAGCCATGCCATGTTTATGAACTATAATACGTTACTCATTTATTTGTGCATTGGCTCACATTTTATTTTTTGAAATAAATGTTATTGCTCTTATATTGTATGAAATTGCCCATCCCCCCAAGTGATTATTTCATAAGACTTTAGTTTAAGCTATTCAAAGATACTAAGATTTTGTAAACCTGAAATGAGGTGAAGTTCTATTGTATATTCGTTTTTGTATGTGGTATTCATTTTTAATTATATTGCTTTGATATGATGCAGAAATCATTTTATATTATACTGAGGTTTTTGTTGAATTCTGCAGGACGAATTGTTATACTAGTGTCTCTTGTCTTTAACATTTGTTTGTCCCATCATTATCATACCACGTTTTTTGTTGAAATTATGAGAATACAATATTTCAAAAAATCTTGAAATGAACATATGTTATGCCTGAAAATTGTCAAATCTTTCCAATAATTTAGATAGATGGGTTGTGTGTATGTTTGCAAGATTTTTATATGGGCTCTTCTGTATCATCTGCCTGCTTCTTGTCAAGTTTTTTCTTCAAAATTTATCTCCAACCTCTTAAATGACCTTTCCTCTACTCTCTACCAATTGTTCTGAAAACATCTGCTGCATCTTCAAATAATGTTTATGTACTTAAACGACCTAAACAACAAACAAGGGATTGAAGAGCTGTAACTGGAAGAATATTGACAGCAAAAGACGGCAAGGGATTTTTCCAAATTATAAGTAATCTTAGTCCATGTAAAGGAAATTTGAAATACATAGAAATTTATCATAACTTAGAAATAAATTTCCATGATATAAGAAATTTACAAAGCCTTTCTAGAAAAATTATTAAAATATAACTGCGTAACTTTTTAACGCCCAAATTTTGTAATCCGCATATATTAAAAGAAGATGTGCGAAAACGTGGTGAGTCTCACTTCCACTGATTGTATACACATTAAGAGAACAAATGATCTATAAAGTTTTGAAATTGAATTGTGACTATTATAAGTAAATATTATTGTTATATTTAAATTTAATATAATTATTGTTATTATTGATGTTTGTTCGAAAAGTAAACTTCCATTTACTTAGAGGATATTTTACATTTATACACTTTTAGCGTATGTCCCTCAAAAGCAATTATATTGTGATTAATAACATTAATTTTTGAAATATATTTCTAACTTCAGACTTTTGCAACATTTGAAAACACGCCGGAGCATTTGGGACCTTCAAGCACATACTTTCATGTAGATGTTGTTGCGTGTAGGCAATCATTGTCAAGGGACCTTTAAAGACACACTTTCAAATTGCTTTATGACAATTTTGTTTTGTGATCCCTATTCTTAACGATTGACGACCATGTCTCATGTGTATTACCATATTTGGGTTGTATTCTTACATGTTTAGCATGCTTTTTGTAAACAAGGGAGTATACATTGTCTCCAAAATCGCAGCTATAAAAGGGTTGCACACACGGCTTTGAAAGAAGTCAAAATCAGAAAGTTTGTACGGTAACAAAAGAACATGCCGTAAGCCGCATTATTTTATTGATGTGTTAGGCTTTTTGCGTGAAGTTTCATGGCTACAAGGTATAGCAGCTTGTAAGTGTAATAATATTATCAAATTGTTCAGATAAATTTAGATTTCACTTTACATAGAATATAGATTTCACTCTTAATGTTTGTTTGGCTTACTTTTATCCAGTTGACTTAATTTAGTTTCATGCTTGTAGTTATGTTATCGATTTTTTTTAACTCCATTGGCAAACCGCACATGTCTTCAAGCAGACTACCGTTTATTTTGTCATGTATTCTGCGCTTGTCTTAGTTACAATATAATTTAGCGTTTTGAGTTGTTATACCTTTTCAAAAAATGCAAAGTTAAAGCTACAGATGTAGTCGCAACAAAAATGTTCATGTTCTGTATGATAGTTTTTTTCCGGGCGCACACCCAATTTTTGGGAGTTGGGGGTGTGAGCTTATGTTGGACCAACTTTCATTATAATTTCTCTTGGGATTGATGGGGCGCACTACATTACAGAAGCAATTAAGTGGCTTGTCACTCAAACCATTTAGCAAAAATGTAACAATTTTCAGAAACAAATTTTATCGGAGCAGAACCAAAATGCTAATGTAGTTATTAAATATTTACTTTTTAGTATTTATACTTTTCAGACCGACTAGGGAGATAGTGAGGTGGTGTGGCACCCTCCCTCACACACCTTCCCCTATCGTGCGGTCCTGGCTTGAAATGTGTCTATATAAAGGACATTGATTATTGTAAATAGCATTTAAGAAGTGTTAAATTATGGTTACAACATAATTTTACGTTACTCAACATGCTCGCACACAATTTTTTCGATTGTTTTTTACAAAAGGAATAGGGCTTCTAATTAATACAGTTATTTTTCTAATTCCATTTATTAAAGACAAAGTAACAATTATCTTGGAAAAATAATCAAAAATAATCAACAGGGTTTGACTGGTCAGTTGAGCAACTTGTGCGGATGTCCCAAGGTCCGCATACCCAAGACTATAAAAGTGTTCTCGCATGAATAAATCCAAAAATTGGGATCCCGTTTCTTTGTTAAACAAAAAAATTCTGCGTGAGAATGAAAACAGGTCTTATTTTTGTCTTAAGTATTTTCCTTTGGTTTACGTTTTCTACAATCCGTGGATCGGTTTGCTTGAACTCTGCCCGGGCCGAAACAATTAGTCAGTCCGCCTCTGAAAGTCACTGGCATAAGTCACAAAACAAATTAACAGAAAATATCAAATTTTAAATACGCTTCTTTTAATAAGAACCATTATTAAACTTTATTGGAATATTGGGAAAATTGGATCAGCAGCACAACAAAACTGAAAATTGAGTTGGAGTTAGACCAGTGAACAAATTGTCTTTCGCAAACAAACTCTGTTTGCAAAATTTACTTAATTTTGTTAGTATTACGTATTATGGTAGCTGAAAATAACAATTCTGAATTTCCAATTAGCTCCTCCCTTTTAAATAAAACTCAGATTCATTTGCTTCCAAAGGAGCATCTGGATTCAATTATTCGGGAATTTGCGGTATTTCTGTTGCGTGTTTCGTTGTCAGGAAAACAACTCTCGGCATCTAAATTTATTATTTATTATCTGAAATTCCTTATATTTTAGATAAAAAATTAGAATTTCACAATAAAATGTTTCTGATTTTGACTGTAAATAATGTTTAAACAAGTCAGTTATTCATTATCGTAATCAACATTTTGAATTCCGCGCCAAAATTCAAACAAAATAAGGCTCAGCCCTAGACCTCTAAATTACAATTATGTCGTAAAAACCACAATTTATGGCCCCCAAACACCTAAATTTAAAAAAATAAGTTCAATTTTCAAGTTTAGCGCCCATAATTGTACTTCTTACTAAACTTGATGCAAATTGAAAGAGTTTGAAAATTAGCCTGAAACCCCCGTTTACCCTATTTTATGCCCCCAAAACATCAAAATTTCTATAAATAAGTTCAATTTTCAAATTCAGCGGCCCGTGATTGTACTTCTTACTAAATTTGATGCAGATTGAACAAGTTTGAAAATTTGCCCAAAGCCCCCTTTTACCCCCTTTTATGCCCCCAAAGCATCAAAGTTTCGATAAACTACTTCAATTTTCAAATTCAGCGGCCCGTGATTGTACTTCTTACTAAATTTGATGCAGATTGAACAAGTTTGAAAATTTGCCCAAAGCCCCCTTTTACCCCCTTTTATGCCCCCAAAACATCAAAGTTTCGATAAACTACTTCAATTTTCAAATTCAGCGGCCCGTGATTGTACTTCTTACTAAATTTGATGCAGATTGAACAAGTTTGAAAATTTGCCCAAAGCCCCCTTTTACCCCCTTTTATGCCCCCAAAACATCAAGTTTCGATAAACTACTTCAATTTTCAAATTCAGCGGCCCGTGATTGTACTTCTTACTAAATTTGATGCATTTTGAAAGAGTTTGAAAACGTACCTAAAGCCCCTTTTACTCCCATTTTATGCCCTCAAAACATCAAAATTTCACAAAGTAAGTTCGATTTTCGAATTCAGCGGTCCAAAATCGTACTAGTTTCAGCCAGATTTCATCAAATCGGGTTTTTGATGATTTTTGCTTCCATTGGGAACTACTGACGCTGGGCTAGAGAGTGTACTAATCAAATTTAACCACAACTGGTGAATGCAAAGATACATGAAATAGAAAACCATGATAAGACAAGGCATAAAAGATAATATTATATATTTTATGGAAAGACTATTTATTAATGCGATATAAATCAATTAGGAAACAAAAAATCTCAATAATTAGGGCTGCGTAGCAAATGTTGCGATTTGCTGCTGTGCAGCCATTGCGACTGCAGGAGGCATAGCAGATTATGGATACGGATGACTGATTGCGCAGTAAGGATATGCGCAACCTATACAGCAGTTCCTATTCACTTCAGTTAAACACAACGTTTAATACAGGGCAATTCACGTTTCAACATAGTGTTTAATAGAGGCATGAGTATGGGTTGAATAAACAATTACAATGAGCATTCTGTGCACAATTCGTCGCATGTTTTTCATAGTCGATAGATCCCACTTCTTATTATGAAGCATGATTCACCACATGTCGTTTCATATTTCTCTCACCTCCACCTGTCCTTAGAAATGTCAAGAAAAGCAATATGTGGCTTTGTAGTGCACTTTTGCGATCCAGTCTAATAGACCACACGAGTCAGAACACGAGTGAACACGAGTGAACACGAATGAACACGAGCCATTAGGCAGGGAACACGAATGAACACGAGCCATCCGGTTGAGAACACGAGTGAACACGAGCCATTAGATGGGGAACACGAGTGAACACGAGCCGTTAGATGGGGAACACGAGTGAACACGAGTCATTAGATGGAGAACACGAGTGAACACGAGCCATTTGGAGAACACGAGTGAACACAAGCCATCCGGTTGAGAACACGAGTGAACACGAGCCATTAGATAGGGAACACGAGATATTAGATGGGGAACACGAGTGATCGCTTGAAATAAGGGTGTGTAGCAATAACACTGAACAACCAATGAGAAACTAGAACAACAGCAAACGGCTTTGAACATCTATTGAATGTTAGATATAGGTTGACTATACATATCTAATCTAACGTTCAATAAACTTTGAGAATTTTTAATACAACTTAACAACTCTTCAACATAGCATACTCTTAACGTATTTACTCGAGTGAGCGCCGCAGTGTTCATTTAATTTCGAGTAACTACTTTTGATGCGGCGCTTATTCGGGGGGTGGCGCTTGTCATTTTTTAAAGGCCTACTGCAATCAAAAAAAGTGATATGATTTTTATGCATTTTTTGGTAAGCCTATTCGAACTGATCATTAAACCATTTTCAAAATGAAAATTGATCGAATAGAACTGTTTTTACAAGCCCGCAAAGTCGTCGATTTTGCCATTTCAACTGCGACAGCCGTGACGTCATAGCCATGACACATTTAAAGTTTTTGTATGGAAGAATATCGTAGATTTTAACTGCACTCTTTATAGCTCAAGAAATAGCTCATAAATTAAAAATTTTATCCTAAAGCATAAATATTAAGGTGTTTTCAAAAATTTTAAAATTTTTGTCATAATTTTAGAAAACGGTTTAAAGTGCTAATGCAACGAAATTTGACATATCGATTTTTTTATTTTAAATGAAAGCCAAAGATGTACTGATCAGTTTGATGCAATTTTGACATGCATCTGACAAGTATAAGTTACTTTTATTTCACCTTGAATCAGGCCACCTTTTGCGAAAAATATTGCAACGCTGTGACGTCACAGTGATGACCCATATTATTTCTCGCAATGGAAGTCAATGGGTTTTTTCGAACGTCGTTTGGTTTTTTTTTAATAGCTCCACTTAGGGTGGGGATATTTGAGCTCCGGCTGAACCAACATAAGGGCGAATCTTTTAGCCGTCGTTCTGAAAAAAATTGGTGTCATTTTGTTTAACGTTAGAGACACAATTTAAGTTTGAAAATGGGTACCTCCAAAAAATGTGACGTCATCCCGCGTCGCCATTGTTGCTTCGAGTTGCTGTGGAACGACACGTAGCCCTGGTTTGGCTTATCCCAGGTCTTATTTTTTGTAATAACTTATTTTAGCTCAAAATTGCAGGCATTGAATTATTTTTAAAAACTTCGGAAATTAAAATTCCTTCGATATCACCCCAAAAAGCTAAATCTTCTGACATTTGTTTTGGTCGGCTCGGGCCTAACCACTCCGGGCAAGGAGTGCTTAGGCCCGAGTAAAACTGGGAGTCACACGGGTTGGTTTACGAGCTTGTTTACTGCATCTATTGCAGGAATAGCGTTTGATTTTAGCTTTAATCTCATCTTTAATTCTTTCCCAATATCTCTCTTTACTTCAAAGCAAAAATAAGCGCTATAATGAATAAAATCCTGCTATCCTAGTCGGTGGGTGCGAATGATGTCTGTCTCCTGAACTCCTTAAAAAGACCTTGTTCTGTTTGATTGGTTTTGAAATACTATCAGCAACATTATGAAACGATACTTTTTCGCAACACTGAGTAATCGTACAATTGTCTCCGTTATGTATCTCTACGACAAATAGTTTTATGATTTATTTGCTCCCCCGAGACGAGATACCTGTCATGTGTGTGCTCGCTCACAGCTCGCCATGTCGAATTTCAATAGAAGGAAGCCTGCTTGACGTTGCAGACGCGACGTTTGATGACATCACAGTGATGTTCAGTTTTCGCACGAAAAAGGTCAAAATTGCCTACTTTGAAGGTTAATAGCGAAAAAAGTATACATAATTTGCAAATTTTATTTGCACCACGTTAATCAGTGCATTGAAATCTATAGATTTTTGAAATAAAAACACCATGTAAAAATTCGTTGCATTAGCACTTTAAGGGGAGTAATTGAGGTCTGAATTTTGGCAGTTTTAGACGTGACGTCAAACTGCGGGAGGGCGATCAGCCGCGGCGGAGAGCGGAAGCAGACAACGGGGATGATCATTATCGATGTTGTATTTCACTTGGACTTGCTCCAAGTCTCTCTCTTATATGTCAGAGTGAATTCTCTGACATACCTCTCTCCTTCCTTCTCCTTTTCTTCTTTCCCTTTTTTTCTTTTTCCCTCCCTTAGGTTTGTTTTGTTTTATCGAGAGATGACATAAAGAGAGAGACTTGGAGCAAGTCCATATTTCACTTGACTGAGTCGCATATATGTGAGGCAACGAAGATATGTTTTGAAAATCTACATGGACTATTTATGCTCAGAGTTGGCTTTTTAAGATAGGCCTTTAATAGGGTTTGCAGTAGGCCTTTAATATAACAAGTCAGTTTTAAACAATCTTTTAGTAGTAAAGTATACACGTTTTTGAAACACTTAAGTGTGTTTTGATACAAGAAAATAAATTTCCGAGGTAGCGCCGCATTTCCAAAAAGATAACTGCGGCGCTCATACTACGGGGGCGGCGCTCACTCAAGTAAATACGGTAATGGCAATATATAATTATCCGAACCTACGTAAAACTTTTCCAGAACTTAAAGTTACAAGAACAATTCCTCCCATCCACCCTCTTTTCTTCATTGCTTTTTATTTGCATTAACAAGAATGTTCTTTTTTAATATAAGATTACTGAAGCACATTGGACAATGGAAGCTTAGGAATAATGATGGAAAAATATCGAGGCTCAGTTTAGGTATTCTTATAGAAATAGTGAGTAATGACTCGTGTTCACTCGTGTTCCCCATCTAATGACTCGTGTTCACTCGTGTTCCCCATCTAATGATTCGTGTTCACTCGTGTTCTCAACCGGATGGCTCGTGTTCATTCGTGTTCTCAATCGGATGGCTCGTGTTCATTCGTGTTCACTCGTGTTCTGAGTCGTGTGGTCTTTTAGACTAGACCGTCGCGCAGCCCCAGAGCTGCACTTTCACTGGAAAATCTCCGATAAACCAGCATGATCAGGCAGATCTGGCTCTAACATTTATTAACACCTTGAAAATACAATGCTGCACATCAATAGCATGCACGCGACTAAAATTCTTGAGAATGAGCGTTGTAAACAAGTTGTTTTCTCAACTCAAAGTTATAATAAATGGTTCGTTTCTCCCACAGTGCAATTTATGTTCTGTAGTTTTAGCTTTTTTACCTTTAGCAATTTTTTCTCGTACAGTTGAAACTGTTATCATACTTTGCTGGACTGGTTGCTGCGTTTTTGTCAAAGCCCAGGCAGTATATATTTGAACGTATTTGTAGAGTTCTGAAATTCAGTGGATGTGGCTGGTGCCAAGTAATTTGATTGCTCTTAGTTTGGTTTTTCTTGTATTGGTCTTAGTTTCATTTTTTTCATCGAAAAACGACTTCTAATTAGTGTGGGAATATCGGGTTTGACAAAGTTAATCCAGATGGTAGTGCGCCCTGGCCCGTAGCGTCCCTTTTCCACATGTCTGAAGTGTGAATGGATAGCCAAACGGTAGGGCATCGGCGTGGCCGGCCAAAGGTCGTGGGTTCGAGTCCCACCCAGTCACCGGCCTGGTCAATATGTTGTGGTGGCAGTACTTCATGTTGGACGCGCTGGTGTGAAAGACCAGCCTTTGGGCAAACAAAACCTTCAATGGATTTCAGCGGCTCCGCCATGATGCTCGAGAGTTAGACTTCATCTAATATGTACTCGCAAGACCTCATGGTAGTGCAACACCCACGAGTCTAGGGTTAGACTCATTACATTGCGTCCCTGTGTTTAGCTCGACTCTCTCTACCCAACAGGGACTTATCACATTGCTATTGCGAAAACCGGACAAAAATGATTTGCCTCGATTTCAATTATTCTTGAATTTTTCATGACACGACCCCCTTGCAAGCAAAGTCCAGGACTATGATCTGTAGGGATGCCTGTCTGCTTTGCATGTTTGGTTGGCGGGATATTTGATATGAAATAAAAACCCACTTGCGTCAGTGTCAATCTGAGGGACACCTGTGGCACTGAATATTGAAAGCAAACCAAATACAGAGGAGAATTTGAGGCGATAAATTGATTTTTATTGGGAAAACATGTTTGTGAAACAATGAAAATAAACGCATCGAAATTAAAGCAGCAAACTTATTGCGTAAATTGTAAAGCTGTACACGGCAAGAAGGACTTTTCAGATTTCATTTCTCGGGTTGAAAATGCAGAACTCTTAAATTCAAATGGTTGAAAAAATAAGGGTTTTCGAAACATTACTTTTGCAAGTCCTGCTTTCAACAAATAAATTGCTATGTCAATGCAAAAGAAAAGGTTCCACAAATAAACAAACCCTTATGAGTGTAAAGCAATTTCTATCAACAATTTAGAGGAATGTTTTGAGCTGCAAAATACTGGCCTATTCGCAAGTCCCTTTAAAAACCAAAACAATTTCATGGAAAACGCCAAACAAAACGTCTTTCCTGAACCAGTTGAAATTCATTACTGCCTTCAAAACTTTTCTCGTATAAAAGTCGCTAAAAATCTTTCTAAACAACTCCGTCCTTATCCATCACTGTTTTAAAAAATTCATACATTTGCCTTCGTTCCGGAGAAATTCATTTGTAACTTCATTTGAAAATGTTATAGTTTCATTCATGCCATGCCATGCCATGTGCCAAGCCAATTTTGAAAACCAGGGGGTAAGCATTTTTAAACACAAACGCCGTTATTGGCCTCGATATCGATGAAAATATTTGAATAGGCCAATCAGAACGACGTATTTTGAAATCCTGCTCTGTGAATGGAGGAACAAATATTTGTTCCCGAGTTCCGAATTTTGATGCTCAAATGTAATAAATGCCTGTTGATGGAGCGAAGGCATGAGCAAAAACACAGGGACGCAATGTAATGAGTCTAGTCTAGGGTGATGCTAAGGGTGGGAATCCAAGCGTGCATACAAAGTGTGTGAGCGCAATTTTTTATTTTATTTTATTTCACTTTTATTTATTTTTTAATTATTGTAGCTTCGATTATTTGAATTGAAAAATGTTTATTTAATTTTTTCTCGATAAAAATTAATGAATATTAAGGTTATAACAAAATTTACCAGTATTTTCTCGTAGAATAAAAATAAGATCAGATAAAAATAGAGATAAAAATAGAAAAGTAACGGTAGTGAGGAAAATTTAATTTAATTTAATTTTTTTATCAGTAAGATAAAAATAGAAAGGTAACGGTAGTGAGGAAAATTTAAAACAGATTATGGTTTATTTTATAGGCTAAGAAAGACACCGTATTATACGGACAAAAAACTAAAGCAATACAGATGGCAAACAACTTTATTGTCTTGTGGTAAGTAAAACAATTGTTAAGTTCTACCATCCATAATTTTATGATTTACATTTAAAATATGTTGACATCAACCAACTGTCCCAGAGAGCTGAAACTAGACTTTTTCCACTCGCAACCACAGTCATATGGGCTTGGTATTTCAATACATAAAATCGCATTTAAATACTAACATTTTTATATGTGCAACTGAACTAAAGTTACAAGAGTAGCCCATTTTAAGTCACTGACTTGTTGCAGTAAATTTCGAGGGGAAGAGCATTCGAGCGTTGTGGGTAAATATTCTATCCAATCAAAATCAAGGCTATTGTTGTTTAGAAATTTCGAGCCTTACAAATGTCACGAAATTAGTTCCAAGTACTGCGACGAAAAAAGAAACATTTTTCACAATTGATAATTTGCAGTTTGTTAAGAGTATACATATGTTTGATCAATAATAGTCAAAAAAGATTACTCATTTTTCTAATCCAACACTGGTTTTTTCAACATAAGTCTCATCATTACTAATTTCCTAACAGTATTGCCATTTTCATCTATAAAAATATCAAATTTCTCTTTTGCTTTTTCGTATTTACTCAGCAAAGGAAAGTGTCCATGAAACGTAGCTTCAAGCCAAAATAAAAATTCCTCAACATCTTTGAATTCTTTTTCATCTTTGATTCTTTCATGACTGACAACTTCAAAACCGCAACTAAGTGCTAATTCCAACATCATTTCTGAAGGAAGATGTCGAAATAAATTATCCATGCACTCTATTTCATCATTATGTAATAATGTTTTGAGATTTTGAAGAAATTCGGGCTCCTCGCTTGCAAACTGATGCGATATTATGCCACCAGGTTTGGCGAATTTGTACAAGGCTTGAAAAGTGGGCCTAAGGTCTTTCGGGGGCACCCAATTGAGAACAGCATTACTGTAAATAACATCATAGCAATTGCAACAATTCTCCTGCTGTTTTTCATTTGTGCTTCTCATAAATTCCAGTGCAGTGGCAACATAAAATGAGATGTTATGAATTTCAGTCGAATTTTCCTTTGCAATTTCAAGTCTGTTTGAATCAGGGTCGACACCAGTTACATGGCCTTGTGGTACTTTATTTTGTGCCACATATTCAGCCAGTTGTCCCGTTCCACAGCCAACATCCAAAACTTTATCCGTCACCTTCCATGGCAAACTATCCACGAATTTCTTGCCATAAATCAATTGGATATCATTGCTTTTATGTCTGTAATGTTTTCCGTGGTGGTTTGTCGCCATGTTGAATGATGTACTGTCATTTGAGAAGAGAGAGTTCTTGCCCACCAGATCCGTACAATAAAAAGTTCTCAATTTTCATTCGTGACTTATCAAATCAAATGGGGAGTTTATTAGTTTATACTATTAGTTCATTAGTGTACAATTGGTTTATTAGTGTACAATTTATAGCTTTACAACACCATTATAGTTTTCTCAAATCCATGCAAAGACACGCAACACTTGCGGAATGTTTGAAAAGGGGTATGCAGCGAAAAAATACAAGTTAAGAACAACTGACAACAAATGAACAGCAATTTCATCACACTACACCGGGATATTAATTTGGACCATGGACCAAATTGAAAACTTGGAAAATTCAAAAATTTGTTTCGGCGGTGGGGTGTATAACCTAAGACAATACATATATCAATTATATTTCAAACCATCCAAACAAAACCATAGCTGCTATTCAAGGTTAAGGTAGTATGTTTTGTAATTTTGTTGCAGCCGTTTCAAAAACAACATGCGTCAAAATTTTCTTAGATGCCTTTTTTAATTTACTAATTTAATTGAAAAAGGATTACATTATAAACAGATCTATATTTACAAATGATGCAAAATTGGGTAACATTTTTCCTTTTGAACAATTCAATAAGACTATTAAATCAGATACTAAAAACAGAACTATTTAATTCACGTGTTAAATGTAAATACTCCTCAGAATCCTTATTCAACAAGTCAAGTTTGTATAAAATAAAACTAGCTGAAATAAATCCATTTTCTATAGATGCCTCATCTTTATATAATTCAAGTCTTTGTGAGTATAGCCTTTTCAATTTCTTGAGGTGGCTTTTATCCCTGGTCAATTGATATTCCATATATTTAGCTAAGATCAATGAATCAATGTTGATAGATTTAGTTTTGGTTGTTTTACAGAATTCTGAAAGAATCTCATCATTAATCAAGTAAGCTGGTTCTGTGTTTTCTGAGACTGGATAGATGATAACAGGTAGTGGATTAGATTTGACCAAATTATTCTGTATGTTATCATATAATGAAAAAGAATATGTTAATAATTCCAAAGCCCTTTCTTTGACTGAGGCAAAATAACAAAATAGGGCTAAATGTAAATACCCTGAGAAACCATGGTCATTAAGAACACCTGGCAAATGTATGGATGAAATTAACAATTCCTGAGCATGTTGAAGTAATGCCAAACATTCATTTGATGATAGTGCAGAAAAGCTCAATTCCAGCACTTTAAAGGCATTCATTCGTTTGAATGATGCTTCCAGGCATTTATATAAGTCTGAGTTATTTCCGTTTTGAAAACAAGGAGTAATAGAGAGAGATGCACCATTCATTCTCATTGCTTCAGTTGCGACCTCATGTTGCATGTTATAAAGAATTGCATGATAAATTGTATTGGCTTTAATTTCAGATAAGTCTTCATATTGCTTAAACACACTTTCTAGTTCTTTGTGCATGGCACCAGTATATCCAGTTGAATAAGCCTTTTGACATATCGCTTTCACTGATTCAAATTCATCATCTTCAAACAGCTCCCTTATATCTGGACATTTCAAGATGTGAAGAAACAAATTCTTTGACACATCCTCTATAATCTTGTGAAGTTGTTCACATTGTTCTGATGTATATGTGGACATCATCAGATTCTCTGGGATAAAATAGTTCGGGCAACATTTTTCTTTCAAATAACCACTCATTTTGTCAAGTATCTTCTTCATGCACTCTAAATATGGTTGACTCCAAAATTCTTTACTTTTCTCTTCAACCAACCATAGTATGGTAGTCTTCCAAAAGTAAGAACAAATTCCCTTTTCCAAATTTGAGAAGTAATTCTTGTTTAATTCTCGACATAAAAAATAACAGCCCATTTGCTTTTTAGTCCAACTTCTTAGCAAATATTTCTCACATAATGAGAATGACATTCTGAATTCATGATCAGGATCTTTGCTCAAAGGGTGAGACACTGGCACAACATGACATCCCATGTCTCTTATTCTTTGTTCGTTGATTGATAATTTACCAGCAATCCCAGAAACCCTTTTCATGAAGCCTTTGGTAAATGATGGCCATGATACAATCTTAAAAGAGTAAACTATATCAGCGAAACCAGCCCTAATTGCTGGCCCATGTAGATGTTGGGGTAAGATTGGGTTTGGGAAGATCAGTTCTAGTTTTTGACCAATACTCTCAAAAATTTGTTTTCGACTCAGGTATTGAGCTTGAGTTCCACTTGAAACACTGCACAAACTATCGTCATCGTAATGAGATGATGTGTTTATACGTTGTAGTCGGACATAGCCAGGGTAAGAGTTTCCGCTTTCCAACAGCAAAAATACACCACCATTGTCTCTTTGGATATCTTTAGAATCTTCTACTATTTCCACATCTTCCCGCGAAATCATCAAGTCAACATCGTTGTTATTGATGTAACCTTCTACAAAGCTTCCACTATAAATATGGATTTTGGAGATTGCTTTTATGAAGTCGTCAAAAGTATAAAAACAATTTCTAATATCTTGGTGCACATAAATCTGTAGTACAGCATCCAGTCTTTTGTCCACCGCAGACTCCATATTGGTGATGAATATTGATGATAGATATCTCCGTGTGTGTAATGAACTCGTTTTATTTTGTGGCGATTTTACGGCATTGGACCCCGTCTATTGTTATTATCCATGTTGTTGTCCTGTAAAGAAAAATAAAAGTTGGCCTAAAATCGCTTTGCTAGGAGATTAGAAAATGAATTAAAATGTTATTTTCACTGAATGAAACTAGTTGAAAGTTGGCAAAAATCTTAAATACAAGATTCCTCACGTTATACAAGTGTTTTATAAAAATTTAATACCAAGCAAGAAAAAAACAACTTGCCCTTATTTTGGTGCTCTGAGCTGCCGACCCGACTCTATGTTGTGTTGTGTGTGTCGTGTCGTGTCGTGTCGTGTCTGTGTCGTTCAATAATTCATCTAGCGTTTTTTAGCCCATCTGGACTAAAACGCTAAATATACATTGGACCAAGCTGTTTTCTTTACAAGATAAGGCCTCAAAATAAAATACGGTCACAATTCAAAAAAGTAGGGTTCCTTTTTCACATGTCCTGAAGTGTGGCAGGCCGAAGGTCTTGGGTTCGAGTCCCACCCAGTCACCGGCCCGGTCAATATGTTGTGGTGACAGTACAGCACGTTGGACGGCTGGTTGTGAGAGGCCAGCTTTCGGGCAAACAAAACCTTCAACAGGCTTTAACTCCCTTATTTTGCTTGGCTCTTTTCTCTCCAGTGAAGTCAGTGAGAAAATGTTTCCTTCCACGAAAGGAAAGGGAATCGGATAGATTCAGTTTACTAGCTAAAGCGCGGAACGACAGCCCAAAATACCATTGTGCGTGAAGATTCGAGCCTTGAGCACAGTTCACAATGTTCCACTTTTTGTCCTCGTCTCCTCATCCAATTTGATTGACAATCAACTTCAAATCGAGACAATGATGTCATATATTTTCATGCGCACGCAATGACTGCGGCATGCTCCTACCCTTCCCCTTCCCTCCATTATAAAACATGATGGCTGCGAAGCAAGTGTTCTTTCTTCGACCATTTTTCACAAAAGTTACCAGCTCATGTCTTCGGCCTACCTCAGAGAAGTCTTTAATGGTAACTTTAAATCTATTTGATGTGTATTTTCAAATAACAGCTCTGATTTTGCTTTTCAATGTCATATATTCAGTGAAGAGTTGTCGTGATCCGAAACGTTCTCTTTTGCCTCTGATGAAGTTCTTCGGGACATTTTCGCGCCTTCAAAACTCACTCTCAAAATTTCTATAAAGTCTATAAACTCTCAAATTATATTTGGCACATTATGTGTGTAAATATTTTAATTTGAGCAAAGCTCTATGAGTAATTTTGAAAACACTCTTGCTGCAACAGTTAAGTCCTGCAAGCAAACATTCATTTTTACTGGCTTCCCTTCATTTTCCTTGGCTTGTAATTCTTCATCTTCATGGAAGGAAGACAGTAATAAAGTTCTAAAGCTTGAAACGAAGCCTATTTCAAAAGTTTTCTTGTGACATGGAGTGGTTTAGTTTTGACAATTTTAATTAATGCACAGATATCTACTTTCCTAAGTTAATTCTAAAGCTTTCATAACATTTTTTCCAGTAATGATTTCTTCTATTTTTGACATTATTCTCACCCACAGGAAGTAATAGTGGAGTGTTTTCAATATAATGGCCTAAATAAATTAAGTTGGGTGTGAAAATATCTTTATGAAGCATCTTTTTCTTATAGGTCCAAAGGTATCTTTGTAATTGTGCAAGAACAGCTGAATTCCATGGAAGGCAGATTCAGCCAAAATCATTTTTAGCAAGGCAGAGGTCCACTCACCGATTTCAACAGATTGCAAATTTTGCATCAAGAACAAATGAGAAAAAAACTGGACCACTGTCATGGACAGGGCTTTTTCTCTGTTTGATTGCAGGTGGGGGAGTTTGGTATTATGTGAGGATTTTAAAGATGGCTAAAGAACAAGGTAATTTCTGTGATTCGTTTGAATTTCTGGGTTCTTGCATTAAACTAATAGTGTTGGCATTTTCTAATTTATAAAAATCCTGGCCTGCAAGTTATAACACATTCTATGACATTCAACATATTTTAAGCTAAAGTTGTGGTTATGTTTCTTCTTAAGAAGATCTTTTAAGCAGTTTTTGTTGTACTTATTCAGCCATGAGTATGGTCATGCGTTTATGGATTTATACAAGTGTCTGCTCATGAAAATATTTTAGTGAAACAAGATCACTGTTTGTTTGACTTTTTAAGTTGAGACAATATTTAAGCAGCAACATATTCTGATGCAATAAGCTGATATTTTGAAAAATTTTCATAAGAATGTGTTCACAAGCGACTATGTTATTTTTCATACAATTTTATTTGATTTGTAGAAAGAGAAAAAGAGAGATCAAGATCAATTGGAAAAGCTTCTCTTGGGGGACCATTTGATTTGATTGATCAAGATGGACAACGAAAAACGGATAAGGATTTTCTTGGCCGATGGATTCTTCTTTATTTCGGATTTTGTCATTGCCCTGACATTTGTCCAGACCAACTTGACAAGATAACATCTATAATTGAAGGACTGGGTAAGATATTTTTTTATGTCTTTAGAAATTAATCAGATTTAATATTAATTGAAGATTTGATGTGTTAAAGCAGTTCAAGTAATTTTGATATTATTTTTATAATTTTTACCCTTTTTGAGACTTTGTCTTCTGAAGTTCGCTTTAGACCTGATTTATTACTCTCCTCGCCAATAAAAATAATTTACTGGTATTTGCAATTGGTCTTATAATGTTGAAGATATATCTCTTGAAAGAAAATGTTAATAAGATAATGCTAAAAAATTCTAATCTACAGATGCTTATCAAATTTGGATGTCCAGCATTATTTTTTTTATAAGGATTTGAACTCTTGGCTGGAAAAGAACTGTTGATAGCTTGATAGTAACAATTTCCTAGAAATTTGCAACAAAAATCTATATTATATTGTTATAGATCTTTTTTTTTAGATAAAACCTCAGGTTTACCCAAGGTTCAACCAATATTCATTACTGTGGACCCCAGGAGAGATGACCCAAAAAGTATCAAAGAGTACTTAAAAGGTAATGCTTTTCTTTAGTAAATATATTTAAATATTCTACTTTTGTAATTCAAATAAAATTATCTGCCCCTTCAAGGATCAATGCAGAACCAATCATTATAAAACAAACCTATATGATTTGAACTTTGGGTATTTTGTGCTGTTAAGCTGTTGTTTGCTATTAAGAGCTATTAAGCTTCTGCCGTATACCATATACCATGCTTTTCAATTCATTTATCATTGTTTTAACTCAAAATAGTTGTTTACTTTTGTGGAACATACAGCAATTATTACATTTGGTTTTCTTTTTCAGACTTCCACCCAAGGTTCATTGGTCTATCTGGAGATGAGCCTGCAATTAAAGCTGTCACGAAGGCATATCGTGTATATTACAGTGCCGGGCCGATGGACGATGATGAAGATTATATTGTAAGTTTTTCAATTTCCTCATCAATCAGCAAACAGTTTTAGTTTTCTTGCATTTTTTTACACCCATAGTAATTTCAGTTTCCAAATATTTCCAATGATGTTTGGCACCAGCCCTGAAAAGTGGGGGACAAATGGATTTGCTGACAAATCTATCTTTTGGCTATTTTTTATTGTTGTTTGATTCTGATCTCATCAAGTAGGTGAAAAGGATAGATTTCTGGCTCTCATCTAATCATTTATATCATATTGTGATTACAAATTTTGATGGATGGCCTTAGTACTAACCCCTAATTATGCATTACCAATTTGATTTAGATTTGTGTGAAAAATTATTAAATCAATGTAGTCTATTAACATCAGGAACTAATTAGGTGGAGGGCTCCCTGAGTTGGTAGTCAATATTGCATATATTAACTGTACTATATTTCTTTTACCTTGACTTATAACAATCCTATTTTTGATTAATAAAATCTGTGATTATGATTTTATTTTTCATTTTAGGTTGATCATACAGTTATTACTTATTTGGTTGATCCAGAAGGAAATTTTGTTGAATATTTTGGCCAGAACAAGACCATAGAGGAAACAATGTCAACTATAGGAACAAGAATGATAAATTACAAACACAAGAAAACAGATTAAACACTTTCATATCTATATACTAATGAAAATAATTGTCAAAATACGAACATATGCATGCTTCAAGAAGAATTGCTGTGATAGTCGTAATTAATTGATTTGCTATTCTTTTTCAGTTCGAAACCCTTGCTTGTCGAAGTTCATGTAAGATATGCAAGCCATTAAAAGACTGAATTGTTGGTGAGTACAATCATTGCTATCCTATGTAACATTTTATTAATGTTTTGATATGCGACCCATGACAGCAAAGCACCTTTTGAATTAGACAAACACATTCCATTCAGCATTTATCTTATCAAAAGTGAACTGTAATAATAAAACCTTTACACAATGATTTACAATGGAAATATTAGCTTTTTTCAAAGTCATCTACTGTAAAACCTCCATTAAACCTCCTTTTTATTCTAGAATCTATTCTTCGCATATTTGATACCATCAGCTCTGGCTTACAAGACCTTGAAATGATGCATGGAGATGTAATACTTCCAACTTTTTTGCAAAGAATTTGCAAAGCACAGAGGTCATTGCATACAAGATTGTCTTCAGTTGTAAGAATACATTGTGTTTACTTTAGTAACTTTGTTGTTTTCCAAGATTACTTTGCTTGATCATAATCATAATTACATTATTGTTATAATTATCTCTTCAGGACGCTGTCTATGAAGTTGCCCAGTCTTTGTCACATGCATTCATGAAGTAATAATGGCTTGGTGAAGTGGAAGATTTGGACATTACATTTTCATTTTTTTCTTGTGAATTAAAATATTCTTTGTTGTTGTCTTCTTATTTGTTGTCTTTCTGCAAAGAGCAAGGTAGGAAGGCACTACCCCTCCTGTTCCTTAACCTTCAATTTGCCCTGGCAAGTTAGGAGTGAAGGGTCAGGTGCAGGGGGGAGATATCTTCCTACCTTATCTTACCCCTCTCTCCTTCGAGTACTGAAGGAGATAGGGGTAAGATTTAAGGTGGTAGGGACAGGGGTAGGTATGGGGTACCACCTCTTCCAGGTGGAGGGGGTCTCTTATGACCCCCAAGGGGTGTCCTAGGGGCAACTCCTTGGAGGTCATAAGAAGACCCCCCCATCTGGAAGTCATAAATGGTACCCCATTCCTACCCCTGACCCCCAGATGTGGGGGGGGGTTAGTAGGGGATGAAGGGAAGGGGTGCCTCCATGGTCAGGGAGGTGGACCATGGTGTGGGGGGCTGATAGGGTCTAGGGGGCACACCATGAAGTAGGAACATCATACCCACCTTTTAAGTCAACAACCCTACCCCAGGTGTCAATTTTTATGTGGGGTTCCTACTTATCCCCCCATGTATGAAGCTGTGAAGTCACCCAAAGCAGAAGAGAAGAATGGATTGGAAGAAGTGGATAGAAGAAGATTTTTCCATGCATAATTCTTTTATTTTCATTTAGTCTATATTGCTGTATCCCAAGTACAATAGTTTACAGGTTTATTATTTTAAAGGTGAGCCACAATGACAGGTTCTGTGTGAAGATGTTCAACTCCTCAAACAGGAGACAATTTCTGTCTCCTGTTTGAGGAGATGTATTGCATGCAAAGAGTCACCTCGCACAGGACCTGTCTTTGTGGCTCACCATTAAAATAATAAATGTGTAAACTATTGTATTTAGGATACAACGATATAAACTAAATGAAAATAAAAGAATTATCAATAGAAAAATCTCACTCTCGTATCCACTTCTTCCAATCCATTCTTCCCTTCTGCTTTGTGTGACTTCACAGCTTCATCGATGTCCAAACAGCATACATGAA
Source organism: Sanderia malayensis (assembly GCA_013076295.1). Classification (NCBI taxonomy): domain Eukaryota; kingdom Metazoa; phylum Cnidaria; class Scyphozoa; order Semaeostomeae; family Pelagiidae; genus Sanderia; species Sanderia malayensis. The sequence goes on along the minus strand of RQOL01000824.1, from coordinate 890,778 downwards.
ATAAAAGAAAACAAAATTAAAATTTTTATGTTAAAATGATCAATATTTATACAATTAATCTGAAGTTAATATGAAAGTAGAATAAAATAGAAGAATTGGAAGGCTTATAGCAAGAAAAGCTTTGCAGTTTGCAAATAATTAGAATTAAATTAGAAAGTAACAAAATATGCATATAGCATACATTTTCTTGCAGACTGTTTCCATTCAAAGGCAGACTTCCATCCTGCTTATTGCCAACAACCAAATTCTGTTAGCCTCAAATCATCTATATTTACAGCGTGCATCATCCAGAACTTCAACAACCAAAATGATTTGCCAAAATGTCTATGGCTTCTCTTCGATTTGCTGGTACATGTCTCTAAGTTGGTCTGCTTCACCAAAATGGGCAGGTTCCATTGACTGCAAAATAAATTCTACAAAGCAAGGTATTGCGAAACAGGCTATATGGAGTTAATTTGTTATCCCTAATCAAGTGTAATAACAAAATTTTAATTACCTTTCAGCATTGGGATAGCGAGAGCCAACTGACCATAGCTGTGTGCCAGGCAACCATGCACCCATTGTAACGTAACGTAATTTCGATTTTAACGTCACTACCACGCGAAAAATCGTATTTTCGAGCAACAAAAACGATAAAAACAACGCGAGCTTAATTCGTAGTAAAATCAGTCTACATAAGTTTTACACCTTTAAGAATCACATTAAATTTACACACTGTCTCAAAAAATCAAAGTAAAAAAAGTTAAGAAACCCTAAAAAGCCAGCAAGCAACTAAATCTAAATATCACAATAGTTCCGCCCGTCTTACCGAAAGCAATGTATTGCAATGCAGTGCCGCTTGTAGAAAACCCGGGGGTTAACGACCCAAATACAATCGAAAACGTAGTCTTCTATAACGAAGGCCTTCCTTTGCTATTACGAAGTACGGAGCGGTAAAATCGCGTATACAGTTGAGCGATAAGTTATAGTGAAGACAATAAGACGGTTAGGCTGTATGCAATGAAACTATAAAGACGTGTATGTTAAAAAGTACCTTATATTAAGTTATCTTTGATGGTAAATAAAGTGGAATCTCCATATAACAACCTTAAGAGTTTGCAGTAAAACAATTTGACTATCTTCACTCTCGATCAAACGCAACTTAGAGCATCTTGGGTTCCGTAAATTCTCCGCGCAATTTTTTCGTTCCTTTTTAAGTTTGTTACATGAAGACTGCTCTGTATATACTGAGACGTATGTTTATGTTGATTGGCTAATACGATGTTTCCGCGACGATGATTGGTTGGATTATAAGAATCAATTTTATCGTTACTAAATGATGATTAAACTTAAAAACGCTTACGAAATCATTTCCCTGCTAAGACCGTACAACTAAAATATAACGAAAGCAAAAAACCACACAAAACTAATAGTACCTACTGTTTTAGAATCCAAAATAAAACGTAAAGAGAAACTCACCAACGTGATATCATCAGACATTGTAGCCTCTTTTTCAGTACTTACAAATCCTTTCTTGATCTGCTACTGTGAGACATTGGTGACCTCGTTCCCATGCCAGATCTTCTGAGGCCAGCAGTGATCGGGGTGGTGCGTTTAGGGGGGCTGATGCCTGGGTCGGTGGTGGGCGTCATTGTCATGCCAGAAAGCTTTAGCTTTTCAGGTGATATCAACGATGCAGTCGGTGATGATGACTTCGTTCTGCGCATGTGCCCGTAATAGGGAGTGCTGCTCGGGTAATACGCAGAGGATGGATCGATTCCCGAGTGTTGATCTGCGGTTTGATCGAGCTTCATAGACTCGCGCTCCATGAGTGACGGTTCGCGGGCAACCGAGGTCAACGAGTCGTTGAGCTTGCTGCGAATGTCTTTGATTTCGTCAGATTTCTGAGATGTGCGAGCGATGAATGTCTGCTTCTGTTGCATCTCCTTAGACAACTGGTCTTTCAAAGTGTTCACCTGTGACACAAGCATTGTCAATAAATCATCAAATACAAAGCGCACAAAGGCATCTAATGTTATCACATAGCTCCAATACACACAAATCCCCAATTACTGCTGATCCAATTTGAAGCAGTGAAAGCAGAACAGTATTGAAGAAACGACTAATGAGCAACAAATCAATTGTAATACAATCGACTCGCAATTCCACCATAATTGCTGACAAGCTGAAGACTGTGTCACACTTTTCGTTATACCAACAAATTGCTATATTAATATTCCACTGAGCTCAGTTTTGTGGTCGACTACTTTTCAAATAATATAAAACCCCAATTTAAATCTTTACAATCGGTGCTAACGAATTACTTAATCTAATAGGATTTAGTCATGCCTCATATGATTAATCTACTGCCTTTTCAAATCCATATCCCATCCAGTTAATCCGATGTCTCATTGGATTAATCCAGCATTGATAGGATTCATCCTAATGCAATTAGACTAGCCTGGATTTCCACACAGCGTCAGAGTAAGGCGACCATCTGATTCATTACACGATTGGAATACAACACAGAACCATGTATCGAATAAAGGATTGTCCTACCCCCGTCCACAAACACGATTCTCATTAAATTTAAGTGACAAGAAACGAGTATACAGGGTGTATCGTCATACCTGTTCTTCTAATCCACGCACTCTTTGTTTGTGGGCACGTTCTCTAGCCTGGTGTGTCCTTTCCAAGTGTGACTGAGCTTGCTTCGATCTGTCAGCCTCGTGTTCGACTTCGTCTCTGTGTCGACCAGCAATGTCCATCAACCTGAAAAGCCAGAACGAGACCATTAGCCACACACTTCTTCACTTGACTAAGGACTGAAGACTAAAGGCTTTCATCTAAAGCACAAGTATGGCCAAAAGCAATGACTTTCAAATAATTTGTTAAAACCATTAACATTCAAAACAAAACGAACAACTGCCAACCAACTTTACATAACCATTAACACCACCCAAATACCCTATTACAACACAGCTGCAAATACAACTTACTTCTTTGCATGATTCTCTTCTGTTTCAGCCAGCGTTTGTTGCAGTGCTTGAATCTGAGAACGAAGCTCTTGCATGTCCTGATCCTGACTGTTCAATGACCTGTCCAAAGCTGATCGCTCCTCGCGCACTTTGCTCAACTCTTCATCTGTGTTCAACTTGTCCCTCTCGATCTACAATAACCAACATCAGCTTTCATACAAGATCCCCATACAAGAGTGATGTATTGCCCAATGATTAAATTGATATGAAAGTCCATATAGAGCACATACAATAAAGATGACACGCAAATGTTATACAGTGTCATCCCCATCTCGACTGCCCGCTATCTCAAACATTCGCTTCCTGGGACAATGTTCCATTTCCCCTCGCCTTGGTATAGTATAGTTAGGACTATTTCGAACGAATTCAAATTGAGGGTTTGAGATACCGTATGTCAACTGTAGATATTCATTGAAACAATATTCAAAATCTCCCTTTAAACAATGAAATAAATAGCCCCCCAAGGCAAAGACTACAAAGCTATATAGATGGATCGTGTATGCCTTAAAAAGGTCATTTGTACGACCCAGTTTGACAGCCCATTCCGAGAGACAGTTACCAATAACATTAACATTCATATTTACATACCCTATTAAGAGTGGCCTTCAGCCATTAACATTCATATTCACATACCCTATCAAGAGTGGCCTTCAGCCATTAACATTCATATTCACATACCCTATCAAAAGTGGCCTTCAGCCATTAACATTCATATTCACATACCCTATCAAGAGTGGCCTTCAGCCATTAACATTCATATTCACATACCCTATCAAGGGTGGCCTTCAGCCATTAACATTCATATTCACATACCCTATCAAGAGTGGCCTTCAGCGCCTTCTTGTCTTTCTCGATGCGCACTTGAGATCGTTCAAGGTCACGTTTCTCTTGTTCAACTTGACTTATCAGACGCTGCTGTTGGCTCAACCTCTCCTGTAGTTGTCGTTTATCCTCCTGCAGGAAATCAACAAACACACACTTTAGCAATCAAAAGAAACATCTATCATATCCAATAACATCCCGATGAAAGCAACAAGATATCGACGCTCAGAATGACCCAGGCTGTACAATACTTCGTGAAGATTCAAGCCATCATACCAAGGCTATACTCTATATTGCACGAGTATAGCCTTGAGAGACAACAGAGAAAAAAAATATGTAAAGTACCTGTAGTTTTCCGATTCTAACCACAAGATCTTCTTCGTTTTCTTGTCTGGATTGAAGCATGTGTTGCAGTTTGCGCACTTGGTCTTCGATTTCAGCTTTCTTACCCTGAAATAATTCACAATAAAGTAAAACTAACTAAGACCACGAGTACAAAGCAAACAGAAACATCATCTGGTAAAAGCTAGGTGCTTAAAGCTTACAGGTTTCAAGGCTTGAGCTGAAATTTGGGGGTTAAAAGTTCCAAAGTTGAAGCTCAAATATCCCAAAGATGAAGTCAAATCCCTGCCCCAAATTCATATCAACAAGCACAAGAAAAACAACAAACTAACCTCCATGTCAGATACTTCATCTTGCAATGATCTACACTTATCAGCCAGACCATCATTTGCTTTCTTTCCCTCTTGTTGAGACATCTTCAAAGTATCCAGCCTCTCTTCCATTACTCTCTTATCATGCTCACTATTGGTTAGTGCTCTCTGCAACTGTTGTATGCGCTCCTGCAAGCTGAGTATGCCTTGATTGCTGTCATTCAACTTCATTGACAGCTCGGTGACCTTCTGCTTGCATCCACGTTCTTCCTCTTCTGTCTTTGCAAGTGCAGTTGAAAGGCGATCAACCTACAAGTAGAACAAACGTAAATATAGCAACCACACATACAAATACATGCAATCACTCTATTATACATACGTCTCTCTTTTTTACAGATGTACTCTCTATATATTTATATACATATTTACATTTATACTCCCCATTGTACACATCTGTTCTCTCTATGAAGCACACATCACTCTATTCTACAGATTAACTATGTCTCTATATATACATCCACATACACTCCATTCTAAATATCTGTGTAAAACTCGTCTTTCTTTGAAGCACACGTCTTTCTACAAGGTAAATGTCCCTAAATTGTACACCTGTATCCCTACAATACGCAGTTCTGGGGTGCAGTGTGTATCTACATTAGTACACAGGTATCTCCTACAGAATACGTCTCTCTCTCCAACATAAATGTCCCTGTCTTATACAATTCTCCACTAACTATGTGCCATCCATGCACATATGCCGTAGAGCTACATGAATAAGCCATCTCTTCCATACTTACAGTGAGCTGCAGTGATGTTGCCTTCTGTTCAAGGTGCTGCTGAGCATTGACCAGGTCAGAAATCCTTTCTCTCAGCGTGTGCTTCTCTGTGTCACCGTCTTGCAAACTCAATTTCACACGTTCAAGGTCACCTACGAAACAAAACGTAAATAAGTACAAATATTGGCAAATAATAGCTGAACACACCATCAAGCACATTCATTGCAAAAAGGACAAGTCTTCTTTAATGGACGCCTCTCCATGCCGAGAAAATTCTCTATGCTTCTCTATAATGAAGATGAACTTATAATATATAATGAACTTATCTGGAGCCCATGATCTATTACCATAGTGTACAAGTCCTATTTTCGACATCATAAGTTACAACAGAACACTATGTTCATTCCAAGGGGGCTATTAACACCCCTTGTGGGTTTGGGTGAGAGATAATTCAAAGGGGGCGCTATTTCGAAGGATATAAGGTCACTATCAAAAACACAAGAGCATACCCTCGACAGCCCTCTTCTTCAAATCAATCCTTGTTATTCTTGATTCAGCATTCTCAATCTGAGATCTCATGGCTTCTTTCTCTTGCTCGATTTTAGACTCATTCTGTTGCAATTTCATCACCTTCTCTTTCAACTGTCTCCTATCAGCCTCGGCTTGAGCAAGACTCGTTTCCAAGGCGTGCATCTTCTCGTTGATGCTCTTGCGCTCTCGTTCCAGTCTCCTAATTGTCTCTTCCTGCAACATCATGGCTGTCTGTGCACTGCTGAGTCGGCCATCTGCTCCTCTTTTACCTATCAACAACAAGTCAAAAACATTATTTTCACTATAGTTCCAGCAATTAACAAATCCACGATGCAGCATACTAATATCAACAGCCCAGCAAAGTACTGAGTAAGAGACCACCAATCTAAAGCTGCATGTATAAAATCCAGACTAGACATGCCTCAAAGCTTTAACCAAAACGTTCTTGAAAATAAACTATTCTCGATACCCGGCCGGTATTAGTTGGCGTATATTACAGTAAAAAAACAAATGAACATTAATCAACAATCCTTAGAAAATACACCTTCATAATAAAGACTAGTAAATATATTCAGAGATTCCAGGACACGAACCACATCATATAGTATATAAGCGTAGAGTTGTCAGTGAATTTAGTTGTTATATTAGCGTCTAGTTATCAGTCTGCACAACGCACAAAAAGCTGACCAGAATACGTGTACATTATTACATAGAGGCTTTAATGTAGCTATACCAGCAATTGAAAAACAATGGCTCACCATTCTCACTCTCTTCCAATGCCTTTTGAAGTGTCTGCAGGCGCTGTTCGCATTCATTTCGATCGCTTTCCATTTCTGACAGCTGTCTCTGCAAGCTGCTCACCTGAGCGTGTGCCTCGTCTCTTTCGCGCTCAAAGTCGCGCAATTTCTGCGCAAAATCGCGCAAGGCCACGCGCACGATCTCGGGATCCACGTCACTACCTGCGTCAATTTTATTCGGCGATCTTCTAGTCGGTGAGATCGATTGATCTTTGATTGGAGAATCGGCTTCGTCACGATTCGGAGTTTTACTGCGGCCGAATAGTCGTCTGGTTGGACTCATACCTCGTATTGGTGAGGGAGATCTGGATGAAAAATGGTTGAACAAAACATTACATAATTTACGAAATGTAGAAACAAAATGTTTGGAGCATTTATTCCTTATACAGACAGGCTCGCGCAAAACATCTTGAGCTTTGAAATACTTCACAGAATAGCTCACTTGAATAATAATATACTTTAATATATTATAACTTATGCTATAATAAATTATATTATATTATAATTTATTATCCATTATGCATATATTTTGCATAAATTATAATAAATTATAATTTATTATCGCTTGCTTATAACTAAGCCTCAGCATAATCAGCTCCAAATATAACAGAATGCAAGTATAAGTAGGAACATAACAGTAAGTACTTTATGATAAGTTCGGTATACATCTAGAATGAATTGCACAAACCTTGCACGTTCTGTTGAAGTGCCTCTGATGCCAAGCGTGCGACGCAGTGCAGAATGAAGACTTGTCAACTTGAAGTCAACATCATGCTTCATGTTCTCAAGTCGAGTCAACTGTCCTTCCAAGCCGGATATTCTTCCTTCAGCACCTGATAATTTCAGCTTCAAATCGGCTTGGTCCTGCAGAAAATCAATTAAAACATTCAGCCACAAATGATTCGAAAGCGCATTAAAAGTACATAATTATAATAACATAATATCTGCATGTTTCTTTATTTGGTTTCCTAAAAAAAGCTACAAAACTCCTCTAATCATGTTTTATAGATGAAGAATTATTTCGTCTGACTATCAAACTTTCTAAAAGTGGGGCTGAAAGCACTCTAGGCATCATCATGAAAAATAAATAACAAAAATCAACATCACGACCATCACAATGTACATACCTGATTACTGTTCTCCAAAAGATTTTCCAAATTCTTCACCTTCTCCTTCGCTTTCGTTTCTGCCTTCTTCCCCTCTTCAACGGCCATTTGGTAATCCTTTTCCTTCATACGATAGTCTTCCTCTGTATCTGCGAGCTTCCTGCCCAACTGCTGAGCCTCTCTGCGTGCCATTTCGCGTGCCCCATCAATCTCGGCAAGCTTCTGCTTCGTACTGAACGTCTCTCTTCGACTCTCCTCCAACATGTGCTCTTCCTTCGCAAGTTGGTCTTTGACATTGCTGATCTCCTTCTTGGCCTTCAAGCAATCGGCATCCAACAAACGTACCTAATAACAACAACAGATACAGCTCGTCATACACCATACTACCCCCTAATCAAAGACATAAACATATAGAGAAAACACATGTTAATCAACATGGCATTGACATGAGAACAGGGGGGAAGGCTAGTTACCTGATTATGAAGCATTTGGATTTCTCTTCTTGCTTCTTGGCGTGCCTTTTCAAGTTCGCGCAAATTGTTTCTCAATTCGTCTCCTTCTTTCTGTTGCACTTCTCTTGCCTCTTGCAAGTTGGCGATCTTCTGCTTGGCTTCATCCAAACTTCTCTTCAGATTTGTCTTGTCACCTGAAACAATGCAAGTTAGCAATCATCTCTACAATCCCCAATGATCCATGAGTTGTAATCCTTCATCCATAATGCAGAATCTATCATCCGGAACTAAATCCATAATCAATAACAGAAAATTTGGGCAGTCTTTGCACGTGTAACAACAACCATTGATGCCTTCTTCTTCTTCAAACGAACATTGCAAGAATATGCCACAATAAACGCCCCTTAGTAATGCCACACATTGCAACAGTCGCCGGGGGCTTAAAATCGAATAATTACAAGGACAGTGAAGACATGTTCGTCTTTGGTGAAACAGAATGGATTTCACTCAATACAATAAACAGCAATAAGAGTTGACGATGAAAAAAACAACCAAATTTCCAATGATAACAATACCTTCTGCTTTTTTGACTTTGCTTCTGAGTTCATTGGTTGTGAACTGAACGGCTTCTTTCTCCTTCTCCTCGTCTTTCAACATCCTCCGCAGTTCCGAGTTTTCCTTCCTGCCTGATTCACGCATGTCTTCGCTCTCACGATTCTTTCGCTGTGCTTCAATCAAATCCCTTCTCACAGTGTCACGCGATTCCTCCACCATTTTCAGCTGCAACTTCAGCTCGTTGATCTCACGCTCGGCATTCTCCTTCACACGGGCCAGATCGCGGACTCGCAGCTCCAACTCAGCAACACGCGACTCCGAGTGGGCACTAAGAAAAAGCAACAACGAGAACATTTAGCCATTGCAAACAAAAGAATTAGCAAGTTTATTGATCTGAAATGGCACTTTGAAGGGTTGGCAGTTTGAGAGCATCGCAACGAGTCTGTTGTTAAAAGCAGGTTCAACTGGAGTTGACGACCAAAGCTGAATCAAACCTTATACCAAATGATCTACAATGCTTTACTGTTTCTACCAACTGGCGTTCACCTGTTAAACTCGCTAGATTCTGAAATACGTAAATGCATTTTGAACAAGCATTACAATCCATCAAACCTCCTTGGAATGAAAAAGCGATGTTTTACTGTAAATTCACAACACACATATAAATGCATTTACATACAGTAAAATCTGCATATAAGAACCTGTAAATTTCCACCCGGCTTATCGTTCCAAGACAATAAGCTATTGTTTCTTCTATTGTTTCGAGCAGGAAAATCACCCTGAAGGTTCTTAATCCATTGGCTCTTATATACGGGTTTTACTGTACATGTAGACAAGAGATCTATGACATAGCAGCAACATACAAAGTGTACTACACAACGTACTTGCCCAAAAATGCAACACAACTCGATGCTTTATTGCGATTGCAAGAAGCGACCGGGAAAACTCCATTCAAATAGGCAAGCACTTTACTGTTTCTCCTCAACAGAGCATCCATCTCTGTTTAGGTATAGTCAAATCAGTACCTCCCACCTTCTCCTGTTACTCATAACTCATAACTCATAGCTTGTTGAATATCAAATCACCGTGAAAATCGCCAAAGCACACGCACTTAGTTATACAACCATTGAGCCTGAATCCATCGCTACCAAACAGCACTGCATTCATTGATTGAAGCAGCTATAGCAGTAATACCACATTCACTCACGAATTAACAAGAGAATACACACGAACGACACCATTCATAGCAAATAATCATTGTCGTGAGCAAACAGAAGAAGTAGTAGAACCAAAGGTATCATACAACGCACCACACAAGAACGTACGTCGACTCGGCTTGAATCAAAAATTATTAACGAACAAGCACCTATTACCGGGGGTCAATACACACGATTCTTCAATCCTCCTTCTTCAAGCATAGTACTCTGAACATCCGGAGAGCATTCATTCATAGCAGGTTATGGAAAACAGAGATTACCCCCTTGCGTTACTTAATTTCACCGCCTACAAACACACTGCTTCGCATTCCCCGTCGGGGGTTAAGCATTTCGGATTCTTTCAAGCCCAACCACTTGTTGCGAGCATTCGTGACCCATCATGACAGGTGGTGTGTGAAGAGAAAAATAGAAGTAACCCCCGTATCACTTACAGTGTATCTTCCAGCTGGCTCTGAGTCTGTTTTAGCTCTCGCTGTGTGTTGTTCAACTGGGCCTGAGATAAAAGAAAGCACAAATAACAACAAAATAGTGGGTGTTTGTTAAATATTCATGCACTCTACTCTAATCACAGGAAAAAACTAGTTCACGCAAACTTTCTCCAATCGGTGTTTTGTTTATCAAAGCAGCTAATTTTACGTGCGTATCGGTGATGCCTAACAATCTATTCAATTGACAACAAGAGATATTTCTAGATTTCAGCGATCAGATTACGCATATCTCCCGGACTGGGTCATACAAAACAAGATCGCCACTTGGCAAATAAGCTTGCACACAGGGACCTGCATGTATCAATAAACATATCCATCAGCTTTGTGATATATCTCCATAACCCAGCATTGCACTCATCTAACCATCTAACAATTGTCAGATTTATTGTAGATATACAACGCTGCTATAGAAGCCATTGCGAGGAAATTAGCATCTACTTTCAGAAATAAGCAACTCCCCACATATATGGTACAATTTACAATCGACTAATCATTCTGTATATGAATGGCCTATGTTATATCAGGAAATTATCCTAACATACGAAAGCATTGGTTCGAATTCAAACTCGTTGCATTAACATTCAATACAGTAACAGCCCGCACATACGAACTTGCAAAACATCCAGCCAATTGTTAAAAACAATACACTACTGCCTCTTCTATTGTTTTCAGCAGAAGCATCACCCTGGGGCTTCTAAGCCCATTGGTTCCTACATGCAGGTTTTTACTGTAGTTATTTTCGACAAATACATTCGCTGGCTCTATTCAATGAAATATTAATGTCCCACCACCAATAAAGACACAACATACCTTATCCTGTTCTGCTTTGCTGAACGATTCCCGTTTCAGTTTCTCCAACTCTGCTTTCAAGCCTGCCAGTTCTTCCTTCGTCTTGTTACCCTTCTCTGTCAACAATGCTTTCTCATTAGCAGCCATGTGCATGCATTCTTGTTTCTCATTTTCAGCCATCACCAACATCTCGTCTCTCTCCTTTTGCACCAATGCAACCTCATTAACCAATGCTGCCTTGTCTTTCTCGTATTTTTCTGAAAGTGCATCAAATTCCTGTTGCATTTCAATCAAAGCCTCTTCTTTCTCCTTATTCAGGTGCAATGCTTCGCTCTCCTTGTCCCTGCCCAGGCGCTCGACGTCTTCCTCGTGTCGCTGTTTGGCGCGATTCAAATTGACCTAAGAATGAAGTGTCATTGGTCAAAGGTTACAGGACGCAAAGGTCACATACGAAAGAAAATTCAAAGTCATATAAAAAACCAAGCTACACTAAAAACCAGCATATCAGAAACGCAGCCTATTCATCCAAACACAATAACATATCGTTTCTTCTATGGCTTTAAGCAGAAACATTAGCCTGGAAATTCTTAATCCACTAGTTCTTGTATGCGGTCTTTTAATGCATACCAAATTGAGCTGAATTTCAATTCTAAGCAAGTCTGAATTACTCACTCTATACTGCAATGAAATACCTAAACTATTGGGAAGGTAAAATAACATAAAACACAAGGAATGATACCTCGTAATCTCTGGTCGCAGCGGTAAACTTCTGCTCAATCAACTCTTTCTCGCGATTCAACTTTGCTTCTTCGATTTCCTTTTCCTTTCTCACCCTTGCGATATCAACAACCAGTGCTTCTTTGGCAAGTCTCAACTCTTGGTTCTCACCCTCCAATTGCTCCTTCCTAGTTTCAAGCTTCGCAACGGTCTGCTGCAACTCGTAGGTGGCCGTCTCCAAACTCTCCTTGTCGCTCTTCAAACTCGCGTTGGCTTCTGACATTGTGCGGTTGTCTCTCTCAGCACCATTCAACTGCGAAAACAATTGCATGCAATTTCAACTAACAACCATCACAACCCAACCCGCACTTAGCAGCTAAAATGAACGACTAGCCGATGTTTTGGTTCGTTAATCAAGTACATATGCCCAAATATATGTTGTTCGTCAGCTACTAAAACAGTTACTTATTGAGGTAACAACAGTTGGATTAGCTATTGCTTGCTTATAGGCTAAGGTCATTTGACATCTAGCTAATTCGCTTGTTAACTGATTAACTTACAGGATTATTGATCAATTATTCAAATACTTCCTATGAAGAGTCAACTCAGATGATTACACTGCTCTTAATAAACTACTTCTAATGATCTTTTAGCCAAAAAGCTAGCACGTCTAATCATTAGCTAATTGCTTTGTTGCAGAACTCGCTAATCAAATGCCGCGGAAAATATATATTTAACAGAGCGATGAGTGAGCAAAATACGAAGGCGAATGATTCCCTAGTTATTACCTTAATCTAATGAGTTGCCAATTCATTAACTAGTCAGGTTGTTATGTTCTCATCCAATTCGCATTGCATTCACTTAGCTTACTGTTACATATGTTACATATTTGATCATCGCAAAATGGTTTCCAAATTGGTTGGGTTACAAGTTAGCTAATATACTTGTCATTCAATTCACTCAATAGCACTTGGTTAAATATTAACCGCATTTCGATGGATACAATTAATTTACAAAACACAAACACAACATACCTGAACAAGCAAACTTGACTTGTCTTTAGTGAGATCCTCTTTCTCGCGGGCAAGACGCACGACATTATTACTCTGGCGATCGAGCTCGCGTCTTGCTTGCACGAGATCATCGTGATACGCGTCTCTCTCGCGTGTTGCTTGACTCAGTGCCTCGGCCAGCTCGTTCCTTTCCCGCGTCGAATGCACGAGCTCAGACTCGAGTTTCTCGCGTGTCGCCTCGGTGATGCTCAGATTCTGATCAAGTGTGGACTTCTCAGTGTCCAAGTCGACCTTCTCTTGCTCGACTCTGATCAACTCCTCTCTGATGCACAACTTCTCTTGTTCAATCTCGCTCTTCTCATTACCCAATGCATCCTTCTCCATTTCCATCTGTGCAACAAGCTTCGATAGCTCCATCTTGTCTTGACCAAGTGCTTCGTTCAAGCTCTGCAACTTGATTAATGCATCTTTCAAAGCGATCTCCTCCGATTTCACCTTGTTGATCTGCATCTCAAGCTCGGCCTTGTGCAATTCTGCCTTCGACAATACCTCCGCGAGATGAGACTTCTCTTGCTCCACAACCTCCTTCTCAAGCAAAGCACGGTTCAGCCTCTCTTTCAAGTCGACACATTCTTCTTTGAGATTCGACTGTTTCGTTTCAAGGCTATCCACGATCCCTTGCACCCGCTTCAACTCCCTCAACAGCTTCTCTCTCTCTTTTCCTGCAACAACATTAAGCGCATGAAAATACTGCAGACACCATGAACCACAACTAACTAAATACAAAACACTTTCCCTACTTCCATCAATTGCCTATTACAAATAAAGAGATCGTTGCTAAAAAATGTGCACCAACTGGTAAAACACCTCGCCTCCTGGAAATTTGAAATTTACATTGGTAACATAAAAGCCTCATATAACCCGATCGGAAGTGAAATGCTATTAAAATATTTCCCGTAGTAATAGCCCATTCAAAACACATCGTGGTTTTTCCAGCCTTAAAGGTTTCTATGTTGTTATTTGAGCCAAACAGTGAAAATTTAAGACTTATATTAACCGCCCTGGGAGGAGGGCGCTTATTTCAAACTTTTTGATTTTAGGGTGGGGCTTATTGGAGGTGGGCGATTAAAAGAGGGTGGGCGCTAATTGGAGGAAATACGGTATCTAATGTTCAATACGCCAATGATAACCTTAGCCCATGATAACAATCCCGTGCGGCTGAGTGGCCCTTTATTGACACTACTACACTACAAAACCTTGAAGAAAGCCAACCAACCTGCATCATCATTAGCGTCTTCTAAATGATCCCGGTTCCTTTGGAGTTCGGCATTGGCAAGTTTGATCTTCTCAATCTCGGATGTCAGATCGCCGACCTGTGTGGCCAGGGATGATCTGATCTTGTCCAGATTCTGCTTGTCGTTGCTGACCAAATCCAGTTGTTGCTTGTAGCGATCGCGATCCTTTTCTACTTCCGACAACTTGTTCTTCCTGGAAATCAGATGGCAGAATTCTCAGAACAGGAAATGAAACAGCTTAACGTCTTGCAAGAGATTAAGTCAAAGTCAAACAGCCGTGTCACTGGTTACCCTAGAAAACGGGCTAAATCCAGCTTTGGTCAGCATCAGATAGCTTGACCTTCTGGCTAGACGGCTAGAGAAACCCAAAAAATTACTTGACCTCGATTTGCTATAATTTGTTGAATTTGTCAATTGGAAATATCTGATTTATACATATGTCTATATTGATTGTCATCTACATACTTAACGTTTTAGTAATGCATACTATGGAGTGTGTGATAATAATGAATTGTATTGTCTGGTAAATCGGCTTACGTTTTGTCAAGATCTTCGCCAGTTTTCTTTGTGTCACCTTGCAATGAATTTTTCTCTTTCGACAAAGTATTGATCTGCCTTTGCGCCTCGGCAGCATCTTGCTGCGCAGCGGTCATCTTGGTCTTCAACTCCTATCATGGACAAGAAAGAAATAAAGATGAAGATCAATGACGTCAACGGAAATAGAAGAAAGAATGGAGAAACCAACAATAGAAAAATGCTGATCAAATCAATAAAGAAGTAAGGGAAGATAATGAAGTAAACTAAGGAAAGGAAAAAGAAAACGAAGCCGATTAACTAACTGAAAAAGGAAGCCAGAACATCTTCATCAATGAAGAAGAAAAGGAACAAATGTGATAGTTGAAAAGGGGGACAACATAGAAACAAAATAAAGATGAAAACCAAACGGAAGAAGAGAAAGCAGAAAGACAAACCTGAACTTGAAGTTGGCGTTTCTTGAGAGCAGATTGAATAGCAGAAACGGCGGAATCGGCAACAGCTGGCGTTCTCGCTCTTGTCGGCGACAAAGATCTCAGGTGAATGGCACGTGATGGCGATGGAGACCTGTTCCTCGGCGTCACCCGCGTGTACGGTGTTGACGTAACTGGCGTACCGAAATCTTCCTGCTCCTCTGCATCGTCAGCGTCCACCTCGTCCATGCGCTTGCCCGTTGGAGAACCAATGAGCTTGGCAGTGCTTTCGGTGTCCTTGATGACAGCGTTAGCCATTTCGCGCAGGGTTGTGTGCAAAACATCAGCCTCTTCGCGCACAGCTAAAATGCTGGCTTGGCTCTCTGACTCCCATCTTTCGCTCTGCTCGGCCAAGCCACTCTCCTAAAATTTCAAAACAACTCGAGACGTCATTGGCTTGACACCCGTCAAAGTAAAGCTTCGTAACTTGCTAAAACAAGGCACCAAAGGGCGCAGAAATATTCAGGCCTTTACGCAATCGACCGCAAGAATCGCTTCAAGCAACATGAGAAAGTCGTAGTTATCTTAGGAGGTTCTTTAAGTTCGTCAAGTATGCCAAACAAATGGCTGCTCAAAAAAGATGTATGCATTAAGAATACATGGTCAAATGTTTGCATTAAGAATACATTGAAAAGAGCTGGCTAAAACAAGATTCCACCCTGCTACTAGCAATGAGTGTTAACATACTTGAGTGAGAGCAAAAGCATAACATATATCATACCATGTTGTTGAGTTTACGGCTGAGTTGATCAATCTCTTGATTTTTGGCCGATACTTGTTGCTGCAACTCCTCTGCCATTGCAGACAGCTGTTTCACCTTGTCGTTGGCAATAGCAGTCTCGCTTTCATACTTATTCTGCAACTCGAGCGACTCTTGAATCTTGTTGCGCAACTGCTGTTCGGCCTTCTCGCGATTGGCTCTTTCTCTGTCAATGGCAACGGACACGTTGCTCTCGGTTCCCCTTTGCACGCGCTCGAGGTTGATGCAAGCACTTTGGATGGTGCGGGCTGATTTGTTCACCTCAGCACGAACCAATGTCAAATCCCTACACAAGGCAATAACACAGAGATTAAAGTACCGCCCATGATAACATAAATATTGCCAATTTAGATCAATATGCATTGCACACTAAGTTAAGTCCAGATAACTCGTATACACGCCCACGATAACTTAAATCTTGGATAACTCAAACCAATTTGCATTATCAATATGCATGGATGATACATTGCTAAGGAAACATGACAATGTCAAATCAAATGACCACTTATAGCCTGTGCTACATAAATTATTGTAAATAAAAATTATCTGCCTGCAGGGGGAATCGAACACGCAACTTTTGGGTCAGGCTTGTGAAGTACTTAAAGAATTAAAACCCGACAGGGTGGTGGGTGGCGAATAGATCAGCCAGTAAAGCAGTAGATTTGTAAACAGTTCACTGGTGATGACCCAGGTTCGAAAACCGATCGCATATGGAAATTTAAATTAAGAATAGCTTGATTAATATTTGATAAATGGTCTCATTATTATTCAGCAGACTTTATTATCAAATAAATCAAACCAGATAAAAAGAACTTTCTAACCATCGATAGCTCGAACCTCCGTTATAAGTCGGTGTCTTGAAAGTTCGAGTTATGGAAATTTTACTGCATTATTTACATCACTAAATATATAATAATTTTAGGTGACTATGCATTAAATGCCATTTAGATCACTATGCATTGATGATACATTGCTCATGAAACATGAAAATGTCAAATTCAAATGACGACTTATAACCTGTGCTACATAAATTATTGTAAATAAAAATTATCTGGCTGCAGGGGGAATCGAACACGCAACCTTTGGGTCAGGCTTGTGAAGTACTTAAAGAAATAAAACCCGACAGGGTGGTGGGTGGCGAATAGATCAGCCAGTAAAGTAGTAGATTTGTAAACACTTCACTTGTGATGACCCAGGTTCGAAAGCCAATCGCATATGAAAATTTAAATTCAGAACAGATTGATTAATATTTGATAAATGGTCTCATTATTATTCAGCAGACTTTATTATCAAATAAATCAAACCAGGTAGAAAAAATTATTTGACAACAGAAGAAATTGAACAGATGTCTTTCGGAGCATATTGTTTGGTATAAAGTTATTCGAATTTTACACGGGATTGGTTTGAAAACAACTCTGAATTGAGACCGTGAATAGACCGAAAATTGAGACCGTGACTGGATAAACTCTAAACACGTCTGGAGTGGCACGACAAGCTCGTACAAATGGCCGGGATGCTTATAACATTATTCAAAGTTTTAAAAGAGGCGCTTATTAAAGAAGGAGTTAAAAGGCATGTATTGAACAGGGCATTCATTGAACAAGGCGCTTATAAAAAAGCGTTTATTCAAAGCACTAAGGCAATTGTAAAAATAAAAGACTTACTTTTGCGTTTGGATTTTCATCTCATTGTACTGTCTTCTGAAGCCATTGACGGCCTGCCACAACACGATAAGCTTCTCGTGTTCTTCACTGAAGTACTTCTGCTCTTCCTCCTCCCTTTGTTCAAGGTCCTCACGAGCTTTGTTCCAATCGGCGGTCAACTTCTGCACTTCCATCGTCAATTGGTTATTAGCCTGCGTAGCCTGTTCCAATTGTTCTCGCAGCATGGCGTTCACATGTTGAAGGCTGGAGTTTCGCTGTTGCTCTTCTTCGAGTCTGATCATGGAATTCTCCAGATCATTGTTATGCTCCTCCTCAGTTTCACGTAAACGGCCTTCGTAGACTTGAATATTGCTCGAAGCATTCTTCAACTGCAAAACAAATATACCAACATCAAGATATCACCAATATGTAGTATGCTGCAAAAGCAGTTGTCACTATCTATCCATCCTTATGCCTTATCATCATCCTTCGAGCTCCGTGTTATGTTCGGTCAGAACACCACTAATAATCTCTTTCCACGCAGTTCTGTCCTAAATTGCTGTCCCCAGAACCCTAATATCAAGCCCTGAGTCCCGAACTCTTGTGTCTGTAAAACTTAATTTCCGTGAAAAGACACTACGTGAGGGATGACATAGGAGTAAGGATGAGATTGCTTATTTGTCGGCTCGGTGACAATGGCCAACAAACTGTAGTCGTTTTTGGTTGAGTTTGAGCGACATTCACATGCTATGACATTTATTAGTGATATCATCATATGCCTACATCATATGCTCTGGATGGAGCAATGAAGAATAAACAAATGTTACAGCTTACTTCGCCTTGCGTCTTTTCGACTTCTTTGGTCTTCTCAGTGAGTGAGTTCTCCATCTCACCGCACTTTCTTTTGTACTGCAATACCTTGAAGGCGAAATACAAGACGATACTCAACAAGCAATACAATGTGATGACTTGACCTGTTCAACTAAAATTAAAATCTAGTACTTTGACAAATATAGCTCAGTGTGATTATTGTCGAGTCGTTGATAAAAGTTGAGACTTCTCTTTGATTTACCCCCGGGATGCTAGTGCCACGCATGCGTACTTTCATTTTGGTAACTAAATAACATATCGCGCATGTGCAACAGTTTCATCCCGGGGGTAGCCGGGAAGACTTCTCAATGAAACTCAGCCGTATTAAGGCGCTGTTACTGTTTGTCGGAGCATGAAATCAGAAACATCTTAACCTCTCATCAAATTAACCTGACCATGTGTCTCAAATGGGATTTAGATGATTAAATGGCCTTAAACCTCAGCCATGACTTTCCATTGATGAAATTGACTTCATTTACAACAGAATGTAACATATTGAATTTCGAAGGATCAGTTTTCAATGCAGACAACTTAGCAGTTTGCAAATAAACTTCGAAAGCTAAGTAGCAATTTATTCAGACCTATTGGCAAGTTAAAGAAGCTTAACGCCTTTCATTAAATGTCTGCTTCAAAAGATCATGCATAAAA